>CM076920.1:14233462-15608462 GCA_039566165.1 Maruca vitrata | reverse complement strand
GTGTTCAAGTGGTCCATCCAACTATATCAAAATAAAAAAATAGTCAAATACCCTAGTATAACAATTTATTATTAAAAACATTTATTCACATCCAGAAGATTGAATTGAAGTTTCTTATTTAAAAATATATTTATTTTTAAAATACAATACTTATTAAATCCTTCATCCCATTTCTAAAAAATACCTGGTGAGTATTACCCATTACGTCACTATGAAAACGTGTCAAACGGCGTAACCTTGTAAAAGCGTAATACAGAGTAGAAATTTTACGTTTTCTTTTTATAATTCAATTATTTTAAGTAATAAAAGACAAATAATTAGATAATTAGGTGCATTTGACATTTTGAAATAACGTCTTATTTTTAAAAGTTGTTCTTTATGATTTGCTAAATATGTTCCTCTTTACAAGGATAAATGCAAAATATAAAATAAAAAGTGTCAAATCGGCCAACTTAGAGCGGCTCTGGTATAAAGCTCTGAATATGTCTCCAATAGGTTGGAACAGGAAATGTGAATGATAAACCTACTCACATTGATAAGATCCTTCTCATGCACCAGTTCGCAGGTGGCATTAGCAGACTCCAGCGGTATTTGTGCAGCAAGCGCATAGTTCTTCGGGAAGCTCTGCATCTTGTGGGCAGTCATCTTGAACTCGGCCTCATAAACCATCTCTATGGGCGGCTTGGGCCGGAGAGCTCTGACGCAATGACTGTTTGTCCAGAGAGTTTTCGCCCATTCTATGAATTCTTGTTGCTCTTTCGCATATTTTTCTTTTAGTTCCTTTAAAAAGTTATGGTTCATATATGATTCTTGGCAAGATCAAAGCTAGGATATTTCACATTTTTTAAACGCTGATTAACTTAGATTGGAAGATTTGTTTTATAAACGGTACAAATCAATTTGATATATAAATACCATACACACACACAATAAATAAGTTTGTAATATTGTGACCCTCTGTTCGTATTTTAAATTAACACCATTCAATGTCTATGATTTTCAAAATGCCTTCACTGATCTACTTATTGACTTATAATCAATCAATAAGTTGAATCACTGATTATAAGTCAATAAGTAGGATAATGAAGGATGACTTACAATCAGTAGTGAGTTTGTGACATATGGAGTAACAAGAAGTATATGTAAAACTTACTTCAAATACTTTTCTATCCTGTTTAGTTGGCCGCGGTATGAACTCTGCAGGCAATATGTGAGGATGCTCGGCACACAGCACCTTTAGGCATTGGAAGTGCTGTTGGATAGTGAGTGAGGAAACCTTGGGGAAGGGCGGCAAGGGATGGAACCCTGGTACTAATACTCGAGGCTGATGTTTCTCCTGAAAATTGTTTAAAAAGCTTAAAAATATTTCTATCCACCAATGCAAAAACAAATGCTGTATAATAAGTTTGACTTAGCGTGAGTGTGCACTCTAGTCAACCAAATAGAGTGTGCATAGGTATGATAAATAAGTTGGTGTTATAAATTTGGTATGTCAGTTTGCAAATTTGAGTTTATGTAACATGAAAAACAAAACATTGAATGAAAAGATGCACCACATGAACAGTATTTTCTCAAATCCCATAGGTTCTAATAATATAAATTAAACATTGTACATATGTATACTTAAATAATTTTCATGGTCACTTACTTGTACTTTCTTGTTAAATATCTCCTCCCAATTTATTTTAATGTTAGATGGACCTTCATCTTCAGAATCACTTGATATTAAAGGGTCATGGAATCTGTTCCTTAAAATTCTTTCAGTCACTGAATTATCTAGATCTATCTCATTCAAAAAATGGACATCCGGCTCAAAAGAGCACCTGAAAGACAAAACAGGCAGTTATAAACAGAAAACTGATGAATTTCCAATATTTCCATATTATAATAAATGTGCTATAATAGATAGTGAAGATCTATAACAATATAAACAATTCTATGGCTACTCCCGACAATTTTTCACAGAGACAGATTTAGATTTGGATCGGGCATAGTGTCAAACTGCTCTAGCTAACAAGCCTAGATAATCAGATGTTGGGTAGTTGGGATTCTATTGTATGCATTTACTTCGAGTCTAGGTACGTTATCCTTACTAATATTATAAATGTGAAAGTTTGTAAGTATGGATGTATGGATGTATGGATGTTTGTTACTAAAGGGTTCATTGGGCCCCCCCAATGAACCCTTTAGTTAAAAAATAGTATGGGAGATTTTTTACGTGTTTGTTGATTATTATAAAACTTGGTATGGAGGTAGCTGGTACTCCGGAGAGACACCAGCGCTATTTTTTAATTCAACCCCCATGGGGTTTATTGAGTGAAAATTAGTATGGGAGAATTTTTACGTTTATAGATTTTTATAAAACTTGGTATGGAGGTAGCTGGCACTCCGGAGAGACACCAGCGCTATTTTTTTTTAATTCAACCCCCATGGCGGTCATTTTTGTGAAAATTAGTATGGGAGAACTTTTACGTTTATAGATTTTTATATACGTGGTATGGAGGTAGCTGGCTATTTTAATACATCATTGCTACTAAAGTCGCGGGCGGCCGCTGGTTTATAATAAAATAGACTCAGATTCATAATGTATTGACATTAAACTTTTGGTCTTCTACACTCGTCAATGTTAAGCCAAATAATAGGGGCATAGTAACTGGTTAAATTGAAACTCAATCAGATACTTAATTACCTAATTCTTTTTATTCATAAGTAGAATAACTATTGAAAAAGTTCTTGATGTTTGTTATTTGTATAAAAACAATGTGCACCTACACAAAGTGGTGAGAGCGGTTATTCGGATTATAAAACTTACCAGTCATGTTGCCTGATATGATCCATTATATGCTATGGAATGGTATTATGAATTGATTTAAGAACATCTATCTTAATATATCAGAGTAAATTACAATAAAAATCTCATAATTTACGACCGCATTTTCAGTTATTATTATGACATTTGACGTTGATCAATGATGTCAGCTGTAATCTGTCAGTTTTTGTCCAAGGAATATGAAAGTATGCTGCCTTAAATATTATTGGCTCTTTTGGTAAGATAGAATAGACAAAGAATAGAAAATGGGTTTTGTAGGTATTTAATAAAAACTTAATAAGCCAAACAGGCCTTAGTCAACCATGTTGTCCAAGTGTAGGTTAGTCGACTACATAACCTTAGAATTTCTTCATAAGTGTGCAGGTTTCCTTACGATTTATTTCCGTCAGCGTCAAATAATAGTACCTACAACTACATATTATGAATTGGCTTTATTTTATTTATTAGGAATAATAAACAGTTATTACATGCTTATCATAGTGAGTACTTAAACTTAAAAAGTAATAAATAAATGCATAACCAACAGCGTTATCCACAAATTAGGTATAAAAAAATGAGAGTTACATACACAGTCATACATCATTTTTATGTTGGATAACGTATGCAAATTTATGGTCACTAGTCGGCTCCTACGTATGTTAGCATTGTGTTATTATTATAGCGACTACAGCGTAAAACCTGCCCAGTAGCAAAGGACTAAAATCGTACCAAGTTTGGTTAAAATCCCTGTAGTAGATCCTGTTCCTAGTTTTTAACCCATTCCTACGTACACATACCAGTCCAAACCCGAAACGTGCCACTGTGTTTTTCAAATTTGAAATTCATTTGTACGATTATTTGACGCTTTAACGGTGAAGGAAACCATTGTGAGGACACCTGCACACCTACGAAGAAATTCTTAGGTTGTGTACCTATTTAGTCGACCAACTCGCACATGGCCAGCGTGGTTGACAAAGGCCTTATCGCCCTAGTTTAAGGCCTGTGCACCAGCAGTGGGGACGTATATATGGGCTGATGATGATTGATCCATCAATCATCTTTCAATATACATTTTGGATATTTAAATGTAGGTACAGAATTGACCTCTTAAATTTTAAACGTGTTATTATCCATTGTTAATTTAATGAATAATTTAGTACTGGTACTTACCTAGGTAATAAAAGAAGACATTAACTTCACTATATTTTGTCTAAAAACTTTAAACATTGTGGAAATTGTTGTGGAATTGTAAGTAATTGGCTAAAATGTCTGGGTAAGCCAAGTCCGAGTGGCTCTTGTACCTTAGTTATTTAAGTATGTAATTTGAGGAACATATGTTCTTTGTTTTCATTTTGTCTCTCGTCAAAGTAAATTAGGCTTGAGAAGAAAAAAATAATCCGTTCTTTTTGTCCGTTTGTTTTGAATTTGCTTCGAACCAGTAAACCTCGATACGAATGGATTAAACTCTTCTGCCAACTGCACTGGGAGTATGTAGGTATTCTATTCTACGAAAATGACTTAACTTGCTATTGAAAATGCTATTTATCGATATATTTAATGAAAATGGTTTTTAAAATATTCAGTCTCTGTTTTATAAAGAGTTAGACACTGTATGTTGAGTTTACGTCCCAAACGCTCACTCGCACCTTATTTGATGCAAACAAAGCCATAAAGCTGACACCTAAAAAAAATGAAATCATGTAATTAAAAAAAAAATAACAATACACTACACGTATCGCAATGAAGCATTCCAAATTCAAAATCAAACCGGCCATCTTTGTTTCGCGCGCCCATGTCACGGGCGCGCAGATTACGCGCGCGTCAGCCCACCTGTCGCGGATACTTGCCTTTGACAGCTTTTTTATTGGATCCCCGCTTTCCTATTCAATAAGTTTTGGGTTTGCATTACGCAGCTTACTGGGCCGTGAAATGTTTCGCCGTATAATAGCGTGTATGATGTTCCCCAGTCAATTATAAAGTAGTCCGACCTCGTAAGCCCGCTGTCTAACTTGTAGGTACCCGTATGTGGAAACGGGGATAAATCTAATGCGAAACTGTTGAGCTTGCGAAATGGGATTGTGGGCTGAAGCGACAACATCCTCAGGATTAAATAGATGCTTTGTTTGTTTTGGTTGCTGCATATTGCGCGTTCATAATCCTACCGTAAGCCCTGCAAAGTTTTACTTTCTTGTATCTGATAGTTGAATACGTGATTATATAGGGAGAGAGGTCTGCCAACCGAACAATCAAGAGAACTGTCGGATCAATTTAGAAACTTTTGTAATGGATGAGCCACTGGGTCCATAATATGGGTCCATAATGAACAGGAAGTCTCAATAAATTGGACTGTTCTGTTTGTGTCTCGGTAGACATGTTGCTTTATCACTTATTTATAAAACTTCTCAAAACGAAGTGGGTATAAAAATATTAATGCGAAGGTACAATGCATTAAGTAGCAAATAAGTAATTGATTAGATATCGTAGCAGCCTAAAATGCATTGTAGGTAGGTATGTCGCAGTCATCTGGTTGAATCAGCGATTTGATTGTATGACTAGCGCGTTTATCAAATGACGACGTTCAATTGAAGGACTAGGTCGAACGTTGAATGAACAATCCTCACTCAACGTCCAACAAGTTAGCGGATTGAAACATAGCCCTTTAAACATAGCGGACGTAAAATCAGTCCGGTAATTTTGTTCATTTTTTTTCCACGGCGGCGTTAGTGCTCATCAAAATAAAGATGGCGTCAAACAGCTGGTATAGATCTAATCGAATAGCACTGTGTTGACATTTTTTTGAGTGAAATTGATATTTAACGTGACTTATACGTAAAAAATTTAAACAGCATGGATAGTAGCCGGCGACAGCGTATTATTATAAATATATTATTATAAGTATATTATAAATACGCTGTCGCCGGCTACTTTAAAATAAACATTTTTGGCAAAAAGAATACGAAGAACAAAATAAAGGTTAGTTGATTATTATTGTTTTATTTATTTATTTATTTATTTATTTATTTATTTATTTATTTATTTATTTATTTATTTATTAGTTTAGTGTATTTGTGAGATTTTGTTGTTTAGTGTATCAGTAGAGAACTTGTTCCCGTGAACACAATTACTATTTATCATGTTGTTACCTTTTCAGGATCCCAAAGAAAACGTTGGACTACCGAAAGAATATTGGAGGTTATAAGTAATGTTCGAAAGGCTAGGGTGTCCATGATTTCTAAGGACGCCAGGACATCTATGGATTATTACTTTAATAAATGAAACTGATCCTGTGATAATTTTTTTTGTTTTTTTTTCCCTTAAGTTAACAACTTTTTGGAGTCACAAGTACTCTTTTATATTCTTCAGTGCAATAGGATGGCAGACGTGCCGTCGGATCACCTGGTGGTAAGCGATTGCCGCCGCCCGGGTGTCCATGGGCGGCGGTAATGCCAGTAGATTTACAAGTGCGCTGGTAACCTTTTCCTCTTCCGTCAATTTATAAATTTTTAGCCTAAGTGTCTTAAGACTTAAAATTGTAAAAATTCATATTAAGGTGTGTTATGTCAAGTCCTCATTTTTTTTATCTAAAGTTAGTTATCTTTTATGTTGCGAACTTATGGTCACCTAATCAAACTTTACAAAGTCAGCTATATCCCATTCATCGACTACGCTAAATGACGTTCAGTCAAGATGTTGAACGTTATACATATTCAACAACTTCACGAGTTGTCCTTTAGTCATTCAATTGAACGTCGTCATTCAATGAACGCGCTAGTGATCCAATCAAATCGCTGATTTAACCAGATGACTGCGACAGGTACACTACTTAGATTAATATCATAAGGGCATTACCCTTATGATTCTATTTGTGTAGGTTTATTATCCGCAAGTTTTACCAAACTACCTATATCAGTTCCATAATTTGTGTTGCCTGAAAAGAGTTTCCTAAATGTATTATTTCCCATATTAAATCAACCAATTTTAAACTTCATTCTTCAAATCATGTTGCAAGCGCTGCAACAGTGCCGAAATATCGATAAAATACCGAAACATGGTACCTACATAATATCCCGAACATTTCATTTTCTAACTATTATTTTTGTATTCAAAATACTGATCGTCTGGTAAGGAATCTCAAACTTTATCACGTCGCTAAGTTGTTCCCAACCCAGAACCATCACAAATACCGAGAACCGTTCCTCAATTTAATTGAAGCACAAGCAACATTTGAACCAGCACAGGAAATTCGAACTTCGACCCGTCGTTTCGGACGCCGGAATCGATTTAAAAAGATTTCGAATTCTCGATTCGTTCGGCCGGCACGAGCATGACGCGCCAAAAGAAAAGGCGCCTTACGCAGCCAGACAGATCCCTGATTGGGTTTCTGTATTTCTGCTTTGTCCGGACAGACAAAAGGCGTAAGAAAACTGCCGCTTGTCCGCCACGGAACGTTTCAATGGAAATTGTGTTCCCATTCTGCCGTGGGCCGTCCAGTCAGCGGTCTTTTCAGCGGATGTGAGCGTCGAGTATTCAAATCGTTTTGGCGGTTTGCGCGGCGTACGTTCAATAGAATAGCATTAAAGAGAATGATAATGAAGTAGGCTACCAGTTAATTAATTCTGGACCGCTAATGGTGGCAGGCGCCAGTCCGAAAGAGATTTCGGTCTGGTCGTGACAGATCTTTGTATTTATTTACGGAGTTTGTTTAAGCAACAGTTTGATATATTACATTTTCACACGCAAACGACCATTTTCGTTATATAAAACGGAGTAAGCAGGCGTCAAATTGTATTATCATAATTTTAATATCTTAAAGTCATATACAATACTATATTTACTGAAATAATTGACTGGCTCGGTGGAACAGTGGTTAGTGACCCAGGTTTACTACCTACGGTTCCAAGAGTCGTGGGTTCGATTCCCACTCGGGACAAATATTTGTGTGACGAACATCGGTGTTTGTTCCGTGTCTGGGTGTATTATTAAATATATTTAAGTATATTTGTGTATCCACTGTTGATTCTGATACCTGTAACACAAGTGCTTAAGCTACTTACCACGGGATCAGATCAATGTATGTGATGTTGTGAAATATTTATTTATTTATATTTATTTATTACAATACAAAGATGTCGCCTAATAAATATTTTTTTGACGTTGCTCTACCTTCAAAAACATATTCCCTTTGGCTTCATAGGGCGTTAACTTAACACCCTATTCTTTCTGCATCTGGATTTAATAAAGTTAAGTGTGCCATTAAACTGGCTAAACTTAATCACGTCGCTAAGTGAAAGTTAATTTGGAAATACAACCAATTTCTTCGAGTAGCCATTCAATTACGCGGAACCCGGAGATAAGTATAGTCCACCATCAGATAGTGATGTACATTGCTGTTTTTAAACGATAGATTACCGAAAACCGATAACATGGAAGAAAGAAGATTTAGATGAAACAAATAAACACATTTAATTTAAAATGCTAGGTCCTGAATATGAGGCATCTGTTTAATTATCTGTCTACCTAATTTTAGTGATTTCTAAATAAGGTATTATCTAAGTACAACTGTGTTACAATTCTTCTTAAGACGTATGCTTATTCTAAGTAAGTATACGTAAAAAGCACGTGTAGGCTATTGTAACCTGTGCAAAACACATATGAGATAAGTAAGTAATTCATATTGACTTATTTCTCGAACAAAATAATCCTTTGTGCTACTGAAATTGCATGCTATGACTTTATGTAGAAAATGGAAAGAAGAAGTTCATGTAATGAACTGCGCGAAACCTTAAAATAAATTACTACTTAATACGACCTACTTTTAAAAAACCGTTATACTTTTATACGTACCTCATCCTCCTCCTTAGACCTCACGATCAATCATGAGACCCTCGACCGATGACCAATACGGTTCTTCAGGGGCAAACAATGAGCACCGATATAAAGGGCCATTGTGCCTTCGCCCTCGCCTGCCCGCGACGTAGCCCGATAATTAATTAATTAATAATTAAGGGACATCCCATTATCCTTTAATTTCGGACTCTTTTCTTTAACGACTCGCACATTGTTGAATGGGGGAAAAGGATGTGGGAAACTACTTCGGTTTTCGGTTAAGAGGTAATTACAAAGGACGGCTCTGCTCTGGCTTTGTCAAAAATGTGGGAGCGGCAAAATGGCAGATTTTGCGAATGCTAACATTGGCTATTTTAGTTCAATTTTCATTCGTAACTGTCTAGTAAAGAGCCCGTCTGATCGGTTTTGCATTTTTTGATATATTATTATTGCCAAAATAGTTGAATTTCAGTGTGAGTGTTAGCTGGATCCGGATAGTTAACTTAATTTCCACAAATAACGTTATGTTAATTCACTGAATTGCGAGGACGTAACTATTTTTTGTATAAAACTTAGCAAAATATTTAAGAAGTTGTAAGTTTAAGTAGCAAGTGCCTGTTAGACACTTAAATGATGTTTAACCTGCCCACTATATTTTTACAAGTTAAATACCTATATGCATTTTGCGTACTAAAATAAGAAACGAAAAAACCTTAAATTACTGGGTGTTAAGAAATTCTAATTACAATTTCGTTGTCAAAATATATGTAACCAGAACCTCATTAAAAATTAAATGGCATGTAACCGATTGAAATAAATGGTTAGCAAGGAATAAACGCCTCTTTCTTTTTTTTCACCCGGGGGAAATCCTCATGGATACATAGCGCTGGGGCAACGCTGTGGTTATGCCGGACTTTTACCGGCTAAAACCTCCGGGATCTTCCTGCTCTCCGCTGGTGGTAAGGGGACAGTGGTACACTGACGCATTCTTCACTGTAAGGAATAAACGCCCTGCCTTAATTTATAAAACATACGAACCTATCCAGCGTTTTCGATCGCGAAGGAATAACAATTCCCCGTGGATCCCAGCGATTGGCGCCGTGCGGGGAGCCGAAGTGTTTCTAAGTTGTAAACTGTCAGACAGGACAACTTAGGCTACCTGTGCGGGCTCCCGGGACAGTAATGGAAGTTGAAAAGAACCTTTCAGCCGCAATGCGAGCGAAATACAGGGGGCGTATTACGACCTCTCAATTCCAGTCAGTTTAAACATGGCCATCGGTAGCTATACCTATTATAAAGAGCAGTTATTAGACTTCTTTTATAATTTTACTTAAATGATGGAGGGGTTATTATATCAGTCTGTATGTTTCCACAACCATGCGCTATGGTTGTGGAATCATACAAGTATGTAAGTGTACCAGAAACACGAAGTTACTCGATGCCCATTCTTAAAGTAACTGGAATTAAGAGACCGTAATACGCCCCCAGGCTTCTAGAGACCGTTTTGCTGTGGGAAGGATTAGGCAGGACCACAGCGTTCATGTGCCTTTCGAGAGACATTTACTTCCACTTACTGATTCCGGGTGGAGTCATTTGGTTATACAAAAACTCAAACATAGGACGTGACTCACTGAGCCGATTCTAATAGGCAAACTTCCAAACCATGTAAATTTTTACTTGGTTAACACGTTAGAAAACTGAATATGTCCAAGATATTTACCATGTTGTTTCATTTTAATTCGCCCCCGATATTTCGGCGCTATCGATCTTCTGGACAATTCAGAATAGAATAGAATAGAATAGAATAATAGTTAATCTATTCTATTCTATCAATTCAATCAGTTGATAAATGATTTGAAAATTTGAAATTGTTTTTAGAATTCTCTTTTAGTACCTTTCATTTATAAAAGCCGCACTCCCGCAGTCAATACACGCCATTAAACAAATCAAACCCACGATAGTTTTATATAATTCCTCAACCCTCAAATGGCCACCGGCATACGACCAAAAGCGAGCGCGTTAGGCTTTACAGAAACAAAAAAATAGCATGCTTTTTTAATATATCACGTGCGTTTGCTTTGAGCAGGCGTTTCATCCCGTTGTTAGTTCGTTGCCGGCGGGTTTACTCTGGAACAAAGAGTTAGATAGGTGTACTTTTTTGTTGTTTTTTTGTTCAATGAACCTAGGTATTTTTTTTTACGTGAATCAGGTTATTCAATCTTCCCCGTCCTACTAGATAACTTTCCTTTTATATGTTGAACATTTTTATTCGCTGTTTTTAATGCTATTAAAGATCAAAATATTTTTTTTCAAATTTAAATTTATGTTGAACATTTTCAAAATGTTTACTTTGTTCAATCTGTGGTAATCTGTAGTAGGTATACCTACCTATTTAACATTTACTAATATATAAATCCAGCTAGCGCATAAACAAATAGATTTGTAATACCATCGAATTTAGATAGCTCATATCAAAGAGCTTGCTCTACTAATAAACTTATGAGACGGTCGCACAAAAACAAGATTATTCGACACCACCAATAGAAACGAGAACATTGTAGATATCACGCGTCAGTAATTTGATTATAATTACGAGCCCGAAGAAAATCGCCACAAAAAGTTATCGGGAAAACCTCAGAAGTACATAACCCAACGTCGGGGTCACTCGCACGACTCCCAGATGAGGCAAGTTCGTCAAACTTGACGCAGTTGCTCCGAGTTTGACGCAACTTTGACGCAATAAAAGTACGCGTCAGAGTAGTCGCGGTGACCTCAGACCCCTGGGAACTCTTAAACTAGCAGAAAAGGAACACGTTTATTAGGTTACAGCTAGTTTGGACAAGTTCTCCCTACTGAGATAAAATTTATTACCGGCTTTACAAAGAATTAAATGTGGACGTAAATAAGAAACACGTTCTGACGTTATGTGTTTCGATTGTGACTTTGTAACGATTTTTTACGTGCTAAGTATGGCGGTAAACTGTAATCAGAATCTGAATCGTTCAATTCATGTTGAAAGAACAGTGTGTATTATTTTTATTTACGCTAAGACAAAAAGGTACAGATAAAAGGTTCTGCAGAAAATACTCGTACTTTGGAATTTCGGTTAAGCAAATGATTTATTCTTTATTTTATTTTACAAAAAAATACATTATGTTCTACTTAATTTTTTCACAATGTAATGCGTGGGACACACAAGTATCTATTTAAACACTCTTTTATAAATTCAGACAAGCATCCAACAAACATCCAATTTGAATGAGAACGAGTGAGTTGAACGGATACGCATTGTCGTACAATGGGAGGCCTTGCGAAACGTGGACCCTAGGGACTCGGGTTCGGCTCCCGGAAACGCTCCAATAAAAATAAGGGAACATTGCAACGTTTGCGACTTGTCTTCCCGGGTCGGACTTGAAAGACGTAATTTTTGCATAATACAATGCGTTAAGGTACGCGCTCCAGAATAAAGAGATACTCAGAGGACTCTGTGGGGTCTGGATGTAACTTTTTTATTCAGGATGCGAGTTGATCGCGGTCTTTACTAATTTAAGACAACAATGAGAAAAACATTCAGAGACACAATTTGTAAGTACGTAACATTTCTTATGTATTTGTAACACGCTTTCTCGCAGATAATGAGGCTGGAAACATAAATAAATAATATTTCATCAGATTGACTGTTTGTATTTTGTGTACGCAAGTTGTCTGGCTGTAAGTGTTTTTTCACTAAATTTATAATTTTTAGGCTAATGTTGTTAATTTTATGTTGTGGTGTTAAAAATGTTGGCATACCTTAAAAATAAATAAAATAAAATAAAATAAAATTACACAACGTCACTTCAATCTGCTCAAATCAATCAAATCAAGTCAATCTGATCCTGTGGTAAGTATCACAGAATCAACACTGGATACATAACTATTATACTTACTTAAATATCTATACTATAATAAAAACGTAGAGGTAAAAATTGTACTTTTTTGAAAAACGCAAAAAAAACAAGTCAGGGATATGTTTTCAGAGTGGTAGAACACAACCCTATAGTTAGAAAAATGTGCGTCTCTGTCTGTTTGTTTGTTTGTTTCGACTGACCTCCTAAACGGCTGAACCAATTTAAATGAAAGTTTACACGAAGGTATTTTAAATTCCGGAAAAATGCATAGGATACTTGAAATCACTGACAGTTAACTGGTTCCCGTGGGATATTCAAAAAACCTAAATAAATGACTGATCTCTGAAGCTATTACACCGATTTAAATGAAATTTTGCATGGTGGTACCATACATCCCCAGTCAAGATCTTAAATACTTATAGTCACAGAAATTCCTGTAGGATAGTTAAAAATCTAACTTTATTAAATCACGTACAAAAAGGGTAAAAGTATATCGACCAAAATGAACCTTCTGACTAGGTCTATACGGACTACTTTATTGAGCAAAACGTCATAGTAGGGGAGGTAAATAGCTAGATTTGCAGTTATTCGTACGGCATGGAATCGGAATAGAAAGATTACGTTAAAAACAAAAAAAAAAAATTATTACACTTTCTTTATAAGTGGGGGGACAGCGATTAATGCAGGAAGGCTACCTGGTAACAAGCTGTTGAAAGAAAAAAGTTATTTAACCGTGTCAGTCATTCAAAGTGCATGTTAAATAATCCTAAAAATGTCATTGTAACGATTTGGACCAGAAAGTTATAGTTAATCTTTGTTTCTGTTGTTTGTGTCTGTTGAAAAACACATAATCTTGAGAAACTTCAGCGCGTTACATTTTTATGCAGGAGGTTCAAGTTGATATCAAAATCCTGCTGTATAATAAATCTGTCGTTTTTTTCTTACCCAGTATCATGTCTCTACTGGGCAAAGTACCCTTGAAACTCATCTACTGCTCTCTGTCCAATGCTAGGACTTGCCAGTTCTATGATACATGGACAAGATCGTCATACCACCTTTTCTTGGGACTTTCTCTTCGGCGAAAATCGTCTTCAGGCACGCGATGTTTAACGATTCTGGTCCATCTGTTCTTTATCCTGCAGACATTCCCCGCCCATTGCCACTTCAGTTTTGACAACAACAGAACGGGAGTGGATGGTGTTATATTTTATTTTATCTTTTAACCTAATACCTCTGATACTCCACTCCATAGCTCTTTGAAAAACCTTGAGTTTAAACTTCAGATTTTTGGTGAGGGACCGTGATTCTGCCCCATATGTTAGGATAGGCAGTATGAAAATGTCGATGAGTTTGTGGTTCAGTGATATAAGAAGGTCACCCTTCATATACCCATTCATAGACCAGAAGCTTTTCCAGGCGTTGTCTGCTCTACGGAGTATTTATTTGTCCTGCCTGTTTTCGAAGGAGGCTGCCTAGCCCAAGTTTATACTCCTCTATATATTGCTTTACCTGCCTGAAAACTGCTATCCTATCGTTGGTGCTGTTGGTTACGACCTTGGTTTTGGATCTATTCATCGTCAGTCTAACCTCAAAGCTTTCTGCGCTCAGTTGTTCGAGCATCAACTCGAGTTCTGTCGAGGTATACTTATTTGCGATGAGGAAAATGTCATCTGCATAGCGAAAGTTTATCAGTCATCTATCCCATACACCAATTCCTTTTCTTGCCTAAGAATATTATAGTGACCTGAAGACTTCTTGGAGCGTTCTACTGAAAAGCTTTGGTGATAGGGAGTCACCCTGTTTAACTCTTTTTCGTATTTTGAATGTCAGGCGTTCAATGTGCAGTTTGATATCGGCTGTGCTTTGTTGGCAAATGATTTGGAGATTTTTTATGCATGTGGGTTCGACGTTTTGCTGAAGAAGAGAAAGCTGATTGGGTTGATGTGGGTGATACCGTCAAAGACTTTTGAAAACAAAAGTACAAAAGTTTATTAAATTCGATAAATTTCTCTTTTATCTGGTTTTCGGTATGGAGGTGGTCAGTTGTTCTATATTTGCTTGCTGGCTTGCAATGCTGGTTTGTGTTTTTCCAATTGATAGGCTGTTCGGTATTATCTGAATGTACATTATATCTATATCGCTCTATATCTATATCGCGAGGGATATCGCTATTCTTAGCATATTAAGGGGAAATTATAAACATTCACGTAAAAATGTTGGATATTATAAAATTCCATTTGAAAATCTTACAAGACAGAGTCTGTGTCTTGGTCCAAGATCCCAGAGCTGCCAGACATCACTTATTTTCTAATGGACAAAATATATACGATTGAGTAGTGTTGGGGTGTACTATCATCATATGACTAGTTGCTACCTTGACCAGACGGCCATTTTTCAGATATCAACCAATCAAGGTACATAGAAACACTGCTCACCTCACTTAAATTCTGATGGCTGATTTTAACATATATTTCACACAATATCATTAAAAATCAGGATTCATTACTCCCAGACACATGCGGTCGGCGGTTTTACCTTACAGACGCTTTAAAGCTATGAAAAAATACTTATTTTCTGATGCTTGATTTTTATATATGTTATTCAAACAACTAAAAAGTGCTCATCTGACCGCAATAATTATAGAATTGTACCTTACAAACTATTTTATTAGAAAAACTTAAATCAAATCAAATTTAAAAAAAATCTAAAACAGTTGGGTCTGGTGAATGTTTGGCCCCTTGGATCGGTCTGTCCGTTTGCAAAACGTTTTAAAATAGTAGTTTGAATAACATATATAAAAATCAAGCATCACAAAAAAAGTAAAATTAAGTAAAAGTAAATTTTTTTTCATAGCTTTAAAGCGTCTGTAAGGTAAAACCGCCGACCGCATGTGTCTGGGAGTAATAAAACCTGATTTTTAATGATATTGTGTAAAATATATGTTAAAATCAGCCATCAGAATTTAAGTGAGGTGAGCAGTGTTTCTATGTACCTTGATTGGTTGATATCTGAAAAATGGCCGTCTGGTCAAGGTAGCAACTAGTCATATGATGATAGTACACCCCACCACTACTCAATCGTATATATTTTGTCCATTAGAAAATAAGTGATGTCTGGCGGCTCTGGGATCTTCCTCTATCTGATCAAGACTGCAAAACCCCCGTTGGGCTCCCCAACTATCACGTTTTTAGCTGGGAAGTCATGTCAAATATTGTCAGATTTGTTATGACATGAGTGTTTAGTTCTTGGTTAGTTCAAGAGATGTCACTGTGCTTTATAACTTCGCAATATTGCTTCAAATACTAAAAGTAATTAATAAGTTCCAGCTTATTAAACTTGCGTTTTAATGTTATTATATCATTATTTCATTACGAGTACAATACAATCTACGAGAAATAAAGTAGCAAAGCAAATACTAATATAATTCGTCACATGGCGACACACATCCTTTATAGATACTTTAAGGCAGTGGATCGGTAGTTTGTATTTTTTACGTTTTAAAGTCATCCTGATATCAAACATCAGTTTTGTGTACTAACTACATAGGTACAGTATGCTGTTTGCAACCATTGAAACCTGTTTCTTTCAAATAAATTACATTTTAACATGGTTCTATAGTTCTAAAATGTGAAAAATATTTTCTGAGTACTAGCTACCACTCTCCTCATCTGGCTAGAGCATTGCTTGGACAAAAAAATATTGGGCGAGTGAATCCTCTTTTCATCATCAGCCCATATACGTCCCCACTGCTGGGGCACGAGCCTACCCTAAACTAGGGCGATAAGGCCTTAGTCGACCACGCTGGCCAAGTGCGGGTTGGTCGACTACACAACCTAAGAATTTCTTCTTGGGAGTGCAGGTTTCCTCACGATGTTTTCCTTCACCGTTAAAGCGTCGAATGATGGTACATATGAATTTCAAATTTGAAAAACACATTGGTACCTGGCGGGGTTTGAACCGGCGACCTCTCGCATGGCAAGCAACGACCTTAACCACTCGGCCATCGACGCTTTTTCTCCTCCTCTTTTAGTTGGCCGATTTGTAGTGAAAAATGTAGTATGTTGCTTATCACCTATTAATCATTAAACAATTTTAGGTTCTTTCCTAGATTTTAATCTAATCAATGACTAAGTTTAATTATATTTTCTTTTCTTATAGTCTTTTATAATTTATGAGGCTTTATTTATTTTTCCTGTAATTACTTTAAAAAATGCTTTCTAAAATCAAAATGCTGGCGAAAGTTACTATTCCACGCAGACGAAGTTGCGGGCACAGCTAGTATTTAATAAGATAACACACCACGTAACAAAAAGCGATGTTCATCACACTAATATTTGTCTCGGGTGGGAATCGAACCGACGACTTTTGGAACCGTAGATAGTGACCATGGGTCACTAAGCACTGTTCCTCCGATCCAGTCAAACAAAACCATGGCGATCGGTTGAAATTGTTAGGTAAATAATATATCAGCATTTGCGTTTTGGCAATATTTCATAATGAGATATCCTTCAGATATTGCCAGTAAAAGTTAATTGCCTGGATTTTAAAAATGATAAAGTTCTGTCCCAAAGCTTTCTCTTGTTGGAAATGGAATGGTCCAAGATCCCAGAGCTGCCAGACATCACTTATTTTCTAATGGACAAAATATATACGATTGAGTAGTGTTGGGGTGTACTATCATCATATGACTAGTTGCTACCTTGACCAGACGGCCATTTTTCAGATATCAACCAATCAAGGTACATAGAAACACTGGTCACCTCACTTAAATTCTGATGGCTGATTTTGACATATATTTCACACAATATCATTAAAAATCAGGATTCATTACTCCCAGACACATGCGGTCGGCGGTTTTACCTTACAGACGCTTTAAAGCTATGAAAAAAATTTTACTTTTACTTATTTTCTGATGCTTGATTTTTATATATGTTATTCAAACAACTAAAAAGTGCTCATCTGACCGCAATAATTATAGAATTGTACCTTACACACTATTTTATTAGAAAAACTTAACTAAATTCAATTTAAAAAAAAATCTAAAACAGTTGGGTCTGGTGAATGTTTGGCCCCTTGAATCGGTCTGTCCGTTTGCAAAACATTTTAAAATAGTTTTTTGAATAACATATATAAAAATCAAGCATCAGAAAATAAGTAAAATTAAGTAAAAGTAAAATTCTTTTCATACCTGATTTTTAATGATATTGTGTGAAATATATGTTAAAATCAGCCATCAGAATTTAAGTGAGGTGAGCAGTGTTTCTATGTACCTTGATTAGTTGATATCTGAAAAGCGACGATCTGGTCAAGGTGGCAGCTAGTCATATGATGATAGTACACCCCACCACTACTCAATCGTATATATTTTGTCCATTAGAAAATAAGTGATGTCTGGCGGCTCTGGGATCTTCCTCTAGAAAACCAGTTGCGTTAGCCCAAAAGGCGTTGTACCTACTGATAAATATTCAAATGATATTTATATTGATGTAGTTAAGTTATTCAGTTGAGTTATGAAGCGCTTCATGGTATTACATAACTTTTGTAGTCACAAGTAGATTTACACCTACTGTAAGTTTTCATAGAAATCCATTCTCTTCGACACTGAATGTTTCATAAACCTGCAAGTGAATAACGAACAGATTTATAGCGACCAAAGAACATAAATCTGGATGGTTTATTTTAAAAAATCTCAAGTTATACTCCTGAGGGGGATGCGTGACGGCGACACAGGAGGAAATGCAAAATGTGTCTCGTCGCGTATCGGATGCCTTGTTAGCGGGGGCGTTTATATTGCCAGGGCAGCCGGTGACCGGGCCGAGGTACGCAGGTTCTGTATGCAATAAATAAATTATCATCGGCCCATATAGTCCCCACTGCTGGGGCACGGACTTACCCTAAACTAGGGCGATAAGGCGTTAGTCAACCAGGCTGGCCTACACAACCTAAGAATTTCTTCTTAGGTGTGCAGGTTTCTTCACGATGTTTTTCCTTCACCGTTAAAGCGTCGAATGATCGTACACATGAATTCAGAAATTTGAAAAACACAGTGGTATGTGACGGGGTTTGAACTGGTACCTACTTATTCTTGTATCATTGATTTTCCACCCCCTCTGGTACGTTAGCCACTGACCATTCTCCCGACGCGTTTTCCTTGCTGTCCAGCGGATCTCTAAAAATATTCCCTAGCCACTTCATGGTCGGGTGGGATCCAGTTCTACTTTATCTGCGGCAGATGGCATCTTTATTGCCCACTTAACGCGGCTCACTGTAACTATTCACGGCGTTTTTCATACGATCAAAATGGCGCTTTTATTCAGTAAAGTGATAATTGGTGAGCTAGGCAAACTGGCACGTGATTTTTAGACGACAATTATCGTGAAAAATAATGCTTCAAGAGTTTCGAATGGTTTCAAACTTATTTTAAATTTCTTTCGATTTACAGGGTGTAACAGGAGGGGTGGATCATCGTAAGTCAATCGATGGGAGACTTTCATCGATGTCATCAACAAATGGGTTGGAAATTACGAATCGCCATTTTGTATTGGAACGGTCATATTGGATTAAATATTGTGACTAAGATGATAATAAAGTTCGTGATCTAACCCCAAGTGATTTGAAATAGAATAAAGAATAGGATTACTAATAATTTCAGCACTGTATTTAACATTCGTACACTGTACATTATATATAGGAAGGCCTGTGAACCAATGCGAATAGTCCGTGTTTATTTTTTATATTGTTTAATAGACGTGATATAAAATCCCCGAGGCTACGGTTCCAGCCAACCCGAGTGTCGCCGTCGGTCGCCGTTTATTGACTGTTCATCGCGACAGGTGTTGTTTTGTTGTAAACAATAGCCCCGCGGGTTTTTAGCTCGGACCAGGGTTGTTGAGTTCTTCACTAAAGTGTAACAAGTAAGCTTGTATTTGTTATAGGTGTGCTGTGAAAGTCAATACCATATTATGATACACAGATTAGTTCATAAAAACAATCCACCGATAATTTTGTTTGACGTACCAATTAATTTATTGTACCTTTAAATTACCAAAGTATCATTTAAGGATTTTAAGTTTTTCGATTTCGGCCATATTGACAACGTGTTAGATTTGAATTAGAAAACTAAGTGCTATATCTTTTTTAACTTTAATAATTGATAGTGATAAAGCATAGATTTTTAGACAAGAAAGATGTTGTAAATAAGGCCAGGAAAATGGGAACTTTCAGTCCAGCTCTTCAGACTAGGTTCTTTCTTTTTATTTAGGTACTTGAACAACAGAAAACATGCGTAATTAATTAAATCAGTAACATGTAATAAGATATTAACTGAAGAAATCACGCTCTATACTGTCACAAAATTGAGAACATACTTAATTGAAGAATATTGCTAAATGGCCTGTGTCGTAACCTAGCCTTTTAAGCTCCGAGCGAGCTTTATAACCTTCGCGGATGAGAAATCAAACTAGATACTGTTCTGATCATTTCTACGCACCAGGGTCTGCTCCTCATGACTGGGCACCGCTGACATCCTACCACCCACCCTAGTTACTACCAAAGGGCTAGTACAGTCACAAATTATTTGCAAGGCACTACCCTAGTTACTGCCAATGGCTATTACTGTCCAACATTATTCGCAGTCCAATATTCAGTCCAGTTTTCTACGTACTGGCAGCCCTGATGGTACATGCCAGGGCCCATTGTCCCGGCGATACGTATCGGGCCTGCGTGCGCGGACCACTGATAAAAGCTACTCTGATTGGTTGCCCCAGCCGTGTTTGCATTTTTACCCGATTCAGCTTACAGTGCATAGTTATTTTTAGAAAAAAGGAGCACACTTTTTCGATATATTTTTTCGTTGTGAGTTTCATGGCACAGATGACTAAGCCCGATATCATGTGCTCGGATTACGGTGAAACATTCGGATGTTATTCGATATAGGATTACCATGTCGACAAAACATATATCGGAAATACTAAATCGATGATGAAGTTTTTATGTTCTTTTTTTTGATAAAAGTGCTGCGGTGACTATAGTTTCTACAATTTATGAAGCTGGTTGAAATATAAAGCTGTAAGGGGAAAATATAGTTCCACAAAATTAAACTCAATGCCAATACTTTCTTAAGCTATTCGAAGTCATCATCGTCATTTAGGCAAAAAAAAACTGTGCTGAATCTGTACTTAATGGAGATAGTTAGTTCGCTTTAGCCGAAATCAGATTGACAACCTATTTAAGTGACCAAATTATTTTAATGCTGCTTTTTTGTGACTCACCTAATTTAATAATTGCCGATCAAAGAATTACTTCTCTATGTTTATTAGGCAAGATTGTTTTAAGCCGATCCGTTTCTATCGGTATCGGTGGCAACGCCTGGTCCCTGCACAACAACTTGAGGAAATTAAGCCCGTTGCAGCTCGAATGAACCGGGCCCATCTATGATCAGGCTCAATGCCAACGGCTCGTTCCGGCCGCGGCCACATTGTCCGTAATCTACCCAACCAGCCCATTAATCCGCGTTTCATTAGCCGAATGCAAAGCGAATTTTAATGCATTCCCTGCATCAGACTCTTGTTGTTGAAGTTCCAAGTCTAGATTTGAGATTGAGGAAGATTTCGTGTTTCATTTGTTTTTAGAGCTATATTTATTTATCTATTATGTTGGCTCCTAAAACACACAGCGTTGATGTGAAGAATGCTGTCTGAGATCTTTCCAAAACATTAAATATCATAGACAATCTTACCAAATATCTCTGCTCATATACCTTTCTCCCTCTCTCACCAGCGGGCGCCATCACTCGAAAGGCGCGAAGTGAGTGACATGAACTGTCAAATCATAGCGTTTGTGATTTTTCCGTTGAAACATCGTAAAAATTTTCTCTATCCAATTTCAATGAAGGAAATTGTTTTACATTGTGAATTATAGTGTGAATTAAGCACACAGCGTCTATTTCAATAGTATTGAGTGTTTTTTCAATGAATAGTGAGTGTTTGTAGCGCTGAATCCAAAAAGCAAAGAGTATGAAAATCATTGAGAAAGAATGTTCGCAGCCGGTTCAAACTGGAAACAGTTGTTTCGACTTCTACGACTTCTATTTGATCGTCGAGGGAGTTGTATGGTTTGTCTGAACATCTACAATACGCTTCATAAGGCGGAAGAGCTCAGTCAGTAAGTTCAAACATTTTGTTTTGTTCAAACAATTGTTACTCGACCGGATCCGCGCGTTAACACTCTAGTTTATAAGAATCTTATTCGATTCTCAGTTAATCTCTGAAAAGAATCAGATCGATCTTGTCGGTTTTATAACCTCTTTATAAGTGTTGCCATTAGGTTAATAAGATTATTAATGGCAATGGTAATGAGATAATTATGTACTTCCAAACATTTTTGCAATACCATCTCGCAAGGGCAAAATATCTCTTTACTATTAACAGACTTATCTAGTAAGCCTGGCGTTATGTAAAATTGTATCTTTTTACAATAATGTAGGTTTCTACAACCTTAACTAAGCAGTAAGCCACCTGATGTAAGATGGCTTACCACCATCGGAGTCCACAATACAATTATTACATTTCAATTTCAACCATATTACATATACAGGTTTTTTAATAAGATCCAATCATTATGATGGCATAATTAGAGTATATTGTGTGAGAAAAGTTTGGTTTATGATAAAGTTAATTAAATAACTAGCTAACAGTACTCCTAAGAGATGAAAAATAGCTATTTTTCTATTATAATGTAGTGCATGCCCGCTATCACTACCTATTTATAGTTTCTGAGTCGTAGCTCATCATATTACTTATATATATATATTAAGAAGTGAAGTATATTTTCACAAAAATTGAGTACATTATCCTTTTAGGATAGACATATATTTTAATAACTCCTGGCTTAGGTAAATAAAACATAAATGTGTCTATCACACTAATTCAGACAATCGTCTGAAGTAAGATTAGAGTACAAATAAAATATATAACCATTTTACATCTTGAGGGTTATACCAAATAAGACCTCTTAAGTGGTACTTGCAACCACATAACATATTAATTATTAAGAAATAATAAATTTATTTTTTCCAATTGACATACGGGGCATTCCATGCCAAGCGGACAGGTAAAAAATGTTGATGCTTCAGATTTCAATAATATTTTACTATGTTATATCTATATAGATTATCAACATATATTATGAATATTTTTACTCTGTGATATATAGTTATAGATTTAGAGGCTAATGAAGTTTTGACTCTACAGCAGGAATGCACTATTTGTAGTCCCAAAAAACAATATTTATTATGTAAAAAAATTAAACTTAATACATGAATTTTATAGTTTAGTTATTGAGCTTACTTTTGACATTTTTAGAAAATGTTTTTTATTTTTGAAGAAAAAAATTAATTTTTATTTTTTATCCTCGATTTTCTCAAACTTGGACCACTTTAATTTTTATTATTTTTTTTCCTAAAATAGCTCATAGTATGTTAATAATCCTTGCCAAGTCTCATAATGGGCCCGGGAGTAGTTTAGGAGCTAGACCAGTTACAAGGCCGGAGCGCAGCGGTAGGCGCCGTGCCGCGCCTGCCGCCCGTAAGTAACAGTTTGCAGAAACATTTGATTTTATAATTAATTAATTGATTTTTCTTAAGAACATTAATAATTCAATAAACAACAGGTTTATTTACATATTTTTACAAGGTTATGAGTCTTAGCATTGCTGGTGCGTTTTATAATAACACCCTGAGCTGGACAAAAAACTATAGTTGTCGGCAAAACCGCACTGAGTAATGATGTTACCTTCTGTAATACTCTCTTTTAACTGTCTGAAATATTGAGCTTGCTGGTCTGCGATATACGCATGTGGCTTCAGCAGTTCCAAGGCTGTGCAAAGGCTGACGAAATCATCGGAAGGAAGGACTTGAGTGGCGATGGTGAAACGATCTGTTTGCGACTTCTGCGACAATACCCGGTACAATATATGGGTGTTTAGTGTTTACCCGTGGACCCATTGGGTCGGCCCATTAACGGGTCCACGGGTAATTTTGATTCACATTTTGATTAAACATAAGTTTACTTCTTCGAATTCCATTCATGTATCAGTTATGAATTCAACGTTTTATTAATGGAATGAATTACTGGTGAAATATCAGTCGAATACGCATTAGAAATGTTAAGATAATTCATCATTACTTCTCTATTGTTTCTAGGGTGTAAATATGTATTTGTTTTTAAGAATGCAATATTTTAATTTGAACAAGTTAACTTATGTCTTATTAATGGTTTACATTTTTTATCCATAAATTATAAGACCAGGGAGCAATCCCTAACGCAATGGGACCACGGGGAATAAAAATTACCCGTGAACCCGTTAATGGGTCGACCCAGTGGGACCACGGGTAAACACTAAACACCCATATATTGTACCGGGTATTGTCGCAGAAGTCGCAAACAGATCGTTTCACCATCGCCACTCAAGTCCTTCCTTCCGATGATTTCGTCAGCCTTTGCACAGCCTTTGAACTGCTGAAGCCACATGCGTATATCGCAGACCAGCAAGCTCAATATTTCAGACTGTTAAAAGAGAGTATTACAGAAGGTAACTTCATTACTCAGTGCGGTTTTGCCGACAACTATAGTTTTTTCTACAGCTCAGGTGTTATTATAAAACGCACCAGCAATGCTAAGACTCATAACCTTGTAAAAATATGTAAATAAACCTGTTGTTTATTGAATTATTAATGTTTTTAAGAAAAATCAATTAATTAATTATAAAATCAAATGTTTCTGCAAACTGTTACTAACGGGCGGCAGGCGCGGCACGGCGCCTACCGCTGCGCTCCGGCCTTGTAACTGGTCTAGCTCCTAAACTACTCCCGGGCCCATTATGAGACTTGGCAAGGATTATTAACATACTATGAGCTTTTTTAGGAAAAAAATAATAAAAATTAAAGTGGTCCAAGTTTGAGAAAATCGAGGATAAAAATAAAAATCAATTTTTTTCTTCAAAAAATAAAAAAACATTTTCTAAAAATGTCAAAAGTAAGCTCAATAACTAAACTATAAAATTCATGTATTAAGTTTATTTTTTTACATAATAAATATTTTTTTTGGGACTACAAATAGCGCATTCTTGCTGTAGAACCAAAACTTCATTAGCCTCTAAATCTATAAATATATATCACAGAGTAAAATATTCATTATCTATGTAGAGGACCTATATAGGTATAACATAGTAAAATATTAATGAAATCTGAAGCTTCAACATTTTTTACCTGTCCGCTTGGCATGGAATGCCCCATACATCATAATAATATTAAACTGGCTGGAGCCCTCTTTAGGCTCATGTTACTTTTATCAGGAAATAAAAATAACTGATACATCAGGAGGTAACCTATCTAATGATTATATTGCCTCTTGGATTAAACTTAGAACAATTCCAGTTTAATTTATAGACCAGCTTAGTATTACTTTATATAGTTACAAACTAGTAAATGTAGGCTTAAAGCCTACATTTAGTAAGGATTACCCTAACTTGGCCAATGTAAATGCAGGAATGAGATTCCTCTGAGTACTCAACAACAAGGAGGTACTGCAGTTGACCTCTCTATTATTATAAACAGTATTTTCTAATGTATTCAATGAGATTTGCATGGGAAACCAGACCCAACCAACATGTATAGGTCCCTAGAGACTTAACCAGATTTTTGCTTATCTATATAGATATGTTAGATCTGCACTCTTAAGTGCACATGCAATTTAATTTATTTTCTGTAAGTAGGTATATTTCCTGCTATAACTCTCAGGTTGCGGAAACTTTGAGAACCAGAATAGTCTTAGAATGGGTTGTTAATAAGATTTGCTCATTCTTGTATGTCCATAAGGAATACCAGGCTATAAAATATTATGATCATAATTATATTAATTATTACATAATCAGTAAACCATGTGTTAAAGACTAAACACAAAGTGACTGTCTAGTACTAAATACAATATACATTGTAACATAGATATGTTACAATGTCAATATATCTATACTAATATTATAAAGCTGGAGAGTTTGTTTGTTTGTTTGATTGTTTGTTTGTTTGTTTGTTTGAACGCGCTAATCTCAGGAACTACTGGTTCGATTTGAAAAAATCTTTTTGCATTGTATAGACCATTTATCGAGGAAGGCTTTAGGCTATATAACATCACGCTGCGACCAATAGGAGCAAAGATACAATGGAAAATGTGTAAAAAACGGGGAAAACGCGAACGAAGTCGCTGGCACAGCTATAGATAATAATAATACATTGCATCCAATTATCTAATTATATAGTTCAAATAGTAGTAATTTATTTAAAATTACTCCCAAGTTTTGATAACAATTGTCATTTTGAATTTCAATAATTTGACTTTGATTTACAATAGTGCTTAATATACACCGTGAAATTTTAGTGGTTGTTTTCCCGCAGCAAAATGATTCTGTCTTAGTAGTACAATAGATCGATGCAGTTTTTTTTTATTAAAATCAATAAATGTCAGTTTTACAAAAGTGATAAACGAAACATTCGAATTCGAGAACGCCAACTAACGCCAGTAGTACTAGCCGCGCTTCGTCCTGCTAGAATTGTTATTATTATTTAAATAATAAGGCTGTCTGTCCGGAGCAAGCGATGCAGCGGAGCGTCAAAAAATCTCCACTTCTCTTCAGTACAAATAAGTTATTTCAAAAAGGATACTATTGGAATGGGAAAATAATTACCGTTGAATAAGTAGCGATACTTATTTTAACGTTAAATGGTAACGATACTTATTACGGTACGGCACTAATAATCATCGTAAAATACTAACTTTTATTGTAAAAGTGCACATGCCGAACTAACATGTCTCAAAAATTCGTTTCCAATTTATTAACCGGTAATTCTTTAACAGGTAAAGTGTAACCAAAAACTGTAATAACAGTAACGTAAATAATAGTACTAAAATAACGTCCGGTGGAGGACAGGCCTAATGATTCGACAGGTTATTGACCGTCCGATCAGCTGATTGATACCGATTGCTGGTATCAATCAGCTGATTTTAACTTACTACCTATTTACTAACAAGTGATTTCCATATTTCCTTCATACTTTACCGGGCTTAGGACCATCGTAAATACTTTGCCTACTAAATTACGAACATAATGTTTTAATGGATAAACATCGGGTCATCAAAAAGAAGAGTTAAGATTGTCTGAAAGTAATAATTTGTTGCTGAATTAGGTAATAAAGTATTTAAAAATGAAAATCAACGTATTTACACTGATTTGAATTTCCTACCTAACCTTAGAAATTTCACTATTCACAAATTATGTACAAGTACTTACTCTTCCTGGTACCGGAGCAATTATCAAAATGTAAGCCACTGCGTTCCACACACAAACGCGCACGTTTTATCTGGTTAGATTATGATTTTGATAGTGCCTCTGTCACGTCTAACTACATTGAAAGCGTCCACTATCCCAGTTTTCAACTCATCGCAAACTGCCCGTGATCGAGCAGCCGCTGGGTAGCGGTTACGATCGTCCGGTGCTGTGGCACCTGCGGGTTCACATCACCACATCTGCTAGACACATACTCCACATTCGAATAAACATAATGGCGATCCATTTTGACCTCACGGTATCGCGTCACGCATGCGTAGGCGGCGGGCGGCGAGCGGCGTGCGTGCGTGCGCAGCGGACGGCGCACGCAGCGGGACTGAGAAGAGAAGTCCGTAGGTATCGGTAGTGCGCTCGCGCCCGGTGCGCGGCTCTATCAAAGAGTCGTCGCGGCGGCGGCGCCCTTTGTCGGGGCAGTCCGACAAAAGGACGCCGCCGCCGCGCCGCGCCGCCATTAGGGTAATAAATTACAATCTACGTAGGTATCTACCTACTATTACTACTACTATCATTTCTCACTGTTTCGAGTTAAATAATATTTTTTTTGAAAAGTTGAGATTTTTTTCTTACGTTTTCACGAAATAATTAGCATGGTTCGATAGTACTACGATGGGTAAATCGTTCTGCTTCGGGAAAACAACCACTAAAATTTCACGGTGTATAACTACATGGTATGACTTATGAATTTAAAGTTTTTCAACTGACTTAGCTAATCTGCCTTGCTTAATATAGCAGGACCTGAGTGTTGTGATGAATAAATATGACAATAAACACAGCTTATAGAATAATAATATGATGATGATGAGGATGATATGAGTTCTGCTAGGTTACTCACTTCTGAGGTAGAGATGCCCATATCTTCATTATAATATTGTCTGCCTACACATGACATTAACTGTTGACAGTTTTTTGATGACAAATATTTATATGGATTGTAAAAGTGCTGGCAAAGTACATTTACAATCTAATAGAAGTGATTTTAATTTTTTGACTTTTGTGTCAAAATTTAAGGAGTTACATCCTGTAATCCTATTGAAGGTCAGCGGATGACTATGTACCCACAAAAATACACTATCAGTTCAGTCCAACATGGATACTCTGAGTAGGGCCCTGAGTTACATTGGGAGCCTTGGGTATGGACACTTATGGTTAAGACAATGCTCTTCAGATATCTGTCTAATGTATATCTTAGAAGCAATAAAGGCACTAAATCCTTGTTTCTCTTAAGCATCACCTAAAGTGTGGAAATGACTGATACATAGTTATAGGTCACTTGTCTCATGGAGAGATTAAACAGAATTGCGGACTGCCTATCTTTTAGCGGCCGTGTATAAAATAAGTGGCATCAGTAGTCTCAGGCTGTAGAGGCCATACTTGAGTATATAAAGATAGGTACTCACTTGAGATAATATTACTCTTGAAACTTGAGATCTCAATCTCTGTATGAGAGTGGCACCTTCAGTCAATGGTCGCGGAGGCCATAGGTACATGAAGAGTGACGAAATATGGAGCACCTTTAAAAAGTCCACAGAATGACATCTGCAACCCTTAGCCATTGTGACCATACTTAAAAAGGGCGGTTTTGCGGTCTTTCTAACAAGGGTCAGTTCAGTACCGTACAGTGTCACCTTCGATCTCGCGCCGCGGAGGCGTTGCTCGAGCAGTCGGGATTTTAGAAGGGAGTGAAAGAACATGTGACTAGTTCTTTAGTTTTTGCCGCGGAGGCTATATTTGAAGAATTTCAGTTTGGGGCGGACCCTCTATGAAACTCTTCATAAGCGTGGTGTCGACTATCGCACCAAAGTTAATATCCTTAATGTGTTAAAAATATTACCACAATTTTTTGTGCGACTAATAAAATTAGCAGTGGGACTGATGATTGGGCTGGGCATTCCCCACCTAATACACACATAATTGATTTAATATCAATGAACAATTCAGTTCTCACACAGTTTTATGGTCAGATGACTGCATGCAGACGCGCCACAAAAACTAATATATTTTTTTTTTTATTTAAAGTGTATCGGATTTTATAATGCCAGAAATTCTGGGGCAACACTCAAAAGCAGAGCCTATCCAGAAGAGAACCTATGGAAGGTTCTATATATTATATATTTGTTTTAATACAGACCTGACAATGCACAGGTATTTTCCCCACAGGTGGGTAATCTATCCCTCCTAAGCTTCAAAAAAAAAAGGGGGGGGGGCGAATCCCCTGGTCCTTTGGGACCTCTTCCAGGATCTAAAGTAATTACTGTAAGCAGACAACTGCTCTTACAGTATACAGCTCACCACTTTGCAGACTGTTCACACAGTCTGGAGTAACCATAAGCATACTTTATTTGTAAATATTACAGTACCTTTGTATACAATAGGTCTGATTAAGGAAGTAACCTAAGACCTACTTATGGTTATTCTGACAGTGCAGCTATAGTACTACTATTTATATATGTTGTACAAACTATTTTTAACCAGTACATTTATTTTTGAGGTAATAGTGCTAGTGCTAGCTAGTACAAAATTAATATGCTTATAATGAAAAGATTACCTTTGTAATATGGTTTCATGTGTAAAATAAATAATAATGCCTTACAAGGACATTTACAACTTTTTTACTCCAATAGCATGTAGCTGAAGAATTCATGACATCATATTATGATTCGAATTCATAGCACATTCTCGCTTCTCACTATAGAAATCGAGATCAATACCTGGGGCCTCCGTGGCCAGAATTGTTACTATGACTGATTTGCGGACATATGCAGTCTAATTGGATGTTGCGGAAACATTCATACATACATAAGCATACTAAGTGTACCAATGTGCTTTGTAGGGCTCACTAGCCTGACACTTCAATTATCAATCAAAGGAAAGTATAGACTGAATATGTAATTTTAATAAGAACAATTATTTTGTATATTGAAGTTAAATGCAAGACACTTATTTTGCATAAATTGCAGGCTTTAACCTTAACAGATAGTAGGTGTAGCCTTGGAAAACTAACTAAAAATTTACTTAAACAGAAAATTTAAATTTGGTTATGAATCCAGATTTATAGATATCAGAGTCTTTTATACTTCTAAATAGTTACATTTAAAGTTATAATTTGTAAACAATAATAAGAGTTGCTCATTAATGCTCATAAGCAAATAACCAATTTTAATGTTATCATATTTTTTAAGTCATGATATTTTAAAGTGAAAAACTTTATTTCAATTACAATTACCTGTGTTGAAAATAGGTACATTGCTTTTGGACCTTTTGTCAAGTAGGTAGGTCCACATTTTGATGGGTATATATTTCCTCTGTCCGGTAAGAGGTTAGTCAGATCAACCTAAATTAAAAGACCATTTCCTTAACTAAAGTTTCTTTAAGCATCCATAGTTCCAGAGCCTGAGCTCTGAGTTATGTACTAAATTTATGAATACCAGTAAGTTTTGTAATACCAAAAGCATAGATACATAGAGAGTATCTGCTCATAAAAACATAACAAGGATAGTAATTTATTATATTGTTGTATGTGTCTCACTAATGTGTATATTTCTCTTATTTTAATATTCATCATAGCGTTTGTGCTTGCCACCAGCAGATAACAAACAGGACTTCACATCAACGCTGTGTGTTTTAGGAGGCAACATAATATTACTGTTTTGCATTACAACAAAACAGGTATTATGTGGTGAATAAAACACACAGCGTTGCAGCAATGCTCTTGCTGGTGATCTGAAGACTCTATGATTTGACAGTTCATGTCACTCACTTCGCGCCTTTCGAGTGATGGCGCCCGCTGGTGAGAGAGGGAGAAAGGTATATGAGCAGAGATATTTGGTAAGATTGTCTATGATATTTAATGTTTTGGAAAAGATCTCAGACAGCATTCTTCACATCAACGCTGTGTGTTTTATTCACCACATAATACCTGTTTTGTTGTAATGCAAAACAGTAATATTTTAAAAAAAGTTTGGTGTTTGTATTCCGAGACACGAATTCAAGAGATATCGCTATCATAGCAATCTTTCCAATTCAGATACTTTTATCTAGAATACTGATATAATTTTTACGGCCTGCAAAGACAATGGGGAGGTTACTGTTCGTGTGAGTATCAACATTTTAAGTAGACTAATAAAAATGTGATTAATAATTTAAATAACATAATCAAAGTCACATATAATGACGATGAAGACAAAGTCACCACTCTAAGCAATATTTATATACGACAAGACGCGAGTGACAAGAGGGGAACTTTAATTTTACCACTTACCAAACAGGGTTCCGCCGAACCGTACAAGTTCCATTAATCAGCTGACGTTAACCGGCGTACCACCACACGTTAACACGCGACATGACAGGCTTTCGTACTTATAACTCGGGGACCGAGAAGTTAACTGATAGAAGTGAGGTGTATTTACTTCGTACGGAGTCGTGTTACGGATTGTAACAACTCCACGTGGAACTTTCTTAATGATAATAGTCTGTGATGTCAGGAGTTGACGCAGCGGGTGCGGTCATCAACAAAAGTGGGTACGCGTTGTTGACAGTTCTTGACGTACACACAGTTGCTGACATTGTTAAGAACAAGTTTTATTTCTTGTTCACTAGTATTTTGCCTGCGTTTTTGTCCGCGTGAAGTTGTGATCGCTCAAACCGAATTTTCCTTAAACGCAGTGTCCATTAAAAAATAGCATATGTTCTTTCCTTCTCAGTCCAATTCTTTAGAGTCCAATAGGTGTATTATCATTTTAGGGATATTATCGTGTACCAGCTTTTTGTTCGGAAATAAAATGAGCAATGTGAAAGAATTACCCCCTATATTACCTTGTACCTACCTAATTATACCCTCCACTAGCCGTTACAAACAGGCTATCAGTTGTTCAGGTGGTAATAAAGCGGGATTGAACGATCTTCGTCCATTAATGGATAGGCCTGATGTCGGAGAGACCGTAAATATTGAGGAAACTATGTCTTTCCAAACCCACCTCTATTTCTAAGTGCATAGAGGTCAATTGTAAAAGCCATGGGAATGCTATCAATACCTGGTAATGTAGGTATGGATAGGATAGAAAAATATGTAGAAGTCCTTCCAGTAGAAAGCGGATTCAATAACATACATTTTTGTGATCAAACTTTAAAAGCATTATTACGCGATTTTTAAGCTATTGCATAGCTTTTGTCGCGGGCTTTGAGCGCGGCGACCGAACCAAGAATTCCGTAACGAAAAAAACCTCACAATCGTCTAAAGTCTTCGGCACGGTGTTTGTGTGCGTGCGGTTAGACGTATTGTACGACTCTACGAAACTCGCACGAATCGAGACAAGCTGCTCCGAAATCGGACGATGCTATGCAATAGCTATACCGCGGCAGTCCCCGAGTGCCACACGTCTTTTTTGTTTGTTTGTTTATTTATTAGTTAATTTTTATGGGTTCTAGTTATTCATTTGATGTTCCGATTAAAGTTACATCACAGTCTGCATGTTGGATACCTAAATTCGTCCTGCAGTTAAAATTGACATAAGGTCATTGATACCCCGAACAGTTTTGGTAAAATAATTTTCGCTCTTGTAAAATGAATGCTTCATTTGTTTCAGCGTTCCCCTAGCGGATTGAACGAACATCAATCATTTTTATTAGTTTATCTAGTCTAGTCGACTATCGAGTGATCAGTTCAACAGAAGAGTGATCAGGACAAGTTTTATTCCCGTAAGTTTCAATGTTTGATCCACTTCGATATAAACTGTCGTTCCGTCACTAAGCGTGTCACGAAAAGGCCATCACAAGAATTCCTAACGAAAATATATGGAATCCCTTAACGGGGGGTTCCCCGAAAACTTTATATTAAAACATGAAATGAAATATCTCCGGGTAGCACTAACACGATAATACAGTAACTTTTTTATGCGCCCACTGGCGGGACCTTTGATTTCGCGGGTAGAAGATTGCTTATGTTATCGAGTTCCGTATTTACATATTTTGCTCAGAAGGGCCCAAAAGTTTTGTCCCAAATTCGATTATTCTAGAAGATATCGGCTCCCAGCGATATTGTCCTCGAGATATTTGTTTTCTGATATTTTATTCTCTTTATGCTATATTCAATTTCTTGGGACGTCTTTGTTTTATTAATAACTTTGGGGTCTATTTTTTCGAAATATTTTTTTTCTACTTAAAATATTAGTTCACACCATAGACTTTGTGTAAACAAAGCAAAATCATAGTGACAATTAAAAATGATTATATTAATAGAAAACAACAATAATACATTCTTGATAAGTGTGTTATTATGAGTTTAGGTGGGATAACACATAAATGCCAAATTAACACTTTGTTACCGAAAACGATAATTGTGTTAATGTCATGCAAATATGGCCGGTTAGTAGTGAAAATTGCTTTGACGGTCTGTGATTATGTTAATAAAAGTAATTTGAATATGTTATGAATGACATACACTTTTATGCATTATAGAAGTTATTGTGCGGACTTACGCTACAAATTACCTACTTGCTGTCAAAAGGGAGAAAAGACAGAAGTCTTCTTTTTCCAAATTTATTAAGACCTCTTTCCTCCTCTTTCACTTTATGAGAACCTAGATAAACATGATTACAATCAGTAAATTTCGTCGCATCCATAAGATATGTTCTTAATGATTGATTAAGAACATATCTTATTGACGAAATTTACTGATGGTAATCATCATTTATCTAGATACTCATTAGGATAACTTTGATGGAGTAACGAGAACGTAAATCTATTACCTACTTCGTATAATGTCTAATGTAGTTCGCTAGGCATAGAAAAGAACGTGCATTATTATTCTAGGTTAATTTTTATGGTATCCTAGATTTGACCTACAAAGCAAGACGATCTGAGCAATACTTGCTGTGTTCACCAACACCGGTCTCACACTCATCCCAAACGCTGCGTTTAGTTTTAGCTACAAATTTGAGCCGAATTGATGTCCGGCCAAAACTATTCCCAATCGAACGCCATTAGACGGATCAGGGCAATTGAGCAAATTGCCAATTACTCATCATCAGCGCCGGCTGCTAGTCATATTTAAAATTCGTTCCGCTCAAAGGCTCAAATTGGATTTCCCGCTGGCACGGCTTCAAGCTGGTCCGAGTTCAGATTGTGTTTGAACTGCCGATTTTTGGCACCTGATTTTTTACGTAATAGCAAATGTATGGTAACACGAGAGGGCGTGGGTAGGAGTGCTCGATCCAGATGTTAGTTTGAAATTGATCGTGCATGTAGGGATGTGTTGGTTCTTTAACGGCGTAAGGCTTAGGCCGCACTACGGCTAAACCGCCGCGGATTTGATTTTATGAGTAAAAGAAACTAATGGAAGCGGCCGTACTGACGGTTTTTTTCCGCGACTGATTTTATGTAGGAGTGTCGCCTTAGGATGGTTTTGTAATCGCGCTCAACGCATACTGATCATTGGCGCTGACGAATTATTGTATCTCTACACCCGTGCCGTAGACAAAGTAAAATATCGAAACGATAACGAAGTACGAAAACAATAAAATGTATAGGATTGACATTAGACGCGATAAATCACGTGGACAATCGCATACAAGTTGTTCTTTTCGAACTTCGTTATCGTTTCGATATTGTTACTTTGTCTAAGCCCCAGGAGTCAGTGTTGACCGGCCAGCATAAATTAAAAAAGGTTCCCTGTATCTACATGCATATTGATCTGTGCCGATAGGTTTGTGAGTGTGATCAGTGAGGTTTTGATCCACCAATGTCTATAAGGAATAGGTATTTGTCACTAGGTGGGTGTACTTTCTTTCTTTTTCTTCTAGCGCCCGAACGTTTTTTCTTACGCTACACGTAATCAACAGGATCTGGAAACATAGATTATAGTCAGATCTTCTCTCTTCTCAAAGGAAACCTTTAGAAAAGCCTCTTCAGTTGGTTATCACCATTAGTCCAATACAGTATTACAACAGTCTAGATGGCGATACCTACAGTCAGTATAATAATTATCCCCCATTCCAGTACTTCAAATATAATACCTGTCCACAATTAAACGGCTCAGAGCGATCCAGTTCATTAATCAATTACAAAGGCGTCTCTACGGCAGATAGAGTGCGAATAGATAGAGCCCGCTGTAACTAATGACTCTACCATCAATAAACTTCAATGGCCACTTTCAACTTTTAAGGATTTCAGTTAAACGCTACTTAGTGCATCAGTTGATTTATGTCTACAATTTTACATTCTTTCGAATAAACCGAGTACTTACTACCGAGTATTTTTCATTTTTTTTAAATCAAAATTATAATATTTTTATTAATTACTCAGATTCCTCCTAATAATATTCAGACATATTATTTTTAACTAGAATTATTTTGTCAATTCACAAAATATACCTTTATTAGTACTTTGTTCCATCAAGCGCAAATCGGATTTAATGGATAGTAGATCATTATCATTTATTAGGCTGCGAATGCTTGGAGGGATTATTACTGGCACTAATCATATGAACAGTTATAATTATTAAGCAGCTAATCCCCTTGGCAGGCCGCCAAACCAGCGCTGCGCTATGGAAAACAAAATTAAACACATATAAGGCTGTACTGAATGTTGATCTGATAATCCGGATTGCAAAACTACGGTTTACAGTTTTTGGATTAGTTTCATAATTTTTTTATGGACGCCCATAACAGAAACTGCTTTGGTGTGAATTGGGGGGCTTTTGCCCAGCAGTGGGACTGGCTAAATAAATGTAAAATGTAGCATAATGGCTAACCTTTGCTGAGCTAGCGGGGAAGACTGAGTCAAAATGGAAACACACAGTTTAAAGACCATGAACGAAGCGCGAAGAAGCATGGTTGTTGGCCTCGAAATGCTTATCAACTCAATAGAAGGACAAAATCAGAAGCGGCGAAAACTCGAGTACCTAGTGGTTTTATAGGATACATAGGTGTGTATCCTATAAAATATTTTTAAAACTGGAGGGAAAACATACGTTGTAAGTTGTTAATATGTCAAGAATTTGCGATTTTCTAAAATTTAAATAATATTCGGATGTCTTTCATATAAGAAACGAGACTTTTCAAATATGGTACTTGCGAACGTATTTTTACCAACCTCTACTTATTTACCAGACATTTTTGCAACGCCCATTTAATATGTAGTGTACTATCATACTACTGTGGAAATGCTGGTAGAATATACAGGATTTCATTATTCAGTAATGATGAGGATTAGTGGCTTAGTTTGATCCTGTTATGGACAGTTTATTTAGTTTGGGCAGTATTTTCGAGTTATGTCAACTTATTCTGTTTTGTTTATTTAAACTCCAGTATAAATAAACAAAACAGACTACAATGGTAGAATAAAATTGTAATGAACTGTGTGGTCTGTGGATGTTGTTTCTAACCTCTTCGAGAGAGAAATTACTCACTTTGGCCAGTTGGTTTCTGAATTATTACCAAGAGTTAACTAAAGAGCATGGCCAAGGTTGTTACATTGGCCATATATTGGCAAGTTTAATAATTGAATACAATTATTAAACCTTTTATAAATTCAAAATAGTGACTGTCCCTATTTTAATACTAGGATATTAACTTTTTTCTCAGTGTAATATTACCTTTTAAGAAACAGAAGGAGCGTTAGAAATAAAGAAGACGTTGAATTTATTTAGTACAAGACCGGTAGTAAGCATGATTTAACACAGCCAAGTACACAACACAGATCTTCTCCGTCGGTTCATTTTTCCTTTAACCGAGAATTTTTAATTTAGTCGAACGCAGGTGTGGCGAGCCGGCATGTAATACTAACGCTTAATTACTGCCCACTATGGTCCATATTTCATATGGCTTTATAGCTTCCTGTCTGTTCTATGTAGCGTCTATATTGGAGATCCTTTTAGGTAAGAACATTTGTATGAATAAGCTATTAGTATTGTGTACGTGCGTCATACTATGGAAACTTACGTCACGATCAGATACATAAACTGCTAGAGTTACCAATGTTGAGTGAAATTGAAAGGAAAAATAATACCTGAAATACAAATCAATCATCTGCAAGAAGTACGTGGGTAGGTACGTTAGATCCGCACATTCCTGGAGAAAAGAATAAGGGTTTATTATTTTGCCAAAATAAATAGTATAATACGTAATGTATAATACCAAAATTCCGACTGTTGTGAACGTGTTTCGGATAATTTTAGAGCCAAATATAGCTCTGTAGGTGTCTCCCCTCAACGAACTTTTGTCTGTAGTCGGCGTGGCAATTAGTAGCACCAATAAGTACCTATTAAATAAGCCTCTAATTAGAGCAATCGCTGAAGCCCGTGATATCATTTCTGATATTTCATCGCACGGCTGTAGCCACAGTGGAAATGGTAGCCGTAAAAGATCTCCATTGGAGTTCTTTATGTAGCACTTCATTATGTATGTTTAGTGCATTAGGTCTTGGTTTGTTTGTGATAATTCTATGTTTGTTCTTTTTCTCACTGTTATTAAATGCGTGTGTTTTTGTTTGAGTTTTGTAAGTAATATTGTAATTCGTTGTGTACTTGTCTACGTTAATAATGTGGTCAATAAACGAAATCTATTCTATTTTTATTCTGTTCTGAATGACCTTATGGTAATTCGCTACTGGAGCAAAGAGTACCTAATAAAGTGTGGAAATTGGGTATTTGTAGAGACTCCTCTATTATTATTATTCTACCTCAACGTTTCTTACCGTACTGTCAATTGACTGTGCTATTCGTCACAAGTTTGATAATTATCTGCTCATAGAAATGTGGACGGTGCGTTTGGGCGAAAGATTTCAGTTTGCGGCACACCACGAAGTGTTTCCTCTGTATACAGGAGACAGTATTGATGTGGGTTGGAATATCAGTGTCAGTAGTTTTTAAGTGTCATAAATTGACTTTGGGAATGGCCCTCATTATGAGTTCACTTTTACGTTTACCTGGCTGCTAGGTTCGGCAGTTCAAATATACTTCGGTCACCTGTGGGGCTACCATGAGTTTAAAACTTACGCGCTCGATATCGCCTACGTAAATAAAAACATGTACAGCGCCGCCTGGTGGTTACGCGAAGAACTACAATCGGCCATATGAAAAAACAACTCGATAGGTTTTTAACGTACGTAAGTTTACGATAGCCAACTCATCGTAGGCCCACAGAAGTATATTTGCAACGACGTCTCTCCATTTACTGTATTTAATTTAGGTATAGTGTCAAAGTCAAACATTATCTAATAGATTAATTGGCTTTTGGAATTGTTTTTAATTGTAAAATATATCTGTATTTTTCATTCTTCTTTCATTATTTTCTTCATAGACTTAGTTTATTCAATACTTTGTTTTATTCGAATGTAGTTACAGGTGTAACTATATAATTGTCGGTTCAATAGATTCTCATCGGGAAGTTTTCATAGTGTCAGAATGAGACAATTAAGGGACGTTAAAGTTGGAGCTTCCAAAGATAAAAAGATATCGAAGCTTATCATCCAAACTCTTTAGGCAAGTTCTTTGTATCCCTCATCAGTCCACCACAAACACTGGATGTAATATCGCGTTGCACCGTCACTCGAGGTTGCGGCGGACGCATTCAATATCTCCGCTTGCGCGCGTCAAACGTGTCGTAAATGGAATCCGAACGGGACCCACATTTGAGACTTGAATCCGGGATCGTAGAGATGCCGCCAAATTTTTTTTATTTCGACTAATACTTTGAAGCTGCGGAAAAAGAGAGGTGTTGAAATAATTTAGTTCAACACTTTTTCGGTCGCAAAGATGATCTCTGATTCGGTCGTGAGTGCGCCGCAGCCGTTGAACTGAAACGGACGGCGTACCGCAACTGGGCCAGGGCTCATGCACTCCGGGATCCTAATATTACTTCGATCAAAGCAGCCTATAACAAAGCCACCAAGGCAACCAAAAGGGCCTACATTAGAGCAGATGCCCAGCGAGCTGCACGCGTTGGCCAGGACCTTATTAGGCATCCCACGGGTAGCCGCTCGCTTTTGGCGCCTGGCTAAACATGTGCAATCCAACTTCTGTCTGCTTTCGTTGCCCCCGCTGAAATATCCTGACGGTTCACTAGCTCATCAGCCGCAGGAGAAGGCAGATCTGCTTGCCAATCTTTTTGCGGCCAATTCCTGCATTGATGACGGTGGAGCACAGCCGCTTAAAATTCCAGATTACGGTGCTCATATGCCTGAGATCCGAATCAGGCAATGTGATGTACGTGCTGAGTTGCAGTCACTTGAGGTAAGGAAAGCTAGTGGCCCAGACGGAATTCCAGCGTTAGTACTTCAAATTGGCGCAGCAGAGTTGTCTCCAGTACTCACACGCCTGTACCGCCTCTCATATACCTCGGGCATCGTGCCCCGGGCTTGGAAGGAGGCGAATGTTCAGCCTGTCCCCAAAAAAGGGGACAGGTCTGATCCTGCCAACTACCGGCCCATAGCTATAACCTCAGTACTGGGTAAGGTGTTTGAGCGGATTATTAACGCCCAGCTCATCCGCTACCTAGAGGATCACTCGCTGCTGCATGACCGTCAATACGGTTTTAGACCAAAACGGTCCACGGGTGATCTTCTAGCGTATGTTTCGCACCTCTGAAGGGAGGCTATGGAGAAGCATGGCGAATCTATGGCAGTTAGCCTTGATATCGCTAAAGCGTTTGACCGTGTATGGCATCGTTCGCTTCTCTCCAAGCTCCCGGCATACGGTCTGCCACCTCGCTTATGCGAATGGATTGCGGGATTTTTGGAGGGGCGCAGGATTCGTGTCCTCTGTGACGGACGCACTTCCTGTTTCCACCCAAGCAATCCCGGGGTACCTCAAGGTTCCGTTCTGTCGCCGACATTGTTTCTGCTGCATATCAATGACATGTTGTCACTAGGCAACATTCATTGCTATGCAGATGACAGCACTGTCCACGCACGTTATTTTGGAAGACCTGGGGTAAAGCAGACCGAAACCGAGGAAAAGAGGAACCTTCTTGTCGCCGAGCTTGACGGGGTCTTGGACCGCATTTCCGAATGGGGCTCATGCAATCTTGTCGAGTTCAATGCCAAGAAGACACAGGTGTGTGTTTTTTCTAGTAAAGTGTCTCCTTTCCTTTCCCATCCTACTCTTCAGAGCACCCCTTCACCAATACAGGATAGCCTTAACATCCTTGGCATCGATGTTCGCCGCGACCTGAACCAGCGGGATTACATCGAGAGCGTCATTAGAACAGCCTCCCGCAAACTGGGGATCCTGAACAGAGTGCGGCGATTTTTCACACCGGTGCAGCTCTGCCTTCTTTATAAGGCACAAGTTCGCCCATGTGTGGAATATTGCTGTCACCTCTGGGATGGCTCCGCAAAATACTTGCTCGACGCTCTCGATAGGTTGCAGCGACGTGGTGTCCGTATTGTCGGTCATGTAGAGGTGTCCGATACTCTGGAGCCTCTACAACATTGCCGGTCTAAGTGTTCTCTACCGTCTCTTTAATGGGGAATGCTCTGAAGAGCTATTTCAGCTAGTCCCTCCCTCCCCTTTCCACTCCCGAACGACACGTGCTGGACAGCGCTGCCATCCACATACAATGCAGTCGCTGGTGGCTCGGACTAAGAGGTTCAGCTCTTCATTTCTGCCATTAAGGCATGGAATGCCCTTCCAGCTCATGTTTTCCCTCCCTCCTATGATCCCGGGCTCTTCAGGCGGGGCGTGAAACGGCATTTAAGCAGGCCTTCAGGGTGAGTGCGACAGGCGTAATATGATCTATTGTGCCTGTCGACCTCATATTTGGATCTCACTACCGCTTACCATCAGGCGGAGTGTGGTCATCTTGTTTGCCTATTATATAAAAAAAAACACCTTTCTTTTTTGATAATTGATAAATAAGTACGTTCAAGTTTTAACCCATTTATAATAGTCATTACCACAAGACCGCCCATACAATACCACATCACCATAAATTTGTGTAGTATTACAAACTTGAGCAAACTAAAGCGACAATAACTAAAATCACCAACATCAGTCTATTACGAATATTACATAACCAAACTCAGTTAAAGGTAAGTACCCTGCCCTCTTCATTACCTTACTACTTATACAAAGTATCCCTCTAATTTCGTAGCTTTACGTTACTTTTTCAGTCATCAATCATCTACCCAACAACTGTTCCGCCCAAGGGTCAGTTCTAAGCATTGCCATGGAAGTAGTGAAGTCTATTGCAAAAACCAATACCTACACTCTCGATTAAGCCGCCCATCGCCGGAGTCCTTTTTCCGGGACAACAACGGGCCGGCTTAAAAATCACTTCACGCGTCCGCGCAGTGTGGCCTGGTCCAAACATCGGTAATAAATGCGGCAGCGTCACTCCGCGAGCGATTCAATATCTCCGCTCGCCGAATCAAACGTGACAGGAATCGGATTCCGAGAGGGAAACCCGCGTTTGCTCGGAAATTTCGAATGGTAGGCTTTTCTTTGAAGAGCTGAGCAAGAATGTAGAGAATGCAACCCTGTGCAGATAACTTTTGAAATATTTGTATGAATGTCTGAGAAACTAATTTGAGAAGTTAATCGTGGATTCAATAGTGGTATATCGCATTTTGGAATTGAAAAGAAATCCTCTCAAATCTAATCACGCTGCAGATGTTTGGTTTCTTATCCACGGCTTAGCTTGCTGCACTTCTTCAAATTCCTATTATTGTCAGTGCATTCAATCCATTCACATGCATTATCATAAATAATTGAATTTGAATACATTTAGAATTTTAATCTCTGAACGTTTAATCACTATTGGAAATTAATCCGATATTCTCTTGGGGTGCCGTAGTCAGAGAGCTGTTCTATTTTTCATTAGATAACCTTCCGATTCTCACTCAGGTCTGGCATCTAACATTCAGCCCATATATTTTGTATAAACATCGTCCTATTAAGCGTCTTGTTCAACGTGAAAAAAAAGGTAGCACTCTCGTAACTGCCAGCGCATTTGGTCCGCTCCCGTCACATCACGCGCTCCCGCTGAGCCGTTGAATCAGGACACGACGCCGCGTCAGATTGGCGCGGGATTACAAGTGTCACTATCGAAATTGCTTCCAGTCTGCTGTGTGCTTACCGGGAGTACTATTCCGACTGAGTTGGGAATAAAGATTGGCTCAAAAATATCTGTTCATGAATAAGGGCTATCGATTTTTATGATACGTTACTTTTTGTTTATACTTACCCAATCGTAGTTTTCTTATCAGCAGCAGAGTAATATTATATACGTACATACTTACCATAAAAATAGATTTTATAATATTAGGCGTTTAATATACCAATGTAGCAAAATAATAAAAATAAATCCTACACGTCCTTCACGAAAGATCATAATATTATTCGGGCTGCTGACTATGAATCTGTCTAACGAGCTACCACTCTACGCAAGTGTGCTTCAAATGTTTTAAACCGGTATTTCATTTCGCGAATCCATGGCCCCGGCTCATAAAGATATGAAACAGTTATGGAGCGATTAAGCTGGGTTTTGAAAAGAGTTTTATGCGACATTTCAATTGCATCGCACTACAGTCGCGTCACGTCGCCACTCGCGGAAACAAAGCCGTATTGGAACGAGGGGGATTAACCACAAGCATTGAAACCGGTGTTCGTTACGGGAGTTTAGTTTATAAGTCCATTTATAGTTCTGTAAGTATCTATATGTTGGGTAGAACTCTTCGTTTACCGAAAATGAGATTTCTGAATGCGATGGTGTTATTAACATACCTAACCTGTGGTAGAATTAATTAATTGCTGTATTGGATATTTGTAAGTGAATCTCATGGATAAAGAATTTTTGTATTTGATATCTTTTAATATCAACTATCACTAGCGAGTTAAGGGTTAATGTTAACGCGTTCCCCAAAAAAGGGTCTTGACAGATGGACAGACAGACGGTCGACAAAGTTAACCTATAAGGGTTCTGATTTTTTTAATGGTCCTATTTAGCTTTCCCTTTTTTTCCGTTTATGGAACAAAACCTAAAAATATATCGTTACTATAGGGGTTTTCACTGTAAAAAAGGTAACGGAAACCTTTTATTGAAGACCGTGAAAAATGAGCCCCATTTTTGTAAACTGACCGGCTAACACGTCTATTCTGGGCTTTCGGCCGCATCCGACTGTCAGTTTATCCTTGAAAAGACCCTGAAACCCTGATGAGAGTGGCTTTAAAAGCGCTCACACCGAAACCGCTGTAAGTAGCATTTTATTAGCGTCAATCCAAACCGAGCCTTTATACGGGCCAAGTGAGAATGGAGTGGGCAATTAGCTAAACGGCCCGCAATCCGGAAAAAGGACTGGCGATGGGGCGATAGATTAGTCATTATGACTCCGCTTTTAGGAAATGCAGATTGCTTTTCTCCCGCGGCAGATGGGGATGACGACGTTTCGATTGGCAGTTGGAGCACTTTCAAAGGTGTGTTTCTTGGAAATCGTTGTAATATCGCCTTGATTTGTCAATCGGTACATTAACCTTTTTCTTATGATTGCTGTTATCAATAGGAAATGGCATAGACGGATAATATGAATAACGATGTTTTGGAAATGTAAGTAGGTAATAAAATATTATCCGTAGAGTATCTCAAATATTAAAGCAACGAAAGGGAAACTGTATTCGGAAGTCGCGGCATGTATGTGTAATTGTGTGCACCTAAAAAGATTTTATTTAACTCTGGTTTGTCTGTATTAGATCCCTACAAGCGATTAGGTCAACGAGGTACAATTTGCATAAATTGTACCCGTTTTTGCACAGCTAACGTAGTATTTTTTTTATTTTGAATCAAGATTATCTATCTATTAAATAGTTAAGGTTCCGTTTTGTTGCACGATCTTCATATATGATGCTAGGACGCAGGATATCAAACCTATACCATACTTTATATCACTGATACGTCACTCTCAACCACTCTAATCTTGGAATTCCGAGTTAGTTTGCCAAAATCTTCACAAATCCACTCGGCAAGTGACGTCCTCGCGCCAATGTGGGCGATGGGGGGACAATTCACGGGTATCCCCGGCTAAAATGAATTCGTCCAGTAAAACAGTGGTCTGCCCCGAATTATTCATGCAAATCCCCGCAATGATAGGACTGCAGCGGGGCAGCGGACTCGAATCACGCCGATGGGCACAAATTAAATCTCCAATGAATGCGCCGCGCGAGTGACCGCCGCATTTGCATTGCGCCCCGGTCAAGCTATATTTAAATCGGCCATTATTGGCTTCGCGTTGACTTGCTGACTGATATACAGGCCGTAGGTATATATGGATATGGACAGATGCTGCTTTTTCGGAAAAACGTTGAAGGTTTGTGGAAATGTCAGATTGTTTCGCGGTGAAATGTGAGTTTTCCATTTGAATTTTAACATTTTGTGTGAAAATAGTCTCATATACAGACAGACAAAAAAGTGATAACAGGAATTAATTTTTATCTCTTATATCTTTGGGGTACCTACCTAAGGAACTTTAAAAACATAAGTATCAGGCCCATGTATGCAAATTTTTCCAAATTTTAAAATTATCACAAGTATCATTTATTCATTTACTTAACATAAAAATAGTAGGCAAAGTTTCAAATAAAGTGGATAAACAAGTTAGTGCCTGAAGGATTTACTCGTCGAATTAAAAAAGGAAAGCTAGTCGGATTTTTTTTTACGAAACAGCCTGGAAAATTTCCTAATCTGAATTGTGATAGGCGTAAATTAAATCTCGCGTGAGTGTGTCGCCATTGGTTAGTGCATTCGCTTCCCGATTTAAGCTAGGCATAATTGAGGTGTGATTGGTCGGGCGACTGGCATCCCGAGAGGTGATAATATCTTTATGCACTGTCCATTTAAAATACCTGACATTTTCGTCCCACTAGTGATACCCGATTGAACGTATACACTGCAGATTCAATCAATTTCCAAACTGATACGATTTATTGGTTCATTTGTCCTTTGAAAAGTCGGAAGCATTCTCAAGGCTCATTTTATATCCGTATTTTCATAACACGCATGCGCGTGCAAGTGCGAAATACGATTGCATGTGTGTGTATTTTCATGTGAAAATACAGCTAAATGAACTTTTTTTCTTTTACTATTGAAATATAAAAAAAATATACAAGCAAGTCTAACTAATTATGTCGCTATCCTGCACTATCCTTTATTAACTTCAAGATAAAGACTGGATTGAACACTGAAACATTACAAATGATGCGTAAAGAAATTATTTTCTTTCCCTATTGAAATTCATTCAAAAACAAGCTCAATTAATTTTGTCGCGATCCAACACTCACAACCCATTATAATATTCAAGATTTGGACTGAAGACCGAAACAACGACAAATGATTCCATATTTGTTATTGTTTCAGTGTATTGATGAATATTTAACCATTTTCCTTCATTAAAGAGTCATCACTTCGCTAATTACATCGCTTGTCCAGATCGATTCCATTGGCGCTGGCATCGGCGTGTTTCAGGACAGATATTAGACAATTGCTAATTGGAATACGCATTGTAATGACACCTCATCACTTATGAATGGCGGCAGCGGTAAGGGTAGGGCTGCCACTTTTCCTTTTTGTAAAAATGTCATGAATGTTAGGTTACATTGCACTTTTGGTAAGTTTCGAATAACTTTTGAAATTCAACTAAGCATAGCTGCCTCGAAGACTCATACTCTCGTGACAAAAAGTCCGGTGTGGTAGTTTCAGCCGTCATATTTATTTTACTAAGTTAATGAAAATTCATTCACTATCAAAAATCCAATTTGCCATGCTAACTCATGGGACCCCAGTCAAAAGCCACTAGTAGTCAGTCAGTGCTAGGTTAGGCCTTTGTTGGTTTGAGAGATTGTAGTAAACCACATTTAACCCAGCAAGAGAGCTTATGTATAAAGTTTATAGCAATATGTGTAATGACAGTTATCTGTTTGTGTATTATAATAAATAAATAAATATTGATTCAACAACAGAGGAAGGACAAGAAATACCACCCATGACCAAGTAGGTAAAATTTTGAAGAAGGGTCAAATATAAAGTAAGTACCCGTAATCGACTGGCATGTATGAAGACATTGATGGATGTGAAAGAAGCGAAAGTGGTGTGCCAGTATCGTAGTACATGGCAGGAAATGATCTCTGCCTACACCTCTGGAAAAAAGGCGTGATTTTTGATTCTATATAGCATGTAGTACGTGTGTCAGTGCCTTTGTCCGCATGCGGTGGTTCTGCCTCCATCTTCACAGCCTAGGGTAGCAGCCCTGCAGTCCCTAATGACCGCTAATTGAGCGGCTCCGTCTAATTGCCGCAGCGATTACCCACGTTGAGATGCGAGGCCAGGCCAGCGCGGTCGTGCCCGACGTATGCGGCTGTCATTACCGGTGTTGTAGTTAAAAAAATAACTTGTACACGTGCAGTTAAGCCTCAGGCATCATAGGAATGTATTTCAAAAAATATTTCAAGTAATGGTTTGAAAGGGTTTTATTGATTTTCACTCTAGTCATTCAAATAAAACGTCGGTCAAGGTCGAGTATAGTCCAGATGATGTTTTATTAAATACAATAAAAAGCCTTTTATTTCTTGTTTGTAGGTTGAGTTAGATATAGAATTACAATTAAAAGATATAAAGAAAAAAAATTAACATCATAATAGTTAATTAATTAGGTGCTTTGTTGATGATGTATTATTAAACCACCATTACTTTAAAATTTTGTTGATAAGACAATAAGTTGAGGTTCTTTTATAAAATTTTTCTTTACATGTGCTCCTTACTTGCCTTTAGATTTTTGTTCTTCTGTAATATTTATGAAAAAAAGTTTGTGAAAAAAAAAACAAAAATAACTAATACTTAATTTTTGAATGATGATCAAGGTATCTCATACCTTGATTCCGAAGAATGATAACTAATGACAAAGTAATTGTTTTGGATGTATTTCCTTTGTGGTCCAGAGTCCCTAAAATAAATTCACCGTTCTACCTATGACTTGTTAGCGTGGTCAGAGTTGAATATAGTCATTCTTTATTTGTTACAATATAATTAACACACCCGTGGTTCTAAGCACAACAGCCCACATCTTCCATTCCTCATTAGCAGTCTTGAAGCGTCACGATTAGGATTCATAGAAGTCGTTTATGAGTAAAGTTGGGAGAGTCGAGATGGTAGCAAACAGTCGCGTTCGACTTACTTAATGTGAGCCTTTGTTTAATTAGAACTGTTATTGGGAAACGCCGGCCATAGGGGTTCATTTCAATTCCATGAATTATACACCTGGTGCAGTTATGAAGGGTTTATTCTCAATAACTTCCATAAACTCAATTGGCAAACTGATTTGAAAAACTATATTGACCAGTTTTGTGTAATATAAATTAGTTTAGGAGCTTGCTTCTGTTTAAATGTATATTAAAGATAAACCTTTTGAATGTTTTAATTCCGAGAAATACAATATCTCTAGGTACATGAAGTCTCAAGCGAAGCTGAAACAAAGAAATTTATCCAAAATAAATGCATACTTTGTTTGGTTTTCAAAACCGTCTCATAATCTCATAGATACTTGTAAAAACTTAAAAGCACATATTCATTATTACAATCACGGCATAATAATGATAAAAAAATAAACTGACTTACAAAAACTCTCCACTACTTTTCATAGTGAAGCCTTCAATGTCTGCTTTTCAATTGGCTGCTGAAAAAAATAAAGAATATAAGTCAACAGTTTCCTTCAGACTAAACGAAAAAAGTCTCGTCCTACCATCAACTACTACTCATAATCTTGTTCGACAACCACCAACACGAACAACCCGCCGGATTCCGGCCAAAAACACCTCCGGGACGAAACGCCCGAACCGATTCTTGTTACGGAAATAATCGGAGATAAAAAGGGTGACCATCAATGCGACCGAGACCGGGGTCTAACTGCGCGCTCACCGATTCAATTCTCGATACAAAACGTTTTATTCTCAGGTCAGAGATGAGGCCGTCGTTAAGGACACAATTTCTTGGATGACGTGGGTTTCTGGATGGAGAAAGTTTGTGGTGCCCCTACTATGAAGGTAAGGCGAGGTGACTTCAAGACTTCTTGTGTGACGATATTCAATTGTTTCTCCAATCTTACTGAGATTTTGTTAGCGTATTTTGTCATTGCACTTTATACTGAATAGTACAAAGCTAACATGTTAATACATTAGTTACTAAATATGAAGCGGAAGTATTGATGATTGTATTGATTGATGAGATTAATTCTAATAATAACCCCTGGACGAATTTTCTCAATAGCATATTCCCTTTTGACTCAACTATGCCAAATATAGGGCCAGTTTTAGGTGAACTAGTTCATGTAAATCATGCTTTTCATTTAAGAATCACGAGAGCTGACCTCACTCACCGTAACCAAAGGTTGGTGGTAGGGCCCGCGGTAACTGTAAAGGAAATAAGGGCCCGCCCGGGCCCGATACCGCCACAGAAACATTCAGCCTGATTGGCTCCGCGAGCGCTCTCTATAGCCACGAAAGAGTGGATGCGGCGATCTTAAAAGCTTGTATAAACAAGGACTTCTGAGAGTAAAATTTGTACAAGAGATGTGCGAGTGACCGAGGAGAGAGAGAAGTGGCGTGTATTTGGGGAGGCCTATGGACATAGGCCAACAGTGGATAGGGATGGGCTGATGATGCTCTATCTAGTACCAATCGGTTGGACTTAACTACGTGAATAGAAAATGTTAAGATGGACCAATGGCAGTCTAGTTGTTGGGCGACTAGTCCACCTGGCTGCTAAGCATTCTGGAAAACTCACATTCAAGCAACAACGACAATGTACCTCCTATCCTAACCTGTTGTAATAGTATTCTTATTGCTCTAGGGTAGATACGACAAATTGGATTAGTATACAATCTGTTCTTAGGGGTGACATCCATTCGCTCCACCGCAAGTCCGGCGATGATCACAAGCCTTCTCCGATCCATCATCGTAGTCAGTAAGAAAAAAAAACAATCTGTCTCTCAATCAATTTTAAATCGAGCACATTTTTTTTTATTTTAAACATTTTAATAATGTTATTAAACATTTTTCTTAATCATGCCGCCTCCACTCAAAGACGTTTCTATCCTTACGGGGACAGTACAGCGCAGAGTCAAGTGTCGATACAGAAATAGAGTATTCCGCATAGTTTACCTACATCTCGCATTTGCGAGGACCGCCCCCGGACACTGGCAGAGCGATTTAATCTGACCGCTCTCTAAACCCTGCCAAAATAAATATACGGAAAATAACGAAGTGTATAAGCCGGGGCGGTTGCACGTACCTATAGGTATGTACACTCTGTAAGGTTTAACTTTTTCGTTCAACTAGAAATTGAATTTACGAGATACGCGAACGCCGCTAAAGTTAGGTGTTTCTATGTTTGTAAGACTTTGGAATATTTGGTTGGTCGTATCTTTGCAGGCACATTGCTAGTTATTATAGGTTGTAGGTTTGATTCTGGCGCTAAAGGAATAAATAATTTTGTGGCTGTTACATCCACAAAGAGATTACATAATTTGATTATTAATGAACTAGTGACAAGCCTGCCAATTTGAGGTAAATTTTAGATAAAAACCTTCCTCTTAAATCCCTCTATGTATTAATAAAAATGCATCAAAATCCGTTATGTATTTTTAATTTTTCTTAAACTATGTAGTGATGTCACGGCACACGTTGATGTTACATTTGTTTTCATTTTGAAATCATCTTATTTCAACACAAGGACAGTAGAAACACCTAGCTATACCATTAAGAAGAATATAGATTAGGATCCGACCAATAACATTTTATGTGACGTTTGAAAAATTGCCCCCTGTGCCTTGACCTGAACTAACAACGTGAACCAGCGTAAATATATAAACAACAGTCGCCTTCTCTCCATAAAACGAGCACTTGCCTGTTTCCAGAATAGGGCTGTTAAATATACAAAAGAAACGATATAGAGTGATAGAAGTGTATTCGGCCTTTTATAGTGGTCCTCGTAAAAGCGTAGCGCAGGTACAGCGCAACTTAAGGGCCTCGAACGCCAATAAAACGGTAAATACATAAGGTTTTATTAGATCATAGCTCCATATTTCGCCCGCTGCGTTAAATAAAAACGTAGTTGGTACTATGAGGGGCTGTCTCACTCCAAGAATTTAGCGAATCGCAGTCCTATTTTTATAGTATTGGGTATTTGTGTCTTATTTTCAGTCAGGTTTCGGTTTGGTCACTGTTCTGATCTAAAATATTTTTTTCTTAACGGAAAGACCTTCAAAAACCCGACATACTAAAAGAACATTAGCCATTATCAGAGCAAAAATTTGATTCGTTTTTGATGGCGGTGCCGTTAGTTCTTTAAAGGAGAACACCCGATTCCATACAAACTTGGGCCCAACGTTACAAAGCTGAAAGTTGGCCATCAGACAAAGCATATAAAAGGTTTCCATGAGACGAATTTTCAGGTTGATCCGCAATGGCCAAATCACTAAAAATACAGTGAATATTTTTGAGGTTATCTGTTTTTCTGTTAGAAAGAAAGCTTGTAGGGTGTTTCTTTTGTAAGTTTTGCTTTACAGATTGTATATACAAGCTATCCAACAGTACAGATAAAGTGGTAAAATGGTATCAAGACATAGGCTATATGTCATCCATATTGGTCAGGGGACCTTGTATGTGTCCGTGAAATATGATTTTGTGATTTGTTAAGTTGTTGGGTAATTCTGAATATTAATGACAGAATATTAACAATATATTATTATATTCCCAAGCGTCGTAAACGGTGCTCAATGCCCGGTCAACCCTGCGCCCCACTGCACCGTGCACACACGCAAGCACGCTACATAGTAGGTAATGAGAATAAATCTATGGATATTGCAATCATTCGACTTATGGGGTCATAGTCTTATATCTTAGACATTCTCCTGGGTGTCAGTCTCCTCCTCATTTATCCTGGGTGGGATTCGAACCCATGACCCCTGGTTTAGAAGCCAGAATTCACTAGCAACTGCTCCATCGAGCCAGTCAACTATAAAACCAATTTATTAGATTTTTCATTAAAGTGAATAATGTTCTAGGTAACTCTAAATGCATATTTGCTTATGGCTGGCAGAGCAGTTCAGTATAAAAAATAAAAATAAATAAGTATAACAAAAGCAGGTCAGTATAAAATAATAATAAATTATTTTATTCGTCCTTATCATCATAATACATCTAAAAAATATAGCATCTAAAAACTGTGCTTCTTCTGCTTCTTCAGCCCTGTATCACCCATTGTTGGGTATAGGCTTCTTCATGTGCTTTCCATTTGACCCGGTCTTTTGCTGATCGGATCCAGGTCTTGCCCAATATTTTTGTGATATCGTCGGCCCAGCGCATAGGTGGTTTCCCAACGTTTCTCAGTCCGAATCTAGGTATCCATTCGGCAATTCTGCGTGCCCATCTGCTATCCTCTCTTCTGCACATATGTCCGGCCCATCTCCACTTCAACTACGTCACAATCGATGTAATGTCCGTGACTCCGGTACGTTTCCGAATGATCCGAATGATATTTCGGAAACGATCTAAATAAATATGTTAAATAATAAAACATTTTAATTATTAATCGACATCAATCAAATCGATCAATGTCATAAGTAGATTCTGTTTACTATACTCTATGGATAGATTTCTGTATCACGTTTGCGAAGATAGCTACGTTATTAATAAATAATATAAATGAACGTTTACAAAACCTGTAACATAAGAAAAATAAAAAAATCTGCTTTTTTTCCCTGTTGGCCATTGCTGTTTTGGCTAAGATTTCTATAAGTTAACTTACAAAAATAGACCGATTTTTTGATATATAATTTAATACTGTAACGTCGGGCCCAAAATGGTGGTTCTCCTTTGGTTTGGCCATCTCCATTATTCAACCTCCATTTTTGAAGTCTGTTAAAAAACCTTAATACATATAGAGTAGGTACGTCACGTACCCATTGAGTAAATATGCGAACAGAAAATGTAAGCTACGGATATCTGTGATGAGGTTCTCTAGGCATCACAACAATTCTAATAAACAGTTATTTTCAGTTCGCAGTAAACAATCCGGCAACAATCTTGGGCGCCGCAGACGCCCAAAAACTCCGCCAATGTGAGCCGCCCATTTAATATTTTGAACCTCGCCGAAATTATTTCAATAACTCGTCCCATAAAGGGAAAATATTCCAATCCATCCCCGTGAGAAACTTTTTCGAAGTTCCCGATAAATCGCCAACATTCTTCGCCTAACGTTTCTGAAAGGATTAAATTTTGTTTAATTGGAAATTTCTGGGGAGTACAGAGGGGCTTGATTATTTTTCGACGGAATTTAATAATCGGATGTCTGTTTGCCAACTTATTGAAATATATTAAGGACTAGTCGGGAGGTTTATCATCTTGTTTTCGCATTGTTCTATCATTGATGTGCATTTTATTTTCGTCCGCTGAGGTCGAATGTACACTTTGTGTTTTGTTGTTAACAAACACAGGCTGTGTTTGTTTTACATCTAAACCGATAAGATTATTAGGTATGTCTTAAAAAATACTAAACAGAATTGCGAAGGTTGTGCATTATCTTATCTAGACACGCGGTAGCGTGTCAAGCCAAGTTCAAGAAACAGAACTGGCGAGCCGCACCGTGTGTAATATTACACGAACCATTTTGAACCACTTTTGAACCCCTCATAAATCAAAAACTATTTCACATAAACGTATCAAATTTGGCTCATATATTGTGACTTGCGAGATAAATATGTGTTCTAAATTTCATAAGCTTATCTCAAACAGTTATTTAGATATTAATGTCCAAAAATCCTCATTTTTATCATTGACTGACTGACAGATCAAAATTCTAACCCAGTTCCAAATGACCTAGAGAGTTAAAATTTGGTATGCAGATAGCTAATTACATGAATACAAAGGAATAAATAAAAAACTGGCAATTTTTTAATAATTAGGTTAGGTTCTATTATGAACGCTTAACATAAATACCTAATTAGTGCCTAATCACGCCTATATACCGGGGAAGGCAGAGCACTAAGTATATATTTAGGTATACTTACTTATTTGCAATTAAGAGTAGGAACTTATAGTCGGTTTTCATATTTATTACTTAGGGTAGGTACCTACATAAAGTCTAGTTTTAATTTTGAATTTGTCCTTTTCAAAGGACCCACGGCGTTACGATGATATATACTTTTCTACAAAAAGTAATGATATCCAATCAAAAACATAAATGTGAAATGAGAGCCAAGTTCAATATTATGATAATTGCCTTGGTTGTTGACTTCAACGACAAAAGAAGTGAGATCTAAATGGGTGCCAAGTTCAATGGTCAACCCAGAAATTTATTTATAAGTAACACTATAACATACCTATCATATCTTCTTATAACATAAGATAATGTATGGTGGTAGCCTATGAAGGTCTGTCTTGGCTAGTTTTCATATATAAATAATAATAATAATAATAAATATCTGGGACATTTCCACACACGGTCATCTGACCCCAAACTAAGCAGAGCTTGTACTATGGGCGTCAGAGACTGATATACATACATATATATTTTTAAATACATAATCACACCCAGACACGGAACAAACACCTATGTTAATTACACAAATATTTGTCCCGAGTGGGAATCGAACCCATGACTCTTGGAACCGCCAGGCGGGGTCACTAACCACTGTTCCACCGAGACAGTCCACTGTACTACTTGTAGGCTTAGAACTTCCGACAGCTATATGAATTATAGCTGTCGGAAGTTCTAAGCCTACAAGTATTTGTCGGTTTTTATTTTATGATTTCGAAACTTTGGATTGTTGGTAGAAACTAGCGAGCGAACATAATAATACGTTGGTAGGTTTATAGAAACTAGCCAAGACAGACCTTAATAGGCTACCGCCATACATTATCTTATGTTATAAGAAGATATGATAGGTAGGTATGTTATAGTGTTACTTATGAATAAATTTCTGGGTTGACCATTGAACTTGGCACCCATTTAGATCTCACTTCTTTTGTCGTTGAAGTCAACAACCAAGGCAATTATCATAATATTGAACTTGGCTCTCATTTCCCATTTATGTTTTTGATTGGATTTGGTTTAAGCACACATATTATTTGCATGATAAAATTATTTTGTTACTATTTTTGATCTTCATTGGGGTCAAATTATTTTACTGGTAACATTTGGTATGCAATCTACTCTTTTCAGTTTGAGTTGAAAACGCAGAAGAACGGAGGATTATAGGATAAACATAATTAGGAAGAAAAGTCACATTGTTCTCTAGAATCTAGATTACTAGACAGCATAGTGAGTACCTAAATTGTATTTGTAAAATTTAGCTCAAAATGTAAGTCTGTGTCATACATAATCAAACAGATGTATATAGTCGAGGCTTAGGCTAATTTACACAAATTACAATCTCGCGGCAATATAATTTACAACGACGATCTAAACCGCTGTTCGGTATCGGTTGTATAAATAACAAAAAATCTACACGCGATCGTGTAAGCCAGCCGCCAAAGGACGATGTACCAAAAAAATAACCTAAAATATTCCCAAATTAATCCCTGCCCCGGAACACACTCGCGCATTATTTACGTCGGAACCAGTCAGGTGCCGCCGATATTGAATTGCAAAGTATTCAGCCGTTTGCATATGCATGTAAAAACTGGCAAAACTCTAGTTAGCGATTGGCTGCAAATATGCGTATCATATTTGCCGTGGTTATGGAGAGGGAAGTAGACGCTTTGTTTTTATTTTGCGTAGCTAATTGAGTTTGTTCGGAAAGTCGGAGGTGTAATAAAAGCGAAGCACGTTCGCTTTACGGTTTGTTAGTTAGTTCGCACAGTTATTACTTCTGTTGAAGTAATCCAAGTGTGATTATTTGTAGCTCGAAGTGATATTGCTTCCTGATGATGGAGGTCAGAGCTGATGGTATTTGAAGGTATGGCAACTAAGTGAGAGCTCGAATGAGGGCGTCTTTAAATTATGTTTCGAATGACTTGACTGCGCATTTGATAGTGCTCCTATCTCTTGTTCCAGAGAGTTGTGGGTTCCATTCCCGGACAGGACAACATATTGCGTATTTGGTAACGTATTTTATCGTCAACAGTGTGTTTTATTTATATAATTACAATATATTTAGGTATTGTGAGAAGTTGATGGATGTGGAAGAAGCGAAAGTGGTGTGCCAAGACCGTAGCACATGGCAGGAAGTAATCTCTGCATACCCCTCTGGGAAAAAGGCGTGATTTAATGTATGTTTGTATGTAAGTAAGTTGCTTAAAGTTTACGTAACGGACAACAACTTAAGCTAGAATAATATCTAACGTTGTCTTCTATTTATGAAGTCAGAACCAATGTGGAACCTATACCCATTGCTAAGTAATCTCGAGCGTTGATTGGCTACCAACATAGTTACTAACATAATACCTACGTACGTACATTTCGTGGTATGGAGTCAGCTGTCCCCGTGCCGCAGATTACAAACGGCCGATTGCTGCGGGTTGAGCCCGTCTGAGCCCGCTGTCAGCCCGCGTTCACATGGGCTTTGAGAGTGTTACACAATACTTCAAAAACTATTGAACAGTGATAGTTATGTAATCGAGATTTACAAAACTACTAGTATAGTAACATTCCGCTCATGACTTTGTCCGCGGGAAGTAGTAAGCGCATACGATATCCAATCAAAAACATAAATGTGAAATGAGAGCCAAGTTCAATATTATGATAATTGCCTTGGTTGTTGACTTCAACGAAAATGCTTACTTAAATAGCACCCTCCAGGACGCCCAGACAAGACTACATGTAATAGAACAGCACAGCCGTTCCAATAACATCGAGATTCAATGTGTGCCTGAAAGGAAGCAAGAAAACTTAATTTCGACTGTAATCCAGCTCTCCAGGGTTGTAGCCTGCGAGTTAAAAGAATCTGATATTCATCATTGTACCCGTGTTGCTAAGGCCAACCGAGACGATGGGAGACCGCGCTCAATAATTGTAAAGCTCGCCACCCCCAGACTCCGAGATACGTTATTAGCTAAAACAATAACTTATAATAAAGCCAACTCAAACGATAAGATCAGTACAGCTCACCTGGGGATGGGAGGAGACAAGAAACCGGTATATGTACTTGAGCACCTGTCCTCTATGAACAAAAAATTACATGCAGCAGCTCGACAAGTTGCTAAGGACAAGAATTACAAATTCGTCTGGATCAAACAGGGACGAGTATTTATGCGAAAGACAGAGGCTGATGAAGCATACTACATCAGAAATCAAGAAACATTAGATAAGCTTAAACTAAAATAATGTACCTACTTACGATTTTTTTTTATTACCGTGTTAGATATTGCATATAAGTTATAAAATTCAGTCACTTAACAATTTATTACCAAAATGTAAGAGGTCTTCGCACAAAAACTCACGATTTTAAGAATAATATTTTATGTTCTGACTTTGATGTTGTGATTCTGTCGGAAACTTGGTTGAACAATAATGTTTATGATGCTGAATTATTTGATAGTCGCTATACCGTCTATAGACGTGATCGCGAATGTTCGGGATTTCATTCAAAAAAGACGGCGGAGGAGTGTTAATAGCAGTAGCTAATAGGTTCTACTCAACACGCTTCCGTCAAGGAGAAAGTCAATGCGAAGACCTCATTGTAAAAGTAGAAGTAAGTAAACAAAAATATATACACTTTTATGCTGCTTATCTGCCCCCACCGCTTAATAAGAATTTGCTTGAGCATTTTTTCGATAATTTTACCCATGCAGCTGATGTTATGGAAAACGTTTGCCTTGTCGGAGACTTTAACTTAAGCTGTGTCTCATGGTCTCAATGTGCGGATAATAAGTGTGTACCTCATATCGATAATAATACCTCGTTAGCCCAGTCTTTTATCGATTTCTTGTATCTCAATAATTTAGCCCAGTATAACAACATAAGCAACCATCATAGGAGAACCTTAGATTTAGTTTTGAGCAATTTTTCGTCCATAAGCGTTAAGCCTTCAACTCATGAACTAGTTAACATCGACCCACATCATCCTCCACTTGATATAGTAATCGAAATTAAAGACGCAATGGTCTTAAAGTGTAATAATATATATAAATTGAACTATTATAAGGCAGATTATGATAGTGTTAAAGCGGAACTGGGTAAGATCGATTGGTTTTGTGAGTTTGCTCAGTTCACTGATGTGGATGATATGGTCACATTATTCCACAGCTTTTTAGACAACATAATTAACCGTCATGTTCCTAAAGTCAGAGTGAGAAAAGGAAGGTACCCTCCATGGTTCACTAAACAATTAATCAATATTACTAAAGAAAGGAATAAATTGCTTCATAAGTTTAGAATTTACAAAAATCCATTAGACCAATTATCGCTACAAATTTTGAACAAAAAGATGTAAAGCATTAGCTCGAACTTGCTATAATAACTATATTAGTAAAACGGAGGATAGTATTAAAATCAATCCCAAATTATTTTTTCATATCTGAAGAGTAAACGCAGTAATTTGGTTCAGCTTCCTCAAAACATGACCCTACATGGCAAAAATGTATCCGATGGCCAGGATATTTGCAATCTATTTGCAACATACTTTTCGTCAACATTTGACCATTCAACTGTTCAAAATTCCAAAGCGATTGACATAAACTGTAATTATGATTCTATAGGAAATCTTTTCATCCCACACGATAGCGACATAAAATATTTGGAAAAACTGGATATACATAAAGTAGCGGGTCCTGAGGATATAACACCTTTCTTTATAACCATGTGCGCTTCAACCGTAAGCTGACCACTTTTTTGATCTTTAATAGATCACTCTCAACTGGAAAATTTCCAACAGGATGGAAGATTACCAAAGTAGTAGCTATTGCGTAAATTGGCTTTTATTGGTGTATCTGGGATGCTTTTTGAATGGTTTAGCTCTTACTTAGTTGAGAGAATGCAGTTTGTAGTGGTTAAGGGCTACAATTCTTTTATGTATTCAGCAGCGTCAGGTGTACCCCAAGGTTCTGTTTTGGGACCTTGGCTATTTAATGTGTTCATAAATGACATAATTACATGCATCAAACATAGTAGTCCTTACCTTTTCGCGGATGATTTAAAGTTCTGCAAACCTATTAAGCACCCAGAAGATTGTAATCTAATTCAAAACGACATTGATGCTATTTCTGTTTGGTGTTCAGTTAACAAAATGGCTCTAAATACTGATAAATGTCAAACGATTACTTTCTCGCGCAGTAATACCCCAATCAGTTACCAATACTGCATTAACGGTTTAGAGCTCCGGAGGGAATCGATAGTGAAGGACTTAGGTATACTTTTCGATTCCAAGCTGACATTTTTGCCTCATATAGATCATATCGTCAAGAAATCTTCTAAAATGCTGGGTTTCATCATCCGTAACAGTGGTTCATTCCGAAAGCCACACACAAAAAAAGTTGTTTTTGATGCTTACGTTCGTAGTCATATCGAGTACTGCAGTGTTGTCTGGTCACCACAATACAATACACATCAACTTAGATTAGAACGGATTCAGAAACGGTTTCTCAGACACCTTTCCTTTACAAGTGGACTACATAAGCGACTCCGATCATACACCGACAGACTAGAACACTTTAGAATGGATAGCCTTTTAACCCGTAGACAGTTGCACGACCTGACATTTCTTTATAAAGTACTAAGAAGCGAATTTGATTGTCCACCCTTACTACGAATTTTTAACTTACGAGTTCCACGTCGTGTGCCTCGGCGTGCACTCGGTCTCCTGCATCAACCAACAGCTCGCACCAACTTAAAATCATTCGCCCCTGTATGCAGACTGCCGAAGGCCTTTAACGCTATAGGTGAAGGGTTGGATATCTTTAAAGATAGTCTGGCTAGTTTTCAGAGGGCAGCCTTGCTGTTGTTGAGGTCTAGATCTTGATTAAGACAAATTGTGAGGTAATTGTTTCTGTTATTGTATTTTGTTTGTTCTTTTTTTGTGTATAACGATAATTAAATAAGATTTTAGATTTAGTTATTTTAAGTATTATGTGTTACTTTTAGGTGCATGTTGTGACACCTTAAAATGTTGTACATTTATCCTAGTTATAAAAGCAATATTGTGATAATTATTTAATGTAACAACCATTGGATGTCCTTATAATAATAAATAAATAAATAAATAAATAAAGAAGTGAGATCTAAATGGGTGCCAAGTTCAATGGTCAACCCTGAAATTTATTTATAAGTAACACTATAACATACCTATCATATCTTCTTATAACATAAGATAATGTATGGTGGTAGCCTATGAAGGTCTGTCTTGGCTAGTTTCTATAAACCTACCAACGTATTATTATGTTCGCTCGCTAGTTTCTACCAACAATCCAAATTTTCGGAATTATAAAATAAATACCGACAAATACCAAACTAACCAAGCCAACTAACTAGACTAATAACTAACTAACTAAAGAAAACTAGCCAAGACAGACCTTCATAGGCTACCACCATACATTATCTTATGTTATAAGAAGATATGATAGGTATGTTATAGTGTTACTTATAAATAAATTTCAGGGTTGACCATTGAACTTGGCACCCATTTAGATCTCACTTCTTTTGTCGTTGAAGTCAACAACCAAGGCAATTATCATAATATTGAACTTGGCTCTCATTTCACAGTTATGTTTTTGATTGGATATCATTACTTTTTGTAGAAAAGTATATATCATCGTAACGCCGTAGGTCCTTTGAAAAGGACAAATTCAAAACTAAAACTAGACTTTATAAATATAAAACAATTGAATCAGTCACTGTATTTTCCTACGTTTTCGGGGTATAACCCTAAGTAATAAATATAAAAACCGACTATAAGTACCTACTCTTAATTGTAAATAAGTAAGTATGTATACCTAAATATATACTTAGTGCTCTGCCTTCCCCGGTATATAGGCGTGATTAGGCACTAATTAGGTATTTATGTTAAGCGTTCATATTAGAACCTAACCGCAGCATGGTCTATTGTGCCTGTCGACCTCATATGTGGATCTCACTACCGCTATCAGGTGGAGTGAGGTCATCTTGTTAGCCTCTTATAAAAAAAAAAACGTAATTATTAAAAAATTGCCAGTTTTTTATTTTTTCCTTTGTATTCATGTAATTACCTATCTGCATACCAAATTTTAACTCTCTAGGTCATTTGGAACTGGGTTAGAATTTTGATCTGTCAGTCAGTCAATGATAAAAATGAGGATTTTTGGACATTAATATCTAAATAACTGTTTGAGATAAGCTTATGAAATTTAGAACACATATTTATCTCGCAAGTCACAATATATGAGCCAAATTTGATACGTTTATGTGAAATAGTTTTTGATTTATGAGGGGTTCAAAAGTGGTTCCAAATGGTTCGTGTAATATTACACACGGTGCGGCTCGCCAGTTCTGTTTCTTGAACTTGGCTTGACACGCTACCGCGTGTCTAGATACCCTTAAAGCGAAGTGCGTAAAAATATCATTGTTGTGCCTGTCGACCTCAAACGTGAATACCAAAATTGATTTAAATGGCTTAATTAAATTATAAAAGCCACAGACAGAAAATACAGTAAATTTTGCATAAGTATACTTAGATATGCAAAATCAACAGTTATCTGTTACTTATATTATATGTATTTCTGAAATTACTTGGCAATCGAGTGTAGGTATACGACTGATAATTTTTAATAGTTTGTGATAAAATAACGAAAATGCTTCTTGACATTTAGGTACTCTACATTTCTCTCTTTATGTATTGCCAAAGAATACGAAGTATGTGATTTTCCTTCAAAGATATTATGAATTTAATATTCATAGCCGAAGTACTGGTTTCAGCTAGCACTTTATGTGAAATTCTGATTGAACGTCCACACAAACACTTACTACAAATAGGAGCATACAACGATGAAATTCTATAAAATATGCATCATCTTTTTATTATATTTCTCCTAAATCCCTATGAGAGTTTCAAGAAAATCCATTAGGGTATTATCTACTCAACTCAGATTTTAGAAAAAACGAGGATGAATATGTTCATGAATAACTTGGGTTCTTCTAAAATGATTAAGTATTCTCTTTGGATTTAATTTTGTACTTGTTTTATTTTAAGCGATCACTTTATATTTGCAATAAAGCTAGTATGGAGCGAGAGTTACAGAATGAAATGATTTTTAAAAGTTAGTACATACGTATACCTAGAACTAGCTGTGTCAGCGGCGACTTCATTCGCGTTTCCGCCCGTTTTTTATACATTTTTCATTGTATCTTTGCTCCTATTGGTCGCAGCGTGATGTTATATAGCCTAAAGCTTTCCTCGATCAATGGTATATCCAACACTGAAAGAATTTTATAAATCGGACCAGCGGTTCCTGAGATTAGCGCGTTCAAACAAACAAACAAACAAACAAACAAACTCTTCAGCTTTATAATATTAGTATAGATGACAAATATCATTGTGTGTCTGGGCGGAACTTGTGCATAAGTTTTATATGTGTTGTCTTTGGAGCTTTTTTCCGACAATAGATAGATATAAGTACTAATTCTAGATTAAGTACTAACTTTTAAAAAACATTTCATTCTGTTAACTGATCGGCCCATATTTTTGCAGCCAGCTCTTGGACCAGTAGTAAATGATGGTATTTGGATGAGAAATAATTTGAATAAGAAATATGTTAGAACATTGCTTGGGTTGCTAGTGTGGAACGATCGCTGTTTGACCTATTGCTACATCTAAACAGACAGAATGAATCTTGGCACGGAAAAAGATCAATTACATGACTTAAAATATGGACGTTCTCTCTTTGTGCATTTGGCATAGCATCTCTTTAATAATATTGTCAGGACGACCACATAATGTGGCTACTGATATTTATATCCATCCACTTCCACAAAATGGACAACTCTTATCAATAATGTGATACATCGGATACTATTTCGTGTTTAATTCGAATATATACCTACACAATAATAATATAGAGCTTTTAAATGGCGAGATCCATCTTTAGTGCCTGTTATAAAAATCTGTGAACTGTCACAATTTTTCTAATATTTATTGGTGAGAGAAAATGGTCGTCAATCAAACCACGCGCTCCATCAAACTCCGAAGGGTTGGCGCCAATATCTTCTTCATCCATTACCCTCATTGTCAGCAGATCAAAGACGCAATTTGCTGCCGCCGCAGGCGAGACGAGCCAATGATTCGATTACTACGGGATCGCCTCAATTAGCAGCGGATGTACATACAAGGCTACACATGTTGCCAATTCGGGGATGGACTGTAATAGAGTGCCTGATTAAAGGAGCTGATAATGGTAGGCTTTGATGTTAGGGATTCCAGAAACGGATACAGAATAAAACTTTTTTTTGTACGATGGTATTATTAACTTAACACAATATGAGGACTTAATATACTTACACGAGTTTGTAACTAAATAATGATTTAGTGACAAGTAAATAATTCTAGTATTTTATTCTTTTATATTTTTATTTCAAACTGTTTTCTGTAAATGTAAATATTAGAGCGGTGTCTCCGCACGCAGGATAAATTATGGGCCCATAGCCATTGGTCATGTAAATTTCTAGAAATATAATATGCATGTACCTTTATGCTGCATGATAGTCTATTCCGTGAATTTCAATGTTTCCATGTTTGATAGAGTCCAAATTTCCAGGAATATTTACTTTAAAACAGCCTTGGTACGGTATTTGATTTGAATTATGAAAGAATATTACAACTAAAAGCGTTTGAAATGTACAAGTTTTACCCTGGCAAATACGGAATTCAAAATTGTGGTTCACAAAAATATGCGTCAACACGACCAAAGATAATTGGACTCCCACAAAATAAGCGAAAACAAAATATTGAAACAATATTCGACGTTTATTTTATCTGGGCTTTACGACGAGTTATCTATTTGTTTTATGTGGGACTCATTAAAACAGTGAATTTAATAACTCCGTGTTTTAATGTTAATGTGTAATTAAAATTCATGACGATTTACCAGAGCTTTCTAGATATTTTCATTATTAAGCCGGATATAGTTAATTAAATTATAACACAATCAGTCAGTTTATAATTTTAAACTCATGGTAACACACATTAGATAACTGAAAATTCCGGGATATTTATGAAAAAGGATAGGTTATCGGTCTACCAATCCTGTCTGCTCTTAGACCTAGCGTCATTCTCGCAGTCCTACAGTTCACCTGTGATCATAGCGCTTGCAACAGTGTCTGTGTCAGTGTAAATAAATGATAAAGGGGTGTTCTGATGACTAGGATGGGGATAAATACTTGTAGGTTGATGTTTGTGGGACCAGAAGTAGATCAGTGGGGTGGTCTGATATTTATATAATTCACTACAAAACCTATGTCAGGCACTAGTCCTTCACACTTGGGCTTAGATCGATTGTTCTTAGACCTAAGTTAGTACTAGAAATTGCCTAAATTGTGAAGGAAAAATAAACGTATTATTATATATTTAAGTTCAATTTGTACAATAGGTATAGTGGCTTGAATTACCATACACAACTTTCACATCATATCAACAACAAGTAAGGGAGAATAATAAGAAGTCACTACTTAAGTTACGCGCAAAACAAACGCGCAAACTGAGTTAGTCACATAAGGCATTGACAACGCGGGCACGCAAGGGCCGGGACTTAGTTAACAGAATTAGGCGGTGACGCGGCACGTCTGGCGAACCTTGTTGTCACTATAGGGCGTGATTCACGCATCGCCCTTATAGCCTTATTCTAATATTATAAATATGAAGGAAACGTTAACTGCTTGCATGTATGACGCGGTTTCTCCCTGTCCAAAACCGATTTAAATGAATTTTGGTGAGAAAGTTTCTGAATGGAGAAAGGTCCTTGTCTACCTTTTGAAGTCTTATATACAACAAAGTAATGTTTCACTAGGTACTTATTTTTAATGTTGAATGTTGAAAGTGAGTTTATATTATAAACTCACCTGTACAAATACAGAGGAAACTTACGTAAAGCACGCAAGATACGATTGCTTAATTTAAAAATAAATAAACTATACAAACATCAAGTTATTGATATCAAGGTATTCTAAAATCAAACAAGTTAAATTGTATACAGGGTGTCCCAAAAAGTAGTGTCAAGCGGAAGTCCTGAGATAGAACACCCCGGGGGGCATCCGAAACACCCCCATGTATGTTCCCCGATTTTTTATATTTTTCGAGTTATGATTATTTTTTCTAAAATTTTGAAAGCAACTGCCCTAAACGATTAAAAATATTGTAGAGAAAAAAGTATTTGACTTTTTTGAGTAATTCTTTTTGCAAATCAATTTTCATGAGTTTTTCTTTAATGCCTAAAATATTTGTCTCCATAACTTATATGGAAAATATCAAAATTATGGTACGAACTGAAAAGTTACGTTCTGTAAATAATGTCTTACAATTTCAACGTTAAATTTAAGTTATTAGGAGGTAGCTGCATGGCTCCTAAGTAACTTTAAAAACTGCGCTAGACTTTCAGCTTTCATAATTATTCATAAAAACTGGTACTTAATGGGCTACTTTTGCTGAAATCGGACTACAAAGACAGAGAGGTGGAAAAATCATAAAATTTGCCATTTGAATACGAAGCATTATTTGGACATTTTATTATTCCGAAAGTTAGTCAGTTTGTTAACAAACCTAAATTTAATACAGGAGCATTCAGATGCATACATTTGGATGCTTTCTTTTGTTTAATTTAAGTTTCATTGCGCTCACACTGTTTTCACGTGCAATACCTTTGTTACGACGAACTTGACGAACTTTGCTTTCTTTACGGACTTTAATAAACTTCTACTTATAAACTTTTTACAATAAATAATCAAAAACGACAACTTTTTTTTTCAATAAAGTTCCCATTTTTAAACTTAATTAAATTTTTAAGTATCACAAATTAAACTATCAAGTGGTTATTTCTTAGCATTTCTGGTATAATTTTGATGGTTAACAATCTTAATTAACTTTAGAAATAATAAAATGTCCAAATAAAACTTCGTATTCAAATGGCAATTTTTTATTATTTTTCCACCTCTCTGTCTTTGAAGTCCGATTTCAGCAAAAGTAGCCCTTTAAGTACCAGTTTTTATGAATGATTATGAAAGCTGAAAGTCTAGCGCAGTTTTTAAAGTTACTTAGGAGCCATGCAGCTACCTCCTAATAACTTAAATTTAACGTTGAGATTGTAAGACATTATTTACAGAACGTAACTTTTCAGTTTGTACCATAATTTTGATAATTTCCATATAAGTTATGGAGACAAATTTTTTAGGCATTAAAGAAAAACTCATGTAAATTGATTTGCAAAAAAAATTACTCAAAAAAGTCAAATACTTTTTTCTTTACAATATTTTTGGTCGGTTAGGTCAGTTGTTTTCAAAAATTTAGAAAAAAAAATCATAACTCGAAAACTATTAAAAATCGCGGAACATACGGACGCATAGAACACCCCGTGGTGTTTTGGATGCCCCACGGGGTGTTCTATCTCAGGACTTCCGCTTGACACTATTTTTGGGACACCCTGTATATTTAACTTTGGTCTAACGCAACCCTGGTTGTCAAAATATACCCAATAATATACGTGCTAATTTGTGGACTAAAGTTAAAGTGCCAGCATAGGTTTTCGTTCAAATAAGACAATCATAATGTACGCAGTCTAATGCTAAATTTTGAAACTTCACCATCACGGAAATAGTTTGAAATAGATCCGCTTTGGAGTGTTTAGGGAAAATGAACAATTTGTCGCGCACACAATAAAGATAGCTGGCAAACGTTGCAGCGAAAAAGCATTAAAAAAAGGAGGAAATGCGAAATTGCAACTACGGTGAAAAATTATACCCAGCTGTGCACTTCGTTTTGTTTAGACGGGAGTTTTTCCTCAAAACTTTTGCTCAAAACGAAAATAATGTTTCCACGTACGTACCTACTATATCCCTAGACAATGGTTTTGTTCGAACAAATTTTAATCAGCCGGTTTCTGATTATATTTTTGGCAAGAGACGTGAAAGTGTTTTCAGTAGCTTAAAATTATATCATCATGTTTGCCTTGTTATGTCACTAGCATACTGACATAGGACTTCTTTTGCTAATACTACTCAGAACCTACATGTATCAATAAATGCTACTCATAGATTTTGCTTAGATTTTTAAGTCAGGCGCAAGACGATTGTAGGTTTAAAAATATTTACCAAAGTCATCAACCTCACAACCCAGTGCTGAAACTAAAAGATAAGAACTTGAATGAACGATAAAGGAATTTAAAACTTGAGAACAGGATTTAGAACCATCTTAATAGTCGAAGTAATCAAAATATTATATTCAAATTTCAATTAAAATATTAAATTATTGTTTTAGCAGATATTCGGCCGTACTAGATACATATATGTTATAGGCAATGTGTATAATGCAGGCATTCTATACAATGCCTAGGAAATGTATAGAATGCCGAGGTTGCTTAGGCAATGTATGAAATAATACTCAACGTTTGAAGTATTTTACACTTTACCTAGGAAATGTATAGAATACCTAGGCATTGTATAGAATGCCGATTGAAGCTTAGGTAATGTATTTAATCGATTTTTCTTTTCCGTAATTTGGTTAGATAGATAGCCAACTGGTCGTTCGTCGCTCGTTGGTCTATTGGTAGCAAGCGCTGCGTAACGACCCGGACCCCGGTTCGAGTCCAGGGTCGGGTAAAATTTGTGTGAGTTTTTCTGTAACGAAATTACTCAGCCCGGAGTAAGAAAGTCGGCGGTTGCACGCCCGTGCCTCGGAAAGCACGTTAAGCCGGTGGTCGTGTCGGATTGCCGTCTCACCGAACTATGAGAGTAAGGGAACAGAAGGTGCACTTGTGGACTATGATATGTACTGCGCACGTGGCTGATCTCAATTGAGATCGGCCGCCATGGCTGAAATCGGTCGAACGCCTTATTTATAGTTAGGTAGGTACCTACTGATCTTTCGAGAGCTTATCCTAATTTTAACTGTCACAAGCAGATTAAACAAGAGAGAGAAGCTAATTAAACATATTGCATTTTATCGGTTGGTATGCCGTGTTTTTGCGTACAGAGCGTTTCACATAGGAGTTCTAGGAAAAACTAGTTCAGCCTAAACTAAAATAGTTTTTCCGTCACAGGTATATATGGGTAATTTAAAAAAAAAATTACACAAAGAGGACTTTTTTAACTCAGTCTAAGGTGCCAGGAAGTCCCGAGCTCGCAAGTACTACAGAGTTTGTCCGGTAACACGATGTATATGATCAACAAATTGCAACTACATATCTAGCTATCACTGTTCTTGAGTTAAAGCCTGGTGACAGATGTACAGACGGACCATTCATGGGTTAACGGATGGACTCAAAACCAATTGCTACCTAACCCCTAACCCCGCAAAGCAATAACATATTTTAGGATGAGTGCTAGGTGTGGTATAGAGCTTCTAGCTTGATCCTAATTAGGCAGGGCTTCAGCGAGGTGGCGAAATGAAACAGCAGGTTCAGCGATGTGTCTTGATCGGAAGTCCGAGACGATGTATATTTAAATTTGGAAAAATGAGACCTTATCTGAATAATAAATAAATAAAAATGTTTAAGGTCCTACCCGTGGCCGTTCATTATACACATTACCTGAAGCACTTCGGGATTTTTATACAATACCTAGGCAATGTGTAAAATTAATCGTATTATACACATTGCCTGAACGTTTTAGGCATTGTATAGAATACCTAGGTATTCTATACAATACCGGATTATACACATTGCCTATAACATATACATAAAATCACGCCTTTTTCCCAGAGGGGTAGGCAGAGATCACTTCCTGCCGTGTGCCACGGTCCTGGCACACCACTTTTGCTTCTTCCACATCCATCAACCTCTTCATGCATGTTCGTCTATCACGGGTTTGATTTGACATCCCTTTAAGATTATTAGATACCTACTTCCAAATAAGAATTACATGTGTTTTTGGTTTCATATAAATTACAGAAAATTTGTAAAGTCGCGAATCTAAAAAAACACTATCTGTTTTATAATATTTTACTGTCGTTTCTTTAACACGTTTTATAAATAAATAAACACTAGGATTGCGTTTTCGTGCCTAATTGACGAAACGTGGTGCATGAATAAGTATTGAATAGTAGTAACTGGTAGTAGTTCTAAGTTATATTTTGTTTATGTTCGCAGCATAATAAAATTACCGACCTTACATTCTATACGGTTGGCAGCCATCGATTGTTCAGTATATAGCTGTATTGTATTTATTGTAACGAGTCATAATGTTATTCATGCACTAAACATACAAACTTGTCCCAATGAGATATTATTTTTCATAACCCGATTATGTTGGTATGAGAAATGTCAGATTTTTTTTTTAAATGTAAAGTATTTCGGTTAAGTCATTATGATCTAGATAGTAAGTAGGTGCTTAAAAAGTCATTATTATTAACCTAAGTTCAGTAAACTGAGGCCTTTAACTGAGCTTAATTCGTTCATTGACCGATGTATGAGTATGTCATAGTTTTTATCTATACTATAATAAAAACGTAGAGCTAAAAATTCTTGTACTTTTCTTAGAAACGCAAAAAAACCAGCCAGGGATATGTTGTGAAAGTAGTAGAACACAACCCCATACTTAGAAAAAAATTGTATCTCTGTCTGTTTGTTTGTTTGTTTCGACTGACCTCCTAAACGGCTGAACCAATTTAAATGAAAGTTTACACGAAGGTAAATTAAATTCCGGAAAAATGCATAGGATACTTGAAATCACTGACAGATAACTGGTTCCCGTAGGATATTCAAAAAACCTAAATAAATGACTGATCTCTGAAACTATTACACCGATTTAAATGAAATTTTGCACGGTGGTACTATACATCCCGGTCAAGATCTTAAATACTTTTAGTCACAGAAATTCCTGTAGGATAGTTAAAAAATCTAACTTTATTAGATCACGTACAATAATGGTAAAGTATATCGACCAAAATGAACCTTCTGACTAGGACTATACGGACTACTTTATTGAGCAAAACGTCATAGTACGGGAGGTAAATAGCTAGATTTGCAGTTACTCGAACGACATGGAATCGGAATAGAAAGATTACGCTAAATAAGAAAAAAGTTTATTACACTTTCTTTATAAGTGGGGGGAGAGGGATTAATATAGGAGGGCTAGCTGGTAACAAGCTTTTGAATGAAAAAGTTATTTGACCGTGTCAGTCATTCAAAGTGCATGTTTAATAATCCCTAAAAAGTGACATTGTAACGATTTGGACCACAAAATTATAATTAATCTTTGTGTTTGTTAAAAAACACATAATCTTGAGATACTTCAGCGCGTTACACTTTTATACAGGAGGTTGAAGTTGATATCAAAGTCCTGCTGTATAATAATCTGTCATTTTAAGCTGTATCGTCTCACTGCTGGGCAAAGTATCCTTCAAACTCATCGACTGCTCTCTGTCCAATGCTAGGACTTGCCAGTTCTTTGATACATGGACAAGATCGTCATACCCCCTTTTTTGGGTCATCTCTTCGGCAAAAATCGTCTTCAGGCACGCGATGTGTAACGATTCTGGTCCATCTATTATATTCTATTATTCTTTATCCTGCGGACATTCCCCGCCCATAGCCACTTCAGTTTTGACTAAAAACAACAACAGTACGGGAGCGGATGGTGTTAAAATTTATTTTATCTTTTAACCTAATACCTATGATACTCCACTCCATAGCTCTTTTAAAAACCTTGAAGTTAAACTTCTGATTTTCGGTGATTGGCCACGATTCTGCCCCATATGTTAGGATAGGCAGTATGAATATGTCGATGAGTTTGTGGTTCAGTGATAATATAAGAAGGACTCTTCATATACCCATTCATAGACCAGAAGCTTTTCCAGGCGTTGTCTGCTCTACGGAATATTTATTTGTCCTGCCTGTTTTCGAAGGAGGCTGCCTAGCCCAAGTTTAAACTCCTCTATATATTGCTTTACCTGCCTGTTGACTGCTATCCTATCGTTGGTGCTGTTGATTACAACAATGGTTTTGGATCTATTCATCGTCAGTCTAACCTCAAAGCTTTCTGCGCTCAGTTGTTCGAGCATCAACTCGAGTCCTGTCCAGGTATACTTATTTGCGATCAGGAAAATGTCATCTGCAAAGCGAAAGTTTATCAGTCATCTATCCCCTACACTTATTCCTTTTGTTGCCTAAGAATATTATAGTGATCTGAAGACTTCTTGGAGCGTTCTACTGAAAAGCTTTGGTGATAGGGAGTCACCCTGTTTAACTCTTTTTTGTATTTTGAATGTCAGGCGTTCAGTGTGCAGTTTGATATCGGCTGTGCTTTGTTGGTAAATGATTTGGAGAATTTTTATGTATGTGGGTTCGACGTTTTGCTGAAGAAGAGAAAGCTAATTGGGTTGATGTGGGTGATACCGTCAAAGACTTTTGAAATATCCACGAAGACCAGGTACAGAAGTTTATTACATTCGCTAAATTTCTCTTTTATCTGGTTTTCGGTATGGAGGTGGTCAGTTGTCCTATATTTGCTTGCTGGCTTGCATGGCTGGTTTGTGTTTTTCCAATTGATAGGCTGTTCGGTATTATCTGCATGTTCGCTTTTCTAAGCATACAAAGGGGAATTTATAAACATTCACGTAAAAATGTTGGATATTATAAAGTTCCATTTAAAAATCTTACAAGACAGAGTCTGTGTCTGACTCAAACATCAAGACTGCCAAACCCCCGTTGGGCTCCCCAACTATCACGTTTTTAGCTGGCAAGTCATGTCAAATATTTTCAGATTTGATATGACATGAGTGTTTAGTTCTTTGTTAGTTCAAGAGATGTCACTGTGCATTATTACTTCTCAATATTGCTTCAAATACCAAAAGTAATTAATAAGTTCCATTTTATTAAACTTGCGTTTTAATGTTATTATCTCATTGTTTAATTACGAGTACCTACAATACAATCTACAAGAAACAAAGTAGCAAAGCAAATACTAATATAATTCGTCACATGGTGATACACATCCTTTATAGATACTTTAAGGCAGTGGATCGGTAGTTTGTATTTTTTACCTTTTGAAGTCATACCTGATAATCAAACATCAGTTCTGTGTACTAACTACATAGGTACAGTATGCTGTTTGCAACGTGGTTTTATAGTTCTAAAATGTGCAATCTATACTATAATAAAAACGTAGAGGCAAAAATTCTTGTACTTTTCTTAGAAACGCAAAAAAACCGATCAGGGATATGTTTTGAGAGTAGTAGAACACAACCCCATACTTAGAAAAAAAATTGTATCTCTGTCTGTTTGTTTGTTTGTTTCGACTGACCTCCTAAACGGCTGAACCAATTTAAATGAAAGTTTACACGAAGGTATTTTAAATTCCGGAAAAATGCATAGGATACTTGAAATCACTGACAGTTAACTGGTTCCCGAGGGATATTCAAAAAACCTAAATAAATGACTGATCTCTGAAACTATTACACCGATTTAAATGAAATTTTGCATGGTGGTACCATACATCCCAGGTCAAGATCTTAAATACTTTAAGTCACAGAAATTCCTGTAGGATAGTCAAAAATCTAACTTTATCTTTTGTCATGTACAACAATGGTAAAAGTATATCGACCAAAATGAACCTTCTGACTAGGACTATACGGACTACTTTATTGAGCAAAACGTCATAGTAGGGGAGGTAAATAGCTAGATTTGCAATTACTCGAACGACATGGAATCGGAATAGAAAGATTACGCTAAATAAGAAAAAAGTTTATTACACTTTCTTTATAAGTGGGGGGACAGCGATTAACACAGCAGGGCTACCTGGTAACAAGCTGTTGAAAGAAAAAAGTTAATTGACCGTGTCAGTCATTCAAAGTGCATGTTAAATAATCCCTAAAAAGTGTCATTGTAACGATTTGGACCAGAAAGTTATAATTAATCTTTGTGTCTGTTGAAAAACACATAATCTTGAGATACTTCAGCGCATTACATTTTTATGCAGGAGGTTCAAGTTGATATCAAAGTCCTGCTGTATAATAATCTGTCAATTTTTTTTCTTAACCTGTATCATCTCACTGCTGGACAAAGTATTCTTCAAACTCATCTACTGCTCTCTGTCCAATGCTAGGACTTGCCAGTTCTTTGATACATGGACAAGATCGTCATACCACCTTTACTTGGGTCATTCTCTTCGGCGAAAATCGTCTTCAGGCACGCGATGTGTAACGATTCTGGTCCATCTATTGTTCTTTATCCTGTAGACATTCCCCGCCTATTGCCACTTCAGTTTTGACTAAAAAAAACAACAGTACGAGAGTGGATGGTGTTAAAATTTATTTTATTTTTTAACTTAATACCTATGATACTCCACTCCATAGCTCTTTGAAAAACCTTGAGTTTAAACTTCTGATTTTAGGTGATTGGCCATGATTCTGCCCCATATGTCTTAAGATAGGCAGTATGAAAATGCCGATGAGTTTGTGGTTCAGGTATATAAGAAGGTCACCCTTCATATACCCATTCATAGACCAGAAGCTTTTCCAGGCGTTGTCTGCTCTACGGAGTATTTATTTGTCCTGTTTGTTTTCGAAGAAGGCTGCCTAGCCCAGGTCTATACTCCTCTATATATTGCTTTACCTGCCTGTTGACTGCTTTCCTATTGTTGGTGCTGTAGGTTACGACAATGGTTATGGATCTATTCATCGTCAGTCTAACCTCAAAGCTTTCTGCGCTCAGTTGTTCGAGCATCAACTCGAGTCCTGTCCAGGTATACTTATTTGCGATCAGGAAAATGTCATCTGCAAAGCGAAAGTTTATCAGTCATCTATCCCCTACACTTATTCCTTTTGTTGCCTAAGAATATTATAGTGATCTGAAGACTTCTTGGAGCGTTCTACTGAAAAGCTTTGGTGATAGGGAGTCACCCTGTTTAACTCTTTTTTGTATTTTGAATGTCAGGCGTTCAGTGTGCAGTTTGATATCGGCTGTGCTTTGTTGGTAAATGATTTGGAGAATTTTTATGTATGTGGGTTCGACGTTTTGCTGAAGAAGAGAAAGCTAATTGGGTTGATGTGGGTGATATCGTCAAAGACTTTTGAAATATCCACGAAGACCAGGTTCAGAAGTTTATTACATTCGCTAAATTTCTCTTTTATCTGGTTTTCGGTATGGAGGTGGTCAGTTGTTCTATATTTGCTTGCTGGCTTGAATGGCCGGTTTGTGTTTTTCCAATTGATGGGCTGTTCGGTATTATCTGCATGTTCATATAGAAGGATATCGCTATTCTAAGCATACAAAGGGGAATTTATAAACTTTCACGTAAAAATGTTGGATATTATAAAGTTCAATTTAAAAATCTTACAAGACAGAGTCTGTGTCTGACTCAAACATCAAGACTGCAAAACCCCCGTTGGGCTCCCCAACTATCACGTTTTTAGCTGGCAAGTCATGTCAAATGTTTTCAGATTTGATATGACATGAGTGTTTAGTTCTTTGTTAGTTCAAGAGATGTCACTGTGCTTTATTACTTCTCAATATTGCTTCAAATACCAAAAGTAATTAATAAGTTCAATTTTATTAAACTTGCGTTGTAATGTTATTATCTCATTGTTTTATTACGAGTACAATACAATCTACGAGAAACAAAGTAGCAAAGCAAATACTAATATAATTCGTCACATGGTGACACACATCCTTTATAGATAGGTACTTTAATGCAGTGGATCGGCAGTTTGTATTTTTTACCTTTTGAAGTCATCCTGATATCAAACATCAGTTTTGTGTACTAACTACATAGGTACAGTATGCTGTTTGCAACGTGGTTTTTATAGTTCTAAAATGTGAAAAATATTTTGTGAGTCCTAGCTACCACTCTCCTCATCTGGCTAGAGCATTGCTTGGACAATAAAATATTAGGCGAGTGAATCCTCTTTTTTATCGTTGGCCGATTTGTAATGAAAAATGTTGTGTATCACCTATTAATCAGTAAACAATTTTAGGTTCTTTCCTGGATATTAATCTAATCATTGCTAAGTTTAATTATATATATTTTTTATAGTTTTTATAATTTATGTGGCTTTATTTATTTTACCTGTAATTACTTAAAAAAATGCTTCTTAAAATCAAAATGCTGGCGAAAGTTACTATTTCACGCAGACGAAGTTGCGGGCACAGCTAGTACTATTTATTTTTGGTTACATTACCAATGACCAATTTTATAAACAGGAATGTTTTGATATTTAGCTTGTTTTTAAGAACCAACTACGCTAAAAAGTAATGTACTTATTTTAACGTGATGTGACTTAACGAAGACGGATTCGCCATAAAAATATAGTTATGAAAGAATTACCTCTAAACTCTATTGCCTATTTGTAAATTCTAGTTACACACCCATTTTTACTTGACACAATATATGCTATCCATTTAATTTCGGTTTTTTATATAATGTTAATTTATTTCAACTTAAATTTATTGATAAAAAAAAACTTAATTTAAAATAAAACATTGAGTTACTTTTGTATATTAGGCACAACTCGAAACAAATAACATTTTTCGCTAGCTGTCGTCAACGCAACCAGATACCGATGATAATTAACTAATTCAGTTAATGCTATAATGCGCCTACTCTAGTTAAACGATCTTCGCGTAGTCAGTCAAGGTATCTTAATACCGCAATGATTCTCGATGTTTTGACTTCAAATACAATGTTCAATGATTGTAACAGAAAACATTCAAGGATAAGTAGATGTTTGCGATCAAAGATGCAAAACACGACATCGATGACTTTGTAAATTAGAATGTAATTATCTTTCAAGTCTTTGATTATAAATGATGGTATTGCACGATAGATATTACAAAAAAACCGGTCATGTGCGAGTCGGATTTGCGCACGACGGGCTCCGCACCTACCAATTTTGTAAAAAAAAGTCACGTACGTTGTATGGGAGACCTGTTTAAATAAGTATTTGTTTTATTTTGTTGTTATAACTACTATAAATGGTCACTCAATGGCAACCACTCGACGGTCATCGACAAAGAGGTAGGCCGAAGAAGAGATGGCGAGATGACCTAGATGCCCATGAGAGAAACTGGTGGGCCTTGGCCGAAAATCGACAGCTTTGGAGTGAGTTAGGGGAGGCCTTTGTCCAGCAGTGGGACAGAGCAGGCTAAATAAAAAAAAAACTGCAATCATCATCTGTGAACATTTCAACAGTCTAGCTATCACCGTTCTTAAGATACAGCCTCGTGACAGACAGACGGATAGACGGACAGACAGCTAAGTGTTACCAAGTTCAACTTTTTTACCCTTTGGTTACGTAACCCTAAAAAGGCTAGGTAAGTTTTGGTTGGTAATACAACCTTCGAATTTATTAACGCATGTGCACTTGTGCAGTTTTCCTCATAATTGTATAACTTAATATACCTTAATAACTTTACCTGCTATGATTTCCTTTACAGTAAGCGCCGACGCTAAATAAAATCATTTAACATATTGTATTTCTAATGGTTAACATACCTGGATCGTGGTGGGGTTTGAACCGGTTACCTTACTGTATGGAAGTCGTCAACATTAACCACTATCGGTCATCGACGCGTTCGTGCAATTTATAATCGAATAAATACTCTGTTGAACTGTTACGTTTTCAGAAGACAGCATTATTATTTTACTGTTGTGTAGAGTCAGGTCAGGTCAGAAGGTTAAAACCGAGTTTGTGGGGTCGCCACTATTGTCCTACTGCCGCCATCTTGGAAAAAAGTTTTTACGGGATATCTTCATCGTTCGTCATTGACGCCCGGGTCACATTGACCCGAGGCAATTTCAAACTGATATATTTTATTTCTGCGTCCGATCGTGTGTTTTGAACGTCTACCCGACTGTTCGACTGGGTTACATCAGTCATGGTCGCGAGCGAATTCTAACCTAGACCATTCAAAAGTATGTAGTTTTAAATATCGGAAAACGAATGAAAGCATAAACCTCTAAGATCTTAGAAAAACAAACATCTCCGTCACACACATTTAAAAATAAAAGACTGATAGATTATATTTTACAAGGTAGATTATTTCCTTAGCTAGTTATATAATGCGATGCTTAGCTACGCGTACATTGCACTTCCTTCCAAACTCGAAGTACCTTCCTTCCCAACTAGTAGTCTTCCCGTAGTGAGAGACGGCTGTTAAAGGTAACGCGGATGCCCCGCTACCAGCGTCACCTTCATTTATCAATATCAACAAACAGACAGACACCGTCCGTGTCGGCGGCGACCGCATCCACTTACATACTTTAGTCGCTACTCCTTTGCGATCAAAGAAACACCAAGACCGAATAGTGAATTTAAAAAAAAACTCGTATCTTAAATTGTAGATTCCCATGTGTTTCGGGATAAAGTGTGAATTTGACGGTGTATGAGATGACTGCAGTGGATTTTGACGATGTCATAGACAAGTTTAATATATTTGGACGGTATCATAGTGTTTTCTTGTTGTTTACTTTTTTAGCGTTCGCGACAAATAGTATATATTGCAGCAATTATGTGTTTGTGGCTGAGGAAAGTGGATATAAGTGAGTTTGTTTTTCTACATTTTTTTTATGCATGCGTTTAGATAATTTAATTCAGGTATCTTTACTAATATTGTAAATGCGAAGGTTGGTTTGTATGTCGATCGCGCATTCACGCAGATTCTGCTGAACCAACTGAAATGAAATTTAGTGAACAGATATTCAAAGGCCTGACAAAGGACATAAGCTAGTTTTAACTGATTTCGATTTAAGGAAATAATGACCTGAGTCAATTTGAAGGCCACTGGCATTTAAAGTAAATAATATTTTTTCTATTCGCGGCGGGAAATGGTAGGTCATCATCATCATCATCAGCCCATATACGTCCCCACTGCTGGGGCACGGGCCTACCTAAACTAGGGCCATAATGCCTTAGTCGGTAATGGAAATGGTAGGTATATAATTAGTATTTAAAAACTATTTTTACTAATCAGTCACAAATTGCCAATTTAACTGATTAGTTAACGTTTCGATGCATAACTAATATCCCAATTAAAATGGTGTTTTAGAATCCTAGCGCACACGCTCTCATGATAGATTTTATCGCGTATATGGTAAAAAATATATTGAAGATGACGGTTTCCCATTTTAAGTTGTAAAATTTAACTTTTTTTATTTGGTTCATCTCCACACACGGCTATCAGTCCCAAAACCAGAGCCTGTACTATGAATGATAGAGACTGATAAATACACAAAGATATTTGTAAATATTATACTTAAATGCATATTATTATTATACGCACTACTTTCATATATTTTCCAAAGCCACTAAGGTATGAAAAAAATATTGGCGGTGTAAACTTGTTCCATCTAAACGTGGGCACATATTTAATAATGTGACCAACTCTCACTATTCATAAATACAGATTCGTAATCTAGGTACAGAAATAAACAGTATCCATATATAGCCAAGTGTTCTAAACGTAATCTTAAAGACTGCGGGTATAAATAAACTTCTGTAATGGATTGTTTCCTGACATTTCCACCCACCGCACGCTGCTCATAAAAATAGGTACAAGAAATTAGTTTCAAAGATCAAGAATACCACGACTAGGACACTTTAATAGTTTTCCGCATAATCTAGTTACTTATCCTTACGTTACAATGTTTAAATTGTAATACATTTTATTGACTGGCTCGGTGGAACAGTGGTTAGCGACCCAGAGTCACTACCTACGGTCCCAAGAGTCGTGGGTTCGATTCCCACCCGGGACAAATATTTGTCTGACTAACATCGGTGTTTTTTCCGTGTTTGGGTGTGTTATTAAATATATTTAAGTATGTTGATTCTCGTCGATTTCTGTAACAAAAGTGCTTAAGCTACTAACCACGGGGCCTAGATCCACGTAAGCGATGTTGTATAATATTTATTTTATATGCGTACATTAATAAAAAAGTTATTGATGTAATTACGTACTTTCTGTTTATTATACGATTTTTGTATGATATAAACATGTAGAACGCTTCGGATATATTTTGAATAGGTAAGTTAAACATGTAAACTTTCTTCTTAAAACGCTCTACCTATAGAAGGAGCATCAAAATAATGATGATTCTTAATTTTAAAAATCTAATTGTTGTCATACAGCACTTGGTTTTATATACCACTTGTGTACCCTTTAGCAGCCAAATTACAAAACATTAAGTATAATAATGAATCCAGAAATCGCACTTAGAAACCATAGACTTGGCGCAACTTTGTCAAGATTTCATAACTTTTTAGAGATATATAAGTGGCTCCATCGAGATTTGGCTAGTTGCTTTACAAAATGTTTTTGGGTTGCTCTAAAGAATAAAATATTTTAGTCGTCCTTCAAATTCAAGTACATAGATGTTTATTTACTTTCCGTCTAGCTGATAAGACAGGAAAAATAATGCGAAGATACGTGAATTATTCATAATGTAACTTTGTCTTAAAGCGTGACAACAATGAAAAAAAACATAAACAAAAGGGGCCTGTTATTTCCTATTATCAAACATTTTACAAAAGTAAGCAAATGAAAACAAGAATTAATGTAGGTACTCAATTTGTGTTTATTATTTACTTGCGTCAGAAACTCGCTCCTAATTTTGTATAATCCTCGACTAATTATTTGTTTAATGCACTTCACTTAAAAAATCGTCGATGGCCGAGTGGTTAAGGTCGTTGCTTGCCAGTTCAAACTCCGAAACGTAACACTGTGTATTTGAAATTTGAAATTCATATTTATGATTATTTGACGCTTTAACGGAGAAGGAAAAACATCGTGAGGAGATCTGCATACATACGAAGAAATTCTTAGTTTGTGTAGTCAATCAACTCGCACTAGGCCAGGGTGGTTGACTAAGGCCTTATCGCACTAGGGTAGGACCGTGCTCTAGCAGTGGGGACGTGCATGAGCTGATGATGATGATGAGTCCACTTATCCAAGGATATACTTATTACTTATAGGTGTTTTTATGACGTTTTTATTAACCTTTAGGAAAATACCTATAGCTTGATCTAAATAGGGTCACAATCGCCAATTGAACCTTTGTCCAAGGCTAAACGAAACATTATACTAAGCAGTACAATGCACTTATCCAAATATAGACTGCGATTGTGATTGGAGGCTATTGGGAGATGTTTCTATCAGGTTCATTAAACAAGTCTATTGTCTGATTCGTCATAGATCATACTTTTTTATTTATCGTCAGATGTTTTTTTATGTTATCTTATGAACGGCGCATAACAATTATAATAATATGACCTTGCCAGTGCAATAGCGCATATCTATTATCTTTGCTGATGCAAAGAGGGTTTTGGCTCTCTTCTCGGTTAAGGCAATGTAGTTAAACTTAACGAAGTAAAATCATAGTGTATTCGTAATGTTTTTTATGTATGATAATCAAATAAACATATGATGATCAAGCAATTGGGACTGACCTAGTTTCTAGCGCCTGCAGTAGTGAATCCAATCCCTACTCACTCTATTAATGTGCATTTAACTATAACGGATCTACTACCATGGACTTGAATAGTGTACTCAATACCTACTATACACCTACAGTGTACAACACGATAAGGCAAGCAGGTAAAAGAGTGAAAATATAAAAAAAACACGTATACTTCAAACATTTTACGCGATTAAAGTCTTGAGCAACATTACCTTAGTACATAATAAGCCCCTTATCTGGCTAGAAGATAAATTTATGCTTTACAGGAAGAAAATGTTATTCTTATTAACTACGATGCGATTTTTATTTTCTTCTTTAAGCTTCTTAAAATAAACAAAAAATAATGTAGACATTAAGATCATAAGTTAATCGAATTAGGTAGGTATTATAAAGTAGAAGTTCGCATGTATAGACAAACACAGCGTGATTGATTATTATTATGGTCAAGGGTGAACCGGCAAGAACTGGTCGCCCTAGATGCAGGAATGCGCGACAAACAAGACGTACCGGAGAAAGTTGCTTTTTTATTTGCGCCAGCGCAATTAAATAAACACCTCACATTTGGTTTCATTACCTTCTTTCATCCACTGCATATTAAGGCAAAGGTTAAAAGGATTCATTCGCTATAATACTACTAAAAGTAAAGATAACTAGCGAAAGCCCGCGACTTCATAGCCATGGAGTTAGTTATCGTTACATTTTCGATATTATACAATGTATCTTTGTTAATTGTAGCTTATAATTTATTCTGATATTTATGCTATTCTATAATGAGGTTTCATCAACATATTTTCAGTAGGTTTTGCGTGAAAGAGGGACTAACATACATTTTTACATCCATCTAAATTTACAGATTTTTATCATTTATACTAATAATAAATCTGTAAGGGTCGGTCATGGAGTAAGTTAGTTTGTTTTCAGAGATATTGTGTTTATAGGCTCAATACCTATATGATACTGATACTAATTTCACGATTTTTAGATTTTTTCTGTATGTGTGTATGTATGTGTGTTCCTCCATAACTCTTAAACCAATAATCCGAATTTGATGAAATTTGGTATAAAAACACATAGACAACATAGACATCTGGGACACAGGATAGCCTATTTAAATTCTATTCTCCAACGCGAGTCGCGGGCACAGCTAGTTTATAATAAGAGCAGGATTTGTAGGATTCATCTTAAATAGTGGCGCTCCACTACTTTAAAATTGAATATAAAAAAAACATGACACGTATTACGTCTTAGCAGATAATATGTGAATGCTTAAAAAAGCTTTGAAAGGAACCTAGCCTTGAATACCTGATTTGCATTTTTTGTTTATATTGCATAACGGATCTTAATAACTGGTTCATCAGGTTCCAGGGCATTCACAATAGACATTTTAAATGATAATATTAACCTTCAACATATATTTGGACACGGTAGCTTAATATGCCAGTCCTAGATACAGAGTGTGTGTTTTAAACTTAGATTTAAAAAAAAATGTTGTATAAGTGCGTACTCAAACGTTTTTCTACTCTTTGTTAATACTGTAATCGTCGCCCACTTAAAACAAGCCAGGTGGAGTATTACATACTCTTAGTTCCAGTCAGCATCAAAATAAGTTTAGATAACCAAATGATAAAGAGCTGTTAATATTACTACACTTCTTTTTAAAATTTACGTAGATGATGGAGGTGTGTATTAGTTCCACAACTTTAGCGCACAACTAAGAGTACTAGAAACACGAAGTTACTCGATACTCGTTCTTAAACTGACTGGAATCACGAGGTCGAAATATGCCCCCTGCTGACACAGTTATTTTTTAAGCCAAGGTTAATATTTAAAAAGTATTTAATTACAGATGCAAAGATGCGGCCTTTGGAGATAACATCTGTTACATGACAGACAGACAGAACAATACAGTTTATTGCACAGAGTGGGTTTACGATAACCCACGTAGTTTCGTTGCCGAAGTAAGTATGAATGGATACTTAAGTATGAGTCGTATTCAACTAACGCCTTTGTATGCATTGATTGTGTTATAAAATATTCGTCATCACTAACATGGCATGCCATTTATGAATTAAAAGAAATTTAATTGTGATCATTAGAGATTAGATAAACAAAGAGCATATTTTAAATGTTATTTAACCAATATGTTCCTAATTTTGGAGTAGAGCTTATGGAAAATGCAAATTCGCCTGTCACATAATATCATGATAGAAACGCAGCATATGTTCTGGAGTTGGCATTAAAATATAATTATTTACAAAATATTTAGCAAGTAAATAGAGCGTATAATATGAGCGATTCGAGTAACAATATATATTTAACTTAAAATATAGTTCTTTCATTTACAAGCTGGCAATTTAATCTGTTTAGCTCATCATTACGAATGTAGGTAAGTATTAATAAACGTAATGCATTCAATTTGCATTTAATTTGAGATCGCTTAACGTTCTACGAGTCCAATACAACAACGGCTTCAGGGCATTGTTGGGGTTGTCTCGATTTTGTAGTGCGTCGGAGATGTTTGCACAGTCGCATACGGATGGCTTTCATGCTGTCATCCGCAAAAAAACATCATCGCTGCTAGCGAGAGTGCGGGCCAGCTCCAACACTATCCTGATGACAGTTGCTGGTAGACTGGATTCACCCATTTTGAGGCATTTTGTCACTTTACTGAAGCCAGTCACTTCGTACTACATATTATCTTAGTATTGTATTCATAGATTATTATTTGTTTTAAGTTCTAACATAGCTATAAGACTTCACTAACACAAAATGGATCTTTGTAATCTAAAGAAATAAATGATTATTATTATTATTATTCGCGTATCTATTTATTTTAACTGTGTTGATAATAAATATGATTCACTATTTGCCTTGAACATATAAAGTTTATTTAGTTAAGTAAGTTAATAATTTGGTTTGTTGTGTTGATTTTGCTAAATAAAGGTTTATATTTCGTAGTTCCAGTTAGCGTGTCAGGAATGGAAGAGGACTTTAGTTGGGACGGTCCACAGTTTCGGATACATGGTTGGATTACTTCTAGTGGGGCCGCTATCAGACCGGTAAGCCTTGTGTTTACGTTTCTATGAAATTGGCGCATTCATTTACCAACACTACCTACTCACAATCGATACTTCAACATTATACCGTGATTATACTGACTGGCTCGATTAGGAATTCAAATGGGGTTGCTAACTCTTGTGCTTTGAGTAGAGAGTACGATTGCCACTCGGTACAAATATTTGTGTATTATATTTTAATCATAAATAATCAATGATTGATAATACACAAATATTTATAATTAATAATTATCTTGATTATAAAATTTGCATTTAAATGCGCAATAGCATGGCGAGGAATTTCATGCTATAAATGTGTTAATATACTGGTATTAAAAACTCTGCAAAAGGCTAATTAAATTTACAATAATTATTTGATTTGTAATTAGTTTTACTGTCGCATAAAATTAATGATATCAATTTAATGAAAATACTGTTTGCGACACTCATAAAATTAACATGATTTTGAAATCCATTGAACCTTTAACCTGTATGAAATACTCACGCATAAAGTGAAGTATTATAAATGAACCCTGAAGAGAGGAAAGTAACTTGTATAATGAAACTAGTCACCCGCCCTCACTTTGCTTTGGGTATATTAGAAATAAAAGTCTTACTCTTGAAGCCCTCTATTTTTTAGATAGATTGAAGCAGTATGTTGATATGTTTAAATCTTTAAAAGTGCCCAACAGATTTTGATTTCTGATAGGTTTTTACTTAGTGATATTTATATTCTTTTTAGACTAGGAAGAAAGATGACGCTGGTCATCACGGGTATGCTCGGTGGAGCCTTCGGGGTGTTGAAGAGCCTTACCTCTTACTACTGGCTCTACATCGTACTAGAGTTCCTAGAGTCTGCCATAGGAGATAACTGTTCTCCTATGTTTATTCTAAGTAAGTATCTTAAGTTCTAAGTTGACTCGCCCGGTGGAACAGTTCTTAGTGACCCAGACTCAATGCCTACGGTTCCAAGAGTCGTGGGTTCGATTCCCACCCGGGACAAATATTTGTGTGTCGAAAATCGGTGTTTATTCCGTGTCTGGGTGTGTTATTAAATATATTTAAGTTTATTTGTGTAGCCACAGTTGATTCTGGTATCTGTAACACAATTGCTTAAGCTGCATACTATGGAAACAGAATGTATGTAATGTATGTATGTATTTATTTAAAAAAGTTCTGCTGTATTATAACTTCAGCCTTTTAAATTTACTTGTTTATACTTAAAGTTTGGTTAAATAATATTGATTCCGATTTCCAAAAGTTTAATAAGGTTGTTAGTAGTTCTTAGAGTTTTGAGTTTAGCGTCCAATGTTTTTGTGTACAAAGTTTTTCCGCAAACTGTTTTTACCAAGGTAAGTTTAAGATCGCCCTAGTTCAGGGTAGGCCCCTGCCCCAGCAGTGGGGACATATATGGGCTGATGATGATGATAAGTTTAAGAAATCGAGAATTGTCACTGTTTGTTCAGTCGTCATGTTTTGGGTTGTCATCTCGTGGATTAATTTGTAAATATGTTACGAGATTATTATTTACTGTGTGATAACCACATTGTTGTATTCCAACCACTAGGAAGATACATATTTGATTAATCATTGTTCAATATTTAAGTAATCGCTTATGCACAACAAACATTGTAACACCTGTTTAATTAATACAATAAATTAATAATTCGGCAATTCTTATTTGCGTTGTGAATTCACCCTGAACAATCATATTTATTTTAGTAACAGCCTTGAAACCTCAATGGTTTATAATTATGATTTATTTTTGTGCCCATGATTTACATGCCTATGATTTATGATTTATATTTTTATTATTTCGTCATCTAAATTACATGATTCTTCCTTGCTTTCAGCTATCGAAATAGTGTCGACTAAGAAACGTGTTTTGTTCTACATATTGACCTCGTTTGGGTACACGTTTGGTGGAATCCTGCTACCCACCGCAGCATGGCTGGTGCCTTATTGGAGAATGTTTCTACAAGTGGTCTACACTCCGTCTCTGTTCTTCTTCCTCTACATATTCTTCATCGATGAGAGCCCCCGATGGCTACTGACAAAGGGGAAGAAGGAACAAGCGGTGGAGATCTTGCAAAAAGCAGCGGATACCAATAAGATGGACTTGGATAAAACGGCGTTGGAGAAGCTGTCATGTGAAACGGAGCAGGATATAAGCTTGTACAATTTACTGAAGATTACTTTCTCATCGAAAACATTAGCCAAAAGGTTGGTTATACCTTCTTTATATCACTCAAATTGTATGGATTGATAGATAGAGTAACATAAAATAGATATTTTTTAGTTATTAAGTAATAAATATTTTATTTTTGGTTCTGGTCTCGTCCAAAAGTTGCTTTATTAGACGTAAGTTAACTACAAAATAAGTATTTGACTTCATGACTGTGCAGGAAAGCACAGTTAGAAAACCGGGAGATCCCGTCTAAACTAGGCTTCATATCTATATACGCTAATCGTACGAAGGTTTGAAGAAGATTTTTCCCGTTTAGAGCCGGAATAAGGAAGGAAGCTATGTTGTCTATTTTTATTTCCGTCCAAAGGTGCCTGATCTGCATAGTTTGGTGGACAACTTCGACCTTCGTGAACTTCGGTTTGACGATCAACTCCGTGTCTCTCCAAGGCAACAAATATATCAACTACATGCTCATGTCAGTGGTAGACCTGCCAGGGAACTTCATCACTATTTACATCTTGAATCACTTCAAGAGGAAACGGCCTTTGATTGCTTCTTTTGTGATGGGAGCTGTTTTGTGCGTTGCTCAACCATTTGTGCCTACAAGTAAGTTTGAGTGCTTAGTATTTTCGTTGTTTTAAAAGCTGTGTAAACTGAATCTCTAAATACTATTTTGTAAAAGTGGTTTACAAGAAAATTATTGGGATTGGTCATAACTTCGTGCGTTGCGTTAGTAAACCTTTTTATAATTTTACAGTTCACAGCGAGGCTTTTTTTATTTCTTGTATTATTTTTGCAAATATTTTTTTTATATCATGTGTCACTAAGTAAAACCTTTAATTAACTGTTCTCATCTCACAGCGCTCCCCTGGCTCTCGATCGCGTTCTACATGGCAGGGAAGCTTATGTGCTCATTTTACTTCAACATCACTTACATGTATACGTCAGAGCTGTTCCCTACCTACACCAGGAACTCAATGCATGCCCTCTGCTCCTCGATGGGCCGAGTCGGGTCTATCCTGGCTCCGCAGACGCCTTTGTTGGTACGTAGGTATTCAATAATTTATGATTCACCTTAAAGCATATACACCGTGAAATTTGAGTGGTTGCTTTCCCGTGGCAGACCGATTTGCCTTTAGTAATACTATCGAATCATGCAAATTACACGTTGAAAAAAAAATTTTTTTTTCTAATTTTCAAAATAATAATTTTCCAAATCGAAAACGAGAAGAGCTATCGTTGTTTTTTAAGATGTGACGTATTCAGGTACTGCTTGCCGCATGAAATCGATGTTTAAAGCTAAAGAAGCTCTACGCCCTAAGTAATAAAGTGGTTCGAACGTACTTTAAAGTTTCACTATACCTTTCGTAAAACCGGCATTTATTGATTTTAATAAAAAATAACTGCACAAATCTATTGTTCCACTAAGATAGAAGCATTTTGCTGCGGGAAAACAACCACTATAATTTCACGGTGTATACTAAAACATATAGATACTATTAGGTAACACTAACCATGGTCAATAAATCGCGAGTAGCCGAGGATATAGAAAGTGGCCAGCATTTGGGGAGGCCTATGTCCAGCAGTGGACGAAAGTGGGCTGATGATGATGATGGACTATGATCAAGAGCAGACTCATTAGTAAACGCTTCAAAGTCACTGTATACTATTAAATCGGACTGCCTTGTAGGTCTATTAGCAGCAAACGCTGCAAAATGAGTGTGAGTTTTTCTGTTAGTAAATTACTCAACCCGAAATTAGGATGTTGGCGGTTGCACGCCCGTGCCTCGGAAAGTACGTTGAGCTGTGATCATGCGGGATTGCCGTCTCACCAAACTATGAGATTAAGGGAACAGAGAGTGCACTTGTATTTGCGCGCTTACTTGTGGACTATAATATGTCCTGCGCACTTGGCTGGTCTTAATTGAGAGCGAAACCGGTCGTCAGCCAGTCAGTTTCTCCTTTTATATATTTAGATATGTGTTTGGAACTTCACCGTAATAAAATTGCCTTGTTTTTCAGATGCATTATTGGTCGGGTCTACCTCCTATAATTTTTGGCAGCGCCTCTTTACTGGCTGGTCTCTTAACCTTTTTAGTGCCAGACACAGCCGGCATCTCGCTTCCCAACACAGTAAAACAAGCAGAAGCACTCGGCAAAGCCGGAAATGAGGAAACAGCCAATGGCAAAGAAGAATTTACCATAGCCAAGAATAACTCAAGCCAGGGAGAAATGAATTTCGGTTTTAGTGGTAAAGACGAAACGGGTTTGAATGTGGTTATAAATAGAGAGGGCAAAGTGTCACGATTATGATATTTATTGTTATTTGAATTAAATTATTGTACAGTATGTTTAAAATTATTGAAGTTTATAGTATTGTCTATTATTTGCGCGAGCACTACACATTTGAGTTTAATCCGTAAAATTAATTTTATTTCAAATATTGAAGTTTATTTTTTATTGCTTCTTTTGAAGTAAGTAAATCCCTTGAATTAACAGTAAGTAAGTAAGTAAGTCATAGAGTAAAGTGATTTGAATACAAGTTAGATTGACCGCATGAGTGTTAAAGCAAGATTGAGTTGCTAATAAATTATTTGTTCAGGAGTGTTGCTACTTGTATATTTCTACCTATTTTACATTTATATCTTCAAGACATACACTTATTCCGCTAGAGTTCGCAATCTTTACACGCTCGTCGCTGTCGCTGCAAACATTTAGAAGAATTTCTTATTATCGCATACCACAGCACACGGAAACCTCGCGTTATTTTCAATAACTGCAAATCCAAATATTTTACTTCCATAATATAAGCGTTAAAAGCATACAAAGAATTCACAAATAAATCGCACGATTTAATTAATCGAGAAGAAAATGACGAATGAAGTATAGGTATGAATTAGATAGTTTGATGATTGTTCTAAGAAGCTGCTTTCCTAACAGGGTACAAACATCATGCTAAACAAGACAGTTATTCAAAGCTCTCGCACAATAACCCTCAGAGCGGCAACAAGCGATGTTGTCGGAACGTGTGTAATTGCCAGTGGCGCCACGGTGTGGCAACGCGTAAACTATTTTCAATTTGCCACCGCCATGCCACCTGCGGGCGCTTCGATATTAATCCCTGAGTGCGGCCCTGTGCGGAGTGATTGTTGCTCGCAAATAATGTTGCCTCAGCAAATGGGCCGCATTTGGGATTCCGCGGCGGATTGCATCGGCTGGGAATGGAACGGAATGTAATGGAACCGGTTACACGCCGGGGAATATTAAAAGTTGCATCCTAGACGCTGTTGAGACGGGAATCTAGTAATAGGGATTTTTGTTCAGGTCAATGGATCGACTTATACCGAAGAAAGAAAAACTCATTCTACTTACCTGATTGTTTTATATGTTGTTTATTCGATTAGCTGTCTTTAGACTTTACGTTTAAAAAATACAAAAGTACATGTGTTGGCTGTTGTTCACAACATTTATAGATATAATTAAATGCATAATTTCATAGTGATACCAACTGTATAAATGATAAGCTGTTTATATTAATTGTGTCTCTGTACAGTTAAGCATTGATAAGTAAATTAAAATTGAATTAATGTAATACAAACTATTTTAAATATTTAGTTTTACTAGTCCAGTCAAATTAGGTAAAAATCTCGGAATTCGAGATACCCAGCTGTAAGTCTGTAAATACTTGTATATTGACGTCTTAAAAGTTGTCTCAAAAACCTACATATTGTAGTTGTACGCAACTATTAAATTTTCAAGGTCAAATGTCACAAATATCAGTTTTATGAACTTTTTTGAGCGAAACGGGAAGTTTTATCATAAAAGTGTGTAGGGAGAAAATTACTTATCTTCTATTTATCTATAAAAAATGTCTGTACGTTTTATTCCTAAGATTCACCATTTTCAGAGATACAGCGATGCAAATAGTTGAAAAAGTTGTATTTTCAAAAGCTTCCAGGCCCGCGTGCGATTGTGCTAGACAGTTAAAATTTTCACGAATGATGTATTTTAGTAGCCTCTATAACATCTAATACTAGAAAAAACTTAAAACTAATGTTTAAGTGGGTTCTCATACAAAAACTATGATTTTTTCTCACACTTGGCCGGTTTTTAACGTGGTTACCCCAGTAAACCTATTCAGACGACACCTTTTATACATGAAGAACACGTTGTTTATAAGGAAGCCTATAACATTTTTAAAATGTATTTTTTTTCAGTTATACTTCAAACAGAAATTCTAATAATTTGTTATTTCGTACTTTTTACCCGACTACGGCAAAGCAAAAGGAGGGTTATGATTTTGACAGGCTATGTATGTATGTTTGTATGTATGTATGTATGTTCATCTGTTTCCACATAACTTCTAAATTGCTTGTCAGAATTCGACAAATGACCTATCATTAGAAGCGTCTTAATTGTTGTGGTTATAGGCTATATAGGGTTTCACAAAATCTAATGTGGCGCCCACTAGCGGACAAAACATACAGAGTAAAAAAATAAAGTTAAGATAAATACGCCGTGTTTGGTATCATTGGAAAGCGCTTTACTTGTACATTTTAAATATATATATATTACTAGCATTTGCATGTGACTTTACGTATATTCATGGACTGATTGCATATAGTTCACATCTTTTCGTTCATAGCTTCTTTACTACGTCCCCTTAAAATATAAAACATGTTGGTTCATCAATTTAACTTTTGATAATATTATGCGCCACAAATACACTTTAACACCAAAATAGTACAAATAATAAAAAGTTAAAAACTAAAACCCAACTACGACAAAAAACGACGCTGAAAAAGTATAAAACAAGACTTTTAGAACACTGAACTGAACAAAGTTGCTTATGTAGTTCCAAGTAAATGGACACAGTAGACTCTACCAAAATGCTTATGTTGAAAATTGACAATAATGTCATACAATACTATTTTGAAGTATGCAATATTTACTATGTAGAGATAAGTTTTCATGTTTGAAGAGGCGTAGTCACACGTTCCATACACAAGTACCATTCCATACCTACCTACCGTAGCACTTTGACAACGTCTGACTGCGGTTTTCCAATCATGAAAACCTATCTCTACATAGTAAATATTATCACTTCAAAATAGTATTGTATGACATTATTGTCAATTTTCAACTTTCAGCATTTTGGTAGAGTCTACTGTGTCCATTTACTTGGAACTACATAAGCAACTTGTTCAGTTCAGTGTTCTAAAGTCTTGTTTTATACTTTTTCAGCGTCGTTTTTTGTCGTAGTTGAACAAGGTTTTAGTTTTAACTTTTTATTATTGACCCATAATAAGCAGTTTAAATGTACTGAAACGTATATGTACGAGTATAGTACTAAAAACAACATTAAACAATTATTTAACTAGGCCTCCATATAGACAACGTGTTCTTCACGTATAAAGGTGTCGTCTGGAATAGGTTTACTGGGGTAACCACGTTAAAAACCGGCCAAGTGTGCGAAAAAAAAACTATAGTTTTTGTATGAGAACCCACTCAAACTTTGGTTTTAAGCTTTTTCTAGTATTAGATGTTATAGAGGCTACTGAAATACATCAGTTGTGAAAATTTTAACTGTCTAGCACAATCGCACGGGGGTCTGGAAGCTTTTGAAAATACAACTTTTTCAACTATTTGCATCGCTGTATCTCTGGGATTGTGAATCTAAGGAATAAAACGTAGAGACAATTTTTATAGATAAATAGAAGATAAGTAATTGTCTCCTACACACTTTTATGATAAAGCTTCCCGTTTCGCTCAAAAGTTCATAAAACTGATATTTGTGACGTTTGACCTTGAAAATTTAGTATTTGCGTACACCCTACCATATGTAGGTTTTGAGACCACTTTTGGGTGTCAATATCTAAGTATTTACAGACTTACAGCTGGGTATCTCGAATTCCGAGATTCTTACCTAATTTAAGCTTAAATGACTGGACTATTACAATCTGATAGAACTATTTATTGACAATTTCTAATCAACTTGCTGATTTGCTGGCTGGAAATAAATTTAAAATAATGGTTCTTATTTTTCGGTAGGAAATACACTAGAGTAGTATTGATAGATGTTTTTCACAAGCATTTAAAATATAGGCATTTTTCTGTGGTGTATGTTCCATTTACAAATTTTAAAGGTACCTGTATATAGTAAATGTAATACCTAATGATTTGAATGTGCCGCACCTCCGATGGTCGTTTGACACGGAATGTGCAATATCAGCGCATCGGATGTTTGCGGGTAACTCCGAAATATTCGTGAACGGCAGGTATTCCTATATGAGTCCACGATATCGTATACACATGCATAGGTAGGCACATACAATAATATGCGTTGGGACTCTACCTAGAGCACATATACATACGTAGGTATGATAGGCTTGACTTTCTCATTGGTCTGTTGGTAGCATCTTCCTGAAAGTTTCAATATCTTATCTATAAACGTTGTACCTGTGTTTTTCGGTTAATAAATTTAACATCAGGGTCAAATATACTTATATAGAAAAAGAAAACACCATCAGCCTATGTACCTACATCTCCAATGCTGCACGGGCCTAAGGGCAATAATACGACCTAGGGCGATAATACGACCTTAACCACACGGCCATCGACGATTTTTGAAAAAGTGAATAACTAACTCATATAAGTAGACCAACAAAGGTTTTGCTTGATAAATGACTGAAGATAGAATATCTCATGTCTGAATGTTTTGGCAGACATCTTTAAAGTATTACGAAGGAAAATCTTTTGAGATACCTTAACTTAATTACTAACAATAATTTGTAAAGAAAATAATATTGCTTAGATTTTTCTTTGCAGCACTGAATGGGTAACTTTTCGAGGAATAATGCAACGGCCGAAACACTAAAGTTAATAAAGGAATATCGAGAAAATATCTTTAGTTCGATCCAGGTGAGCCGGGGATACACTGAGAACGCATTCGATATGCATTACCCTAATATTGATTTGAAAGTAAGTCTGTCAGTCTGTCTGTCTGACCCGGTTTTATACTAAAGCTACTTAACAGATTGAAACGAATTGAATATCACACAACATCACATACATTGTTCTGATCCCGTGGTAAGTAGTAGCTTAAGCACTTGAGTTACGGATATCAGAATCAAGAGTGGATACACAAATATACTAAAATATATTCATTCAGTAATACACCCAGACATGGAAAAAACACCGATGTTCATCTCACAAATATTTGTCTTGAGTGGAAATTGAAACCACGACTTGACAAAAACACAAACACGACTAAAATATGATCAGTTAGTTGCTCTTTAACTTAATATCCTTCTCATAATAAGCATAAATCACTTTTTCAAGACTCATTATTTTTTTCACACTATTTGAAAGCTCATAATGAATCTCAGGCGTTCCTGTAAAACTAACTGGAATATTTAGACCATCTTAACACATTTACACCATTGCAAACCATCTAACTAATAAGGCGTTTGGAAAATTATTAGAACAAATTCAATATGCATATTATCTTGATAAGGAAATCTCAATCGCTCTCAGTGCACCCCCAGTCTTAGGTGATATTTTATTTAAACACACTTTCAATGTTACTTTTTTATTATCCCACCCAGGAGGTGAGTTTCCAAGGAATACTTTCCTTTGTATGTACGTTTATTTGATATTCTTTGAAATAACGTGGCCTGAATGTTGACTGTCGAATTGTAATGAGCATTATTTATTTTCAAGAGTTACGGTCCTCTAAAGCAGTAAGCCGAGTAGGAGCGCGCCTGTGATTACGACGATGTAAACTAAAGGTATTTTTCCAGTGGCATTTGATGTATTACGGTTGATATAAGTTATCATTGGTCTCCTTTAAAATGGAGATGAAAAATTGCGACATTTAAAAAGACATGACGATTTTGGAATTGTTGAATATTGAATTTATTTTTAATTTATTTAGTATAAAAATAAACAAATTTAATAATAAAACACTATCTGTTATTTGTTTGCTACCAAAACCATGCGCAAAGTTCTTTTCAGTGATGAACTGTGTGTGTTTTTCAAATTTGAAATTCATATGTAGGTGAAGGAAAACATCGTGAGGAAACCAGCACACCTGAGAAATTTTTCAACGGTGTGTGAAGCCATGTCAGAGGCCTACGGGCGGTTTAAAAACTCTGTAACCAGGTTGTTAATCAACCATACGATAAGAAGAAGATTAAAGAATTGGCAAGTTTAATAAAGTTTTATCTGCGACAGCATACTGTGCTTAATATTATTAGATACTCGTATTGGAAAATTAAACTGTAATTATTAGGAGGCAAAAGCCTGTTCCTATATAAACTCTATCCATGTTGGTGAGTCGGGATTATGGGGGCATCTGAGGCCACTTATGGAACAAATTGATTTAGATTGCACTAGAGGTTAGGTAATGTTCGGAGATGGCTTTAGCTGAGAGGCTAGCGCATTAATACCGTGCATTATAGAAGGAGCATTATGTCTTTGTGCTCGAATATTATGTGCAACATGGACACAGGTAGAGCTAAAGGTATTAGAGCATTGTAGGGCAGGACATTGTACTGATAAAATTACGTAGCAAGGTCTAAAGAACGTAATTCAGGGGATTGGGATTCAACCTATCGCTTTATAAGCATACAAAGTCAACACGCAGTTTAGCGTAGAGATTAAAAACTATTAAGTCCGTTAGTTATATTATTATTTTACAAACTGCAAATAACTAAGATAAAGTAATGAGAAGAGAAGCAATTTTGCCTAAGAGTGACATCACACGCTCCCACTCTGGAAGTTTGACGATTTAAAGATTCATAACTTTGTCAATTATCAATTAATTAAAAAACCATAATACACGTGTCCCATATTTTAATACAGAACTATAGGAATAAATAGAATTTGACCTAGTCGTCATCCCTATTTGAATCGTAACAACATTAATTACATCCTCGAAAACAAAATAAAAGAAACAGAAGCGACTTGTAAACCAGCCCGCGTTCCCACAATAAAAAGGACGCAGTTCACATCCCTGTAGGAGCCGGGTAAGTTAAATTTAAGGGCATCCCGCCACTTACGGGCCGAACGAAACCGCGTATTGTCGGTGATAAAAACTTTTTTCATTATCCCCGGTATATAGGAGCTTATTGAAAATAACAATGTCGCCCGATGCTATTGTTTTATTGTAAATTACTTTGCAGCGGGAAGTGGGGCTTCAGGCAGACACCTGAACATCTATAGGTAGGAATGGAACAAGGTACTGTCTGATTAATTAATAGTGATAGACTTTTGACGTCTGTTACAGTTTTGTTCTTATAATATTTTATCTTAATAGATTTATTGGAAACTGGTATGGAGATATTGTTGAATAAGCACATCATCGGTAACGAATAATGTAAGTTATCTTCTCATACAAGAAATAAGTGATCATACTAAGTAATCAAATTTGTGATAGTCCAGTAAAATTGTTGAACTATAAATTGACCTCATTTCCCATGTAACAGATTTCATATTTCCTAGCTTGATAGCGCTTGTAAAAAGTTTTGTGGAACTTTGAAATTCAACTTCATTTTATAAGACGTCGTAAAAGCTCGAAAACAAATAATATTGGTTGGGTTTGATAGAATGAATGTTGACAGACTATGTACTTATTTGTTGCAAACAAGTACCTAGTAAGTATACTTATTAAGTTTTCGTATGAATGTATTGGCATAAAATAAACTTTGATTAGCAGTATAGCTAATCATGACGTTTTGTAACTAATACGTAAATTAACAAGAAAGGTGGACGTGGTCTAAATAATTTATTTTAAAATACACACATATGAAAGAAATATTACGTTTGCGAAGATAAAGCACCCGTTATCCATTACCGTCAGTAGTTTCAGTATCTTCTACCAAAATCGTTTTTCGCCTTGTCAGTGTCTTGGAGTCTTCTAACGAGGATGGCAGTTCTGTGTTCTTTGTTTCAGGCAAAGGGTAGCACAATAGAGAACCAATTATGGCCATCACTCCAAATATTGCCTGCGAAGCTATTTCAGGCAAAGAATTAATAGGAGGCGCTACTATCTGCCCAAATCTGGACAAAACTGTCAAAAATCCAAGAACCGAATTTCTTATGGACGTGGGGAAAAGCTCAACGCCGTACAAGAACACTATTATGAAAGACATGAAAAAGAAACAATTGCATATGCAAGCAATTACAACCCTGAACCAGTTCATGTGCTCCGGTATGAAAATGACAATGATCATAAACAGTCCAGAGAGGAAAGTGGTGCTCATAAGAAACGTCCGGCGATTTAAAATTTTCAGCAAAAAGAATGCTGCAATCGTTCCTGGTATGAGCAACGTGCCCGATATTGCCACATTTGCGTGTATGTTCCCGCTCATCCTTCCTATGTATTGAGACACTCCATAATATCCCATTCCGCAAACAAAATATATGACTGACATGCATACGAGGTTCATGGTCAGTTTTTTATGCTTGAAAATTTGCCAGAACTTGACTTTTCTGCGGCTTTTCTGGGCGTGGCTTGCGTGATAGGCCTCGATTTCCTCCTTAATTGTTTCATGCGAAGCCCCGTTACTGTAAAGGAACAAATTAATAGAGTATTAGGTTTCGATGAAGGCTGGATTAATACACGTGGATTTTAGAATCATTAAAAAATTCCTTCGCTGTACTTTCACCGCCTTTGTAAAAACTTTTATTAGATTTTTCACAATACTTTTTACCTTTACGCCGTTCATTAATCTGTAGACTGTAAAAATTACGTTTTGTTTTGATAAGCAAATTTATTCTTTTAATATCATAATTTTAGGAATCTTTTTTTAATATTTATTAAGTATATAAAACATTCATACTAACAATTTATCAATTTTCTCCATGACATTAACAGCCTTATCAATGTAATCGTTATCCATCAACCATTTCGGGGATTCCATCACCAGCCATTTGGAGCCAACGAATAGGAAGATCGGTATGGACAATGCCAATTGGAACTCGTCACAATGACGCAGGAGGTACGAGACTCCGGCAAGGGAGATGTGGCTGATGTTAATGGGGATGTGGAAGAGGGCGGTGACGGCTTCCCTGTGTCTGACGCCGCAGTACTCCACGCAGAGGACGTAGGCGGTGACGATGGTGCCTCCGACGCCGATGCCCTCGATGCAGCGCATGACGCAGAAGAAGCTCACTGTTGGCATGACGCTGACCAAGCTCCCAGCGACGGCTAAGATCAAACAGCCGAATGTGAAGCACGTGAGGCGGCCGTATCTTAAAGAAAAATAAAAAAGCTTTAGAAAAAAGGCTTATTATATACACCGTGAAATTTTAGTGGTTGTTTTCCCGCAGTAAAATGATTCTATCTTAGTAGTACAATAGATTTGTGCAGTTCTTTTTTGTTAAAATCAATAAATGCCGGTTTTACGAAAGGTTTAACCGAAACTCGAAAGCACGTTCGAACCGCTTTATGCCTTAGCGTGTCGAGCTTCTTCAGCTTTAAGCATCGATTTCATACGGCAAGCAGTACCTGATTACGTCACATCTTATAAAAGAACGATAGCTTCTCTCGTTTTCGAGTTGGAAAATTATTATTTTGAAAATTTGAAAAAAAATAATTTTTTTTTCAAGGAATTATTTGCATGATTCGATAGTATTACTAAAGGCAAATCGTTCTGCCACGGGAAAACAACCACTAAAATTTCACGGTGTATATTTTCTAGTGGTTACAAGAAAATAAGAGTTGGCACGTATTTTTACTACAAACATGGTGAGCTCATATCACCTGATGGTAAGCGGTAGTGAGGTCTACATATGAGGTCGACAGGCATAATAGACTTTACTGAGTCTCTCACACTCACCCTAATTAAATGCCGTTTCACGCCCCGCCTGAAGAGACTAGAGACAATTGAACTTACTTATTTGAATAACTAATGCTATACGGCTGAGTATTTTCTGAAGGTCAAACTTGGGGTTATAATTTACTTTTGATTGAAACCGTTCATAAAACGACTAGACAACATTTTTTTTCACAAGGTACTATTGTAGTTGCATCTTTTCAAAGGACCCAAATATTTGCTTATGCCCTGCGCTATGGAAACTAATTTTCCGGACAAATGCCCGCGTAACTGATTCAGGCCACAAAGCCAGCAGTCAGCCAACTCCAAAGAGAATCATTAAGCAGCTCAGGTCTGTTATCTATATGCTTACTGTGGATTAGTCTGTCCAGATATAGTCTTATGATCACATGGCAGGCATAATATTCACTGTTAAATGCAATGTACATACTAACATGTTCAGATGGCAGATCTATAAAAGTTCTAACCGGCTTTTTTTGTATTAGACTAATAGAAGTTGAAATTTGCCTTTACTAGATAATACGCAGGTAAAAAAATGCTGTTTTGAGGAAAATTTTATGTTTGATTTTGTCCAGCGTATTATTATATTTAACGCTTCAATATGTATTTTTTCAAATCATATTGATAGTCTATTTACACTGGCATCGAATCCATATTTAATGATTGCTATACTTTGATATCACTGATCTTATTTAAACTCACGTGTATTTGCCAAAATTAATTAGGTCTTCTCCTTCTAATCGTGTGGTTGATGAACAACCTGGTGTCTATAGTTTAAGCCGCCCATAGGCCTCTGACATTGCTTCATACGCCGTTGAAAAATCTCTCAGGTGTGCTGGTTTCCTCACGATGTTTTCCTTCACCGTTAAAGCGTCGAATGATGGCACATATGAATTTCAAATTTGAAAAACACATTGGTACCTGGCGGGGTTTGAACTGGCGACCTCTCGCATGGCAAGCAACGACCTTAACCACTCGGCCATCGACGCTTTTAATTATATAAGGCGCTTAAATACTTCAAAATTTTAGTAAACATTCACGTTTTACAAGTTAAATAAGTAGGTATTTAAAGTAAAATTATATTATCATTTCATAAGGTAACCGTACTTATCTGAAAGAAATCCGAAAAGCAAAGAGCCAATCAGTGTCCCGACGTATGTGATGCTTTGAGAGAAGCTGATGATCCACTCCCTATCGCAGAGCAGGTTGAACTTTGTCTGTATCGTCTGCGTGAACACACTGCGATCCCACCAGGCGGCGTCACATGGGCAGCGATTCAAAGACTCCACCACATCTGCAGCACTCGCCGTACCATTGCAATAGTAGTCCATAGGCGGCGACAAAAATATCAAATTCAGAATGTGCCAGAACACCGGCAGCTTGCTCAAAAAAAGAAAAAAGAAAAAGAAATAATGATACCGGCTTATAACATTGAAGTGCTTCTCTATAGGATGGTAAAGCTTCGGATTCTTCACTTTAGACATCTCAATAATTTCACACAAAAATGTATCACAAATCTGATGTCTTTATAATCTCGTTGGTTCAGAAATCACGTTTAGAAAGTTCGTATCGATTTTGGAGCGAGCGCGCTATCGGCTTACTATAAATTTGAAAGTTTCGCTTCCCAAAGGATATTATGTGTGTGAAGTGAAAATTTATATCGTAACTGTAAGTGTGAGTCGCTAAATAAATAATATGTTGGGTCCCAGACTTGTAGTAAGTTGAGAATGGAGAGTAATATCTCATTATTTTCTCGTTTGGAACCTATACATTCAGCTACAGACAGAAAAGTAGGAAATGTTCACTTTGAATCGAGATAAATTGGATTTTATATTGTATCGTGGGTGTTTTCTTCCTTTTAGCTGTTACTTGCATATTTTCTATTCAAACCGGAGTTTGTTGTAAAATACTGAATTATATTTTCAAAGCCTTAATGCGGTTAAGGTTCATTGAAAAGGAATATCTGACTTTTCAAAGTTGCAATCAGATAATACTTAATTGAATGCTGGGATTCATAACTTGTTTTGATGTCTGTTTTGTTGTAAATAAAGAAGATGTGAAGGTATGAAGTCTATATCTTTTGCATTCACATTTTTATTTACGTTTCGATAGAGTGTATCGCGTGTGCAATTTACTGCGCGCGGTGAGTATATTTTTGTAAAGTTTCAAGTGAAACGTTTATTCAAACATGTAAGTAGATAAGCTCGATGAAGTGAATCTTAGCGATGATGTACGAGTGCGATCCATCAAAGACTACTTATCCGCAGTTCTATTCGATTCAACTTTTACTTTTACATAATCATCAGGGATTTTGTTTACAAAGTAACTGGATTTATTACTGCCATACTTTTTAAATAGGATTGTGACGAAAGGATATTATGATCTTATTAGCTTCTTTTCTACCCGATAAAAAATATGTTTATTTACATTACCTATAGATTAAACAGCACAAAAAACAAAATAAACTATTATTCAATTCATCTGTAAATGAAAATAACATCCTGTCGTTTTTTTATTTGTTGTTTTTAATGCTATTAAAGCTCTAAGTAAATTTAAAATTTGAAAAATATCGCATTCTTGACCCCGTCTGAACGGCTACTTAAACCACCGGACCTTCCGATATCGCGTCGGATGATCTTTCCTCTGAGCTATCCAGGCGTTACGCCACCAATTTTCCATCACCTTTTACCCGTAAGCCACGGGTGGCGCCACCACCGGTAGTGATCAAACACTATCGGTCATGAACGCGAATTTTTTCCAATTTTAAATCTTGTCGTTTCACATATTTTCAATAAATTAATATCATAATTATCTCTGCAACTATAATTAGGTAAATCTGACAATAAAAAATTTCAACCAAATAAAAAAAAATTCAACCTTATTAAACTACTTTCGTTACATGTCGTATCATAACGGTCTGATAATCATGCACGCGACAGCAAAAAAGTCAAATTCTGTCGAATCAACATCAATCCCATACTCTCAGCAGTCGGCAGCTTCTGGAGTCCAAGTCCAAGTCGATAAATCAAAGATCCCCGATCGCAGCGTGTTCACCACTACATTAATCATACGTAAGGCTAATGTGTTTGCTTATATATCACCCGTGTGCGTCAAATCTTGTATGTTATTTCCGAAATTACCACTAACCTGCACATACAGCGATATTCGAAGGTGTCAAGTTAAAGTAAGTAGGCTGAAATGTATTTGCTACGTTAACGCTACTGGATGTCGATTCGATTTGGTAGTACTAATCATGGTGAATTGACTGAAATCACTAAATAAATAAATAATTTTTCACAACATCACATATATCGATCTGATCCCGTGGTAAGTAGCTTAAGCACTTGTGTTACGAAAATCAGAAACGACTGTGGATACACAAATAGACCTAAATATATTTAATAACACACCCAGACACGGAACAAACACCGATGTTCGTCACACAAATATTTGTCCCGAGTGGGAATCGAACCCACGACTCTTGGAACCGTAGGTAGTGAATCTGGGTCACTAACCACTGTTCCACCGAGCCAGTCACTGTATTAGTCTTCTAAGTTTTAACGTCTTTCTAACTTTTGGCTTCAAAAAATATGATTGTAGATAATAATGGCAAAACACCCGCACGCCCGTCTCTGAAAGCACCAAGCAGCCGGTGGTCCTGCGCCCGATCTCTCATCAGTCATGAGAGTAAGGGATCAGAGAGTGCAAATGTGTTGGCACGCACACTTGTGCACTATAATATGTCCTGCGTCCTTGGCTGGTCTCAATTGAGGTCTTCCGCCATGGCCGGAATCGGTCGGACGCCTTGTATAATTTTTGTTTTTATAATTCGATCTCTTTTCCCGTATAATGGCCTGCACCACAGCCTAGTCGTTATTATTATGATTTTATAACAAAGTATTAACTTTGTGTATTATTTACTAAACGTTATGAGGTATTGATAGGAATAATAAATTGTAATATATCGATATAAATTTATGGTCTGAAATGATGAACTTTATCAAAATTGTCTTAAACGTATAAGATAAATTCGAACGTCCGTCTTTCTGATTGTAACTATCTGTGTCGAGTGGCGAAAGCTCACCGGCGGAAAATTTATCGTCCAGACACAGGGCTGCACTTAGAAACTGAGCAAGGGGACATATCTATAATGATTTAAAGAAAAGAAACTGACAAGTACTTCAGCTGATTTCTATCTAGGTTTCCGTACAAATGCTACTATTTACGAACGTTAATGAAAAAAAAAAACACTTCATGCGATAGATTTTCATCTGATGTGTTTCAAAAAATTATTTGTGTAATAGATTGTAGTCGCAGGGACGCATGATAAGATCATCATCGTCATTATCACGATTGATCGTTGTCGAGCTCATTGAGAAACGTTTTGATGAGCTATAAACGCATGGTACGTCACCAATCATGGTCGCAGTAATGGAACTAGAAAGTGTAAAATCATACGAATTTCATATTTGAAAATACTGTGGTAAGTTCGGGGTTTGAACTGCCTACCTCTCGCATGGCAACCAACGGCCTTAACCAATCGAGCATCGACGCTTTTCAGCCGTTCTTGCGCCCTGGATGCGGCCCAGTGCATTCCCGGGCATAAATCACCAGTGCATAGTGTGGACTGCGCCGACGTAATCAGCGGCGTAGTTTAATTCCGGAGTATAACAGAAACCACGTGCATTCAAGACAGAGACGATGGTTGAGAGCTCTTGGGCTATTTAGCATACTCTTAGAACAGAGGCAGGGTAACTTTTTAAATGCTTCTATTGTATCTCTTGCCTGTATAATTTTCAAATGACCAGCTTTTTAATTGGCTTCTTGATGCTTTTATTAAAAAAACGTTGTACCAGCAAACAAAGATAGTGTTTTTGAGTCAGATTTTGCTTTTGAACTTTTGTTTTATGTTGATGAACTGAAAACATAGCAAAGGCTCAAATAGTGGTTTTCAAATGCAATGCTTAATTGACATTCCTGATAATTTGACAAAATATCTTGGGAGTTACATTGGACCAGTTTTTTTTGTTTTTTAAAAACTACACTAAAATAGCAATTACTACTAGTGAAAACGTTTTTTGGACAAGATAGACAATTTGGTTAAACGTGAAAAGTTTTCCTCTAGATGACACATATTCACAAGTTTAAATGCACCAAATACACGCAACATAACCCCAAGGGAATACAAAGCGGGTTAAAAACCTTAAAGAATTTCCTTTTGTACAAAACCGTAGCAGCAAATCAAATTGGGGATTAGGGAGTGCAATTCAAATCGCGAAAGTATCTTTGATCAAATATTAAGAAGCGGCGGGAGTGGACGCGGCACAAAGTGAATCGGGAATGCGCCGACTCCCGGATTCAGAGAAATCGCATAATGAAACGCGCTCAGGAACCTCTGACGGACGCACGGAACGTTTCCTAGCTAGGTTTAGTGTAGGGTGCAGTGGGTAAAGAAATGCAGGCAAATAAAATAGTAGACAGGCAAATGGAACAAAAAAATAAAAGTGTCGTGTGAAGGAAAGTTAAAGTTAGAGCTTGTCTTTAACAAGAAAGAAATCGGAATAATATCAAGACTTGCATCTCTTCGTATCTGCTAAAGGAACTTTAGCAGTTCGAGAATGTATTCATTTTGCATATCAGGTATACTTACATAGTAAAATAAAAAAAATTACTGTTCATAGCCAGAATAAATAAATAAACAAATATTACAAAACATCACATACAGTATTCTGATCCCGTGGTAAGTAGCTTAAGCACTTGTGTTACGGAAATCAGGATCAACAGTGGATACACAAATAAACTTAAATATATTTAATAATACACCCAGACACGGAACAAACACCGATGTTCGTCACACAAATATTTGTCCCGAGTGGGAATCGAACCCACGACTCTTGGAACCGTAGGTTTTGAACCTGAGTCACTAACCACTGTTCCACCGAGCCAGTCAAATAATGTGAAAATAAGTAATTCACTGAACTTTTAATAAGTTTACCAAATTTAACAGCATAAGTAAAATAAAGAAGCATAACAACTCACACTATAGTTATCTCTCTACGTTCTTACGACTAGGATGGCACAAATCCCATTATGTCTAATCTAGCATAGTATCTTTATATCCCAGCAAGAACCATTGCAGCCTCCTACACTATCTTGTTTTCATATTTTACAAGTGCTTTGAAGAAGTTAGTCTGAGCGATTCCGGCGTCTTCATAAGGATTCTCAGCTTGGATTTTTCGAACGGGAATGTTTAAAACATCTGCTGGGAACTCGTTGAAAGTGCGCTAAATGACTACCATATATCCTATGTGCAGGTGAACACGAATGCCAGGAGAGACGTTTCTTTTGACGAGGATAATCCGTGTAGTAGGATTTAGAAGTTCCTTGAATTTTCTCAAATTTAAGTTTATTTTAAAAGCTTCATGGCCAAGTGGTTTATCGTTGTTTGCCATGCGAGAGTTCACACGTTCAATCTCAGCCACGAACCAATGCTTAATCAACGCTTAAGCGATGTAGGAAAACATCGTGAGGAAACCTGCACACCTATTAAGACATTTTTAGGTTGTATAGTCAACCAACCCGCACTTGGCTAGCGTGATCGATTAAGGCCTTATGGTCCTAATTTAGAGTAGGCCCGTGGCCCAGCAGTGGGCACGTATATTGGCTGACGATGAAGTTTATTTTGGAAAAGGTTTTAAAACTGTAAAATAGAGCGGTAGATTTTTTAATACTTTTGTAAGACTTTGCATTTTAGTAAACTCTCCACTTAGAAGGCTTGGATGATTAAGATTAAATATTTGCTTTTAAGACAAGTTTCCCTTTAAACTATGTTTGAATGCGGTGCGATATATATCTGATCATATTTCCATATTTTGTGCTTAACATAAGGTCAAGCGGAGCAACAACATTTTGTGTATGCTGTACTCGCGCAATCTGGAACTCCATAAAGCTTCGTTTTAAAGTACAACCGAAACTATTTTATTCTGGTCCACTTTGCGGGTATTTCGTTTAAAACTGTCAACTAATTTATGATGCATTTAAGAAGATTTGAGCAGTAACAAATTGCGTTAATGCGACTAAATACTTTTAGTGTCTACAAAAAATGTAACAAGTTACCAAGGAAATGTAACGTTAAGCTAAACTTCGCCCTAGTTGTATTTTACCTTTATTTTTTTTGCTTAAATACGGGCGAGGTGTAGTATATGTAGCACTTCTCCCTATCGTGTCTAGTATATAAACACATTTACTGGCATATAAGATAGACATTATACAACTAAGGAACCTCTTTTATTGACATCTCCCGGTCTATTAGTACAGATGGTCTACAAAAATAAGCATAAGGTGGGTCAGTTATTTTTAAAGAAATTGTCCCTCGCTAATATAGCGCAGTGATTCCAGCAGCATCGAATGTCGAGTCAGGAGTTACTACCGAGCCAATTGGCGGATATTTTGTATAAAACTGCTATTCTAAAGTTTTCTCCTATGATGCACTTAGGACGTTTAAAACACTACGTGAATTCGCCAATACGATCTTAAAAGCAGATTTCGAGCTCGTTATATTAAGACTAAGAAAATATTTTTGGTGTGGTCAGGATATAGGTTTTTTTTTAATGTAATATAATTCTTTATTTCCTCTTCACACATAGTGTACATAATATTAAATAACTTATTACTTAGGAGCTAAGTTACCAGTGTGAGAGACTAGTGTCCATACTAGGGTAAACCCTGGGTTAATTTGTATCTAACCGTGCTGACACAATAGGACTAGCGGTGGTCTCGATGAGGACACCAAATCAACGGCCGAGGGCGCGAGTGGCCGGCGCCATTGTTGCCCACACTTCCGACCGCGTGGGGACGCCTGGTCTGAGCCATGAGAGCATGGGTTGAGTAACTAGGCTTATAGTGGCGGCGCGATATGAATAAGCGATCAAGATGGGAGACCATGGCCTGAGACTATGGCAGTTAAATGACGTAGACTTCTGATCCTTGTTCCTGTCTTATTAGTGTTCTAGCCAGGGCTATTGTAGTGGTGTGACACACCTCCCCACAGGGAAACTAACACTGTTTCACAAAGCATCGTATTAATGTACAATGGAACCCTCTGAATACTGACCCACTTTACGGATATTTTGTGGTAGATATTCTACAGTATTCAAATATGCATCTTCATTTAGGACATTTTAAACCCTATCAAAATTATGTCAATACGAAATGGAAATGTCATTAAGCAAATTGCAACGTATTGTATGTAAGAAATGTTCAGGGTTGAAGATGATGACACAATAGGTCTAGCGGTGGTCTCGATGAGGACAACAAATCAAGAAGCGGCCGAGGGCGCGAGTGGCCGGCGCCATTGTTGCCCACACTTCCGACCGCGTGGGGACGCGTGGTCTGAGCCATGAGAGAATGGGTTGAGTAACTAGGCTTATAGTGGTGGCGCGATATGAATAAGCGACCAAGACGGGAGACCATGCCTGAGACTAGGGCCGTTAAATGACGTTGACTTGAAATAGCAACAAATAAGTGCCGGCAAAAGAAATCTGAAAACAGAATAAATAGTGAATTTTATGTCATTATATTACCACGCTCTACATAAGGTATTTATATCTTAATTACTATTCAAAAAGAAGGTGCATGCCGAAGTAAATTCAAGATAATTATTATTATAACCTAAAACTAAATACAACATTCCGTTTGAGGCGTTGAAGGAAAATTTATGTCATCTTATTTCAAAAACCCAAGTTGTTTGCACGGAACGGAACGCGAAATATATTGAAATGCTGACATTGACCACTAGAGAGCGCTAGTAGAATCGATCGAGAAACAAATAACAAAAATACGAATTCACACTTTTAAATTGATTATTTAAGTCGCCACTAGAGGACACTACTAATACATAAAAATGCCGCTCATATGTGCAGGGTGTAAACAAACTCTACCAAAAAGGGAACATTTAACATGCTCTTTATGTAAAAATGTCTACGACTTAGAATGTGCAAACGTCTCTAGTGTGCGCTTCTACGGAACGATGTCAAAGGAATATAGAACAAAATGGATATGCCAAGCTTGTTACTGTAAAATGCCAAAAAACGGTAATGTGAACTCCCCCGTTCGCACACGAGACTCTGACATTTTTATTACCGAACAATCTTCACCCGACGTAAACAATATCACATTACGGAAAAGACCACCCCAGTCATTGGAAAACTCAATACACTCCGACAATCTGTCTGTGTTGGGTGAGACTTTTGAATGTACAAGTAAAATGAAAGACACATGTGATGTGGAAATATTAAAGGATGTCTCTTTTAAACAATTAAGCGATTTGATAATACTGCGGCTTAAAGAGAACAATAAATCTATAGTATCGGAACTTCAAAACACAATCCATATTGAAGTTAACAAAGCCATGTCAAAACTAAAAGAAGAGGTTAAAATAGAAACTGACGCCTTGCTAAAACAGAATAACTTAAGAAAACAGGAGATACACGAAGTAAATGCTGAATTACTACGGATGAGACAGGAAAATGACCAACTGAAGAACCAGCTTTCAGAAATTCACAGAAAACTCACACAAAACAAACAACCCATAGAAAAATATCCAGAACATTCCACTCCCGAATCTACCATGAAAAAAATTGTAATATATGGTTTACCTGAATATCCAGAAGAACCAGAATACAATCTTCACAATAGACTTATTGACATGTTCCGAAAAATTATGAACATTGATATCTTGGGATGCATAGAAGACACATATAGAGTAGGAAAAACGTTTAACAAAAACCGCCCACTTGTGATGGAATTACTAAGCAAGAGGATGACTAAATATATTTTAAATAACTGCAAACATTTTGATGGAACACGGATTTCTATCTCCGACTTCCTTGACAGAAACGCACGCAAAGAAAGGAAAATTATACGAGAAGAAATGTTCGCTGCACGAAAAAAAGGACTTTATGCTGTAATCCGAAAAAATAAACTCTTCATAGAAGGGAAGCAAATACACTTACAAACAAATGTCCAAAACGTTAAGAATACAACAACAAACGAAGCTGAATTACACAAACCTCTAGAACCATTGAATAAAAGTAAAGATGATATGCATAATAATGCATTTCGGAACCAAAACTGTAATACATTTCGGAACCAAACCTGTACCCCGAAAACGCCTTCAAAAAGAACATGCAATCAATGAGCTTACAATTACTTGCCAGAATATTCAAAGTATAGGAAACAAATTAGATTTATTAGAACACTTACTTGCAAACTCAAATATCGATATTCTTGCTTTGTCTGAGCTGTGGAAAAACCAAAATTTCTGCGATTCAATACGGCTTCCTAACTACCAAATAGCATCTATTTTTTGTCGAAAACACCACGAAGGAGGTGGTGTTTGCATAATAATTAAAAACCATATAAACTACATAGATAGGAAAGATATTGTTAATCATTCTAGAGAATTTATTATTGAATTTAGTGCAATAGAGATACCTAAAATAAATTGTATAATTATAAGCTTGTACAGGGCTGATCGCCAACTTAATATTTTCTATGAACAAATGAATGCCATATTGAAGAAATTAACCACGAAAGATAGAAATAAACATTTAATAATAATAGGAGATTTCAACATAAACATATATAGTAAAAGTAAACGTACTGAAGAATTTCTCAATTTGATGCGGTCATTTAATTTATATCTGTTAACTAAAGACCCAACAAGAATATCTAAAACAAGTGCCACGTGTATTGACCTAGCTTTTAGTAATTATAAAGATCTCATATCAGAATCAACCGTCCATGATTATGGTCTCTCAGATCATAAAGCTTTAAATTTAAAACTAAATCTTAATATTAACAACATCATATGGATGGTCAAAAAACGATCATTTACAAGCAAAAATATAAAACAATTTAAAGATCTTGTCAGTGAAATTGATTGGAATGATAAAATTGATTTAGATAAATGTATAAACATAAATTACAATTCATTTATAGACCAAATTAAATATTGTCTGAATACTAGTATACCTATAAATAAAATAAAAATAAAAGACAAAATAAAAAAAGGCTGGTTAACTACCGGTCTAAAAAAATCTTGCATGAACAAAAGAAACCTAAAGATAATCCTTAATGAAACAAATAATTATATTTTGAGAAAATATTACAGGACTTATTCTAAGATTTTAAAATACAGTATAAAAATATCAAAAGGAAAGAATATATAAGACAGTTAGAAAATTCAGACAACAAATATAAAACAATGTGGAAAATAATAAATGATAAATCGGGCAAAACAAAAAGGAAAAGTTTTAAAAATATAAAATTGGAAATACATAGTAATATAACAGAATGCCCATCAAAAATTTCAAACACCTTTAATGATTACTTTTCATCTATTGGAAATAGACCAACAAATAATATTAAACCCGGTCAGCCAGTTGTAAACCCTCCAACCTGCTCCATGTTTCTAAACCCTGTAACTGAAAAAGAAACTTTGCAAATAATTAAATCCATTAAAAATAAGCATGCATGCGGCAAAGATGATATACCATCTATTCTTATAAAAAATGGTGCTGAAGAACTAGTAGCGCCTCTCACAATTTTAATAAACCAGAGCTTCAAAGACGGAAAATTCCCAGACCAATTAAAAATAGCCCTTGTAATACCTATCCATAAAAACATGACCCCACAATAACTAACAACTACAGACCTATTGCGTTATTACCAACCCTGTCTAAAATATTCGAAAAAGCGATGTGCAATAGACTTTACATGTTCCTAGAAAAATATAAAATCCTAGATGATAGTCAAAATGGCTTCCGAAAGACTAGATCTACTACGAAGGCTGTATACAAATATATACAAACTGCCCTACAACACTTAGATGACAAAGATAACACTCTAGGCCTCTTACTAGACATGACGAAAGCATACGATAGAGTACCTTATAACATCCTACTCTCTAAACTATATGGTTCAGGTGTGCGAGGGCCGTCATATGATTGGTTTAAATCATATCTACACAACCGAAAACAGATAGTGCAAATAGAACATTATAATGAAGTTACTCAGGAAATAACACATGTACGCTCCCAAGAACAGACTCTTACCAGTTCCATCCCACAAGGTAGTGTGCTAGGATGTGTACTTTTCTTGATTTACATCAACGACCTTCCTAAAATTCTAGACCAACGCCAAGTTCTACCAATTTTGTTTGCCGACGACATCTCCTTACTATTCAAATTTAACAACAACGAAGATGCACACTCACTTATTCAAAAAACCCTTCAGGATATCATACACTGGTTAAACGATCACAATTTAGAAGTAAACTTTCTTAAAACGAAATCTATTCAATTCAGACCATACACCAAACCTTCTCTCGATATAAACATAAACATACAAAATATCCAAATAGAAATTGTAAACTCTTTTAAGTTATTAGGTATAATCATAGACACTAACATAAACTGGAAAGACCATATCAAATACATAAAGTCTAAAATCTCAAAATTTTCATATGCATTGTTCCAAATAAAATGCAATACAAACGCAGAGAGTGCAATAACCGCATACTACGCGTACGCGTACTCGTGGCTCCGCTATGGCGTCATGCTGTGGGGTAACAGCGTTGACGCTGGCGATCTGTTTGTCATGCAGAAGCGATGCATCCGAATCATTGCCCATATCGATAACAGAGAAAGTTGCAAACCATATTTCAGAAAATATAATATTCTCCCTTTACCGTGCATCTATATTTATGACATTTCCATATTTGTTTATAACAATCTTAACACATTTATAAAAGTTAGCCAAACACATTCAATAAATACTCGTTCACGAAATAGTAATAAATTATACCAACAACAGTCCCGAACTAAAATGTTAAATTGCAGCCCATATTATATGGCAGTCAAAATATTCAACAAATTACCAACAGAAATTAGAACTGAGCCAAAATTTACCACTTTTAAAACAAATCTCAAAAAATATTTAATTCAAAATTGTTTTTACTCTATTAAGGAATACCTATCCAAATAATATAAGTAATTTGTTCATATTAGTCAAATAGATATAGAATATATTGTGCAATACATAATAATTTTTTAAAGTAAGCGTAGAAGCGTACATTTTATTCTGTTCAACAACATTATAATAAATTAGATTGTAAGTTAAGATTGTATAGTAATAAGTTTTCTAATTGTATAGCCCTCATATTGCAGTGCCTGACAAGGGCAACTAAGTATCTAAGCTCTATGTAAATACAATATAAGATCTTTGTAAATACCTCACACTTAGTTGGCAATAAATACTTTGACTTTGACTTTGACTTTGACTTTGACTTCTGATCCTTGTTCCTGTCTTACAAGTGTTCGCGCCAGGGCTATGAAACTGACACTGTTCCACAGAACTTCGTATTAAAGTACAATGGAACCCAATGAATCCTGATGCATCTTCATTAAGGAAATGTCCTTTCACCTTGAACATTTTAAACCCTATCAAAATTATGTCAATACGAAATGGAAATGTATCATCAAGCAAAGTGCGATGTCGTTGCATGTAAGAAATGTTCAGGGTTGAAGATGATGACACAATAGGTCTAGCGGAGACCACCGCTGGACCTATTGTGTCATTGTGTCATTCAGAGTGGAAGATGATGACACGACCTATCGTACCTTCAAGACCTATCTAGCGGCGGTCTTGATGAGGACAACAAATCAAGCGGCGGGCGAGCGCGCGAGTGGCCGGCGCTATTGTCCGCAGCCGGGAGCGCTTGGTGCCCGCACTTCCGACCGCGTGTGTCGCGTGGTGTGGGCCACGAGAGTATAGACCAATAGCGGTACCATGAGTTAGCTATCGAAAACTTACTTACGTTAAAAACCTATCGAATTGATTTTTTTCATACTACCGATTTTAGTTCTTAGCGTTACCGCTAGGGGCTCGATACATGTTTTTCATAGACATCATTTACGTAGGCGATATCGAGTCTGTCACTTTTAAACTCATGGTAGCGCAACAGACTGTCAAACTTCTACCTTAAAATGAAATCAGACATAGAATACAGCAAAGCGCGACTGTCACTTCTTGACTATCCCTTTCTCATTCTCAAACTGTTGTAAGCAACACTTTGCGAACTTATAGTACATATACCTTTTTGCTTACGCCAAGTGACGGACCCACCATTTTTAGGAACACACATCGGTTGATGTGTTTGTGTGTGCTTGTTCCGACAATGTCAGACGTCTGTTCTACTAATAGAGCAAGCACCAAGACGAGAAGACTTATGCAGCTGATTCCACTGGCTCCAGAAATCATCTCGGCCACATCGTTAATAGCATGTTAGCGGCTGCGATATGATACCAGGGGCTTGTTATTGTATTAGCGCGTTATTGTATTAGATAAAGTAGCAATATCAAAATGATAACGAAATTCGAAAAGAATAAAATGTATGGGATTGACATTAGACGCGATAGAGTAGATGAAAGCTGCGTGTGGATCTTGTCACGTGCGCGGAAAATCTTATTGCTGGTTGCACAGGGGAAAACAGATAACATATTGTATGCCCTATATGCCCATGGAATAAGACACATAGTGTTCCATGTTCACCTCGCGACCGAAGTTCTAAACACCATTCATGATCAGGATTTAGGGTGAAAGTAAAACACACATCGATGTAACAAAAGAAGTATTGCAGGTGAAATGTAGGTGCTATGCCACTTTATGCTTGTCGCCAGTCTACCAGATGACGTAACTGTACATTATATATTTCTCTTACAATACACTGACTTTTTTAGATAATTGTTTCAGCTCTAGGTCGTGTAGGTAACTTAGGTCTTGCTGCACAAATATTCGCTTTGTGTTGGCCGTATTCTCTGGCTCCACATGTATTGTTTCCGCTGCATTCTACCCTTGGCACAAGGGGCTATGCCTCACACGATAGTCGCTCCTGAAGTTTGATATCCTTTTACATGAAATATGTCTCTCAGACGTGCTTGTGGGAAAACAAGCGGCCAGAACATTTATAAACAGAAAACGGGAATTATTACAGTCAGACGCAGCTGTCTTACTCAGTAGCCTTCCAGACCCCGAGACAGATGAGGTGTTCCAAGTTTCTGCATTTGAATATGCTGTTTTAAGTGTGTTTGAGCAAGATAGAATTTGAGAACGCTCCCCGAATCTTGATGCAAGCGAAAGCGCGCTATTTGTTTAGAATTAAAGGTTTCTCGCTTTGGTTGCGCGAGTGTCATGTAAGCAAGCACACAGTGCTATTTTGTCAATTGTGAGGCTAATATACTGGGAGGATCTTACCAGTTATTATTGAATTTTATTGTGATGGTCGCTGAGTAAATGAGAATACTAGATTCTGCAAACAGAATGAAGTAGGTATCTTCTCTTATAGACAACATAAAAATAAACTATCATTGAGAGAATATCTGTTAATGAACCTTTACATAAACATGTGAGTATAAATAGCTGAAGCATATTCATAGAAAACTTTAAAGCTTCATTCATTTGCTTTCACAAACAAGTTTTTACCTATTCAATCCGTTTAAAAATTCATGTGCTGTTGAAGCAAGTTGAAGGTTCAGAAAAAAATTATACTTATTCAAATATTTGAAATGCAATCTGAATGCCTCTGGGAGGCTATCGCTCCGGCAGGCACATTCGAAATCGAAGCCGGTGTGTTGTGAGTGACAACCGACTAATGCATTTTGAAGTCTAACTCGAGAGATTTTTGTGAATGATAAATGGTATAGCTTTCTAAGATTTGCCATAAATAAATCATTCAAAAGTTATTTTGTAAGTAAAGAAGTTAATCTTTTTAAAGTTACATTTTCTTCTATCGATAAATCTTTTGGGAAAGTTATCGTTAAAACTTACCATTGTTACAATGAAACTTTATCTTTAAAAAACCTATCGATCGGTGTGCAATATTGACACAAATGTAATTCATTCTCAATTACTAAGCCTGTTCCTTAAAATTGAGCTACTTGTTTAACTCTTACAGATTTATTCAAATTGCATTAAAATTGGCATTGGCGAGTGGCATTTTTGGCTGGCTTTTTCTTATACTTATTGTAAACTTGGCAGGTGTTCTTTTCTCGTGTAATATATGGGTGAATTTCCCGACACCAAATCGTAAACGGCACGGCTGAAACTGCTAGTGCAGGATGGCACTTTTAACTTGTAATATTTTTTTTAGATAAAAGGTGTTGTCTCCTATATGTGACTATAAATATTTTTAAATTATGATTATCGCTAATTAGGTAAAAAAATCTTAAACCCCCAATTGTATCATATCGGTGACGCGGCACAATTTGTTTTTCAGTATTCTTTTAATCATATTTTAAAAACAGTTGATTTTTTAGGGATTTACCTTTTTTATTTAAATCCTTAATAATGACAGTACCTTATTGCGGAAAGTTCAATACAAAATCTGTTATATTTAATGAATGGTAAGTACAAATTCACGTGTCCAAATGAGATATGTCATCGCGGTGAATTTTCGTTGTACGCGAATATCTAGGCATCGAAAAACACTAGCTTCTTGCCACTGCGCTGTAAATCTGCGCATCAGTGCCGCCTAAGCGCTTAACGTAAGAGGACGTGTATTGCTGTTTGCAGTTCCCGCCAAAAACGTAAGTAAGTCGGTTTCGGTGACTGCGTACCGTTTTTTGTCATTCACGTGAATGGATATAAGTTGTGATCCAATCATTCGGTATGTCTATAAAATCTATGTACTATTACTAAATGTCGCTCAATTAAGTAGGTCGTATCAATTTATTTCTTTTATTTATATTTTCCTTGTTGTGCTTATTTTTATGGGCTGTATATAATATCGGTGACCTCATTCCGGTGAATTCGGTGACCTAAATTGACCACCGGAATGAGAAAAAATATCATTCCAGTGACTTTTTTCATTTCGGTGAGAATTTGGTAATTTCGGTGATTATTATCTTCATTTCGGTGATTTCTTTTGTCATTCCGGTGTCAAATTACTTCATTTCGGTGAATAAAGACCTTAATTTATTTTGTTACATTGTAATTTCGAAAGGAATATATTTTTATTTTTATTGTTGATAATTACAATATATTTGTTGATTTATTCTTACATGTTCCCAAATGAATTTCAGATTAAATAATTAAAATCTATGTGTGGTTGTAATCAATACCTTTATTTTTCACTAGCTGTGCCCGCGACTTCGTTTGCGTGGGCGATTTTTCATACAAAAGGATTTTCCGGATTATTCCCGTTCCCGTGAGAATTTTGGGAATTCCTTTCTTAATGCACCTCTACGGTACCTAAACTACGTCCTTACCAAATTTCAAGTGCCTACGTTTAGCCGTTTAGACTGTGCATCGATATGTCAGTCAGTGATTCTTCTTTTATATATTTAAGACTCTGGATTAAAGTAATAACAGATTAACTTGAAATGTTTGTCAACAGCATCTAAAGTCAAATGACGAAGTTCAAAATGGTAAGTTATTCTTCTTCTTCTTCTTTTCGTGTCGATGGCAAAACACTTAAAATTATTTTGGATAATTCCGCCACCCGGACCGCGGTTGTTGACCCTTCTATCAGCTCAATTTGTGTACAGGAGTCGGGACAGGCGGGGCATGAAGTGAGGTGAGCCATGGACAATGGTGAGAGACCACATAGGCACGCGATATCCTCCTGTCCAGGAAACCCCACCTAAACATATTATCTTTGCATTCGCTAACCTGGCGACGCTGTCTGTCCTGGGACCTTCTGGTTAACCATGGCAAATCGTGTCCTGTTGGAAGGCTTTCTGAAGGTAGAACCAAGGGGACGGGTGGAGCAAACGTGTTAGACCAGAGGTTAAGACGAGCAGAAGGTGGATCTGTGTCAAGATTCGGTACTTTCTAAATCTAAATATAAAGCTATGCCGACTTTAACTTCTGTGGTTGTCCCTGCCATGTTATATTTAGTCTGAGAGTGTCTGAACCCTAAGGCTGAAGTGAGGTTTATTTCTATGTTTTCACAGGATTGTGTTTGTGATATGAGCGCCAGGTCATCGGCAACATGGTCGGTCTTTTGTGTAGATGTTGAAAAGTAGTGATTCCAACAAAACGGTCATCCCCAGGGTAGAGACCCTGGGGATTACCGTTTTTTTGGGATCGCCATCTGCTTATTTCTTCAGACAAATGGACCTGAAAGCTACGGTTGCGGAGCAGCTCACCAAGTATTTTTATAAATTTCTAGTCATTGACCATCGAGTAGACTTTCCACAAGAGAATGTTCAGGTTCACTGTATCATATAGCTGCTGTCAGATCCACGCATACAGCGCTTTAATCATTCCCATTTCAAAACTATCCTCTTTGTGTTATTTATTTTGGTTCACAAAACAGAATAACATCAGTGTAGCTTCTGAATTACAAATACAAATCTTATGGACTAGACGTTTATGATAAAATGGCATGTGTTGGGTGAGGTTTAACGTCTGGTTACAACATGATTTTTTAGGTCTGAATCCTACCTGTTCTGGAATTAAGTGCTGATCTAATAGGTGATAGGCGGTTAAGCAAAAGTCGTTGAGGTAATTTGTATGTGTGACTGAGCAAGGATAATGGGCGGAAGGTTTTTAGGGTCATCTAGAACTTTTCCCGGTTTTGGAATGGCAATATCAAGATCCATAGACGTGATAATTTCGCAGATTGTAGACAATCATTGAACTTCGGTTGTAACCAGCAAATAGTCATAGGATCCAAGTTTTTAAGTTGTTCTGTGGAAATGTTATCAACACTCGATGCTTTACCAGATTTCAAGTATCTAACACTAAAAATGATATCGTCAAAAGGCTGGCTCAGTAAATTCTCTTTCGGAAGGCATTGTACAAGTTGAATTCTGGGAAGGCGAGTGTACGATTTCTTATTCAGCAACAGTTGATGAGCAATTTTGTTTGCAGTAACTTTACTTGGAACTTTGGAGGAGAGGGCTCACCGGTCCATTTACGGATTGTGGTCTAGGCCTTTTTCTATTGTGGGTCATGCAAACCAGCGAACCAAATTGACTCATGTCAATGCTGGTGACTGTATTAATCCATTTGGTTCGCTGGTTTGCATGGATAGACAGCATATAGTGGTGGCGCGATATGAATAAGCGACCAAGACGGGAGACCATGCCTGAGACTAGGGCCGTTAAATGACGTTGACTTGAAATAGCAACAAATAAGTGCCGGCAAAAGAAATCTGAAAACAGAATAAATAGTGAATTTTATGTCATTATATTACCACGCTCTACATAAGGTATTTATATCTTAATTACTATTCAAAAAGAAGGTGCATGCCGAAGTAAATTCAAGATAATTATTATTATAACCTAAAACTAAATACAACATTCCGTTTGAGGCGTTGAAGGAAAATTTATGTCATCTTATTTCAAAAACCCAAGTTGTTTGCACGGAACGGAACGCGAAATATATTGAAATGCTGACATTGCCCACTAGAGAGCGCGAGTAGAATCGATCGAGAAACAAATAACAAAAATACGAAATCACACTTTTAAAATGATTATTTAAGTCGCCACTAGAGGACACTACTAATACATAAAAATGCCGCCCATATGTGCAGGGTGTAAACAAGCTCTACCAAAAAGGGAACATTTAACATGCTCTTTATGTAAAAATGTCTACGACGTAGAATGTGCAAACGTCTCTAGTGTGCGCTTCTACGGAACGATGTCAAAGGAATATAGAACAAAATGGATATGCCAAGCTTGTTACTGTAAAATGCCAAAAAACGGTAATGTGAACTCCCCGTTCGCACACGAGACTCTGACATTTTTATTACCGAACAATCTTCACCCGACGTAAACAATATCACATTACGGAAAAGACCACCCCAGTCATTGGAAAACTCAATACACTCCGACAATCTGTCTGTGTTGGGTGAGACTTTTGAATGTGCAAGTAAAATGAAAGACACATGTGATGTGGAAATATTAAAGGATGTCTCTTTTAAACAATTAAGCGATTTGATAATACTGCGGCTTAAAGAGAACAATAAATCTATAGTATCGGAACTTCAAAACACAATCCATATTGAAGTTAACAAAGCCATGTCAAAACTAAAAGAAGAGGTTAAAATAGAAACTGACGCCTTGCTAAAACAGAATAACTTAAGAAAACAGGAGATACAAGAAGTAAATGCTGAATTACTACGGATGAGACAGGAAAATGACCAACTGAAGAACCAGCTTTCAGAAATTCACAGAAAACTCACACAAAACAAACAACCCATAGAAAAATATCCAGAACATTCCACTCCCGAATCTACCATGAAAAAAATTGTAATATATGGTTTACCTGAATATCCAGAAGAACCAGAATACAATCTTCACAATAGACTTATTGACATGTTCCGAAAAATTATGAACATTGATATCTTGGGATGCATAGAAGACACATATAGAGTAGGAAAAACGTTTAACAAAAACCGCCCACTTGTGATGGAATTACTAAGCAAGAGGATGACTAAATATATTTTAAATAACTGCAAACATTTTGATGGAACACGGATTTCTATCTCCGACTTCCTTGACAGAAACGCACGCAAAGAAAGGAAAATTATACGAGAAGAAATGTTCGCTGCACGAAAAAAAGGACTTTATGCTGTAATCCGAAAAATAAACTCTTCATAGAAGGGAAGCAAATACACTTACAAACAAATGTCCAAAACGTTAAGAATACAACAACAAACGAAGCTGAATTACACAAAGCTCTAAAACCATTGAATAAAAGTAAAGATGATATGCATAATAATGCATTTCGGAACCAAAACTGTAATACATTTCGGAACCAAACCTGTACCCCGAAAACGCCTTCAAAAAGAACATGCAATCAATGAGCTTACAATTACTTGCCAGAATATTCAAAGTATAGGAAACAAATTAGATTTAATAGAACACTTACTTGCAAACTCAAATATCGATATTCTTGCTTTGTCTGAGCTGTGGAAAAACCAAAATTTCTGCGATTCAATACGGCTTCCTAACTACCAAATAGCATCTATTTTTGCCGAAAACACCACGAAGGAGGTGGTGTTTGCATAATAGTTAAAAACCATATAAACTACATAGATAGGAAAGATATTGTTAATCATTCTAGAGAATTTATTATTGAATTTAGTGCAATAGAGATACCTAAAATAAATTGTATAATTATAAGCTTGTACAGGGCTGATCGCCAACTTAATATTTTCTATGAACAAATGAATGCCATATTGAAGAAATTAACCACGAAAGATAGAAATAAACATTTAATAATAATAGGAGATTTCAACATAAACATATATAGTAAAAGTAAACGTACTGAAGAATTTCTCAATTTGATGCGGTCATTTAATTTATATCTGTTAACTAAAGACCCAACAAGAATATCTAAAACAAGTGCCACGTGTATTGACCTAGCTTTTAGTAATTATAAAGATCTCATATCAGAATCAACCGTCCATGATTATGGTCTCTCAGATCATAAAGCTTTAAATTTAAAACTAAATCTTAATATTAACAACATCATATGGATGGTCAAAAAACGATCATTTACAAGCAAAAATATAAAACAATTTAAAGATCTTGTCAGTGAAATTGATTGGAATGATAAAATTGATTTAGATAAATGTATAAACATAAATTACAATTCATTTATAGACCAAATTAAATATTGTCTGAATACTAGTATACCTATAAATAAAATAAAAATAAAAGACAAAATAAAAAAAGGCTGGTTAACTACCGGTCTAAAAAATCTTGCATGAACAAAAAGAAACCTAAAGATAATGCTTAATGAAACAAATAATTATATTTTGAGAAAATATTACAGGACTTATTCTAAGATTTTAAAATACAGTATAAAAATATCAAAAAGGAAAGAATATATAAGACAGTTAGAAAATTCAGACAACAAATATAAAACAATGTGGAAAATAATAAATGATAAATCGGGCAAAACAAAAAGGAAAAGTTTTAAAAATATAAAATTGGAAATACATAGTAATATAACAGAATGCCCATCAAAAATTTCAAACACCTTTAATGATTACTTTTCATCTATTGAAATAGACCAACAAATAATATTAAACCCGGTCAGCCAGTTGTAAACCCTCCAACCTGCTCCATGTTTCTAAACCCTGTAACTGAAAAAGAAACTTTGCAAATAATTAAATCCATTAAAAATAAGCATGCATGCGGCATAGATGATATACCACCTATTCTTATAAAAAAATGTGCCGAAGAACTAGTAGCACCTCTCACAATTTTAATAAACCAGAGCTTCAAAGACGGAAAATTCCCAGACCAATTAAAAATAGCCCTTGTAATACCTATCCATAAAAAGATGACCCCACAATAACTAACAACTACAGACCTATTGCGTTATTACCAACCCTGTCTAAAATATTCGAAAAAGCGATGTGCAATAGACTTTACATGTTCCTAGAAAAATATAAAATCCTAGATGATAGTCAAAATGGCTTCCGAAAGACTAGATCTACTACGAAGGCTGTATACAAATATATACAAACTGCCCTACAACACTTAGATGACAAAGATAACACTCTAGGCCTCTTACTAGACATGACGAAAGCATACGATAGAGTACCTTATAACATCCTACTCTCTAAACTATATGGTTCAGGTGTGCGAGGGCCGTCATATGATTGGTTTAAATCATATCTACACAACCGAAAACAGATAGTGCAAATAGAACATTATAATGAAGTTACTCAGGAAATAACACATGTACGCTCCCAAGAACAGACTCTTACCAGTTCCATCCCACAAGGTAGTGTGCTAGGATGTGTACTTTTCTTGATTTACATCAACGACCTTCCTAAAATTCTAGACCAACGCCAAGTTCTACCAATTTTGTTTGCCGACGACATCTCCTTACTATTCAAATTTAACAACAACGAAGATTCACACTCACTTATTCAAAAAACCCTTCAGGATATCATACACTGGTTAAACGATCACAATTTAGAAGTAAACTTTCTTAAAACGAAATCTATTCAATTCAGACCATACACCAAACCTTCTCTCGATATAAACATAAACATACAAAATATCCAAATAGAAATTGTAAACTCTTTTAAGTTATTAGGTATAATCATAGACACTAACATAAACTGGAAAGACCATATCAAATACATAAAGTCTAAAATCTCAAAATTTTCATATGCATTGTTCCAAATAAAATGCAATACAAACGCAGAGAGTGCAATAACCGCATACTACGCGTACGCGTACTCGTGGCTCCGCTATGGCGTCATGCTGTGGGGTAACAGCGTTGACGCTGGCGATCTGTTTGTCATGCAGAAGCGATGCATCCGAATCATTGCCCATATCGATAACAGAGAAAGTTGCAAACCATATTTCAGAAAATATAATATTCTCCCTTTACCGTGCATCTATATTTATGACATTTCCATATTTGTTTATAACAATCTTAACACATTTATAAAAGTTAGCCAAACACATTCAATAAATACTCGTTCACGAAATAGTAATAAATTATACCAACAACAGTCCCGAACTAAAATGTTAAATTGCAGCCCATATTATATGGCAGTCAAAATATTCAACAAATTACCAACAGAAATTAGAACTGAGCCAAAATTTACCACTTTTAAAACAAATCTCAAAAAATATTTAATTCAAAATTGTTTTTACTCTATTAAGGAATACCTATCCAAATAATATAAGTAATTTGTTCATATTAGTCAAATAGATATAGAATATATTGTGCAATACATAATAATTTTTTAAAGTAAGCGTAGAAGCGTACATTTTATTCTGTACAACAATATTATAATAAATTAGATTGTAAGTTAAGATTGTATAGTTATAAGTTTTTAATTGTATAGCCCTCATATTGCAGTGCCTGACAAGGGCAACTAAGTATCTAAGCTTCATGTAAATACAATAAGATCTTTGTAAATACCTCACACTTAGTTGGCAATAAATACTTTGACTTTGACTTTGACTTTGACTTTGACTTCTGATCCTTGTTCCTGTGTATAAGTGTTCGCGCCAAGGTTATGAAACTAACACTGTTTCACAAAGCATCGTATTAATGTACAATGGAACCCAATCAATCCTGATGCATCTTCATTAAGGACATTTTAAACCCTATCAAAATTATGTCAATACGAAATGGAAATGTATCATCAAGCAAAGTGCGATGTGGTTGCATGTAAGAAATGTTCCGGGTGGAAGATGATGACACAATAGGTCTAGCGGAGACCACCGCTGGACCTATTGTGTCATTGTGTCATTCAGAGTGGAAGATGATGACACGACCTATCGTACCTTCAAGACCTATCTAGCGGCGGTCTTGACGAGGACAACAAATCAAGCGGCGGCCGAGTGAGTGGCCGGCGGGACTGCTATTGTCCGCAGCCGGGAGCGCTTGGTGCCCGCACTTCCGACCGCGTGTGTCGCGTGGTGTGGGCCACGAGAGTATAGGGCCACGAGAGTATAGGTGTGGGCCACGAGAGTATAGACCAATAGCGGTACCATGAGTTAGCTATCGAAAACTTACTTACGTTAAAAACCTATCGAATTGATTTTTTTCATACTACCGATTTTAGTTCTTAGCGTTACCGCTAGGGGCTCGATACATGTTTTTCATAGACATCATTTACGTAGGCGATATCGAGTCTGTCACTTTTAAACTCATGGTAGCGCAACAGACTGTCAAACTTCTACCTTAAAATGAAATCAGACATAGAATACAGCAAAGCGCGACCGTCACTTCTTGGCTATCTCTTTCTCATTCTCAAACTGTTGTAAGCAACACTTTGCGAACTTATAGTACATATACCTTTTTGCTTACGCCAAGTGACGGACCCACCATTTTTAGGAACACACATCGGTTGATGTGTTTGTGTGTGCTTGTTCCGACAATGTCAGACGTCTGTTCTACTAATAGAGCAAGCACCAAGACGAGAAGACTTATGCAGCTAATTCCAATGGCTTCAGACATCATCTCGGCAACATCGTTAATAGCATGTTAGCGGCTGCGATATACTACCAGGGGGCTTGTTATTGTATTAGCGCGTTATTGTATTAGATAAAGTAGCAATATCAAAATGATAACGAAATTCGAAAAGAATAAAATGTATGGGATTGACATTAGGCGCGATAGAGTAGATGAAAGCTGCGTGTGGATCTTGTCACGTGCGCGGAAAATCTTATTGCTGGTTGCAATGGGGAAAACAGATGACATATTTTATGCCCTATATGCCCATCATGGTATAAGACACGTAGTGTTCCACGTTCACGTCGCGACCAAAGTCCTAAACAGCATTCATGATCAGGATTTAGGGTGAGAGTAAAACACACATCGATGTAAGAAAATAAGTATTGCAGGTGAAATGTAGGTGCTATGCCACTTTATGCTTGTCGCCAGTCTACCAGATGACGTAACTGTACATTATATATTTCTCTTACAATACCTTGACTTCTTTAGATAATTGTTTCAGCTCTAGGTCGTGTAGGTAACTTAGGTCTTGCTGCGCAAATATTCGCTTTGTGTTGGTCGTATTCTCTGGCTCCACATGTATTGTTTCCGCTGCATTCTACCCTTGGCACAAGGGGCTATGCCTCACACGATAGTCGCTCCTGAAGTTTGATATCCCTTTATACATGAAATATGTCTCTCAGACGTGTTTGTGGGAAAACAAGCGGCCAGAACATTTATAAACAGAAAACGGGAATTATTACAGTCAGACACAGCTGTCTTGCTCAGTAGCCTTCAAGACCCCGAGACAGATGAGGTGTTCCAAGTTTCTGCATTTGAATATGCTGTTTTAAGTGTGTTTGAGCAAAATAGAATTTGAGAACGCTCCCCGAATCTTGATGCAAGCGAAAGCGCGCTATTTGTTTAGAATTAAAGGTTTCTCGCTTTGGTGGCGCGAGTGTCATGTAAGCGAGCACACAGCGCTATTTTGTCAATTATGAGGCTAGTATACTGGGAGGTTCCTACCAGTTATTATGAAATTTTATTGTGATGGTCGCTGAGTAAATGAGAATACTGGATTCTGCAAACAGAGCAAATATAAAGTAGGTATGTTATCTTGTATAGACAACATAGAAAGAAATTATCATTGAGGGAATATTTGCTTATGAACCTTTAAATATGTATAGCTAAAGCATATTTATAGAAAACTTTAAAGCTTCATTCATTTGCTTTCACAAACAAGTTTTTACCTATTCAATCCGTTTAAAAATTCATGTGCTGTTGAAGCAACTTGAAGGTTCAGAAAAAAATTATACTTATTCAAATATTTGAAATGCAATCTGAATGCCTCTGGGAGGCTATCGCTCCGGCAGGCACATTCCAAATCGAAGCCGGTGTGTTGTGAGTGACAACCGACTAATGCATTTTGAAGTCTAACGCGAGATTTTTGTGAATGATAAATGGTATAGCTTTCTAAGATTTGCCATAAATAAATCATTCAAAAGTTATTCTGTAAGTAAAGGAGTAAATCTTTTTAAAGTAAAATTTTCTTCTATCGATAAATCTTTTGGGAAAGTTATCGTTAAAACTTACCATCGTTATAATGAAACTTTATCTTTAAAAAACCTATCAATCGGTGTACAATATTGACACAAATGTAATTCATTCTCAATTACTAAACGTGTTCCTTAAAATTGAGCTACTTGTTTAACTCTTACAGATTTATTCAAATTGCATTAAAAGGCCTGGTCGAGTGGCATTGCTGGCTTTTTCTTAAACATATTGTAAACTTGGCATGTGTTCTTTTCTCGTGTAATATATGGGTGAATTTCCCGACACCAAATCGTAAACGGCACGGCTGAAACTGCTAGTGCAGGATGGCACTTTTAACTTGTAATATTTTTTTTAGATAAAAGGTGTTGTCTCCTATATGTGACTATAAATATTTTTAAATTATGATTATCGCTAATTAGGTAAAAAAATCTTAAACGCCCAATTGTAGCATATCGGTGGCGCGGCACAATTTGTTTTTCAGTATACTTTTAATCATATTTTAAAAACAGTTGATTTTTTAGGGATTTACCTTTTTTATTTAAATCCTTAATAATGACAGTACCTTATTGCGGAAAGTTCAATACAAAATCTGTTATATTTAATGAATGGTAAGTACAAATTCACGTGTCCAAATGAGATATGTCATCGCGGTGAATTTTCGTTGTACGCGAATATCTAGGCATCGAAAAACACTAGCTTCTTGCCACTGCGCTGTAAATCTGCGCATCAGTGCCGCCTAAGCGCTTAACGTAAGAGGACGTGTGTTGCTGTTTGCAGTTCCCGCCAAAAACGTAAGTAAGTCGGTTTCGGTGACTGCGTACCGTTTTTTTTGTCATTCACGTGAATGGATATAAGTTGTGATCCAATCATTCGGTATGTCTATAAAATCTATGTACTATTACTAAATGTCGCTCAATTAAGTAGGTCGTATCAATTTATTTCTTTTATTTATATTTTCCTTGTTGTGCTTATTTTTATGGGCTGTATATAATATCGGTGACCTCATTCCGGTGAATTCGGTGACCTAAATTGACCACCGGAATGAGAAAAAATATCATTCCAGTGACTTTTTTCATTTCGGTGAGAATTTGGTAATTTCGGTGATTATTATCTTCATTTCGGTGATTTCTTTTGTCATTCCGGTGTCAAATTACTTCATTTCGGTGAATAAAGACCTTAATTTATTTTGTTACATTGTAATTTCGAAAGGAATATATTTTTATTTTTATTGTTGATAATTACAATATATTTGTTGATTTATTCTTACATGTTCCCAAATGAATTTCAGATTAAATAATTAAAATCTATGTGTGGTTGTAATCAATACCTTTATTTTTCACTAGCTGTGCCCGCGACTTCGTTTGCGTGGGCGATTTTTTCATACAAAAGGATTTTCCGGATTATTCCCGTTCCCGTGAGAATTTTGGGAATTCCTTTCTTAATGCACCTCTACGGTACCTAAACTACGTCCTTACCAAATTTCAAGTGCCTACGTTTAGCCGTTTAGACTGTGCATCGATATGTCAGTCAGTGATTCTTCTTTTATATATTTAAGACTCTGGATTAAAGTAATAACAGATTAACTTGAAATGTTTGTCAACAGCATCTAAAGTCAAATGACGAAGTTCAAAATGGTAAGTTATTCTTCTTCTTCTTCTTTTCGTGTCGATGGCAAAACACTTAAAATTATTTTGGATAATTCCGCCACCCGGACCGCGGTTGTTGACCCTTCTATCAGCTCAATTTGTGTACAGGAGTCGGGACAGGCGGGGCATGAAGTGAGGTGAGCCATGGACAATGGTGAGAGACCACATAGGCACGCGATATCCTCCTGTCCAGGAAACCCCCACCTAAACATATTATCTTTGCATTGGCCAACCTGGCTACGGAGTCTGTCCTGGGACCTTCTGGTTAACCATGGCAAATCGTGTCCTGTTGGAAGGCTTTCTGAAGGTAGAACCAAGGGGACGGGTGGAGCAAACGTGTTAGACCAGAGGTTAAGACGAGCAGAAGGTGGATCTGTGTCAAGATTCGGTACTTTCTAAATCTAAATATAAAGCTATGCCGACTTTAACTTCTGTGGTTGTCCCTGCCATGTTATATTTAGTCTGAGAGTGTCTGAACCCTAAGGCTGAAGTGAGGTTTATTTCTATGTTTTCACAGGATTGTGTTTGTGATATGAGCGCCAGGTCATCGGCAACATGGTCGGTCTTTTGTGTAGATGTTGAAAAGTAGTGATTCCAACAAAACGGTCATCCCCAGGGTAGAGACCCTGGGGATTACCGTTTTTTTGGGATCGCCATCTGCTTATTTCTTCAGACAAATGGACCTGAAAGCTACGGTTGCGGAGCAGCTCACCAAGTATTTTTATAAATTTCTAGTCATTGACCATCGAGTAGACTTTCCACAGCAGCTTATGATACAGTGAACTTTCAGGTTCACTGTATCATAAGCTGCTGTCAGATCCACGCATACAGCGCTGTAATCATTCCCATTTCAAAACTATCCTCTTTGTGTTATTTATTTTGGTTCACAAAACAGAATAACATCAGTGTAGCTTCTGAATTACAAATACAAATCTTATGGACTAGACGTTTATGATAAAATGGCATGTGTTGGGTGAGGTTTAACGTCTGGTTACAACATGATTTTTTAGGTCTGAATCCTACCTGTTCTGGAATTAAGTGCTGATCTAATAGGTGATAGGCGGTTAAGCAAAAGTCGTTGAGGTAATTTGTATGTGTGACTGAGCAAGGATAATGGGCGGAAGGTTTTTAGGGTCATCTAGAACTTTTCCCGGTTTTGGAATGGCAATATCAAGATCCATAGACGTGATAATTTCGCAGATTGTAGACAATCATTGAACTTCGGTTGTAACCAGCAAATAGTCATAGGATCCAAGTTTTTAAGTTGTTCTGTGGAAATGTTATCAACACTCGATGCTTTACCAGATTTCAAGTATCTAACACTAAAAATGATATCGTCAAAAGGCTGGCTCAGTAAATTCTCTTTCGGAAGGCATTGTACAAGTTGAATTCTGGGAAGGCGAGTGTACGATTTCTTATTCAGCAACAGTTGATGAGCAATTTTGTTTGCAGTAACTTTACTTGGAACTTTGGAGGAGAGGGCTCACCGGTCCATTTACGGATTGTGGTCTAGGCCTTTTTACTATTGTGGGTCATGCAAACCAGCGAACCAAATTGACTCATGTCAATGCTGGTGACTGTATTAATCCATTTGGTTCGCTGGTTTGCATGGATAGACAGCATTAAGATTTCACAAGCATCACATGTGTCTTGTGAAAATGGATCGGCATTATAGGCGGATTCATAATTTTTAAACGGCGCAGATGACTCTTGAGTCAAACCCGGGACGTTGGAAGTACGACAGCCTCTTGGGATATGTTGGCACGACGATTTCCAGATGATACCTACGAATCGTTCGTAGTTCGGTAATGAAGCTAGCTTTATAATGGCTTTGTCAATTGTTTAACGAATTATTGCACTACTGCATATTGCACTTAATCGGTCTATGTAAGGTTAGGGGTATTGATTGGCAGATGGACTTTATGCATTGAGAGCTGAATCTGGAACTGACAAAGATCAAGACTGGGTTGTATCCACGTTTCCATCGACCACTGTTAAACGATTAACGGAGATGCATTTTTATTGATAAGGCCGAAGTTTTAATTTTAGTAAGAAAAAATCTGTTACTGTGTGATGAATACACTCTTCAAAACGTAGGTTGTAGGCTGTATACTTGGTAACAGTTTACTTTTTTCGGTGACTACATAAGTAATTTCATTTCGGTGTATTGCGTTTCTCATTTCGGTGATGAGAAGTTTCATTTCGGTGAACTCTTCTTTCATTTCGGTGACACCAAAATTTCAAAGTACTATATCTCTTAAGTATATGAATTTAATTTAATGTCGTGTTAAAATTAATTATAACGATAGCGTAAATAACAATTCTACATGATTGTATTTTCAAAAAAGTAACAAATAAAAAGTTCACCGAAATGTTAAAAAATATGGACTTGTTGAAATTGACCCATATAAAGTGATGTTTATATCTATAAATGTTAAACGAAGTTCATGTAATAATGTTTAAAATCTTTCCAATGATTTTCCCAGCGTAAAATCCAAATAGGCCTCCTAATTTCCAACTACATTAATAGTTAATCTTTTGCCTGCAAACACTATAACTAGAGCTTAAAGCGCCGGAGCCTATTACCCGGCGAGCGAACAATTAGCTGTTTAAACTTAAACAAAGACTCCCAAATTTTCTATTCACTGCGAGACAATGCATTTTCTGTAGATAGTTGAGGGCTTATTTAGGTCCAGTGTCGCCATTTAGCGGCGTTGTCCAGTGCTTCCGGAAGACGTTTTATCGTGAAATAAACGTTGTAGGTAAATTACTTTTACCTCAAAATGTACTTGATAAAGTTGTGCAGCTTTTTGATACAATACCTGAATATCACATTGAGATATTAACTAAAACATTTTATCATCTGTTGATGATTAAGATGATCTTGTTTACTGGGCTTAAATAAATCTATCAGAAAAAAGGAGCAGAAAATAAACTGTTTATTAAAGTTTATTTTTTACTTCCTGTAGCGACTAAAAACTTGCAATTTTAAATTTGAGAAAAATAGATTGAGTCTGAAAAATCATAAATAAAAAATGACGCTCATTAAGGCATTAATATTTACCTACTCCTTTTATCCCCTTATGTTGTTATCACATCAAATTACTAGACGCGGATAAAGGAATCTTAAATAAATATTTATTTAGGTTATGGTGCGTATTGGGTACTGAAAAAAACTTATTAAGCCTCAAAAATAACAACATCTACAATACTTTTACAATGCACCAGTAAGTAAATATTATAATGGCAAGACGAAGACGGGCGGCGCCAGTTCGCCCGCGACTATGATTGGTGTACCCAGTCGAAACGTCGGGCAGTAAGTAGCTATGGATTTGCTACTCCTAATATCGCGTGTAGACTCATAAAGACTAATATTTAGTGTAATGGAACGCGAAAGTCAAAATATATAATATCTACATTACAAAGCTTCAAAATATTGTAAACTGCCTCCGTGCCAGTGGAAACCCACCCCCAAGAGTACTCAGGCGGGTGTGGCAAGCGCTTTGTGCCTAAATCACCGCGGCTCTGTCTTGTGCCGGTGCCAATTATGTGCCACTGTTGTTGTGCGGCACGGCCACCGCCGCTTCGGTAATGCCGGCTGTGGCACCCAACGTGTTTACGGCATTTGACACTCTGTCACGTTTGGCCGGAATTTGAATTAGTTATGTTTAACTATCACCGTAGTGATGTATGAGGAATGTTGCATAAGTAAACCATTATTTTATATAACTGTTGTGACTTTACAAGTTATTATTGAAGGGAATTTGAAGTAGATAATAGAAATCTGATGAGCTAGCAAGTAATAAAAAATAAAGTTGGAATCGAGAGAACTGAAAATGTCCGAGATATTTACCATGTTGTAAGCGCAATGATCACAGGTGAACTCGCGAGTGAGTTCAGTTTTCTAATGTGTGTCACCATGACAGTTTGAAACTTCGAATCTAGTTTAACATTATAAAAGTTTAACAAAAATTAAAAGTTATATTGGATTGGCATCGTTTACAAACTGTAGGTAAATTTTGTTAAGAAACAAGCAAGTTTGAATATATTTATATGAATTCTACTTAACACTACGTTGGTTTCTTAAAATTGTGTAAACAGGTATGTACCTGAAATGAGTACAAGCTTAGGTTTGTACTGATTTAAGAACCACTAGCGGAGCTGCAAAATTCAATTCCACCGGAAGACTAACAAAAATCAATTCCACCTTTCCATTCCGCACACGGCAACAGGAAGTTGAGCAAATGCAGTGTTTCGTGAGAAACAAGTAGAACGAGAAAAAAAAATAAGGCGCATCCCATCTCCTCGGAGTGTAGAGCAGTGCTTACATGCATGCAGGATGCAGGCTATCTGCAGCTAAAATGGAAACACGTTGCAAGCAAACACCGGACGAAAATGTTAGTGTGAAAAAAATGTGGTAAGGTTAAAAGACGATCATTTTGGTTATTACTCTCATCAAAATTCATTAAAATAGTAAATATAATTAAAACTAATTTTACAGATTACACTCGCGTGTATTTTTATTCTAATAATTTTGTTTAGAGAGACGTCTCGACCTCTTTACAGCGCTCGTGGACAAAGGCAATACTCAATATAAGTAATCCAATGAATTCATTAGGTATTTTAAGGATATCAAGTTAATTTAATTCACAAAAAATATGTTTTGTTAATATTTTTCTTATTCAACTTTTGGTAAAATACACTTCATTGATCGGACAATATTTTATTTTTTGTGGATAGATTTTGTAAGCACCTGTTAGGTAGAGTAGGTACTCTAGCTAAGTAGCTACATATATTTATTCGAACCAAAAATTATTCCCTCATTTGAAACATTTATTTGGCATCATCAGATAAAATTTCCAATAGTTTTTAAAGCAATCCTATCCATTTCCAATGGTTAGTTGTGTAATTTGAAACAGCTTATTTGTAACAAAATATACATTCAGTCCACCAAACAAAAACATCTCTATCAAAGCGACCAAATCGTGTGCAATGGGTTCGAAAACAAACTTATGCATCATTCTCGCTATAAAATATGAGCTTGCTAATATTATAAATGCAAAAGTAACTGTTTCTGCCTGTCCGTCGCGCTATCACGTTTAGACGATCCGATTTTATGAAATTTGGTGTCAAACAAACATATATACCTACATTCATAAAATCACTCGTTTTTCCCAGAGGGGTAGGCAGAGATCACTTCCTGCCATATGCTACGGTCCTGGCACAACACTTTCGCTTCTTTCACATCCCTCAAACTCTTCATGCATGCTCGTTGATTTGGTACACAGTCAGCATGAAACTAACACAAGGTGCCCTTTAATTATGCTTTCACCGATTTCGCGGTAAAGAAGAAGGTATTATGCGATATTTACTGCAGATAGATAGATAGAAAAATAAGAAATTTATTCCATTCAAGTAAACAGATACAAATAAAAAAGACGTGTGGCACTCGGGGACTGCCGCGGTATAGCTATTGCATAGCATCGTCCGATTTCGGAGCAGCTCGTCTCGATTCGTGCGAGTTTCGTAGAGTCGAACAATACGTCTAACCGCACGCACACAAACACCGTGCCGAAGTCTACCGAACTGAAACGACGTTAGACGATTGTGAGGTTTTTTTCGTTACGGAATTTCTTGGTTCGGTCGCCGCGCTCAAAACCCGCGATAAAAGTTATGCAATAGCTTAATAATAAAATGCAAACTTGACACTGACAAACACAAAGATTACTTTTTAACCGACTTCACTTTGAGGGAGTAATGTGTAACACGATAAATAACTTCAAGTGAACTGGAAGCTAGGAATAAAATGAAATATTCAGCGGTCCGGAAGCGGCCGAACTAACTTACCCTTAACGCCACTGTAACTTAAACTTGTTTCCTGTAAAAATCGCCGCGTGTCGTGGCCTGAAGTGTACGGGAATATACTGATGGGCCAGATGAGCGATTTTGTAACGAGCGGGCACTTTTGATTGGTATCGGACGTAGATTTGAATTCAAGTTCATTATCATCATTATCAGCCCATCCCTGTCAACTGCTGGACATATGCCCCCAAATGCCAAACTTCTGTCTTTATTCGGCTACTTACATCCAGCTCCTTCCAGCCATCCTGCGCAGATCGCCACTCCACCTGCCCGAGGGCGTCCTTCACTACGTTTGCCGAGACGCGGTCTACAATCTAGAACTTGTATATCCCAGTGGGGGTCGGTTCTACGGCTGAATTGGCCAACCCACAGCCACAAATTATATCCTAAACTGAAGGATCGGTAATTAATGTAAATAAACAATCATCATATTTTATGGTGTGATGTAAAAATGAATTTTAAAAATAAATAAAAAAATAATATGCAGTAATCAGTCGTGAAACTCCATCTCTGCTTAAGTTTCCTTCTGCTGAACACAGCTTGCTATAATAAAGATCAGTGTGTAGCATGTACTAAGGGGAGAAGTGTGAAATAGCAACAAAACTGGCCGTTACCCGCGACCGCGGTCCCAAATGAGTCTACTTTTTTCATTACCTACGCAACCTTTGGAGGCCACACAATTCGCGAGCTTTCCGACGTGATCCAAGTGATATTGATTATGTTGTCCGACCAATTTTGGTTATGGTAGCCAATCTCATTGGACGTAAGGTAGCCGAGCAGTATATAATTATAGTGCACAAATATGTGCGCAAATATAAGTGCACTTTATTCTTTCCCTTTAATAGTAGGTACGGTGAGGCAAGTAAACTATAGGTCAGTGTAGTAACATTTATAGGGCAGGTGAAGATTTGCATTTTAAAGTGCTCTTATTACGTGTTTACTTACAAAAACTTTAGCTTGCCACTCGGTTTAAAGTCGATCGGTGTTAGTGTCAGTATATGGCTGCAAACTGGATGCACATTGCACGCAGTGGCGGTAGCCGCGGCGTCTATGGCAGATCAAACCGTCACCGCCAACACGTGCGTTAGCTACATGTACACCTATTTTTTTATTTTATAAAAGGCTAACAAGATGACCTCACTCCACCTGTTGGTAATCGGTAGTGAGATTCACATTTGAAGTCGACAGGCACAATAGACCATATTGAGCCTGGCGCACTAACCCTGACGGCCTGCTTAAATGCCGTTTCACGCCTGAAGAGCGCGGGATCATAGGAGGGAGGGAAAACGTGAGCTGGAAGGGCATTCCATGGCTTAATGACACGTGGCAAAAAAGAGGAAGGTTTAGTTCCTCCTAGTGTTTCGAGCCACTAGCGCCTGTATTGTATGTGGATGGCAGCGCTGTCCAGCATGTGTCGTGAGGAGTAAAAGTAGAGGGTGGGAATAGCTAAAATAGCTCTTCAGAGCATTTCCCATTATAGAGATGGTAGACCTACTCGTAAATGCACTTATACGCATTTCCAAAACTGAAGGCAAGGGTCGTAGCCGAGCGTTTCAATCCGCTCATTCTGTAGCCCCAAGCTAAGTGCCGCGTTGTTTTATTGTTTGCACGGGGCACGGGCTTAACACTCTTGTTATTGTTGCACAGTTTTTGTCGCACGATTTGTGGCCTTTGTTCCGCGCGTAAATTTGTTAAAAGTCGATATTACGAAAGTTTCCTTCGAACGGTTTACGGCGGCAATATCGGTGTTTACTCGTGTTCTTTGTAGCTAATGCTCGATACTTTCGCAGATTCTTTTGCTAAATGTTGCTGCAAATTATTTGTTTTGCGACTCTGGTCCGAGTTGCTTTTTAATATCTTTGTAATAACGTCAGTGTTGACTGTACTCGTAAAGTTAGCTGTTTCTCAGTTCTAGTACGTGAGTGTTGGCTTTGGAACGGATATACTGAATTACTTCAGTATTGCTAACGAATAGAGAAATAGAAAATAGTATTATTTTTATAAATATCCTCTTTTTTGTTTTATAAATGATTTATGTCGATTTAAAAAGTTTGCCTCTTAATGTCACGTAATGTCTTAAAAATTACGTAAATCTCGTAACTCGTAGCTTTTCGTAGCAAGTGAGATTTCGTAGCAGAAAATATGAAACTCGTTATGGATGAACCAGAAAGCAAGTGCGCCTTCTGCGTCAATTTTTGTATTCTTTGTAATAAGAGGATGTAGAATAAAATGCAAGACCGCAGAGTTCCGTAAATAACTATGAATGCAATATCCGGAGGATATTACGGGTTCGTCTGTTGTTGTTGTTTATTTGAATTGATAATGATTTCCTTGATAATAGAAATACTTTGTTGTCTTTAAACAAGTCTTCAAAAAAGTGTTCCATTATACAAAATAGATAAGAATTTTTTTTTATATGCTACTGATGCCGGATGCTCCCTAAGTAATAAGTAGAGCAATACTTAAATATGGATGGACGAAGACTTCTTCTTCAAGTTGCAGATCTCATTTTTTTATGTTTTATTGCAAAACTTTACAATAAGGACCAAAGTTATATATCTTGTTACCTTTATATTCGGTTTTAACAGTTTTTAGTGATAAGCCTGTTGTAGGCGACCGTTATACTTAAATCGGCAATATTTACAATTTTATACTGGTTGAAATAAAATATCTCGTTTGATCCCTAAAGTTCAATGAATATAATCCTTACACATTGAACGATGTGGCGAAACACGAGTGAAATATACTACTTAATACGAGTCAGGCGCCTAAGGTAAATAATATTTCAAACAATATCTGCGATCTTTGCCATCAGGCAAGGATTGAAAGAGCAGCTGTCGAAACTGATAGCGATTGCAAAGAATGCACGCATGGTCAAAAATGTAAAATAACATGTAATTTAACAGAAAAAAAAATACGGATCAAACTCGCGTGTATTGTTATCTATACACATTATTTAGAGATCCGACGTTTCGAGCTCTTTACAGCGCTCGTGGTCACGGGCAAAAATAGCAGTGAAGGCAAACATCGGGAGGAAACCTGCACGCCTATGAAGAAATTCTAAGTTTGTGTAGAAGTCGACCAACCCGCACTTGGCCAGCATGGTTGACTAAGGCATTATCACCTTAGTTTGGGGCAGGCCCGCGTCTCAGGAGCCTTAGACAAAGTAACAACATCGAAACGATAACGAAGTTCGAAAATAATAAAATGTATGGGATTGACATTAGACGCGATAAATTACGTGGTCAATCATATACATTTTGTTTTTTTCTTACTTCGTTATCGTTTCGATATTGTTACTTTGTCTAAGGCCCCTGCAGTGGGGACATTATATGGGCTGATGATGAATTTCTTCATTCGCTTATTTACTTTGAGATTGCCATCTGCTAAGGATATGCTCGCAGACTACAAAGACAAATAACTTATTATTCATTAAGTAAGCGTCTACAATACAGTAAGTAAGTAAAGACACGTCTCTCGCAGAAATAACTGGGTCCCGCTGCATTCGAAAATTTCCATTCTCCATTTCATCCCGTCGCATCTGGGGCGGTGTTTCAAGTGTAGCGCCCTAAGTGTTCCTATTACACTCTCCATCAAGTCTCGCAGAGTGTGTCTTGGGCGGGCGTATTCTGGGTGGTGGACGGTTTATTTATGTGGCTATTGCTTTGGGTTGATGTTGTATATTATTGACACATAACTGGTTAAATGGTGACGCTGCGTGAGGACCGAGAGTTCTATATTCGAGTTCGGGGTGAGGCCTTTTCTGTTTTGCAGGTAACTGTAAAGACTGATATAGGAATGAGAAGTAAGGAGATTTAATGGCATTATACATTATTTATTATGATTCCCTGGTATTTAAATGCATCTTTTAATTATTCTTGTACGCATTTTTGTTAGTTTTATATATCTATTTCGTATTCGTAAAGATGAAGCTATAGGTTACATTAATGGTTAAATATACCATTTACGACCGGTAATTGTTCCCACATTTTCAAATACCTTCAGTTACCTAAATACTAAAGTATCTTATCTTATAAAACGATGGTATTTAATTAAAGCATAAATTCACTCTTATCTTTATCTATATTATACTCGTAGTTAACTAATTTCACATCTAATTCCACACGCAATATAATTTAATTGTCGTACATGAGAGATAAATACTCCAAAGGATTTTCTTGTCGAACTTTTCTTTAATTGCTGCTAAAGCTGGTTATTATTATTTTATACTTGTTATATTTATAATTTTTTTTCCATTATTTTAAGTGATTTTGTTCCCTATTATTACGTGTAATTTAAGTATCAAACCAATGTTCATTTGCAATAGTGTCCGATGTCAAAAGACGTCAACTGAACAAATGTTTTGATTCATCTTTAAACCACTTTAAACCCTTTCATCGACCCGTGAAACCGCTTCCAGAAAACAAGTGTCTAAGACACCCCTAACTAAAGCGTTTAAGCGATTCTCGCGACATCGCCCAGAATAGGTCCCGCGGAAACATCTCCAAAGTGCATTCCGTCCTCATCTTTTGTCTAAGCGAGCGCCTAACAACTGTTGGTGCTGTCGGACAATGCTTCAGCCGCCGACGCCAGAAAAATGGGGCCGCGGCGAAGAACGCCCGGGCACTAATTCCTTACCACTGCTACCGTAGGTAATGCAATTCGGGCCAAGAGTTGCAGTACCTTACGCTTCGCTGCAATTTGATTTTGACGTTCTGTTCTAATTCGCTTTCTGCTTTGAAGCGTACCGGCGACGGCTCTTTGGCTCTTCGCTCTATGCACTCTTGTGAGAGAGATTTTTAAGTGGAATTGAAGTTTTAATTTGTCTATCAAGACAGTAGAAGCTTTATTCAAGAAATACACATATAATTTCTTCTGACCGATACAAAAGTTCCTATTTGTTAATTTAAAATAAAGATTGAGATGATCATTAAAATGCTTTGTTTGTTAAATTGAACATACAGATATACGCTAAAAATTCAGAGGCACAAAAATACTATGACTGCAATATTACACAGTATGTTTTCTTTAATAATTATCTGGCAATGACCAAAAGATGACTTGAACCAGGTGAACTATCCAATTTCGCGAATATTCTGGCTCCTGACTTGCACCTTTCCTTCAGACAAAAGAAAAACTATAATTGTAATTTGTTATTTTTAGTGTGCTACATGGAGGGCGCTCTAATGTAAATTCACACCCACATTCTTTACTTTGTGAGTGTGTTTTGTTTGTAGAACATTTTAATTGAAAACTTGAGTTCCAAATGCAAACGTCAGGCAACAAAAGACGATCGCAGCACAAGTAGATAATACTCGTATATTAAAGTGGAGATGTAACATCTAACAATCAAAGCTTACGGTGTCATCGCTCTGAAGCACGTTAGAACTAATATCGCTTTCAATTTCACTGCGTTGAGTTGTGAAGTTGTCTGCTCGTCTAGTTGGCATTTGTTACTTCGTATTCCAAGCTTTCACAATGTTCAACGGCTACAATTGAAGCGAGGATAATTTGGCAGTTATTCAACCTGCACTTTAGGTATAAGCTGCCAGAGCCTTTAAGATCTATTAATAATGAAAAATCCTTTATAAAAACTTTAAAACAATTACTATTAGGTAGAACATATTATACTGTATTTGAATACCTACAAGATAAATTATAGTCTTATATAAAATAATGTGATATAGGGTTAAGAATGTACAAGCAGCATATGTGCTGAGATGTGAAGTGCGTCCTCCCCTCTTTTATGTTGCCGTGCCCAATAGGGTCCATATTAATGGAGTCTTAGTTTTAAATTCTAGATTTAAGACCTTTTGTATGGAGTGCAATAAATTAATAAATAAAAATAACATATACATGTATTAAATATATTAGTGTAAAGAGGATAATTTCAAAATACTTTTTTTTGGGATTAACCTACTACTCCCACTTTTTGATAATTTTAAATCGAATTTTAGAATATGCAAACGATGTTTCCAATTTATCGAATCAATTTTAATAATGATTTTTCAGATACCAAGTTATTTTAAAGTTTTCTTTAAATGAAAACTTGTTTTGTCATTATCTCAATCAAAAACTGTTTTTCTTGATTAAGTAAAAAACGGAGTGTTACCTATGAACCTTTGAAAAGCAAGCAAGTGATAATAACTTATGCGATGATAGGGCTATTTAGCCCAGTCGTAGCAAGACGGATCACATCCATTAACATCTGTGATTTAGTAGATAATGTTGCCCCACTACTAATAGCACACAGTGACCAATAGTCAAACTCAACTAACTAAGAAGTAGTTTAATCATCCTAATTGCTATATACACAGTGAAATTTTAGTGGTTGTTTTCTCGCAGTAAAATGATTTAAGTCTTAGTAGTAAAATAAACCTGTGCAGTTTTTTTTTATTCAATAAATAAATGCAGGTTATACTAAAGGGATAAACGACACCCGAAAGTACGTTTAAACCGCTTTATTACTTAGGGTATGGAGCTTCATTAGCTTTAATCATCAATTTAATTCGGAATGTAGTACCTGCCAGAATGTCAGCGCTGTAGCGTCCTAGCAGGCGCTGCAGCACATGCTGAGGCAGAACCTGTTGATCACTATTATGTATGTATGTTTGTGTGTTAACTTGTGCTATTTTATGTGATCAATAAATGTTTTTCTTTCTTTCTTTCTTCTTTACCTGATAACGTCACATCACTTAAAAGAATTATCGCTTCTCACGTTTTCGATTTGGATGATTATTATTTTGAAAAATTAAAAAAAATTCTATAATTTTTCACTAAGTAACTAGCATGATTCGATAGTAGGTCTGTACTACTAAATGTAAAAAGTTCTGTTCCGGAAACACCGTCACTAAAATTTCACGGTGTATACCTATAGCGTTTAAAACTAATCGAAAAACGTTACATAACCACCGGCGTTCATAATCTGCCCCGTGTATTGTTGCAAGATACACACGTTGCAATGGGTTGCGAATCAAATACCCCCTATTGTGCCTCGCCTATCGAACAATGTGTACCTTTGATGCACCGTGGCTCCATTGTCATATTCATCGCAATGAAACGGTAAAACTTGAATAGGGGGCAAATAAATTGAAGCAGCCTCAGCCACGGAATATAAGTTTTCAGGGTTGAGTAAGGAACTTGCATTAAACTTTTGTATAGGTCGGGCAAAACAACTATTTAGACTTTAATGAAACTATGTGTCTTACTTAGACTAAGGCCTTATCGCCCTAGTGTAGGGTAGGCCGTGCCCCAGCAGTGGGGGCATACGGGCTGATGATGATGTGTTGTCAAGTAAGTCATATGCAATGTTTGCATTTTACGGAACTCAAAAAGATAAACAGTCCTTTATAAGATAACTAGTGACCCGCCCTCGCTTCGCTTCGGGTAAATTTTACATACAAACCTTCCTTAAGAATCACTCTATCTATTAAAAAACCGCATCAAAATCCGTTGCGTAGTTTTAAAGATCTAAGCATACATACGGACATACACCGAAAGCGACTTTGTTTTATACTATGTATTGATTTTGGTGGCCACCTGTCAAGACCTTTTTTTATATAATTAATTATTTTGCTACATACCTTTATCTACAGACACGGTAATCGCAAAAGAGTACGTCCTCCGACAAGATGGGCAAGTGATATAAGGAAAGCCGCGGAAGATCTCTGGATAAGACTGGCGCAGGACCGAAGTGAATGGCGTTCTACGGAGGAGGCCCATACCCTGTAGAAACGTTTACTTTTTCCAATTGTATTTTCTTTAATTACTAATCACGAGACACTCAGAGTTAAAATAGAGTTATTCAAATATAAAAAGCTTACAATCAGCTGTTTCAAGCTACCTTTCCAAATTAATTGTACGGAACTTGGATTGAAACAAAAAGTCGGTCTTAACGCATTTTTCAAGTTGACATGTAGGTCAGTAATGAGAACGTTAACGGATCCTTTGTGAAGCCTCCTCTTGTTTATTCCCTATTGTCTTCCGCTGAGCAGTTTCCACTTATTTCATACATTAACATTCATGTGATATTTATAGTTTAGAGCGAGCAGAGATGTTGGGTTGACTTTTTATTCATTTTTCTCATATTATCTTCAGGAAGAATTGCCAGTGGAGAAATAGAACTATTTATATAACAAGTAGATTTAGCTGAGAATTCGCATTATTTTTATTTATGTAATTGATTAGTTAGGATCGATATTATTCTAAGGAAGAATGCATGGTGCATTTGAGTTCGATCCTTACCCGGGAAACTTGTGTTATTTACCTATTAAGTATAAATACTGGCTGACTGGCTCGGTGGAACAGTGGTTAGTGACTCAGGTTCATAGCCTACGGTTCCAAGAGTCGTGGGTTCGATTCCCACTCGGGACTAATATTTGTGTGACGAACATCGGTGTTTGTTCCGTGTCTGGGTGTATTATTAAATATATTTAAGTTTATTTGTGTATTCACAGTTGATCCTGATTTCCGTAACACAAGTGCTTAAGCTACTTACCACGGGATCAGATCAATGTAAGTGATGTTGTGTACCTAATATAAAAAAAAAAAAATAGGTATGTGGGTCATGGGGACTTAGGGATCTCTAAGAAGTCCAAATTTTATTACTTGTGTGTTGCTGTAATGCATATTTTTTTATTTGTTTTATCTTTTACAATTTAAAAATATCTATGTAACTGTATCTTACGCTGAGTTTGAGCACGGCATAGGGAGGTCCTTATCAAAAAATAACAATGATGTTATCATACAGATTTAACGTGTGCGCCTCCCGACAACTTTTTGCCAATTTCTACATGAAAAAACGCGTCCAACAATTTCCGAAAGCACACATTCGCTCTGTAAACTGCGCGCAAATATTTGCTACCAATACACGGTCCTTTATCTAAAGTAAACAATGAAATATTTCCTTTGTCGAAGAGCAATGATCGCGACGCGGGCCGATATTGAAACCGCTCCCGAGTTATCGGAGCGAAAGAATAACATGCATGACATTGTCGAATATACTTGTGGGTCTTTATTTGAGAAAAAAAAATAGAAGAAACAAAAAAAGCGTTCGGCTTTTTCTTAGAAATTTCCGGATGTCGGACGCACGATTGTTGCGCGCGTGTGCCGGGAAATTCAACCAATTTTCATACGAGAATACTGGCGTCGAATAATGTTTAGTACCTACGTGTTTTGAGTGGCTCGTTCTTAGGAACAATCAACACTTTCAAGGGGACTGTGGGGTGAAGAGCAATGCATGATTGCATTGAAAATCTATATGGATTCTAATATAACTAAAATAGTGACCCGCCCTCGGTTCGCTTCGGGTGTATTTTTACATAATAACCTTCCTCTTAAATCCCTTTATCTATCAAAAAAACTGCATTAAAATTATTTTGTAGTTTTAAACATTTAAGCATACATACAGACGCAGGAAGTTACTTTGCTTTATACTATGTAGCGATTACACTGTAGTATTCGAATTCTGGTTTTAAGGCTATAAAGTATGACTTCTCCAACATTTAATAATTTCTCGCATTAAAACTTTATTCACATATAAACGTATGTAATGATCATTACAACCTCAACAGGAAATAATTAACTCTACCTCAAAAAGAAAACCTTGACCAAACATACCTTTGACACTCTCAAAATTAATTCCCAATACGAAATGCAATACAAAAACGATCCGGCCATTTCAACTGGACTCATTATTTTAAATGGAATGATAGAGTGTTACCGCAAAACGAAAACTATTAGTGAATCCGGCATCGAGCGCACGCTGCGACACGTCAGCGATTTTCACATAATATTTTACAATTTTGCGTGAAACATTAATGGCTGACCATGGGCCGTGATAAACGATGCCACTGTTACAGAAATATGCCGAGTGGCAAATGGATTTGGATGCACTTTTGGCGCGCGGATGTAGCGCTCTCGGAAGCGGTTTCGTCACAGCCTGTGTAAGGGCTACATACAGGATAAATCGTAAATGCTATGAATTATCAAGATACATATACGTATGTACATCAATGAAACAAAAGTCCAACAAACCAAAACATACTGTATTAGATTAGATTTAAAAAAAATCTCTGTTGATATCGTGGATAAATGCAAAAATGTATAACGTGTTTAAAAAGAGGTTACTACTTGAATAATTTTTACTGTAGATGCATCTACACTTTACTTTTTTTTTCTAATTAATATCCATACATCAGTTACAGTTAAAATTATTCAAATTTGACAATTTCATGATCTAGAAGACTCTCTCTATAAGACTAGTGTATTATAGCGATATAGCTAAGAGTGAGGCTTAAGGCCTAAAGTGAGGTAGTTTTGTTTTCACAATACACTATTCTTGTCTGATCTAGCGTGTGAACTATATCCCCCACTAAAATGTTCTGTGCTAAATTTATTACCACTCATAATGGCTCTATTAAAAGCCATTTACATAATTTTCGCATCCAATCGAAATTACATAAGTATTATTTTATGTGCGAACATTTGAGTAATTCAATAAAGAATCGCAATAATATGCGTGGGTAAATAAAATACATGATGATGATTTTAGTACTGATCAACACGTAAATTAACTGGCAGTTTATAAATAATAAATGACCATCCATTTTTATGAATAAGTTGTTCCGATTACAACATTTACAGCATTTAAAAATTTGGAGCATTATTCTTAATGTTTAGTTAAGATTATTTTAGTAAGGTTAGGTTAATTTAACTTAGTTGTTCTTATAATATGTATCACCTTGTAAATATTTTGTCCATAATCCCTTTCTGCATGTTAACACATCTATTGGCTTATAATTCTCGACAACGGCTGCAACAAAGGCATAAATAAATATACTAATGTGTCAGGGCACTGTTACCATCAAAAGGCTCTCAAAACGATACAAACGGAATAGAAAATTTCACGGCGTGGAATGACAAAGTTTATTTAGCATGCACCGGCCGCCTCGGCGGAAATTTAAACTTTACCGCTCTAAAGTTAGAGTGGAAAATTGTTTGACGGTCTCAGCATTTTTTGGTGCAGCGGTGCCGTCGGCGTCCTAATGTGCAAAGTCGCATCAAAATGCACCTCAGCCTTCGTCTTGGCCGAAAGTCGTTTGAAAAGTGTTCCCGTTGCATCTACATCCAGTATTCAATTTACAAAGCGGTTTACATTCTGATGCCGTATAGCCTTTGTGTTCCAATATTTTAAGACGACTATTGTTGTCTATGGTATCTATTCCAATATTTAAAGACGACTATTGTTGTCTATGGTATCTATTCCAATATTTAAAGACGACTATTGTTGTCTATGGTATCTATTCCAATATTTAAAGACGACTATTGTTCGTCATTGCTGTCTATGGTGTCTCTAAAGCTAGAAAGAAAGAAAAATAAAACAGTTGTGGTTGGCGCTTACGAGGTGATCTACTTGATAAGGTTTTATAAACTTTTCATCACATATTTTTAATTTTAAATCATGTTTCAGGTCTATTTATTTATTAGAGACGAATATAGGTATCAGTTTCCCAAAATTGTTGAATACCATTTAGAAAAACGGAAAAAATTCAACTGCCTCACCGCGGCCCGGGGATTCGAACACCCGTCCTTCCGGGAATCGCGCCCAGACGTGCATTACCATCACACCAGACCAGCAGCTATTAATTGAAGCCGTCGAATTTTTCCCGTATATGACCTGTTAGCCACAGGTGTTGTTGAATACCGCCTATCTTCCTTTGATGTAGTAACGTTTCATCACTGATATTAACATTACCGGGAACCGATAGTTCAATCTCGGTCACAGCTACTCCGCCGACCTACTGGGCTAAGCTGGCTGTCTTCTTCTTCTTCTTCTTCTTATCGTATGGTTGATGAACAACCTATTGTCAGAGTTTTTAAACTGCCCGTAGGCCTCTGAGATGGCTACACACCGTTGAAAAACTCCTCAGGTGTGCTGGTTTCCTCACATGTTTTCCTTCACCGTTAAAGCGTCGAATGATGGTACATATGAATTTCAAATTTGAAAAACACATTGGTACCTGGCGGGGTTTGAACTGGCGACCTCTCGCATGGCAAGCAACGACCTTATCCACTCGGCCATCGACGCTGGCTGTGTAAAGATTGAATTATTAAACCTTACGCCACGCCGACGAGATAAATCCCGCAAGTCATCCGTGTGCACAGCTGCACAGTTTTTCCCAATTTCAATATTCTCAGAGGGACTTACCGATGATATCGGGGTCACACTAAATGTATTATTCATGCTCGGGTCAAGCGGAACACATATGGAGCCGAAAGGAAAAACACAATATCCCCGATTGAGTGACTGATGGCATAATTTTTGCATACGATAATGCGCCAAATGTTAGACAATATCGTGCCGGATACGCGGGGGAAAGATCTTTTTTCGTCCGCCGTAAGTGGGTTTGCATTGGCAGATGTGGAAAAAGATTTTCCGATAACTGTCCATTTGTTGGTTTTTGGGTCAACGCGGCAAATTATATTTCTTTGTCTGATGCTTTTCTATACACTCGACACTTGTATTATGACGTTTGTTACGATTTCCATAGTCCACTATTTTTTGACCAAGATTAAACTTTAAATTGGAATGTAATAAGAAAACGTCATTGCTAACTGTGGACTAATTTACACAAACAAACAACAATCAAGTTTTATATTTATCTCATGAATTAGGATATGGGTAAATTAACTTAGGATAATTGGTTTTTGGCTAACCACGTTTACTATAAGGTTAAACTCATATGTGTACATTTAATTGTTGAATACAATTAGTGATTTGATTACGCTGAATGAACTGACCGCCACCTGTGGGTTAGTTAATGCAATATGGTTGGTTTAGAAATAAAATGACCAACTAATTAGAAAATTCCATTTATTTGATGTATGTTTGTGCTTCTGTGTTCTTCATCGTACTCGTAATAGCCAAATAATGTCAACTGATGGTCTTGATTTCAGTATCTCATTCATATCGTTTGGGCAGAATTTATGTCCAAAATTATATTATAATATTATTATCGTACTAGTTATGTGTTCCGTATCTAAATTTACCCTATGACTTAGACTTTCATCCTTGGCATACATATGAAACACTAGCTTTCCGCCCGCGACTTCGTCCGCGTGGAAATCCTATTCCCGCGGGAACTCCGAGATAAAAAGTAGCCTATGTGTTATTCTGGGTCTTCAGCTACCTACATACCAAATTTCATTGTTATCGGTTCAGTAGTATTTGCTTGAAAGAGTAACAAACATCCATCCACACATACAAACTTTTACGTTTATAATGTAGGAAAAGAGCGTAGTAGCTATAACAACAACACTATAAATACAGAGCAGAATAAAAAAGCTTAAAAAAGCTTCCAACGCCCACAATATAAACGCTATTATAATGCAAACTACCAGCATTCTATCTCACAAGAAACTTCCCCGAAATACTGTAAAGTTTTCACAAGAAGTCCTTCTGCGGGACGTTTAGTAGCCGCCCACTTGTTTACGCGCTCGGGCTGAGCGGAGCGAGTTGAGCGAAGCGGGCTGAGCGGAGCGGGTTCGGCTGAGCGAACGGAGCGGTTTGAATAAATTCACCTCGCCCAAAACGCTCGCTTGATCTCTAGAGCTGTGTCTACACTGGCTAACTGGGTGGTGGGCTCTACGTTTGGCGTCTACTTTTTGTCAAACATATTGAAACTGCATAAAATTAGAGTTTAAATATAATGACCATCATGACCGTGTTATTTGAGATTTATTTTTTTACTCTTGAGGTCATAAATCTCGATGTTAAAAGTAACGTTACGTTAGAGTAGGTTTTTACACATTTACCGCTATACTAAATTTATAAAGCGCATATTAAAAATCGTCGGCGTTTGTCGTCATAAGAAGACGAATTATAAGACTTCCATATGAATACTCGGTTGTATAGTCAGAAGTTACGGTTACCTTAAGAAACCACAGTGAGCACATTGCCTTACAATAGTGATACCTCACACGGGACTTTGGGAGATGGATATCCTGACACTGCTGTGCCGGCTTTCCTCTGTTACCTGGTAAACGAAAAATATATTACCCAAAGTGAAAATAAACATACACACATGTAAAATGTACACAAGGTGTACTTGGCCGGTATGAACCGTCTAGAAAATGGCGTAGCAAGTTTAAATGCGGAGAAAATTTGAATTCTAACACTGTGGCGGTTCTTTCTTTAAAGTTCTTTTCGTATCTTTGCTGCTGTATTTTATTAAAGATATAGTGCAGTACCGTTTAAACACCGTAAACATATTTTCATTTAGAATTAAGTTGACAGAAGACTTTAAGTGGTTAAGTTGTGAGACATGCTTAAATTAATATCGATACAAATATCAAATATGAACTTAACAGTTATTAAATTTCAGATTTCTACTTACAGAAGATTTCTTCGATTTCCGCAGTGGATTTTTGATTTTTGATAACAATAATTATAACCTTAAAGAAGATAATATCGTCTCAATAAATCTTAATAAGGACAATATGACTATCAATTGACGACGTCATACTTAGACAATACCTAACTTTAGGCACAAACTATTCGTTCCATAGACTAGATCCAGATGGAATAAGAAGGTAACCGAGTGTCCTAGGATCGTTGAAGTCAGATAAGGCTGCCAAATGGGAGGATCATTCGGGTAAATTTATTGGGAAGTCCTGAAAAAGTTTGGCGCAAGGTGCATGGCGATCTATGATAGAAGGCTGTACTTTGATTAAAATAGGGTAAAGTGTAAAATAAAATAGGGTACAGATGCAATAACGTCATATCACAAATTTGAAAACAACTTTTCACATACGTACACCTTTTTCCCAGAGGGGTAGGCAGAGATCACTTCCTGCCATGTGCTACGGTCCTGGAACACCACATTCGCTTCTTCCACATCCATTAACAGTTAAATATTTCATCAGTTTATAATTAATTTTAAAATTTCATACTTAAACTTGCTTTTGATAATGTTTATTTTGAACACACAACTTTCCACTACTTAATGTGGAACATGCAATACAGCAAAGCCCATCAAATCAGCCGACACAGCTAAAATCCCAACAATATTTCAACGGAAACATTATTATTCTATTAACAGATCAAGCAAGAATTTTCATGAGAGGAAATTTATTCGACCCGCTATCAGTTTAGCGAGCTCCATTCCACGGACGAAGTTTACTAACCTCTTTTTAAAAGAACTTTTCTTAGAAAATATTGAAAGCTAATCATCAAATACTCTTCAGTGGAAGGAAACTTGTACCTTCGCTTAGCTTAATACCTTTAAGGCTCCCCAATGAGACATTGTTTAGAGATTACTTGCATAGACTCATTATGTATATTGTTGGCTATTTTGAGGATCGGATAAATAAATAAATTAAAATTAGTCTTTATGGGTCTACACGCGATATTAGGAGTAGTGTAGACCCATAAAGACTAATTTTAGTGTAATGGGACGCGAAAGTCCAAAAACTTGAATAAATAAATTTCAGGGACATTTCCACTCACGGTCATCTGACCCCAAACTAAGTAGAGCTTATACTTTATATATAATTTGGGCGTCAGAGTCTGGTATACATATTTTTGATATACATTTATAAATACATACTAAAATTCACAACCACACCCAGACACGGAACAAACATCGATGTTCATCACACAAATATTTGTTATGAGTGGGAATCGAACCCACGACTCTTGGAACCGCCAGCGAGGGTCACTAACCACTGTTCCACAGCCAGTCCTCCTCCTTTTGTTTAGATATCCTCTCTTTAGGGTTCCGCACGTATCTAAAACGGGATACTTATAAAGGATCAATTTGATGTCCATCTATCTGGTTATTAATACACATTATACTTATCGGGATTAAAGTATTTGTATTAATACCTACTTATATAGCATTGACGCTATAAAAACAATCCTTTAACTTAAATTCATCTAAACAAAGATAATTTGAATGATAGTTCCTTACAATTTACAGGGGAAAAAGGTGTTCTTTCTCGTAGAAGAAGAATAGTATATTATAGAAATGTATTTGTTTCCACCAAAACACATTACAAGATTAACCTTTTTTGAATTGACCGCAATTATACGTATATTGTCAAACAACTTTAATGTTGCCTATAAATATCCTCGAACCTTTTAATACACCGTTCAATTAGGGATTAGACAGAGATCGTAATCGATCATGTAAATCGATTAGACAAACGACATTGCCCATTACGGGACATTAGAACAAATCGACGCGTCCCGATGCGTCCCGGCAATTTAAAGGGACGTCGGAGTATCGCCTTAACGGTCCGGATTTGTATTTTAATGGGCATTCGTCTTGCCCGGGATAGTTCCGCGTTCGATTGTTTAAAATTAATGGCTGCAACTTGCGCCACGATCTAGTAATGCAGTATGGCAGTTTAGATGTTGTTACAAATTGCCTTAAATGGAACGTCTTATAAATTAGTAGTGATACCTACTATTTCGTCTGATATATTCCTTTTCTTTGAAGCTAAGGCTAGCGAGTATTTAATAACATTGTCAGAAATAGACAATAATAAATTACAAGTTAATCAAACTCGTATACCAGAATCAAATACACCATTAATGTCACGCACCCTTGCAAATATGTATTACTCTGAAAGACAGACAGTCTTTTAGCCGACTGTTTTATAGGAGTAATGTTTTACGCGATAAACGTCTCCACGCTCCTTTTTTCCTAGCTTGGCTCTTCCTAAAACGGACGGAGTTGCGGGCTGGAAGCTGTAATTGCTATTATAATTTATTTTATATTACTTAGTCTGCGATCGGCACTATCAACTGGAGTCGTCATTCATGGAGCCAGGCAAACACACGACAGAAGTATGTATTAAGTAGTAAGACTTTTGTATTAAGTACGAGTATGAACGTTACTTTCTACATATAATTTTTGACATGTCATTGTTGCACTTATTAGAAATCTGAAAATGTCCGGGATATTTACTATGTTGTTTTGTTTTATTGAGCTCCCGATATTTCGGCACTATTGCTAGCGCCATGATCACGCGTGAACTGTAGGAATCTGGTAGCTCATTAGAACAAAACATGGTAAATAGCCTGAACATTTTAAGTTACGTTACGTAAATGAAAAAGATTATTTATTCAAATATCCCATAGTGATACGGTAGAGTGAGTTTACCAAATTAAAATTAAAAACAAAATTTAAAAGAAGGAGTTATCTTTATTCTGTCTGCTGTTATTCCATATACTGTGCCTGCAACACTTTTTAAAAAAAAGCTCACTATTTGCTTCCTCGAATAAACTTGAAGAAGCGAGTTTGTATACTGAATAAAGAAGATTAGCAAGGTTATATTTACGGCACGGCAAAGAAAAGTTGGAATATCAGTGCAGTGTTTTTGCGTCGCATATATTATTTATAAATACTGTTAGTTCAGATGTGTAACTTAGATTCTTAAAATCTGCTAAATTCCTTTAAGAGGCTACTTTTGAATGAAAGAAAAATTAGGTTTTTCAACATAACTTTTTCATATTTAATTCTGATAGCAAACGAACTCTCAGAAATAAACATATTTTCTGGCCGCAACTGGGCCAGGGCTCATGCACTCCGGGATCCTAATATTACTTCAATCAAAGCAGCCTATAACAAAGCCACCAAGGCCACCAAAAGGGCCTACATTAGAGCAGATGCCCAGCGAGTTGCACGTGTTGGCCAGGACCTTATTAGGCATCCCACGGGTAGCCGCTCCTTTTGGCGCCTGGCTAAACATGTGCAATCCAACTTCTGTCTGCCTTCGTTGCCCCCGCTGAAATATCCTAACGGTTCACTAGCTCATCAGCCGCAGGAGAAGGCAGATCTGCTTGCCAATCTTTTTGCGGCCAATTCCTGCATTGATGACGGTGGAGCACAGCCGCCTAAAATTCCAGATTGCGGTGCTCATATGCCTGAGATCCGAATCAGGCAATGTGATGTACGTGCTGAGTTGCAGTCACTTGATGTAAGGAAAGCTAGTGGCCCAGACGGTATTCCAGCGTTAGTACTTCAAATTTGCGCAGCGGAGTTGTCTCCAGTACTCACACGCCTGTACCGCCTCTCATATACCTCGGGCATCGTGCCCCGGGCTTGGAAGGAGGCGAATGTTCAGCCTGTCCCCAAAAAGGGGACGGGTCTGATCCTGGCAACTACCGGCCCATAGCTATAACCTCAGTACTGGGTAAGGTGTTTGAGCGAATTATTAACGCCCAGCTCATCCGCTACCTAGAGGATCACTGGCTGCTGCATGACCGTCAATACGGTTTTAGACCAAAACGGTCCACGGGTGATCTTCTAGCGTACGTTTCGCACCTCTGGGGAGGCTATGGAGAAGCACGGCGAATCTATGGCAGTCAGCCTCGATATCGCTAAAGCGTTGGACCGTGTGTGGCATTTTTCGGTTCTCTCCAAGCTCCCGCCATACGGTATGCCACCTCGCTTATGCGAATGGATTGCGAGATTTTTGGAGGGGCGCAGGATTCGTGTCCTTTGTGACAGACGCACTTCCTGTATCCACCCAATTAATTCCGGTGTACCTCAAGGTTCCGTTCTGTCGCCGACATTGTTTCTGCTGCATATCAATGACATGTTGTCACTAGGCAACATTCATTGCTATGCAGATGACATCACTGTCCACGCACGTTATTTCGGAAGACCTGGGGTAAAGCAGACCGAAACCGAGGAAAAGAGGAACCTTCTTGTCGCCGAGCTTGACGGGGTCTTGGACCGCATTTCCGAATGGGGCTCATGCAATCTTGTCGAGTTCAATGCCAAGAAGACACAGGTGTGTGTTTTTTCTTGTAAAGTGTATCCTTTCCCATCCTACTCTTTAGAGCACCCCCTTACCAATACAGGATAGCCTTAGCATCCTTGGCATGGATGTTCGCCGCGACCTGAACCAGCGGGATTACATCGAGAGCGTCATTAGAACAGCCTCCCGCAAACTGGGGATCCTGAACAGAGTGCGGCGATTTTTCACACCGGTGCAGCTCTGCCTTCTTTATAAGGCACAAGTTCGCCCATGTGTGGAATATTGCTGTCACCTCTGGGATGGCTCCGCAAAATACTTGCTCGACGCTCTCGATAGGTTGCAGCGACGTGCTATCCGTATTGTCGGTGATGTAGAGGTGTCCGAAACTCTGGAGCCTCTACAACTACGTAGAGACATTGCCGGTCTTAGTGTTCTCTACCGTCTCTTTAATGGGGAATGCTCTGAAGAGCTATTTCAGCTAATCCCTCCCTCCCCTTTCCACTCCCGAACGACACGTGCAGGACAGCGCTGCCATCCACATACAATGCAGTCGCTGGTGGCTCGGACTAAGAGGTTCAGCTCTTCATTTCTGCCCCGTGCCATTAAGGCATGGAATGCCCTTCCAGCTCATGTTTTCCCTCCCTCCTATGATCCCGGGCTCTTCAGGCGGGGCGTGAAACGGCATTTAAGCAGGCCTTCAGGGTGAGTGCGACAGGCGCAATATGATCTATTGTGCCTGTCGACCTCATATTTGGATCTCACTACCGCTTACCATCAGGCGGAGTGTGGTCATCTTGTTTGCCTATTATAAAAAAAAAAAAAAAATATTTTTTGCCAACAGCTGATACCTGTATTACTTGCAAGCAAGATATTAAATGATTTGATTAATTATACTAAACCAGTCACGTATTCAATTGCACAGTGCCCTGGGTGAATCAATTAGAGCTCTTATATTTACTGAATTACCATGGACACGAAAAGTACTAGTGGAACCTTTACAAGTCACTAATCCTATTACGCCTTCTTACTATCCAGTGATCTTGGGTGATCGCCCAATTGCACTATTCTAACTCCGGCCCTGCACTTAAGTTATACATCCAACAAAGCAGGTCTCAATTGCGTTGGCAGTTTTTTTTTTCAATTCACGGCCGCAGAACATGTGATTACGCCAGGGTCCTGGACAAAGGGTACGTATGAATTTATAATAGGTCGGTTGGTAGGCATTTCACTCGGGTATGCCACTGAATTTGTTTAGGTATCGTTATACCTAGACATAGGAGTTGACTGGAATAGTCGGGAGAGTACGTGTTGTGAACATTTGTTTTATGTGTCATTGTTTTTTTTTCAGTCATGAAATAGAAGAAGAGTTCTGTTACTGTATTACTTATTTCCTTTGACTGTAGGATTTAAAAAAAAATCTGAGGTGAATTGTCATTCCTTGAAATTATTTTTAAATCATAATGAAATTATAATAATAATAAAAGTATCCGTTTCTTTTTAACGTCAATATTTTTTTTTTATAACCCTTTAGGCGATTAACAGCTAAGTTTGGGGTATTTACCTAATCTGCTTAGTTTAGGGTCATATGACCGTCTTAGATATTTTAAACCCCTTTTAAGTAATAAGTTCAAGAGTCAATCTGTAATGCACCCATCTAGATACCCTAACTCCATGTCATTCTAACGGTTATTATTTAAAGAAGGGACAAACTGGCCTAGGGAAATTACCGATCCACTTACGTGCTGGGAAAAACGTTTCCGCGCCACGATCGCCCTATCATTACAACGTTTTAGACTGAAAGGATTTTCGAACCTCATAAATATTAGCCATATAGAGATGATGGATTGGTTCGCAACGCAATAGTATTTTACATACGTGGAATAGCGACTTCCGTTCTTAGTAGAGGTACTAAGACATCTATGTACGCTTATTTAAAAGCCATGCCATCCAAACTGAGTTATTGTTCTTTTGCCAGTAAATATTAGTCTTTATGGGTCTATATTTAGTGTAATTTAACGCGAAAGTCTAAAATCTTTTGCCAGTAGTTATGAAGGTAACATAGTATACCCTCGCTCACTCTAAAATCATTTTCATAGTCTGTTATGATGATGGAGAAAATCGAATGAGCTGGTCTAAGGCAATAGAAATAATGTAAAGGGAATAGGAAATGTACTAAATCAGTTACCTAATGTAGCGATTGTACGTGGTGAAAATCTCAGAAATAATTATTAGCTTATAAAAAAAAGAAATTTTCTTTCATGCAAAATTTATTATTCATATATTCATGCAAATAGTACAAACTTAAAGAATTTACACTCCCTTGACGCGTGAGATGCGCCATCTCAACCATCCTCAATAGAGAGCACCGTAAACGAAAAGTGATGGTGCAGATTTGGAACATAAACTATCCAGTTTCCATTCAAAATCCGCGTCTGCCGAAAGCCAAGCCGCGATAATAGGCCGTAAATAAAGCGCGAGCGTCACTCCACGTATAAAATAGGCGACATGCGTCATTTGTGCCCTTTCAGACGGTGTCTTAATGCGGCCCTGACAAATGACGGGCCGGAATGAACGGGTATTAACTGGTGGCTACTATGGGCTTCTAGATTTATGACGGATTGCGTTCGAGTTTCAAACGAGGTTCTCACGTGTTCGGAGTGAGGGAGTGTTTGATGGTCGTGACGACTTTGGTGATGTTAATAGACAGCTACGGGTGGGATTTGCCATTTAAAAGAATGGCCGATGTGTAGAAGCGTTTTTTGTTATCGTAAGTTAGAGATATATAAAAGGACAACAGAATAATTTCATCTGATGAAAAGAAGATGGAATAAGACATTTATTGATCCCATATTATACAATTAAGAAAACACACATACGATTGAACTGATCAAAAGGTTCTGCCTCAACAGCATGTGCTGTAGCGCCCGCTAGATCGCGACAGAGCTGATATTCTGGCAGAACCTTTGAGTGACGCTAATAGCACAGATAAGATAATGACTAAGATGATGACTAAGATAGCTTTCGGTTTAGAGGTTGTTGAACTTAAGCATATAACTATTAATTTTTTTTCTTGCTTGAAGTTGGTATATATTGGAGTTATTTTTGGTATAGATAATGGAGCAATGAGAATCGTCACCGACCGAACGGACTAAATGATTGATTTTTAAATTAGATCAAAGGTTGATTTTTAAATAATCACTTAAGATACCTAGATCATAGAATTTGACTACTTCACATGAATGTAGTATCTATCCGTAAAAAAAACGTAGTACTAATACTAACACTAATAAGCTTGACATAAATAACGTCTCGGTTTTCCTTCGAGTTCCCGCGGTACCGGCCCAGGCTTTTAACGTTCTGTGCCGTTGAGCGTATAATACATTTGGGTATTTGCTCCCAAGACGAGGGAACACGTTTATTTTGAATAAAAATGTTGCGCGGACTCTGAATGAGATATATTCGTCACGGGCGAAATTAAGCCTGCTTTTGTTTTGAGGCGCGCTCCCCGCGATGGGAATTCCTTCTGACTTGCCCTTGTCTATGCTTTACGGCTGTTTTGTTTCTTGTTGTAATTACGCTGACAATGTTATTGTTCGCTTGCAAAGTAGGTGGGGAACACGAATCGAACGCAGCGCTCGCCGTGGCCGAAAATGGAACTTTTGCGCTTAATTGTCACAGATTTGAATGCATTTTGTTGGGACACTTTTGGTATTTTTGATTTGAAATTTGCGCATCCCATTTGCAACATGAGAGAGAGAAGTCGCGTGTATTTGGGGTGGCTTATATCCAGCAGTGGACAGAAATGGGCTGATGATGATGCTGATTAACAATATTTAAATAAGTTCAAAGTTAAAGATTAAGACCGGCTGAGCACATTTGGTATTGCTCTTGTCTTTCAATTCAATAATTATAGCAGGAGTAGATTAAATTGTATTCTATTTGCATTGTAACTAAACCGCACTTGGCCAGCATGGTTGATTATTGCGTTATCGCCATAGTTTAGGGTAGGCCCGTGCCCCAGCAGTGGGGACGTATATGGGCTGATGATGATGATTGTATTATCTAACAGTGGTATATTTTTAATCGAATTTAGTAGGTAGATAAAGTTAATTGTATACATTTTAGTGGTAATTCATCTAGTCAGATGACGACCTAATTTGTTATACGACTACGTAATTTTGCCACCCTCATTAAAACAACACAATCCAATGATCAAAGTCAGAAATATAATTAATTATACAGCACAATCCCAGATATATGGAGCTATTATTCCGCCCGTCCTATGTTAGACCGTACTTAACTCATACTTAAGTCAAAGGCTTACCGAGGTTTCTTAGCCTCGGAATTTAGGCATGCCTTACCGGCTTTTACAGCAATTTAGATGCAAATAGGGGCATCGTGACCTGAAAGTGGACTTAAAGTTTAAGTCCGGCGACGGGGCAAATTAAATTATTAACAAATTATTGTGGGTGATGTTGTGTTGGGGAAACTTGAGTGAATGTGTGTCATGTCATAGGGGCAGCCTCGCCAAGACCATTATAACACTGACGCGTTGATATCGTCAAGTGGCTCGAGTTGAAAAGTCAGCGTCAGGAATGTTTTATGTAATTGAGAATAATTACTGGATGTTAAAAGAAAAATACTTAAAACTGGTCTGAGTCAGTGTGGTTATGATAGTTGCTAGATTATTTATAAGGATATTAACACTTCTTTACAAGAGCTAAATTGAACTCCGTAATTAAGTCATAATCTACCCAAGATAAGTTTCATAAAGCTTATCTTAGTATTGTTTGCGAGAACGTTACACATTTAAAATGATCTAATTTTACGCATGGAACTTGCGTGTATTGTTATTCTTAACAGGGTCTCTAAATAATATGTTTAGAATAAAAATACACGCGAGTTTAATCCGTTAAATAAAATTTATTTCAAAAGCTCATCCTTCAAAACAATATTATCTCTAAAACCGAATATAAGGTATTTTTATTAAAGCTAAGCACTCTATTGCTCTACCTAATTTATAACTATCCGCAATTGGCAACACTAATTGCAGATTATAAGCACAACCAACGAAAGACCATTAGCAAGCTCTTAACAACAAAAAAATAACATGTCCCTTTGTTCATAGACGGCAAAGTAACGTGATATTTAAACGAGGTTTCAGCACTGCCTAATAGTCGTCGGTTTTACGACTGCCCTCCATTCGGTTTTGCTTATCAGAGACTATGGCCGGGCTACGTTTTGGCCTGGCTAAAGTAGGTACACTAAATCCGGCGTTGTAAAAGTTTCAACTCTATTTTAGCGAACGTTGATATCTATGTATGCTAATCCGTTCAAGATATAGAGCGCTCTTAATCTAGAAAATCTGGGTCAACTCTTTAAATATGTATATTGTGTTTGATTTGTTATATGCATCCCTATATATCTAGCGAATAATATAAAATAAGGTAACGCAAACCTAAAGGCTTCCTTTGTTGCAGGTTGTGTGCTAACTAACAGTGCACTGCACAAACAGTGAGAGTTAATTAGTTAGTGAAACGTATTTGCGTTATATATATCGACTAAGGCCTTATCGCCCTAATTTAGGGTAGGCCCGTGCCCCAGCAGTGGGGACGTATGATTGATGTGATTTGCATTATATATGTTCAGTCTAACTGGCTGTCATTTTTGTGGCAGTGATTCCAAATCATCGTCATGTAAATTCTTAATTCCAAACCGGAAGTATTTCAATAATGGAAACAAATTTATTTGCGGATTGCATTGTATTTCAGCTATGTTTATCAAATTTTGATCTGTGGTCTCCATATAATATTATTGACTGACTCTACAGAACTTTAATGTTCATATCAACAAATAAATAATTATTATACACTTTGTACATTTTTCCTTATTTTCAGAATCTAGACACTACTCTAGCTAATAGTTGAACAAATAATAATAATAATAATATAGGGATGTGACGACCCCACCGCTCCCTGGTGAGAGTCGCTAATTTTCGCACCATGAAAGTCAGCGACTCTACCAGTGCAACCAGTCTCCCCAGGGCAGCTTGTGGCGGGCTGAATGGGATTGACATCCCTCGGGACCCGTGCCTCCGAGGGTCGACCAGGTCCCTCTCTCCGCTTGCCTTAGTTGGCCGGTAGGAGTGGACCCCACGGGGGCCGCAGGACTCTCACCTCTGGCTTGCCTTAGCCGGCCGGCCAGAGTGGGGCGTCAGAGCTACATGCTCGCAGGGTGGAAGTGAAACATGCATAAGTCGCGAGTTGGCACAGTGGCGTTACGCCACTGGGTATAAAGCGGTGTACACCTCTCGGCACCCTGAGCCGCTCACAATAATGTTGCCCCCCGTCGCTCCTGCCTCGTGCCTTGTGTGTTCGACCAATGGGGGGCCCATGACAGTGAGTGGCGAGTCACCACCTGCCCATTTTATTCGTGTTTTTAACATAGATCGGGGCAGGTGCCATAGTCCTTCCCATAGTCCCGGTTACCCAGTCCATCAGCACCTCAACCCAATAGCCCAGATTCTTTGTTTTTCCACTCCATTCCATAGTCCTGCACTGACCGGGGGTTGTCCTTGGCTGCATTTTATAGTGTATACAGGGATAATCGTCGGCTGGTGCCACATTACATATTAAGATCATACAAGTCATTAAAGGGCCTCTACGTGTTGGCTTTGGCCCCACGCACGCCTCCCAAAAATCCGGGACTCTGTAGTCCCGAGCATTGGAAATGACTGATAATAATAATAATTTATTTCCAAAAAGTTTTACAGGCATATTAAATTACATTTCCGGGCCCCCACACTAGGCTAGGCCTGTCCTGTGGACAAACAAATGCAACGGACATATTTAGGAAGCGCAATGCTGCTGCAATGCAAGTTCTTGCCTAAGCACTCAACATTATCTGCAGGTATTCCTCTATTACAAGAATGCAGCTCAAAAATTCAGTGGCGCTTTGGCAAGATGAGGAAATGCAAAGGAGCACGCCGTCGGATTGTGTGCATGGAAATATTTTACTATGCATGATACAAGTGGATGGTTTTTCGCGAAGAGCACAGCGAATTACATAGTAGGAGCACTATCTAATAGGAGGGTGTTTCTGGCTGTCACATGGGTTTAGATATGTATGTAAATGTACGACAGGTGTATTTAAGTAATTTGTCTGATCATATAATTAGTACTTGAACTCGTTTTTGCGTTAAAGATATATTATTGCTTATAGAATAGTGATCTTATATCATACCTTCCTCTTATATTCCTCTATCTTTTAAAAACCCCCGCATCAAAATGCGTTACGTACTTTTAAAGATTTAAGCACACAAAGGAACAGACAGACGCGGAAAGCGACTTTGCTTTATTCTATGTAGTGAGAGTGTAGAGACCAGATAAAGTGTTCGTGTGAATAATATACAACACAAAGGACAGACAATATTTACAAATCTTGCTTTTCTTCTGTACCAACCGTTAAACTTAATCAGCATGATTGATGAATGTATCAAAAGTAGACGCTATATAAAACTATATTTATGATTTTGAATACCTAACGCAGTAAACTTTGCAAGGTATTGTAGTGTCATGTGTAGGTAGGTATGTATGAACAAAAGGAAGTAGTGACTTAATACCTATTCAGTTTTTACGAGTAGGTACTCGTTATGTGCAGGACAAGCCAAAATTTCCCAACGGGAACAAGTTAAGAACAAATAGTCAAAGGGTGCGAAAAAGTGGTCAGCGACCTCTAATAAATTATCTCATCGTTGCTCACGAGTTGGTTACACTACTCGAGAAAACAACAGTGCGAATAACAACTCTATCCCAAGGCATTACGGTCTCAATCAGAACTCAATTTGGCGTGTATCTTTTTCTTAACACTGAAGACATTATTCAAGAGGGCCACGTTGAAAATTCAACTCTATTCCTTGGTAATAAGAGTTATGGGGACAGCGGGGTAAAGTTATCGGTGTATTCCGGTAAGGGATTCCTCTTGAAACAATTTATGTGTTTGCCCAAGTTGGAAGTTTTTGGGTCATTATTTTATTTGGTTTCCTTACCAGTTGACGGGCGTTTTGTAACTTTATACTTAGCATAAATGTTTTGGTATATAAGAGTTTAAGAGATTACGGATTGATGCTTCTGTATTAAAGTATTGGAAATCTGTAATCATTGTTTCCTTATATATGCGACTAGTTAAAATTAATCTTCCAAACTTTACAAACTTAATAAGGTAGGTTTTTTAAATTCATTCGATTTACATCCCAGAGCATCTTTAACGCTTGGCCGCAATCGGTAACACCAAATTTAGTGTCTCATTTAATATTAACAACGTAAAAGTGGTAGGTACTTTTCATGTGGCACATGGCAGGAACTGATGCCTGCCTACCCGTCTGGGAAAAAGACGTGATTCTATGTATGTACTTTTCATTAAAACACTACAAAGGTATTTAAAAGTTTAACAGACCATCTTATTTTTCCGCCTGGGTATTATAACCAGACAAAGTTATACTACAGGAAGGAATGGGGGTAGGGCATACCCAAACTTAAGTTCCAACATTAATTATGCCCATAATATACCCGAGTTGGCAGTACCGAACTGAGAACACTACAGGCTAAATCAAATAGGATAACATCTTCGGTATACCTAGTAAAATATGTAGTAAACTGAGAAGAACTAATGAAATACTTAGGTGTGTCTTCCATTTGTGGTTCCAGATTCAAATACCGAAAAATAAAATCGAATTGATTACTGTTCGTCACAAGCATTCATGAATCAAGATTATTGAGTTATAGTAAGTATCTAGAGTAAGTTAGTTAGTTAGCTGGATCAAGGCTACCTTGTCAAGTATGCCGTTTGGTGCCGCGTCAGATTTAACACGATTAAAGCTGGATTACTGACTCACAGGATCGAGGTTGGACATTATAATCGCGTAAATTTCCTACGTAATTGCGCAACATTGACCACTGCTAACGGTTATTTCAAAACTTCTCTTTTACTACTCCTAAATAGTTCATTAACGACATTCCACTTTAATAAAAAAAACCTCAGTATGTACCTATTTGGTGTTCAGTTTCATTTCGCAAATGCTTTGGCTCTAATATTCCGTATTTTTCACAGTAATTAAAACGCGGTAAGAAAAAGTAATGAGCGGAGTAAATTTTCATCTAGTGAGCGTTTAAAATATGTGTTTTATAAATCATTTCTCGTGCGGCAAAGTAAGATGGAGGTTAGTGCGTTTGCATAAGGGAAAATAGTATGAATGAGCGCTTTGAAAATAACTTCTCATAGCATTTAATGTAATGAAAGTCTTTCGGTAAAAAATGTGATAGAGTAATAATTAAATAGGTCACCACAATTTTTACATGGTATGCTCCTTCCCATATGTATATAAGAAATCATTTAGCGAAATATGTTATTCTATTTTTTTTTAGTTTTTCTAACATAACTATTACATAATGAACTAGTTATGAATGGACTTGTCATCACAGTGAAACAATCATCAAACAACTGATTACGATAACTCTAACTCCCTAACTCCACTCCGGCGCAAATGTTAAACGAAAATTCTATATTTAAACATTTAATTATTTAAAAAAGTTCTGCTTCGTTGTCCATTGGTAGCAAGCGCTGCGTTAGGACCGAGAGGTCCCCGGTTCGAATCCGGGGTCGAGCAAAATTTGTGTGAGTTTTTCTCAAATGAAATTACTCAGCCCGGAGTTAGGAAGTTGGCGGTTGAACGCCCGTGCCTCGGAAAGCACGTTAAGCCGGTGGTCCTGCGCCCGATCTCTATCGGTCATGTCGGATTGCCGTCTCACCGAATTATGAGAGTAAGGGAATAGAGAGTGCACTAGTGTTTGCGCGCACACTTGTGCACTATAATATGTCCTGCGCACTTGGCTGATCTCAATTGAGATCGGACGCCATGGCTGAAATCGGTCGGACGCCTTATATTATATTTAAAAAAACCTCTTGGTACAAAATGCACTACGTCCCACAATTATACTCCACCTACCGTAACAAACATTACGGTATTACGGCACCATCCGTAGTTTCGTACCTAAACTAGTGGTTAGCAGGTAAGTTAGAAGCCCGCTGTACAAGACAATGTCCGCAACTATTGAATTCAATTTCCGTTGCACATTGCTGCGCAACTTTGGACGGCCAAAAGCTTCTCAATACAGGAAACTTGCAGTCGTTTAGCGGGGCCTTTATTCTAGTTTACTGCGTTCCGTCACAATATTTAATACTGGCCGAGTTTAGGAAGTTTGCGACTTGTTATTTGAAACGTTTTAGAATTTTAGATAGAAGGGAATTTGCTTCACCATAAGCTGGAGTTGTCTGATATCTAGAATTGTACTTCGACGTTGCATCCTCGAGATTTATGATAACACTTGTAGTCCACTCTTCAATGTATTAGGCATCGAACACTATTTTAGAATACTGAAAAAATAAACTATTAAAAAGACATAAGTCATCCTCATTTTACCGCTCACCTGTGACATTGACGTCTTGTGTCATTCGCTTTTCGTGTTGGGCATCGATTTATGTTTATCCATGTAATTTATTGTTTAAAGTGAGTAATTAAGCAGTAATAAACAGTGTAAGTGTAAATTATGAGAAAGGGAAACGTAAGTAAGGATTTCGAGCATTTTAATCACAAAAAATCTCGAAAGAAAGTTACTTAAACAACAAACATCCAGTGATTCCGGTAAGTGCTTTACATTGATTAAATTTATCACTTCCAAAGGTTTTACACGCACAATGCGGTGTGGATAATAATAGTGCAGTAAGCGTAATTATAAATTACAATAAATTACTATGTAACATAAACATAACTTATGACTATGACACCTAAAAAGTAGGGTTATGGATGTTTTGTTTTACACAAACAATTTCCCCCTCTATTAACTAAAACATAACTTAAATTGGAATATTTATTCTGTTTAGCCTTTTGGCACAGCACATTATAGTACCATGATAGGATTATGGTCCATACTGAGAACAATTAATCAAAGCAAAATCATTTATTGCTAGTCACATAAAGGATAAATATCTTAAAAATAACATTTTAGCTTTATAAACATTATAAACCAACATAAAATTTAAGTAAAATAGAACATTATTATAAAAATAAAAATTACTGATCATTAAACAATTATTGTAGTGAGTCATATGACTTGTTTATAAGTTATTCTTTTAATCCTGCAACGGACTGAACCTGTTGAAAATTTTCATTGGGTTTGAACCTTATGTCAAAAGAATAAAGTTCAGAATTTGGTGGGAATATTTAGCTATGGCTAAAGTTTAATCTGTGTTTTAGTATTCTAATATGTAGTACCGTGACATGTTCACGGTCTGTACTAAATACACATTATGTTATACTGTGATGATAGTTTACACTAAGAGAATATATGTGTGAGGTGATTACAGTCTGTTCTAAATACAAATTATATAATATTGTAACAAGAACATATAAATTATTTATTTCTTTGGATGTCAACTTAAACAAAATCACACGACAGTCAATCATGTTGTGTGTCATATATTGAGTTCAAAAATAGTCTGGAGACAGATAAAGAATCTCGACTCATTAGTATTGATACTGATGACAGTTATCACCATCACCTTATGATAAAGATCATTTTGCCACCCATATACAAGTAAATGCAAAGTGCATGAGTAGATTATAATCCTATTCGTTCCATCTTCTTTAACATTTAAATATGTCTTAAGGGAGATAATAAATGACAAAACCACAGGAATAATGATTGGTCCAAGTTGGCCAAGTCAATTCTGTACCCCCGTTTAGGTGTACAGTCAATCACATCTCCATTGTTCTTCGGACATGATTTAAGATAGTACAACAAATATATTAAAAGCTTTTGAAATATTATGAACAGTGTGTTGATGGATACAACACTGTATAAATAAAGACCCACATAGTTTAAATAATACATATAAGAAGAAATATATAGATGATATATATAAGTGAATTGAAATATGAATAGGTAAAACATGGAAATTCATATTGGGATGTGTATAAAGGAGATATTATATGATGTGTTTAGTATTATTATATATTTGTTTGGATATCCAACAGCAAATCCATAAGTAAAAATTACACATGATTGAAGATACAAAGCCAATAATTGGATATTACAACAAATAGAGTAAAAACTCTTGAAATATTATGGACAGTATGTTTATGGATACAACACAGTATAAATAAAGACACTCATAGTTTAAATAATACATATAAGAAGATATATATAAGTGAATTGAAATATGAATAGGTAATAAATGGAAATACATATTGGGATGTGCATAAAGGTGATATTATATGATGTGTGTAGTATTGTTATATATAGTATATATATGGGCATTATTAAATATGATTTTACACATATATGCATTACAGAGAATAGTGAATAAATGTGGTAAAAATTCCCATAGTGATTGAAAACATGCTAGTGGTTGTTGATCAGTATTGTGTGTGTTTAAACACTACTTTGGAATGGGCAAATAGATCGACGTCACTAAAAGATGAGTCATACACCTTATATACCTTGGGTTATATTTAATGACGTAGTATTGTGATGTCATATCACAATTTGATGATGACTCTTAGCCGTTTTCGGCTACTGCGACTATTATGAAATAATTTAAAATATACATAAGTATATATAATACTAGCGCTCCGCCCGCGACTCCGTCCGCGTGGAGACGTTTAACATTACTTCTTTATGGAGAAGTCGATTAAAAATCGGTCAATATCTGTACCAAATTTCATTGGTTCAGTACTCTATGCTGTGATTGCGTAACAGATAGGGTTGCCATTCGTCCAGATTTCCCCGGATTAATTAAGTGCCCAGGTTTTACCTAATGTGACCGACAATCTTCATGATCTTCGAAACCGCTGTTATGTCCGGGATTTTGCTGTGTTTATCCGGCATCACCAGTAAGGTGATGGCAACCCTAATAACAGAGAGTGTTACTTTTATAATGTTAGTAAGGATAAATAAATATATACTTATTCAAAAGATGTAATACCTTGACTTAAATTATGTAACTGCACTTTGTATGAAAATAAGTATTTGAATTTGGCATGACAGTACTAAGTACTAAGTATGTAGTGTTCCATAGTCACTACTAAATACAAAGGATGTAGTACCGTGACGAGATTACGGTCTTTTCTAAATACAAATTGTAGTACCGTGACGAGATTACGGTCTTTCTATGTACAAATTATGTAGTACCGTGACGAGATTACGGTCTTTCTATGTACAAATTATGTAGTACCGTGACGAGATTACGGTCTTTCTATGTACAAATTATGTAGTACCGTGACGAGATTACGGTCTTTCTATGTACAAATTATGTAGTACCGTGACGAGATTACGGTCTTTCTATGTACAAATTATGTAGTACCGTGACGAGATTACGGTCTTTTCTAAATACAAATTGTAGTACCGTGACGAGATTACGGTCTTTCTATGTACAACTTATGTAGTACCGTGACGAGATTACGGTCTTTCTATGTACAAATTGTGTACTACCTTGACATGATTATAGTCTTTACTAAGTACAAATTATGTCTAAACATTAAGATGGCCACTCAGCGCGCTCGGGCAGCTCGTCGCCAGCGGGAGTTGGTGGAGAAACGATGAGGAACTATATAAGGAACCAGAATTGGATCTGACTTGCGATCGGTAGTTACAGTGGCACAAGAGCACGACTTGGATCTGTACGAAGGAAAACTCCGATCCTTTTAAACGCTAGACCTGCTATAATTTATGCTGAACCTTCGAGGAAGCTAACGATCTTCGGACTTTCTAGATATTTTGAGTGACTCAATGGTCGGGTAAATACCGTTTGAACCAGAAATAGTAGATGGAGTCTCTAAACGTTGGGGTGAAATCCTAACTGGTGGTGGTGGAATATGGGGAAGCTTTTATCAACTTTTCTAATGCTTGAAAGTGCTTTATTATTAAAAGGCCTTTATAAGTTCAAGAATTAATTAAAATACCACTGATGGGTTATGGATGGTTGGATGTTTTTCTACTCTGAGGATAATAATGGGAAAATGAACTTAGCAGATTGCCTGAAGGAAGATTTTAATTTGTGGAAATCACAAATTATGACCTTTTTTGACCTTTTGTTATTTCTCTCTGGCCTTCCTTTGTTACCAGGTGAACGCGCCTGAGGGTTACATTTGATGCAGAAATGCATATTAACTACATACTTGTATTTGGAGATGGAGACAACTTGGAAGCAAATTAGTTTGCAGAAAGCCACGCAATGGACAGATTGCTCAGGATGGACATTGCGACTGCCATGTCGTTAAGAGATCGAATGAGTGGCGTTCAAAATGCCTGGAAAACGATTTTAAGGGTCTTTATAAAACCAAACCTTGTTTGCCAAAGTACACAACAACTTGGGATCCTAGTATTATTTATACCCATATAAACTTTGTTGACAACCAACACCACATCTCTAATCTGAGTTAGTAATGTTAAGACTTATTTCTCTATCATTGGAAATCATAATAGACTCGTCGGGTATATTTATTTATTTATTTATTTATTTTGCTAGTCACACTACATAATAATACATAAAATATATAATTAGGTACATGTGACACCCTGCAAGGGCGCTGCAAATAATCTTACATTAAATTTTATTAACAATGAATATTATGTCTATTAAGTTATTCTTAATTTATTATGAAATAACAATTTATAAATATATATAATCTAATATTTATTTTTAGACGTGGCTTTTACAATGATGGAGACATATGCTGGTGCATATTTTTGATAGATATTGATAATACGTTCCTTAATATGGTAAAATATACTGATAGTATATCAATAGTCTAGCAGCGCATGCGACAAAAAACGTTTTATACGGTTCTTTTTTTTACACCTTGGGTTACATTACATATTGTACTAACGCGGGACCGGGAATTGTCAAGATGTTCCTTGGTACACATCTGTTTATTGACTGTATTAAGTCATGGGCTGGTATAGACTAAGTTACATACCACAATATGAAGTGAGGTGCTATATTCACTTCAATATATTTAGCTATGGGCCTTTAATCCGTTAAACAATATAACTAAGATAAGTGAAAGAATTACACTTAAAAATTGATATCCCATGTTCACCACAGATAGTGTAACTTTCTAACGATGGAAGTTTTCTGAAATCCTTCAAGTGGTTTCAGAGCCTCTTCTATGAAACAATCAAACTATGAAATATTTATTCTTAATAGTATTTGTGTCGATGATTTAATTAGACCTTTAGCTCCGATTGGTGACCACCTCAATCGCTCCTTCTCAAATTAACTTTGCGAAATAATAGGCAGTTTTGTTTTCACCATAAACTATAGATACTTATCGTGAGATATTATTGTTTACTTGTAAAAACCATTTTACACACGACAAGATTTACCATTAGTCGTCGTTATAAAAATAAAACACTTTAACGGTGATACAAATACTTAAGTTTTTTGATGCTTTGATTTCAGCAGCAAACAGATAGGGTCTTCGAATAAAAATCTTAAGGAAAACTGCGAATTGGACAGGCGATTCGTAGGTGTTTAACAGATTTTATTAAAGATTATTTGAAATAAAAATCATGATGCTATTGCACAGGCTGTTCACAGTAGTCGAATATGTGCATGATAATTAAAATATAGAATTATTAGGTACCTATATAATTTATGAAGACTGATTGAAACTAATAAGTTAAAACACTTAAGTTTCCATTTAAAGATGTGTTTTGCAACTTGTAGGTACTCTGAACATCTACAAGTGTTATCATAAATCTCGAGGATGCAACGTCGAAGTACAATTGATGGTTAAACAAACTTACCTAAAGTGAAGTTTGACCGTAATTGTACGAGACGTTGCATCCGAAGAAGATTTATGATAAGTTCCCACCCTCCTTAATAGCCCTTTTATAAGTATCATTATTGCAAAACTAGCTCTAAAACGAATGACACAAGACGTCAATGTCACAGGTGAGCGGTAAAATGAGGATGACTTATGTCTTTTTAATAGTTTATTTTTCAGTATTCTAAAATAGTGTTCGATGCCTAATACATTGAAGAGTGGACTACAAGTGTTATCATAAATCTCTTCGGATGCAACGTCTCGTACAATTACGGTCAAACTTCACTTTAGGTAAGTTTGTTTAACCATCAATTATAATCTCTAGTTTATATTCATAGATGTACTCGTATTGTCATATTATAATATGCAAGTAATATTAGTTTCATCTGAATTTTGAAGTTTATAATCGGAATACTTATGTAGATACTATCTCCTTTTTACATTTATATAGTATATCTAAACAGATCTACTTCGTAGCTTGAAGGTAAAGCGGAGGTCGTATGCTGTATAATAACAATGACTATTAAATAGCTTCTTACTATCTTGACACGAAATGTAATTATCTAGTTAATTTATCGTCATTTATTTAACTAAAATTCATTACTCTATTAATTTTACGGATAAAACTCGCGTGTTTTGTTATTTGAAACATATTATTTAGAGATCCGACGTTTTGAGCTTTTTACAGAGCTCTTGGTTACGAGCAAGACTAAAGATGACATGACTTCTACGTTGCACTTCTCTTTACTTGAATACCCACAAAATATTTACTAGTTCTCTTGTTCAACTACCAACAAACGCAACGTCAACCCAAAAGATCAATAGCACGCTTATTGCTCCGTGCGACTTCTGTCGCGATGTCGGCGGCTAAAAGCTTCCCCGATACCGCAGTTCGCAGTCGTTTAGCGCCTTCATTCCTGCTTACTGCACTTAGTGCAGGTCCGTGCATCTCGCCTCGGTAACGAGATCTGCTTATGAATTTACTTTTACGAGTATTGGGTGGTTAGGTTCAGATTGCCTCGCTCTTGGTAGGAGGGTCGAGTTAGACTCGTAGCTTCGGGGTTCGAATCCCAGTTCGGACGAAATGTTTGTCAGGTTTGGTAAGTATTTTTGTCTATCATAGTATCATATACTTCAGATATGATATATAAAACGTCTATGGTCGCGTGGTTTAGGTCGTTGCTTGCCCTGCAAGAAGTCGCCAATTCAAACCCCACCACGTACTTCTGTGTTTTACAAAATTTGAAATTCATACATACGATTATTAGATGCTTTAACGGTAAAGGAAAATATCGTAAGGAAACCTGCACACCTACGAAGACATTTTTAGATTGTGTAGTTAACCATCCCGTAGGTACCTACTTGGCCAGTGTGGTTAACTTAGACCTTATCGCCCTAATTTAGACTAGGTGATGATCATATACTCGATCTGATTCTATGAATAGCTTAAGTACTTGTATTACTTGATACAGAAGCAGTATATGTTGTTAATCACAAGAATATCAGTTCCGAACAGCAATCGAACTCACGACTTTTGGCACAAGAAGGCTTGGAACTGACTAATACGCCAGACAGTAATCACAAAACCTAAGAACTAAGTAATAGAAAAGCGATGAAATTGAAAAGTAGGCGGAATGTTGACATACCACTATTGGTACTTAATTTAATACACCGAGACACAATTACTGTTTGGATAGTATCATCCAACATGCCGCCGCCCACAAGGCAATCTCTTACCTACTTATAGAAACGCTTTTTTTTTTGTTACCCCGTGGGTAGTGAGTGTTTGACACTACTTAAAAAAAGCCTAAGAAAGAAAAAAGAACAAAAATATTTGTATAGAAAATTTCTAATCTAGTTTTTTCTATTTAGCTTAGTTTGTTCTGGTATTATTAATCCTTATTTGTTTTTTCCGTAAGAATTTTTGATCAAACAGGATACTTATCAAGGATATTTATAGTATTTCGCAAATAAATTATTCTACTTATGCACTATTGGGCGAATAAATCTTTACGGTCGAACTAAATTAAAATCTAGACAGCAGGAGTACGGTGGGAATGAAATATAGTGGGCAGGACATGCCCCAACAGCCCGTTGGAGTGTTGCCAAATGGCTACGCGCGTTTTTGAATTTACCAACCTTAACTTTTAAATTATAATTTTGCCAAAATCAAGCCTGCAGTTGGCTCGCGCTTAGGCGTAAAAGTTCGTCGAGATTGCAGTGTCGCGCCGTGGGTATTGTTTCGCTCCGTATAAATTGCATGTGCAGTGACAGGTTTGAAATGAATAATGCCAATATTGCTACACAATTGAATTTTGTCGAATGCCTATGAAGAAAGTTTGTTACAACAACGCGAAGTTAAAGCTACATACATACATAAAATCACGCCTTTTTCCCAGAGGGGTAGGCAGAGATCATTTCTAGCGATCCACTTTTCACCTCTGTGGGAAACTTGACGTGACGGGTTGTGGACCACGTCGCCGCCATTCTACCTTGTGCATTGTTTTAACAAGGTTATTGCGTTAAAAAATCCAATCAAGTTAAAGCTACTTAAAGTTTTGTGCGTAAAACAGTTTTTGTACGTTTTCTGTTTCTTCGCTACTAATTTAATTCTAAACCTAAGTTTTCAGAGAATGGATGGGAGGGAAACTTAGAATATTTGCAATACATTTTCAATCAATATCAAGTAGGCCTATATTAAGAGTACCAAATTACCTTTAGTAATTTCTAGCTCTGTAGGTCACGGCGTATCAACGGAGACTAATATCCAAGTTTGAAAGGTTATAAAAAGGTTGCCTTCAGTTATAATGGGTTTGTCCAGGTGTAGAAGCTTGTTAAAATAAAACATTGCCAACGTGATCGGAAATGAAATGAGGAGTACTTTCAACACAAATTTATTGTCCAATAGCTGTGTAATAAAGGCATTAAACAATGGAAATGCATTTGATAGTTGTGTATTGGTGTATGATGTCGCTATATCTGCTGGATCGTGTTGGCTTTCCGCCAAAAATGAACATGGATTCTGATTGTACCAGCAGTCAATTTTTAGGTATATCCATTTCACGTATAAAACTAAAACGGGTATGCATACCAATCGATAGGAAATGGTCGGGTCCAGGTAATTTAAACATGTTCAAAATTGACCGGAGTTAGCAACATAGCGATATGCTGCACTGCATGCAAAACATTACATTGAATAATATTGATTGAGACTTAACACAATAATTACAGTAACATATCACTGCAATTTCCCAGTGAATTATTTTGAAACGTATGTTCTTCAAACACTTTATTCGGTTATCTTATACTTGATCCTACTTAATAAAATTATATTCAAACAGTACTCATTACTTTCAGTATATTATTCAAATTCAAATATTTATTTGCATACTAAATGTAGTAACATAATGTAGGTATTATACAGGTATTTCATGCGTACATAAACTATACAATCATAGGGTATTTATTAATGTATACAGTTGTATTTTATAAACAGATGGCCAGTAGTTAAAAAATAAAGGTATAAAATAGTAGTTCAAAATTAAATCCCAGGTGTTAAGGAAGGAAATCACTGAAGTACTGACATACCTAGAATTTACAACTTGTGCACGGATTTTTGAAAAAAGGCTCTGAAGTAGTTAACTTAAGGTTGATAATCACCTGCATGCTGTATCGTGCTATAGGTACTAGTATTTCGACACGTGTACTCCGTTCTGCTGAAAAGCCTGGCAACATAATCCGCGTTTGTTTTTCGCCGAATCAGCTCGTACGTAATTATTTATTAATCCGTGGAGAACTTTATTAACTTCACATGTAATGAGTAGACTCGACGTATAATGTTTTATCAGAACTTATGAGATTACGATCGATGTACTCGTCGAGTTTAATACATATTTGTCTAGCGATAACGAGATTTGAAAGGTTAGATTATATGAATTGAAACTCTTTGTCTGTAGGATCTTTGATCAACAGTGGATGAAGTTTGCAAGAGAAAGTAGTGCAATAATGTAAAATGATGTCAAACATATGTTTATGTAGGAAGATACTGGAACATGATGATTAACTTTACGTTTTTGAAGTCAGAGGTCGTAAGATTTCCTATTTTATTTCAAGTTCATGAATGAAGGACCAGTTCTCATATTGTATTGTATGTTTGTTATTATCAGTCATTTTCAATTTCTCGGGAATATAATTATAAGTAGAGTGCCAGATTTGTGGGAGGCGTGTGTGGGGCCTAGGCTAACACGTAGAGACCTTTAATGATTACTATTCTTATTACTTTTGCTTGGTATTGGGTGACAAAAAATAGGGCGTGAAATTCAGTAAGAGGCAAAATATTGAAAGCTTTATTCCTGGTGAATTAAACGGATACACTTCTCATCTAGCTCAGATTGGACCTAGTAAGACTTATGTCTGCCCTACGTCGTCCCGACCATTTTGTTCGCAGACGCCGTCACAAGGCGTATTCCCGATAGTATTGGTAGACGCTCGCGAAGTCACGAAACACCGAATATATTGAGATTCGAGGCCGCGGCTGAATAGTGAGTAAGTAATACAAACATGGCGTCGATTACGTGTTATCATATCGATTAAAAGTTAAAAAAAACTGTTTAAAAAAGTTTTCTATAGCAAAAGTGTCTGAATATTCGTAACTTTAAGCATGTTAATTGATTTTATTGGTAGTATCATATATTTTATTTTCTTAACTACCTAGTGTTTTTGACAACAAAAGAAATACATACTATTTAAGAGTTCCATTACATAATGGAATAGAACCCACGACTTGTGGCCATCATTCAGGTTACAAGTAAAAGATTTTGTTATTTTTACATAAAAATGTGTGCGTGTACTAGTATACACACGTAAGAAGTGAAACCAACCGTGGTAGGGGCAAGAAAAAGATGGCGCGTAACGGAAAAATGTGACGCGTAACAGAAAAATGTGACGGTATTTTCCAAAGCCGATAAAGAAGTTTCACTTCAATCTATATCTATACTAATATTATAAAGCTGAAGAGTTTGTTTGTTTGTTTGTTTGAACGCGCTAATCTCAGGAACTACTGGTTCGATTTGAAAAAATCTTTTTGCGTTGTATAGACCATTTATCGAGGAAGGCTTTAGGCTATATAACATCACGCTGCGACCAATAGGAGCAAAGATACAATGGAAAATGTGTAAAAAACGGGGAAACGCGAACGAAGTCGCTGGCACAGCTAGTAAATAAATAAACCTACACCATCGAGTAGCCGAGATTAAAAAAAAAATTCATGAACAAAATATTTTTTTGAGTTACATCTCATGGGAATGCAATAGAAAATCGACGTGTCACGTAATAAAGCCTTTACGTCACTACACCCGAGCACATTCGGATCAGGCGCTCTCTTATTTGCCTGTGAATAAAACATAACAGAATTTAGGATTATACTTTATTTTCAGAACTGGAAAGTATGAAAATGCTAGTTATTGATATTCCGGAGGTCTCCCTGTAGTCCCCTTAATAATACCTTCTCTACATTTTTACCACCTCATTTTTGCAAACTACCTACATATATTTTATCTGAGTAGGTACCTAACAATTTTTATGTCTAGATACTTGTGTTTTTATATGTTTTACAGATTATAAGAACTTTCCTTCGCGAAAAATACAGTTCTGTGTGGTACTTATTTCTTATACAATCAAGGTACCTAGTTTGAATACTGATGTTTTCTTTGGAAAAAAGCTTATTATATTACTCAAATATATACATTTGATTTTTTTTTTGTTGCTTCTAGTAACTGTGAATGTTAAAAGCAATTTCTCAATTTTAAAATCGCATCTAGCTTAAACAAGTCCAATTTCAAATGAGGAAAATGAGTTGACTTCTGATCTGGAACTCCCGAAGAAGTCAACTTACCTAAACCAAAGAAAACCAAAGAAATGGGCTTAATTTAAAAAAAATGGTGACTAATCAATCCAGTTCCGTTCTAAACATCAGGTAGGTATGCTAATTCGGCCTTGACAGATTTATCAACATAAAAGATCAACAGCGAAAAGAGTCATAAATTAAAATTATACCGAATGCCTAGTGGATAAATAACGTTGTCATAATTCCTCATTTTGCACAGACAATCTATTTTATCAAAATTATCGCTTCGCTTATTTCTGGCAGCGTGGAGTCATTTGTCGTTTGCCAAATTGTAAACACGTACACGAAATATTTGTCTCTCGAATTACGGAGGGCGGAGAAAAATGCGTTATAATCACGATCTTCCATTGTTCTCAGAGGTTTTTCTCGGCACCCTTGGCCCAGTTTATTAGGGTCCCGCGACTAATCTGCATGTTTATTTTGTAAACAGAAAGTGCTTACCGAACACAGCCTTACGTTTTGGAATTTCAGTGGAATAGTTGGACTTTCCCATGGTTTGTAATTGTTTATCGCTAGAAGCCGCATGAAGCCAATAGCTAATGAGTTTTAATCTTAGGCCTGGATAAAGTTCTTTTTTCTGGTTTATTATTATTACAATAAAAAACATAAAATTATTATAAAAGATGTGGAAATATTCGAAAGTAAATATTTCTGCACTCTTTAAGATCAATGGTGTGAAGGAAAGTGCCTAAAAACCTCTTTTTGTATCACACATGAAAATAGTTTCGTAAGACGTTATTTCCTTAGTTACTTTTGAGTTAAACCTTAACAAACAAATATGAATAAATAACTTAATATACAGAATTCTCCGTTAAACCAGCCATTCTCCCTTTTCTTGGCGCTCGTGTACTTTGCTGAGTCCATCTTCCCTTTTTAAGTAATTACGCTGATTGTCATGATTACTCTTTGGATTCTAATCCAATGACGAGAAAAAAATGTTAAAGTGAGACGCCATACAACCAGTGCTTTAAGTGGGTAGGTTTCAATGAGTTTTTGCTATGAAGTTACAAAGTGTATAGGTGCTGGTAGAGTACATAAATGACTGCGAATTACTGTAAAAGCCTTTAGATAAACAGATAAGGATAAAATATAGTTTAAAGTGTAAATACACCGTGAAAATTTAGTGGTACAACCACTAAATTATTATATCTTAGTAGTAAAATACCTTTGATTTTCATTAAATAACGGTTTTATGAAAACTAATATCGAAAGCACTCTCGAACCGTTTTATTACTTAGGGCGTAGAGCTTCTTTAGCTTTAATCAACAATTTCATGCCTCAAGCCGTACCTGATTACTTCACATAACTAAGAACAACTATCGCTTTTCACGCTTTCGAGTTGAATGATAATGGTTTGAAAAATCTATAATATAAAAATGAATCTCAAAATGTGTTGGTTAGCGCATAACTCGACAACGCCTGAACCAATTTGGCAATTCTTTTTTTAAAATGTTCGTTGAAGTCCAAGGATGGTTCTTGCGGCGAGAAAAAATCGAATAATTGTCGAGAAAACCCTAAAAACAGCCCTTTTCTTTTTCACATACAAACGTTTACTAACTAAAAAAAAGGTGAATATTAGTCTTTATGGGTCTATACGCGTTATTAGGAGTAGCAAATTACATAGCTACTTACTGCCCGACGTTTCGACTGGGTTACACCAATCGTGGTCGCGAGCGAACTGGCGTTGACTGGTTGTGGTTGACCATTTGGTTACCCATAAAGACTAATATTTAGTGTAATGGAACGCGAAAGTCTAAAATCTTACTTAAAAAAAGGTAGGAACAAAACACTGCCACATTACAAATTTATTCGACAGGACGAAGTCTGTCGGGTCAGCTATTAAAAATAAAAATTTCATGTAGTAACTAGCATGATTCGATAGAGTTCTATCCTTACCTTTAGTAGTTCACGGCGTATAAAACTTGTACACTCGTACCCCAGTTCTTTTGCGATTCGCAAGAAATCCGAATAGCGCATTCCAATAAACTCCATGTAAGTAATGAGACAAAGACACGAAAAACTCGGCTGATCGAATTTGTGGCGGTTCGTTTGGCGTCGCGGCAGATGAATGCTAAATAGGGGCGCCTAGCCTAACGTGTCGACTAACGAGGGCACCGACTGGCATTTTATTATGACCGACAATTGGAGGCATACTTTTATTCTATTATTAACGTCTATTCGTAAACTACATTGGGAGAGTTTTTTGACGTGACGACGTCTTAAATTAGGTTGCGGCTGGGAGTCACTTATGAAAAAGTGTAACGCTCGGTAACGTTACGATGAGTCACCGAACGAGAGAGAGGCCCGCCGAATGCCTTGCGTCTCTCTCCCACTCAACTATGATCGGTCTGCCGCGCGCGCAGCACTAGAGAATTAGACGTTGTCACGTAAAATCTTCGCCCGTAAAACCGACTTTACAGGCAACCATTTTTTTTCACTGGTAGTCTTGATAGTGCCCTTGTATCTCGCGCTAAGAATCGTGTGTATGATTCCAATCAGTTGACTTTTGATTTGCAGTTGTGTGAAACAACCTTAAACCTTTTAGGTAAACCAAAGATATAGTCTTAATTAAAGAAATCGTGTGTTGATTCGAATTGGAATCGATCTAATTTGGGATAAGTATTTGAGTGATGAACTTCGGTGTTACTTATATATTTGAGTAAATTAATGTATGCCAATTTATTTCGATTTTTGTAACACCGATGTATTATATTTTTGTAATTTGCGCAGTGAGTATCCTGTATAAGGATAGGTAGCTGTTTCGGGAAGAATTATCTGTAGATTCTAGTATCAAAAAACTGGAAAACAAAAAAAAAATAATAATATCCTAAATTATTTTAATGAAATTGATAGTTTAAACTGAGAGTTTATTACAAGAATATAATCATAACTTGTTCTGCATTTGGAATATAGCAAAAGAGCTTCTATTAATAAAACGCTTGTAAAAATATTTAAACACAAAAGAGGCTTGGCTGTTTAAACCATAGCATCATGAAGAGAGACTAATTATGAAGAGAGCATCTGGTTTAATTTTATAAATCCTGAAAACATTAGAACATGCAACAGAAACGTCGGCGTCCTTTGTTCGCGCGATCGCGTAATTACCGGGACGCGCACAATGCGAGCGCCCGCAAAAATGGCCGCCCAAAAACGGCGGGAAAATAAGCAGCGAATATCCGTGGGATCGCCAACCTTTTTTAGTTCATCAAAAATGCAAAACCCGATGGAAATGTATGCAGTTCCGTGGTGTGTTGCGCAAATTCGTCGCCTCCGCGGAAAAATTGTGGCTCGTTTGTGATGCAGATTAAGCGTTACTCCTCCATCGTGGTAGTTTTTAATTTGTTTCGCACTTAGCCGCGGTCGGCGGGAACTTCGAAGGATTTTTGCCGTGGAGATTTTTAAAATCCTGATGGACAGCATTGGGCGTTGAATATTGCAAGTGTAACGGTGGAGCAGCGAGAAATGAATAAATTATGTCAAAGATTTGCAGTTTGCCTAAAGCAAACAACTACTACGGTGATAGAACATTAAAAAAGCGCTTACCACACCTACTGATTATTTTACCCGAAGATATACGCCGGAATAGTTGAAAATAATATATTTAAGGGATTGCTTTTTGAGTATGTTAAAGTTTATTTATATTTAGTTTAGTTTAACAAACTGGTTTTTGTTACCAGTTTGTGAGTAAGATACTGATGATCCCACAGACAAACTATGCAAATAGTTTTATGGGACTACTGTAGTAATATAAAGTGAAACACTATTAGTTTTCAAATAAATAATTAAAATAATAAAAAAACAGCACATAAAAACGTTACGAGGTTTCCTCGAAATAATGATTTTATAAACTTAATTAGTATCTTTATTACGTCAGTTATTCGATAAGATAAATATATTATTCAGTGCCAGGTTCAGTATTATATTATCGACAATTTAGCTTAAGGTCTATTTGATAGTATAAGTGGATAACATCACTAGTCTGGCTAGAAGGTTATGTACGTGAGATTAATAAAATTATAATACGTATTTCAAGAGTTACATTCCCAAATAGCCTAGTCTAGACGTAATACATACTAATTTTATTGAGAAAATAATGTAATGAATAAAATAATATTAAACCTTTTTTTTTAAACCAAAAATATGATTTGTTATTGGCAGGCGTATATTTGTTTAGGTATCAGTTTATAGATGAAACTGAGTAGACTTAAAAACAATAACTTTTATTATTACCTACTGTCTTGGTTTTTACGACTCATTTATTTTAAGTATTAATTTAATACGATATATCCACTGGTGCTTTTCAGTATTTATTTATTTATCGACTCATTGACACATAATATATTCGATTCGACCGGAGCAATCATTCATATAGTAATGTTTAATCTTTACTATTTTTGCTTACAACCATCCACTTCCTACTACTACTATTATTATTCAGTACCTATTATTGACGATGAGTTTTATTCTATATGACCTTATTTCCCTTACACTAGCAAAGAATATTCCTTCAGTTTGTTTCGGCATAGTGGCTTCGCCAAGAGTCAGCTCTCAAGTGCAAGAATCGATATCTGAAGATGTTCGGGGAAATAATATCGCAGAGTTTGACCCTCCACGTAACAATATGTCTGCACTTGAAGATGTATTTCTAGCAGCAATTCCGATGAGAGTTGCACATAAGCGGGCCAGCAATAATAGGGACAGTACGCTGGAAAAATCGGAAATATATTTGTGGATGAATTCAGTAAAAAGTTGAAGATTATTTTCGGAAAAAAAGCTGGTGTTCCTTGACATATTTTATCAGGCTATTCATGCAAATTAGACGGAGGAAATTTCAGAAAAAATGCCTGTAGACTTGAACAAATATAATCAGGCCAGATAAACAGAGAAGTAGACGATTTTAAAAAAAATATGTCGGTCTTAATATGTGGCATTATCTTTCGTTTATATTTTTATCAGTCAATTATTCCAATTTTTTGTTCATGTAATCTTGTTTTTTAAATATTATTTATTTATTTGTGCATACCGTGTGTTTACCTGACATATTAAACTAAAAGCATAGCTTTTTGAAACAAAAATAAACTTTTGTTTAAAAGTGAATGGCACTCGCAAAGCAATTGTAAAAAATTGCATGATCTAGCATCGCTCAAACTCACATGGCAGAGCTACCAATCAGAAGGCCATGACTGGCAATCAAATTGTGAGAGTGCCAAATGAGTCACTTGCCGTTAAGTGGCAAAACTCCGGCCCTCTGACGGGGCACGTAATCAAAAATGCAAATGTCCCCTTTTAAAATTATGTTGATTCCTCTCCGGACGTTGTTGAATGAACCAGTTTTTGGGGTTACGTAGTCCGGTTGAGAGGGGAACCTTTGTAGCTTTGTTTTGCATGTCTAGATTTTTGTAGAGTTGGTGGGGTCAATCTGAGTGCAAGGATTGAACCGTTGCTTGGACGTCACTCCCTAATTTTTCATTACAAAAAACTAAACTTAACTGATTTGAACTTGAACCAACTACAAGAGATATTGTAACTTAAAATTACATCTCTACATCACAACAAAACAGAAGTCGTAACAGTTATACATATATCTAGAGGCATCAGTGTAGGAAGTAACTTAGCACATTAGGTGCGTTAACCAAAATAACGCGCAAAACGATCTTGAAACAATAAATTTCCGAATGTTTCACTCGCGAATAAAAACAGCCGTTGAAGTTAGCAAAGTTTGTTTCGGTACGGCGTAAATCACGGTAAGTTTTCGGCTCGTAAAACGCACGCCACTCGGGCTGAGAGGATGCAACAACGGTTTAAAAATTGCATATAAACTTTACCTGGCTCCTGCCGGTTATGGCCGGCCGTTTTGTTTCATGTCTAAATAGCGCGAGTTTTAAATGGGCTATTGAAAACGTGCGCGTTGCTTGTAACTAGATCTCGTTTTGGTCGAAATAATTATGTGTTTTTAAGCCATTGCATAGCTTTTATCGCGGGCTTTGAGCGCGGCGACCGAACCATGAAATTCCGTAACGAAAAAACCTCACAATCGTCTAACGTCGTTTCAGTTCGGTAGACTTCGGCACGGTGTTTGTGTGCGTGCGGTTAGACGTATTGTACGACTCTACGAAACTCGCACGAATCGAGACGAGCTGCTCCGAAATCGGACGATGCTATGCAATAGCTATACCGCGGCAGTTCCCGAGTGCCTCACGTCTTTTTTTATTCAAATTATTTTTGCGCCCTTGGTAAGAAAAGACTCTACGAAATTATACACTCTATCATGTGTGGACGTTTAGTTAAAAATAAATTTGGCCCTAAACTCCATTGATTGGTATAATTGAGACGTAAGGTGTTCCAGCGATAAAATACTTACTTGGTGATCTCACTCCTTAGCCCCATATACAAGGATAAAGGCGAAATAAGTAACACAAAACTTAGTTCACAAAGTCCCGATAAGTTCCGTTACACGCATCGTGGTCCCAGTTCAATGTTAAAACGGAATACGACGATATTTTATTGTTTTCAAAACTTTTGTCTCTAGTTGTAGGACAGTTTATTTCCCATTTAGTTGCGCGCTGTTACGTATACCTACGCTTAGATATAACAGAGTGGTTAAAAATTTTCATTTTTCTTTTACTTATTAACCGTACGCGTAAGTACTTTATAATTTTAATCGCATATCAAATAGTAATATTAATATGCTTTTTTCAATCGTCATCGGGAAGATAATCTGCGACGTCTTGTTGTGCTGTAGCGCTACCATGAGTTTAAAAGTTAAGTAATATGCTTTTCGAAGATAGTAATGTAATACTTAGGGTATACCCTAGTATATAATACCTAAGTATTCCAATATATTACCAGGGGTAATATTAAGATGTTTAATTGTAATCGATAACTTTTTGCCAGCTTTTAGCGTACTTACTTACTTGTATTTATTATTTGTTACTTCGTTTCAAAGAGTAAACAAAAACACACAAATAGGCTCCAGCACTGTATGCTATAATAATGCTTATTGTCTTAAATATTTATACTGCAGTATGCAAGCAAAACTCATGCATTCAAAACAGCAGGCGACATCAGAATCTGACTACTCGCATTAGTGTATTAAAATCCGTACCATTCTCGTATTTGAGACGGGAACAAAATGTGAAGTACGCAACGTTTTAAAATGAGGAGTAATGTTCCGCTTGCCGGGGTCTCATTAGTATCTGACGGGTTGTTTCTATCGCGGCTTAGCACTGTGTGGCTGGATGGTGTTACACCGTAAGGCGGCCGATCTCAATTAAGATCAGCCAAGTGCGCAGGACTTATCATAGTGCACAAGTGTGCGTGCAATCACAAGTGCACTCTCTAATTAATTACTCTGATAATTCGGTGAGACGGCAATCCGACATGACCGATGAGAGATCGGGCGCAGGACCACCGGCTTAACGTGCTTTCCGAGGCACGGGCGTTCAACCGCCAACTCTACTCATTCTAACTCCGGGCTGAGTAATTCTATTCAAGAAAAACTCACACAAGTTTTGCCCGACCCCGGACTCGAACCGGGCCCTCTCGGTCCTTACGCTTGCTACCAATAGACCAACAAGGCAGTTAAAAATGGTGTTACACCGTACTGTCTATGGATCCACAAGTTTAGGGACCTATCGAGTATGTATGCATATGCATAGTTCCTTAGGTAGATGGTACAGAAGGGCTCCTCTATATTTTTGTGTGGATATTTTTTGTGTAGTTGTATCAGAATCACTACTACTACTTTTTTGACATTTTTAATGGTTTATTAGCACTCTTCGGACAGATTTTTCTTGAAGATATATAAACATTTTGTTTGATTGCGATCAATGCCGCCGATTCTCATTTTACTCTTATCCCGTTGATCAATCAAAAAATTGTGTTCTTCTTTAGGAACTTTGACTTCTCTGGGACAGTTGCAACTGACTCTTTCATTTGCATGAACAAATATAGAAAAAAAACTTCGCTTTGCTGCAAGTCTACAAGGCTTAAGGACGAAAGTCTTTAACCAGTGCGTCCTACACGTCATGACGTATGGTGGCGAAACGTGGACGGTAACTGCACGGCTGGTCCACAAGTTAAAAGTCGCTCAGCGGGCTATAGAAAGAGCTATGCTCGGTGTTTCTCTACGGGATCGAATCAGAAATCAGGCGATCCGTCAGAGAACCAAAGTCAGTGGTAGTGGGCTGACCACATCTGCCGTAGAACCGACAACCGCTGGGGTAGACGAGTTCTAAAGTGGAGACCGCGTCTCGGCAAACGTAGTGTAGGAGGCCCTTAGGCCCGAAGGAGTGACAAACTGCGCAGGACACCTAGCAGGAGCTAGAGGAGGAGAGAGAGAAGTGGCGTGCATTTAGGGAGGCCTATGTCCAACGGAGGAGATTGAAGGGCTGATGATGATTGTTGCAAGCTTCACCACCATTTTTTTTTAGTGTATTTCGTAACATCCTAGCATATATCTTCTATAGTTCCAAATTTAGAGCACTTGTATAACTGTCTGCTATTTGGCATGATGGAAAAGTTTTACTTCCAGGTTCTAAACAAAAATTACTTAATTCACATTTCACGAGTAACTTTGACACATGAAGTATCTAAAATTCTGAATGAATTTTCCTCGAATAATGCAAATTTTAACACGCAACACAGTTTATATAACAAAAGTAACGTGTATTTCATTAGATTCTAATTTAAACACTCAACTACATCCAATACCAAACGTGTAACTTAAGGTATGAAAGTGGGTACTTGAACGTTTTTCTTCAAAATTTCAAAGGTGATGCGCGGGCTGTTCCACTTTAAATAATTTAATTATATTTTAAAGGGTTTATAATGACACCTAACCACAACATATTTTCGCTATTAGAAATCAATAACTGAAAAAAAATTTTTTTGACCCACCCTAATGCATATGCATCCTTGGTTGAATGTCTTTTGAAGCACTGTACACCGGTAAGTATAGGCTCATACATAAACTAGCATTTAAATTTAATATTTCGTAGAGGTAAAGGCAATTAATAAATGGATCTTTTTCATTCTTTAGTGTCGTTGCAAACAATTTTACAGTACAGCAGTGTCATTCCACGCTTTTGAAATGTTGTTACCAAACTCAGTAGGAAATCGCAAATCGTATAGATGAATAAATAATTGCAGGAAAAAATTATGTACAAAACTTCAGCTGGCGTAACGTAGGCATCCAAACCGGCTGATCGAAATTAATTTTGACAAGAAACGTCAAAATGTCATCATGGCCGTCAAAATGAACAAAAAAAAACACTTTACGCCTACACCATCTGTTGGTTGGTTCAATCCCAAATACCATCTTCCACTCTAACGAGAACACATCATCGGTGTGATTACAATCCGGGCAAAGTCAACAGCGCAAATAATCCGCGCTATTTGCAGCTTAACAGTCAGTAGCGACGGTGTAACGGCCGCCCGCGACTACCAAGATAATTTGATTACGTATGCATTAAGTGCATTTCCATTTCCCTATGCAGCGGATCCGTGATCTCTTTTAAATCCGTTATGTAACTCTAACGGAGTGCTCCAACGCTCGATTGTAAAAGTTCCCGAACTTGGATCGTTTTGTCAATAGTTGTCTGATATCATTATCATAATATTGGATGTGATTACTTAAGTTTCGCAGTTGCTTTTTGGAGTTGCCAGTTTGCGAGTGGAGTCTTTGTGAACGGATTGGAAAGTTTAAACGTGCAGTTTAATACGCGCTTAAGCAGTTATTTTATTTTTTAAGATCGCCCAAATTGTGTGAACTTTAATTTGAAATACTATTTTATTCAATTTGCTCAATAAAGGTATCCATGTAATACGTTATATTTGTAGTTGTATGTCCTTCCTGCTATTCTCTTAATCGCTGAGCTAGTTGGAAGTCTAATTATATCTGTGGAAAACAAACACCGCATACTATGTCATGTTAGCAGACAACTTATAAACAGCAAGCAAAGTTTTCACTAAATATCCTACCACAGTTAAACGATGAGCAAATCCTTACTAATATTACAAATACAAAAGTAAACTTTGTCCGTCTATCTGTCCAACTTTCACGTCAAAACAACCGAACCGATAATTTTTAAATTTGGTCCCTACACTGATAATTAAGAGCCTTAACTAGGCTTTATTTTTTAGCTGCTCTTTAAGGTAGTAACGTTTCCGGCGATACACTATACGATGCGAACGAAGTCGCCGGGCGTGCTAGTGTGGTTATAAACACAGAATTAGCGGTCGCTCAAGAACGCTTGGCAAATGTTCAAACAAAGTAAACTCCCACGATCAATCATACCAAATGGCGGGCCGAGTTCACTACGGGTATTTAAAATTTGAAATTATTATAATAAATCGTATCCGTTTACGGTGAAGACAGCGGTACCATGTTCGTTATGGTTCCCCGGCATGCAACGGTGTCATTTCAGCCCGAACGGCGGGATTATGAAAACGAACGTCCAGTAGCGTTACCATGAGTTCAAAAGTGACGGACTCGATATCGCCTACGTAAATATGTCTACGAAAAACTTGTACAGCCCCGTAGTGTGAAAAACTCGATAGGTTTTTAACGTACGTATGTTTTCGATAGCCAACTCATGGTACCGCTACAGTTTAAGTTCGTAATTATGTTTCGCCAAAAGAGGTTATTTAATTTGCTGTTCCACGGACCTTATTATCAATGTGGGGTTGAACAATCCTGATTGTATGGAAAGGTTATGTTTTGCCAATTTATATTTATTAAGTTTAATTGGATACCCGACATCTGCACTGCTAATTAAGTATTAATTACTTTATCACAAGCGTCGATGGCCGAGTGGTTACCGTCGTTGCTTGCCATGCGAGAGGTTGCCAGTTCAAACTCCGCCACGTACCAAAGTGTTTTTCAAATTTGAAATTCATCATTCGATGCTTTAACGGTGAAGGAAAACATCGTGAGGAAACCAGCACACCTGAGAGATTTTTCAACAGTGTGTGTGAAGCCATGTCAGAGGCCTACGGGCGGTGTAAACTCTGACACCAGGTTGTTCATCAACCATACGATAAGAAGAAGACTTTATCCCACATGCGTTTTTTTCTACGAATATGTACAATACTAATAACTATAACTGACAATCTGCAGTAATGTTTAGGTGTGCCTTACCGTAGAAAGTCAAAGATAATTGATGTTTTATTTTCTTACTATCCTAGAGTCACCTTAAATGCTAAGTAGGCTAAAGTCAAAGGAACACATTAGTACCTTTAATAAAAGTAATTACACGTACTCGCACAATACAATCTTTAACCTCCTTTTTACGAGTATCACAATCTTATTTTTTGTATCCCCGTAATCTATTGAATAGAACAAGCTTGTGAAAATAATATTCCACTTTTAACTTTTTGCTGTTTTTTTTTTCGACACAATTTAAGGTTTAAAGATTCTTTATTTCTCAATAAAAACATAGTTGTCACTTTCTTGAGAACAGAGTGTACAATGGGTTATTCTTATTTATTGTCGTTCGCACCGATCAATTTTATAAATGGCATTAGTTCATAAAGTTATTCTATTAACAAAGATAATGAAGTATATAAACATGTAAGATTTTAGACTTACGCGTTCCATTACACTAAAATTAGTCTTTATGGGTCTACACGCGATATTAGGAGTAGCAAATTACATAGCTACTTACTGCCCGACGTTTCGACTGGGTTACACCAATCGTGGTCGCGAGCGAACTAACCAGTCGAAACGTCGGGCAGTAAGTAGCTATGTAATTTGCTACTCCTAATATCGCGTGTAGACCCATAAAGACTAATTTTAGTATATAAACATGTAAGTATAATAATATTTAAACTATTAAAATGAAAAATAAAAAGGATAATGGTTGACCTTTTTAACGATGTCTTCCAGAATATCACCCTTACGATTAATTCCTCAGGTAACCCTGGTGGCGTGATGCGTGCGATTTGCTCGGCGCGCTTAACGCCGCTTTAGGCTCGCCGTACCACTCACTTATTCAACACTACCTGCGCGCCGCGGGTTTGTACGAAGTTACAGTGTTTGTTGATACGTAGCATTATTTTTGACAGACTGCAGAAAAGGAGACGGAAAGGATTTGTAGGCTAGAAGTGAGAGCCATCCAAGACAGTTGATGATTACTAGACTACTCCAAACCATCATCGTATGTCGGTTAGGAAAAATAAAGGTTTTGTAGGTATAATCTTGATGTGATCGACTTCGAAATAGGAGGCAGTTCTCAATATTGTAATAATTTTTTTCTCAATTTGTCGTTCTTTATTCAATTTGTCGTTTGATATGTTTAGATCACGCGAGTTTTCTCCTTAAAATTATTTCTAAATTGTATTGTTTGAGTAAGACAATACCATGTCGCCTAGATTTGTGACTTTTTTGTGCGAATTTTTTTCAGCGCGCGCTTACCGCCTTTAGGCTCGTCCGTACCACTCACTTATTCAACACTACCTGTGCGCCGCGGGTTTGTATACGAAATAGTTCAACGTTTGTATGTAGTTGTCGGCAGGAGTCATCGCTCGCCTTCATTATAGAATGAGTAACAAGCTGCACGTGCACGGGTCACGTCACCGACCAGCTGCGTCGTTAGTCACTCCCCCTCGCCGCTCGACTCGACTATAAAAGGCGCTCACTTTGAACAGAGCAGGCAGTCTTGGCTCTGGCGTGGCACGGAACACTCGTTGTACCGTTGCAATAGCTTATCCTAGACACCTTTGGATAATTAATTCGATTGTCGAATTAATTATTATCGTTAATTATAAAACTGCTGCTGTGCAATTTGTAATTAATAAATCAAACTCTAATTGTAGTTTATGTCTTAGGCATTTGCTACAATTGCTATGGTTATACTTTGATAAAAGTGATAAGTGATGGATATGGTTCTCATTATGGAAATTAATAAAGTATTAGCTCGGTTTTGATATACCTGACGTATTATTCATTGTTAATTATGTAGTTACATACCCCCGCTTCCTACATCAGAAGTGGGATGAGATCCACACCCACTACTTGGTCAATAGAAAAATATGTCACAGGAAATGTCTTTTAAGGGTTTATATGGTCGGAAGGTATCAAAAAAAAAAAGAGTTAAAAAAAAAAAGAGCAGAGTTTTGAAGGGCTGTTTGCCGGACCAAAACTGGTATAAAAAAAAAGTAAAGTAAAAAAAAAAAAGAAGCAGAGTTTTGAAGGGCACGTGGCCGGACCGAAACTGGCTAGTGTTGAAGGGTTCTTTAAAAAAAAAGGGAGAGAGAAGCGGACCAATACTAGCAGATTTTGAAGGGTCTAATTAGAGACCGGACCAGAGCAAAGTGTGAGATATACGAAGGGTCGATGTGGACCAGACCAGAACTATTGTAATATATCTGAAGGGTTAATTGTAATATATCTGAAGGGTTAATTGTAATATATCTGAAGGGTTAATTGTAATATATCTGAAGGGTTAATTGTAATATATCTGAAGGGTTAATTGTAATATATCTGAAGGGTTAATTGTAATATATCTGAAGGGTTAATTGTAATAATATTTCTGAAGGGTTAATTGTAATACATCTGAAGGGTTAATGTAGACCAGACCAGAACTAATTGATTTGCAGGGTCATTATAGACCGGACTAATTAATTTTGTCAGGATGATCGAACGACGCTTTTGTTACAGAAATCTAGACATGCTTTAGTTGAAGCGTTCGAGGACGACCGCTAGTCAGGTTGGCCGTGTCGGCAGGAGTCATCGCTCGCCTTCATTATAGAATGAGTAACAAGCTGCACGTGCACGGGTCACGTCACCGACCAGCTGCGTCGTTAGTCACTCCCCCTCGCCGCTCGACTCGACTATAAAAGGCGCTCACTTTGAACAGTGCAGGCAGTCTTGGCTCTGGCGTGGCACGGAACACTCGTTGTACCGTTGCAATAGCTTATCCTAGACCCCTTTGGATAATTAATTCGATTGTCGAATTAATTATTATCGTTAATTATAAAACTGCTGCTGTGCAATTTGTAATTAATAAATCAAACTGTAATTGTAGTTTATGTCTTAGGCATTTGCTACAATTGCTATGGTTATACTTTGATAAAAGTGATAAGTGATGGATATGGTTCTCATTATGGAAATTAATAAAGTATTAGCTCGGTTTTGATATACCTGACGTATTATTCATTATTAATTATGTAGTTACATACCCCTTCTGCCTACATAGTTATTACTGTTATTATAACGATGTGCCTTCGTACAAAATTGTACGGGAGTTTTGACAGGCTGCAAAATAAATAAATATCTGGGACGCTTATTTTGACCCCAAACTAATCAGGGCTTGAACGATGGGCGTCAGAGACCGACATACATTCATAGATACTTATAAATACATACCTAAATAAGTATTCACCTAGACACGGACAAATGTATGTGTGTGTCGAACCCACAACTCTTGGAACCGCCAATCAGGCGTGGTAACTAACCACTGTTCCACCGAGCCAGTCAAATCTTTTTTGAGCGATCTCAGAAGGATGTTTTCTATTCAACTAAATATGGTTCATTTTATTTGTTGTTTGATTATTACATGAAGTTATAGTGTATTAACTTCAAATTATAAAACATACAAAATTAAATATGCCTAACACTGTCCTGTTGGGATATTTTTCATCGGACAAACTTCTCATAAAAAATTCTCAAAATTTATCGTACCCACACATTGCTGATAGAGCAAAACATATTTTGTAGAGCCCTCTGGCGCAAACGAGTTATTAAACAGCGATTGCTTCCATGAATTCATTCAAAGTTATTTACTTAAACCGAGTTTTAAAACATCTGAAACCAATAGCTTACTCACACGCAACAAATCTTTATTTGCATAAATGAGGGAAACGCAGATATCTATTTGTGTACGTCGATACGTCAGCACCAACTCTCATTTGCTCTCATATTTGCAGAGGGCGCCGCTAACAGAGTTGCAGTGGGCAAACATATTTGCATCCAATTTGGCAGCACAGTCAGGGCTCACGAATAAAACCGGGATGTTTGCTTAAGGGCCGCGGCACACTGGTCAACTGTGAGAGGGCATTGACTACTTGCTTAGCGAGTTCAAACAGGTGTTATTACACCTTTAGTACCTATGTTTTTATTTAAGACTAGCTTTACCAGTGTGCCGCGTTTTCCCCCGTTTTGTACACATTTAAAAAAAATTTGTCCTCCTATTAGGAGCAGCGTGATGTTATATAGCCTAAAGCCTTCCTCGATAAATGGTCTATCCAACACTAAAATATTTCAAACCAGTAGTTCCTGAGATTAGCGCGTTCAAATAAACAACATCGTCAGTTTTATAATATTTGTACATAATTATAAAACTGACGATATTGCGGCTGAATCGGCTACATAGAGTTTAAAATCAAAATTAGGTTTTTTTTTTTAAATTGAAAAAGTAGAAAACGAGCGTGACCGGGGATTACATTACAGCTAATAACATCTATACGTATAGTAAAATTTATTTATTTAATTTCGGTACACAAACAGATTATGATCGAGACAATGGCATAATTTATAAAACTAACTTACATACTAGACCATAATCTATAAAAAATGCACACAACATGCTTGCGTATTAGAACAATAAAATACAATACAATACAAAATTACAGATACATATAAACTAACTATTATTTATTCGAGCAAGGCCGAGGACATTTCGGCCTTGAGGATGTTTGTAATAGTTTTCTTAAAAAATGTAATCACCGCTGTCTGCACATGGGTGATTTGATAAAAAATAATATTGCAGTCCTTAATCAACGCAATAGTACCCAAAACAGGATTTTTGGATTTGAAAGACAAATCACCGGTTGATGACTAAAAAGTAACGCCAAGATTTCGATTAGTGTGCGTTGCAGTTAGGAGTTTAATTAAATACAAAATTATACAAAACATAAAATTCTTTATTTGCAATAAATAAATAGAGTAAAATAATAAAGTGAAGTATGTAGGTGTCACAAAGTATTCTCATATAGGTCTATTGTACTTGCGACTTAAACAAAATTGTGCTTAGTGATGTTCAAAATTAAAACAAAAATGGTAAGCGATTAATGAAATTTTTTTTTTGAAATGAACGACTGATTTCTTAGAATTATCTTTAGTTTTATACGGTGACGATCTCTTACCAAGTTGATAGTGTGCTGTGACCTTAAGGCGATTGTCCGGGCCTTTGTGCCTGTATTTCTAGGGCTGCTCCTACATTTTTTATGGTTTCGGTCGAAAAGGACGAATTGGAAAGTGGATAAGATTATCTCGACTGCCTTTCCTGGCTGTAAACTAAAAGAGATCGTGAATTGGAAGTCGAAATGAAAACTCGCCCCTTTTTTACAAAAAATCTAACAAAATTCTTTTAAAAATATTATAGAACAAAATATAACGTTTAGATTGCACGAAATCAGGTCATCAAGCAAAACGTTTTAAAATAGTTGTTTGAATAACATATATAAAAATCAAGCATCAGAAAATAAGTGACCTTTATTAATTTTTTCATAGCTTTAAAGCATCTGTAAGGTAAAACCGCCGACCGCATGTGTCTGGGAGTAATGAATCCTGATTTTTAATGATATTGTGTGAAATATATGTTAAAATCAGCCATCAGAATTTGAGTGAGGTGAGCAGTGTTTCTATGTACCTTGATTGGTTGATATATGAAAAATGGCCGTCTGGTCAAGGTAGCAACTAGCCATATGATGATAGTACACCCCACAACTACTCAATCGTATATATTTTGTCCATTAGAAAATAAGTGATGTCTGGCACCTGTGGGATCTTGGACCAATAATAAACATGGGCTTTATTCCAGTGGTTCCAAAACCCGTAGATCATTAATAATGATACCTTATACCAGAATGGTGCTCATGTCTTAGAGTTATATAAAAGCTGGAGTAACCTTAGCAGCCCTATCCCAGTCCAAGGCCAGCGCATCGCTTCCATTCCTCAAGGAATTAGTTATCAGGCGTCCGGGCGTTGAAGTGGAGACATGGACAATGTACATTGTATCAAGATCTCTGTAAATAGTGTAGTTCTGTGTGCGATATTGACCCACGCAGCTGTAAATAAAAAAAATATAATGCAATATTATTTTATTACATTGTGCTGTATTTTACAACTTTTATACTTTTGGGTTTTTGTGCTCGAATACAAAAACAATACAGTGTTAAGCTTTTTAGGTAATGTATTATGTAGGTTATTATTCTTTAAAAATATATACTAATTCAATATAATTTCAGCATTTATGTTCATATTTGATATATATCTAAATACAGCCAATTAATTGTCTTTTAGGGATAAACTGAACGGCAATTACGGCAAATTTGCAACAGCACTAATAAATCAAACAGTACTCAATACTCAATACTCAATACTTTATTGCTTCTATAAGTGTTTACAAGGTGTTAGGGTAGTAATTATAGATACATTATAGACCCGTATACATATTATATACATTATACTACTTCTCGTTCGTAAATTTCAACTTCTCTTTATTAATTTTATATATTTATTTATTGAAACATGCATTTTAAATATTCTAGTGCTCTCTTTATATATCATAGACTCGCTCGTAGTATGATTTTAAAAATTCGTGTTTCTTTTTAAATGTTCTACTTTTTGGCGTAAAAACTACCACACAATCGCAGCTCTATTACCGGTAGGATGCCGGGTATATTTTCGCACAATCAGGGTTCTGAACAAATAAGTTAAGCATCAAAATAATATGACCTCAAAATAAATGTAATTTCATCCTAAAAGGCTGTCAAAGGATGACTTTTAAGTTACCTAAACCAATACAGTATTTGAGGGGTACATCAGCCCTTAAACTGGGGCGATCAGGCCTCAGTCAACCACGCTGGCCATGTGCGTGTTGGTTAACTTCACAACCTAAGAGGGGATAATATTATAAAAAAAACATCATATCGAATAAACAAAATCATGTTGGTCCTAATCGACTACCTATATACTGTTAGTTTCGATTTTATTCATGTTATTGATTTCCCCTAATCTTCTTGGCAATAATTATGAAATAGCTTGTAAAATAAGACTTTGAAAACTACCCTATTACCATGTCGTCGGCACTTAATACCTCCCAAGTCCGTGCGTGCCGCTGCAATCGCCGCGGAGATGCACCGAATGCACCCGGTTGCTGCAGGAGACTCTGAAAGCTACTATTAAAAGCTCACGTAGTTATTACAGCGCCGCGGCATAACATTTTGATGTTAATTCTTCTTAGTTTGTGTGTGTAGGTTTTGCTTGATTTTCCAAGAGTCGTGGGTTCGATTCCCACCCGGGACAAATATTTGTGTTCCAAACATCGGTGTTTGTTCCGTGTCTGGGTGTCTCATTAAATTGATTAAAGTATATTTGTGTATCCACTGTTGATTTTGATATCCGTAACACAAGTGTTTAAGCAACAAATGTCGAAAAATCCTTACCAGGATACAAGTAAAAATGCTGCACAATATTTCTGCATCAAGCTTAAGCGAACTCCATGATTCCGTCTGTTCCTTCGATAGTTTATCAATTAATACCGGAGTTGGCGACTCGAACTTAAATTAATCTAAATAGTTGTGAGGCTAGTTCACATGCTTCGGCAAATGACTAATCTTGAGTCTGCGGAGTTTAATGTCTTAGTGCATTGTTGCTCAAACTTCTAATCGCAACTTGTACGACATTGATACATAATCGCTTGGACGGTTTTTGCTCGACTATTCGGCTTAAGTCGATACGAAAAGAATCTCTGTACGTTTGATATAAAACATGCAAATCCGGTGATGATGACAAGACTGCTGCAAGCCATCATCGTAAGACAGTTAGGAAAAAAAAAGGAGTCGGGAAGATATCGAAATACTCGTCTTTCGCAGATAACGAAAGTGTGTTTGCATATAGAACACTTATAATCACAGATGTTGCCACGTTATAAAGCTGCTTTCAAAGTTTGAGAAACAATATTTCAGCTTTGAGAACGTAAAATTTTCGCCAAGTATCACATAAGATAAGGGTCGAGTTTCTCAATTATTCTCGTCTAGGTCTTTGAAGGCATCTTACAATTAATGAAACAAAGTAAGGTTAGAAACATAGCTTAGGGGTAGTATGTTCATAGATATTAATTCAAGTAAAGTTTCAGTTGTCTGATTCCCTCATAAGCTTAATTTATAATCGTAATGGAACTAAAGTATTAACGTTTTACAATAATATACCTTGGGTTCAGGTTAAAACGAGCCCAATTTACATTGCATGGACACATTTTAATAGCTATTATGATTTGTTTTATTCATTTTAAAAGACGAATAACAAGAACACTGATTTGTTCCGAGGAAGAAAAAGAAGAAATCGCTATTTTATCCGATCCTAAAAGATTGAAAAAGGTTGCCGCGTTGTTCACTAAAATTGTAAAAACTGCATTCAAAACTTGAACTATCATCTGATGAAAATGAGATACAGTCACATTTTTATTTATCTAATTTATCCCAACAGAGAAAGGCAAAGGGAGCACTAGCCTGTACAGCCTAGTCATAAGCAGTTTCTTAGGTATTTCAGCCGGAGCCAACCACCGATAAAGATGTTTGTATTTTTATAACTTGCAGCGTCTGAGCATCTACCATAAAGTTGGATTATGTTCCTATCCACATCCACCATTAAGTTAAAAAAAAAGTGCATAACCGGTATTTTAAGCAAAATGATCGTAAATATTCTAATAACTAGCTGACCTGAAAAACTTCGTCCTGTAAAAAAAACATGAAAAAGAAAAGGGCTGTTTTTAGGGTTTTCCCGGCAAATATTACCCTTATATAACCTAGATCATGTAGCGTAGCAACTTAACAAGTAACTTTACAGCTAAAGTTAAAGGTACGTAGTGCACATGCATTTTCTAATCCCGTGTACATTTTTCACTCTGAATATATTCAGAATCTACAGACACTTTGAAACTCCTGCAAAGATTTTCAATAAAGTAGAAGATCCTATATACAAGAATTCCTTTGTCGCCTTACGTGGTTTAGTAACTGTCAAGCGAGGTATGCATAGAAGTTAAATTAAACCGAAGTACTTGGTCTGGAGACCACGTGTGTTGAACTCAGTAGATGACTTCTCTAAAAGTTTGAATTTAACTCAAGAATAATATTCACTTTGTAGACAGTTTGTCTTAAGACATTTCCATCTGTTAACATTGAGGTAACCATTGTAAAGATACCTCGCATGCTAGAAGGTGTATGGTTTATTTATATATTTAAATTTATTTGTGTATCCTGTAAATATAAACTTATTTCTTCGTAACAGAAATGCTTATGCTACTTACCACGGGATCAGACCGATGTATGTAATGTTGTGAAATTTTATTTCAATTCTTTTTACATTAGCTTTTTTGCAAAATATGGCTTTCAATAATTGACAACCACAGACACATGATCCTTTATTAAAAGGTGTTTGTTACCTTGAGAAAATGAAATTTTAATAAGTAACTTAAATAAAATATTTGATTGGGACGTAAAACTTATGACCGTAATCTCGATTTTCACGGAACTAATTAAATTTTCAAATACACACTTGTTTGACTAAAACATTCGTCATAAATATCAATCAATTGGCCTTAATGACCCGTTCGTAGCTCTCTAAATTGTTTTATTTCTTAGAAACAAATTACTACAAAGGAGTTAGTATGTACGTCTTTATGGTTAAATAGATAAATGCACATAAATGTTATTTTGGGAATCAAGTTACATTTTCAGGTATAACCCCAAAATCAAAGTTCTCAGTAACTCAGATAGTTTTGCCGTCGCTAAATGTGTTTCCGGTATATTTGATGCCGACTTCACGGAAGTTGAATAATTTAACACATTTATTTCAGGGGCTGGGTTGTATTAGAACTTGCTGGAAGTAACTTCATTCCGCAAAATAGTTCAATAGTTAAGCGACGTCAGGATTTCGTTTCATTTTTCGACAACGGATACTTTTTACTATAATAAAATACAGGTAATGTGGTACCAATGGGTTGGTGGCACATTTGGCAGGTTCCTTGTATCTTGCGCCAGCTTTCGTGTGTTCGATTGCCATCCATTCGTTAAGTGGGTTCAATCCCACTACTATGCGGTTCTATTTCACATATAGTTCCAAAAAATGTATGGCAGTAGAATTGCGTAGTAGATCTAGGAATGTACCGTTCTGTGTCTTTGTATATTTATTTTAAAATAGTAGAGTGGTCATGTATGAATTATGTACTTGTAGGAAGTGGGGTATGCAACTACATAATTAATAATGAATAATACGTCAGGTATAGCAAAACCCAGCTAATAATTTATTAATTTCCATAATGAGAACAAGATCCATCACTTACCACTTTTATCAAAGTATGACCATAGCAATTGTAGCAAATGCCTAAGACATAAACTACAATTAGAGTTTGATTTATTAATTACAAATTGCACAGCAGCAGTTTTATAATTAACGATAATAATTAATTCGACAATCGAATTAATTATCCAAAGGTGTCTAGGATAAGCTATTGCAACGATACAACTAGTGCACCGTGCCACGCCAGAGCCAAGACTGCCTGCACTGTTCAAAGTGAGGGCCTTTTATAGTCGAGTCGAGCGGCGAGGGGGAGTGACTAACGACGCAGCTGGTCGGTGACGTGACCCGTGCACGTGCAGCTTGTTACTCATTCTATAATGAAGGCGAGCGATGACTCCTGCCGACACGGCCAACCTGACTAGCGGTCGTCCTCGAACGCTTCAACTAAAGCATGTCTAGATTTCTGTAACAAAAGCATCGTTCGATCATCCTGACAAAATTAATTAGTCCGGTCTATAATGACCCTGCAAATCAATTAGTTCTGGTCTGGTCTTCATGTATTACAATTAACTCTTCAGAAATATTATTACAATTAACCCTTCAGATATATTACAATTAACCCTTTAGATTTATTACAATTAACCCTTCAGATATATTACAATTAACCCTTCAGATATATTACAATAGTTCTGGTCTGGTCCACATCGACCCTTCGTATATCTCACACTTTGCTCTGGTCCGGTCTCTAATTAGACCCTTCAGGCACTAGTATTGGTCCGGTTCCCTCTCCCTTTTTTTAAAGAACCCTTCAACACTAGCCAGTTTTGGTCCGGCCACGTGCCCTTCAAAACTCTGCTCTTTTTTTTTTTTTTTTTTTACTTTACTCTTTTTTTTACTTTACTCTTTTTTTTACTTTACTTTTTTTTTTTTATAACAGTTTTGGTCCGGCAAACAGCCCTTCAAAACTCTGCTCTCTTTTTTTTTTTCATTCTCTTTTTTTATACCTTCGACCATATAAACCCTTAAAAGACATTTTCTGTGACATATTTTTTTTAATGATCAAGTAGTGGGTGTGGATCTCATCCCACTTCTGATGTAGGAAGTGGGGATACAATATTACAACATACTGAATAATACGTCAGTTTTATAGAAACCCATCTACTAATTTATTACTTTTCTTAATGAGAACCATATCCATCACTTATCACTTTTATCAAAGTATGACCATAGCAATTGTAGCAAATGCCTAAGACATAAACTACAATTAGAGTTTGATTTATTAATTACAAATTGCACAGCAGCAGTTTTATAATTAACGATAATAATTAATTCGACAATCGAATTAATTATCCAAAGGTGTCTAGGATAAGCTATTGCAACGATACAACTAGTGCACCCACGCCAGAGCCAAGACTGCCTGCACTGTTTTTTTTTTTTTTTTTTTTTTTTTTTTTTTTTTTTTTTTGTGGGACTCTCGCTGATAGCCTGCTGATAGGCTTTCTCAGCTTAACCGGGCTGGCGGGGGAGCGGATGGCTCTCACCCCTAGACATTTAGGCAACGTTTGCCTGAGGGCACCCCCTAACGGGGCTCGAACCTCGGCTCAGGGCGTTGCTAGGTCGGTCCCTAATGCGGACGTAGGTTTGAGGGGAGAAACGACCCGGCACGTGCCGGTATCGAGTAGTTAAAAGAGACGCGGAAGCTGCGGGGCGGACACGCGACGTTCTAGGACCCCGCCGGCGGGGTCGGAATAGCGGACGGTTATTTGAAGTGTGTTGTGTCGCGAGCTGTTGGGCCTGCGTAATGGCATCATCGGGCTCCAGAATTATATTCCTGGGACGTCGCCTCTTTCGTGGGCCTACGGTGGGATCGTAGTCAGCGGCCGAGACCACTAGACTGTTCGGATGATGTGGGGCGGAGTTAAAATATTTAAGAGAGCATAGCTTGAAGTACTGCGAGATGGTCGGCAGTTTCAAGTCTATGTGTAAGTTTTCATTACGCATATACCAGGGAGCGCCCGTGGCTTTGCGCATGAACCTATTTTGAATAATTTGTAGCTTTTTAATGTTAGAAGGAGCGGCGTGTCCGAATGCGACACTCGCGTATGACATGATCGGCCTAATACAAGTAGTGTAGATTCTAACCTTAGTCCTAAGGGAGAGTTTACTCTTTTGTTTAGAACGCAATGTAATCTGCCTAAAGCGGTGCTGGCGCGGTCGCGCACCGTTTTAATATGATGTTGAAACGTTAAACCGCGGTCGAGATGAACTCCTAAGTATCTTACTCGGCACTCCCAAGAGATCGCCTTTCCGAGCATGCTGATGCGTGGATTACGCGGTGGGAATGTAGTGCACCGCTCGAATAGTACCGCAGCGCTCTTATCGGGGTTGACTTCGCTTCTCCATTTGGTGAACCACTCGCCGAGAATGTCAGCGGAGCGTTGGAGGGTACGAGCTATGGGCTTTGCCGTGCGGGACGAACAGTACAACGCCGTGTCGTCCGCGAACAGCGCTAGGTGGGGTTGTAGGGGGGAGGGTTTGAATTTGGGGAGATCGCCGGTGTACAACGTGAATAGGATCGGCGAAAGCACCGAGCCCTGCGGCACACCGGCTGTGAGGGGGTGAGGCGCGGAGAGCGCTCCGTCTATTCGGTAGCGGAAATGACGATTCGACAAGTAGTCTCGTAAGATGAGCACGAGTCTGTCGGGCACCTCCATTTGGTAAAGCTTGTATAGTAGGCCATGGTGCCAGACTTTGTCGAACGCTTTCGCCACGTCGAAGAAGAGCGCACCCGTCCTGCGTGGGCGGGGGCGGTTTTGATTTTCAAGAATATGTTCTACTATGCGATGGACTTGTTGAACACATGAGTGTTTGGCTCGAAAGCCGAATTGTTCGTCGGGTAAGAGTGATTTAGATTCGGCAAAGTCTCTGAGACGGCTATGAATAATCCGTTCGTATAGCTTGCCGATAGAACTGAGAAGGCTTATGGGTCTGTAACTAGTCGGCTCGGCCGTCGGTTTACCGGGTTTCGGAATTCCTATGACTATAGCCTCTTTCCATTGTTGAGGGAAAATATTATTACTCATTGCCGCATTAAAAATGTCGGTGAGCAAGGCGATGAGATTGGGCGAGAAGCGCTTAAGTACTTTGTTGGTGATGCCGTCGTGGCCGGGGCCTTGCGCGGGTGGAGTGCCTGCACGAAGGTCTCGACCTCATCGACGGTGGCGGGCTCGAGGGCGGGGCCTGTGGGCGGGAGGGCGAGTCTCCGTTCGACTTCCGCCTCTACTGTAGCGAGGTGGTCTGGGTCTACGGGGAGAGTGCTTGGGGAGCATTGAGATTCTAGGCTGTTTGCTAGGCATTCAGCTTTTTCTTCGTCGTCGAAGGCTGGTGGTTGATTGGGGCGATTTAGGGGAGGCATAGAGGCACTACTACTCTGTTTTGAGCGTTCGGATGAGTTTCCAGAACGCGAATTGTGTGGGAACTAGCTCGCCCAGAGTCCTATCCCACTGACCCTCTCGTAGCGCGGCGATGCGACGCTTTACAGATCTCTGTAAGGCGCGAAGGCGAGCCCGGTTCGGTTCAGTGGGGTAGGAGTCGTAGGCTCTGGTCGCTGCGTTCTTCCTCGTAAGCAGGGCCCGCACGTCCGCGGGCAGGTTCCAGCGACGGTGAGCCGTCTCTGGAACCCGCCTCGAACAGTCGCTGACGACTTTGTGCACGTGCCCTGTTAGAGGTCGATAGCGTTTAGGGTGTCCTGAACTGTAACTAATCTATGGGGGATACGGTCGAGTTGCGGCGAGGAGACGGACTTAAGTTGTTCGCCTAAGCCGTTCCAGTCTACTTTGACTCGGGTAGGAGGCGGAGGGCCTACGCCGAGAGGGCCTACTCTGGGTGTTAACTCTACTACTACGGGTCTATGGTCTGAAGCTAATTGATGTAACACCCGTATCGAACTTAAACCTAAGTTTATGTTCTTTACGAGCATTATGTCTAATACGTCGGGGCGGTGATCTACGTTGTTAGGGAAGTGGGTGGGCTCTAGTGGGCCTATGACGTCGAAGTGAAGAGGGGCTGCGAGTGAGTTAAGAAGGGTGCCGCGCTGGTTCGTCAGACGACTATTCCAAGCTGGGCTTTTTGCGTTTAGGTCGCCTGCCACGATGACGGCGTTGCCTGTTGAGGAGGGATTCTATGTCGTTCCTAGTCAGATGTCGGGCTCTCGGTCCCATGTTAACGGGGGAGAGATATGCCGAGACTAGTGTGATCGGTTCGTGGCCGGTCATACCTAGCTTGCATACTGAAACTTCTATGTGATCGAGTTGAGGGGGATCTATAGGCGTGCAGTACAATGACCTTTTGTAATATATTAACGTTCCGCCTAACGGAGATGTTATCCTATCATTCCTAACGATATTGTAATTAGCTATTTTGGGGTCGCGTTTGTTCGGTTTTAGAAAGGTCTCTTGGACCAGAAGAATGTCAATTTGGTGTTCGTTAATTAAGGAAGTCGGCTATTTCGTCCCTTTGGGATGCAATCCCATTGGCGTTGAAGTAACCGATGCGTAAAGACGTCGGACGGAATCTAGTCTGTATCTGGCGTATATCCATTATGGAGAAACTTTGAAACTGGCTAACTTGAGGCCTAACTCTTTACACTGAACGGCGACCGACAGCATTTGTGACGGGTCGCCTTCTGCTCTGCGGATAAGTTCCGCCGCGCGGCTAACTTCCTCAAAATCGATCGCTTCAAAGAAGCGTTGGACTAATGTTACGTCCGCACATAATGCAGACGGCGAGGCGGCTGGTTTAGGGGGTGGGTTTTGTTTTTGTTTAGGGGGCGCGGGGGGGCTCTGTTTTGGGGGCTGGGGGGGCTTGGTGGTTGCCGCCGCTGGGGAGACCCCCTGTGTCCACGGAGCGGGCCACTGGGGTGCCAGCTTTGGTGTCGTTGGGGTCGGTGCCTTGGGGGCACTTTTAACGGACGGGAAGTCCTTTTGGTCGGGGTGGCGGGGAGGTTTATTTAGAATGGCCTCTTTCAAAGTGAGGGCCTTTTATAGTCGAGTCGAGCGGCGAGGGGGAGTGACTAACGACGCAGCTGGTCGGTGACGTGACCCGTGCACGTGCAGCTTGTTACTCATTCTATAATGAAGGCGAGCGATGACTCCTGCCGACATACTCGTTATCTATTTATTTTGCACTTTACTTAAGATGAGTAAATTATCGTAAGCAAGTAAGATGAGCTTTCTTGCTGATTATGACCATGCTCCGTCAACCTTCATCTCCAGTCTTCCAAGCATAACTCTCCAAAAGCCCTGATAATGTTCTACATACTCGGAATTATTATAGTATGATCATAGTTTGCACATTAAGAAGAGCTTTACCGGTTTATTTTGAACAGCATGTTGCACCGCAAAATTTCGCAAGTTTAATACCTGTTCCCAACTGTTGGTGCGAGTACATTGATACCGCGGATTTAGCCCCGCGTTACGGAGTAGAGACAGCCTCTGAACAAAAGTTTTTAATTCCGTACACCAGTTCTTGTTAACGGCTAATCACAGCGTTTAGAGTTCGGTTATACTTTAAGCTGGAGATATTTTTAGTTTTATAGTTTCGAATTGAACTGCACAATTTATGGCGCTGGTTGTATTATGATCGTGTCGGTTTTGTGTGAAAAAGAGTTACGATGAATTTTAATGTTATTACTATCCCTAGAGATATAAGTAATCCCATTCCGTTTATGGACTAGTAGTAATGGCCATGCATTGCATGCACGAAGAACGAAGAGCGTCGATGGTCGAGTGATTGAGGCCGTTGCTTTCCATGCGAGTGGTAGCCAGTTCAAATCCTACGTGCCAATGTGTATTTAAATATGAAATTCATTTGCTCGTTTATTCAACCCTTTACGGTAAAGGAAACTGTTGTGCAACCTGCACAATTGCAAAGAATAAATTTTTTTCAAATTTTAAATTTACATTAAGCTTTAAAAAGCATTAAAAACAACAAATAAAAATATAATTGCCGAGGGCAACCTTTCTGTATAACGTTGCTGTAAAGAAATGTTTGCGAACCGATAGTGTTTGATCACTACCGGTGGTGGCGCCATCCGTGGCTAACGGGTAAAAGTTGATGGAAAAATTCGCATTGATGACTAATTGCCTGGATGGCTCAGAGGTTAGAGCAACCGATGCGATATTGGGAGGTCCGAGGGTTCAAGTCCCCTTTCAGGCGGGGTCATGAATGCGAATTTTTTCAGATTTTAAAATTGCAAAGAAATTCTAAGGTTGTGTGAAGTCGACTATCCCGCACTTGGTCAACGTGGTTGTCTTAGACCTGCTCGCCCTAGTATAGGGTAAGCCCATGGTGCTTGGTGGAGATGTATATGGGCTGATGATGATTGCATTCACCACTTCAAACTTTGTGTATTAGGCGATTTTGCTGTGGAGGAAAACATTATGAAGAAACCTGTACAGTGTACACGTGGTAAAAGTTTGTGAGAAATCGACTTACCCGCACTTGACCAGAGAGGTGGACTAAGCGCGAGCCTCTAGGAGGATGTACTCTTATAGATGATTTAACAATCGAATCGAAATCCATTACCTCTTCAATCCAATGCCTGAAGTTTATACTTCATCTTCTTTGTTTGCACTTTACTTCCGTCACATCAGAATCCTAACCTTTTATTAATCTCTTACTTTCTATTCTATTAAATATTTTATCACATTATTCGAACAACTAAGAATTATTTACTGAGGTCTAATGACAGTTGTATGATATTTTCTACTACGGGGTAAGAAGAATAATGCAGGGTTAAAAAAATAGCATGCATCAGGAGTATCTGAAGATGAAGAATAGAATGAAATCGGTTATCGTTATATAATATAGTATGTAGGTAGGTGCATTAATCAGTAGCAATAAAACTTCAAAATATACTCAATCGTTTATTCTCAGTACATTCAAAGCATTGCATGTGCCTTTAGTCTATCTTAATAATATGTACATCACTGCAAAAGTATCAGTATTGCATTCTCTTTACTTTCCTTATACTGTGTGAAAGGAATGAATAGTTATGCATGGTAGTTATACAAAATTCATGATCATTATATAATAAAATATTCACCGGTGTCTATAAACATTTCTTTCGAAAATATTTTCTTAATCTACGAAACATTCATGTTTTCTCGTTTCTTGAAATAGTTTCCCTCACAGTCATTATCATCGTATTAAGAGCGTAGCCCTTGTGGAAAAAATACTTTAACTTCTAATAATATCTAAATTATTGGAAAAGCAATAAAGATGGCAGTTACCAAGTATAACAAAATTGAAGAAAGCAATAAAATTTGTACAAGGTTGGTAAGGTAGGTTAGGCTTATGCTTTTCAATATAATTTGAAAACATTTAAAACTCGGAAACTATATTTATTTTCATAATACAGTGGAATAAACAGATCAAATCCAGCGCATAAATGTTTTCAGACATGGACATGCTTCTCATTCGGATAACTTCGAAAATTGGTAATACAGTGAAAACAGAACGAAATTGCTGGATGATAACATTAGGCATGAAGCGATTTTAGGCCGAATTTTCACTTTACAGGCATATACGTATGAGAGAACTAAATATGCTGGGGATATTTACCATGTTGTTTTATTTTAATGAGCTCCCGATCTTTGGGCACTGTTCATATTAAGTACTTTGAATAGTATTTTTGTTTTATTCTGTTGTTTCTATCAAAACTCTGCTACTTCGAGGCTATACTTGTGTAAACAAACTCTTTACACTTGAACAAACTTTGATGTGAACTTCAAAGGGAAACTATAGTTTTATCTCAGTCACAGTAAGCAGTTATCAAAGCTAGCTGTGGCACATTTTTTTAGTTCTTATTTGTCTAATCAACTTCATAAATCATCACCATAACCGCCTCCTCGTTTGTTTCGAGGGATGAAACAAAAAAAATGATTACATTAGTTTTTTTTTAATACATACACGGTGTTCGAAGCTTGGTTTACAATTGTTTGTTTTGCTAACAATTTAATGCTAAATCTATTTAGATCCAGAATTCATTGGAAAAGAAAAAAAATATCATGAAATACATTAAGAAAACCATTTTTTAAAAATATGGTAATAAAGTGATACATTACATGGATTTTAAAGAATTAAAAAATAATTAGTGTTGGTTCATGAAGCTGATGTAACAAGGTAACAAATTCTATCGCTAGCGTAAAAACATTGTGCACGTTCTTATCACCCAAACCTCTAACCATTGACAAAAATATATTCTCATTTCAATCTACAAATAGTTTAAATTAGTTATCTATCTAAATGTCGAACTCGGTTCCATTACTAGTATCTTCATTGGTTATCAAATATATTGGTTCAGTTTTACACGCTTACCTGGTGCTGCATTTATTAAAATGTACATTGTAGATCTTTATACATGCAATATAATGCAATAGTAAAGTATTTTATTAGTAAAAGAAGTTGCATTGAAAATACACACGAAACACTTCATATTTGAAGTATAGGCTGAAAATGATTTGACGTTGCCTATTATATTCCCTTTTTTAATCGGAAACATGTACTACATCCGGATACATGAAAAATGAAATAGCATTAAAGTTATCTAGTAATGGAACACGACGCACAACCAATTCGCCTTAACTACATAACCTCGCGATATTGTCGGCATTACAACTAACGTCCCTGAGATCAACGAACAAACTCGTAAGCGCAAAGTTGACTACTTAGCTGGATGTGAGTGGGATGACCACGGAAGTTTGACAGTTGACAGTTATATAAACGAAATCATAATTGCTAAGTGTTTTTTTTTTCCTGACTGACTACAGCCATCATCATTGGCTGGGTGTAGTCTTGTTACCATCACCGGAAGTGGGAAACCGGATGGCTCTCACCCCTAGTGTTTTGATAATAGTAGGTTGAACATGGTATTTCAACCCTCTAAATGGTAGATTGAACAGGCTATTTTTTATAAAAGACGTTCAAAATGACCTCACTATCACTAGGTGACGTACCTACTTTCTTTGGCTTTTATTAAGGCTGTCAAGTATACCATAAGGTAGTGGCTACGGATACCCATTTCAATTTTAGCCGTCAATTACTTTCAAACCCCCTGCAAAGGTCAATTCAAGTAATGACTAAGTATTTCCTTTTTGCAACGTAGGTAGAGAGCGCGAGCGATTTATTTATACATTAAATGCCTGCAGTAAAATAGACTTTGTGATTGGCTCTTAGAAATGAAGACACGCCTTCTTGGCTAATTAACATCATTACATTATTTTTTTTGTAGTTATTTCACTAAGATTCCTTAAAGTCACTAATCAGTCTCACTGTCTATAGACTCAATGAAATCATGAAAACTGTGTAAGCCATTTATAAAGATATTATAATGTTGAAGTGGTAAATTAAGGTGGCAATGGTATGAAATGTTATCTAATGAAGGAACACCTACTTAATACATTGAACGGTGTGTTGAATTCTTAGTTTCTTCAAAGATCGCGTTGCAAAACAAACCTCTGTGGTCGTCCACTCAAACTGAACAAAACGGTCACTTCATAAACATATCGTTACACAGTTACAAAACTAGAACGTCTTCATCAAAATGTGTTCTAGCGGCGGCGCGATCTTCGGCATTACGCTCTTCGCTTTAGGTTTGTTTTTCCTATGCACACACTTTTTCTTCAGTCCCACCTCTGATTTGTTATGCGTAGTCTTTATTTGCGTTGATATTGATAGGTTCTTTTTGGTCCCGCACGTTTTTGTTTCACAGTCACTGTTAGCACTGTTGGCACTGTTGTGTTCAACTTTGTGTTCTGTTCTGACGATCTCTGGACTGCTGTCTTGCACTTTGATTGACAGCTGAGAGTGGTCGAAGCACTTTGTTGATTTCTGCGTAAAGAAATGTGTGTTAGGTAAGTGGTTTTTTTTTAACTGATATACAATGAAGGTTTGGAGTAATCTCGTCATCATCTAGGTAGCGGATGGCTCTCACCCATAAATAGGAAAGTTGGTCAAAATAGTGACAGAACTAGAATTGTATTAACTTGTAAAACACATAACATTGAAAACAAACAGTACATAATAACAGTCCCAATATACTATTTTGCTTAATCTCACTTTCATGTTTTATGACATTACTAAACACAAACATCAACTTATCGCAAAATCAGAAAGATATTAGTAACCTCGTTATGATTTATGCTATTTGTTTGATATCTTTATTTTGCTATTGCTTAGTTTTCTCTCTTTATTTACAACAGGTACTTTGACAGATTAACATCGTATCACAGATTAATATCGTAAGACATCATAACGGCCAACAAAAATATAAATTTATCTAAATTTTGCTTAGTTAGTTTTTAGACATCAGAAAAACAACTTCAACTTCTCCGCGGCTTGGGAATATAACCCACACTCTTCTGAAACTCGAGATCAGATGTGTATTTCAATACAGTTAGACTTAGCTAGTAGCTATTCGTCACTTTAATTACCTGTTGCCACACGTAACTTGCTTTTTTTACAACAAGGTAAAGTTCCTCGAAATATTTCAAAATGCATTTTGAGTTTTGTCCAGTGGCGTAAAAGCTTAATTTTAAAAAATAAAAATCCTCAGAAATTTTTGTGATAGGTGGCCACCACAGACTTGCGAGGCCTTTTTTTCTAGGTTTATATGAATGTCTGTGTCTTACCGTAGGGTTGACAGCCTTGGAGTAGATCTGGACGCGTCCCTCCAACTCCATCTTGAGCCGCCAGTCTCGAAGGTACATGTGCGCGGCCGCCGCGCTGGGCCAGCCCCTTCTCCATGTGTGCCACCTGAGAAGGAGCCAGGATGTAGAAAAAATAGAAAAAGAAATATGTTTATTTGTTGGAAATATGTTATAGCAACAACTCAAGGTGATAAGGGAAATCGAAATCACTAAAAATACAATGTTAAAAAAAATATAAATTTCTTTTTTGGTTTGGACTGTAATTTGTTGTTAAATTTTTATAATAGGTTAACAAGATGACCTCACTCCACCAGATGGTAAGCGGTAGTGAGATCCACATATGAAGTCGACAGGCACAATAAACCGTATTGAGCCTGTCTCACTCACCCTGAAGGCCTGCAAAAAATATTCGTTAAAATTTTCAATAATCCTTCCCAGTACTCACCTAGTTAAAAGCTGCAACGTCCTCGACGTCTGTCCCAAAGCTCTGTACATTAGCGCGGTCGATCTGAACGAGGTTAAATCGCCCCGGATTGATTTTTCCAAGTTGCGATTCCTAAAACTCAGTCTCAGAGCTTCTAGGTAGTACCTGGAAGCCGGAACCAGGAGCGCTGGAAACGGAATGCGAAGTGAATTCCAGGAATTACTGCCCGCCAGTCCCTAGTTGGGATACGTTTCGTGACTTGGCTACGGTATTCTGTGTTGTACGTATGTACGTTACTTTTCGTGTATTTATTTTTATGTAGGTAGGTATATTCTAAAGCCGCGCAGCGGTATTATGATTTTACGTATCATCTGAGCTTTGTTATGTGAATTATTATTTTATTCGTTACTGAAAAGTTTTGTTTCACAGTCCGATTTTATGGTAATGTTGCAAAAGTTTCTGACGTAGAAGCTTAGAAAATAATAAATTAGAATAATGTAGAAAAGTAACGCAATACATTTTACTTAATCTTATCTGTAAAAGGAGATTTTGATTTTATTATTTCCTAAATTAAAAATTATATTTTTTATCAACCATCCATCCACCTGCGACTCAGTCTGCGTGGTATATCGCGTATAATATTTCTCTATCATATTTTTTAACCACCACTGCGCTGAATAAAAACTATTTAAATATTATTAGTCTTTATGGGTCTACACGCGATATTAGGAGTAGCAATTACATAGCTACTTACTGCCCGACGTTTCGACTGGGTTACACCAATCATGGTCGCGAGCGAACTGGCGCCGCCGAAGACGGGCGGGCATAGAGACTAATATTTAGTATAATGGAACGCGGTAATCTAAAATCTTACATTAGAACTATTTGTGAACCAAGCAAGGATTAATAATTAAGACGAACATAATAATATTACGACGGTCCCTACGTATAAAGCGACATGTCAAAAACATAGGTTTACAGGAGAGCGTGATAAAGGTTTAAATCTCTCTACAAATTTTGGTATGAACAATTTTAATTATATTTTTACTCCAAAGTTTTATTCGTTTGAGGAAGTTTGTAACGGTATTGGTACATATTTAATTTTTATCGATTTTCTTGATAAAACTGACAGTTGACCGTTTTTACATTGTTATCAAAATGAAAAAATACAAGACAAATCTAAGATATCTGTATATACTTGGGTAATACCAACTCAATAAATTAAATTATTTTTCAAGTCAATGTTTAATGAAAATATAAATTACTGTCATTATTTTCAAAACCATACCTTAAAAATCTTTAGATAGCTATCCTTAAGTATAAACTATACATTAATGGACACATGTCTGTTTTTACGTTGCTAGTGTTTAATACGGCACAAGTATAGAGCCAAACGTAAAAAAAGACAAGTCCATAATAAAATTAATACTGAGACACCGGTTTATAAATAAAATCTTATTGTAGTCTCAGTATTAATTAATTATTTAAAGTACAAGTTTTTATATTAAAGAGTTATTTATTTTAAGTGAAAATCATCTAACAAATCAACTTTTTTTATATTTATTTGTAGTCTCATCGTAAATCTCAGTTCCTCTTATCATTAATAATTATTAAGTAATTTCAGTATGTGAAACAAAAAATAATCACAGCTTTATTCAGACGGAGCGCTGCACACCTTAGTGAACTGTCAGAAAGGGTCCAAAAAGGCACATCTGGCGGTTCAAAGGGGAGTGTTGATCCCGACACTAATGTACAAGCGGGAAGTTGGGTATGGCAGAAGAAGCACGACAGTAGGATAAACGCAGTGGAGATGCGAGCACTTAGAAGTATGCTAGGAGTGAAACTGAGTGATAGAATTAGAAATGAAAATAATCAGAGAACGTTGTGGTGTGAAAGAAGATGTAGTGACTAAGGTTGAGAAAGGTATGCTAAGATGGTTTGGTCATGTTGAGAGGATGAATGAGAGACGATTAACGAAAGGCAAACATAGAAGAAGCATAAATGGAAATGTCGAAGGCCAAGAAAGACCTTCCATGACCAAATAGGCCAAAGTTTGAAGAAGGGTCAAGTACCCGTAATCTACAAGCATGCATGAAGCGATTGATGGATGTGAAAGAAGCGAAAGTGGTGTGCCAGGACCGTAGCACATGGCAGGAAGTGATCTCTGCCTACCCCTCTGGGAAAAAGGCGTGATTTTATGTATGTATGTATGTATTTATTCAGACTATAATAATAATAATAAAGATGATTATTATTCTTACAATTATTGTCTCATCGTGAACCACAGTTTCTCTTATCATTAACAATTATTAAGTAATTTCAGTATGTGTAACAAAAAATAATCACAGGTTTATTCTACTAATTGTATGTAGTGTTGTTAAAAAGGAACACAATTTTTATAAATAAAGCACATAGAGGTACTCAATTTCTAATCTTCTTCATCCTGCCTGACCTTTCTCTTCTTTAACATGATTAAGATTCTTATAGAAAATATGATACTTTTTTGGAATAATCATTGTATCACATAAATGTTTTAAGTCTTTGTATTTTACTTCAGTGATAGGAATTGCCTCTTTGTATAATTTCTCTAGAATCAGATCTTCCTTCTTCTATACTCCCCTAGTATTTTTTATGTTATGTTCGCAGTTTAGAGTTCTATAGCTTTCTTCGGAGAAGTTGTATTTAAATTTAACAATGTCTGGGTGAGCCCCTTCAATTTTTACTTCTCTTATTTTATTCCAAAAAATTTTATCAGAACTTGTATCTTTTTACCACATGAACACGAATCGACACGTTTTTTGGGGAATCTGCCGTAAATAACGTTATGTTTGACATGACCGCGCTCGCTAGATTTGGCGCGCATTTTAAAACAGAGTACAAAAGGATATGTATAGATATCCGCATCTACGACATTGCTTCTTTGTAATTATCACACTTGTTCTCTTATACGTTCCTTAAATTGGCAAAAGTATTAATATTTAGAAAAAAATTATATATGGGCGTATGCGTAAAGATAAATCATTGCGAAAATGCAATAAAAAAAAACACTTTTTTACATGTCCTTATATACGTAGGGACCGTCGAACTCTTACCTTTACTCTTCAACCAGTCTCCATACATCACAAAATGTTCCCAGTTCTTGGGCTCAAGTTCGACCAGTTTGGTTAGAATTTTCTGCTTCTCCGTTTCTGGCTTGAGGCTCAGTAACTCCACATGGGCTTGGACGAATCGCGGTTGGAGCCAGATGCATTTCTCTAGCATGGAGACTGCTAATTGGGACCGGCCGCTCTTTCTACGACAAAGGGAATAAGCCACTTTAACACAGTCAGTATAACACACAGTAAGGACTAATAAATAATACTTAGAGTGTAATGGCCGAATATTGAATCGATAATTAAATTGGAATTTGAGAACTGGTTTAATAGTTACCAAATTCCAACTATAAACCTTTAGATTTATACTGTTTAGTGTCGTTTAAACCATAAAATATTTAATTGTTTTTCTTTTCAGTCGTAGCTATTTTCAACACATGAGCGAAGTAATTTCATAAGAGTGCACTGAAGTGTAGAGTTATTTTATTGGAATGATATTTTCCCTCTTTGTAAAAGAGCTTTTCTTTTTATAGACTTATTACATCTAACCTTCTCCTATAAATGTTGCTCTATTTTCGTCATGTCGTATCAATATCTTACAAGACTCTCCTCTATCAACTGCAATACCTTACGTATTATTCAGTGCTCTAACTATAATCCTTCCTAATTGGCCCTATTAGTTTGACCTACATCGTAAGACCATAAACAATATACTCAGCGAGTATACTCAACTTACTTGTAAAGTTTCCCCAAGTTGTAGTGCGCGTTGACGTGATGCCGGTTGAACCTGATCGCCTGCAGGAAGTGCTGTTCAGCGAATTCCGCTCCGGAGACCAGGGTGCCTATGTTGTTATGAGCGCTGGCGTAGCTCGGCCATAGTCTATGAGAACCATTCATAGTCAAGTCAAGTCAAGTCAAAATTCCTTTATTTATACACCGTGAAATTTGAGTGGTTGTTTTCCCGCAGCAAAATTATTCTATCTTAGTAGCACAATAGATTTGTGCACTTATTTTTTATTATTGTTTTTTATTTGAAAAAAAAAACATTTTTTTTTTAAAGAATAATTTGGATGATTCGACAGTATTACTAAACGCAAACCGTTCTGCCACGGGAAAACAACCACTAAAATTTCACGGTGTATAGGCATTTACATGCACTTACAAATCGTCGGTACAGTAAATAAATAACTTATAGATAAGTGATTCTACCACCGGCTCGGAACGCTGATTCCACAGAGAAGATACCGGCAAGAAACTCGATTGTTACTCTTTTTAACCTATTAAAAAAATATGCCATGTCATACAGCCTGTGTATGTCACAGTAAAAAAGAGAAAAAAAAATACTACATTTACTATTCATAAAAATAAGGCAAGCTTGAACAGTCCAGGGCCCAAGAGTACCTGTACCTGTTCAGAAAAGTGACTAATCGAGCTTTCCGGATTATTTTAAATCAAACGAAAACAAATCAATGAAATACCAAAAAACATAGACTAAAAACTAACCTCCTCTTTGCTAAACTTTTGTTTGCGGCCAGTGTCAGTGAACTTTTTGATTTTTGAATGCGTTAGCACAAAAGTGAGGTAGCAATCTTATTATTCTTCCCCTTTCATATTTTTGTTTGTTTACGGCCAGTGTCATTTCTGCTCTTTGGTTTTTGATGCTAAAGCTTGCACTAGTGGTTTAGATAATAGACGTTAGAAAATCATCCTCGGGGGTACTAGTGGAGATTGGGCAACTTTGTAAGACATTATGTAAATGCAGACATACATGCAACGCTTGTACAATCAGCAATAGTGCCAAAGTCTTAATGTACTTAATGAGTCAAATTGCCAGTAAGAAATAAGCGCGATTACTATAAATTGATTATAGTAAAACTGGCTATAAATTGCTATTCATCCAATATAATGTAAAATACTTATTAGATGTGAAATCTACTTTGTATTTATTTAATTTGATATTTGCAAGAAGAGGTACCAAAAGAAAGAAAAACAACAATAAGATTCCCAGGACAACATCGTTGGAGAACAAATCTCTTTACAAACATGAGGATTAGATGACAAGTTCTAGTAGCGACATGTATGCAAATCTGTTACTTTGACGGAACTATTGCAAACCACAACCGTGCTCGCAGCTATGCGATACGTGCTTGTAATTACCGAACTACAGGGGTGGCAAGAGGAATATGAAGAATTAACAGGATTTAATATGATTACAAATTCAAAATAACGATTTTATTCATTGTAATATGGTCTTGCGTCCTGGTGGAAAGTTATGCGCTTGATCTCTTAATTGTTTGACTTATTTTTTTAAGAAACGGTGTGATTATGATAAACGAGTAAAGGTAAATCAAAATACACTAAACTAATCACTTTTTACATTTTCACATTGAAATTTACATAATAGTTGTAAAGTTGGCAAAATATATTGTGAGAGCTGCACAAACCTACTGTATTTCAAAACATTTAGATTTTTCCATACCCCCGTCTTCTTCTTATTTTCATCTACTCAAATAAATCAAGAAATTATTACTTACAATGTCATAATTTTACAAGCATTAACTTCATCCTCAAAGGGGTGTTACAAAAAGTTCCGATCTCGCAATATCGCCACCCCTACCGATTCAAAAGCTTAGAAGTCCTCCCGTTACGGCAAACGTCTTTGTTACCTCAACGCCTCTTTGTAATGTTTGATAGCGCTCTCCTGCTGCTCAGTTTCTCGCAGGAAGTTGCCCAAGTTGTAGTGCAGCTTGGCGTTTTGCGGCAAAGTCACTAAATCCGCCCTAGAACAAACAAAACACATTTGGAGGTAATTTACGCGCGGCCCGTAAGGGGCGTGGTACACTGGCGATTTGTGAGCGGTTGTTGTAAAGTCGTCGCAGTATTCTCATACTGTATTAGGTGTGGAGTAGATGACTCCCCCGCAAGTCCGGTGATGATGACGAGGCTACTCCAAGCCATCATCGTATGTCAGAAAAAAAGGTTCTTCTGTATGATTATCAGCCGCTACTGTAGTAGCAAACTCATTATTTTGTAATTTCATGTGTTGTCGATATCAAATAAATATCTTTTCTTTCTTTCTTTCTTTCAAACTGTAAAAAAAACCGGCACACTAAAAATTAGATGCTCTGAGGTAACAAACATAAAAAAATTACAGACAAATTTGAAAACCTCCTTTTTTTAAAGAAGGTTAGTAAATGCTTATTTTAGGCGCTTTTATAGTTAAGCACTGCAAAAATCCGTCAAGGAAATGTAAAATTCAGATGGGCATATAACGTGAAATTTTGGATCTCTACCAATTTTTAGAACTCTATCTATCTATAGCTAACCGAGATTTTAAACATAAAATGTACGATAAAATAAACCACATTTTACAAACAAAAGAGAAAACCGGGGATCCCCTTCAAAAGCGAGTCAATGCAATTTGACGCGAGACATTTTTTTATTCGCTTTAAAACGAGACTGTAGATACCAGCGCGGCGTATAACGCAGTATTATAGTAGCAGAGAGAAAACGTGTAATAAAAATGCTATGCATGTGAGAATTCACCAGTGTGGTGAGGCCTTAACGATCACAGGGCGAATTTCGACCGCCCCGCCTTACTGATTTATTTCAAAACTCGGATGCATATATTGGAGCGAAGTTGGCGAGAGGCGATCGGGATGGGTATTCGATTTGTTTACATTTCGAGAATTTGAATACTGCAAAATTCATGTCCGGTAGCAGTGAAACTTTATAACTGGCCTAGTTTGAAACTATCAGTTTCAAATGCAATAAAGTCGTTTTAAACTAAGCGGTTCCTTATTCCTTAATTCACACAAGGTTACTTTAATTTAATTTAATTTATTTATAATTGTATTCATCTTTCTTTATTTCTTGTGTTTTGTCACTCAAAGGTTCTGCTAGAGTATCAGGGCCGTCGCGTCCTTGCGGCTATTACGGCACATGCTGAGGCAAAACCTATTACTCATTTTAATATTTTGTGTGTGTTTGTTTTAATTTTGAGTCGATTTTTATTTTGACCATCTATAAATAATATAATCATTCTATCTCACTCACACACACACATATTAATATTATAAAATGCACCCAATCATCGTAATCAGTTGAGACGAAAACCACATTCCCACCATCGATCCATGGCATGACCACTCCATCATCACAAAAACCAATAAGCTTGCCCCAAGCACAAAGCCTTCGCGTAATCGAAACGTTATAGGAATGTTATCGCCATAAACAAGTAATAAAATCCCTCATTTGAACTGACGAAATTGGACCGTAAACGGCCATGCGGTCGGTATAGCCGATATTTCATTACGGGTCGCGAACGAAGTTTTATGGAGTTTAAACTTAGATGTTGTTCTATTAAAATATTGGGTCTGGTATTGATAATGCTCGTAAACGTCGATTGAGTGCGGCGGATGGAGTACTGTGATGGAAATTGGAAATGCCGGTTTATAGTTTCTAGAACAATTAATGCAGTACAATACTATTTTGAGATAACAGTGGAGAACGTATTTCGCTGATATTATCGATACATTTTAATACACTAAACCTACATTCAGTTTGCATTCGATCTAATTTTGAATTGAAAGTGATACCTGAATAATTTCGCGGTAGCTATTTAAAAGAAATTTATGTGATTATTTAATATGATTTTTTTCTTTAAAACGTGAATCAACTTTTTTCGTAATATATCAAATAAAAATATCTTTTAGTACCTATCGTACACCTTTAGCTTTCATCTTCTCACTCGCATTATACCTAAATACCTTCCATAGTCAGTTTCCTAGCATACCTTAGCAGCGTAGCCCGGTCCTTCCAGTCGGCGTTCCTCCGGTGGGTCCTGGCGACGCCGGAGACCAGCAGGATGACCAGGCCCACCGCCAGCAGAGCCTTGGTCCCTGGTTTGGAGCACCACATGAGCTGGACTCCGTATGCGGTCAGGATCACGCTACCTACACTGTGTTAGAAAGGTAGAGTCAAGGTCAAACGTATAAAATCTGGCTTTCAGTATTCTTAGATAAATATAGAATGTCTGGGACATTGGACGACTCACTGTCATCTGATCCAAAATTAAGCAGAGCTCGTACTATTGGCGTAAGGGACTAATATACAAACATACATATTTAAAAGTACAATTTCCTTACATCAAATTCGGGAATCGAACCCACGACTCTTGTATCTGCCAGCTAGGGTCACTAACCACTGCAACGTACACTTAACATAATCGCATCCCCAATCGCTTCTTTTACCAAATTGATATCCACATTTAAATTCGTTGTCATTCTAACAAAGAGAGGTAAGGAACGCAGTTCAAAGGTAAACATTAATGCAATCATTTTATAGCTAAAACCGTTAAAAAAAGCGTCGATGGCCGAGTGGTTAAGGTCGTTGCTTGCCATGCGAGAGGTTTTGAAATTCATATGTACCATCATTCGACGCTAAAGCGTTAAAACGGTGAAGGAAAACATCGTGAGGAAACCAGCACACCTGAGATATTTTTCAACGGTGTGTGAAGCCATGTCAGAGGCCTACGGGCGGTTTAAAACTCTGACACCAGGTTGTTCATCAACCATACAATAAGAAGAAGAAGATAGCTAAAACCTAGTTGGTAGTAAAACATAAATCAATAGGTACCTGGGAATGTACAGTACGCGCTCGGCGATCACAAAACCAACAGTGACGAGCAGGTTGCTCGCAGGCACGAAAGGTATCGCCAGTAGCAGTAGACCTATCACTGCCGGAGTATGCCTTTGGACCTGCCACAAAAATTAATATATACAGGCCTTTACTTTAGATGTAAAATCTATGATAATTCTAAAGGAGTTTGCTCCGCAGTAGAGCCACATTCATCGTATATTATTTCTGCCGTGAAACAAATAGAATACATACATACATCCATACAATCATGCCTTTTTCCCTGAGGGGTAGGCAGAGATCACTTTCAGCGATCCACTTTTCACCTCTGTGGGAAACGTGACGTGACGGATTGTGGAATAAGTTCAAAAACATGTTAAAAAAAATCCTTTTTGAAACAATATAGGCTATTGTTTCGAAAAGGAATTTTTCAGCAAACCACATTATTTCTCACTGTATTATAATTTTAACCCAACTTTTAGCGCGTATAGTGCGTAAACTGTAAAATGACTATATTGTGGCGGTATCCCACCAACATCACTTGTAAGTCTTGGCTGTGGGTCCATAAGCTAGGGGCATTCACCAGGCTTAATAATAATATGGTCTATTGTGCCTGTCGACCTCATAAGTGGATCTAACTACCTTACCATCAGGTGGAGAGAGGTAACCTCGTTAGCTTATCATAAAAAAAAGGTCAATACATACCTCCAAGTCAGCTATGCACCGGTAGCACAGCAACAGCAAGGCCCCGAAGGCAGCACAGGTGAGCAGGTTGCGAGGGTCCCAGCCGCTGGTGATGAGCGGAACTGACCCCATCTGCCAATCATGGCTGAGGGTCCACGGACAGAGGAGCAACCACCAGTTGAAGGCCGCCAGGTAACAAAACGTCATCAATCTAAACAAAGTTAAATTACTGAAAATCAACCGTTTCTCTCCGTATCTAAATGTCGCAGTCGTATTGTATAATCCGCCGTATTACATTACGGCTAGTCGTTATCAAAAACGGGGCCGTTATGTATTACGGCGGATCGACGATTAGCCGGATTGTCATTACGATACGTTCTACATTTTTGCGACTCACGTTAAGTCGTATTGCACTTTATTCAATGTTGTAGGGTGAACACGTCATGTGATAACAAAATAAAACAGGGTTTAATTGAAAATCAATTTTAATGAGAAAAATAAAGGTTATGTACCTACTCGGTATGTATAATAGGTTTGTACTTTGTGTTGCGTAGGTGCGAAAGTATAATACCTAATATAAAAACTAAAGATTTTTTATAGAAATTAAGAATTAGAAAATTCGCAGTTGGGCATAGGAAGACAAATATTTCAATAGCCTTTTTTTGAATATAAAGTTTGTTTTTTACGGTATACAGCATTTTGTCTCGCCTGCCGTGGCCAATTTCCTTATGAATTTCCATCAGAGTATCGAAATATTGCTCCATGGGTATAACGCGAATGCTATGGTCCTCAGGATTATTTTTCAAGATCAGATAATCTTCACCAGCAACATTCATGAGGTCATATTTTTTGCACCAATAATACTGTGTAGGATTCCGCCGAATACCAGAATCCATAGCCACTGTAGCAGTTTTGATATGCAATATAACCTCTACAACTCGTTCTTTAGTCCATGAGACATTGAGACGAATAGAAACATTTCAATTGCACGTCCAATTTATTCTTAAAGTCACTATTTACACTCGTATTTGTCACGTTTATTTCCTTTAAACCACTGTTAAAATCACATTTTTGTTAAATACTTTCTATATTCGAGGCCATTGTTGTTATTATGACAGGCAGCGCCGCGAGCGTTAAACATGGGAACTAAAAACTGTCAAAGAGGCGGTTAACGACCCGCTCTTTGACATTACGGCTAGCCGCATTAAATAACGTTTAGCGCCGAACACATCCCGGCGGAATTTCATTCAGCCGTATTCAATCCGGCTAAACGTTGATCCGCCGTAATACATAACGGCCCTGTTTTTGATAACGGCTACCCGTGATGTAATACGGCGGATTATACAATCCGACTGCGACATTACTATTAGCTCAAAAGTGACTGACTGACATAGTGATCTATCATTTTAAGCTTTCGCGTACCATTACACTAAATATATATTAGTCTTTATGGGTCTACACGCGATATTAGGAGCAGCATATACTTAGCTACTTACTGCCCGACGTTTCGACTGGGTTATACCAATGGTCGCTCGCGACCATGATTGGTGTAACCCAGTACATACTCCTAATATCGTGTGTAGACCCATAAAGACTAAAATATAGTGATCTATTAACGCACACCTCAAACCACTGGACGGATCGGGCTGAAATTCTGCATGCAGGTAGATGTTATGACGAAGGTATCTGCTACGAAATGATTACCGGAAGCAAGAAAACTAATTTTACGATTTTCGCATGTACTTGCTGTTATTCTAATCATATTATTTAGAGACCCGACGTTTCGAGCCCTATACAGCGCTCGTGGTCAAGGGTGAGACCATTATTTCTTTCCATACTAGCGGCCCGGTAGGTGGTTCGCTACGTATAAAGTGAAATAAAATAAACAAATCGGAACATCAAATTCATTTATTTAATCAAAAAAATATTTTATTTAAAATCGAAATCAATTGCTAGCTATTTACAACACACTTAATCCAAAACATTTGGATAAACAATATTTTTTGTTTTTCCATTTTTAGCATAAATAAACAAACGGCTGGGGGTACCGACTCTGGAACAGGCAACATATAACTGGCCATGTGAAAAACAATGTTCCTCCAAATTCACACCACAAACGTGAAGTGTTTGACCTTGGGCCTTGTTGATGGACATCGCAAATGATAAACGCACAGGATATTGTAAAAGTTTGAACTCAAAAGGCATATCAGTTGGAATCATAGGTATACGCGGTATCAAAACAACTTCTCCTTTTGATTTACCAGTTAAGATCGTAGCTTCAATCAAATTTGGCAATAACTTTTTCACTGCCAATCTTGTTCCGTTACACAGTTTTGGTGGATTAATATTTCGCAATAATATAATCGAAGAACCAACTTTCAGATTCAAGCAATGCGGTGGCATACCAGCCGGCTCCAATGAATTTAAAAATTCAATTGGATAATTCATTGCCTCATCTTGATTCATAACACTGTCAATTGATTTATATTTCGTGACTACGCCTGGCAGTTTCGCTTGAATTTGAAAAAGTAATTGCATTGACATGAATGTTTTTCGGTGCTAAAATGGCGCGTTCTGTCAACCAATCATGATTTCTGTAATTCTGAACAATATTCGGAAAAACACATTCAATCAATTCATCTATCGATTGCGCAATTGTACAAAAATTGTTCGGTACAGCGATCAATCCGTTGGTTCTGTCGATTTGTATTTTGCCGTCACCAATTTCTAACAATTGTTTTGAGAACTCATGGGCAGCTGGATCATTTTGTAGGTGAACACGCATATTAATGTTTAGTGTCAATTTTTGTAGATATCTCCAAAGAACTGATGACTTCAAGCAGGCATTTATTTCATCAGCAGGAGTTGATCGAGGAATGACAGGCAATGTTTGACGAAAATCCCCTGAAAGTAATATCAAAGCACCACCAAAAAGCTGTTGATTACCACGTAAATCTTGCATTGTTCGATTGAATGCTTCTAGTGATTTTTTATTCGCCATTGTACACTCATCCCATAAAATAATTGACGTTAATCGCAGAACTTTTGCCATAGCAGAATTTCTCGATATATTGCAAGTTGGAGTTTCAATCACCTGTACATTCAATGGCAATTTTAATGCAGAGTGTGCGGTCCGACCACCTTCTAATAATGTAGCAGCAATTCCCGAAGATGCAAGTGCTAGTGCAATTTTCTGATCTGATCGAATAGTCGCTAAAATCAATGATATAACGAACGTTTTACCTGTGCCACCAGGTGCATCCAAAAATATAATCCACCTGCATTATTGGAAACGGCTTGCATGATTGTATCATATACATGTTTTTGCTGAATATTTAATTTGGTTATATTCGATTGTACAAATAAACGCAAATCATTACAGTTGAATTCCTGCTCACGTTGCAATTCACGATCAAACAAATCATGCATGGGACGATTTGGTGCGGTCATACCCAATTGTACTAATGCTTTATTTGCAATCGTTAGACATATATCTTCAATTATTATCAAAGCTTCGTACTGATGATATAGTTTACCACATTTTAAGATATAATTTTGTTCTTGTGGACGAATCATCAATCGATACGAATAAAAATTCATGGCACTAACTTTTTTCTGTATATGTAGACCTGAAAATAATTACAAAATGTGACTTTAGAAAGTTGTAGAAATGAAATGTCAACACACTAAAAATAGGTCAATTATTTACCTGTTCGTGGATCAATCATTGGTATATTGATATGGTAACCATCGTCACCTTTCCAATGCAATATTGGGTACTGTAATGCATCGTAACTACGATGAAGTTCCGAAACACGTTGCAATTGCTCATTTCTACGATGAAGTACAATATCACGGGATTGAAACTGATCACCAAGAATTACAATTGCAACCTCATCAATTGTTGGTGCATTAAATCGCCTTGCATGCTCTCCAAAAGGTGTTCTATCAGCTCTTATTACGATTTTGTGATTATCAGTTGGCATACGATCGAGAGCAATTTTAAACAATTGAACTAATGCGTTATGCTGATGGAAAAACCTTTGTAGCTCACGAATAATTTCTCGTCTTGTATTCGAAACAATTGCACAACGTTGATCCAATTCACGATTTTCATCACCAATAAAATAAATTTGCAAAAATTGATGATCAGCGTCGGGGTATGGCAATAACGAACCAGCTTGATGATAAATCTGGCCCTGAATCTGTAACATGTATACAATTTTAGGTAAATCTTATATCAGTTTTTTTAAAATATACTTTATGCTTCAGATTGATACAAACATGGAATAATCCTGTTGAAGTATTTACCTTAAACGTCGGCATAAAATTATCTCTAATAATTTTAGTTGCACCAAAAGAAGTCATTTGAAATGCCGAATTGTATTGTTGAATATGAGTCAGAAAGTGCTTCGACGCTTGCGATGTCCCAAAAAATAAATGAATACAATGGTTCGGGTGGAGTTTCTAATGCTGGCAATCTCACTTTGCCATTAGCACAACACATGCCGGGCGTTTCACCTGGAAAGTTAGCCGCATCACAATGTGGACATATTGCGTCCATCATTCCAATGTATCCATACATACTATAATCAACAATCTGACTGTTGTAATTAAAAGCAGCACGCATCATTTCAGCCAAAACAGCACGACGTATTCGTGATGGCCGTGCAAGATTCAGTACAGGTACTGGGTTAACAAATCCATTGCGTGCATTACGTTCACGCTGCGATGCATTAGCTTGTGCGCGTTCATCTGCAGTCTGTGATCGTCTTAGTAATGCCACATCATTTGCATTACGCGTTCGCCGACCTATATTTGCTCGTCTGGCTGGTGGCATTTTTCCCGTACCTATGCACATATGTTTTCGCTTAAAACTGGAAAAAAAAAATTAGAACAAAATAAACAAATTCCCAAGAAGCTGTCGCATATGATGCCATGTGAAATCATATACGGCAACTTAGAAAAGTACACATAAATTCAGGACTCACCGTTTGTATGAATGCACTGCAAATGCAATTATGTGAAAAGAAATTTATCGCTGATAATATGATTTAATCAAACCACGTCCAAAATGAATTGACGGCATGAATGACATAACAACGTGCTTGTCCTGTCAACAAAACTTCAAAAAAGTTTCTGTGAAAAAACTTTCTATTGAATTCATTTATGACAAAAAATGTGACAAATGAGGAACCGCTCGACTAAAATAATAAACACAAAGAAATTTATCGCTGATATACCAGAGCCGCTCTAAGTTGGCCGATTTGCTACATGTCAGACTGACTGCACTAGTGAGGACAACGGTAAAATTGCCGAAGTATATAAGTAACAGTTATTTCCACTTTATAACCAAGCAAGGTCTAATTATAACAAATTTTTATTAAAAACATTAATTCACATCCAAAAGATTGAATTTAAGTTCCTTATTTATAAATATATTTATTTTTAAAATACAATACTTATTAAATCCTTCATCCTATTTTAAAAAATACCTGGTGAGTATTACCCACTACGTCACTATGAAAACGTGTCAAACGGCGTAACCTTGTAAAAGCGTAATACAGAGTGGAAATTTTACGTTTTCTTTTTATAATTCAATTATTTTTGGTAATAAAAGACAAATAATTATATAATTATGTGCATTTGAAATTTTGAAATAACGTATTATTTTTAAAAGTTGTTCTTTATGATTCACGTAAATATGTTCCTCTTAACAAGGATAAATGCAAAATATAAAATAAAAAGTGTCAAATCAGTCTTCTAAGAACGGCTCCGGTATAATTATCTAGTTATTTGTCTTTTATTACCTAAAATAATTGAATTATAAAAAGAAAACGTAAAATTTTCACTCTGTATTACGCTTTTACAAGGTTACGCCGTTTGACACGTTTTCATAGTGACGTAGTGGGTAATACTCACCAGGTATTTTTAAAAATCGGATGAATGATTTAATAAAGTATTGTATTTTAAAAATAAATATATTTATAAATAAGGAACTTAAATTCAATCTTTTGGATGTGAATTAATCTTTTTAACAAAAACTTGTTATAATTAGACCTGGCTTGCTTATAAAGTGGAAATAACTGATACTTATATACTTCGGCAATTTTACCGTTGTCCCTCACTAGTGCCTTTGAGTATAAAGCCACTGGAGATGCCATAACGTCAACGCTTCTAACAAATTTTTTCGCCACTTTTAGCGGGGGCGAGGTAAACACGTACAGCACACCACCAAAAAATTAATAACTCAACAGACACAAATTTTGCTGTAACGATAAACGCACACTACAAAAATGTTCAACACTTCAAACCGACGGTCCCTACGTATAATCACGCAAGTGGCACTTGAGGGATTTGCATGTTTTATTGCAAAACCTCGAAATCAACATAGACTTTCATTTAGTTAACACAGAATGTCGAAAATGTGCCTAAAACATCCTTATATAGATGCACGACAAATTACTTAACTACACTACCACCGACGTAAAAATACTTAAATGGTAGTTAGGGTGTATTACTTCGAACATCGCCGCTATACCCGCCCCGCTGCCCCCGCAACTGCCAGTTAAGCGCTTTTGCGCCCGAGACGGCCTAGGCTTATATTTTTCTGCCTTAAGATTGTTTTTTAAATGATATTTCGTAAAATTGCTTGTATTTTTATGAAATCAAACAAACTTTGAACATTCCAAAGCCTTTATCACGATGTGGTAGTTACGTTATTTTACGTAGGAAATTTAAAAATCATTATGATTTATGTGGTAGTTGTGTAGTTTTACACCGGAGAGCCAAAATCGATGTTTATACTATCTACCAGATGGAATGTTTTTCGATGGAAAGTATTATTTTAGTCTTGCTAGTAACTACCAATTACGTTATTTTACGTCGGAAATAGATTTAGTGACTGGGTGTGATTAAAGTGTTTGGGGTATATATTTTGTTTAATAAATTGCTGTGCTCAGCACAAACATATTAATTGTTTGATAACCATTAATTTTGATACTTATAGCTTTACTTGACCCGGTTGTTTTATAATGAATTTTATTTTCTGACATTGAAGATGATTTAACCGACTGTGAGGCCATATTTTGTGTAGGAAAACTAATTTCGCAAATTGAAAAAGGTTTTAAAAGCTTTCTAATCTGGGATAGTTATAGTTAAATAACCACTACCATAATCATGAAAATTCTTCATTTAACAGCTCAACTGAATAAAATTCGTTCAGTTGCGCTGTTGGTCATCAAATATTTAGTTGTATTAGGTAACAGTTTGATTGTGGTGATATATATAACTGCATACGTCATTTGCAACAGACCTCAGATTAAATTACTCGACCCTCCTCCGGGCAACTTCAAAAAGGAGACAACCCAAGCACTGTTATTCTCAACTAGGTCCTGATGACATCACGTCAAGATTGTTAGTAGACGTAGCCAATTTTATCGTACTACATTCAATAAAATAAATATTAACCAAACACAAGAGTAAACGAGTTTCTGGAATGTAGACCGCGTCTCGGCAAACACAGTGTGGGACGCCGTCAGGCCAGGTGAAGTGACGATTTGCCCAGGACGGCTGGTGGGAGTTGGATGCGAGTGGCCGAAAATAGGCGGGAAAGGCGAGCATTTGGGGAAGCTTATGGTTAACAGAAGACTAAGTTAACAGAAGGCTGATGACGACTAAGAACCCCACACCCTTCTAACTCCTACAGTCAATGCTGTAAGCTAAAGACGTCTACGTCTTGAGTAGGCGGTGCCAATGTTACGGTAGGAGAGAGTTATGCCAATAAGAGTCCCACATATTAATAATGTGCTGAACATACATCCAGAGAGACATTTAGAGGACAGAGACATATTTGCATCGAAATGTCTCTCCCAGGCATTCTTACAATGCCTTCTGAAAAAGCAAGATTAAGCAGATTTTTAAAAATTGAAAAGACTTCTTATCGAATTCAATTTGTACATATTTTGGAACATAACTGGACAATTTCACTCCTCACAACCTTAGAAGTAGTTCATTAGAGTTATAATGGCACGTAGTTCATCCAATCGAAACTTTATTCGACAACAGCGGCTGGGAGGAAAATGGTTTTGAAATAATTGGTTTTGGACTCTGTGGTTGCTGATCTCAATGTTGGTCATGCAACTGCACACAAAGTCCTTACATTTATTGTAGTACACAGTTCTATTTTCTATTCTCGGTTAATCAGCATTCATATACCACCCTTATAGACCAGACCATACCATAGACCACCGCCTTATCATGTTTTCCAATGCATGCTCGGCTTGTGTCTCAGCCAACTCCCTGACTCGCCGAGAAATTATTAACACAATAACGCTCAAGATTTCTCAAAATTTGGCCTAATCCGATACCAGGACCCGATAACTCTCGGTCCTTACTCGGCGCTTGCTACTAATACACCAACATGGCAGTCGAGGAGGTACTGTCTCAACTTTTGGTTAACTTATTTATTCTTAAGAACAAAATTGGCAAGATAGCATATTCTAATATGCTTCTTAAATCATCTAGACTTAACAGACGAGGGTCATATACCGTTAACAATGGTTTTACATTTTAAATATATTTTTGCCATTAAGGCGTTTTTTATTATTTCTATACATCGTGAAATTTTAGTGGTTGTTTTCCCGTAGAAGAACGATTTGACTTTAGTAGTACCTACTATCGAATCATGCGAGTTATTTCTTGAAAAAGTTTTTTTTTTGTTAAATTTTCTAAAAATATTTTTATATTTTTTTTATTTCCGAAGCGTGAGAAGATTTCGTACTTTTAAGAGGTGTGACATAATCAGGTACTGATTGCCGATTGAAAATTATGATTAAAGCTAAAAAGATCTACCCCTAAGTAATAAAGCGTTTCGAGCGTGATTTCTAGTTTCGTTAAACCGGTATTTATTGATTAAAATTTAAAAATAAAAAATTAAAATAAGAAAAAAAATAAAAAATAAAAAATATGGTAGAACCTATTTTACTCCTAAGATAGAATCAGTTTACTGCGGCAAAACAACCACTAAAATTTCACGGTGTGTATAGCTAAAAATCCCAGAATCCCGTATGTGTATATTATACTCGGCGTAAAACTACCTATTGGGCAGTTACAGTTATGGTCGATGTCTAAAATCCCCTGTAAACAATAGGAAGTACCAGTTACGTCGTTTGTAGTGTGAGTAATTCCAACGTAAAAGTTGGTAAGTGATAAATAGTATATAAATAATAATTCTATTAAACTTATTTTTAGCTTTTTACGCAAAAGAGCTCTTATTTATTCAGTGTTCCAAATTTCATAGCTGTAGGAATATTAGAACACGAGTAACACATGTTTGAAACTTCAAAGCGCTCTCCTGTAAAATTTAGGTTTTGTAGATACGGTGTTATACGTTGGGACCGTCGAAACAATACACGCACACAAACAAAGTTTTCACGTAACTACGCAACACACATACGAAAAAAATAGTGATGACACAAAGAATAAAATAAAATCAGTTTGGTGAATGAACGAAACTATCTTGTACTGATTATTGTAATTCAATAACATTTTGTGGGATCTTATTAAACAATTTTTGTGCTTAAACCCAAGAACGACTTTCCAGTCTTTTTGAAGCCTGAGCCTTGAAACGGCAAACTTATGTTTATTACTGGTGTTAAAATGGTGAGGATCCGATATTAAATGATTGTATGTTCTTGTAAACATATAAGATACAGTCCAAAAATGTACTGAGAGGATACGGTTAAAAATATCTATGTCTTTAAAAATATCTCTAAGGGAGTCACAGAATTTCTTTTTCATTTTCAGACTAAATTTCAATATCGTATGACCAGAGGAAAGAAAAAGTAATTTTTCTAATTCATCTTACAAGATTTAAATATAACATATGTTTAGACCTTTTATTTGGTATACCCCCACTTGCCATAATTTCAGTTGCCCGAATTTCATTTGCCATAATATTCAAATGCCCGAATTTCATTTGCCATAATTTCATTTGCCCGAATGTTATGTTTGCCATAAAATACAAGTGACATAATTTTAACTGCCCGAACATCAGATTCCATAATGATTCGAATGCCATACGTATTGTTATCCATATTTTAATTGCAATAATTTATGCAACAGAATTTTCAAACGCCATATATGTCATACTCATTGTTTACTTTATTAGTTACGTGTTAGAAACGTTGTTTCCGTGCCATTACATCATTTCCCACCGAAAAAGCTTGTAAAATAGGTTAAAAGAATGATAAAAAAAATAGGTTAGGTTAGGTTAGAAACATGAAAGACAACGCACGAGCCGAGCGAGCGAAGCGAGCGTGCAGGCGGCAGCGGCCGGCGAAGTGCCAGAAAGCCAATCGCTTTTAGGACAAATATTTGGCGTTAGGAGTATGGCGCTTAAAAAATTCTGTTGCATAATATTATTGCAATTAAAAATATGGATAACAATACGTATGGCATTCGAATCATTATGGAATCTGATTTTCGGGCAATTAAAATTATGTCATTTGTATTTTATGGCAAACATAACATTCGGGCAAATGAAATTATGGCAAATGAAATTCGGGCATATGAATATTATGGCATATATCTTTCGGGCAAACAATAGATAACCCTTTTATTTAATTCAAAATTAAAGTAAAAAACGGATTATACAACTAACTGCAGGGAGTGAATGATTCATTCAAATGTCGAGTCGCTTTTTTGACTTTGTGACATCACTAGCCCCCGTACCACTGTATTCATGTTTATTTTTTTCTGTCGTTTACGTATCGCAACGACTTTTTTTTTAAATGGCAATTCTTCTTAAATACACGTTTAAAAGTTAATAAAAACACTTAGATATGATACTAAACGCGCTCTTGTTGCGAATTTGAGCTCTCGATCGCCTTTTACATGAGAATACTGCACAACTAACCATTTTTCAAGAGTAACGTCACGCGACAGGGATCAATGCAAAATGGCGGTGGTGCAGCGACAAGTAGTTTTATTAAACGTGTTTGAACAGTTGACCAATGTACTTTGCCGGAGGGTCGCCCGTGTAAGGCATCTCCAGTGGCTTTATACTCAAAGACTAGTGCAGTCAGTCTGACATGTAGCAAATCGGCCAACTTAGAGCGGCTTTGGTATAATATGCTTTAATCGAACCACGTCCAAAATGAACTGACGGCATGAATGACATAACAACGTGCTTGTCCTGTCAACAAAACTTCAAAAAAGTTTCTGTGAAAAAAGTTTCTATTGAATTCATTTATTACAAAAAATGTGACAAATGAGGAACGGCTCGACCGATTTTATGCAAACTTCACATAAACCATCTACTAAATATGCCGACCAAATCCTAAGCATTTGGTTTGGATAGGTGAGCCCGTTCTTGAGTTATGGAATTACAACGAAAAGTGGCATTGATTTTTATATATATAGATTAACAAACGCGTCGTAATCATGATTCAAATGCTCTGTTGCTTTAATAACCTAAGCCATTAATTATGACAGGGCATAGATTTGTCCTGATCCAAATATCAAAAGATGTTGTGAATAGAAGGGACGTTCATCGTAATTACTTATATCCAGAGAAAACAAAACCTCTTTATATGATTGAGGTTTTGTTTTCACCTCAGAGGCATGGAAACCTTAAAAAAAAGTTAAATGTTTTTTTTTATTTGATGTGTAATGCTATTAAAGATCAATGTAAATTAAAAAATTAATGCGAGTTAAATGTTATGTATCGATCAGATAGCGTAATTTTATTGAAGAGACCATGAACTTTAGTTTAATTTGTTAACTACATATTCCTACGAGGCACATTGACATTCAATCATGTCACTGAATTCAACTAAATGACATAAAAAATAGATAAAAATATCAATCGCCTCATGATAGCACACAATAGTTGATCATTCGTTTGCGTGTCAAATGAAACTATCACAAAACAGATCTGTACAGAAAATTGTTTTTGCTTTTACAAAGCAATTAGTATGATGAGTCGGAAATCAGGGCATGTTCCGATTGCTAGTACTATGGCTAATAAAGCAGGGTCATTAGTAGGAAATAATGAACAGTGATGGAAATTCCATTTCGTTGAAGTGGATGGAGCTAGTAATTTGTTTTATGAGAAATGCTTCGGCAGTTCCAACAAAACAATACGGGACAAACGGGATTTGTGCGTTACCGGGAATTTCTATTTATACTTTTCCAAGACTTTGCTTCGTTCCCCATTGAAGCGGATACGAGATGTTTATGTCAAATAAACTTAGCGGCAACAACAAAAAAAAATATTTATAGAAATCCCAATAAGATTTTCATCCACCATCAATGGTTATGTGTCTATTTGATCCAAAACGGTACCTACCTAATAAATTGAACAGCGTGTTCAAACCCAGCGATTTTTGGGCGATTCCGATCGCGGCGATACCGTCGCGATTTCGCCGCGAGCTCGCAGCGTGCACGCCGCGATATCGCCGCGATTTCGCGGCGGTTATGCCTCATCCAACCTACCGGCTTAGCGCATGCGCCGCATTCTACAGCGCCGGTCCGTTCATGTTAGAAATATGAACGCAGTACGCGGCGAAATCCCGGCGAAATCACAGCGATATCGCCGCGATCGAAATCGCCCAAAAATCGCTAGGTGTGAACAGGCACTAAGAGTAGAAGGCAATTATAAGATTAGAGGAATAACATTAGCTCCAATAAGTTTGATAACTCACAGCCCAATAACTCACAGTGGGGTCTGAATAAAAATAATCACAGATTTTTCTTAAATTTACTAATAAATTATAATCCTAAAAAATAAGTTTCCATCCGCAACTGCATCTGCGTAGTCGGTCATTACGTAAAAAAACCCGTTTACCAAAATGTCCTGGTTTATTTTCTTGTGTTGTTGTAGCCTATGTTCAGTCTATCACTCTATTCTAAACTACCACCGAACTAATGTGATGTGATTTCATATAAATACCTAAATGTCGCTGATACTATCAGGTTATCTAACTTACCTGACGAAGAAACTAGGATGGAAGGCAGCCGGGTTATCCTGTGATGAGAAGGTGGGCCATGTGCCCTGCAACAGTGCCAGTCGGAGGCAGATGAGCAGAGCCAACGACACCACCACCTTGATGGTCCTTATTGAGAGACCAGTGCATCTCTTCTCTATTTTCAATGAACACAATGATCTGCGAACAAAAGTAAAATACCATGAAATTTTGACTGGCTCGGTAGAAGAGTGGTTGGTGACCTAGGTTCACTACCTACGATTCCAAGTTTCGTGGGTTCGATTCCCACCCGTTTCACTATTTCAGTCAATTTAAGTTCAGAACTACTGACAAACAAAACAAACGATATAAGTTGGCACACCAAGCTTAGAAAATGCTATTTAAGTCCAACAAGCAACAGCGATGGAACAACTTTACTTTAAGCGTTATTATTACAACCCCTCTGAACTTAACTAATCGCTTTATATTTCATCTCGAACAAGATCAAGGGTAAGAAAACTTTTAAAGGGTTAATATAACAAGTAACCTCAAAACAAACTCTAAATAAGATACAGTTTAACTCAATCAAGCTATTTCGAACTACAAATAGACGAACAATCTTAAAGAAAAGTTAATAGTCTCTGTTCACTAATTACGCTTATACCTAACGTTTAGGCGGAGAATGTTTACCTATGTGGCGCATTTATTGAATGACATCCTGTTTATTAATTGTTTACTTGATTGTGATAGTTTATTTGACTGGCTCGGTGGAACAGTGATTAGAAACCCTGGCTACGGTTCCAAGATTCGTGAGTTCGATTCCTGCCCGGGACAAATATTTGTGTGACGTGTTTGTTTTGTGTCTGGGTATGTTATCAAATATATTTAAGTATATTTGTGTATGACTGTTGTTTCTGATATCCGTAAGACAAGTGCTTAAGAATTTTATTTCGGATTCAGAGTAATGTATGTGATGGTTTGTAAAACTAATACTTATTTGACTGCCTGCTAGACCTACTGGTGGTATTGGTATGAGTCTAAACTATTTTCTCACTAGCACATACAAACACGCACACACACACACACTCACGTTCACCACGCACTATTTCACAATGCTAACATAATATTAAAATGTTTAATGTAATTTTAGGATTAGTATTACTCATGTTTCTAAATCTTTCAAAATTATTTTAAATTTCAAAAATCTATGCAATAGTATCGTCAGTGAAAATAAATATTTATATAGGCGAATACTTTTACTAAAAGGAGGCTTCGTCAAATTACTAGTTGTAAGCAAACTTATTGTAAAGAAATAATAATTGATTGTGTTTTTTTTTTATTAACTAACCTTTTTACAAACGGCCAACATCTATAAAAGTCGAAAGCTAGGTTAAGCAGCAGTATCGTGACCCCTGTCTCCTTGGCCAGCATGCTTAAAGCGCCGAGCGCTATGCTGAGCCATACACATTTCTTACTGTTGGTGGGCCTGAAAGAAAGGGTTCTGATTAGATCATTGTTATCAATAAAGATTGTAGAACTATTTAAAAAAGTTAAATGGAAGTAAGTGTACGCGAGATAAGATTTTGCGGAAGAAATAATAACACTTAACCGTGTTTATAAATTTGCATTTAAAACGCTGAAATTATTGCGCGAATAAGTTAAGAATTTTTACAAATTTCCAAAAAAAATAATTGTTATGATACATTTTGGTTGTTAACATAAGTTTAGAAATATCACGTTTGTGATTATCCAATATCGAGTTCGAGTTCATGAAATAATTGATACGGGATTTAACGAAATGCTGTGTATTAAGTTATTAAATTGAAGAGGTTATTCCTCTTCAATTCAAAAGCAGAAAGACAAAACACAAGCATAAAAAAACATAAATTCGGGACCAGCCAATACGCTCAGTCCAAGGAGGTCCGCATAATATAACGACGCTTCAACATATTCAGACATTGATCGGATACCAGCTTTTATTGTATAGTAGTTTTGGAGAGCGAGTTTTAGCTTTGGGAGGCTGTAAATATAATATCTGCCCATGCATTTAACTCACCTGTGATACACTAATAACGAAGATAAGAAAAATATACAGGCGAGCACATCAGCCCTGCCCACCACTCCTGCTACCTGCCAAAAGAAAATATCGTATTATTTTTTGACTAGCTGTGCCAGCGACTTCGTTCGCGTTCCCCCCGTTTTTTACACATTTTCCATTGTTTCTTTGCTCCTATTGGTCGCAGCGTGATGTTATATAGCCTAAAGCCTTCCTCGATTAATGGTCTATACAACGCAAAAAGATTTTTTCAAATCGAACCAGTAGTTCCTGAGATTAGCGCGTTCAAACAAACAAACAAACAAACTCTTCAGCTTTATAATTTTAGTATAGATTTACAATAAATTCTCCATTCCGTTATGAAACAAGTTTATCTTTGACTTGTTCTTTCACGACATCTTTTAGAGTATCTAGTTATGGTGGTTATGGCGATTTGAATTCTCGGTTAAAAATCTGTATATTACCGCTTTAATCTATCATCTACCGCACAGTGCGGGGGTACTAGTACTGTACCGCTTCATCAAAACTATGCTGCGTAGTTTGGCTGATATATAACCAGAATCAACAACTCTACTACTTACTACTACTAGTCGGCTAAAAATCTGTGCCGCGAGGTTTGGCTGATTATATCCGGGATCAGTATAGACGGAAGTGGTTGAAGACGATATTATTTTGTTTTGTTGTTATCATGTTAACTGCCTCGTTGGTCTATTGGTAGCAAGTGCTGCGTTAGGACCGAGAGGTCCCCGGTTCGAATCCGGGGTCGGGAAAAATTTGTGTGAGTTTTTCTGTAATGAAATTACTCAGCCCGGAGTTAGGAAGTTGGCGGTTGAACGCCCGTGCCTCGGAAAGCACGTTAAGCCGAGGTTCCTGCGCCCGATCTCTCATCGGTCATGTCGGATTGCCGTCTCACCGAATTATGAAAGTAAGGGAAAAGAGAGTGCACTAGTGTTTGCGCGCATACTTGTGTCATAATAATATGTCCTGCGCACTTGGCTGATATAAATTGAGATCGGCCGCCTTGGCTGAAATCGGTCGGACGCCTTTTATCATGTTAGCGCTTTTCAGTAAGTACTATACCGCTTCAGTGTGTACTGGGTGCACAGCGAACAGCAGCGCGGCGAGTGCGGCGAAAGGGCGCTGCAGTCGCGCGACAGTGACGCATGCGCGCACGACCAGCGCGCAGCATGCCGCATGCAGCGACACGTTGCATGCGTGCCACCACCAAGGCCGGAGGCCGGCGAGCGCGTGGTTCAGTCTGCAACAAGAGAAAGAAGGTTAGGAAAGATTCGCAGATGGACTATTAGAAAACTGAAACTGTCCGGAATATTTACCATATCAGTGACGAAATATCGGGAGCTCATTAAAACAAAACAACATGGTAAATATCCCGGACAGTTTTAGTTTTCTAATGTGTGTAACCATGACAGTTTAAAATTAGATTATTGTCGAAGAGGCCAACTTTTTTTTTTGACGATGTTGGCTTGGTGCAGCCTTATCATCGTCACCTCTTGCTAGGGAGCAGATGAACCTCACCCCTAGTCCTGAGATCAATGTTCATCACAGTTGTTGTGATGATGAAACCCACGGTGACACGAATACAGATATTTTATTTGCGAGTTTTGAATTAAGAAGTTTCTTTAACGTCCTACGTATTAAATTAAACTCGACTAAGTTCTATTTACAGAATCCTTGATTCTCAGACATTGTACGACGCTTTTAACAATGGTTTGACTTCTATAGAATAAGGAAACGCGCCCGGCCTTTCGTTATCTAATAAACAATAAAGAAATATAATCCCAACCGTTTCCCGATACGACCCGTCAATACAGCGAATTGCTGTTAAAGATAACACTAGGTTTTTTACGTATTTTACGGAATTTTACGGGAAAAACCTGATTGTATCGCCGTTTGCGACGGTAATAAAAACAATAATGGCCCCCGTTTGATTTCCCCCGATTCTTTGGTTATTGTTGCCTACCCTAAGACATTATTTCCTTGACAAATCCTTTGCTTCCTCGAATAAATATAATGTTTGTTCGTAAAAATGATGCTCCAGTAATATCGCAGAGGGTTGTTACAAAAATTTGTTCTCTATTTTCATGGGCTAAGGAATGGGTGTAATTCTTCATCTTTTTTATTACATTTCCGTATTATTTTGTGACATGAATCGTGCTTTTATAAAGAAGACTTAATATACTGATTTTATTATAAAAGCTTCATTTGCAAAATGTATTTTTGTTTTGATAGGTAATCGGCTCTAGATCTATAATTGACAGCTGTGGGTATTTATTGATGTTGTAATGCTTTTAAACCACTAAGGATTTCCTCGTAAAACCTGTGCCAAACTAATAGCAATACAATTTGATACTTTAGTAATTTATTAGCGATGGATTGATAAACTTACTATATTAATTTCGGCATAATCCCTTTTAGCTAAGGTCACACAATAAATTGATTCAAAAGCTTTTGGGCACGGGCTTGGTAAAGTTTAATGAGTTGTGAATGGGCATTACGGGCAACCTTCCGCGAACAAACAGACTGCCGTAATTAATCACAGTCCATGTTTTGTTTGATTAGTAATTAAAATCAAAAATGCTTTGAATAATTAGATCGCGCTACATCTTTGATACAGTTGAAGTTAAAGGCTATTTTTATTGCTTGTTAATACGGGAGTGTACAAAAATTTTGATTACGTAATAGTCATCAATCATCAATCATCAATCTAGATATACAACTAAAAATGTTGAAGGACGACAATAAATGTATACAAAATGGTTGTAATCAAATGAGGTATGTCTAACTACAGTATTAAGTACTCTACGACTATTCTGCGTATATAATGTTATAGAGATAATCCAGTGTGAACCCCAACTAAGGACTTACTGATATACCTACCTATGTTATTCATAAAAAATACATAATAATTTCAACAAACCATTAACTGAAGACTGGAAAAACGCAAAAAACAGATGTCTCGCTAAAATAGCGTCGCAAATAGAACAGTGGATCTTATTCCTAAAGACATAAGAGCCAATAGCTGTCAAAGTACGTTCAAGGGCGCGTTTCGGTGAATGAACATCGACGCGGGCCGTTTCCCCGCAATTTACCATGGGCCCTTCTGAATGCAGGAAGACGAAAAATACACCCTTTTCTCTCCGCCCTTTGTTGTAGGAATCCGCCAGACACTGGCTGTATGATCTTTGATTTACATTTGTGGGAAAATATTTTGCTTTTTCTGTTGTCGTTAAATAGCCGTGAAACGGCACTGGGCATTTAGGGGATTCTACGCGTGAACAAGATATCTTTATTATCTATGGTTTCTTGACAATGCCGCTTTGGGAGGCAGGTTTCGTTAATTTTAATTTTGTTTTATTGGCTCCTTGTTCATTCGAGTCTCTTTCTTTGTCGATTTGACGTAGAAAAAAGTGAATTGCCGCAACTCAATTTATAAAAACGTGATTTGAAAGAAAGAAAAGGTATTTATTTGGTGTCTAAAACACATGAAATTACAAAATAATGAGATCAATTACAATATAAATTAAAGACTAAAACAAAATCACACAAATCATATTAGATACCAAAAGGGTCTTAGCTCAGTATAAGGTCATAACGGCGAGTAGAGCTGACACGACCACTGGTATTCTGCGGAGGCCCTTTATGTACTCGTATAGACGGCGGCGGCCACCAACAGCAAACAAACAACTGTTTCGTTAAAACTACTAAACTACTATTTTATGGAAACTTTGAAGTTTTTGAATTACGAGACCTCAAAAGAACAAATCCGAAAGAATAAGTTTATTCTCCAGCTCCTTATTTTTTTATCTGTCTTTCAAAAAACTTTTTCCAGAAGAACCAATCAAATGAACCAACCAGAAACCAAAAACTATACATGCATGATTTTATTATTTACCACATTTACACAAAGGGTATGGTAATTTTGTATAATAACCGGTAAATGTGATTAATGCGATAGTTTTTACCACCTTTACCACGAGCACTGGTAATTATGCATAGTTACCGGTAATTATACATACCGCTCTATCCACATTAACCGTAACACATACATACATACAGGTCAAACTGAGAACTTCCTGTTTTGAAGTCTGTTAAAAAGCCAATGTATCGGTTCAACAGACTTCCATATTGCGGCCATTTTAATAAACTTATTGTGTATGTCATTACATATACATTTTTAAAGTTGAAAAAGCCGTTTACCCGTCACCTGTACAAAGTAAGGGTGAATATTAATTCCGTCACAATCACACAGTGGTAGTGTAATTTCAACGTTGTTAATGTTAACCTATGTCTAGCGATAGGCGGGTAGATAGCGATTTTACAATGATATGGATATCTCTGTATTGTATCGGAATATTGTCGTGAAAGTTAATACCATTTGGTATATTTCTATAAACTAAACAGTAAGGGTATGTATTAAGTACCTACATATTGAAGTAAATTCTTGGCCTCAAAAGGGAAACGATTCCAGGAACACAGTGATATCTGCCTGTCTGTCTGTCAAGACCCTTTTTCTCGGGAAATTAGAGAAAACAGAAATTATTAATTTTAGAGCTTATAGTAGCGGTCCTTTGGAGCTGAAAAAAGGATTGCAGCTATTCTTTCGTAATTCGTGAAGGGTTCAGTTAGGCCTCAAATAATGTTTCTGGATCTAATTGGATCTTTTAATAACCGATCAAAGTGTATAATTTGAAAAAGGAATATGTGAATATGTCCAGGATATTTTACATGATTTCTTATTTGGTCAAGTTCCTGATATGTCCGCAATTATTGCTAGCGCTATAATCATGGATTAACTGAGTTGACCCGTGATCGGAACATACTCGTATTATATGAATGGAATAAATGGAATTCTTTGGATGACCTCACTTCACCTTATGGTAAGCGGTAACACATATTATGCGGACCTTATTATTATGAGGTCGACAGGCATAACCTACCAATCGGTTGGTATCACTAAATATTAGTTTTTATAGGCCTACACGCGATATTAGGAGTAGCAAATACATAGCTAGTTACTGCCCGACGTTTCGACTGGGTTACACCAATATTAGCCGCGAGTGAACTGGCGCTGCCCGTCTTCGGACAGTAAGTAGCCATGTATTTGCTACTCTTAACATCGCGTGTAGACCCATAAAGCGTAATATTTATTCTAACATTCAGTATCATTTTAAAATTGCCCTATAGGTATAATTATCATGCCATTTCAGTTAATTAATGATATTCAAACAATACATCCTTGTCTATTATCAACATAACGTCATCACTATCAACATAAACCGATAACTTTACAACCAAACCGCCCTGACCGTATGTCAGGCATTATGTTATCACTTGTATATAACGAGTGCGGACGATAACTACGGGACGTGTTCGTCGCTAACACAGGACGACCGAGGGCACCCCCTGATTGCTTTTTAATAGCCATCCCGATCGCCTAGACATTGCTCTGTGAAGCTTCCACGTATTGGAAGCGACGCTATAGCTGTGTTTGAAATAAAAAGGAAGTATTAGTTAGCACCGATGCGTAAGATAACAGTAAAGTAATGATAATAGTGAAAGTATGAGATTTAAACAAAAGAAAAATTAAGACTGACTGGTAATTTTTGCTAAATAGACATTAATTCATTAATAAGAGATATTTCAAGTGTGTTGATTTATTCATTAATTACGTTACAAAAATATATGTTTAAAGGTCAATTTGATTTTAGCTACTTATTTCATCATCATCATCTCAACCCATTGCTGCCCACTGCATCCAACAAAACGCATTTTCACCAAGTCGTCAAACTTATTTACTCAAACGAAATATAATGTAACTGAACTGAAACTTATTGAAATTAAAACGGGCTAAAAGATAAAAGTTAAAATTCTAGAAGAATTGTTGTTAAATCACCACTTTATCTTTTAGTGTCTAAAGAACGTAGGTATAGACCTGGAATTGTTATTTTCTTCAAATATTCTCTATATATGTAGTTATAAACAAAATATGTATATAGATAATATAATATTTAATTGAAATAAATGTGCTGGGTGACTGACTCATCAAAGCTGAAAGTTAAAAATATAGGTTTATCGTTAATTGAGGTCGTCGTAAATTGTATAGCTTCAAAAACAGTACGTCACGTTCCTTAGAAATGCACTCGTGCTCCTTTTGCGATACGTGATCTAGGGTCCTATTAGGTTTTTGTTTAGTTCCTTTTTCGAGCACTGAAATTAATAGCCTGTCCTGTCGCAGAATGCCTTTTTGTCGCAATTTCCCGGCTTAATTAGATTGTGTCGGCCCGATGAATCAATCAGGCGAAGACGGCTCTGTTTGGCCTTTCTTTTATTTTAAGTTAATTTATTTTATAGGACTAAATTGGGAGAGGATTCGGTTTAAATTTTGTAAATAGGATGCTAACGTCTTATTTAAAACAAAAAAGTATGTCAAATAAACCTAAATAAGTAATAAAATCCATTATTTTTGCAACTGAATCATTACACTATTAGAATTGAAAGCTCGATAAGTTTTTGTGAAGTTCGCGTATGTAAAACTTCAATAAAATTTCAGTGAATATTCGTTTAAATTTTGCTACTAAATTAAAATGCAATCTTTTTCCTTTAATAGCATACGAGTAGTCCGATAAACAACATAAACAATTGTGTCGATAAAAACTAATTATAGGTTTGTGAACAATCCTCGAATTGCTGTTGTTTACCTACGAACGGACATACGGCTCTTTATGATTGCATGTTTATCGTTTTGAATTGCATGGTTTTTAGATTATAAAATGTCCGTAAGTTCTGGTAGTTGTTTGTACCTATTTCGGGCATATTTCAAAATTATAGGTAGGTAAATCGAATAACAATAAATTCAGAGAAATAAATCACGAAGTTAGCTTTCCCTGTATGTAATTTATCACATTTCCATATAATAAGTACCTAAGTGTAATAAACACAGATAATATTAGATATGTATTTTGAATAAAAAATATGGGTTTTAATAAAGCACACTCATACCTCCACACACACCAAAAATAGGTTAAGTAATTTTGATTTCCAGGAAAGCTTTTTGTAATTATAATATACCTATAAACAATAATGGGTAAACACGCATTAAAGTCATTAGATTCGGCTACCAGTACATAAAAGTTAGTTACAATAATTCTTCCTCTAGTTTGAAATTGACCAAACCTATTTGACCATTGATAGTCGCCTACAAGTTATGATTAAAAAAAAGCTAAAACGCAAACGATGTCAAATATTATCGGAAACATAGTTGATCGCGTGTGTTTAAACGTTTGGTCGCCATTTGAATATTTAGAATTGGCTGTTTATTGTCCTATGTCGTGTCTTTTGTGTGACACGTAGGTACGTTTTATGGAAGTAGTAAAATGAAAGAAGTATAAACATTCAAGTCGTCCAAAACACAGGAAATCGGTACGCAATTTGATTGACGACTACGCAATAAAAATATTTCTAACTTAAGTTTAGTTTTCTGCAGCAAAATGAAATGACATTAGCCTAATCTATACTAATATTATAAAGCTGAAGAGTTTGTTTGTTTGTTTGTTTGTTTGTTTGAACGCGCTAATCTCAGGAACTACTGGTTCGATTTGAAAAATCAGAAAAAAAATATTTTTGCGTTGTATAGACCATTTATCGAGGAAGGCTTTAGGCTATATAACATCACGCTGCGTCCAATAGGAGCAAAGATACAATGGAAAATGTGTAAAAAACGGGGGAAACGCGAACGAAGTCGCTGGCACAGCTAGTTAACAAATATAGTGCGATATAAAGACATTGACATATGTTAAAAGAACTCTTTTGTATTCTGATAGACATAAGTCAAACAGGAGTTAAGTATGCGTCTTACATGATATCCTTTCGTATCTCAAGTGATTAAGTGTAGTGTAATAAGTAATTAATCATCACCATCAACAGCCCATATGCACCTGAACTGCTGGGGCACGGCTCTTTCCTATACTAGGGCGATCAAGCCTTAGTCAACCACGCTGGCCAAGTACGGTTTAGTTTGCCTTAGAATTTCTTCGTAGGGGTGCAGGTTTCCTCATGATCAATGTGAGTTGATATTTATTTTATTAATTCTATAAAACTAACATAGAAAAAGAGTATTGTAACCATTATGTTTGTGTTAACTAAACTTCTTGCAAATACGTTTTCGCTTGTATTACCCCGTAGTCCTGTAAAACAGTACAAAACGAACAATGAAGTAAGTCCCGCCGAAGTAACTCGACGCTACAGTAATTAAGCAAACCGTTGAGCTGTGGATCCGAAGCGGGCTAATTTCAGCTCGAATGAAAACGTCTAGACCCAGGCAACTTGGCAACATATCAAACCGCTGTTCTGCTCAAACATGCCGAGCACAATATTATTCATGACGGCGCTCGGAAATACGTTGTATCTTCAAAAAAACGATCAAGTGTGAGTCGAAGTTGCGGCCAGACGGTACCAACCACATTTCCATGCTAGGAAACCATTATATTACAAAACTTATGCATTGAGAAATGGTTACAAATCAATTAAAGATAGGAATGCAATACTTTTACGGTTCACACTTATTCCGATTCAATTACGCAGGAATATAGTTTGAAACTTTAAGTTAAGGGACAGTTATTTTCAGTCACTAATGATTTGAGAAAACTTTTACGTATGCGGAAGTAATCTCAGTGCATAGTTTAACTAGTCCAGAACCATACAGATGAACTGCCTTAGGCACAGATGGCAGTTAGTTATAACTAGAGCTCGAAATTCAGACAACAACAGGTGAAGCCCACTGACCTATCTCACGGCGCAAATACGTGAGATATTCAATAGGCCCACAGCTCGGGCAAAGAAAAAACTCCAATAAGTGAGAATTGGTTCCCCTACATCCACTATGGCTGCTACGTTGAGCCCAGAAATTTAATTGAAAAACCAATCAGCGATGACAAGCTGACACGGTCGGGCTCGGGCGACTGCGAAAACTTTGGACATGGCGAATTAATTAAGCGCAGGACATTTGTCGCAGTATTCGCATAGAGGTTATGTTTGTCTCTTGAGGTTGCGTAACGCACGAATTTCAATTATTATATTGTCACGTCCAGTCCTATCGTACCTATTGTCGGGTCGACACGGTGTTTTTCACTCATCTTAGTCTTCGTTTATAATAACGCTGATCCATTCATTTGTTCATTGATACACACAACCCAAATGTTCCCCATGCAAAAAATGTCCCTTTGCAAGAACAAGTTGATAACCAGATCAATTTAAATTTAAATGAGAAATGAGAATGGTGTTTATTTCTTATAATACCATCGCAGATCAGAATCATTCTGAGAAGCAGTCACGCTTGGATTTTAGTTGGACTTGAATGTTTCGTGCCAAAACCATGTTTATGCTATCTTTCCCTATTCTCTTACATAAGAACAATTACCTATTTAAGTTGAATATGTATAATGTTTGTATTAAATGTAATATTTTTCACAGATTCATAATTCTCCAAGTCGTAAGTTTTCGTGTTCCTACGGTGTGTGCGGGCTGACCGGCGTTTTATTGCGAAAGCAATATTCAGAAGCGATGAAGGGGGATAAACAACACTAGGGTTTAACTACTCAATGAATCGAGTGCCGTTGAGTCTTCATCCTCAAACTACAGGAAAGTCCTTTCTTGAAGATCTGATTTCTGATTAATTTTAAATATTATGATCCATAACTTTGTTCATGAAATATTGAATAGTGAATCAAAACATAATAATGGAATAATTAATTAACCACAAAATAAAAAAATAAACATTATTGTTATTCTTAAGTTGGCAAATACAAAATGTTGATTTCAACAAATGGTTGCTAGCGATCAATTAAATAAGAGCCACTTGACTTCTGTTATCTGTGCTCTTGATAAGACAAAGAGACGAATACTAAAACAACAATTAAATATTTGACAACTATCAAGACGCTTTAGAAGAAAATTCAAAATTATTTTGCGAATTTTGTATAGAATCTTCGAAGAATTCGGGCCTGTATCAAACAAAGACGAACGAACGCATCCATTTGTTTTTAGTACCGTCGTCCTAACATAGTTAGTCATAGACTACGAGTAATACCACAATCAGTATTGGGCAGACCAAACGCCACATTTCTTGGCCTTTAAGCTGCAATAAAAATATATCAACGGTGAGCGAAGCACAGAAATATTTTTACAGCTCAAACTACACGTTCCATAAAATATTTGAGCCATTATTTGAATGGGATTTAGTCGTTAACTAAACTACAGTAATGTCCATTGTTCAAGCGGTTCCGTACAATTTTGCGGTCCATTTGCGGTCGACAAATGGGCGACGGGCAGCGCCTCTGGCGGACAAAGTGCGCACTACAGTGCTGGTTACAATTTATTTTGGTTTGTTAGCACCGTAAATGTTTTATGTTAAATTTTCACATTTACCTCGTATATCTTGCGGTCGCTTTCTAATGGATAAACGCGGTTAATACATTGAAAGGGTTAGTTTATCATTTTATGTTGTTTGAGTGGGTTAAATAGTGGAACATTTCCATTTAGATTGTTAAATACGGAAAACTTTTAATTATATGGTTGTGTTATATTATTTGCTGTGTGATTAAGAGGAAATAGACGATGCTTCTGTATACAAACCAGTGACGGTGTTGGCAATTATTTGCACTCGAGTTGGAATAGTACTTAACGTGGAAAATCTACTAATGAGACAAGTTCGTTAGAGAAGCTTAAACATTACGACTATGAAATTTCTTATCTGATTTTTAACGTTTAAATATATAAATAGGTGTCTTATATTTTATGACAATGAATTCATTCAAAACCAACAGTTTTTTACTTAATGTTACTACAGTAGCCCCACAAAACTACTTATTTGGTCTTTCACTTACAAACTGGTTACGAAAAATATATAAACAAACTATAATTATAATACTTACTCAAAAGCTGAATTGACTTGAGTTCTGTTTTTCTTAGTAGGTATGTTTTATCTACGTAACGTATTTTAGTAGATCAAGCTAAACATAATATACCTACAAGATAATAAGATAATGCCACTGAAGGCATATGAAGTAATTGGTGAAGAGATTAATCCAGTTCAAATGTCTCCGTATATTCGATCTACTCTTAATTAATGAGCTCATTAGATTGACAAATCAAATTCTATGTACTTGTATCAGATAGCATTTCAGTGTTTGCTTGTGAACAGTGATGAATTTCGTGACCACATTTATTTATTTATTTATTTATTTATTTATTCATTTACACACTGGCTTACAGTTGTCCAAAACGCCAGTGTGTTTAAACATAATACATGTCAGAAACTTAAATTAAGCATTGTCAAAATATTATTATTACATGTCAAGAACTTAAACATAATCAAAGTATTAAACATTATTTAATAACATTCATTAATTTATCAAACAACGTAAAATTTAACCCTGCAATATAATGTCAAAATAATATTGGATAAGAATTCAATTCATTAATAAATACACATATTGTTATTCAGAATGCACAACCGTCTGGGACATAACCTAACTACCACAAGTTGTTAATTCAATAGACCACGTGGACATCAAATGTGTAAGTTTGCTCCTCGTCAATCAAACGGTAATTAGATTAATTTGAACTTTGCTTCCTTTAGACAAACTTAATAATGATGGGTGGTCACGCACGCGACAAAATTGAATAATCTTGCCCAATGCACTTAAACATGATTCAATAGGAATAATTTTTTTACCGATAGGTAAAAGAACTAGTCTACCAAACTGCCAGGAACCTACATAATACTATAATATAACCTCGGCACTTGCCACCAATATATCATTCCCATGGCATGCATAAGTGATGCACACTTGTATTTTTTGAGTCGCGAAAGCAAGAATGTATTCTGTTGGCTATACATTTGTGTATAACACTAATGTGTCTGGTATCCGTAACGCAAGCATATTTTCCTAACTGTCTTACGTCTGTGGTAAGGAGTAGCATTGTCATCATGTCCGGACTTGCGGGGATGCGGATGGCTCTCACCCGTCTTGTAACGCAAGTGCAACTTTTTCTCCAGCAACTATCCTTGAAATCCGATCTGTAAATCTACGTATGTATTGATAACAAGCTACAATCTTCCACAATCCAAATCACCGATGTTATGGCATTCTGCGGCGGTTGGTTCACGCGCCGATCGGTCGGTCACGGCCCGTCGTGATGAAACGGTGTAATTTCGCAACGCGTGTGTCGCCCATAACTCATTGCGTCCTAGACAACTTTTCACCCGAGACCCTTATCGATAGAGATGGGGAAGGAGCCGACGCACTATTGACTAGTGTTGCTGGAATAACTCAGATGCTGTATTGAAGAAACTTAATCGTTGTGTTCTCTTTGACTCAAATTTATGATATCTGAATACTGGGGAGTGTTTATTTGTTTTAACTTTTTATTTCAGGGCTCCACTATATTTTTTATTTATTTAAAGTTGATGAACAAAAATCACGTTAAAAGATTCTGTACGTGGGCCTACCTCGAAATGGTTGAAGTGATTTATACGTACTTTTGTTAGTAGGTTTATAATTTTGTATGAACTTGTATGTTTACACCGGTTACATATGTTTACACTTGTACAGTACACATTAAACGAAAACACGAAGAATTGAGGAATTTTCAGGACCAGAAAAAGGTTTAAACCATAACTTCACTCATCTTCGACCATAGATAGGTCCATAACTTTACTCATCTATAAATAGTACCTACGTTGATTTACCCAGATAGTGAGTAAGCTTTGACTCGATGAGTTTTAACTCTACCTATCCTATACTTCACGTTACCCCTCCCTACTCATCGAGACTATGCGCCCCGATCACATCGTAAGCTGGAATAAATCGGGAAGCGACAGGTGCGTTTTTTACACACCGTTAGGTGTATTTCGGGGTCGTCTTCGATCTTTTATTTAGTGGCAGTATTACACTGTGTCTCAAACTTATTGGACGTACGAGTTTCATGACTGTATATATGTACTGTGTTACATGACATCATCGAATCGTGTAAAAAGTGCTGAGTACAAAAAGTTTTGGTAATTTTTATAGTGTAAGTATGGGATACTTACACTATAAAATACTTAAATAAAATACTGTGTCATACTTAGTAAAAAAATTATAGAAATAAAATAGGACAAAGCAAAGCTACTCCGATTTTGGATTTTTAAAACTCAAGGTACAATTTTATTTTCAACTGTAATCAACAGCCAAAGGATTACTTACAACAAAGGTCTCGGGCATTACAAAAATATTTACTTAAGTAATGGTCAAGGTATACCGAAATTACTATAAAGTAATATTTTATAGTATTTTGATTCATGCAAATGCTGAGATAAGTTTATGTATATATCATCATACATCTACATATACATTTACATTATGTAGTACAAACATAGGTAAACAGACATGTGTCGAATAGACCGACTGATTCACCTACACCGAGCAGCAACAATATACATGAATAATTATGCAAGGACAATACCATTATATTGATCGTGCGTTCGTTGAATCTAGTGTGCTCCTGGAATTATGCCTTCCCTGAAATCGCACATGATACCGCATTCAAAAAACAACGTTAATTATACGTATTGCAGAGGCTTCCGGTAGTAATCAAAACATTACTCAGCTTTATTTTTAACTTGCGGACTCCCACGACTTCGTTTGCGAGGAAATGGTTTTGACAGCAATGATTTCTTAAAATAGCCTATATTGTACCTTGTAAAATTTGCTATTTATTAGTGAAAGATCCGTCAAAATTAGCGCGGCCGTTTCGGACATTAGCGAGTTAGTAAATAAGCGTGATGTTAATATTACATCAGGCACTTCAATTTGAAATATTAAGTTGCATAGATTACTGTTGTGTTTCTTTATCTGTCTGTGTGGTCTACTGAGACAAAACTTTGTAAATTAAATTCTGTTTACTAAAACTAGTGGCTGATAATTCTAATAACTGCCTTACGCTAATGATGCTGTGATTATGGTGGGACTAGTATAGGTAGCTAGCTAGCTAGCTAGTAAAAATACTGCGATTTTATGATTCTGCGGTATAAAAATCATAATACATAATTCTTCTTATATCAATATCTCTGCCTACTATTGTAAATAGTAATCGAAACCTTAAATAATATTCTTAGAATCACGTCTGCGCTCTTATTAACCCTTAACAACCCACAAGTGTCTCGCGGACACATTTTTGCGTTTAAGTTTTGATAAAAACTAAAGTATTTATTTTTATGAATCAGCCTTTTACCTATTTGATCTCCAATGTTTTAAGATTCTAAAAGTGCTTTTAAAATATTTTTAACATGTAAGATCTATTAGTTATTTTAAATATACAAAAATAGTACTTCATCAACCCACAAGTGTCCATTAGACACAATAACATTTTGTTTGAGAATGTGAACAAAGATTATTTTTATTTATATTAACGTATAATCTTATGATGTCGGGTGGGTCATAACGATTAATATTTTATACCCATAATAATCTGACACCACTTTTTTGTGTTATAATTGTCGTCTTTGTTTTCGTCTCGCATATCAGTGATTAGACACACAAGACACCACATAATAGTCCTCTTATTCAGTATTATTCAGATAAATAAATAAAGGGCAACCAATAAGACGTAAACTTCAACTTGAACATGTTTACAGTAACGATGAAAATACTTTTGTGCATACTAATTCGAGATTGAAAAAATGTGACAGAACCAGCAACTGTAAACGGTTATGAACGAATTATAGTTATAATTCTTGGAGTGAGGGTGATGATTATGATTCATGAGTGTAGGTAGTAGAGTTCAGTATAAAACGAATAGGTACCTAGCAAATTCAAAATATATTTATATTAGATGTTATTATGTAACGTAGTGTAGGACGCCCGCAGGCCAGGTGGTGTGACGATCTGCGCAGGACGGCTGGTAGGAGCTGGATGCGATTGGCCGAGGAGAGAGAAGTGGCGTGCATTTGGGGAGGCCTATGTCCAGCAGTGGACAGAAATGGGCTGATGGTGTTTATGATGATGATGAGATGTTATTATATGACTGGAACACACGCAAAATAAAAAACACAAAAAAAACTATTTATGCGTGAAATTGCAACAGTATTGGTAACACCTCATACACGGAGACAAAATAAGGAAAGTCCATCAAGTAAGCACTTAGCAGCCATGAACCATGTAGAAGCTGACCTACTCAATTATCTGAATCTGCTGTGAAAAGGATAAAGCGTTGTTAGTTTACTCTTCGATATTAACAGCGTCTCTATCAAGTGCTGTGATAAGTGCAATCATATAATGACTATTACAAATTTTGAAAAAATACACATCTTTTACTACACAAGTGCAAAAATACATTACTGAAGTTCATTCTAATATCTTTTTAATTTTAATAACTTATTTTTCACTCATCACACCTTATATTTATCAAATGTGTCTGTTGGACACTACTGGTCAGTTACGTTACAAAAGCTTACTGGGTAGTTAAGGGTTAAGCAAAGACGAAACGTTGAACGCTTAGCCAGTCGCCGCTCGCCTACTTTGAAAACAGACCCCGACTAATTCATCAGTGGACTCATACTAATTGGCTGTGAAACACGAGTATCTCTTAATTTGTCCCTGGATGGCGGAGGGAGCCGCTCAAGACTCCCGCCACCTCTTAATGGCATTTTGTTAACAACGCTGTTTTAGTTAAACGCTTGTATTACTTTTACACCCTTTTGTTATTTATGATATCAGTCACCAGTCTCTCACAATGTTACTGGCGGAGGTCATAACTGCAACTGTAATTTAGCATTTAAGTAACATAAGCGAGCCAAGATTGTGATGAGAAAATAAACGATTTATTTATTTATTATTTTGATATCAGATTAAAAAATGTTGACTTATCACTATATAGTACGAGTATAAAGCGAAGTCGCTTCTGTCTCTATGCTTACATGCGCGAAAATAATAGTATGCAACGGATTTTTATGTGTTATTTTTAGATTTTTTAGAAAAGTTTTTAGAAGCGAAGCGGGGACGAGTCACTAGTAGAGTAAAAAGCCGGACAAGTACAAAGGGATACAATAAGTTGAAAATAAGCCGCACCCGGTATTTAATACGGTAAGGAAAAGCGAAGAATAACAAAACGATCATCATTTGTTTATCTATATCAAAATATTTTAATTATTATCCCGTGACTAGATACTTGCGAAGGCTAGTATTCTGTAGCCGTCTTGTACGTCTTAGGGAGCATCAAAGTCTGAAATGTCAGCGTCTTAGCGCTTGTGATTTCTTAGATTTTGTGACCAGCGAGCACACCTTCGTCTTTATCAAACAGATGATATCAAAGTGGCCCATCATAATCAAGCGAATAAGTGGTTATAGCATTCCACGGACCACCATAAATAAAAAAAAACAAAAAACACTCAAATCGCAATTCCCCCACTGACAGATAGTAACATTTCCGAAGCGTGGCCGAGTGCAGTTGCAGCTCGGTTAATCCGCAGCGAAAGATTGCAGTCGTTTTGTTTTGAGCCGCGTTGGTCTGTTATTACGGACGCTTTGTTCGGCCGCGGTCGAACGCTCGGACTCGATTTGGCAAGTTATTTGTCTTCTTGGGCAATGCTGGAGACGGGGTGCTTATTGTTGTATCAAGAGCTAAAGGGTACGTTACAAGATAAGGATCAATTCAGTGATTTGAATAGGCGTTTGCCTTGATCTCAGTGTCTAAGATAAAACCACCTACGAAAAACTCAGAGCAAAAATAAAAAGAAAGTAAATTGACTCTGACGCTACGTGAAGAAGAAGTGTCAAAGAAATTATAAACTTCTTAAAATCCCAAAAACTGCAAAGGTCTTGAAACGCATTTTCTTTATAGTGTTTCCATACAGCAGTATAAAACCTTTTGTTGCAAACATAAATAAATGTTTTTGTGCCATTTACAAACTATTAATAACATTTTGAAAACACACATCGGAGCAAAGTTCTGCGATCAGTTGTGTGTGTTTGAAAAACGCTAACTACTAAATAAAAAATATTTCCTAACATTTTAATCGAAACTTGTATTTCAAAATACTGAATTCAATCTCAAACATTTACGCCGCGACGTGGCAGCGCCATTAGGCACAACACAGAACCATTAGATTGTTCCGTCGCTGTCAAAAAGAGAGGCCAAGTAATTTAATTCGCCGCCAAAAAACGGACATTAAAAATTACACAGCGCGCTGTCATTTACCTACACGTAATATTCTTTCTCATAATAAAAGCCCATTTTCACGAAATAGAACGCTGGGCCATTACCATTGAGGCATCTGTGTGGCGACAGTGACTTCGTATTTCGCGACGTTTTTGATAAATGGAACTGTGGAAGATACCGACGGCACTTAGGGCCGCAAATATAGCCGCAACCTCGTAACTTGTGCCGCTTATTGACGCAGAAATTTCTACGGTGCGGTTCACTGCACTTGCGACCGTGGATTTTCTAACTCGAGTTTATTTTCCTGTTCAAGTTGTCTGTTTTTCAAGATTGAAATAAAATGTTTCCGGTCGGATAAAAATACATTTCACCTTTTTTTTTTCAATGTTTTTTTCCGCGCTTTGTCCTAAGAAGTGCATTTACCGTATAGTTGCCAAGAGCATTATAAATGTTGTCATAATGTTATTCCCTGTTTGAACTACTTAAAATTTTATGAAGGTACTTACAACAGATATGCATTTTTGCATATAATTTATGTACGATGTTAATCTCTCGTTTTATCATCATTGTCTTTCTTGCTTTAACTGCATTGATATTTTCAAGCTTTAGTCTTTTTCCAAAGCTAGTACTTACTTGTTTTGTAATTTCCTATTTGATGAATCGTTATACTTGTTTGAACTGGTTGACCACTCAAGTACACTCGAGTATGACAGTAAGCTATGCTTTGTTTGAGGGTGGCATATTTCCCCGGTCATTCCTCTGACAAATGACCTGTGCCGTGACTGGCGGCACCGCGACAGGGGTGGCGACTCCATGCATAATGCCATCCTTATGTTTTATTTACTGACTCGCTTAGATCCCGCGATTTATTTGAGCCCAAAAACGGGAAAGGATAATAAAGTAGTTATGATAGCTCTACTTACGACTATATTCAGCTATAAGAAGGCACTATTTTTCTCAATCTAGAATATACGTCACTTCACGAAACTTAGAATCTAGTCACAAATATCATATGTAGGTGTAGATTACAGATGCATTATTACATTAAAATACAAAAATGTATTTGTTTGTATTGCGGGGACTAAAAGTTTGTAAGCTGTAAGGAAACTAAAAGAATCTTTAACACCATTTGAACATTTAAAAACTAATCGAATCCGCTCAGATGCAAAATAAACAAAGAAGAAAGGAACTCAAAACGTTTGAACAATGAGCTACTGAATGTTGATTACTGGCGCTTCTTACTCTAAACAATGGCCTAAAGGGGAGTGCACAAAGGGTGTAATAACGCGGACAATGCGGTGTTAAGCCGAGAGTGCACTGAAGCCAAGGCACATGTAAAACAATGGGTGGGAAAACGCCGTATGGGACCCGTTGCGCGCGAATTGGAAAAAGAGCCGCGGGGTTCAGCCCGTGACTTCTGAAAACTTTTACAAAAGGAGTAGTTGTTTGTATGCTCTGTCTAATTCTTGTCTACTGGCAGCTTTTTTGTGTTCGAAAAAAAAGTTACTTTTATACTTTGAAAGACGGGACAGAACTAGATGGAGAAGCTTATTATGGAGATCAATCACTCGTTTTGGGTTTCTGCGGTATTATATAAATTAAAGTTAGTTTTGATAATTTCCCTGTTTAGTCTCCGTCTCATTGTTGTGAGTCTCTTGAAGCCAATTTCGAGTCTTTGAAACAAGGTGTACTAAAAAGTGTTTAACATAACATTGTACCATGCCGTTTTAAAAGGCTGGTGAATTGTAGTCTATTCTATTTCACGTTCAGTCACGATTGTCTTATTGGCATAATCATTAAGTACATACCTTGTTTGTTCATGTTGACTGATGTTATAGCATCAAAATTTGTCCAAAATATCATCACGGTGTTGAAGCTTACCATTATTTAGTACTAAATCATCTTGGAAGGCTTCGAGTCTCTAGGCCCCAACAGACCGGTTGTCTAGAGCTTTCAACGCCACTTCTTGTTTCAACAGCGATGAGTCGTCAATTACTCCATAGTTCGGAACTAAGTTTTGTAAATTGCAAACTTTACAGCTATTACACGAGGATGGTCTTCTGTGGTTGGAGCCATCGAACTTCGATTCCGGCGAGACGAATAATTTAATTGATCAAACTCTAAGTTGGGCTCGGTTTTATTAGTTTTAGTTACCACTTATTGAATTAAACCTACTTGGGGAGTTCGTGACGTTTCGGTGTGACGTAATTTGTTTGAAACTAGCACAACTCGGATTCAGGTTTAATTTAATTGTCATTATAATACTTTCAACCCTCTAAGTGACTAGGAATAAGCGCACATGAAAAAGAAATTGTATTGTATATCTGTAGAAGTAAAAGCACGTGATATGGGAAAAAAAATATTTTTTTCCATTTTTAAAATAATATAATTAATAATTTCATATTTAAACATGACCAGAAACTAATATGCTTTGCATTTAGCAAAGCAACTGTTGTAATTGAATAGATATCATTGGACGATGAAGCCTTTGTCATATACCTTTCTAAAACAGCCTTAATTAAAACCCAATCGTATTTAAATAAAACGTGAAGTTATTTCAACGAACTCGAGAGAAGCTATTAAATTGTTCAGCAACGAAAACATATTTTGACATACACACACCGCATATTTCACACGAGTTGAGTTTATGCGGTTTTTTTTAGAATACGCTCGTCCGACCAGAAAATTAATACGGCGTTCTACATACAGCTTTCTGAACGGCGCGTTTGTTTAGCCGCCATCTTTCTTCTGTTCACAAAATGGCGGGAAATGTAAAAAAAAGTCTATTGTAAAATTTCACATTAATTATCAAAATTCATGTCAGTTCAATTATTACATACAAATTTAACCACACAAAATAATATGTGCAAGCATTCATAGTTGTATTAAAGACCGTCCCATTTATGCTATGTGCGGAATAAACGCAATCATAAGATACCTAGTTACTTTATATAGCTGTGTCGATAGACAGCAATTTTAAATAAAACTCTTTTGTTAAAATTCTTAGTTTAAGAGATTAGAGATAAATATAATGATAATAAGGATGTTAATAGGTCTACCTACGTAGACCCTAATCTGAAGGATTGCTATAGGTATTTAAGTATAAAAATGCATACGATTTTTATTACCTCAGTTCAAAGCATCATTTATCTTCACTACTAGAAAAGTGTGACAAAAAACAGCAACATCTTAATCACAGTATCAGGGAGAAGCTTGCTATTCGATTTTAATGAAAAGGGGAACGGTTTTTCATTAAAATTCTAATCGAGAACATCGAGTACAATCCCATTCGAGCCTGTCCACTCAGTGCGGTGATTCCTATTGGTTATCGATACTACTCGATGGAGCGTTTGGCATAATAATAAAAGTTTTTTTTTTAAATTGACACATAAATTTATGTGTATTGTCATGAGACTTGATATAAGGATAACTTTCACTCCTCTGGGGGCGTATTACGAACTCTTTATTCCAGTTTAAAAATGTACATCTGTAGGTATATGATAAAGAGCTGTTATTACCATACTTCCTTTTACATGGATGATAGAGGGGTTGTATCAGTCTGTATGATTTCACAACTAAGTGTACCAGATGGCCTACCATGAGTTGGCTATCGAAAACTTACGTACGTTAAAAACCTATCGAGTTGTTTTTTCATACGGCCGATTTTAGTTCTTCGCGTAACCACCAGCGGCGCTGTACAAGTTTTTCATAGACATATTCATTCACGTAGGCGATATCGAGTGCGTAAGTTTTAAACTCATGGTAGCCACACAGATAAACGAATTAAATCGTTGCCCATTCGAAACTAACTGGAATGAAGAGGTCGTATAACGTCCCCTGGTCTATAAAGATATAGGTATGTAAGGCTATGAGGCGCCACAGCGGTAGCGGTGCCATGTATAAATGGCCTAAGATGATAGAAGAGGCTTCGACGATTCTTACGAATTCGCAAAGAAAATAAAATATTATCGTGCCGTCGTTTAAAAAAAAAACTAGCTTGCTTTGCTGTACATCAAATTTATGTTCCAGAGAAAACCTGAATTTTTCTCAACTTTTTTTACTGACAAGAAAAAGATTGAAAGCAATTTAAAACTTTATGCAAAACACATGATCACGTAATTAATATATCGAACTGTGTAAGAATAGCGTCGTTCATTTTATGAAACTTGGTGGATGTCATTTATTATAATTTTTAGTATAGTTATATGAATCTTATAAAGTTTAACCCCAAAACCTATACAGCTTGGTCGACAGCACCCCTGACGTGTCGGTAAACGTATTTTGTAATTCAATTTCACAAACTCTAATCGAGTCTCGGGTGCAATCGAATCGATTCGCCGGCCGTTGTTCGGACATATCGATACAATTTGCCGCTCGATCGCGTCGCTTAACTAACGGCTTGGAAGTCTCAAGTCAATTTGTTCTGAGAAATAAATATACATACACTTGTTAACTTCAAGGAATTTAGATTTTGTTTAGCTTACAGCACAGGTTTTCAATGTAAGGGTATTGGTAGATGCATTAACTGTAAAAATTCGGTTAATATCGAAAGTGGATACATAATAGTTAGGGAGACTGGGTACGGTTGTGCCAATTTTGATTTGATCGTGTATAGTTTTGTCTGTATGCAATTCAGAAAGACGATAGTTACTGATGAGATTAGTGTATACATTTGGCTTCATAAAAATACTAAAATTTTGTATCTAGGTATTATAGTTATGTCACAAAGTATTTACAAAAAAATAAAGAATTTTGTCACATCCGACCCATGCCAGGGGCGGTTGTGACAGTGTATGGGGTCAGTAGTGACATACAAAAATAATACTCAAATATGGTTCAAAATTGTGCTGTATCTTTATTTAAATGAAAGCTTTGTATTAAGACACTTTGACGTTATTTTAATTATAATTTGTATATAATTATTCAGCATTTATTATTTTAATAATTATTATAACATTCTTCAGGATTTTCTACTTATTTATTTTAATTATTGTTATAACATTTTCAACAAAATCAACGTTACAAAAGATCTGAACACATAATCACGAACAAGTAGAAACAAAAACATATCTTCAGATCAATCAAAATTATTAAAATAATAAAAAAAAATTCTGAGATCCTAGGTTCACCTAGGATCACATATGTGTTAAATATGAAAATATAAGTGTTATCATAGTAATCAACATTACAAATTATCTTTCTGCACCTAATGATTAAAATAGTAACAAAAATAGGTCTTGAGATCTCACAAACTAATTAAAATAATTTAAAATAATCCTTAGGTATCGCAATAACGACATGCGATTCACTCCATGTCTTTCTGAAGCTACACGTAGAGAAGTACCCCGTTTAACCTCTTCGTAAGCAGCTGCATATTGTGACAAGTCGCCCTGACCTCTCTCAATCTTTTTCACTCGTTTCCTAGGCATCTGAAAGTATAAAAACAAGCTTTAACTGATGTCACAACCGTACCCACGAAATTTGTCACAACCGTCCCCTCACTATCTTTCGAAACATAATCTAGCATTAAGACATTATGAACTAATTGTTTTAAATAATAACTGCTTTTATTTTATCGACTATAGTCCAGCTTATACTAAAAAAACAACACTCAACAATTAATGTGTAAATAAAGACACAATTCATCCAGAAAAACAATCAAAAATACTTACTTTTGGTCCCCAAAATACAATATGGGTCGCTGCAAGCGTTGTTTTCGCGCGACGGCTGACGCAATCCCGTGAGACATGTTCACACCTGCAAGGCGCACTTCCCTCCCCTTGGACCCCTCGACCGTCAATTGATAGTTTCGGAGATATGTGCCCTGTCACAACCGTACCCTGTCACTTTCGTACCCAGTCTCCCTAATAGTTACCTAATTAAATATGTTTTTTATAAAATACTGTAGGTCTGTATATATATCTGACACTGAGTTCTAGGCTGAGGGCAGTCTAGGACATAGCTCACGCACAAGCAAAACAATGTAAAATAAAAAATGATTACATAATAATAATGCCAACACTTACCCAATGCAACTTCCTACCCGGACATAACGTCACCTAGTAAAAGGTGACAAGTCGTACACAACAACATAAGACTCATGATATGAACAATAACCATGGAAAACATTTGTCAACTTTGCAGTGTGACTGTGCCACTAGCGTTGAAGGGTTAATCTCACTGACGTATATACATATATACCACACTACTGGTACTGGAGGTTTGTTTGACACAAATTAACACTTCTAATAAACCGTGCGAAAAAGGTCACATTTCACACAAGGTAAATATAATTCATTCATTCAGGCAAGTCTAATAACACTCATTACTGTTATAAAACATATAATATTTTATTTAAACACAAAATCGAGATTTACGTCCAACAAAACTAATAAGAGGGAGACCCATTATCAAAATTTTTAAATCACAAATATTTTTATTTTTTGCGAGGCGTACCGTAATTGCTAAATTTATTAAAACCTGTTTCTCACTAAACCAATCATCAGGATTCAAATAAAAAAGCAAGCGTACCTATGTTTAAACGATTTCTTCGAAATATTTTCAATTTCTCGAAAAAAAAAACGTTTACCGGGTCGTTTTTATTCACAATGTTTGTTTTCTTCTTTTTTCCTCAATAACTATTAATAACATATGCGTGATATATTCAAGGTGTTATTGCATGGGCACTGTTAGACATAAGAAGTATTAAAATTTCGCTACTAATGCGTAATGTCAGCAATTGGAACCTTTGTTTAACGTACCTTTACTCTCGGGGAGAAAAAGGTGTGTCAACTTCGGTTATCTGTCAGAGTTTACTGCAAACGTTACTCAGTGACTTCAAATAGTCTCAAGGGAGTTCAACATTTCGTTTCGATACGTTAGTGCCATGTTTAAGCTTAGTTTTGCTCAAACATTTGTTTCTAATACTTAGAACTCATAAATTAATCTGATTCATATAAAAAATCCCAGGATTTACTTACGTTTTTTTGGCTTTATAGGTCATAGCTGTACCAGCGACTTTGTTCGCATTTTCTCCCGTTTTTTTCACACATTTTTAAAGTTTATATAGGCCAAAACCTTCCTCGATAAATGGTCCATCCAACACAAGATTTTTTTGATTCGAACTAGGTAGCTCCTGAGAATAGCGCTTTCAAACAAACAAACTCTTGAGCTTTATAATATTAGTATAGATTTAAGTAAATATATCCACTGAAAGAATTCCAATTACAATTTAATATTTTCTTTGATTCCTGGAAAGTTTTATTATAGGACACGGAAGAAACGAACGTGGCAATGGCATGGCAGTTATGCAACTGACATTGCATTTTTCTCTTCATAAATCTTGTTCGTCATTCGGAAAATACCGATCCAGCGATACTGTTTAGGGCCCGACAGTATTTATCGCGACCATTTCATGTAATATCATAATTTGGGTACAAACATCAATATCAGTAATAGCGGTTAGAATCGTTCTTAACAAATGTGTGTGCGTTTTGTTGTGGGAAAACAGGCCTTGTGTGTTCGGCGTTGAGTGACAGGGTTGCTTGTGAGACGGTAAATGGGTATGGGTTGATTTGCGTGTCTGTACGCAGTAAGGAAACTGCTCCGACACGGTAGGCCAACTTGGTCCAAGAACTACCAACATTAGGCACTTCTTCTTCTTCTTCTTATCGTATGGTTGATGAACAACCTGGTGTCAGAGTTTTTAAACCGCCCGTAGGCCTCTGACATGGCTTCACACACCGTTGAAAAATTTCTCAGGTGTGCTGGTTTCCTCACGATGTTTTCCTTCACCGTTAAAGCGTCGAATGATGGTACATATGAATTTCAAATTTGAAAAACACATTGGTACCTGGCGGGGTTTGAACTGGCGACCTCTCGCATGGCAAGCAACGACCTTAACCACTCGGCCATCGACGCTTTTTAAGACGGTAAATGGGTATGGGTTGATTTGCGTGCCTGTACGCAGTAAGGAAACTGCTTAGACACGGTAGGCCAACTTGGCCCAAGAACTACCAACATTAGGCACTGTCACGTTCTTATGTAGGAGGTCGGCGGAGAGGGAACCATCAGCCAATGTTGGCCACCGATGGCCGTGTAGAGACGGTACCGGCGGGCACTGCGTGTGACAATACAGTAAGGATATAACTGGCTACCTAAAAAATTGGTAATTTTGTTTGGGAAACAAAAAAATGGGATGGTTTTGTTAGTCAAATGATATGCTGCGTTCATTTATTAACCTGAACCAATTCTACCTAACGAATGTAATACGATATACATTAACGAGGTTGCTTTTATCTACGTTTGTGTTTGTGTTATGATTGAATAGGTTATATTAATCATATCAGCAGTTATAAAATAGAGTTGGTTATTTTAGACGCCATGCAAAAAGGTGTATTAAATTCATAGTACCTACTTCACTGTGTTTGCAGCAAAACCTAAAACGCGAACCCCTATACTTTAACTTGAACATTCAAAGGCCATAATACCCGACCTTTGAACAAAAACACAATCAAACTAAAACAAAGCAGTAATTAAAAATAATAAATTCACCTGCCGTCCGTAATTAAAAACATGAGCGAGTAATGTTGCAAACCAGAAAACTATTTAGTATTCGCGGCGTAGCCTACAATTTTTGTTTCTCGCATCCTTTGCATACTAACAAAGCGATATAAAAAGACTCGAAGCACCAAAGGACAGCTGTGAATCCCCGTACTTACTTAATGAGACGGGGTTGCTCCGCGGTAATGGCCGAACCATCGCTTCGCCACAATATTTTAATGCAGCGTTTGAAGCGTTTTGCAGATGCACTCTTTTGAAATGCAATACTTACAGGAGTAGGCTCCCGTTCATGTCTGTGGAGGGTTTATTGCATCAACATAATAATATTGTACCGGGTGAAGATGGTTTTTGAAAATGGAACCAGCCCAATATCTAAATAGTTAGTTCATCATCCGCCTATATATAGGCTGATGATGATAAGGGTAGGCCTACCTATAGGGTACCCTAAACTAGGGCGATAAGGCCTTAGTCATCCACAAATGGAATAATCAAATAGTTAGTTATACAATCAATACGCCTCTGAATACAGATTCGAACTATGATTGTGTAGAAATAGCGTATACATCTGTTACGCACAGACTCCTGCACATAACTAATGTTCAGTAGCGGTACCATGAGTTGGCTATCGAAAACTTACGTACGTTAAAATACTTAGAGCAACCACTGAGGGCGCTGTACAAGTTTTTCATAGACATTACGTAGGTGATATCGAGTCCGTAACTTTTAAACTCATGATAGCGCTACAGTACCGAAGGCTGATCTCCATTCAGTGACATCAATACACACGTTTGAAATGGATATTCTCGCTTTAATCGCGTCGGGCTATAATCAATTCTGGCTAGGTAGTCTTATCAACTCCAAATATGCCACCATTAAATAAAACCATAATTTATCAAAATAACTTCAATCAAAATATCTTTCTAAACATTTACTTGATTATGCCTTAGTAAATACAAGACCGATAAATGGTCTGGTATTTAAGCCCATTAAGATTTCTAACCAGATTACGTAACCACGGAAGGTCTGTAGATTTGTACGTCTGTTTATCATATCAGTTATCTGATTGTGATTATGATAAAGCTTTCATGCTTGCGCCAGTTAACGAATTATCCTTTTCAAGAAACGGAATATAAATGAGCTAGGTTCTGTTCACGGTTTCGCGTGAAGTCGTTTACTAGTCATCAAGTTGATAGTGTTAACCCCTGACCCCATTGCCTCGGAAAGCACGTTAAGCGGTTGGTCCTGCGCCTGATTGTGGTTATGACCGATTATCTTCTCATAAAAATATGAAAGTGAAGGAACAAGGAGTGCACTTAGGTTTAAAATACCTGTGCACTAAAATATATCTTGCGCACTCTGCTGATCTTCATTGAAAGTTCTTACTTTCGGATTTTTTCTAACATTTGAGTTACTTACGATTGAGTGTTTTGATCAACATACATATATTCATACATTACAAATGTTATAATCTTTCTAAGGACTCAAACTGTGTGCTTAGAATAAGAGATACAAATAAGTGAAAGTGTTAAGATAATTTATTTCTATTGACTGATAATAATTCTGTCTTTCTGGTCAACGCCACCTATTAGGTAAAAGGGTATCCGCAGAATACCAGCGTCGTGGCACACTGTGTCGCGACAATAGCTGAGCGGGGACCTATTTGGTACTATTTTATATTTTTAAGATTAGTTTAAGACATTTGTTACCATATTTTAAGATAATTATGCCAAATAAACAGTTATTCTATTCTATTCTATTCTATAGATACTATGTAGACAAACACACAAACAGATCCGCTTCGACATAGATATTATTATCTCGGATAACCTACCCAGTGCCGTGCCAAGCTTCTAATTTGCTTACGGTTGCATCAATTAGAATTATGGAGTCGGTGTGCGGATACCGAAATACATTTTCTGTGACTGTTACTGAATGGCACATTACATTACCTGGATCGTAACGTTGGCATGACAAAATTCAGCTCTCTTTGGGACGTGGTACAAGTGAAAAGATATATTTTTTTACTAAATATTATTAGCCCTTTTTATCGAGATAGATAAGATTTTACACTTTCGCGTTCCATTACACTAAATATTAGTCTTTATGGGTCTACACGCGTTATTAGGAGTAGGAAATTACATGATTGGTGCAAATTAATGATTGGTGCAACTCAGTCGAAACGTCGGGCATTAAGTAGCTAGTAGTGTAATTTGCTACCCGGACCCATAAAGACTAATATTTAGTGTAATGGAACGCGAAAGTGAAAAATCTTACATTTTTTTTAGTCCGATTACACGTGGTAACAAATAATAACCAAAACTTTAAAACAACATGTTTGAACACTACCTCGATGAAAAAGAGCTTACAATAATATTTGAATCTACTAAACCGAATTTTATAAAACTTTTAAACACCAAACCGAACACAGCCGCTAAAAACCTGTATTAATTTAAAAAAAACATGCAATGCTAACGCAAAATGCTTTCGAATTGGTCACCCATTTAAGAGGTATGTTGCCAAAGACAGAGATGGTCACTTATGACACTTATTTTTGTGTAGAGTTTGAAAAATATGTAATCAAGATGTGGTGTTAGGCCAGTCTTTTGTTTCTTGGACTTCTACCGAAGATACGCCACGGACCAAGTGTCTTTTACGTGTCTAATAATTGTGCTATAACTATAAACCGGTTCAGCTTCTGCGCTAGATTGTTTTTCGGGAATTTATGATGCTTATTTAAATCAGCACTAATAGAAGAAGTCAACTCTCAACATTTGTTGCTGTAGAATATGTTTTAATGATGTAATAAATTACTTTTTTTGTTAACTTAAAGCTCACTTCATGAAAAACTCTTTTTTTTACAAAAGATAAATATATTTGAACTATCATGGTAAAAAAATGAGAATGTCCGATTATGTTTTTCTGTTTAAATGAGTTTCCGTTATTAACATAAGTACTTTTTTTTTACAAAGGTAAGCCCAAGTGTGAAAGCATCTTAATATTGAAAGCAAAAACACGTTAATTCTCTTAAGAATAGAGTATCAATTAAAACAATACAGTTACTAGTTTTATTTGTGAAATAAGCAGTAATGACACATCATCTTTTATTACACATTTCTGCTAACAACTTACTCTGTAAAACGGTGCAACGCTAAGACGAACCAAGATCTCATATTTTACCTTCCATTCCCGGAATTCCTCCGGAGTCAGCAACTTGAACCTTCAGAGTAAATAAAAAAAACCGTTCGCGTGAGCCTTACCATTAATTTAGTGCGTGAAAAGAACGCGAAAGACGCCGGCACGAGTCGGCTTTGAATGATAATAATGGATGGGTTTTGTGTATGAAAATTATCGTGAGGACTCGGTCTTTCAGCACGGAGCTGGGGTGCGTTTTGAATGGAAGGTGGTACGAAGGTTACGTAATCTTCGAATTTAAAGCCTTTTATTATGGTTCAGACTAAGTTTCAATATTTCAATACATGATTTGATTTAGTACAACGTTTCATGTTATAGAACGTGAAAGTCTTTAAACAAATATTTTTGTGTGACTGTGACCACTAACGTGTGTTGATATGTTGACAGTGACGACTAGTAGCGGTACCATGAGTTAACTATCGAAAACTTACGTACGTTAAAAACCTATCGAATTGTTTTTTAATACTACTGATTTTAGTTCTTAGCGTTACCGCTAGGGGCGCTGTACAAGTTTTTCATAGACAATTTACATAGGCGTTATCGAGTCTGTCACTTTTAAACTCATGGTAGCGCTACAGGTCACTGTTACGCAAAAATATTTAACATGTGTTAGACAGTTAGTAGCTAATCGATGTTTCGTACAAATGGAAATAGCGTAACGTGTGTAATCTTTTTCTCTTCCATATGTTTAGTTAGTAAATTTTTATGACCATCGTGCGACTTTTAAGCAATAAGCTTGACCCGCAATACCTACTTACTCCAACTTAATGTACCAACCATCAATCTCAGATAATAATTGGCTAATGGAGCAAGACGGCGCTACACGTTCAAAACTATCAGCAAAAGTTATCCTTAACACACGAGATTAGCGTAAAAGCTTGCAACCTCAAGCCACACATCATCACGTCGAGATTGCAGACAGAGTAATCGATGGCGAACTCTCTTGGCAGCCACTCCACCCAGTTTAATATTTCACCCACAACAGTTGCTGTTTGGCACAGAGTCCTCTCGACACATTAAAATAATTCTGCGGATCCCTAAATTCGCATCCGTGTCATACGCACTGCAAACTGGACTTTTACAACCACTGGCTTCCGGCCAAATGCAATTACTATAATAGATAAAAGTAATTAACAAATATTAGCGCCATTTATTCAAAAAACGGCGCCAATGAGATTTGTTGGCACGATACGTATATACCTGTAAGTACCGGTGTAGATACTCTAACTGTATTGCTTTATAAGTTGACATGCAATAATGAATTTGAATTTGTATTAGTCAAGAAAGGTTAAGAAATAAATAAATAAATATATCTGGGACATTTCCACACACGGTCATTTGACCCCAAACTACGCAGATCTTGTACTATGGGCATCAGAGACTGACATACTTACATACATAGATATTTATAAATAGATACTTAAATACATAATCACACCCAGACACGGAACAAACACCGATGTTCATCACACAAATATTTGGCCCGAGTGGGAATCGAACCCACGACTCTTGGAACAATGTTTGACGTTTTTATAAATGGAAATATTTAGTAACTAGTGACCCGCCCTCGCTTCTTTTCAGGAAAATAATATTACCCACAAAAAAATAGCCTTAAATCCCTGTATCTATTAAAAACAACTCCATCAAAATCCTTTATTTATTTAAGCATACTTACTTAATCCGCTCGCAACCATCTTTGATATCCAATTGAAACATCGGACAGTAAGTAGTCATGTAGTTGCTACAGTACAGTACAGTACAGTACAGGGGAATGGGGCCCTACCAAGATCTTTGGGCCCAAGCCAACCTCACGTGCAAGTACGTACCCCTGCTGACCAACGAACGAGGCTCTGGCACCAGCTTTCCCTCCGGGGTTGGGTGGTCGGACGGCAGTCGCTCCCGTAAAAGTGAAACACGCCACATTAAATGGAAGGAAATATCAAGAAAAGTGCCAGGAATAGGGCGCCGCCGCAAAACGGCGCGCAGGAGTTTCGCCCGACTCCTGTGGCAAGTGGGCGAGGGCTACCGCGTTGGGGACGGACGCGGCTAAAGAAGTTAGCCCCAACCCCACGGAAACTCCGCTTCGCGACGTGGAACGTGGGCACGCTTACCGGCCGCGCGAGAGAGCTGGCCGACGTACTCACCAGGCGGAGGGTGGCAGTGGCGTTCCTGCAGGAGACTCGGTGGAAAGGCAGCAGATCCCGGGCCATTGGGAATGACTACAAGCTGATCTACACAGGAGCACCTAGTGGAGAGAACGGGGTTGCGGTAGTGCTGTCCGGGGAGTTGCAGGATGACGTGTTGGAGGTGAAACGCTACAGCGACCGCTTAATGGACGTAACGGTGCTTATCGAAGGGGTTACGACCCACTTGATAAGCGCATACGCTCCACAGGCTGGTTGCAGCGACACCGAAAAGACTTCATTCTGGAATAGACTTGGAGAGGTGCTGCGGGGAATCTCACCATCTCAGGAAGTCGTTCTGGGGGGCGATCTGAACGGTCATGTGGGTGAGGAGCCTGAGGAGTTCGAGCGTGTACATGGTGGCTATGGGTTCGGCAGACGCGACACTGAAGGAGAACATCCTCCAGTTGTGTTCGGCTGCCGACCTGGCTATTGTGAACACGTTTTTCCAGAAGAGGCCTGAACATTTAATCACCTACAGGAGTGGGCGGCACGCTACCCAGATCGACTTCCTACTCACTAGAGGCACCACATCGGCAAAGTAGTCAACTGCAAGGTCATACCCGGAGAGAGTCCCACTGCACAACACCGCCTACTTGTCACGGTTCCCTCCGTGAAGCCCAAAGCCAGAAGCTTTGAGCGCTGTCGGCGTCAAATAAGGTGGTGGCGGCTTGACGAAGACAAATCCCAGGTGTTCGTCTCAGCTATCGGCGACAAGTGCGCTGAGGCTGAGAGCGAATCAGTTCAGAACCACTGGGACAGGATTCAGGCAACCATAACCGAAGCGGCGAAGTCAGTGCTTGGCACGTCTAAGGGTGGACGCAAATTTGACAAGGAGACTTGGTGGTGGAACGACGCAGTCCAGAGGGAGACTAGGGTGAAGAAAGCCTTCTTTAAAAAGTGGCAAGCGTCCAACTCTCCCGAAGATCGCGACGCATACAGGTCCGCAAAACGTGCAACAAAGAAAGCTGTTGCCAGAGCCAGGCGAGCCCACCTACAGCCGCTCTACGATAGGCTGGAATCGTCTGAGGGGCAGAAGCTTATCTATAGATTGGCACGTTCTAGGGTCAAAGCGGCACAGGATATCTCCATGTGCCGCTGTGTTAAAGACCCTCACGGTGACCTACTATGCGAGGACCTCGCGGTGAAGGAGAGATGGCGCTCTTACTTCCACGAGCTGTTAAATAAACAGCATAGAGAAGTGCAGCCACCGGACCTCCTCCGAATCTTGGACTCGTGCCACCGGTAACGCCTGAAGAAGTAGAGAATGCTCTTCGCCGCATGAAGAATCGGAAAGCTGTCGGAGCCGATGGAGTCCCCATCGAAGCCTGGAAGGCAATGGGTGGTCGTGGTGTGGGCATCCTAACTGACCTTTATAACCGCATACTCAGCACCGGCAGGATTCCTCGCCAATGGAGACTGAGTGTTATCACCCCGGTCTTCAAGGGCAAGGGATCAGTGCAAGAGTGCGGTAGTTATCGCGGTATAAAGGTCATGTCCCACACCATGAAACTATTCGAGCGGATAGTAGACTCTCGAATCCGTCAGGAGTGCACTGTCTCTGGATGTCAATATGGTTTCCGCCCCGGTCACGGGACTATGGACCCCGTTTTTGCCCTAAGAATCATCATGGAGAAATACAGGACGAAGAACACGCCTCTCCACTTCCTATTTCTGGACATGGAGAAGGCCTTCGACTGTGTTCCGCGTGCGATGATTTGGTGGGCCCTGAGGTCCAAGGGAGTGCCAGAAACGTATGTTGATATCATTAGAGACATGTACTGTGATTCCGATTCTGTAGTTAGGACCGCTGTTGGCGACACTTTGCCCTTCCGTATAACCGTCGGAGTACACCAAGGCTCCGTCCTGAGTCCGTTCCTCTTCAGCCTGATATTAGACGTATTGTCAGACAGCATCAGAGACCACCATGAGCAGCCACCATGGCTACTTATGTATGCTGACGATATCGCGCTGGTGGACTCGGACAGGGGACGGCTGGTGAGACGTGTTAACACATGGAAGGAATCGCTTGAGAACGGGGGTCTGAAACTCAACGTGGCGAAGACAGAGTACTTGGCCTGCAACACTACAGATCCCATGTCCGTCCGCATAGGCGAAGACACGGTCGAGCGCACGGACCGGTTCAAGTATCTGGGATCTGTACTCCACGCGAACGGCGACATCGACTCCGACGTCAAGGCACGCATTTCTGCTGCTTGGGATAAATGGCGGGAGGTGAGCGGCGTCACTTGCGACCCTAAAATGCCGGTTAAACTGAAGGGACAGGTCTATAAATCCATCATTAGGCCTGTTCTCTTATATGGTAGTGAAGCATGGCCATTACTTGAGCGGCACAAGCAGGAACTGCGGGTCACGGAGATGAAGATGCTGCGCTGGATGTCGGGAGTTACGCGAGCTGATCGCGTAAAGAACTCCCGTATTCGCGGCAGCCTTCATGTCCGAGACATCGCTGATAAACTGCAAGAGTGCCGCCTACGTTGGTACGGTCATGTTTTACGGAAACCGGCAAACTACGTAGGGAACAAGTGTCTAGCCATGTCGCTACCGCCGGGTCCCGGCAGAAGGGGAAGGCCCAAGAAGGCCTGGCTTGACGTCGTAGTGGATGACATGCGTGCCAACAAACTCTCCGTAAAGGATGCCGAAGACCGTGCGAAGTGGAGAGCTAGGAGTAGGAAAGCGGACCCCGGGCTCCGCAAGGATGCAACCGGGAAATCGCGAAGATGATGATGATGTAGTTGCTACAGTACCTAGTAACGTGTGCCAGTCCCATTCTATATAAATATAGTTAAATTGTCCCGGATGAAATTCGATTATTTGATTCGAAAAGGAATTGGACGATGTTTTGTAGCGCTTGATTTTTGTAGACTCATTCATTACACACGTTCATCCGTTTTAAGCTTTTTAAATTGGCCGGCATTTGTCAGCCAATGCGACACAGTTGGACACAAAAATGGCTGTGACGTGAAATCGTATAAAAAGTCTGGGTGTTGTCTATGGATGTATAAATGTGGTAACGTACATACATCGTCACTCACTATTTTCGCACAACATAGTTCTCTTTTTTTCAATGAAATTAATCCAGAAATTGGTTTTGTTAATTAAAACTTGTCTGAAATTCAATTCAAGATCTCATATAGTTGCTAAAGTAGCAAGTATTAGCGCCAGGCAGTAAGTAGCTATGTATTTGCTTCTCCTAATATCGCATGTAGACCCATAAAGACTAATATTTACATTTTATTTCACCTTTTACTTTTGTCTTAAGTGGCAGTTGATGATATTTTGCCTACTAGACTACTCAATAGTAGCCAATGATATTAGCGTTTAGCAACCGGCCCAAAAAATAATTAAGTCGGCTCTCGTTAAATTTATATTGCTACACATTGTAACACAATATCTTTTTACAAGCAGCTGTATATTATATTTACCACTTGTCATTCCCACTTTTACAATAGGTATTCCTCAATTTCCAAAAAAAATCCTACGACTAGTGTAATTTGTGTGATTGTATATCATTATTTTATTTCAGCCTACTCAACTAAAAGGATTTTTGTTGTCCATTGTGTTAAAAGCCTAGAACACACAGTTCGGCTCCGCATGAATATTTAAAAAGGTCATTACGGGAGCGGGGAGGGAGCGGGTTTCATTAAAATAATGACAACTGTTAGTTCTCAGCCTTTCTCGTTATCGCTCTCGGAGAATATCGGTCAAGTTCTTTGCATCTAACGAATGAATTACACAAATGGGGTTAATGATACGAAAGAAGATTTATATCTTGTGTTTATGTTGGGGAAGGTGCCATAAGGTTACGAATACGTAAGTGTTTTCGCATGCCTGTTATGTACCTCCTTATTCTGCATAACATTTTAGAGTATTCTTAGACATGGGCTATTTAGATAAATAATAAATAAATATCTGGGATATTTCCACAAGGGTCACTTTACCTTAAACTAAGCAGAGCTTGTACTATGGGCGTCAGAGACATCACACCCAGGCACAGAACAAACAACGATATTCATCTGCATCACACAAATATTTGTCTCGAGTGGGAGTCGAATCCAGGACTCTTGGAACCGCCAGCCCGGGTCACTAACCACTATTCTACCGAGTCAATCAAATCAGAATAACTACAACGGCTGCCAGTAGTAAATTTGAATCTATAAGAGCTGACGCGTTTCGTTATAAGTATGCGGATTTTTCTCCGTAAAAGATGGTATGGTGATCATTGAACAGTTAACCAAAAATTTAAAAACCTCATCAATTTAAAAATACCGCACAGAATCCAATGGCCTTAAACACTAGGTCATTAACTTAACACGTGTTAGAGTTACAGGAAACAAGAGTCGTAAATAAGTAACAAAAACTAAAAACGAGTTAGAAATAGGCAGGATTGACTGTCGTAAAATTAAACATTCATATGTTACTGAAATGTTTATTGACCCGCGACGGCTTAAACGAAATCCTTCGATCACTGACACAATTAAGGAACTTTCTAGACTCGGCTCTGTTTGGACTTTTTGCCGAGCTTTCGGCTTTCAATCGGATAGACTATAAAAGCTGTTTGCATCTGATGCCGTTTGAAGAATGAACGGTGAATGATCTAAAGTTCGTTCAGAATTGTATTTCGGGAATATTATTATTAGTCTAAAATTAGTCTTTATGGGTCTACACGCGATATTAGGAGTAGCAAATCACATAGCTACTTACTGCCCGACGTTTCGACTGGGTTACACCAATCGTGGTCGCGAGCGAACTCAGTGCGAGTGTAAACCCATAAAGACTAATTTTAGTGTAATGGAACGCAAAAGTCTAATCTTATTATTATTAGGTTATCAAAATTGTGGAAGCTTCTTTTCATCCATTTGGCTTCAATTTCTGATATCAATAATATATTATTTCAAAACGAAAAAACTCATAACATATACTGGGTAGTCGTAATTTTTGTGATTGAATGACAAATTAATTCTTAGATAAGTAACTACTTCTGATTTTCCTTCGATTATATCTCGTAACAAACAGTATCTAAAAAAACTTGTAAACAAGATAAAAACCGCCTTCAAAAACCCGACTCACTAAAAATTACAAAATAATATGACACGAACACTTATAATTATCTAGGTATGAATTTGATATGTTGTTGAAGGCGGTGCCGCGCCTCTTCCAACAAAAAAAGTTTTTTTTGAAATCCGTCCATAATAGGCGAGACGACTAAAAAAAATATAATAAGTCCGTTATTTACATTATTTAAAAATATTGTACTCGTATTTTTTATTTTCTTTCACAAACAAGAAATTATGAAGATAACTATATCTTCATAATTTCTTGTTTTAGAAGTCACAAGCCCCTACTCCAGAAGTTTGATAAGCTATAATTTTGTCATTTTTCAATCAATCGAAAAACAAAAAAATACGTGTCCCATATTTTTTTATAAACTAACTTACGGACTAAAAGAATAATAAGATTTTGACCCAGTCGTCACGCCTATTGACGAAGATATCGTTGAACGAACATACATATAAAAAAACAAATATTATACATACAGACGAATTAACAACCTCCTCCTTTTTTTGAAGTCGGTTAAAAACAACTTTATTTGACTTGACAGAACAAAGTAGTAAACTTGTATTGCAACTGCATTTGTACTTTGTTAAGAGTAATAATAATAATAATAATAATAATATTTATTTATTGCAAAATGTGGTTACATTGGTTCTTACTATTAAGGTTACATGGTTCTCACATAAACCCTGCAAGGGCACAGCAATTTTAGGTATACAGGTAGACTTAAATATTAACATAGAATTTACAATAATAACAAACTTAATGTATCACACAAAAAATGAAATATTGACATACAACTATAACAATAATTTTGATTGATCACTCATTAAAATTGGCAGTAAAGTATTCTTCCATATTATAGAAGCAACGGGAAACTAAGAATTCTTTAGTTTTATTGGTAAACTCTGAGTTATTTTTTACACTTTTTAAATTTTCAGGGAGTTTATTATATATTTTTATAGACATGTAATGTATTCCTGAGTGTACTAATTGCAGTTTTGAACATGGAAGTGCTAATTTATTCTTTTGTCTCGAGCTTGATCTTGAGTGATAATGTTTTGCTGGTTGATAAAGATTTATATTATTTTTAACATATTTACAAACTTCCAAAATATATATTGAAGTTAATGTAAGAATTCCATGTTCTTTAAAATGAGGCCTGCAACTCTCTCGGTTTCCAATATTAACAAGTATTCTTATACACCTTTTCTGTAAAATAAATAATTGTTCAACTTCAGTAGCATTTCCCCACAATACTATACCATAGTTTAGCCACGCATAAGCATATGCGTAATAGGCAGTTTTGGCTGTACTCAAATCTGTAGACTTTTTGAGTTCATACAATGCATAAGTAAAACGGGACAATTTAATGGCGAGTTTTTCAATATGTTGTCTCCAGGACAAACCAGAGTCAAAGTCTACGCCCAATAACGTGCTGCAATCAACCATGTCAATATTTACGTCATTAAACATAGCTTTAAAGTGTAGCGGATGCTTCTGTCTAGGTTTGAACTGCATTAACTTAGTTTTTAGTAAATTCAATTGCAACTTATGGTCTATTAGCCAATTGTTTATAGGGCCCAGAATACGGCTGAAAAGTTCCGGCACGTCTTCTGCCTTAGTACATGGGAACACCACTGTAATATCGTCCGCATATAGGATACATTTACTTTCGATCATTTTTGGTAAATTATTTATATAAATAACAAACAGTATACAGCCCAAAACACTGCCTTGCGGTATTGATCCCTCTACCTTCAACTCATCGGATGTTACAATTGATAGGTGGTTATTTTTATTATCAAAGTGTTCAATCTCAACACACTGTTTTCGATTTTGAAGATAGGATTCAAACCATTTATATGCTTGACCACGTATACCAATATTGTATAGCTTATTTAGTAGAATTTTATGCGAAACACGGTCATATGCCTTGCTCATATCAAGTATTATACTGATTGCATATTTACGGTTGTTAATGATATGTAATATTTCACGCGTTAATTCAACTAAAGCTGTAACGGTAGATTTACCTTTTATGAAACCATGTTGGTTTTTATCAAAAATATCGTATTTACTACAAAAACGAGTGAGTTGATTACACATTGCTGTTTCAAATATTTTTGAAAAGGTAGATAATAATGCAATAGGACGGAACTGGCTCATATCTTGCGTTGTTTTAACTTTTGGTACAGGTTTAATAATAGCTTTTTTTAGAATTGAAGGGAATGTAGCTTCACAGAAGGATTGATTGATTAGATATGTTAAGGGAATTATCAGCTGATCCTGGCAGTGCTTGATAAGTATCGGTGGAATTTCATCAAAACCGTAACTTGTTTTATTTTTGAGTTTCTTAATTATATTCTGTACTTCGTTGTGGCTAACTGGGTTCAAAAACATACTATTGCTAGAATTGTTTGCAATAGGTTCACACTGTGGTATAAGACTAATATCTTTACTAGATCCTATAGAAAGGTAGTAATTATTTAATGTATTTGCAACTAAACTAGGTGAAGTTATACATATATCATTAATTTTTAAAGTTATATTTCTTTTTATATGTTTATTAATTTTATTTGTTCTTTGTCTAATTATTTGCCACATTGTTTTCGTTTTATTCCTGGAAATAGACATCGTTTTTATACATTGAATTTTTTTGACGTACTTACTGCCTTTTTTAAAATCTTTTCATATTTTCTATAATAGTTATGAAGTAAACTGCGAGTAGCATGAATCTTTCCTTTCATATCAAAACAAAATATTTTGTGGGTTTGTGGAGGTCAGCTTGTGTTATCTGTAGAACCACAAAATGTCTAGGTCACATATATAAAGGTACTACAGGGACATTTATATCCTATATAATATTATGGCTTGTCTATGCCGCGTACCTTTTAACCGACTTCAAAAAGGAGTAGGTTATCAATTAGTATTAATATTGCTTTTTATCTAAGAAAATCTATTTAGGTTGATAATAATTTTGTTGGTAATGGTGAACAATCTCAATGGGTATAATCTCAATAAACTCACACAAATTTAGCCTGACCCCGGACTGGAACTGGAGACCTCTCGGTCCTTACGCAGCGATTGCTACCAATAGACCGACGAGGCAGTCAGAAGTACCAGTACCTATACAGTATACCAGCAGTTTGAACTACCAGTATAGTGGTTTATTATAAAAAAACCTTATTCAAAATCGACCCGACTTGTTTTTGAGCCTTAAACCACTCGGTTTTAACGCAATGCATGCTACTGTAGTGGTACCATGAGTTGGCTATCGAAAACTTACGTACGTTAAAAACCTATCGTGTTGTTTTTTTCATACGACCGATTTTAGTTCTTAGCGTAACCACCAGGGGCGCTGTACAAGTTTTACATAGACATATTTACGTAGGCGATATCGAGTCCGTAACTTTTAAACTCATGGTAGCGCTACTAGTAGAATAACAAGGATTTTATCAACACAAATTCAAACTACGTCATGTCATATATCATTTACATGTGTCATCTCAAATACAAGACAAAAATAAAATAAACTTCTAGGTGTTTCATAAAACTGCGGGTTCCATACTTTGGCAGCGAGTTTTACATAAAGAAACGTCTCGGTAGTTAAATCTGTACACACGTCTTCAGGTTACAGATTTCATAAAAGAATGCTTTATTCTCGGTTGTAACAAAGATACGGCTGTTGTATAATAAAACATGGATTCTGTTATGATACAAATAGGTATAGGTTATTGTAGTTACACGTTTTGCCTTTTTTGTGTTCTTATAATTCTTGTCTAGTCTAGGTATACCTAGTATCGTACTTTGGTGATTTAATAGTAATAAAAACAGTTGCAAGGATTTTTCACATTATTATAATATGCAAACAACTGTTGTTATTGTAGTTAATTTATTAATTTTAATAATAACTGAATCCTTAAAACTCGTCTTTAAGAACTTTAAGATTAATATACAAGACACAAGAGTACCTAGCACTAAACCAACAACTAATGACTAACAGTTTTAGCAGAAAACACTATGTAATAGGCCACACATATTTTTACTAAGAATATAATGTTCGAGTACCTACACAATCCCTTCCGGATTTTTCTACGCAGCCCTAAAAATGAGCAATTAAATATATCTCACGAGCCCAACATTACCGCACAGCGTTCGCAATGAAACAACAAAAGGACAATGCTGTTTAGTGTACAACATAAAACCACAGTGCGGGGTTCTTTGGGAAAATATTTTATTTAGTGGCTCGCCTTTGCTTCCTAAGCGTCGTGGGATCGCAATAAAAATATTATATACGTAAGTGCCTCGTGGGCTAGCCGCAAGGACGGTGGTCTAAGGTTAAAAGTAGACGTGAATTTTTCATATTTCTTTATGGAGTCGCATTTTTGGCAATGGTCATGTTACTAGAGAGGATACATACAGACATAGCTTTAATATTATTATGTTGGCTTTTGTTGAAGATTTTGGCTTAGCAACATCTTATATCACACATACACATCGTTTTATGTGCAATTTTGTTAAGCGTAGAATTCTCTGAATTCAGAGCGCTAATTATATTCCAATTTTAGTTATGTAGTTACAACCTAATGCGGGCTTTTCCGTATGACAATGTAGTTGACTGACAGTTTTCTGATTGAGATTCATTATTGTGATTCATTATCATGAGCCTATATACGACCCCACTGCTCGGCCACAGGCCTGCCCTGGGCAATCAGGCCTTAGTCACCCACGCTGGCCATATGCGGGTTGGTCGACTACACAACCTTAAAATTTCTTCATAAGTTTCCTCACGATGTTTTCCTTCAGCGTTAAAGCGTCGAATATTCGTACATATGAAATTCAAATTTGAAAACACAGTGGTATGTGGCGGGGTTTGAATTAGCGCCCTCTAGCATGACAAACAACGTCCTTACCCACTCGGCCATCGACGCTTTTTTAACACGCTTTTATTTTATTGTGATAGTAGATACTTGTACTAAGGCAAACTTTTTAATTTGTTTCTTTGGGTCCATTACAGCTGCCGGAAACTCGTAACTTGGACCGCTTGAGTCAGCAACAATACAACGGACCCGCCTTTATCCCTTACGGCCTCTATACGAACGGTTACCTTTTCGTTTGTACTTTATTATGAAAATTAAAATTCCTTCATTATTGTGAAATAATGTTTATAATGTAGTAGTAATAATGGTAAATCACTGATTTTGTGTGCAAGCAAACGTTTTGTCGTACAAATATTTAAGATTTTACATAAATGATGAACTTAAAGAATGTTTTTTTTTTTGATGCATAAAGCATAAAGGTACATTGGTTTCGGTATTTATATTTATCAAAGAGCTTTTAAATACCTTACATAGTAATTTGTAACTGGATCATATAAAGCAATTTCAGAATTACGTAGCTTACAACTCTGATTTAGAAATTAATCAAAGTCCATTTTACAATTTTCGAGAGTCTCGAGTACTCTGTACTCCATTCATTAAATGAAATACCTACACATTTTGAAGCTACGTATTTTCAAAAACTAACTAATTCTCATCGGATTAAAATAGGGCATTTTCAATCAACACATTGTTTTCCCGCTCAACATGCCTCGTTAGGCTAACAGCGAAAGTATTTGCAAAACATTTCCTTTGTGCATAAAATAAACATTTCGTTAAACAAATTGGTTGGTTTGAGTTGTAAAAGAAAACTGGGAAAATTGGAAGCGTCAAAACTTTGCATTGAAAACCCATTCATCCTAATATCGATGTGATTTTAGAGGCATTTTACATTATTTCCAAAATATTTTGACAAAAATATAGTTACAACATAGGTATTTGATGTATATGGTTACACTTATTACATATGTATATGGTTGTACTGCCTCGTTGGTCTATTGGTAGCAAGTGCTGCGTTAAGACCGAGAGGTCCCCGGTTCGAGTCCGGAGTCGGGCAAAATTTGTGTTAGTTTTTCTGTAATGAAATTACTCAGCCCGGAGTTAGGAAGTTGGCGTTTGAACGCCCGTGCCTCGGAAAGCACGTTAAGCCGGTGGTCCTGCGCCCGATCTCTCATCGGTCATGTCGGATTGCCGTCTCACCGAATTATGAGAGTAAGGGAATAGACAGTGCACTTGTGTTTGCGCGCACACTTGTGCACTATAATATGTCCTGCGCACTTGGCTGATCTCAATTGAGATCGGTCTTCGGCCATGGCTGAAATCGGTCGGACGCCTTATATGGTTACAAATATGCTTTGGATAGTGACTATTACTTTTTCATCTAAGCATTGTGCTTGTAAAGATAGCTATAATCGCTGTTTTATACCTAACCTACACTTTGACAAATCTAAAGCTGGTCGAACTGGTTGTTTATAAAACAATACTTGGACTTTTTGACAAAACTAAAGCTGGTCGAACAAATGAGTAAAATCACGAAAACTTTCCTAAGGGATAAGAGCCATTCCCCGTAAGTCCGGTGATGATGACAAGGCTACTCCAAGCCATCCTCGTAGTCAGTTAGAAAAAAAAAACGAAAGCGATGGTCTTCTCAACATCCAACACAACGATGATCAAATTATCGTTAGATAGTATACAGTTGGTTATTTTATCGAGCAATTAACATCGAATTGCAATGGAGCCGCTCAGGTGTCGAGCGATCAATCAACCCGAAGTTTATGGTGTGCTAAATGACAGAGATTAATATTGCACAATTTGTAACAGCGGAGGTTCGGATCGCCCGCTCGAAATTAAACACGAAGTATTCAATGTAAAATTTATTCCGGAACATTATCAATAAATCCGACATCGGACTGATTTAAAAAAAATACATATTAGTGATAGTTTATACAGATAATATCATCGGTAATCTACTTCAGTTTAATCGATTGAAGATCAAAATTGAGATTCAAGACTGCAAGCGAACATACATACCTACATACGTTCCAATTCTAGTAAGCAAGGACTGATGTCCATTGTTGATAAAAAAGCCAAAGAAGAAATAAAGATGGCGCATTGATGAATGAGACTAAGCTTTGATGTACGTAGGACACTGCAACCCTTTTATACTCAACACATTGCAGGCATTGAATAACGAGGGCTGCAAAAGGAATATTCAAATTTTCACTACTCGTGAACTAGCTCTCAGACAATACAACTTTAACGGAATTAGAGTTGGGAATGAGTGGAAATATCGAAAACGGAAACTTTTCAGAAGGGGCTAGTAACTTTTGTCGAAAGTTTTATTTTAATTGTATGTGACTTATTTCAATTTCTGTGGCTGTGTAAATATCGAGAAAGTAAAGCTCTTGAAGTTCGACCGACATACAGTTTGGTTAAAGTGCACAGACTAATTTCAAGATGCGATTGGCAGATGTTTGGCCGATGTGTCATTTTGAAAAACGTATTGTAATCTCTCGGCTGTAGAAGTGAGGATCGAGTTGCGAAAAGTATCGATATTCTCGCAACTCTATCGGGTTAGAACCGTAAGCAGATACACCCTGCCAAGTTTCATTAAGTTTTGGCACACGCGCCGCTGAACTAGCGTGGGGGGGGGGGGGGGACAAAGTGTCCCGGATTTATTCTCGCCTGATTGCGAGGCTAAATTAAAATTTGCAAATCTCATTTTTGTTCTTTGCCATGTACGCGTAACCTACTTGAAAATTTACTACTCAAATGGTACTTGATTTTATGAAAAGGCGTTAAGAGCGTCGAGACGAAAAAAGTTATGGGAAGAATTATGTTGTGCCTTTGTTTAGTTAGCTTTATACAAACTTATGATAAAACTGCGTAGTAATCATTCGTTTACTTATACAATTTATACCCTGTCTCGTTGGTCTATTGGTAGCAAGCTCTGCGTAAGGACCGAGTGATTCCCGGTTCGAGTCTGGGGTCGGGCACAATTTGTGTCTCTGAAAATAAATTACTCAGGCCGGAGTTAAGAAGTTGGCGGTTGCATGCCCGACATCGGAAAGCACGTTAAGCCGGGGGTCCTGCGCCCGAGCTCTCATCGGTCATGTTGGATTGCCACCTGACCGAATTATGAGAGTAAGGGAACAGAGAGTGCACTTGTGTTTGCGCGTATATTTGTGCACGGTAATATTATGTTCTGCGCAGTTGCCTGATCTTCATTGAGATTGGCCGCCATAGGCGAAATCGGTCGGACGCCTTATACAATTTATCTTCAACCCACTACTATCCTAAAGACTAATAGGTATTTTTTCACAAAGTGTACATAATTTAAAACAGTGTTTCTGAATTATTATGCACCATAAATTTCCCATTAAACTTTAATACAATAAACGTTGAAATTCCAAAGAAATCCGTGTTTCAGCTGTAATATGAAACCGTATACAGGCCGTAACTTAGCCCAGTATTAACTTGGATTCGTTCCAGGGACTAGAACAAAACAACTTTTCACACCAACAACAAACCTAGAATTTTGTGCGCTATTAATTGTTGATTGTTCATTCCAAACTGTTAGTATACCTACATTTTTACACTACAACTCATTATAACTACACTCGCGAGCAAAAGTTTGCAATCACTTAGTTGGAATCGATTCCGCGCAATCTTGTCTACTAAGTTCTACAGAATAATATAAATGATACTATTTTAAAGGTTCAGAATGGTTATTTCAAAGGTATTTCATGTTACCGTGTTTTCCTAACTCTTTCATTTAATCCGGGATAGCTCCTTAAATACTAGTGAGATTAAAATGAATTTGGTTTAAATTTAAAGTTAACAGTTGAATCTTTAAAATGCTCCTATTTATATTATTGTTAATTAGTTATGTAGTACTCAGGACCACGCGGAATCAATTCCACGTAAGTAATCATACTTTTGCTCGAGAGTGTACTTACTATTAGGCTTAAAGACGCAGTGCCTGCTATCATAGACTCTTATTGGTAGCAAGCGCTGCGATAAGACCTATAGATCAGCTCCGTATTTTTTATTTCATTGCGGCAGCAAAGGCTACCTAAATCCTTTACCTTAAGAAATCTACGATGATGCAATTTATGTCTCCCTTGTATCACTTCTAATTGCTTCTTTATATCAAACTAGTGGTCCCGGTGAACTTCAAATTGCCCATACAATTTGAAGTTCACCAGGATATTAAATATTTTTTTTACTCCTATTCTTAACCCTAAATAAGTACTCTGTAGTTTTTCTTTCACGAGAACTTTCTCCTGACAATAACTAACACGACAAGAAAAGAATTTGCGCTTAGCAATAGATTAAACGATTAATTTTTATGTAACAGATTCTCGGAAATCTCTCACCATTCCTCCCGGAACCTTGCACAACAAAGTCACCAGCTCACGCACAGAGCAAACATGCACTGGGTTACAAATGAACCGTGTCGATAGAGACATTGAGTAATGGTCCACCCGGAGATTAAGTTACGGCGATTAGGACATCGAAGTACTGGATCCATCCCGGGAGATCGGCGATGAGATATCGGGGCTATTACACGGTGTGTTGCTTCAACAACCGAGCATAGCGTGAGTTAGGAGATGGAACACGCAGTAGTCTTTGGAGATGATACTTCAGAAAGGTAATTAAATGGCCTATAATAAAGAGTGGTCCGTTTTTAGTCATGTAATTTTACTTGATCGGATCAATGGACTATTTGTTGTTTGTTATCAGTTTAAATTCTTATTCCGAACTAGCCATGCCCGGGATTTTGTCCGCTTGGAACTAACTTTTGGCAGCATTATGATTTTTGTAAACAATTTTTTTTTTAATTCAGATAAAATGAACAATGCAAATTATAAGTACAAAAAAATTTTACCTACTTTTGCAAAGTAAAGAAATACACGCCTTCTTTTTGAGTGACTTGATCACATATCTCTGTTACTGGTTGTCGTTTATGCTCAACGTAGACACAAATTATTTTAGGTTCACCGTAAATCTCTACCATCCAAATTTTCTTTAGTTTTAGCTTTTTTTAGTTTAAAAACATATTCCTAATACCATCGCATAAAGTAAAAAAAAACCAGGTGTCACCCAGGTGGTAAAGCAAACAGCAAATAGCATTCAGTTTCACGGCCATTGTAGATGCAAACAGGATTAGTTAGGTCGATGATAGGTACCATGCCCTTGCCCAGTCACTATGCAATTGGCATCGAAGCCAATTACCGTGACCAATGCACAACGGTTAATAACGTACGACGCGTAGCGTCCCAGAGGTGCCGATGTAACCAAATTAACAGACAACAGCCGTGGCGACATCTACCTGTCACAATTTACAAGTAAACAGTTTTGGATGTCGACAACAGATGGCGTTAATCAACGGCTCGTGTTCGAATGAATTACTTTTGCATTCAAACAATTCATACCGAGAAGATCTTAATTTTTGGCTGATTGGGTCAAGTCAAAGTCCGCACGAGGCCTCCAAAAACAAAACTATGGGTGAGCTTCCATTTGCACACATCACTGATCAGTGAGGTAATACTTAGAAATAATAGGTACGTTCAAAGAAACTAAGAAAGTTATTTGATGACCTGAGAAACGATTTGGATGGATTTAATCCTAATAGGTATACATCAAATACACTGAAATAAGAATTGCTTCAAATGATCGCACATTTTGTTTGGTAACCTCATCAGTTCCCAAATTTCATTTGCGCTCTTCCAGAAGCAACCCGTTGCCCGATAAAAATAACTGGCGAACAAACATACTCACGCCTTCAACCAGTATTAGGTTCCACTTAAGTTAGGTTTTACACCACCCAACCGCGGAGGCAATACAAACATTTACACACTAGTGTTACTAAAGTCCTAGGAACTATTGTTTCTGTATCCCTTGTAATCCGATTTCGTATTTGTTTTCATATTCAAGGAACCCGCTTCGGCACTCCGCTACCCCTGTGTTCTCAGATAAGAGCGTTTTGGAGCAGAATACTTGGAACTGTGACAAAAGTACAACATTAGTTGGAGCTAGTATTTAGAGCGCAATTAAATTTAATTGTGCGAAGCGTTCGGATAACGTGTTATTATTGTGTGAAATAATGTCGAGGAGATGTCTACTAAAGCGCCAAATAGTTGACTATTGAATGGGTCTAACGTTTAATAAATATATTAAATGAAGACCCTGGGGTCACCCTGAATCGGACTAACTAAGAATCAGCTACACTGACATTTAGTATCTCTGAAGTTCATCATCATCATCTCAGCGTTCTCCCGGTTGCATCCTTGCGGAGCCCGGGGTCCGCTTTCCTGCTCCTAACTCTCCACCTCGCACGGTCTTCAGCATCCTTCGCGGAGAGTTTGTTGGCACGCATGTCATCCACTACGACGTCAAGCCAGGCCTTCTTGGGCCTTCCCCTTCTGCCGGGACCCGGCGGTAGCGACATTGCGAGACACTTGTTCCCTACGTAGTTTGCCGGTTTTCGTAAAACATGTCCGTACCAACGTAGGCGGCACTCCTGCAATTTATCAGCGATGTCTCGGACATGAAGGCTGCCGCGAATACGGGAGTTTTTTACGCGATCTGCTCGCGTAACTCCCGACATCCAGCGCAGCATCTTCATCTCCGTGACCCGCAGTTCTTGCTTGTGCCGCTCAAGTACTGGCCATGCTTCACTGCCATATAAGAGAACAGGCCTAATGATGGATTTATAGACCTGTCCCTTCAGCTTAACCGGCATTTTAGGGTCGCAAATGACGCCGCTCACCTCCCGCCATTTATCCCACGCAGCAGCAATGCGTGCCTTGACGTCGGAGTTGATGTCGCCGTTCGCGTGGAGTACAGATCCCAGATACTTGAACCGGTCCGTGCGCTCGACCGTGTCTTCGCCTATGCGGACGGACATGGGATCTGTAGTGTTGCAGGCCAAGTACTCTGTCTTCGCCACGTTGAGTTTCAGACCCCCGTTCTCAAGCGATTCCTTCCATGTGTTAACACGTCTCACCAGCCGTCCCCTGTCCGAGTCCACCAGCGCGATATCATCAGCATACATAAGTAGCCATGGTGGCTGCTCATGTTGGTCTCTGATGCTGTCTGACAATACGTCTAATATCAGGCTGAAGAGAAACGGACTCAGGACGGAGCCTTAGAAAACTCCGACGGTTATACGGAAGGGCAAAGTTTCTTCAACAGCGGTCCTAACTACAGAATCGGAATCACAGTACATGTCTCTAATGATATCAACATACGTTTCTGGGCGATTCCGCTATAGACGATTTGAGACATGATTTTTTAAATCTCGCAATTAGTTGTTTATTATGATATTAGTGCAAAGAAGAAAGTCTAAATATAATAATGAAATTATTTTTATTTGATTTGGTACAATATTTTCATTTTTAGCGCTGTTGAAAGTGTGACCATAAGAACAACTGCTGCAATCTGTAAAATCGTAACCAGCTACACTTGCGCGAAATTCCTGTTATTGACCGTTTGAGTTTATGTTTCACCGGCTAAACGTAAAGTGACAAGTTAATTTATGTCCTAGTTCCATAAAAATTAAGTAAATATTGTTATTTGCTTAGAAATATTGACCGCTAGAATGCACTTTTGATTTGTTGCACCCGCGATGCAAAAGATATAAAAGTTTACTTTTTTCAGGAAATTAAAAGGCTAACGTTTTGAAACTTTGCAAAAGTAAGAACAAATGAAAACTAAACTTAAATTATTTGTTTTTAAAAGAGTAACGATTGTTGGGGTCAAATAAACAATAACTTAAATTGGTTGCACCCGCGATCTCGATGTGATATCGCGGGTGCAACCAAACTTCCCGTAGCCTATTTGTATGATTATTTATTAATTTCGTTGTTTTAATACCTTGACTAATATAATATGGTAAAGAGATTGAAAATTTAAAAAATAAAATGTGTTTTTCTGCTGTTTACAGTGATTTAGACACTGATTCAGACAACTAATTTATGAATGACGATATTCCATCAATAATATGTTATTCAGCTTCAAAATTATCACCTGAAGAATGTCCTTAAATTGCTAATGACCAAGTTACTACTTTAACGAAAAACATTTACACTGGTGTGTATAATATATGCTCATACAATTGCTCTACAAAACTGACAAATAATACTTAATATCTGTATGTAGGATTGTGCCTGAGTGATATGGATCAAAACAGTAAAGTGAGAGTTCAATTTACGATGACAGTAGATGGAAACATATTCATAGAAAGAAATTAATATAAATATAAGGCGTCCGACCATTTTCAGCCATGGCGGCCGATCTCAATTAAGGGCAGCTAAGTGCGAAGGACATATTATAGTGCACAAGTGCACTCTCTATTCCCTTCCTCTCATAGTTTGGTGAGACGGCAATCCGACATGACCGATGAGAGATCGGGCGCAAGACCACCGGCTTAACGTGCTTTTCAAAGCACGGGCGTTCAACCGCCAACTTCCTTACTCCGGGCTGAGTAATTTCATTACAGAAAAACTCACACAAATTTTGCCCGACCCCGTACTCGAACCGTGGACCTCTCGGTCATTACGCAGCGCTTGCTACCAATAGACCAACGAGGCAGTTAAAAATTAATAATGACATAGCAGACGTGCCATTTGAGGATATAATTACGACATTGGAAGCGCCAAAGAAAAAGACAACTCACTATCTAATTCACGGCAATTATTGACGTATTTCAAAAGAAATAGTTTGTGAAAGCAACATTAAAAGTGTAATTATTAGTGAATAAATATGGATTTATCTCATTTTTTATTCATACATACGTAAAATTCATATTTATGTTCATTTAAGTTAGACGAGTTGCACCCGCGATAAATCGGTGTTGCACCCGCGATTGTTAAAAAAAATCATAATGATTTGTTTATTCTTGTTTTGGCCAGAATTTTCATTTAATGTTCTTTGATCCCTTATTACATTTCAAAATATGAAGGAATAAACTATTAAATGTACAAGAATTAACAGATTTATTTGTTTCTTCTCCGTAATTTGGAAAGGTAGGGCCAAATCCGTTGCACCCGCGATGGCATTTTGAACCTTACTCCTGGCTTTTTAAATATCATTTTATGATTTTTGTTCATTTAAATTAAGTAAACACATGAAAATGTAGTCCTTCAAAGACTAATTTAATTATAATGTTTTTTATTTAGTTTCCTTGAACCAAAACAGGCGTCTAAATGTTGCACCCGCGAGAATGGAATCGCCCTTCTGGCACTCCCTTGGACCTCAGGGCCCACCAAATCATCTCACGCGGAATACAGTCGAAGGCCTTCTCCATGTCCAGAAATAGGAAGTGGAGAGGCGTGTTCTTCGTCCTGTATTTCTCCATGATGGTTCTTAGGGCAAAAAGGGGTCCATAGTCCCGTGACCGGGGCGGAAACCATATTGACATCCAGAGACAGTGCACTCTGACGGATTCGAGAGTCCACTATCCGCTCGAATAGTTTCATGGTGTGGGACATGACCTTTATACCGCGATAACTACCGCACTCCTGCACTGATCCCTTGCCCTTGAAGACTGGGGTGATAACACTCAGTCTCCATTGGCGAGGAATCCCGCCGGTGCTTAGTATGCGGTTATAAAGGTTAGTTAGGATGCCCACACCACGCCCACCCATTGCCTTCCAGGCTTCGATGGGGACTCCATCGGCTCCGACAGCTTTCCGATTCTATTCGGAGGGAGGTCCGGTGGCTGCACTTCTCTATGCTGTTTGTTTAACAGCTCGTGGAAGTAAGAGCGCCATCTCTCCTTCACCGCGAGGTCCTCGCATAGTAGGTTACCGTGAGAGTCTTTAACACAGCGGCACTTGGAGATATCCTGTGCCGCTTTGACCCTCGAACGTGCCAATCTATAGATAAGCTTCTGCCCCTCAGACGATTCCAGCCTATCGTAGAGCGGTTGTAGGTGGGCTCGCCTGGCTCTGGCAACAGCTTTCTTAGTAGCACGTTTTGCGGACGTGTATGCGTCGCGATCTTCGGGAGAGTTGGACGCTTGCCACTTTTTAAAGAGGGTTTTCTTCACCCTCGTCTCCCTCTGGACTGTGTCGTTCCACCACCAAGTCTCCTTGTCAAATTTGCGTCCACCCTTAGACGTGCCAAGCACTGACTTCGCCGCTTCGGTTATGGTTGCCTGAATCCTGTCCCAGTGGTTCTGAACTGGTTCGTTCTCAGACTCAGCGCACTTGTCGCCGATAGCTGAGTCGAACACCAGGGAATTGTCAACGGCAAACCACCCCCACCTTATTTGACGCCGACAGCGCTCAAAGCTCTTGGCTTTGGGCTTCACGCAGAGATCCATGACAAGTAGACGGTGTTGTGCAGTGAGACTCTCTCCGGGTATGACCTTGCAGTTGACTACTTTGCCGATGTGGTGCCTCCTAGTGAGTAGGAAGTCGATCTGGGTAGCGTGCCGCCCTCTCCTGTAGGTGATTAAATGTTCAGGCCTCTTCTGGAAAAACGTGTTCACAATAGCCAGGTCGGCAGCCGAACACAACTGGAGGATGTTCTCCCCTTCAGCGTTGCGTCTGCCGAACCCATAGCCACCATGAACACGCTCGAACTCCTCAGGCTCCTCACCCACATGACCGTTCAGATCGCCCCCCAGAACGACTCCCTGAGATGGTGGGGTTCCCCGCAGCACCTCTCCAAGTCTATCCCCGAATGAAGTTTTTTCGGTGTCGCTGCAACCAGCCTGTGGAGCGTATGCGCTTATCAAGTGGGTCGTAACCCCTTCGATAAGCACCGTTACGTCCATTAAGCGGTCGCTGTAGCGTTTCACCTCCAACACGTCATCCTGCAACTCCCCGGACAGCACTACCGCAACCCCGTTCTCTCCACTAGGTGCTCCTGTGTAGATCAGCTTGTAGTCATTCCCAATGGCCCGGGATCTGCTGCCTTTCCACCGAGTCTCCTGCAGGAACGCCACTGCCACCCTCCGCCTGGTGAGTACGTCGGCCAGCTCTCTCGCGCGACCGGTAAGCGTGCCCACGTTCCAAGTCGCGAAGCGGAGTTTCCGTGGGGTTGGGGCTAACTTCTTTAGCCGCGTCCGTCCCCAGCGCGGTAGCCCTTGCCCACTTGCCACAGGAGTCGGGCGAAACTCCTGCGCGCCGTTTTGCGGCGGCGCCCTATTCCTGGCACTTTCCTTGATCTTACTTTCCATTGTTGAGTGGCGTGTTTCACTTTTACGGGAGCGACTGCCGTCCGACCACCCAACCCCGGAGGGAAAGCTGGTGCCAGAGCCTCGTTTGTTGATCAGCAGGGGTACGCACTTGCACGTGAGGTTGGCTTGGGCCCAAAGATTTTATCTCTGAAGTTCATTAATATTAAATGAAACCGATTTATTTGAGTGATTTGAACTTCATTCATTTATTTGAAACTAGCGACCCGCCCTCGCTTCCCTTCGGGGATATCTCTATCTCTATGTAATATATTTTAACCCCGTAAGAGAAATCTATTTTTTTTTATCTAAAAAAAGCCTATGACACTCAGGGATAGTGTAGCTTTCCCACAGTGAAAGATTTTTTGAAATCGGCACAGTTGTTTCGGTGCCTATTCGAAACAAACAAACAAACAAAAATCAAACCTTTCCTCTTTGTAATATTATTATATTACATATTAAATTGACTCCCTGTACCCCAGTGCCGCTTACATGGAGCCTACATCGCATGCTGGCTAGCTGAGCGCGGTGGCGGCAACCAGGCGACTTTTTTCTAATACTTGCATTTTTAAACTCGTGATATCTTCCGAATTAAATGTCCGAATTGAATAATTCAAAAAGTAATAAAAAGGTATTGAAGTCGTCTTGAATATAAAGTAATTTATTTTGATAAGGATTAATACCAAGGTACAAATAAAGAGCCCTTTCAAGCGGCGGCATATAAATTAAATTTTTAGAATAAAAAACCGCTTGCTGTGACATAACTATAATATTTAGACATATGCTGTCGCGACACTTTTTGTAGATAATGATGAGTTCTGCAAAGTTTTAGTAAATGGTTTTGTTCTATCTTCAATAGTTTTCGCAGCGCAGGCGACGTAAGGAATTTTTCAAGTCTATTTTTTACACCTTGGGTTACATTATTGGAGTTTTAGTAAGGATCCCTAATTTTTTTAAAATATAATATGGCCTATGTAACTTCTGAATAATGCAGCTTTCTAATGGTGAAAAAATTATTGCAATCGGTCCAGTAGTTTTTGAGTTTATTCATTACAAACATACAAAAATACAAAAATACAAAAAATACAAAAATACAAAAATACAAATCTTTCCTCTTTATAATATTAGTATAGATAGTAAAGATAAAGCTCTGTAAAGATCTCGAAACATCGGGTCTCTAAATAATAAGTTTAGAATAATAATACACGCGAGTTTTATCAGTAAAATTAGTTTGATTTCAGAGGTTACGTATCAAAATAACTAAAGTTGTTTCGACTACTGCCGATTCAACTATGCTCGACTCACCTAATGCTTGAAATACCTAATGATCGTTTCACATAATTTCATAATAACTAATGCACGCAATTCCTAATGCACATTTCGCCTACGCTCGACTCACCTAACCTTTATTCGTCTACGGTTTATTCATCTACGCTTTATTCACCTAACGGTTAATTCACCTAACGCTTAATTCACCTAAGAGTAAATTCACCTTCAGTCTATAATACGTAAGGGAGACAGAAGCAAATAGATGCAAACCCGACATGTAGTCTTGGCTGTCCTAGACGCGTAGGCGTGGAGGGGCGAAGCGGCCAGCAGGAGGTTTCAACACTCGTTGCCGCGGCTGAGGATTATTAGTCCTGCAGGACTATGGCACTGACCAGGGTTGTCCTTGGCTGCATTTTATAGTTTATACAGGGATAATCGTCGGCTGGTGCCACATTACATATTATGATCATACTAGTCATTAAAGGGCTAGCCTCTACGTGTTGGCTTTGGCCCCACGCACGCCTCCCAAAAATCCGGGACTCTGTAGTCCCGAGACGTTAGTAATGACTGATAATAATATCTGTGACATTTCCACACACGTTCACCTGACCCCAGATTAAGCAGAGCTTTTACTTGTATATTTATAAATACATACTTATGTACATAGGTAATCACACCCGGACATGGATCAAACACCGGTTTTCATCACACAAATATCTGTCCCGAGTGAGAATCGAACCCACGACTCTTAGATGTTTAGTAAATCTGGGTCACCAGTGGTTACTGTTCCACCGAGCCAGTCAAATAGTAGGCAAGTTGTTGATTAGATATTTCAAACATATTTGAAACATACATTATGTCAAAAGAACATTAGATTAATTAGTCTTTAGTCCAATCAATTTTAGTTAAAACGAAATTATATGAGTTAAGCATTAGGCGAGTCGTGCATTAGGCGTAATGATTTTAGGTGAGTCGAGCATAGTTGAATCGGCAGTAGTCGAAACAACTTTAGTTATTTTGATACGTAACCGATTTCAAATGTGTAGCGCGTAATTAACAAACAATACTTCATTCATCAATGTTTTCTATCTAATTATTGACAATATTTTAATTTTATAGACACTCACGTAGCTGATTTTTAAAATTAAATCAACAAAACATACATATTTTTAATAGAACAAACTTATTCAATAAAAGTACAATCTCAAAATACTTAGTAGGCTTTGACTGAAAATCACATTATGATATTCACAGTACAACACAACTCCGGGTATTTCCTAAGCATCTCCGTACTAAACAAATATCAGACACGGGCATAAGTATTTGCTTGAGGATTCCTCCTCATAATGCTGAGAGTAAATTTTGAGACCGTCTGCGTATTCTTTCTTACACGTGTTTGATTTAAAACAACAAAAGAAAACAACTGTTATCAATTTTCCGTCTGATTTTAATTAATTTGTTGACTTAAGTATTCTTTTAACATGGTAGATGTTTCGCTAGGTATCATATGGCTTTCACGGCAGTAGAAGTTTAGCTCAGATTCCCATGGACGCCACCATTCGGCGATGAGGTACGCAACGGTGTTTTCAGTAATTGATTTTTTCGATTAAATAATGTGCCCTAGTCAACGTGGTTTAGATTGTACAGCTATATTTTGTACGCAGCATTGGTGAATGAACTACTTGTACGCATGCATCTACAAAAATGGATGGATCGGATTTATGAAGTAAAAAGTAAATAGTAAAACAATTATCCGCTTTGCAAGCGACAAAATTGTAATTTCTTTACAGAAAAACTCACACACATTTTGCCTGACCTCTCGGTCCTTAAGCAGCGCTTGGTACCAATAGACCAACGAAGCAGTTAAAAAAAGAACAAAATTGTAATAATTTATTATTTTCGTAAATATTAGTCTATCATCCAATTAACTTCGTAAAATATTGTTAGACGCCTATATTTTTTTGAGTCGCAAGTTAGGTGTTTGTACTACGTACGTATTTACATTTTTAGACATACGCGTTCCATTTTATTTAAAGTTATTATTTTGGGTCTACACCCGTTGTAAGGAGTTACTTACTTGTTACTGTCCGTAGCACAGTGGTTACATGGAATATCAATCCGTACCTAAATTTTCTATGAAACTTGGGGGAAACTTTGCTTGATTTCTATATCTATAGGTTTGTTAGTAACTCAACTCACACAGGCATACATTATACAACATAATTACATAGCAAAGCTAATCAAACGGACATAATCGCCGAAGCCGGCTCTATTCAATGATACATATTATATCGACGGCCTTTGTTTTCAGTACAATGAGGTAAATCCGATCATGAAATTACAATGACGTGTGCTCTATGTACTGTTCCTACATATTGTATGTGAACGAATATGGGCATTGGGTGATGGACCTCCTTATTTTACATCGAGGCGTAACTTGAACACCGGAGATTTCATAACTTTAATTTATAAAAAAACAACGAGTGACCCGCCCTTGCTTCGGGCAAATGCTTACATCCTTACTGATATTATAAATCCGAAAGTAACTCTGTCTGTCTGTCTGTTACGCTTTCGCGCATAGAGTACTGAACCGATTTAAATGAAATTTGGTACAGATATAGTCCAGAGCCTGAGAAAGGACATAGGATTTTTAACCGACTGCGCTATAAAGAAATAATGTTTTACCCGTTAAACATCTCTACGCGGACGAAGTCGCGGGCGGAAAGCTAGTTTTATATAAAAACCTTGCTCTTAAGTCCTTCTGTCCGTTTGATTAAAAAAACTGTATCAAAATCCGTTGTGTAGTTTCAAAGATTTAAGCATACGTAGAAATATAGGGACAGATAAAGCGATTTTGTTTTATACTATGTAGTGACGTAAAGGATCATTTAAAAGGAGGTTACTGGAACTATTTAAGTGTCTACTATCCAGCATCAGACAAATTATATCAAACGGATCGGAACAGGGATTGTACAATTAGGTTCTTATTAAGTAAAGAGTCAATGTTTTAAGTTGCGTATAGGTGGAAGCCTGGCTGTAACGAAATTCGTTTGAAATACATAAGGTACCCTTCAACTACGATACATGTCCGTGGGATACTCTAAAAAGATCTTCGAATACACCTATAAATTACACAGACACAGAGAGAAAAGGTCGTGTTTTCACCCTGTATCTACTTTAGTATTTTGGAGTAGTAATGTCCATCGGTCCAGCAACATTACTCTTGCCCGCACCAAAAAACACATAAATACACATTTTGGCAAAGTGCGAATTCGGCAAGTGAGATAAGAGACCACTCTTTCGGTACGGAACCGCAAATGTCACGGGTTATCATAATTTATTAGCGAGATGTCGCACAGGTGTACATTCTACGTCAAACCTTCGAAATTGAAGCTTAAAGCTTACAAGGTAAGACTGACAATTGGTTAACCCGCCGTTCGGATGTAATGGGTGAACGGGCGTGGGTTATCTGTTACATACACCGACGTGATAGTGGAACTTTATTATGAGGGATAGGCAGATAGTGAGGAAGAAGTTGGGAATCTTTTTGCCGCCGGGTACAATTTAATCGTAATAATTCAACGGTGAGAAGGAAACGACTTCTTTATTGCTTCCCAGAATTCTGGGTTCTTAAAAGAACGCTTAGCGACTAAGCTCTAGAAAGCGACGTCTTTTTGTAAGTTTCGTTTTATTAAGTTACATAATTATGTACAGAGAAAAAGTATTTTCTATTGAGGCCTTTTCATAAAAACCAGATGAGAAGGTACGAGTCGGATTTTATTACATTTATATATTATTATTATATATTATTAAACGGTGAAGGAAAACATCGTGAGGAAACCTGCACACCTAAGAAGAAATTGTAACGTTGTGTAGTCGAGCAAGCCGCACTTGGCCAGCCTGGTCGACTAAGGGCTTATGGACCTAGTTTAGGGTAGGCCCGTGCCGCAGCAGTCCGGACGTATATGCGCTGATCATGATAATATATTATGAAACTCTCCAATCAATTAACAGAATAAATGTTTAACTGACACGGCTTGACTGGCTCGATGGTACAGTGATTAGTGACCCTGGCTGGCGGTTCCAAGAGTCGTGATGAAAATCGGTGTTTGGTCCGTGTCTGGGTGTAATTACGTATTTATTTTTAAATATATATGTATGTATATCTGTCTCTGATGCCCATAGTACACGCTTTGCTTAGTTTGGCGTCAGATAACCGTGTGTGGAAGTGTCCCAGATATTTAACACCAGCAGATCATAACCAACGCGGATCGTCAAAACAAATCATTTATACAGTGTATGTTCGCCGCATTTTTAGCGTCAGTTATGCACATTTACATGCCGTTGGCGGCAAAACGGACAAATGCGGAACCGCGTATGTGCCCGGACGCCGGCGGATTATGACGTGAATGGGCGAGCCACTAATTACTGCGCCTGTGGGCTATGCTACGGTTTTGTGTGGGTTCAACCGCTTTCAATCACGAGCAATCTCTATTCATATGGAGTGGATATTACGAGATTTTGACACAATTAGGTCTTTATCAGTCACATTATTATTGGACTGATTTTGTCTCCGTTGCTGTTTTTTGTTTGATCAGAAATATCAGTTATATGAGATATATCAGATCGGATATCGGAAATAACAGCGGTATACAAAAATACACTTAATTATATCACACCCACACATAAAAAACCGATCGATTTTCCTCTCACACAAATAAAATCCGGAAATCGAACCCAACGACTTTAAGCGCGAGAGGCAAGGACATTATAAAAGCTAATCAACATAAGATATATTTGCGCTGGCTACCTAACCTATCCTACCAAAGTCATCGCATTAGCAAGTTGAAGTGGCAGTGGGCTGGCCACATCAGCCGTAGAACCGACAACCGCTTGGGTAGACGAGTTCTGGAGTGGATATCGCGTCTCGGCAAACGTAGTGTAGGACGCCCGCAGGCCAGGTGGTGTGACGATCTGCGCAGGACGGCTGGTAGGAGCTAGATTCGAGTGGCCGAGGAGAGAGAGAAGTGGCGTACATTGGAGAGGCCTATGTCCAGCAGTGGACAGAAATGGGCTGATGACGATGATGATGATGATGATCTATCCGGAAGTTATGTATATTTCAGGTATGTACATAAGTCAGGCAAATTTGTCAGACAAATCATGAAATTAAAAAACCTAGTCCATTACCGCCAACAATCGGCCGACGAAAACAAATCGTTTAGCTTACTAAACGAGCTTTTGGCGCCGTCTGGCTTTGCACGCGAGCTTTTATGCAAGCCAACTTGCACTTTACTGCATTTTAATAAGAGCCACTCTGTCTACCTAGTTTCGTCAGACCAATTTCCAAATGGCTAAAGTAAAATAATTTTCGGTCTTTTGACTCTGTAGAGCTGAATTATAAATCTCGATTGAGCGATGGCGCTCTGCATCGGAAATAAAAAGGCGTTAAAAGATAGGTGTAACGTACAATAAAACTACAATATTCATGGTGACTAAATTAAATCGTTGAATTTTCAAGAAGGATTTTAAGGTAAATGGTATTTTTTAACACTTGGTCCATTTAAGTATTTCGAAATATATTATTTTGTCATTTTTAATGTGTCGTGTTTTTGAAGGCGGTTTTTATTTAGTGTTATAAAAATTAATTATTAAAACATCTACAAACAAACATTTTACATAGATCGATTCAGTTTTTTAACACTTCTAACGAATTTTACTTTACTATCTAGGGATTTGTATAATATTTACTTATTATAAACATTGTCTATGTAAACACGAAGTCATCCAATCATAAACTGTATAGCCCCATCCGATGCTATACGTATGAGCCATCGTTTTTCAGCCAAAATAAGTGAAATTCCACCGCGGCCGGCGCGCGCGTTTTGATAATGCAAACGAGGGTTTTCCGAATCAGCACAGAACAAATTGCCAGCCAACTCTTTAGCACAAACTGATTACGCAATAAATGACCGTCGCTAATTACATGTAATCTACGCCATGTCCGGTGTCAACGGATAACTGTGTTTTAGCACGGCTCGGAATGCTTTATGCGCTTTAATTTCCGAAACGGAAAATATTCGGATTGTTAATTTATTAGCGTAATCATCACTGATAGTGTTGGTGATAATTTGATGATTCAATAGTTCAATGTAATAATATATTTACGGAGTTTATTCAAACTAGAAATTTCGACATGTTTCTAGTTTAATTATTCCAGTTATCAATGTCATCGATCATATAATTTATGGTATACAGTAATTTCAATATTTTACTATAACCGACTCAAAAAATTAGGTCAAGTTAAGCGTTCAAAACGAGTGATGGTAGGTAGTAAGCAAGTACATTATTAGTATAGTAGTACGTAGTAGTAAAAGCGTTGATGGCCGAGTGGTTATGGTCGTTGCTTGCCATGCGAGAGGTCGCCAGTTCAAGCCCCGCCAGGTACCAATGTGTTTTTCAAATTTGAAATTCATATGTACCATCATTCGACGCTTTAACGGTGAAGGAAAACATCGTGAGGAAACCAGCACACCTGAGAAATTTTTCAACCGTGTGTGAAGCCATGTCAGAGGCCTACGGGCGGTTTAAAAACTCTGACACCAGGTTGTTCATCAACCATACGATAAGAAGAAGAAGTACGTAGTACAAGCTCTGCTTAGTTAGGGGTCAGATGACTGTGTGTGGAAATATCGCAAATAACCTAGATAGATAGATGATATCGCGTCGGGTAGAGCACCCGCGGACATCGGAAGGCCGGTGGTTCAAGTCCCCGTTCAGGCAGGGTCATGAATGCGATTTCTGTCAAATTTTAAATTAAAAAAAAATAACAAAAGAAAAACTTACCTAAAAGACAAAGTCGTAAGAGGCCTGTACGACTTATGGCTGTTAGCATCGTCCATAGGCGTGCCCCAGAAGTCGTCCAAGAACAGCTGCTTCAGCGAGTTGCTCCCAATGACGTCACTGTTAGTCACGACCGCCGGTATGTCGTCATGAACAAAGTCCCCGTTTAAGCTGTTGACGTAGCTGAGGACCGCCGTCGTCATCACCATGACGTAGATGGCCAGGTCGCTCCGACCCCGGCCCTTCGACGGCGTCTCCTCGCGCACGGTCGTCAACGAACGGCGCTTCATTTTCAATCCGTTCTTCGGTTTTAGGGTCACATTTCTACATTTGCACATTTGCGGCTAAGGGTTAGCCTGGAACAATGAAACGTTACGGTTAAATATGATACTAGTGATCCGCCCTTCCTTCTCTTCGGGTTAATCCTTACTAATATCCTTACTAATATTATAAACGTGAAAGTTTGTAAGTATGGATGTATGGATGTATGGATGTAGGGATGTATGGATGTAAGGATGTATGGATGTATGGATGTTTGTTACTCTTTAACGCTCAAACTTCTGAACCGATTATCATGAAATTTGGTATGATGGTAGCTGGCACTGGCACTCTGGAATAACATATAGGCTACTTTTTTTAAATTCAACCCCCATGTGGTTTATTGGGGGGGTGAACATTAGTATGGGAGAACTTTCACGATTATAGGTTTTTATAAAACTTGGTATTTTAATACATCATTGCTACTAAAGCCCATTAATACACGGACCAAGTCGCGGGCGGACGCTAGTTATAAATAAAAACCTTCCTTTTGAATCCCTCTATCTAAATTTAAAATTTGAAAGATCCCTCTATCTGTTAAAGAAACTGAAACCCATGAAAATCTGTTGCATAGTTTCAAAAATTTAATACATACATACAGAAAACGAGAAACGACTTTGCTTTATACTATGTAGTAATATTGCACTCTTTAAGTTACTACGTCTTAAAAGTAGACACTCAAAACTAAGACTATCTGTATCAATAGGAATTATACTTTGGTTAAGATGTATTGAGTAAATATCTGATAGGCATAGCTATACATTGATCTGATTCCGTACTTAATTGCTTGAGCACTTGTGTTAAGTATATTAGAAACAACATACACACAGTCTCGGAATAAACACCGGTGTTCATCACACAAATATTTGAACCGAGTAGGAATCGAACTCACGACTCTTGAGAGCCAACTCAAATATTATTTTCTATGCAATCAAGTGAACTAATCTTTTGTATTTTATTTTCCCCCATTATTGTATAAATATGTAATAGTATGATGATATCACGATCGCTAAGCTTTTAAAGACCGACTGCGCTTGGCCTCTCATGGCTATAGCTGAAAATCAGCGGTTTGCCCCTGGTAAACCTGACGCTGAGCTTTGCCATTTTGTATCACAGCGACACACACAGATGTTGGCATTTGCGGGAGGTAGACTAAGTTTAAATTTTCTTTGTAGTTTCTGTTTTTAATTTGGTTTAGTATTAATTTTTGCTTGTAGTTTGTGTTTTCTTTTTTATTTGGTTTAGTTTTAATTTTGTTTGTATTTTCTGTTTTTTTTTTAATTTCCGATATTTTATGTATGTGTGTCTCTTGATACAAATAAACTATTATTCTATTATTCTAAATAGGCAAAACGATGAAACGTTTGGAGTATAGTACTTGAGCATAGAGAATAAACAGAATCCGACTTTCACGCCAGCATACTTTCAAGTTAAATCTAAACTATACTCCGTATAACTTAGCATTTATTGAAGTCGCAATGAAAAGCGTGTTTAACACGAATCGTTCGGTTATTAATCTTGTAAGCAACGAATAAGGCAATAAACATGAATTCGGCGTATTTCATCTCCGTGGCCGCTAATCTAAATAACTATTTTTCAATATAGCTGCCAATTCTGCGTTATGAATTTCGCGTGGCCTACTCAGTGCGGAACGTGTCTGAAATATATTTATATTGTAGAGAAGCGCGATGCGTATTGAGGGAAGTGTTCTGTACACTTCAGATAAGTAAGTGGTTGGAAAAGGCCCGAGGTCCTTGCGATGATATTGAAATGAGGTTAGGTTAGGTTAGGTATCATACTTACAATGCGAACAGACAAACTAAAAGAAAAGAAAAGAAATATCTTTACATCAACAGATCAAACAGAGTCAACCGGTTCCAAGAGTCGTGGGTTCGATTCCCACTCGGGACAAAATATTTGTGTGACGAACATCGGTGTTTGTTCCGTGTCTGGGTGTGATATTAAATATATCTAAGTGTATTTGTGTATCCACTGTTGGTTCTGATATCTGTAACACAAGTGCTTAAGCTACTTACCATGGGATCAGATCAATGTATGTGAAGTTGTGCAATATTTATTTATATTTATTATTATTATAGCTTTTGATTACAGGCATGTACTTATTTTTTTCCAGTAATGGGGGCTATCACGTGTCAGAAATTCACTAGATAGCAATACGTAGGCGTAAAATTCAACTACAGTATGATTGGTGAATATTGACATGTCTGTCAATCATCATCATCTCTTGCCCATGTCCCACGCTAAGTGGGGTCGGCGCAACATGTATATTTCTGTCAATGTCAAAAATAACCAATCATGCTGCAGTTGGCCCCACGCCTACGTATAAATTGACATCTAGTAAATTTCTCATAGGCGTTAACCCTCATTGCGGATAACAGTATAATCTGTATTAAACATAACATTTCACTAGATATACCTAGAAAACATAACGTTCTTTCGAAACCGGTAGAGTAATAACATTCTATTGGTTTCTTAACGTTTTTTGCTTGTGTAAAAAGATCGCCGTTTTCCGCCATTTCCACCGAACACCAGAAGGGGAATAAGAGGTAACGGTACGCACTAAATATAAATATTTGGGATTTGCAGCACCCAATATAAATCGGACGTGGCTCTTTGCTTGCGCCTCAGGATATTCTGGCGAGTGGGTGATGAAATATTTAGTTGGTACCGAGTATTGGCAGTTTGAAATCGTGAAAAGTATGAGTATGATACTCTACACAGCTCTTTACATAATAGAGAGCTGTGTAGAGGCCAGTAAACGCGTGTTTGTGGTCTATAGTAGTGATATTGGCAGAAAAATGATATGAGAAATACATACCAAAATTGAATTCAAATTTCTATCATGGCTAGGTTTGACAACGCAGTAAATTTAGTCCTTGGATAGGCTAGATTCTGAAAACACGATCAACATTCCTTTTGTAATCGACATGCATTTCTATGGAGAGTCATGTTTTTGTTTTTACAGCTCTAGTTTTTTTAGGTATAAGTGAATAGGTACCTGTTGTGTGCCAGTCTGATGATAGCCAAATCAGATTTGCCGCTAATGTTGACGTTCAAACCACAAAGCGGGTTAATTCACAATTTAAACGCAATATTTACGTCACAGTGTGTGCGGACCATATTTATTGGGCCCATAAAATTAATAAGCGGACCACACGGCCCGCTGATAGTCACTTTATAATTTATTTCATCGGAACTTGCGGCAAATTTCATCACATCACATGCATGTTTTAACGGTGGAGTGGCAATTTTGAGGCGAAATCGAGGACCGTACAGTTTAAATATTATTTCGAACTAGCGGCTAGCCCTGCGGGGCGTTTCCGCCAAATGGACATTTTATTTCATAATTACTTTATACGCGAATGCTTTTCTTTGTCGAATGCTGTCAGGGCATAAAATGTACTCCGAACAATAAATTAAACGGATGCTCGAATTCTGGAATAATGCATGGTTCCCGAAAATACCGGTTTATTGTTATTGCGTGCGTTATATTAAAATAAATCCAATTAGATTATTTTAGTTATAAAAAAACTCTTGACAGCTGACAGCTGTGAATGAAAATTTTTCATGATTCTAAAGGAAATTAAGAAAATTAACACATAAACCGTTCGCAAAAACCACTATCAGTGATTCCTTAATTATATTTATCTTTTTGCCTACAAAATTATTGTGATGGGTTGATTTGTCTACCGCAATATGACTTAGCCCTGAGGCGATGGCGGCGCGACGAAGGAGGCGCTACCGCTGAAGCGGTCTGCCTGCAGCCGTCCGGTCGAACGCCCGGCCTAAAAAGGAGTTTGGTTGGAACCAAAAACTAGAAAGGAGCCCGAAATAATATTAATTTTAGATTTTTATTCTGACACTTGTCAATTGTGAATACCAAAACTGTAAATAATGCTTTTTGGATGTTTTTATAATATTTTTATAATTTTGTAATGAGTATTTCTCAACTAAGTGCAGTGCCCTTAGCCGGAAGTGAATCGTCGGAGAATTTTATACAGTGCGATAGGTGCCCCCAACCACGATTCTTCAGGGGCCAGAGAGGGCTGAGAATTCACGTTGGCAGGGTTCACAAAAATGTTAATCCTGCTGACGCCACTGCGCATCTTACACCTGGTGATTCTCAGCCCCCTTTGCCCACTGACGAACCCTTCTGGAAAAAGTTATCCAAATTAAAGCATTCCATTCCAATCATAAAAAGAATCCCCAGAGGCGCCCGTCCCTCTGTCGCTCAATCACTTTCATCCGCCATCCAAAATGTTTTGACTCAAAATTCGTTAGCTGCGTGGGAGCACCTTTTCACCTTCGCATACAGAATCCTCCACGTCACCATTTCTAAAACTTCCCATAATACATCACTCACCAGTAGAATCAGAGAAAAATGTCACATTAATAGTTCCATGCCAAATACCTCATCGCCCCCATCGAGAACCCATAGATCAGTTGCACATTTTGTTGAGGCCAAAATAAGCGATGGTGACATAAAGGGAGCTTCTCGTATTCTGTTCTCCGACGATTCAGTAGCCCCAGACACTCCCGATACCCTTACTGCCCTGCAGGAGAAACATCCACCTCCAGCAGCAAACGTCCAGTTCCCAGACCCGCCCGCCCCATCCGACCAGCACCTGCGCGCCTCCTCCGCCGAGGTGCTCCGCGCGATCAACTCCTTCCGAAGTGGTACAGCGGGGGGCATGGACGGGCTCACCGCTCAGCATCTCAAAGACCTTGTCAACAGTAATTGCAGTGAGGCTAGTGGCCTCCTTGAATGTTTGACAGGTCTTGTTAACCTGATGCTTTCGGGAAGAGTTGATCAAAATTTCATAAATATTCTGTACGGTGCCAACCTTTGCGCTTTAAAAAAAAAGGATGGTGGAATACGTCCCATCGCTGTTGGCACCACATTTAGGCGCCTGGCAGCTAAAATCTGCTGCAAGGCGGTGTCCGGCACCGTTACAGAATATTTTGAACCCATTCAGTTGGGTTTCGGTTCACAAGGTGGATGCGAAGCCGCAATTCATTCTTTAAGGACATACATAGCACATAACCCAATGGACGTTCTGCTGAAAGTGGATGTAAAGAACGCTTTCAACTCAGTTGATAGGGGCACCTTGTTGACACAGATAAAAGACGTTATACCTGGTGCCTATCCGTTTTTGTGGCAGTGCTACAACGCACCCACAAAATTAATTTACAAAAATAACCTCCTTTTATCTGCAGTAGGCTGTCAACAGGGTGACCCTTTGGGTCCAGCAATTTTCGGTCTTGCAATTCACCCCACAATTAGTCAATTAAATTCTAAATTCAACGTTTGGTACTTAGATGATGGCACCCTTGGAGGTGAAGTTAATTCTGTCCTTGCAGATTTAGTATTTCTTGTTCAAAATTTCAAAACTTTTGGTCTAGATTTAAATTTCTCTAAATGCGAACTGTACATCCCGGATTGCCCTGATAGAGACACAATTATCCAAAATTTCAACAACTTGGCTCCAGGTATCAAAATTCTTAAAAAAGATTCACTTCGCCTCCTCGGGTCCCCAATTTTGGAAGAATCATTTGGCCCTTTTGTAAATGATAAATTAAATAGTTTTAATTCAGTTTTAGATCGTATTGTAAAAATCAATGCCCATATGGCCTATACAATTGTCCGCCACTGTCTTTTCGTTCCAAAATTTATGTATACTGTTCGTTCCTCTCCTTTTTGGAAATACCCCAATCTAACTGCCAAATTAGACGATTCGATTCAAAATTTACTGTCAGTTGTACTAAATATCTCCATGAACGACCGAAGCTGGACCCAAGCGTCTCTGCCTATCCGTTGCGGGGGGTTAGGAGTAAGAAAAATTTCAAGTGTAGCCCTTCCAGCTTTTTTGTCCTCGGTTCACAGCACCCATGATTTGGCATTCAAAATTTTAAGCCGTCCACCCAATCAGATCACAAATTTTACCATATCATATCAAAACGAAGCCATTGAAGCTTGGAAGGGGATCACCCACGCCGATGTACCAGTTTCCACCTCTTCACAGAAACTTTGGGATTGGCCGATCTGCGAACTAGTACGGAATAATCTGTTAAATACGTCTACTAGTCCCGCGGATCGCGCTCGTCTCCTTGCTGTGTTTAGGTGGGAATCTGGTCTTTGGCTTCACAGCCTTCCATCTTCAAATATAGGAACCCTATTAGACAACCACGCTTTCCGTCTGGCTACATCCCTCCGTTTAGGGGCATCCTGCAATGTCCTCATCGCTGCCCCTGTGGTGAAATGGTCGACGCGCTTGGTCACCACGGGCTTTCATGCAGCAGAAGCGCCGGGAGACTACCCCGGCACTCCGGACTCAACGACATCATCCGTCGGGCCCTTGCTAGCGCTTCGGTTCCAGCTGTGCTCGAACCGAATGGTCTGACTCGAAGCGATGGCAAGAGACCCGACGGTCTGACCTTGGTACCCTGGAAGACGGGAAGGCCCTTAGTGTGGGATGCTACATGTGTCGACACTCTGGCCCCTTCGCATCTTCCAGGAACATCGTTAGAAGCCGGAGCCGCTGCATGTGCTGCGGAGTCACTCAAACGGCGCAAATATGTCGGCCTTAGCAGCTCCTACATGTTTGAGCCGTTTGGGGTAGAGACAATGGGCCCGTGGGGACCTGCAGCGCATCGTGTTTACCGAGACCTCGCCAAGCGGCTGATCGAGATTTCAGGTGACCGGAGGGCGGGCTTGTTTCTGGGTCAGCGGATAAGCCTCGCCATCCAAAGAGGAAACTCGACCAGCCTCTTGGGCACTATGCCTATGGACAGCGATCTGGGGCATATTTTTTATTTATAGCAATGTAATTTATTTAGTTAGTTTAATTCGATTTAGTTATTTGTAATATATGTAAAGACTTATTTGATAGAAACAGGTTCAAAACCACTTTCTTATGAAAACACTCATTGCAATTCAAATTGATTTACTTATAAGTAAAAAAAAATGATTAGATAAAGTTTTTATCAAATATTTTTTTTTTGTTAGCCTTGGTTTTTCACCAAAAACCAGCGCTCTCTGAAAAAAAAAACAGCCATTCCAACCGTCGCGGTATAAGTGATTATTTCATTTCTGAACTTTTACTAACAAAAAACCGCATTAAAGCCCGAGATCAAAGGGATTTAGAAAATAATATTAGACGAAGACGGTACCAGAGCCAATCTTATTACGGTCGGCCGGGGCGCCGTGTTGCGGGAAAAATGTGTATTCCGTAGAATTACCTCCATGCTGTTTGAATTGGTCACCGCTTAGAAATATACTTTGTGCTTCAGTACAGTAGGTTTACAATTAACAGATGGTAGATGTCTAAACATCAGGGTGCATTGATGGGTCTATTGTGCCTGTCGACCTCATAATGTGGATCTCACTACTGCTTACCATCAATAATGAGGTCATCTTGTTAGCCAATGGTAAAAAAACTACATTCTACTAACATTATATAGTTATTTTATGCGTAGGCTACATTAGTGGACCAAAGCATATCTATTTGTCTCAAAAGAAGTACAGTCGGCCAAGAAAATAGACTTCCAATGATGAGACATGTTTAAGTTTTAAGTAAAATAGCGATAGGCCGAATGTTAATCATATATAAAGAGTGCATTATTAGCTGTCCGAACTTTAGTGATTGGAAAATCAACCGTGTAGTTCAAAAAAGTGCTATTTTTTTGTCCTAACGGTGACAGAGTGTTTTTTGGACCGACCTTGCCTAGGTTGACAGAAGTTTACCATAAAATGTTTAGACAACCTGGGACTTTAGTTGACAAGTGCAAATACTAAGACTGTGAATATCTATGAACAGAAATGGCATCTTAAACGCTTTAAGTCAAAAAGCACATTTTAATATCTCAAATGTAATTTGAGGCGTGGAAGATAAGCAAGTAAAAATAATAATACCTATTGTAGTCAGTAAAGCTACGTTACCTACATACAACGAGCGTCCTCCACCCTTACTAGAATCGCGCAAATCAGAATACTACCAAGGGAATGTCGGTGGGTATACCAATTTAAAATGACCCATGTCAATGGGACGTGTAAACGACAAACCTGGAGTAAGGGTCTGTGGGCTGAGGGAGTCCATTTGTTGACGAGACAGAACCATTTTCCAAGGAATTCGGTCCAATGAAGTTTTAATTTAAATATGATATTACCTACGGGTACACGTGTACGTAAGTCGATAGAATAAAACATTATTTTCTTACAACGAAGTCGGTTAAACTGTGTGTTTGGCAAAATAAATTCATTCGATTCGATTCACTTCACTTCGATCCGAGTTTCAATTATCTCCAGACGCAAGATCCCCAAAAATCTATGTATAAATAGCTTATATATATTTTATATAGCTTAATCTAGGTATGATAGCTATGTGTACTAATATTAGTACAACACTATATTATATTTTAAAATCGTTCCAGTAGATTGGGATTGAAACCGCAAGTGTACATACGCCTTTTCGCCTTCATCCTAATTAGGAATACTGTCTAGGCTATGATTATTTGTTATAACGTACCTATACGTGTAATGACAGTTATCTGTTTGTGTACCATTATAAAAAAATAAAAAAATACAGTAAGTTAATTTTGTCTAGTGTATAAATACCCACTTTCTCATTGGTACAGGTATATTGAATTGTAAAGATATCGTGTTATGGTCTGTATATCCGTAAATTATAAAATAGAATAATAGGTATAAAAATAACTTATCTGTGTTATAAAATAAAAATACTAACATGCAAATAATTATGCATGCTTTACACTGCTTAACAGTTTCCCGCGTTTACTTCGAACTTAATTTAATAATCTCGCTTCACCAGCTCTAAAGATAATACAAAAACAGCGGGGACATCGCTAAAGGAGACACATACCAGTATGTGAGTCACGTGGGCTCGATAAAGCTGAGGCTAAATTAAATTCATAAGCTTGTCCCCGCAATATGCTTACAGGCCGGCGAGACAATGGCCCGTATCTGACAGGCCTGCGACCCGGCTTTGTTTGAATGCTATATACTCTTGCATACCTTTTGGGATTCCGTACTTGAAAGGTTCCAGGACACTGTCAGTTTATCTGGCGCAGGTTTTAGCTATCAACCGCATTGGGTGACCGTCATACATATACATACATACCTGCCTCATTGGTCTATTGGTAGCAAGTGCTGCGTTAGGACCGAGAGGTCACCGGTTCGAGTCCGGGGTCTGGCAAAATTTGTGTGAGTTTTTCTGTAATGAAATTACTCAGCCCGGAGTTAGGAAGTTGGCGGTTGAACGCCCGTGCCTCGGAAAGCACTTTCACGGTCATGTCGGATTGCCGTCTCACCGAATTATGAAAGTAAGGGAATAGAGAGTGCACTTGTGTTTGCGCGCACACTTTTGCACTATAATATGTCCTGCGCACTTGGCTGATCTTAATTGAGATCGGCCGCCATGGCTGAAATCGGTCGGACGCCTTATTTTACATACATATAATATTCGGGATTTTTAAGTTGGGCTGTTTATGTTAGTTAAAAAAAGACAGGACTGGCCGGCCTGGGCCGACGTCGACAGCTTTGGAGTGAAATGGGGGAGGCCTTTGCCGAGCAGTAAGCATAGGCTTAATTTAAAAAAGGTAGTATTTCCCAATAAGAACTGGTAGTTATAATATAGCCGCCGGCATTTTATACCATCACCAAGAGATGACGCTTAAATTAATAGGGGTGAAGGCCATCTACTCCCACACGTCTCGTGATGACGACGATGCTACTTAAAACCATCATCGTGGTTGGTTAGGAAAAAATCTTAAAATATAAAAATTCAATTTCAAGATTCCATTTTTAAGCTGAAAAAGCTCCTAAAACTTAACGCGAAGCCACTAAGATAAGATAGTAGTCTACTAGTTTTGGTTAAGGTCCCATATTATAGTTTAAGCGTACGGTTATGAGCTTTAAGCATCCCTGGCATAGTATATTGTGAGATGTAGAGACATGTCAACTACACAACCTTGTGGTTTCAGAGACAAGCCTGTTCGGAATGGTCTGACAAATACATTCTGCTTTAAATTTTCATCATAAAGTCACTTCGGTTATGTTATCACTGGAATATTCAGTCACTATATTATAATATCACTATCATGTTTATAGAAGCAGCATCGCAAGACTGAAGGTTTAATGTGCTCTCCCTTTGAAGAGAGTTTAGAGATATCCCAAAATTGCATATGAGTAGTTAAGTAGCTTTCCTATGTCATGAGGAAACCTCCACACCTGTGAAAACGTTCTGAGGTTGTACGAACCCGCAGTCGGTCAGTGTGGTTAGACTAAAGCGTCCCAGTTTAGAGTAAGCTCTAGCCTCCAGTGAAGATGTATTTGAATTTAATAATGGCGTAAAGCCAAATTTCTTACTTAGCGCTTATGTCAAGTAGTATCTCTATAGAAAGCACAATTTATTAGCTCGACCAAATTATTTTCTTAATTTATTTAGGCAATTGACACATGCATATAAGTAGTCACATTAGTAATGTTAAGATTCCACCAACAGGTTTGTTAAGCCGATTCTACCGCTAAGACTCCAGCAAAGAACTTGGTAGTTACGCTTTTAAAGCTCCACGGGCTTTTTACTAAACAAATATCGTATCACGAAACGGCAAATATTCCTGAGTATATCATTATTTAGAATAATGTGTAAACCGCATAATTTAATAGAATAGATTATTAATACGACTGTACTAATATAAACGCTAACGAAATAATTATGTAAATTAAATTTGTCGGTTGTCGTAATAACTTCACGTGCCTAACATACGAAATACAAGCGAAATTGTTTATTGTGTCAATTGAAATAAAACTTACGGCTGAAATTCGTGTTTACTAGTTCAACCTAGGTCATAATTTTTAATTTGAATCGTAAAGTTGTTGTGCGAGTATATAAAGCATTCTGCATGATTGCGAAAAAAGCGTCGATGGTTGAGTGGTTAAGGTCGTTGCTTGCCATGTGAGAGGTCGCCAGTTCAAACTCCGCCATGTACCACTGTGTTTTCAAATTTGAAATTTGTACGTACGATTATTCGACGCTTTAACTGTGATAGAAAACATCGTGAGTAAACCTGCACACCTATGAAGAAGTTCTGGGGTAGTCGGCCCTACTCTAAACTAAGGCTTTACCGCCCTAGTTTAAGGTAGGCCCGTGCTCTAGCAGTGGACACGAATATGGGCAGATGATGACAATGATTGCGAACGCGTCAATAAATTAATAAAGTAGAAATTAAATTCAAAATAAATTACCAGGTTGATTCAAAATTGCATATGAGCCAGCACGAACTACATTTGACTAATTAATTTATTACTCTCAACTGAGTGCCGGGCTCAGCGTTAAGGAGATTGTTCATAACGCGCCGTTTCCGACGTGGAATAACATATACTGCACTTTGCACTATGCACATATTGCACAATTTTATATATGAAGAACTAGGTACATTTATGTATATGTGTGCCGCACTTGGCCAGCGTGGTTGACTAAGGCCTTATTAGGGCGGGCCCGTGCCCCAGCAGTGAGGACGTATATGGTTAAGGGTAGGTCTACCCTAGTTTAGGAACTAGGGCGATAAGGTCTTTGTCAACCACCCTGGTCAAGTGCGAGTTGGTCGACCAAACAACCCAAGAAATTATTCGTAGGTGTGCAAGTTTCCTCACGATGCTTTTCCTTTACCGTTAAAGGGTTGAATAATCGTACATATGAATTTAAAATTTCAAAACACAGTGGTTCGTGGCGAGGTTTGGACTGGCGACCTTTCGCATGGCAAGCAACGGCCTTAGCCACTCGACCATCGACGCTTTTTGTTCGAAATCGGTTTAACAACATTATTATCATTTTATGGGCATTCCCCTTTACTTACTACTACGCTTGCGGCGCAAATTATGAAAATAATCCGATAGCGAGTAATAAGGATTTTTGACGAACTTCGGTAGTAAATGTGAATTCGTTGTTTCCGATAATTGCTCTTCATTCATCGTGAAGCGAGCGATTAATGAGTCACTAGTGAGTTTGTTGATTGCTTGTTAAAATGGCGGCTTTTATTGTACGTATTCCCGTTTTAATCTTTTTGATGCATATTTTCAGAAAAAACGATTGATTGAAGGTAGGGTTTTGCATTTTTACAAAAGTGAATTGTTTAATGTGCTTGTTACGACATCTTTAAGAAAAAAATGTATATTTAAATAAACTATTAAAAAATCCTATTCCTGTTTAGATTGAAAAACAAAAATTTAAATACAATTTTTCATAAAAACCAGTATCATTTCGGTCCTGTTTTTTTTTTAATTGTATAAGTGTATTATTCTGTAATAACACATCGTAATTTAAGCATGTCATAAAAATGTACGTAATTTTATAATTATTGCTCAAGTAAGTTCGTGGCAAATCCTTATTGCACTTGTAAAACAAGTTGATTGAGCGGCAAATAACGCCAGCCGTGGTCCCGCTAAGCGCCGCGAACATTCGCAGAATAAGTGAAAACCAATCTCTCAAATTTCTCCTCTTAACGGCAGGAAATTTGAAAACTTCCAGCTCTGTTATCTCCTCAGTTTGTGTTTAGCGGTCCTGCGATCACTTTGTGGCGTCAAAGCTACCCGGGAGGTGAAATGCAGATGTCTTATCTGTACTGTACAAATTGAATATAAACACGATGCAAGGGTACCGTATAATGTGAAACGGCTTTGTCAAGTTGATGTTTACTTGAAAGATTTTATCTTAATTTTGAAAGTAAATATTAAATTTCGTGCTCTGTTCCTACTTTTGACTTTGTTTTTTTCTATTGGGTTTGTAACCAACCAACTCGTTCATGATGCGATGGACAGAAACCGATGGAGGCAAATAATTCGCTCCAAATGCACATCCAATGATGACCACGACCCTCAGTCATGAGGGCCGACTACAGAGAGTGAGAGGGTTTGTAACAATTTAATATTTTTGTTACACATATGTAAACAAAGCTTCTGCTAAACATCAAAGTTGTTTCAATTTATTGGGAATAGTTTTGCGTTTACTACGTTCAACTTTCCACGAAAATAATTGAAAAAATGTTTTTCCATGTCACACAAATAAATTACTCGAATACTGTCAAACCCAAAGCCATAGTAAGGCCACAAAGTCCAAAAATCAACAACAAAAACGGCACCCAAACGTTTCCACGGAAATCACAAAACGCGCATCTAAATCCGTCAGGGGCGGCGGAACTATTTTTTCACAGTGGCCACAAATGGCCGCTGTTATACCGGTCTAGTCAGTTTCCTTACGAGGGGACTTAATGAAAGTCATGCGACGCAAAGGTTTTTATGTGGGCGAAACGTGCGGATCACTGCGGGGGTCCCCGGTCACTCGCAACCGTGAAAGTTTGTGTAATGACGTCATTGAGGGAAACGCAGTCTAATCATGACAGTTCGTATGGGTCTATTTGACGCTTTATTTTTTGGCCCCTGTTTAATGAAAACGTTGCGGTGGTGTTGTTTTTGTGTGATTTCTTTATGTTTAATTCAGAAGGAAGAATACTTTATTTATTACTAGTGAGTGATTATTCTAGTTGTATATGCCCTCGCTTCACTTAGGGTATATTATACAAAAAAACATTACTCATAAATCCCTCTTATCTACTTATTCTTCTTCTTCTTCTTATCGTATGAGCAACCTGGTGTCAGAGTTTTTAAACCGCCCGTAGGCCTCTGACATGGCTTCACACACCTTTGAAAAATTTCTCAGGTGTGCTGGTTTCCACACGATGTTTTCCTTCACCGTTAAAGCGTCGAATTATGGTACATATGAATTTCAAATTTGAAAATACTTCGGTACGTAGGGGGGTTTGAACTCGGGACCTCCCGCATAGCAAGCAACGACCTGAACCACTTGGCCATCGACGCTTTATCTTATCTACTAAAAAGCCGCATCAATATCGTTGTGCAGTTTAAAAGATTTAAGCATAAATAGGGATAGACAGACGCGGGAAGCCACTTTGCTTTATACTATGCAGTGACTAAGGTACTAAGTAAACTTTTTAAACTTCTTAACCCAAAAAAAATGTCATTTATTTAATCTCATTGCGTGAATAGGTACAAATGGAAACCCCTACTATAAGAAGTCTTTCAAACGAAGTAAGGACATTGTAGTTTAAGTAGTAAATGAGGCAGCGCCCCTTAAGCTGATCGTAAAGACACCACAATACAGATTAAATTCTAGTGTAGGTGTCATAGGTAAACTGCTGTATAAAAAATACAACTATGTAGGTAAATAAATATCTGTACACATTGTAAACCTATCTGTAATCCTACTAGTTGAAATAAATATTTTTGTATTTTGTATTTTTGTATTTTGTAATCTTGTGTGTATGGGTATGTTGTTTTCAGACAAAAATGGCATTTCCGTTGATGCATTTTTACCTCGAATGACGACGAGGACCGTTTGCATAATAAATTTGAAAAAAAAATAAAAGGGCGGGCCGGACTTATAAGGGTTCAAGCAAATTAAGCAGAGGTTTAAATATTAAAATGTAATTACACAAATAAAGATCTAATTTTGTTTGATTGAGTCATTACTTAATTATGTTTTGGTCAATTTTGGTGTTAGGTTTTTCAAGTTACGGTGACATGTTATTATTTATTTAGGTTCCCATCAAACATTGGCATTTCATTACAAACAAAGAGGACAGGTGAAACAAAATAAAAGCTTGTAAGAAAAAGAATTACGTATACACGTCCCCACTGCTGGGGCTACCTTATATTAAGGCGGTAAAGCCTTAGTTAACCACGGGTTGGTTGACTACACAACCCAAGAATTTCTTAGTAGGTGTGCAGGTTTCATCGCGATGTTTTCCTTCAACGTCAAATTTGAAAAACACAGTGGTACTTGGCGCAGTTAGAACTGGCGAGCAAGCAAGGCCTCTCGCCTGGCAAGTAACGGCTTAGGTATTTCTTTTTCATGAATTTATTTACTTTTCTCTAATTCCTATATATATTTTATACTACCTATGTATTTTTATCTCATATGTATGAGAGAGAATCGTTCGCGGGTTGTGAACGTTTTTAGTAACGGTGCCCGTGTGGTCCGCCTCACTAAAAAAGGGACTTAACGAAACAAACACAGCCGTTGAGTTTAAGCTGTAATCTAATTATTCATTGCCAGCACAATTTGTCCTCGCTTTATTTATTAAGCAGCCCTTATCAATGTTCAAACTCACAAGTCCGGTGATGATGACGAGGCTGCTCCAAGCCATCATCGTATCTCAGTAAGAGAAAAAACTTTTTGAGAAACACTTTTCTAAAAGAGCTTTTCAATGTTGTATAGATCTTATGTATCTATTAAAATAAAATAACGAATTCTAGTTTCTGCCCACAACTACGTCATAGAGTGAAACATTACTCTCACAAAGCAAATTTTCATAATAAATAGCCAATGTCCTTGCTTAGACTTCAGACTATTAGTGTAACAAATTTCATTTACATCGTTTTTGTATTTATTGCACCACAAACAGTCAGACAGACATAGTTACAACAAAAGTGAGGTTTGGAATAATAAGATATTCTGATTATCTAAAATATTAGGTACGTAAAACATACCTATTTTTTATCAATTATCAATCAAAAATCATCATCTCAGCCTATTACTGTTCACTGCTGAACTGAAAGTAAGCAGCATAACCGAAAGGACTAGGTTCTAAATCGTAGATTATTTATTTAGAGTTTGTTGTTTTACTTTTCGTTGACTTACACGCCATTGAACGATCGTGCGAGCTTCATTATAATAATATAATAATAATAATAATATTTCACAACATCACATACATCGATTTGATCCCATGGTAAGTAGCTTAAGCACTTGTGTTACGGAAATCATTACACTCAATAACGAGGTCTAGTTTGTTCGATAACACTCTGAATACAACACAATATCCTAAGGAATATATTTATTTCGTCATAATTATCTAAATATATATAACTCAAAGGACTGACTGACTGACATAGTGATCTATCAACGCACAACCCAAACTACTGGTCGGATCGGGCTGAAATTTGGCATGCAGGTAGATGTTGTTGCATGACGTAGGCAACCGCTAAGAAAGGATTACAGGATTATTGGGCAGGTCACTAGTTTACTAATATAGGTTCTGATCAATTGTTACAAATAAAGTTTGGATACTATTGACCCGCCCTATATTCACTTCGGGTATATTATAAAAACCTTCCACTTCAATCACCCTATCTATTTAGAAAAACCGCATCAAAATCCGTTGCGAATTTTAAAGATTTAAGCATACATAGGGATATAGGAACAGATAACTGTTTTATACTATGTAGCGATAATGTCTAAATTAAATAAAAAATTATACATATTGGCACCGATTCTAGATATTTATTTTACTCTGATAGTCGCAAAATGCTGGTGATTGCAGTTACCTATGGAAGTTTGAAATGACAATGGTATCATAAACAATTTATTGGCACCTATTCACTCTCGTCTCAAATTTCGCATAATTGCATTCCCGAGAGAAACTACCTACAGTTATTTTTACCGTGCTAATAATAAAACTTCTGGTAGACGACCCATTCAGCTGACTCCCAAATTGAACCCTCATAAGATTTTACGTTAACTTAAGTTTTTGTGATTAAAACACTTAAAAGACGACTGAATTATTCAAATGTTTTCCTCCCGAAAACCGTGGTAGGAGACTCGCCAAAATGAATAAATTAGATTCAGCAGATGTTATTTGTGATGACAATTTCATTTCCTTCTGATTACTTCCGAACTGGCTTTAGAATAATAATGAGATCTGTTTCGTACAAGCTGGATATCCGAGCGAACATTTTGTAAGTTTTGCAAATTTGAACTCTTATTTTGTATGTAATGATGAATCATATTGTAATCTAATTTATTTAAATAGTATCATTAACTATACTAAATAACTTTCTTTGTAATTAATGCTGTCATCAAAATGTTAAATTGTTTCACGTTAATCAAAATTATTGACTGAACTGTGTAATTTACTAACATAATTCAAAATATTTATACTTAAATCCTATTCAATTTAGTTGTAATCTAAAAAGTTTGTTTGCTCACCATGCGATTTGTTATACCTATGATATACGTGTAAACACGTTTAGGACTACAGTTCGGTTTGTAAATAAATAAATGAAAGCGTGAATGGAATCTTAGGGAAAAGGAATTAACAGAAATCATAAAAAAGCGTCGATAGCCGAGTGGTTAGGGGTTGTTAAGTTAAGGTTGTTGCTTGCAATGCGAGAGGTCACTAGTTTAAACCCCACCACATACCACCGTGTATTCAAATTTGAAATACGTTTGACACTTTAACAGTTGATTGAACTTCATAAGTATAAAACCTACATTCATCTATACTAATATTATAAAGCTGAAGAGTTTGTTTGTTTGTTTGTTTGTTTGTTTGTTTGTTTGAACGCGCTAATCTCAGGAACCGCTGGTCCGATTTAAAAAATTCTTTCACTGTTGGATAGTCCATTTATCGAGGAAGGTTATAGGCTATATAACATTTTCAAAAAAGTAGGGATCCGTACGAAAAACCCAAATTTGTCACCCAAGATGTAAAAAAAATCAAATTTCAAACAAATTTTTACAATTTGTTTTGACAGGACGAAGTCTGTTGGGTCAGCTATTGTTCATAAAATTACACATAGATGGCATCGTGCTTTGTACAGCATGCCATAAATGCTGTCAAGTTTGATATAACATGAGTACCTACGTGATAAGTTTTTTGGTAGTTCAAAAGATGGCACTGTGCTCTACGTATTACTTCGATATTATATTGTGGAAAAGTTTGTATGTAGGTATACCATACGTCAAATATGTGAAGTTTGTCTTTTGGAATTGATAAATTTGGAGTGCCATTAAATTACGTAAATTACTAGAAGGGTTCTGAATCGACAACATGTATCGAAAATATTCTAATTGTCACCTTTTTTCTATTTTAATTTAACAAAATAGTGTCATCTAATTGACATATTTTTAAGCTGTCAAATTAACGAGAACATTCAAATTTCCATAATTGCCGAATTGAAGAAGGTTGGTTGTCAAAAAATACATTGATATTAATACTCAAGGGTCTGGTATCAGAAAAAAGGATGAGATGATCACAATGCGATTAATACATTGTATGCACCAACCGGGTATTAAATATTCAATCAAATTGAACAAATTCAATATTGAGTTCAAAAAATAATATGAAAATCAATATAAAAGTATAGCATAAGCATATTTAATTTGGTAAAGCATAAAATTCGAAAAGAGGAAATGAGAGGTTTGCCAGGGATTAAGAAAGAACATGATTCAAGCACACAGTAAAAGCGTCGAATAATCGTACATAGGTATGAATTTAAAATTTGAAAAACACAGTGGTACGTGGCAGGGTTTGAAGTGGCGACCTCTTGCATAGCAAGCAAGTACCTAACCCACTCGGCCATGGACGCTTTTTCCTCTCTAACTATAAACTGTTACCTGGCTTTGGAATAGGACGTCCTTTATTTCACATTGATCGATGAACAATTAGGATTACTTGAAGATGATCTATTCAATATGAGGAAGCTGTTCACTATAAACATAGATTTTAGGATTTCGTACGTCGAAAAGAATAACCGAACCCCTTATATAGGATCCGTTTATCATCGTCAATTTTTGTCAAGGAGAAAATATCAAACTGAAAGTTACATCAAATACTCAGGTCTACTGTCCCTTCGCCTGAGCCAACACAATCAAAAGAAACATTCATTTATGCTGCCAATTTTTGACACTCGCTAAGGGAACTACTATCTGCGAAGTACTCAGATTCTCAAAATTTAGAATAAAGCAACGTCAAGTAGGTACAGAGAATTGCGTAAACTTTAAAAATAAATTGCGTTGTGCAAGTCCGTCTTGCACTTGGACTTTTCTTTTTTTTTTCTTTTCTTGGGTTCTATTCCCACTCAGCACAAATATTTCTGCGATGAATATCGATGTTTGTTCCGTGTCTGGTTGTGCTATTTAAATATTTAAATGTATACCACTGTTCTGATAAAAACAAGTGCTAAAGCTTCTTACCACAGGATCAGATCAATTAATGTGATGTTGTGTTATATACTTATTTATTACTACACGATAAACAATAGATGATGATGATGATAAAAACCAAAATAATTTTGTTTTAAATGTTTCTTCCGGTTGACTAACTTCTTAAGTAGCAGAAAAGATTTTGACGGGACTACGACTTTTAAGTTAAAAAAAAATCAAAATCCTGTAGTTCACGCGAACGAACTTATTTATTACTACACGATAAACAACAGATGATGATGATGATAAAAACCAAAATAATTTTGTTTTAAATGTTTCTTCCGGTTGAAGACTAACTTCTTAAGTGGCAGAAAAGATTTTGACGGGACTACGACTACTTTTAAGTTAAAAAAAAATCAAAATCCTGTAGTTCACGCGAACGAAGTCGCGGGCACAGCTAGTACATACATAAAATCACGCCTTTTTCCCAGAGGGGTAGGCAGAGATCACTTCCTGCCATGTGCTACGGTCCTGGCACACCACTTTCGCTTCATCCACATTCATCAACCTCTTCATGCACGCTCGTCGAGAACATAACACATAAGCTAAAATTTATAAAGATACTTTTTTATTATTCCATATATAAAACCACAAGTACGAAATCGAAGGCGGCTGCTGTCGCAGTCAAGAAGATTTGTAAAAGTAACACCAAACTAGTAGCGTCATAGTAATCAAAAGCCTAAATAAAACCATTACACATGCTAAACCGTTTAGCCGACTACAACGGACAATGGGGCCATAAAATCAAATTAAAGTGGGAACCAAACACTCAATGACGAGCGCGTCATTATCAGGGCCGGGTGTAAACGGGCGTCCCTTTCAGTTAGGGTTGCCAAACGTATTATATAACACAGTACCATTTGTACAACTTTTATCTTTCATATCGAGATCATCAGTATGATATTGCCAACATTTATCTTTAAAATAACTTACTGCATTTTTTTAAAAATTAAGCAAATGAAGGCCAAAGAAGACATAGATGGATTGCGTGAGAAATGATAAGGGAGGAAACTCTTTCAAAAGTGTAGACATAGACCTAACAAAATGACAAGCCCGAGTGGAAAAAGTAAAGGTACATGTTGCACCGACCCCACTGATCGGGGGATAAGGGCAGGAAAATTATGACTATATTTTTAAGAAGTGCATAATTATGTAGTTTTATGCAAATTTAACCTCTTTCCTATTCAATATTTATTTAGCTTATTGTAAGAATTACTATAACTCGCCTAATAAATGTTGGCAACCCTGCTTCCAGCCCTTAGTGCTAGTAGAGCGATTTCAGTGACCGTTACGCGGGTTTAGTGGCCCCACACAAGTTTTATGACACTTGTGGCTCTAACGCCCGACGAATGGCCATGGTGATAAGGACTTTATTTATTCTTCGTTAGGGCTTTGGTTTTGAGGTCGCCCTACAAGGGTTTTTGAACGTTATGATGTTAATATGAACGTTATCTCGGTGAAACCAATGTAAAATTTAGAAAGACACGTGTAAATCGGAATTAAAACCAAATGTTGTGTTTTTACTATCTTTTGTACGGGAATGTTAGCGAAAAATGATATCATATTATGACGTAATTTAGTAAATCTCGTAAAAATGCAATATCGTCAATTTATGGCCAAAGCGGATAAAATGTATGTTGTAAATTCTATGTTATTCAAATATTGAAGAAATATGTACTGGTAAGATTTATCTTCTATCTTCGTAAAAAAATACTCATAACATTCACATTTACAAGAGATATGGACAGAATAAATGCAACAATAGCACCTATTAATACATATAATTGTTTCCGAACTAAAAATCGAGCAGGAAACTAAGTAGGTATATGCTACAATTTTAATGTTAGATGCACAAAAACGTTAATTAGTTTAATGGGATGCGAAAGGCTCAAATAATTGTACCTACCTACCTTTACATGAGCGTCAAATTAAGGTACAAAACATAATCCTCTTTTCGGTACATTCGACTTAACGCCTATGCTACTTAGCCCGAAATTTTCAATGTACCATGGTGTCGTTTCAGTCCACAAAGATACTCTATGTATTACAAATAGTAAATTGCTGTAGCAAAAAAAGAAAATTAAATGTATCATGGTGCTGTTTCAGTCCACGAAGGGACTCTATGTAATACAAAATCTTCATAACTGTAGCGAACAACCTGCAGTTTGTTAATAATGAGCTTATCTCAGAGATATTTCTGCTGTTTGTGTTTGTTAAATAGCAGCATTCGTCTGATTTTAATTAAGTATTCATTTATAAACGTTATTTAAAAGGCAATAATTGCCTGCAGTCAATGTCATAAACATGAGCAATATAATTAAATTACATAATTGGGTTTGCAGTACTGTGATATTAAATTAATTTATTGCGAAGGCTATTAACAAAATCTATGATGGTTACAAAATTAAAACATATTTGTTGGGCAGATATAATGTAAAATGGTAGTTTAGTCAGCAGTTTTTCAAAAGTAGTTCATTAAACGCGCGTAAATAAATTATCAGAACAGAAGGAATACCAATAACAATTGGACATTCATCGTGATAATCACGTAAACACTAGCTATGTCAGCGACGTCGTCCGTGTTTTCTCCCGTTATTTACACGTTTCCTTCTGTCTTTTTGCTCCTATGCTTCGAACTGATAATCTTTCAAGAGTTACACGTGTTATTGTGAGTCAATCATAAATAATAGACTTATGGTATTGCGAAATATTTTTTAGACAATTTTATGTAGAATATTTTCGTCATAGAAGAGAGAGTCCTTCGCTCCCCCGGTGATGATGACGAGGCTACTCCGAGCCATCATCGTATGTCAGTTAGGAAAAGTCCTCGTTATAGGCATAGGTACCTCATTACAGCACCTTTATCGATATCCACAATCGCACCTTGACGCAATCGATAAGCAAAACTACGTTTTATGTTTTGACTTGTCGCGTAACGGACTAGGCGGTAGTGTTGTTAGTTGAAACAATAATATCGATGTTATGAAATATGTTAACAACCATCTCTTTTTCGTTGAGTAATGAGTAGCGTATATTTTTAAATATTGGAATTTGAAAAAAGCTCAATGTATTCATAATGGGGACACACATTTTTTTTGTTATCCTAAATAAATCTTTAATATTGAAGAAATATGATATAATTTATTTTTCAATTTACTTTAACGACAGCAGAGATATACCTGTTTAAAGTTCCTGAGTAGACAGAGAGATCCGATATGTCAGGTGACGTAAAGTTACACTACGGCCATACGCAATCCATACAAAACTCTGATTTGTAAGAAAGAGATGGAAAATTAACTTTAATTCATTATAAAGCCTTCGTTTTTGAACCGATTTCCACTTCAAATTCACATTTCATTATATTTTGAAGTCTATTTGCATAAGTTATTGAAAAAATCAAGATTGCCGGTTTATGGATATTCCTTATTAGATTATCATGTTTATGACGCTAGCTAACAATTACATTATAGGCTAGAATAGAAGATAAATCTGAGACCTTTAGGTTTTTGATAAGAGTACTAGACTACTAGAGTACAAGACTCTATTAATGGTTGACCAAGCTATTTATCAACATAAAAAAATATTTTACACCTTAAATTTACCATCAGCTGATACGATAATGATTAAAAGCCTGAACTAAAACCTGTCGAAAGTCATCTTCTCAGGGGGCTCTGAATTTGAATATCTATCACCGCAGCCTGTAACCTTAATGATCAGTTACCTATATCGACAAGGTCTATCGAGAACTTTAATGATCATTACATCGATAAAGCCGACGGTTGCCACCGCTCGGCCGGTCATTTGCAACCGGCCGGAGTGTGCCTGACAAGGCATTGTGTCGGGAGGGAATCTAGTTGCTTTTTACACAAGGCTAGTTTGTTGGAGGCACACCTTTGAGAGGAAATCTTTTATTCGCTCTCAGCCGGTGCCGTCGTTATGCTGTTTCTGATCGGTCGTCTTGGGGAAATGTTTCCGTTTGTAAATGTGAATCACGTTATAGCGTTCAATTGTAGTTAATGTGAAAGAAAATCATGTTTTGACTCTTCATTACGTTCCAATGATTGAATTTAATTTCTAGTGACCCTGGCTGGCGATTGCAAGAGTCGTGGCTTCGATTCCCACTCGGGACAAATATTTGTGTGACGAACATCAGTGTTTGTTTCGTGTCTGGGTGTGATTGTGTATTTAAGTATGTATTGATAAATATTTATGTATGTATGTCAGTCTATAATGCCCATTGGACAAGCTTCGTTTAGTTTAGGGCCAGATAACCGTGTGTGGAAATGTCCCAGCTGTTTAATTTTTTATAATATTGTTTTAATTATCAATTGAGTCACAGATTCTTGAGATAGGTATTATTTACTCTATACCATTGTTTTGTTAGCTACAAACTAGTTGTTCAATATAAGATTATTGTCATCCTCAACGGGAAAAATATGGCACCCTCTAAAATTTACCTAATATCCGAAGTGCAATATATACGTTCAATATACAAGCAAAAACCCCTTAAAATTCATGAGTGTAGAAATATACCATTTATATTCCGACATGCCAATACATTCGGAAGCAACGCACATATAAAAAGGGAAATAAAAACATATTGACTAGTCACATTATGAGATCGTCCAATTTTGATGGATGATCTCAATAATACTCATGACAGTTGGCAAGGAAAGTACGCCATTTCCCATTCGAATCGAATATATTGAACAGCGGTGGCTAGGATATTACTACTACACTTTTTTATACGATAGTAGCGGCCTAAAGCTGAAAGCTTTGCACGCATTTATTTCTTGTAGTTTTTTTTTTTTTATAAAGTGGCTAACAAGATGACCTCACTCCACCTGATGGTAAGCGGTAGTGAGATCCAAATAAGAGGTCGACAGGCACAATAGACCATATTGAGCCTGTCGCACTCACCCTGAAAGCCGTGAAAAAGGAGACCACTGCTGCGGCAACAACGAGACAAGGCGTGGAGTCTCGCATTGGTATTGAGCTGTGCGGGTCGATAAACGTATTTTACGTAACGTATTTTTAGCGATAAACGTAGGGTAACTAAGTGTATAAAATATATAAATAAATAAATACTACACAACATCACTTACATTGATCTGATCTCGTGGTAAGTAGCTTAAACAAGTGTTTAGTGTGTTACAGATATCAGAAACGACATTGGATACTTAGATATATTTAATAACACACCCAAACACGGAACAAACACCATTGTTCGTCACACAAATATTTGTCCCGGGTGGAAATTGAACCCACGAATCTTGGAACCGTAGATAGCACTGTTTCACAGAGCCAGTTAAAAATTAAAGTTATACATATTGAGCTTTCTTCAAACAGCTTTTTGTAATCAGAGCCCGGTTTGCGTTTCGGAAAATAAATAAGACGGTTATTTATTTTCCTTATCAACAACACAATATTACACATTATTTTAATCTCTCTTATTGGTTCGTTTTTTAAATGAAAGATGGCTTGATTTTATCTCTATTTACGGTCAAAATTTATAAATCAATAATGTTTTCATCGAAGTGACAGTCAAATGACATTCGTCAAGCCCGCCAAGAATGAAACTCCTTAGAATGTAAGTAAGTATTGTCAAAACATATTTACCCGTAGTTTTCGAAATTTGAATCCTGCATCGCGGTATCAACATTTTTCCCGAATGCCTTATACCCCCTGGCTAAGATGCTCACATTAGGTTCACTTTGTACCATTGCTGAGACCTCACTCAATAAATTTGAATTTGGCACCATTACTTTGTTTATTTTGTCACAATATCATAACTACATCGTCATAAAACGAACTCACAAAGTAATACACAACTTTAAAAAGTTTTTGACTGAGATTATCGCAAACAAATTATAAAGGCTGACGCAGCGGGGAAGTTTATTTACAACGTGTAGTGATGAACAAATAAGGCACTACCAAACATATAGCACGCATGTTTTGTTTCATCATATATGTATGATTAATTTTGTCAATCTATTTTATTACGTAACCAATTTAGATAATGTAAGAAAATAAATTATGATGTAAAGCTTTTGTATTTCATTACTTTATATACGTCGTATTGATAAACAAATATAGTACAGTATACACACCACTTAAAGGCTGATGTTTCTACTGGGTAACTCCTAGTCGCGTACGAATTTAAAAAGAATCAGAAAAGCCGCAATTCTGCACACCAACTTTTGGTCACGCGACCAAAAAAGTTAGTAGGTCCTTACATTTACCTTATAAAAACGATGAGGAAAATCATAGCTTATTCCGCATTCCCAACCACGAGGATTACACTCAGCTGACGTATACCAAACGTCAACTCCCAAATGACTCCAATCCCTTCCCGGGAACCACCACTTTCTATCGGGACCGCTGAATTAGCGAAACTATCCACCGTGCCATTGTAATGGAGGCGATTTGTTACGCGTATTAGATATTTTTCTTGCGGACTAATTTTAGATGGAATCGAATGTCGTCCTTATTCTTAGATTTTTTCATGTTACTTTATGAGATGGGTATTTCACTTATGATGACCGTTATTTCTAGGCTACTAAAAATAAAAAGGATGGAAATTGGTAAATTGAAATGATTCTCATTTATGTGCCCACTACTGCCCACATTTATAAAACTTTCGAGATCGGCGCTACATTAATGTCTGATTCTTAGTCTCAATTTGAGTCAATGGTGACGGAAAACATATATGCACTGATGCTAATGTTTACTTCATAAATAAACATGATTATACAAAATACACAAACTGGGAGTTTGGTTTGTCTTATCAATAAAAGCATTAGTTCAGACTCCAATTTAGTACGCCTGTGCGAATAAATAAAATTTATACGCTTTGTTTGTTCAAATTATACCTAACTCGTTCTACTGTAAATCTTCCAACAAATATGAACGGGTCGTCATAATACCGCCGTGTTATTCAAACAAAACTTCCATTCGAATAGATAACGCGTAAACACCGTACATTATGGGTCCCTAAAACAGCGCTAATTCATTCCGTATTTAACTTATAAAGAAACCCATCCGAGAAAGTGCTAGCTATCAGCGACGCATAGTCCCTATATGTTTGCTGAGCTATATCCGCCCTTGTGGCAGTGGAGTTAGAGCTGTAGGTATAAAGTTATCATGGAGGAACGTAAGCGTTCCTTGCAAGCATCCTCCCCTTAATTTACGACCGCATAACGCCCGCAATCTCACTCCAACACACCATTATCCCGCTCTCCAATTAAGTAGGAAACTGCTTTATTAACTAACATCCTCGGTTATAGGACAAAAATTTGAACCTCAGTGAAATGTACAAGATGGCAGCTAATTTTGTGTTACTATCGTTAGCAGATTACAGTTTTGAATAAAAAAAATATTCTTCAATTTTGATGAAAAAATATTTGAAAACAAAACGGAAAGTAACAGTGGAATCTTTACTTGGAATCTTTGATGACACGTAAAAAATGTAATGAATAGTTTATTTGTACCCTTGTAACAAATTGACTTGTCCATGGACTCAATATAATGAGTAGCATAGCGTTGGTACTTTTACGAGTTTACGCTACTCACTAATCTCCATTAAAACCAAATATTTAAAAAATGTTCATTCCAATTCGCTACGCTGTGGACCATTAATCTACTAAGTTATTACTATTCACTATTATTATACCGGCCGTGTCTAGGTCTTATCCAGCAATTACTTAAACCCTACGCTCTACGATTACGTAAGCCCTAAGTCGTCATACGAAACCACAAAGATATTGGTATTAAATTCAGCCCTAAAACTTAAATATTCAAAGGTGATACGACGGAGTAATAATTCAGTTTATTATGCGGCCTACCATAAAACGGGGATAATATCATGTTACTGTCAAATAAAAGGACCCAGGGTTCCGAAGTAAAAACTGGCTAAGTACGCGTCTGGCGGGTATAGAGAAGGGTCTCATTACAATTGTATTTCTTGTAATTTTTTGACCCGCTTATCGTCCGGTTTTGAAAGAAGATCGTAATTACTTTACAGACTGTACCATTTATGGCCGTTGTCTCGAAATTCAGGCAATTAACCGTTCACTGTATCAATTGCGCTTACAATATTTGAAATACCTGTTTAATAGGGCTTTTTTAATTTAACGTTTCCCTGAATGGTGTACGTTTAAGGCTTAATTCATATTTACAAGATCACTCTTTATTTTAATGAATATTAATTTTCATTTATGGCGTCAAATTGTTTATGAGCTTTATTGAATAATAAAGATTATGAATGTCAAAATGAAATTTGCCACCAGCTAAGCGGTAAAGAAATTCTCGTCATCAAATAGGAATAATCAATAATCATAAATTTTGTACAAAAATTTAAGATTATATTAAAAAAAAGTCTATGTAACCCAACCCAGAACCCCGTAAAATACTTTTACACCGGCAAGATAAGATCAAGATGTTACCATAAAGCAAACACTAAACGGTCTCGTTTCGAACAAACAATTTGTGACGCGAATAAACAAAATTTGACGACAATAACTGATCCATTAGGTAAATGAAGAGCGGATCTACGCAGGGCTGCCGAGTGCTGGCGAAATAACAACCTATTTAGTGGGAACAACTCTCTGAATCCGGCACTGTAATCTCATTTTATTTGGGACCTACTAATTTGTAAATACTTTTTGTATAATATAGCGACAAATATGGATTTTGGACCTGGTGATCATCGCTGGGTTTTGTTGGATACAGGTGGCCGTAGACCGGTCGCGTTGGAACGTTTTGGAAGAGGCCTATGATCAGCAGTGGGCAGCAATAGGCTGAAATTATGATGATGAAGTTTGGATTTTAACAGCGAGTTTGTATGTATTTATACCTACAAACCAATATTGGCGGCTTCTCTCCGCAACTGATAAATCGTCGGTCGATTACTCGAATTATCAAAATGCATTTAACTCCTTTTGACTTAATTTTACAGGAGTAAGAAATGTGTGATTATTTATTAAATTAAAACTTTTGAATTACTTAAAAATAAAATATTAACGCCATTTTTAAAAAGCGTCGATGGCCGAATGGTTAAAGTCGTTGCTTGCTATGCGAGATGTCGCCAGTTCAAAACCCACCGGGTACCAATGTGTTTTCCAAATTTGAAATTCATATGTACCATCATTCGACGCTTTAACGGTGAAGGAAAACATCGTGAGGAAACCAGCAGCACACCTGATAAATTTTTCAACGGTGTGTGAATCCATGTCAGAGGCCTACGGGCGGTTTAAAAACTCTGACACCAGGTTGTTCATCAACCATACGATTAGAAGAAAAAGAAGAACGCCATTTTAATAAAATATCAAATTATATTTACTAGAAAATGGACACTAATATAAGAAAACATTTCTCAAAAGGAATTGCTCATTTTGATTTATTATAATGAGACCGACGAAATATTATATTGTCAGTCTTGTAAAATTATAGACTAACCATTATTTTATTGTTTTTTTTTCTATTCAAATAATGGTATTACTTTTAATTAAATAGTACTCGAATTTTGAATATTGGAATGTTTAAGAGTTTCTCGATGCAAGTTGTAAATTAGGTTAACCCTTGCCGTATACTGACACATAACTTACAGTAATGAATACTGATTGTTAATCGATTATCGCTAACTTCCTCGCCAGCCCTATGCGATGAGGGTTAATCGATTAGCAAACATTTGCGGAGTCACCCGACTCGCTCAATCTCTTAGTTCGATTTAAACAATCATACAGAAGTTTTCCATTCTTTTTATTTCATATTTTATTGAATTGGTTAATCTTGTAAATAAAGGTTACGCCTTACGCCTACGAGCAGTAAGTAGCTTTGTATTTGCTACTCTTTTTATCGCGTGTAGACGCATAATATATAGTTTTTAAGGCTACGCCTAATATATAACGTACTTTGCTAAATGTGTAAAACCATGGCAACTTAAGCAAAAAATTAAACTCACAAGATTTCTTAGTACAGTGAGCCAAGAGAGTGGTCTACCACTTTTGACAAAAATTTCTCCGAGATGTTACGATCACTAAGGTTGACTTTTCATTGACACAATTTTATTGCGAGGGAAAATTGACCTTGTTGTTTCTTAACGTTCAAACGAATCTCAACCGTAGGGTGGTACCACATTTTTGGCTGACTGTACCTAGTCATGGTTACATGCCTTATACTTGAGATGGACCAATATTGCAAATTATTTTGGAACTTTATTACTTTATACTCTCCTTACTATCTCTCGCTTAAACATCCATGAAATATGTAACTATTTTTTTTTGGAAATTCATTATTTGATATTAACTTTGACGTGCAAAAATATTAAAATGTACTTGCAGAATAATTGTTTCATTTAATTCATTTAGTTCAGTTATCATTTAATCACTTTTAGTGGCAGTCAAATAACACAAGTAGATAGTATTTTGCAAAAATAATGGGGACACAAAACAACCCTAAGTACTTACAGTACAGAATTCAATGTATACCCAGTACACCTGTTTATTTTTCTTCAGATCCACTAATTAAAATTCTTTTGAATACGCAAGGTTGAAAAAACGGATCAATCTTAGTGAAACTATAAAGAATTTGCTATTCCACTCAGACAAAGAGAACTTTGAACTGCACCTCAACTGAACAATACTCATTTAATAAAAAATCGGTCAAGTGCGATTCGTACTACTTCTTTACTTATTAAGGGTTCACACAACAAGACGGAGTAGTGACAGAACTGACGCAATTCAAATGTTTTTTTATTCAATACAAATAGAATTTTGAATACTTTTTTTTTATTTTGCATTACAGTCCTGCCTCATGAATGAAAGGACTTAGAATCTTTCACCCTTAGTTTTCCTGCTAGATGAATCATTATTTAAAAGCTATACTATATAAATACGTCTGGTTTCCATTTAATGGATGAATCCTAAGATATTAGCTACACAAGTCTTTTATAGTATCTTGCATACTTCAAGTTTTCTTTTACGCTCTGGAACCTTAAAAATATTTATCCGTCCCACAAAGAAGTAACAGAAAAAACAATGCAATCCCAGGTACTCAAAGCAGCGCAAAACTTCATTCCTCATCGCATTTCTCTCAAGGACGCCAGTGCTCTCATTAAAATGCGATCCTTTGAAGGCCTGCTCCGTCGATAAGACCAACAATCTTCGCTATAATAGACTCTTAATCCAAGGCACAGCAAAGTAATTTAAAGAAAAATAACATTAGCAATTCAGATTACGCCTATATAGCGCCTTTATTAACTGTCAAACTGGGAAAAGAGGACAAGGCAAAATTGACTTTTGAGCAGGTCGCTGCTCCGCACAAACTCGATTTAACTGATGAAGTGGATGTCATATTTTCGTAGCTCGATGTTTGAGATTCTGATATTCTTCTTTTGGGTAATAAAATTATGACGTTCAATTTGCGCGGGCCTTTTAAGTCGATGTTGTGTTAATTTACAGAAAAGCGGACCTCAAAAGAAAACTCTACAAGAAACATGTTGATGTTAACTGTTCACCTTTTATTGAAATCCACAAGTAAGGTTGTGGCAAATTGATGCATGTTGTATCTGCACGAAATGTGTGTACCTACATGATTTATTTATGTAATATGTATATTGTACACATATTACAAAATTTTATATAATCTACGTTTATAGTTTGAAATCTATTTTTATAGTTTGTAAGCAGTGTTTGTTATTCATGTTTATAGTTTATATTTTGTATTTCTTTTTCTTTTAAATTTTAAGTAGTTGTTTTATCTTCTTATCTATATTTTTTGCATGTTGTGTTCACCTTTAAAGTTTTTTACATTTAAGTAGCACAATAGTTAGATATATATATAATATGATTTACTGTAAAAAAACGCTGGAGAACCTTATGAAATAAATAAATAAATAAATTTATTATTGTACATACGTCATACATACATACATAAAATCACGCCTTTTTCCCAGAGGGGTAGGCAGAGATCACTTCCTGCCTTGTGCTACGGTCCTGGCACACCACTTTCGCTTCATCCACATTCATCAACCTCTTCATGCACGCTCGATTACGGGTACTTTTGATTTGACCTTTCTTTAAGATTTGACCTATTTGGTCATAAAAAGGTCTTTCTTGGTCTTCCCCTGTCGACATCTCCAATTTATTTTTGTATTCGTCTATTTTTGATACTAACCATAAAGTACAGTGGTATAATTAGCCAGAGCGCACCAAGTAAAACGGAGAGTCATATTTATGTCGTGACTGCGTTCGGAACTTTGTCGAATGATAATCGCAGGCTTTCTCCGCCAAATTGCTTCCGGCAGGGACGTCTGGGGGCCGGTGTGGAAAAGGCATCGTAAAACACTGCCTCATTTGATACGTATCCATTTGAAAACGTTGTATAGCCAACGTATGTTTTTTATAAATGGGTTTTGTAAGATTCTCTATGCTTTTGTCTTACAATCAAAAAAGTGCTGACAAAGAGGAATTGAAAATACTACTACAAATAGGATAAGAAAAAATAAGCTAAAAATTGCATAGGGGGATTCAATAGGAATTAATGTATACTCATTACTAAAGTCACTCGTATTATTATTACATACTTTGGGTGAGATTAAAAGTAAATACAATCTGAAAGTGTTCGACCTAAAAATACCTGAAGAGAAATCATCAGGCAGTTTGGTCCCATTCATCAAGTATTTATTTAGCTTCAAGGACCTAGTATGTGATTAATCTTCATTAACTAAATCGCACTTTAATATCTTTCATCAATATACCAAATTAGTCAGCAGAATAAAATACTACAAATCACCCATCGCTGATCGACTAACGATGATAACAAATCGACGCCAGTCGCATTTGGCCAACTAAAAACGTTAACACGACTTTGATGCATTGATGCAACATCTATGTTTCATTGAATTTATCACTTTATAACTTGCTTTTTATTTATCTATGGTTAAATTGTTAAATGTTTGTATGTATCGATTTTAATTTTATCAACCATGCTTAACAGTATAGAAATATAGATCAACAGACTGTAGATTTATACATATTTGATTATATTCTCGCTCCATACATAATACATAGTTAGAATAAAAAAATAAGATAAGACAATCCTAATAATGAGCACCCTATTACAAGCCTTTAAACACGTATGATTCAGTATTTAAATGTCCCATTTTTTATACATATAGAAAAGCATTAATCACAATCATAATGCATTACGTACAAAAACTAATTTAAATAAATGACAATGAAATACTGATAAAAATCTAGAGAAAATATTTGTAGAGTATTGAGTTACAATTCAAAAACTTAAATACATACAAAAGTACGACTAATTTTCTAAACTCTCTACTTGCTTGTATAAATCACAGTTATACTCGTAGTAGTACAGATATTACAACATCGATAAATGAAATTCTCTACACTAGTCCTAACCAAGAGTGATTATTTATTCACCGCTGTCAATACAACTTGTCGACACGAGCAGCTATTTGCGTAGGTTTGAAATGACTTCACAATTTTCAAACCAAATAAAATGACACTAGTTTCAATAAATAGTAAGTATATACTTAGTGAAGTAAATTGTGTACTTAGCCAACTAAAAGTAAGATAAAGCAAAAAAAGATTATTCATTCAGACTTAAGGCAGAAAATGTATCATATTAAAACAAAATCATAGAGCTTACTTCCGAGCAGTTTATCGTCAAGAATATTTACATTAGTTACATAAAAAGTTACAAAATAATTAATGCAAACGAAAAGGAAATTGGTGCATAATAATATTGTCTTTCCATATTCTCCTTATAATTATAATAGTAATTAAAAGCTTTGTTCGCTACCGATCGGTCCATAAACATAATTACTGCTGTACTCGTAGCCACTGATCGTAGCACAAGGCTACGAATTGCTACGCTAGCTACGTTGACTACGACAGGATGTAGCGAGCTATGTTTCGAGCTACAACAAATAATATGATGAAATGGACATTCTTTAAATTAATTTTTAATAGCTTTTTAATTATGTATCATGTTTTCACATGCTTACTTCAAAAACAAACTTTTCCTCTCATGTAGATGGAGTGTCTTACCTGTAACAAAGAAAAGAATGATTTAAATATTCGTACGTAGATTCGCCCTGTAAATTTAAAATGTCGATTCTTACTCTTTATAAATAAATAAATAAATATCTGGGACATTTCCACACACGGTCACCTGAGCCCAAACTAAGCAGAGCTTATATTATGGGCGTCAGAGACTGATATACATACATATATATTTTAAATACATACTTAAACACATAATCCTACCCAGACACGGAACAAACACCGATGTTCATCACACAAATATTTGTCCCGAGTGGGAATCGAACCCACGACTCTTGGAACCGCCAGCCAGGGTCACTAACCACTGTTCCACTGAGCCAGTCTTGACACAGTCTTTATATTATAGAATAGACTGTGTCAAAGTTATACATACTTGTTTATTCATATATTCTAGTTGAAAACAGTTTCAGACTTTATTATAATGTAGTATACCAATGAAAAGCTAGTGAAGTCATCTAAGGCATCTTAGTATTCACAAAGTATGAAATTATTCGTCTATTCCGTCTACCAAGTTGTTACTTGGTAACTTAACTCCTAAATTAAGTTTGCGCGATGATCAATTCTAGAGCATCCTAACAATCGCTGACTTGTTAACTAGTTACTAAAGTTACGATTTTTCTCCTCATTTAATGTGAAACTTGTGGCCATTTGAATTGTAGAGGCACTTCAGTTTGTGTAAAACTTTGTACAGTTGAGCAGTGGGACTTATTTATTTCTTAACTGTTGAAAGTACAAACATTACACAACTTAGAACTTTGGTGTTCGATTAGATTTTTGTATACAAATTGGGACGTCATTAGGCTCCGCTTTTGTTGTACTTGTTTGGATACACTTCTAAAATATTATAAAGAATATATTAATTTTATTCTTCGAATCTTTCAGGCATGTCTGATAGGAAAAAGGGCCTTGACTTATAGACAAATAAAGAAGTTATCCCATAATATTTAGCTTTGGAAAAAACCCGACCTTCAAAAGACAAAACACATTTTTTTGCGTTGTGGTTTTGCTGCCTTAACTTCCTATAATCCTGAACTCAGGAGGGTGTGACACGACATATAAGCCTCAGGCCTCCAAGTTCTTCAAGATGAGAACGACAAGATCAATAGACTCTTTTGCCTGTTGACTTTATATGTGGACCATACGGTCGCTTACCATCAGGTAGAGTGAGGTCATCCTGAATTATAAAAAAAAACCTCTACCGACAATTTACCGCAATAACGAACATTCCACCCAAGGACAAATCAGCTCTAATTACACGTTGAACAGTAATTACGCCGTGGAAACATCCAACCTCGGCGGGCCATCAAAAAACAATATTCCACATTAATCAAAGCACATGACAAATGGACGGAACCCTTTCCTGTTTCGTAACGAGTTCTCAACTTTATTCCTTGAGTTAATTTATGTAGCCCGGGGTGGATCGAAGGCGTTTTTCTGTCGCAAGCATTCAGCTTGGATGGTAAACAGTTTTTGATAGCGTTGAACACGTTGTTATTGATTTAACGCACGGTCGTATTTCAGCGAGTATTGAATGAAATCAAAGAGTTTATACGTAATTGAAGTGTTATTTGTTACTAGCATTTCGCCCGCGATTTTTCCGCGTGGAGTTGTTTATCTCGTGAAGCACTACACCCTTATAGCGTTATCGGTTAAATTCAGTCCGTTCTCTTGCTCTAGAGTTTAGACGGTGTACCAAATTTTAATTGGTTTAAGTTAGATAACGAAACTTTTGCTTTATGTTATTAGTAAAGATTGAAACGTAAAAGACTGAATTTTAGTAAACAATGACTGTCTCGTCAAAAGGACAATCTGTCGAAATGATCCTATAAGTCTTTACCCGATCTTTATCATGCCACTTCCTTTTTAAGCTTTGATTGAGTTATTTCTTGAAATCTATATGAAATTATCCAGTATTTTCAGCTTGTCCATTAGTTCATAGAGTGAGTTAAACCAAATAAATTATAGTTTCAATCGGGGAAACCCACATTGAGGGAACATACTGTTGCAGTTGAAACGTTGAAACATAATGTATGCCTGCACGATAATTCTCTGCTGAATGACGGGGTACCTTTCATATGAGCGTTTCCGTGCTGTAATTCGCATTTGGTCTAAGGTGTGAACTTACAGATGATAGATGGATTGGATTACAGAGACACTCGTTGAAGTACGTCTAATAAATGAAGATCAGAGGGCCTACCATGAGCTGGCTATCGAAAACTGACCTACGTTAAAAACTTATCGAGTTGTCTTTTTCATACGGCCGATTTTAGTTCTTCGCGTAACCACCAGCGGCGCTGTACAAGTTTATCATAGACATATTTACGTAGGCGATATCGAGTGCGAAAGTTTTAAACTCATGGTAGCCCCACTGAACTAAAATGGCAGTAAGCCATTGATGTAATGACGTCTTATTTAGGTAATTTAGAATGAAATGCAGATTAGACGATGTCACAAATCCGTAATGGTTTCATATTCATTGTTGATACTTGTGTTGTTATAGAATTATGATAATTTATTACTAACGAATTTGAACACCCGTCCTTTCGGTAATCGCGCCCTGACGTGCAAACCAATACACCAACTCACAGCTGTTGAAGCCGTCGAATTTTCCTCGCATAATACCCCTGGAAGGACGGGACACCCGTTAATAAAAAAAAATCACCGGTTAACAGTGGAGCAATTGAATTGTTTCCGTTTTACAAAATATCAAAACATCTAGTGCAAGCACCTAATTTTTTTTAATTTACGTTATACAGTTTTAGTTACACAGTATTTTATATTTTAATGAAATGTAGTAGATAACAAAATCAGAACATGCAATTGCACATTTTACGGTTAACATTGAAATAATGGTTAACTCCTACAATTTTGATATTGATCGACATCTTGTGTGTGACAATAATCTCTATTACTTTCCAACGCCGAATCGATGCAATGCCTTCGCTTGTAACTCAAGTTCGGAATGAAAAATAACATCGTCGTGTAACAATTATAAGCGCATTGCAGTGTTATTCATGTTTGTGAATAATTTACGAGCCTGTCTCTGACACTCGACGTTTTTTCGCAAAACATTGAGTTTAAGTGAATACTGGATTAAGTTGGCAACTGAGGGCCGATTAATTAATGCCATCTGGATGATAAATGGAAAGAAGGGATGCGCTCAGTGTGACGTGGAAAAGGAGAATGACTAATTATTGAGCATTATGCTTTGATGACGTCATGTAACTGCAAGGTGGACAAAATAAGGATAGGATATGTTTTTGTTTCGATAAGTTACGTCTTTTTACGTCTGCTGTATATATATAATAATAATAATAATAAATTTATTTATTTTTTCTCTCACAAAGAATTACAACAAACGTCTTAAGATACAAGTCACATTACAAATTTAACATCTAAGTGAGAGACTGGCAACTGTACTAGGAGAACCTGTATGACAGATTGCCAGTCCCTCCTAACCGGACCGAAGGAAATTCTAAACATGTTACTTGTTTACATAAAATATATACGTAGTTTGTGTTGAAAAAAATTTTTTTTTATATGTTTAATTTATTATGTTTTTAATGTCATGTGTATGTTACTGGGTGTGTATAAATATAGAAGTGTATCTCCTAGATACAGCTTTTAGTAGGAAATAAAAGGTATCTTTTGTTCTTTGAAGTTTTGCGAGAAATTAACTTTATGTTGTTGTATACGTGGATTTCAAACCTATGTCAGAATATCAAAAAAAGAAGAAATCGTCTATCATTTACGGATTAAGTAATTTTGTTCCAAAAACTAATTATACGGATTAAACTCGCGAGTATTGTTATTCTAGACATATTATTTAGAGACCCGACGTTTCGAGCTCCTTACAGTGCTCTTGGTCATTGGCAAGACTCTAGCCCGCGTAAAGTAATAAATCAATCATTATTTCTTTTAAATTTTGGATTAAGTTTATTTCTTAACCAAAATTACAAATTTAAATTATATATCACATAAATCAAAGTGACCAGCAAAAAACAAAAAGCAATTTCGCACTCTCCAGGGCTTATTATCGCTTAAAAAGCTTAGTCATATTATTTTCGAACAAAAGTTATAAATGGGATTTCATTTCCAGATTTTGGACCAATATTACCAGAACAACCAATTTCCAAACCTAATTGGTTTCTGATTTTTCTCTTCTGCAATCGTTACATCATAGTGCTGAATTCCACAAATTGCCAAAAATTTATTCCTCCATTTGAGATGAGAAACCTTTTTAGAGTTGTCAAGCATCAATAATCCGATAAAATAATATCTGTATTCCAATAAACACAATTTGAATAACACAACGGTCTCATCGGCACAGTTCGTTCGAGGCTATTTATATTCGTTCCCTTAGAAGTAGGTCAGGCAACAATAGCTTTTATTAACGCGATAAACGAGCTATTTTCCACTTTCCACATTAATTTTGTGTATCAAAAGAAGCCCATTTTAAGTTAACGATGACACACAACCGATACCGGCGAGCGGCCGCTTTGCTCGCATTATGGGGTTAGTGGTTCTGTAGAGTGGCCTATTTTGTAGATATATATTATATACGTACAATGTACATACATACAATCAACTATGAAGAAATTCAAGGTGGTGTAGTCTACCAACCCGCACTTGGCCAGGGCGGTTGACTAAAGCCTGATCGCCCTAGTTTAGGGTAGGCCCGTGTCCCAGCAGTGGGAACGTATATGGGCTGATGATGATGATTTTTATTCTCAGTAATAAAAGGCTTCGCTTATTTTTAATACTGATATGATGTGTTTACAGGTATTCGATGAAAAATTATTAAATTATATTTATGATCTAAACTTTAGTCTCTACTTTAGAAGCGTAGAAATTTAATCAAAAACAAAGTATTTAGTAATGGCATTATTCGTGTGAACACAAAATCACTCTACGTAAATAATTATCTTTCGTGCGTATCATAAGCGAGTTTAGTCTGTAAAATTAGTCTCCTTTCAAACAAAGTTTTACTAGTAAATAAGTCGACAATTTTCAAGTCCAACATGCTACATTCCTTCAACAGAGAACTAAACCAAATGTTTTTATTCCGAGTTTTATTCAGAAAATTTCATGGGAATACTTGTAAGGGCATCGTTTTGGTTACCGACAATGCCTCGCATTAGCCTAACAAAGGCGGTGTTTCACTCCACAATGCTCGGACAATGAATTGTTTACTTTCGATAATGGGATCCTACTTAATGCGCCTATTCATCATTTAGATAATTCGGTTATGCTGTTTCGCATATTCACCGTTTTTAAGAGCTTTTTTCGACTTGAATGGGAAGCGTCTTGGTGGTTAGTTGTAATTAATGGTGGGTGTTGGAAGCTCTATAATGAATGATGACGTGCTAAGATTCTGGTCCACGATCTCGTTATTTTGATGGAAGCAAAAGCTGCCTAGATTTATCTCGTGGGATGCGGGATTAATGCACATAAAAATGAAATAATTCGTTATGTATCCTATTTAGTAAGTTAAAAGTTTCACAACTGTTCTTAATATTACCTACAAATGAAAATTTGATAATTTTATAAGTTGCGAACGGCACCAATACTTATAATTTATTTAAAACATGCATTCAGGATGAACTCACTCCACCTGATAATAAGGTCGTGAGGTCCATATATGAGGTCGATAGGCACGATAAACCCTATTAAGTCTGTCGCTCTCACCCAGAAGACCTGCAATGATGCCTTTTTCCGTCCCGCCCAAAGAGCCTGGCATTGTTGAAAGGAATATAAGGAAGACAGAAAATGCTGAGTTGTAAGAGTATTCCATGACTTAATGGTAATGGTAAAGATAAACTAAGCCAGGCCACCAGTAGCGCTACCATAAGTTAGCTATCGAAAACTTACGTACGTTAAAAACCTATCGAATTATTTTTTCATACTACTAATTTTAGTTATTAGCGTTACTGCTAAGGGCGCTGTACATTTTTTCATAGACACTTTTTACCTAGGCGATATCAAGTCTAGCGATAAACTCATGGTAGCGCTACTGTGTCTTTATTGTACTTATTACGTTATTTTATTTCTATAAATTTCCGCTAATATGGGCTTTAAGTTGCACTATTATTTCCCCTGACGTATTACTCCAAACACTAAAAGCCAATGTTGAATTCCAGTAACATGTTCAACTAGTGGTTATACTTTATTTCTGCGAAGTAATTGTATACTTATCTACATTACTCGTTTTGAATCAAAGAAGGTAGTTTTTCAAGACTAGGTGGATCAACTTAAGAACTTGTCCTTCATCATTTTCAAGGGCTGAAGGCAATTTTTAGTTCGCTCGCTAAAATTCTTGTGGGGTGTTACAGATCAAAGATAGTGAAGTAGGTACATTGTCTCAGCCTCGTATCGTGAGATGAATTCGTCTGAACCACTTTCTTTGTAGCCGAAAGCATTAGAACTTGTATACAAAAAATCATTGTTATATTACTTGTTGTATTTATTGCGACTTAGAGTACGACTTAATTAGACTCTTCTCTTTGTTGTGGTGGTGATTTGGAATTGTAATGCATTATTAGGTTTTGTAAATCATCATTGAAAATATTAAGCTGTAATCTAAGTTTGTATGAATGAGTATTTTACGTTATTCACTAAAACAGGATCTTTCAATAAAACGTAAAACGTGCCTATTCTCTGTTTCTGAATCTAGTTTCTTTTAGTGACAATACTTCTGGAGTATGTTTGAGATACAATAAAGGTTAAAAAAAATATTCAAATTCTAAGTAGCGAATAACCGTTATTTCAATAACCGCAAACACCATGATCCTAATTCTACACGAAGCAACCCTTCCCCCCCCCCCCCCCCGCCAGGGCTGCCCGAATTTCAATCGTAATCAAATATGCTGCGCCACAGTCTGAGTAAACAAGATAACGCCTTGCGGAGGCGTGTACACTTGTAATTCTAAGCTTTGACAACCCTCGCTGGGGTAAACCGTGAATGCAGACCTTTTTATCAGCCGATAGTTCAAATTAGCAGTAGCGCTACCAACCTACCTATCAAGTTACTCTAAAATCAGAGTAATCAGAGAAAGATTACTCTACATCATAAGAGTTACTATACCGCGCGCGCGCTCCTCGCTTACGGACGTGTCACAGAATTAGAAGTATTTTAAAAATCTTTGCGAAAATAGTGGCAATTAAATTTGAACCTTAAACCTACGAAGTTGTGTTGATTCTCTGTTACTGGTTACTGTGCGCTTGTTATCGTTTTCGCTCAAGCTCGGGACATCTTGCTTTTTACGTCACACCATAGACCTACTAAAGGTACGACTGGTCTCTACAGCCAAAATGCAACGATCACCGCCTTCAAACAAACGTTATGATTCCGACCCAGACCTGTCTAACATCACCGCCCGGAAACGGAGGCACGACTATGACTTCACGGAATCAATGAAATCATTCACAGAAAATATTATAACAAAAATGGAAGGATGGAAACTAGAAGTAAGCAACAATTTGGTTCAGATTAATGAAACCCTAAACAGCGTGATCAAAGAAGATCTATCGAAACTAAAGGAAGACGGTGCGGAGCTGAGAGCGGAGGTAAAGAACATTCGAAAAGAATATAGCGAATTCAAAATATGCATTGCAAAACTAGATAGGCAACAGACGGAAATGAAAAAGGAAATAACGGAGCTCCAACAAGCGGCACAATTTTCGTCGAACATACATGATGATTCGAAAAATAAAATAGATCTCCTTTATACTGAAACTAAGAAGATAGAAAATTTAGAAGCTGAGTTGAAGGCTCTGAAAGGGCAAAATAAGCAGATTACATCACTCATAAACTCGAACGAACAAAGAGATAGACAACTGAACATTGAAGTAATTGGTATACCCGAAAGTAGTAATGAAGACCTAAGTAAATACATTTTGGATCTGAGTAAGTACATAGGAGTAAATCTAACACCAGATGACATTACTCAAGTAAACCGGGTATCTCCGAAGGTGAAGGTTCAAGGACGTCCGAGAGTAATTATCGCCAAACTAAGGACTAGGTTAATGAAAGACAACATGATATCTCTTGGACGTAAAAAACGTCCAACTACTAATGGTATTGGCATGCCAGGAGACTCTAAGCCAATTTATATTAACGAGCACCTAACACCGCATAACAAGCAACTGCTCAGGAAATGTAAAGAGGCAGCAATAAAGAAGGAGTATCAATACGTCTGGGCAAAAAACGGCCGAATATTTATGCGACAAAACGATACCAGTCCCGCTATCCAAATATCCGAAGAGGACGATCTCAGGAAAAAATGGGTTTGGTGAAGTAACTGCTACAATGGATACACAAAGGTTTATTGTATTTCTTATTATACATTATATTCACAGTTTCTCTCAAACAGTCTTAAAATTCGCTCTTGTCATATTGTATTTGTGTTTATTGTTTGTCACTTCTACCGAGTTTCATACGTCTATGGTTAAAATCAGTCCGAGCCACTGCTTGGTTAACACATTAGGATTATTGTCTATGCGCTCATTTAAAGTGCGTTCATTTGTTACCGCTTGCTACACCAAAGTATTTTTTTGAACAAAGCTATATTTTTATAAATTATATTGTTATTTCTTATATACCCTTAAATTATACATTGCATGTAAACATGAAATATTTCTATATAATGGAAAAAGTAAGTACTTCCTTGGTTGTTCTGAATATTAGTCTGGAAAAAATAAATAATAATATTTTTAATCTAAATAAATATATTACAAAGAATAATATTGCATGTTACATACTATTTTTATTCATACACTTCTATGCTAAAAGAGTTTCTCAACAGGTTTTAATAAAAGCGTCATGCGTCGCACTCGCACCTATGTTTAGTGAACATGTCATTCCTAACTTTGTCTCTCTTGGCAAGTCGATATTGAGTGACCGCGTAGTAATGTTATATTACCCCCAATATAATTATAAAAATGATACACAATCCGCGATCCTTGTGGTTGGTTTGTATTGCAATTATCTATGTTTTTTACGAAACCATCCACGTCATACTATAAATGATGAATGTATGGTAGTAATTACGTTTATGAGATATAATTTTGCTACGACGTACAATATTTTGCTTCAAATTATTCAATATTTATGGTCTATTCTAAATTATTGTACAAAATCAATGAGTAAATCTATACGTTCAAGACACGTACTAATTGCCAATCTAAATTATAAAATACGATACTAAAAAAAAAACTGATTTGAATGTTTTCTATCAAAATGTGCGTGGATTACGTACGAAATGCTTAGATCTAAAACAGCAGATTTTATGCAATGAACATGATATTATTGTGATTACCGAAACATGGTTGCACCCCGGAATTTTTGACAGGGAGTTTTGTGATTGCCGTTACGATGTATTCCGTTATGATCGTAACCCTACAATGACCCGTAAAAAACTGGGCGGTGGCGTTATGATTTTGACACGTAGCGAGCTGGGAGCTTCCCGGTACGATATTCGCGATCAACCCGCGCAGCTCGAAATGTTGACAGTATGCATCCCGGCGCGGGCGCTAGGGACAACTGCTGATTTGTATTTGAGCGTGGTCTATATAGCCCCTGAACCTAATCGTATTCCATACGACGTGGATTGTGTAATAGGCATTGTAAAGGACGTGGTAGATAATTCTAAATCACAGAGTAACCAATTGCTGATTGGAGACTTTAATTTACCCTGCATATCGTGGAATGAGAATGGCCCCACGCATAATGGCACCGGTAACTCCGAGGTACAAATTGCAGCGTTAAAATTAACGGATGAATTAAGTTTCCTTGGACTAAAGCAATATAACACTGTTAAGAATTACGCGGGAAATACCTTGGATTTGGCGTTTTCAAATCTTCCACTTGACGTAACTAGATGCGTCTTACCTCTAGTCGGTCTTGACCGAGCTCATCCAGCTCTTTTGTTTAAGATTCTCGATCTGACGGTGTCGCCGTTGACAGAGGCCACTACTCCAAAACGAAACTATAATAAGTGTGACTACGGCGCGATAAATGAAACGTTTTATAGCATAAACTGGCAGTATATTCTAAAATCTTGTACAACCGAAGGGGCAATGGATATTTTTTATAGCGTTATAAATAAAACTATAGAACAACACGTTCCACAAAAGAAAGTGCAAGGCAATCGCAGATACCCTGCTTGGTATAGTCCGGCGTTAATAAAAATCATAAAAGAAAAGTATAAGGCACATAGGAGATGGAAAAAATTTGGTAATTTGTTAGATTACGACGAGTTTTCATTATTACGCCAACGGCAGCTACGTGTTCAGAAGGAATGCTTCGCAAGGTTCACAAATTTAGCCGAGAAATCCATTGCTCAAAGGCCAAAAGCCATCTGGACGTATATCAAGTCACTACGGGGTGGATCGAGCTATCCTAAAATGCTTTCGTACCAAGAAAAGAAATTTACAGACGGGGTAGAAATATGTAATGCCTTCAATGAGTTTTTTAGAAGTGTCTTCGGAGTACCTTCGCAGGAATCTATCAATACTGACTCCCGCAGAGCAAACCACCGATGATATACATGAGATTATTATATCTGAGAGTTCAGTCAAGAAACATTTAAACCTCTTAGATCCATGTAAAGGGGCAGGCTGCGATGGTATTCCACCGGTTTTCTGGCGGAATTGTGCCGAAACCCTTAGTCTCCCCTTGGCCTTCATATTTAATACCTCACTAAAAGAGGGCGTATTTCCCAACAAATGGAAGAAAGCACATATTGTTCCAATACATAAAAAGGGTTCTAAGGTAAACATTGAGAACTATAGGGGAATTTCCATACTGAACACAATTGGTAAAGTTTTTGAGAAGATAGTTTTTAACGCTTTATATCCTGTCATATGTAAGGAAATACCCGATAATCAACATGGTTTTCTCAAGCGCAGATCCACAATTACCAATTTGGGATGCTTTTCAAATTACGTTTTACCTAATATGGAAAAGGGTGGACAGATTGATGTGATATACACGGATTTTGAAAAAGCCTTCGACCGTGTAGATCACAATATTCTAATTCATAAATTACAAGGGATGGGAATACACGGTGACTTACTCAGATGGATTGAATCCTATTTAAATAATCGTTCTCAAGCCGTGGTTGTGGGGGATACAAATCCGATTTTATTAGCATACCAACGGGAATACCACAAGGCTCTCATTTGGGACCTTTATTTTACTGTGCGTATGTAGCAGACATTACATCTTGTTTCACATCAGCGCGACATCTAATGTACGCCGACGACAAGAAAATATTTATGAAGATAGCTGATGAACATGACTGTTTTAGGATGCAATCGGATCTGAATAGGTTATCAGAATATTACAAAAAAAATAATATTACGGTCAATATAGGTAAGTGTGAATGCATCACCTTCACCCGTAAACCCAAACCTATAATTTACCCTTATAATTTTGACGGCATTCCTATTCGCAGAACGTCTAGGGTTAGAGATCTGGGTGTGCATTATGATGATAAAATGCTTCTGAGAGACCATATAGGTATATCAGTGGACAAGGGGTATAAAAATCTAGGATTTGTAATGAGAACCTGTAAGCCATTTAAAAATGTCAACACAATTAAAATGGTATATTTCGCCTATGTTCGTAGCGTTATTGAATACGCCAGTCCTATTTGGAACCCACACTACGATATTTACACAGACCGACTGGAACGACTACAGAAAATATTGATCCGCCATTTGAAGTACCGTTTCCCAAAGCCGGAGGCAAGGACATACAAAGAAAGCTGCAAACAATTCGGTTTAACCCCACTTAAAGACAGGCGAAAGGTATTAGACTTGTGTCTGTTATACGACATAGTTAAGGGCAACGTGGACTGCCCCGAACTAGTGGAGGGTGTTAGGTACAACGTACCATCCCGACGCAACCGTCGGTATCTCCCGCCACTGTTTGTAGCTCCGAAAGCAAGCACTAACTACGCGCGTAACGCACCCATCTCCCGGTTGCTGCGGTCTTACAATGATACCTTTCAGAAAATTGACATGTTCACTCACAATAAAAGTGCTGTAAAACATAAAGCGATGGAGATTCTTAATGATATGGAGGAATAGTGTATAAGTGTATAATTAATTAACTTGTGACTATGTAACTTCTTTTAATTTTTTTTTACCAAGGTACTTAAATAGAAATAATTTTATGTAGTAAATGCATACACATATTAAGTACCTATGTAGGTATTTGTGTTTGTGTATGTGTAATTATATATATAAGTGGTACTTTATTTATGTACCTATTTCTTTGTTTCACGCCTTAAGCTAGTATGTATTAAAATAGGGAAACCTGTAATTAGCCTTACTCATAGTTATATAAGCAATAGATAAGAAACAATGTACAAATCGCTGTTGGTTTTCATAATAAAATAAAAATAAAATAAATAAAAAAAAAAAACTTAAATACCTACATTGTCTGCTATATTCTGTTCGAACTATTAAATTGTATCTAAATATTATGTATTCTAACAAAATAATGTATACATTTTGGATAAAAAAAAAGTTTTTTCATACTACCGATTTTAGTTCTTGGCGTAACCTCGTAGGGGTGCTGTACAAATTTTTCATAGACATATTTACATAGGGTATATCGCGTCTGTCACTTCGAAACTCATGGTAGCGCTACTGTTAAAGGCTTTATACCTGTACGTACGCTGCATTGTTCGTAATCAGCCCGATGCCTTAGTTCATTCGATAATGAACCGTTAAATCAGACAAATCGATGGCATCCAACGAATCATCATGCATTCGTGTTTATACAATCATTCACTTTCTACGATGCAGATCACTACATAGTTATACAGCAAAGTCGCTTCCCGCATCTGTCTGTATGCTTAAATCATTAAAACTACGCAACGGATCCTGATAGGGTTTTATTAATAGATAGAGGGATTCAAGATGAAGGTTTTGATGTATACTATATCCGAAACAAAGCGAGGACGGGTTATTATTATGTAGCTTATGAAATAAAATTATCATCATCATCATCAGCCCAAGATCAAATCAAGAATAAAACAAAACTTTATTGTGAATCATAGGAAGGTATTAGAAAGAGTCTATGGAAATTGGTGTGACAAGGTTCTCTGTGTTCCGCCTAAAATAAAAACTCTTCCGCTATTACAAATTTGAAAACCATTTCAATAATTAATTGAAAAGTTTCAGGCGCGGTGGATTCCCGGTTAATCAGACCATTTTTCCGTGAAATCATTAATAAAGCTTTTTGCATGACATACCCTGTTTTGTTACCCATTTTAAAACAAACTTATTAGCTATCTTTCCTGGAGTTTACATTATTTAAATTAATTTTCTGCGTCAAAACTGAAAACATCAGTTTAAAACATGTTGAGTTGAAACCTTAAAAGGCATCGGGAAAATAGATCCCACAAGATTTTGGACTTTATGACATTTGTAATATACGGCCAAAACAAATTATTTTTTTCTACGTTCTATGTCTCAATAAGGATCAAGTATTAAAGCATATATGTGATAATAATTTGGTAATTAATAAACCATTTGACACATACTACTCGTATAACTGCCCTCTGAATCCATCCCCTAAATATATTTTTTTATGATAGCGAAATAAAAAAAAGTGCATATCATCGTCTTCCACGTATATAACTGAAAAATGCCTTGCCTCTGCTTTCCCTTCTTACGGGCCATATTAATCTATCAAGATTAAGCCACATTTTTATCTCATTTCCGAGAACCGATAACTCTTATCCATTAATACTTAATGCAGGAACTGTGTAGAAACCTCGTTGGCCCGCAATAAATTATATAGGACCCGTATAAGCCCAATTGAAAAATCCCTATTACCCTTAAGTTTGGAAGTACGAGCTTACGGCTGGATTTTAATCTCTTATGCAATCGAGACACGTTTAAACTAAGAATAAGTTATTATTTCTAATAAATTGCGATGCTTTAAATGGCAATATATATTTCAAAATGCAGGTTGACATTTTTGCGGAAAGTTTTATTTAATCTCTCAAGCGGCGTCGGGCTGAATGTAGCCTTTGGTCTTTTTCATGATCTGGCTTTCTATATAAATATATATTAAATTCCAAATAATCGGTTGGAAACACAATTTTAGAAAACACCATGGCATGTTCTCTTTCCCCACTGCTGGGGCACGGGCCTACCCTTCACTAGGGTGATATTATCCTTCAAATAAGATAATAAAAAAAATACAACGCGTCATTTAAATTGATACCAGCTTTTTTGCACTAATTGACGAACTGTAGTAGGTAATCCTATCGGATTTAAAATAATGTTGTCTCTATCATTAAAGTTATCAGGTTAAATACGCGGTTAACTAAATAAGAAAATAAATAAAATACCGAACACAAATCCCTTTGATGCCAGCCGACTGAAATATAATATCAAATATACTCAAGGTTGTCTCCATAGACATTTTGAATCAATTATTTCTTTATCACTAGTTTATGCTAAAGAGTTTTAATGGGAGTTATGTGTTTTAATAAAAGTTTAATACATGAATACGTAAACTTCAGAAACAAAGGAATAGTTATTTTTCTTATTTGCTACTTGTTTCTCTAATGTTATAAGTATGTCGGCAGGAGTCATCGCTCGCCTTCATTATAGAATGAGTAACAAGCTGCACGTGCACGGGTCACGTCACCGACCAGCTGCGTCGTTAGTCACTCCCCTCGCCGCTCGACTCGACTATAAAAGGCGCTCACTTTGAACAGTGCAGGCAGTCTTGGCTCTGGCGTGGCACGGAACACTCGTTATACCGTTGCAATAGCTTATCCTAGACACCTTTGGATAATTAATTCGATTGTCGAATTAATTATTATCGTTAATTATAAAACTGCTGCTGTGCAATTTGTAATTAATAAATCAAACTCTAATTGTAGTTTATGTCTTAGGCATTTGCTACAATTGCTATGGTTATACTTTGATAAATGTGATAAGTGATGGATATGGTTCTCATTAAGAAAAGTAATAAAGTATTTGCTCGGTTTTGATATACCTGACGTCTTATTCATTGTTAACCCTTAACAACCCACAAGTGTCTCGCAGACACATTTTTGCTTTTAAGTTTTGATAAAAACTAAAGTATTTATTTTTATGAATCGGCCTTTTACCTATTTGATTTCCAATGTTTTAAGATTCTAAAAGTGCTTTTAAAATGTTTATAACATGTAAAATTTATTAGTTATTTTAAAAAAATTAAAAATGTACTTCATCAACCCACAAGTGTCCAATAGACACAATAACATTTTATTTGAGAATGTGAACAAAGATTGTTTTTTATTTATACAGTGAAACCTGGTTAAGTGAGACAGCCAAGGACCAGCAATATTGTTTCACTTATAGAGGTATTCCACTTACCCAGTGTCTCAGATATCCAGGTTTAAATAAATATCTGTCTCAATAACAGAGGGTTCCATTAACAGATGTCAGAAAAACGGTTATTTCAGACATAGAGGTGCGATTATTAAAAATGTGTTACGTAAATGTTTCAAATCAGCTTTAATCATCATCGGTGCACTTATGGGAACGCGTTTGTTACGAACTTGCTTAACCCAAGCTAGCAAACACTGTTCAAGTTCAGGATATTCTGATAAACGTACACATTTCAGTTTTCCTTGTCCTTCTGAACACTGTGATTTAATTTAATTTTTATTCTGAATTATTCTACAAAGAGTACATTTTGGCACATTAAATTCCGCACAAACTTCATTGTTCCACTTTCATAAACGGATATTTTTTTCAAACAAACATCTGTATGATAGTAATTCGATATTATCCCAGTAACAGAGGTTTGTACATATGAAATACACTCGCTGTCTTAGTAACAGAGGTAAATAAGAAAGATAAATCGAAAGAACGAATCCCAGATATAGAGGTTTGCTTCGTCTCACTAACAGAGGTATAGCAGTGCCAAAGTGTTGGGACCTCAGATTGAGTACTAGATATGGAGGTTTCTCACTTATCCAGGTCCCACTTAATCAGGTTTCACTGTATTAACGTATAATCTTATGATGTCGGGTGGGTCATAATGATTAATATTTTAAAGCCATAATAATCTGACACCACTTTTTTGTGTTATAATTGTTATCTTTGTTTTCGTCTCGCATATCAGTGATTAGACACACAAGACACCACATAATAGTCCTCTTATTTAGTATTATTCAGGTAAATAGATAATGGGCAACCAATAAGACGTAAACTTCAACTTGAACATGTTTACAGTCACGATGAAAATACTTTTATGCATGCTGATTCGATATTGAAAAAAATGTGACAGAACCAGCAACTGTAAACGGTAATGAAAGAGTTATAGTTATAATTCTTGGAGTGAGGGTGATGAAGATGATTCATGAGTGTAGGTAGTAGAGTTCAGTATAAAACGAATAGGTACCTAGCAAATTCAAAAATATATTTATATTAGATGTTATTATGTAACGTAGTGTAGGACGCCCGCAGGCCAGGTGGTGTGACGATCTGCGCAGGACGGCTGGTAGGAGCTGGATGCGAGTGGCCGAGGACAGAGAGAAGTGGCGTGCTTTTGGAGAGGCCCAGCAGTGGACAGGAATGGGCTGATGATGTTTATGATGATGATGAGATGTTATTATAATATGACTGGAACACACGCAAAATAAAAACAAAAAAAACTATTTATGCGTGAAATTGCAACAATATTGGTAATACCTCATACACGGAGACAAAGTAAGGAATGTCCATCAAGTAAGCACTTAGCAGCCATGAACCATGTAGAAGCTGACCTACTCAATTATATGAATCTGCTTTAAAAAGAAAAAGCGTTGTAATTTTACTCTTCGATATAAACAAGCGTTTCTATTAAGTGCTGTGATAAGTGCAATCATATAGTGACTGCTACAAATTTTGAAAAATATACATTTGTAACTCCAAAAGTGCAAAAATACATTACTGAAGTTCATTCTAATATCTTTTTAATTTAAATAACTTGTTTTTCACTCATCACACCTTATATTTATCAAATGTGTCTGTTGGACACTACTGGTCAGTTACGTTACAAAAGCTTACTGGGTAGTTAAGGGTTAATTATGTAGTTACATATCCCCGCTTCCTACATCAGAAGTGGGATGAGATCCACACCCACTACTTGGTCAATAAAAAAATATGTCACAAGAAATATCTTTGAAGGGTTTATATGGTCGTAAGGTATAAAAAAAGAGAATTAAAAAAAAGAGAGAGCAGAGTTTTGAAGGGCTGTTTGCCGGACCGAAATTGGTATGAAAAAAAAAGAGTAAGGAAAAAAAAGTAAAGTAAAAAAAAAAAAAGAAAGCAGAGTTTTGAAGGGCACGTGGCCGGACCAAAACTGGCTAGTGTTGAAGGGTTCTTTAAAAAAAAAAAGGGAGAGGGAACCGGACCAATACTAGTGCCTGAAGGGTCTAATTAAAGACCGGACCAGAGCAAAGTGTGAGATATACGAAGGGTCGATGTGGACCAGACCAGAACTATTGTAATATATCTGAAGGGTTAATTGTAATATATCTGAAGGGTTAATTGTAATATATCTGAAGGGTTAATTGTAATATATCTGAAGGGTTAATTGTAATAATATTTCTGAAGGGTTAATTGTAATACATCTAAAGGGTTAATGTAGACCAGACTAGAACTAATTGATTTGCAGGGTCATTATAGACCGGACTAATTAATTTTGTCAGGATGATCGAACGATGCTTTTGTTACAGAAATCCAGACATGCTTTAGTTGAAGCGTTCGAGGACGACCGCTAGTCAGGTTGGCCGTGTCGGCAGGAGTCATCGCTCGCCTTCATTATAGAATGAGTAACAAGCTGCACGTGCACGGGTCACGTCACCGACCAGCTGCGTCGTTAGTCACTCCCCCTCGCCGCTCGACTCGACTATAAAAGGCCCTCACTTTGAACAGTGCAGGCAGTCTTGGCTCTGGCGTGGCACGGTGCACTCGTTGTACCGTTGCAATAGCTTATCCTAGACACCTTTGGATAATTAATTCGATTGTCGAATTAATTATTATCGTTAATTATAAAACTGCTGCTGTGCAATTTGTAATTAATAAATCAAACTCTAATTGTAGTTTATGTCTTAGGCATTTGCTACAATTGCTATGGTTATACTTTGATAAATGTGATAAGTGATGGATATGGTTCTCATTAAGAAAAGTAATAAAGTATTTGCTCGGTTTTGATATACCTGACGTCTTATTCATTATTAATTATGTAGTTGCATACCCCCACTTCCTACAAGTATTTAACCTTCCTGTAAGATGCACATGTAATTAAATATTTTTATGTTCATGAACGCATATAATATTCATCAAACTGAAATTAATACTACATACATAGTTCATACTCGTATAATATATGTGGAATAAGTAATTTTTTCAAACATAGGAGATAACAATAGTAACAAAAAAGAATCTAATAATAAAAAATAATATACATACATACATAAAATCACGCCTTTTTCCCAGAGGGGTAGGCAGAGATCACTTCCAGCGATCCACTTTTCACCTCTGTGGGAAACATGACGTGTCAGGTTGTGGACCACGTCGCTGCCATTCTGCCTTGTGCATTGTTTTAACAAGGTCATTGCGTTTCCACGAGTATCAAGGATATTTGTTTGTATGAAGGAAACAGGGAGGAAGGATACTATCGCCTCGGATGATTTGGACTGAGTCGATAGTAGCTCAAGGAGCCGGGGTACCGTTCACCAACCACCGGACAGATAGTTGAAAAAAGTACACACAGGCAGGTAGTAAAAAATAATATCATAGGTACAATTACTTTTCACTTGCCAGAAAACCCATTGTGTACAGTTATTATTGTCCATTCTTTCATTGTGGCCAGCGCATTTGACGTGGACAATCAGATACCGTTAGCAATCGATTGGCGTAGCCCCAAATGAGGTGTCGTGTGGTACAAATTTAGGAAGCAGTCGGTCACAATGCGAGCCAATGTAGCTGGTAGTAACGAGCCATTGTAGGGGGCAAGGGGGCAAGCGGCGTGGTCTGCGGTTGATAATGATAGCATTATTTGTCTTTGCGATTAGTTTGATCGAGTTCGGGTTTTAGGTTGCCGCGTTTCATTAGTTTCTGTTTATCTACATGTAATCTTTTAAGGTGGAGACAGTGTGACTGATCATCTTTAAAGAAGAGACAAAGATCATTTAGTTATCAGCATCTACCCTAAGCTAGGACGATCAGGCCTTAGACAACCACGCTGGCCAAGTGCGGCATAGTCGACTACATAACCTTAGAATTTCTTCGTAGGTGTGCAGGTTTCCTCACAATGTTTTCCTTCACCGTTAAAACGTCAAATAATCGTACATAATATGTATTTCAAATTTTGCAAAACACAATCGGTCATCGACGCTTTTTCATTTAGTAACAGACGGATCATGGAAAAATAATACCATAATATTTTAAGATAATTGTACCAAATAAACAGTTATTCTATGCTATTCTATTCTAGTCTATAAATATATATAAATCATAAATTATTCTTGTTCCCCGTCAAAGCTGAAAGCAAATCAGAAAAAATGTACAGTTTGTTAACCTAGTAGCTATCGTCGAATCATGACGAATGAAATATTACCTCACATGTCGAAATTAGTCTAGTCGTTCAGGCGTACAGGCATGCCAAAGGATTAGGCATACTACAAAAAATAAGCTCGAAAAACATTACCACTCCGGCAATCGGGTAAAAAAGGAGAATCATCTCACACAAATAGACAAGTAGAAGGCGATATTTTCGAGGTCGGAGATAACAAAATGTTTCTATAAGCTCGGCGACACTCGAGCGACTCGGCACAATGCTTTGTGATCCAAAAGTTGCCGGTTTTTCGCTATAACTCACATCCGATGGGGGCATAAAAGCGAATGAAATGTACAATATTGTCATGTTCTTTCATTTCTCTTTGACGTTCTGCGAGCAAACGATATTTTTGGCGCTTTGTCCCTAATTCGGGAGAGGAAACACCTCTGGACTTGATTCGGCAGATGATTTGTCAATAGAATAGGCATCACAATGTTTTGTAACCTTTATCTATGTGAGATCCATCCGGCGAGAGCATGTCCGGTGACGATGACGAGGCTACTTCAAGCCATTATCGTATATCAGTTAGAAAAAAAAATATCAATGTATAAGGTGTGTGTACGTACATACCATCATAATAGCGTCGGGGTCTTGGTTACAGCATAACTCAACTACGAAGTGTGAAGATGATTTTCTCTATTTATATTTTGTTATTTTAGTATAACAAAATAATAAAAAAAAATGTTTTTTTGCGTAAACCAGTAACTTTAAAATACAGTAAAAAATTCTCAATTTTCAATTGCAGCCTCATTCGACAGCTGAACTTTATAAACAACTGAATAAATTATGTCTAGAGCTGTCCTTTCAGATCCAAAGCACCCCATAACACAGCCAAATCAAATACCATTTTACTGGAACAGAAATTGCTCTTTCAAAGGGAAAACTGCAATACACTGTGTAATACTAGCCCGTCCCGAAACATATCAAAATATTGATAGCTCAACAAACAGGGTTGCCGCGCAAAAATATTTGTACTATCCATCGATCAGGGAAAGTCAACAATTTTTAGTATGAATCTTTTGTTACATGCATTTTATTAACTTTTTTAGATGTTATCAACTTGAATTGAGATGAAATTTTAATAATAAAAATTGAAGTAAGTTAATTTTTTGATTCAAATTTGTTATAATGCATCTTAGGGGCCTAATTTTACGCTTTGTACTCCAAATAAATAAATCATAGGAAATATAATGGCTTATTTTTGTAAGACTTTTTACTAAATTGACTAAAAAACCGGCCAAGTGCGAGTCGGGCTCGCGCACAAAGGGTTCCGTAGCAGCAAATATAATAAAAATCAACCTATCTCAAAAACTATAAGAGATACTTTGATCAAACCAAAAATCGTTGAAAGAGTTAATTAGCATGCATCACCTCTATTTTTTTAGAATTTTATACCCCGTAGTTATAAAAATAGAGGGGGGGGACATACTTTTACGACTTTGAGAGCTGATATCTCAAAACCGTTCACTTTAAGAAAAATGTTTTTTAGAAAACTTTATATCATTTTAAAAGACCTTTCCATTGATACCCCACACGGGTATGTACATCGAAAAAAAATTTCATCCCTCAGTTACATGTATGGGGGCCCCACCCCCAATTCTTTTTTACTATTTAGTGTCATATTTTTGTAGCGGTTCATAAAACACATATTCCCATCAAATTTCATCACTGTAGTACTTATAGTTTCCGAGTAAATCGGCTGTGACAGACGGACAGACGGACAGACGGACAGACGGACAGACGGACATGACGAAACTATAAGGGTTCCGTTTTTGCCATTTTGGCTACGGAACCCTAAAAATTAATGATATTAAAGAAAAAAAGTGTTTTAATGTATTTTCTTTAGTTTTTCAACACGAACATGTGTGTAATCAAAACATTTTTATTAAATGCTATATTTTGGCATTATCGGTAATATGCGAACCGTGCATAAATTATATATTTATAAAGAGAATCACATACCGAGCCGTATATGTTTCTCTCGGCAAAGGTTGAGTACCCCTGGATGAAGCTGGCACGCAACGAAAACATGTGTACCCGAGACTGAACCGGTTTTTTTCGGCGACCGGCATTTCAATCTTTCCGACAAATATCGGTAATAAAAGTGTTGTTGTTCAATTTTGTGTCGGAGTTTGTTTGTTAGGATAGGAGATTTGTGGCCACACTGGTTCAGTGTGTTAGCTGACGAAGGCTTTGTGGAAGGTTGTAGGTTTTTAATTACACTTTTGGACACAGAATAGAGACAGAAACTGTGAACCGTACAGTTGCATCGTTGAAATACCGTACATCTCTTAAACTTTTCAAGCGAGGCGTGATACGACATCTAAACAGGCTTTCAGGGTGAGGCCGATAGGCCCTAGGTCTATTGTGCCTATCGACCTCAGATGTAGACCTCAATCCCGCTTACCATCAGGTGGAGTGAGGTCATCACAGTTACTTTTGCTGTAACAAATTACAGTTAAAAAAAATTAAAAGTCTGGAAAATCTACACTATAGTAAATTTAGTAATCAAGTTTCAATTCATCATCATCAGCCCATATACGTCCTCACTGCTGTGGCTCGGGTCTCCCTTAAACTAGGGCGATAAGGCCATAGTTGACCACGTTGGCCAAGTACGGGTTAGTCGACCACATAACCTAAGAATTTCTTCACAGATATGCAGGTTTCCTCATTATGTTTTATTTCACCGTTAAAGCGTCGAATGATCGTACCTACATTATTATGAATTTTAAATTTGAAAAACAAATTTCTACGTAGGGGGTTTGAAGGGGACCTCTCGCATGGCAAGCAACGACCTTAACCACTCAATCAAGTTTCAATTTATTTAATCCAAATCTACTATTTAATAACCTTTTGCCTACAAGAACCTTTCACGCAACATCTAACATGCTACTTTATCTATAAGTGTGAAGGAATCTTAAGCTGTGTAAAGACACTTAATTGTTGTACCGCCTGGGCGCCAGGGCGGGAGGGACTTACCGCCGATCCTGCCTCTCAGCTACAGTTTAAGATCGTTTAAGAAAAGGTACAATATACCTAATATGTAGTAAAAAAGGGTACCTTTTTTACTAGTTAAAATTCTAAACCCGCAGTAAAATTATTCTATCATAGTAGTAAAAAGATTTGTGCAGTTTTTTTATTACATACATACATACATAAAATCATGCCTTTTTCCCAGATGTGCTACGATCCTGGCACACAACTTTAGCTTCTTTCACATCCATCAATCTCTTCATGCACGCTCATCGATTTACATACTTTTGATTTGACCTTTTTATTTTAGTTTTTTTATTCAAATCAATAAATACCAGCTTTATTCATTTAAATCATCAATTTCATGCGACAAGCAGTACCTGATTACTTTACATTACTTAAAAGAACTATAACTTCTTAAGCTTTCGAGTTGGATGATTAAGATCTTGAAACATTAAAAAAATATATATTTTTCAAGTAGGTAGTACGAGTAACTAGTATGGTTCGATTGTACTACTAAAGGTTAATCGTTCTGCTACGGGAAATCAACCAGTTTGTCTGAGAGCCGGCAAGAATTTTTGGGTAGATATTTGAGGCAAGCTTAAAGTTTGTCCTGTACCTCTCCTATTATATCCCAACATAAAACTGCAGACCTAACTGGTGAGTAGTGGGACAAAATCACTTATCACAGCCCCAATTTTTTATTTTTTTATGTATTTATTGAGTGTAGTTTTTAAGTATAGTGACCCAGGCTCACTACCTACGGTTCCAAGAGTCGTGGGTTCAATTCCCATCCGGTACAAATATTTGTGTGGCGTACATCGGTGTTCGTGTCTGGGTGTGTTATTATTATACAAACTTAAGTATGTAGTAATCCTGTTTCCACTTCTGATTCTGATATCCGTAACAAAAATGCTTATGCTACTTACCACGGGGTCTATTGTGTGAATATATTTATATTGTAACGCCTCTCTACGATAATCTTATTTTGTGCAACAATAAATAAGTGTTTAATCTATTTGATACTATAAATTGTAAAGTTTGGCAAATAGCTATTCTTTTAAAGAATTACCAAATTACACGACAAATTAAAACATACACAAATAATTCCTTAGTTTATTTACCAGAACAGGAAAAAATATTTACCACAAAAATTGTGTTAGGAATGCCAATTTATTAAAATTATGCTCCAATTAAAATTAATTGTAAGTATGCAAAGGCGGGCATTTCGCATGTATGTTTTTGATGTTGTTCCCGAGTTACAAGCTTTAATTTTTAATGAGTTTACTGAAGTGCGAAATGTTTAATTCATTTTATTTCACTTTACTGAATGTTGTGCAGTTTTTAAATAACTTAATAGGGACAATAAATAATGAAATTAAAACACTGTAATCATGGTAGATTAAGGTCAAATAAACTATTTTTAATTTAATTCACTAAACGATATTTACGGTTCCGTAGACAAATGGCTAAAAACGAAACCCTATTTAATAGCAATGGAACTCTTATTTGATATTTGCTTAGACGAAGATTTGGAACAAAATTTTATATTTAAAAAAATACAATGTTTCTTTGCTTTGTGAAGATAAAAAGCAGACAGATATTTTTTTATAAAGATATCGTGAACTTTACACTAAGTCCTACTAAGAGGTGTCTTCTTAAAATAATTTCTTGTTAAAAAATATACGCGTAAAATTTTAAAAAAATACAGATGTTTTTATCAACAACAAAGGAAAGAAAACCGTCAAAATCAAACCTTTCAGGCGTTCTCAGAACTAGCAGTTGTTAAGTATGGCAGTGAAACAGTCAACTTGTCTTCCACCAAACAAAACAAGCGAATCAATCCGAAACACTCACAATTCTACATTACTGTACTAGAGTAACCTTCCCTTACTAATAAATAGCGGTTACTAACCAAAATAATGCACCCAAGTCGTTCACCCCACGAGCCGAGCTTAAGTGGAAACTTTTAGCGTTTTCAAAACAGAGACAGACTGCATTTGAGTCGATGGGCTCGCGTGAAACCACGTGGTCTCGTATAGGCTGTTAAAGGTTTATTTCCCGAACTACGCTGAAGAAATTTAAAATATTTTTACAGTACTATAAACGGTTTACGGCGGCGTTCGTGATATTGCAAAGCTTTATGTGATTTCTGAAACGTCATTTCGTGTTTTATAAGGATGTTGGACTGTTAAGCGCGTGTTATGGAGGTTGATGATAAAAAATAAATTAAAAGTTATTATTTATAATGCTGCAGTTGAATGTTTATGGGGCAGTTAAGTGGAAGGTTTTTGTGAGGTAAACTATTTGAAGTTGCAGCGTTTTCACTGCTGTTAAAATTACCTATCAAATATAACGAATGAAGTAGAGATAAGGATTTTTTAAATTAATTTGTTCTGTTATTATTATTGATGTAATTTTTGACTTACAGTTTAGTGAACTTAACTTCATAATTTATGTCAACAAGTCACAAATTCAAAAACATCTAGTCAATTCCTAGAAAACATTTCACTAGACGACAACAGTACTTTCCAAGAATAAGAACTGATTGAGTTTGTTGTCAAACATAGTTTTTTTCCTTTCCTTTATATTAAATGAGCACAGTACACTTCCCTAGTAAAGGTCAGACCAAAATACCTCCCAAGAAACCAAATTAAATCGCCCAATAGTAAGCAGGTAATCAGTATTCTGGGGAGGATAGTAGACTCAATCAACCCTGGAATTGGACGCTATTGGACGAATCAATCTCGAACAGTAATAACAGTAATCGGATGTTCTCGGTCAACAAAAGTATAAAACAAAAGATGAAGCAGATGTAATTTCCTATTATGAAATTTCAATTACGCCTTATAAAGAAAACGAATTCATAAGAAAGTCCTAAGATAATAAGAATCTCGAGCGGCCCCACAATATAAAAGATGAGCATACTTAATAAAAACCTCAAAAGAAAATTGACGGCGTATTTACATTTCTTATTAATAAGAATAATGGCCATGATAATATTGGAGGCTTTAGCGGGCTCGTTTCCTGTTTCTATTATTGACGCCTAGAATTTTTTCCACCATATTCCCCTTGTAGCCCTATTAATTGAAAACTCCAATACATTGTCTATTTTACTTACCGTGGTAATCCCTCTGTCACTAAGTAACAATTTCATCGGTCTTCAGTTACGGAATTCGGCAACGCACTATTATCGCATTCAACAGCTGACAAGATAACAGAGTGCTACTACTAATTTGCAGTTAAAAACGGTAGGTACACTAAGATTAAATTCTAGCGATGTTAGGAGATGTCACGTGAAAAACGTCGTGTTGTGAGTAGTTGGAGACGAAACGCGCGCGTCCGCTCTGAGCCGCCGCCGCCGATAGACTGCCAGACCGTGCCAGAGTCCCGCCGGCCGCGAGGCCTGATACAGACTGGCAGGCTGCAGTATTAGCGGCGCATGCGTAATGCAACTGGCTGCTATCTTGCAATTCAACTTCGCCCGTGTCAAACGGGCGACTTTGACATTTATCGCCGAGCAATAAGCGTCGCGCCGAACAACACTCATGCACTTATAATCGGTGCAAATCTTTCAAAGAAAGTTTAGGGTCGTATTACGGTGTGGCGGTCGGGCAGTCAACAGCTTGAATGAAATGAAAGGCTCAGTCGGGCTTTAACGAGATTCCTCAAGGGTCCTGAGCAGTTTTTTGTTCCGTTATCAGGATTTTATTTGGTCCGTTTCTGGTGTTACCGAGACAGCTAGTTTATTGAATAACTTTATGCTTACCAATTTGTCGGTTTATTCTGGACCGGTCATATTATGTTTGATTCACATGAGAGGTGTGATGACATATTAATGTAACTATTCTGTGAACAAGTACAATAGAACAGATTAAAACCACCGAATATCTATTAAATATTGAGGTTCTAATGACAGATACAAAATTATTAAATTCTGCAATATGTAACGTTCTGCTCTGACATTGTGGCTGAAAATTATTTCCGTATTAATAAATAATTCGGCACATGGGGTCTTTGTTTGTTCGAAATACATAGAATATTGTATGTTATGTGGTAAAATCACTCGATTATTGACTGCATAGGTAAGTGAATTCATGGAGCTGATAGTGGTTTCATTATTTGACTTGTTAAAATTTGGTATTCGTTTCCTGAATTGTATGTAAATGAAATCAGCTATAAATTATATTTAACATTTACTGGAAATCACAAATTCGCAAAACGAAAGTAGTTATTATTTGGAATAATTACGTGGAGTAAATAAATTCTCTCGTTGATATTTTTAACAAATGTCATAAGGATCGTATTCAGATATTATGGCGACGAAATGTGAAATAAAACATGATCAATGATTGACGATGAATAAGCCACCATATTTTTCTTTTGTGCAAATGTATTATTTATTTATTTTAGGAAGATCAGGATTTATATTATTAACATAGGATAATAATAATAACAATTAAGAAATCACTTATAGATCCTCACAGATATAATTATAACTATTTAGAGATCCCACGTTTCGAGCTCTTTACACTGCTCGTGGTCACGGGCAATACTCGCAAGAATAACAATACACGCGAGCTTAATCCGTAAAATTAGTTTTGTACTTATATCTGTTTTTTTTCTTTATTTCAAGAGTGACAATCAGTATATTAGAAGAAGTCACCCGGGTAGCTGTTAAGTCTTTATTAATGTTGGCATCGACAGACCACTCGCTTCGTCTCGCGACGGTTTATTGCTTCCATCGAGTCTGTATTCCACAATATTCCATTCGATTTCTTTTATTCCTAATACCGGCCGGCATTTGAATATCGCGGTATCGGAATTTGCAGCGAGCTCCCCAGATATTTTGTATTAAAATAAAATAATAAATAAATTGCGGAATTAGTTACGGTATTGAAGCTCTCATTTTGAATGGTTTAGTTTTTTATTCTATTTCGGATACTATGATTTTATTCATGGAAATGCATTTATGGAATCAAAATTTTTGGTTTAAAATTCCAGTAAACTATGCTTTTATTATATTAAACATATAGAACGATGGGAATAGTTAAAATGTTGTAGTGTTTGAAATCGTTACGGATCGAGAGTGCTTATAATGAAAGTTTTTGTACCTTATAAAGCTAATGGAATATAATAATAATCATAATCATAATCATTTATTGCATAATGTGGTTACATAGGGTCTTACAAAATATATATAGTTCTCACATTACCCTGCAAGGGCACAGCATATTTAACTTAAAACTAAAGATACAAATTTTTGAAAAGATAACAATTATATAAATTAAGTCTAACTAGTAATTAAATACGAAAAACAAAACGATATTTAAAATTGTAATTATTAACCTACTTATCTGAACAGGCAAAATATTCATTTATACTATAAAAACTCTGTGAAAGAAGAAATTTTTTTGTTTCGTTTTGGAATTTTAATTTGTTATCAATATTTTTCAAGTATGAAGGAAGTTTATTATAAATTTTAATTGACATATAGTAGGCTCCTGAGTGCACCAATTCCAATTTAGAAAATGGAATTTCTAGTTTGTTGTCGTGGCGTCGTCTATGCGGTCTTGAGCGGAAATTTTTAGGTTGTTGGTACTGTTCCAGATTATTTTTAACGTATTTACAAATTTCTAAAATATACATCGATGTTAGTGTAAGGATACCCAATTCTTTAAAATAACTCCTGCAGCTTACTCTATTGTTAATGTTGACTAATATTCTTATACATTTTTTTTGCAAAATAAATAATTCCTTTATTTCCGTTGCGTTTCCCCACAAGACGATGCCATAATTCAGCCACGCATGCGCATACGCATAATATGCACTTTTCGCGGTATTCTGATTTGAACATTTCTTAAGTTCGTATAAAGCATATGTAAAACGGGGGATAAGGCCATTACATTCAACAACTACTGATGTCTTTGCTACAAATTAAATGTAAGTTTTATTTATAATATAATTGACTACAATCCCCAAACACTGGCGGAGCGGTTAATATTTTACTGGTTTTATAAATGTTCAAAACAAACTACATTTAAATTAGTAAGCCAATATATCAATAAACTAGATTTTATTTTTATATTATACCTGGTTTATGTCTTTCACGTTCCTGTAGATTTAATAATACTGTTAAATATAGCATACCTAACCTATTTGTACTAAGCCTTTTTCAATTAAAATTTAATACTGAACACGGCCCCATAATCCTTTAGTTAATACTCACGCACCCTTTTACTTATCTTTATCGCTACTAGTCTTATCGCGTGTAATCTACCCGGCGATTTGTAAAGTAAATCAAGAAACACCACTTCCCCTCGCCATTTCACGCCGCCCCTCATTCGTCGCACCATCAAACGTGATCTATGGGACCCCCTGGGTTTGATCATGACCCCACACTGGATTTGACATTGGGGCAACAATGTCACATGTTATTAGTGACCTCATGATCAGTAATATATTAAGCACTTGGTGATTATTCCGGTGATTTTCAGTTTTCTAATGTGTGTAAACATGACAGTTTAAAAGTATACATTTAGCACATAAACCTAAAAGACCTTTTATTTAAATAAATAAATAAATATCTGGGACATTTCCACACACGACCCCAAACTAAGAAGAGCTTGTACTATGGGAGTCGAAACTGATATACATACATAGATATTAATACATACATACTTAAATAATCACACCCAGACACGGAACAAACACCGATGTTCATTCCACAAATATCTGTCTCGAGAGGGAATCGAACCCACGACTCTTGGAACCGCCAGCCAGGGTCACTTACCACTGTTCCACCGAGCCATTTTTTGTATGGGCTAAATTATTTTAACGCTATCTGTGAAACTATTGAAAATTGGATGACAGCAACAAATCAAATTACGTCAAGTAAAATCAAGTTTCTGGAATAACTTTCAGAAACGCTATGCAATGAAAAATATTTTTTTGGATTTAATTGGAAAGAAAACCATAATAATGTCTTTTGATGAAAAATCTCACTTTGGCATTATCGCATAGTAGACAGCGGATAAAACTCGCCATCCAAAGAGGAAACTCGGCCGGCCTCTCGGGCACGACGCCTATAGATATGCCTAAAGAGTGAGAAACGGTAAGTATCTAATAATAATTATGTTCTTAACATCTAATAATATGTTCTATTAATATGTTCTTAACATATTATTTAGATACTTGACGTTTTTAACTATACACGCGAGTTTAATCCGTAAAATTTGTTTTATTTCAAATGTGTAGTGTTAAATCGCGCAATACTACATAATTTTTTTCCTTAAACGATTTAACTTGCTGATATTTAGCCCGCAACTTCAAGTCGAAGTGCTTGATCTTATTAACATTACTCCCTTAAAGAAAGACGTTTGCGACATCTCTATTTCTCAGTTCAATAGTTGTAACGTAAAAGAGTGACAGAAAGAGTTACTTTCGCATTAATAATATAAAATGTATACTCGAGTATGTGTGGTTGTTGAATAATCGAAACCATTTTTATGATCACCCTCCCTCAGTCATCGCACCATAAAACGTGATCTATGGGACCCCTACGGGTTTCATTATGACCCCACACTGCAGCCCCTTGTGTCGTCACTTCAGCCTTGGGGTCCTCCCGTTAACGACTATTTGCATTTAATTGTTTCAAGCAGTTGTTTATTAATTAATATTTGGTATTCCCCTATTTCGCAATGTTGGGTGTGATAAAGGCGACTACGAAGACTATTTCCGTTTGGTGAATAACTTATCCTTATTATATTGAATTATTGACAAAAGGAAATGAGTATTAAAACAGAAGCAAACAAAAGAAAAGTTTCGTCCGTCTTTAGTTATGGTACTTATATATTTTGTACGAACGTGTACAAAATCCAGTGACTAATTAAATATAAATAAATAAATATCTGGGACATTTCCACACACGGTCATCTGACCCCAAACTAAGCAGAGCTTGTACTATGGGCGTCAGAGACTGATATACATACATAGATATTTTTAAATACATAATCACACCCAGACACGGAACAAACACCGATGTTCATCACACAAATATTTGTCCCGAGTGGGAATCGAACCCACGATTCTTGGAACCGCCAGCCAGGGTCACTAACCACTGTTCCACCGAGCCAGTCAAAATATTAATTGTTATACTTAGACTATTGTTTTGTCACTTAGTTAATATTGAGGTCAGCCAACTGCGCAGGACATAACGTATGCGGAAGAGTGCAGGAAAGCAGGAGAATTATTTATTCTTTGACTCCCACCTAACCCTTCTGTTCATTTGGACTCAAACCCGGTACCTCTCGGTCTTCACGCAATTACCACCAATAGACCAGCAAGGCATTCCAAAACTATAATTTGGTTTTCATATCACATTACTATCAAATTGCATTTGTGATAAAAGATAACATGTCTTCGTTCACCATTTCAAAGCGTCCTATATATTTTATTTTAATTATATAATAATCTGAGGTCAAACAACTACTAATTATATAACTCGTTTCCTATTGACTGCCTCGTTGGTCTATTGGAAGAAGGCGCTGCATAGGGAACGAGAGATCCCTGATTCGAATCCGGGGTCGAGCGAAATTTGTGTGAGTTTTTCTGTAAAGAAATTCCTCAGCGAGTCAGGAAGTTGTCGGGTGCACGCCCGAAAAGCACGTTAATCCGGTGGTCCTGTGCCCGATCTCTCATCGGTCATGTGTCTACCTAACTCTACACACTTACTTTCTTAAGATGCATACGTCAGTGCAATAATGTCTTTAGGTTTGAGGAGCCTGTATTCTTCTGTTTCAGAACTCTTGATGTCTGGCCAATAAGTGACCTTTACATATAAGATGTTTTATTGCATACATTTTTCCTTGCGGGCTCTTCAAGCAGGTTTGATGATAGTTTTATCCTGGTTAGGTATGCGTAAGCTCCACCACCCGAAGTAGTACGTTTTCCACTTAAGGTAGAAAGACCTTAAAAGAAGAATGCTCAGGTCATTGACCTCGCATTTCATTCTCAACCGAATCAATTTGCACATCATCGCACTAACTACTGCAGCGTCACGTCGCAAATGCGGCGTTTCGCTCGCGCCGATCCACAGCAAAGAATCGCTTCCGCTTAATTTGCAAGAAATCCGCTGTTTTAATCCGCGTGATGAATTTTTCGCTTTGAACTTTAGTGCTATGATGAAGTATAATGGCCGCTCGGTATTGATGAAATCCTCGCATGACGGATCTGGTTTCGGAACAACGGATTGCGTGGATACGGCATGCAATTATAGAGGTTTTAAATTCATTTAGGGTCTGATAATTCGGATAACAATGGTAATCGTATTTTAAAGTCTTTTCGTAGTTACTGGCATCTTGAATAATTTTGTATACATACTACGTTACATGTTATTCAAAACTTGGTCAATACAGCGGAATTATAAGCGCTTGTAAATACGGAAATCAGTTGTCTTATTTTATAGAAATGTATTGTTAATATGAAATTAATTAAGTTCACAGTAAAAATTGCTTAAATACCATATCACTGAGCTGATACACACGACGGTTTAAAAAAAATATTGAGTAAAGTTCAAGTGAGAATCGATGCTTAAAAGCACCGTTGCTAAACTACCGAACTGAGAAATAATCTCGTATCCAAATCTGTTCGCGTTCCTATTCCGAGCTCGTGAATACATTCGCGGCTCTGAGAGCGCTGAACGAACATTGATTTGGTTTTATTAAAGCGACATCTGTGCTACATTCACGAGTTTTACGCGCAAACTTCGGAATTACACGTAGCCTTGCGACGGTCATCTGTAACGGTGCCTAGTCTGCCGACAGCTGAACTATCACCGAACTTCGGCCATTGTAATGCGTGTTGCCTGATCTGTCTAGAGTTTTTATGTGTCTGCTTTTAAAGTAGGTATTCGCCGATAGATCGATGAAATATACGGTTGTATTGCCTACGAGTAGGTAGTGCTTTTTATAAATGATTATTGAAGCATTAATATTTTCATATTATCGTTAATGTGGTATTAATTACACACTCATTAATGAAAAATTCCTTCATTTAATTTAATCCTAATTGATTCCGTATGGCGAATGAGAATATTAAACTCAATTCGGTATGGGTGTAATAATTAAGTTATGATTGTTAACAAAAATATTGAATTATTTTGGTTGTATCATCCCAAACGTTCTTATACAACGTTTAACCTAAACAGTAAACAAGCCAACATAACCTCAAAAATAGCAGGGCACAAATTCAATTTCGCACAACAGAATACTTGTCGAAGTGGCAAGAACTTTACTAGCAGGTACTTGTAACTTCTCGAGAACACTCCGTAGTTCAGCATTCCTGCGCGACCTCATCGCCCGTCCTCATTCTGTAGGCAGTTTGCTCAGACGGGTTTAGGGGTTCTATCAACTTTCCACCCCATAAAAGACCCAGGGGAAGCATTGATTGCCGTCACAGATTTCGGGGAATTTGCATTTTATAATTAAAGAATTAGATCCGCAGTAAGAAGCGGGGTCCCAGTTTATTTACATCGGTCCAAGGTTTACATTTTAATGATGCGTTTCCGGAACGGACTCCGTAATCAGTTCTTTGGTTAACGGTTACGGGTTGTTTTAGGAAGGTCGGGAGCTTGAGGAGTTGGCGCCTTGTAGCATTCGAATTGCGATTTGGTTTCGGTACTTAGTTTCGTATCCTTTCTTTGTCAATATGATAATGTTGCCTATCCGATTCCTGTGGTCGCGGCGAATTTTAATGGAGATCAGTCAACTGTGCAGGATATTTGGGTAAAATGTACACGTGAGAGGGCAACGAAAGAATACATACTGTTTCCTTATTCTCATAGATCGGTGAGAGGGTAATCCTATATGACCGATAGATTAAGAGCAACGGGAGATTCAAAACTACGCAACGGATTTCGATGAGTTTTTTTAAATAGATAGAGTGATTGAAGATCTTAAATATATTTATACCCGAAGTGTAGCGAGGGCGGGTTACAGTAAGAAATAAGTGGTTAAGGTGACTTGACTACCTATTATAAGATTGAAACACCTACCCACTAACGTCGGCAAGAAGTCTTTAACAAACGACAGCACTCACAAAAAGTAAAACGCGGGCACGCAACAAGAATAAAAAACACGCGTCCCATCTCCGAAACCATCTCATAAGCTAAAGATTGCACACCCTCACAACATAAAGCGGCAACATTCATCACGACCCCTTGCCTGTCTTGGCACAGGACATTCCGATTTTCCGGGCAGAGCAGAGTAATATATAATAATTTATTATTTAAAGCAACGCATACGGATAGTGCGCGGCGTTCCGCAGGGAGTCTTAGAGCTCGCTACGGCCGGGAACGGGAATGGGAACGAATAAGATATTTTAGGCGATGTTGCGACCGTACTTACATACATTTCCATGGAATTTCGGTCAGGATCAAGTCTTGGCGAACACGCTATTTTTACTAGGGTGTAATGTACTTCTTTGCGTTTACGGTGACGGTTAACAAGTTATAAATTACGAGTACTATTTCGAGCATAATTTTAATTGATTTTGTGGAAGAAAATGTTGTATAATTATTTCAAAACATAGGTAACGAGTGGAAAAGAAAAAAAGCGACGAAAATGTTCACATTTTTTTTTATTTAGCCTGTACTGTCCCACTGCTGGGCAAAGGCCTCCCCTAACTCACTCCAAAGCTCACATTTAATTGATTTTTTTTTAACATTATGCAATTACATTTTTATTTTCATTTTATTGAATTACCAATATAAATTACAGCAGCACACTTACAATCCAACATTTTATAAAATAAAAATATACCTTTCATTTAAAACGTGACAATTTTCAAATTTATGTTTGTTTACTTTTTCCTTTGAAATATAACTTAGGATTAAAGTCGCGTGTATTGCTTACTTTAAAGCGCTTTAAAGCTCGAAACGTCGGATCTCTAAATAATATGTTCAGAATAACAATACACGCGAGTTTAATGCGTAAACTACGTTATACTACAAATGTGTAGTGTTCACCTAAATTATAGACGGTTAAGTTATTCATCAGACAGACTTCATGACAGATGATTTAGTAAGCAGAAATAAAAACTAAAACCCAACTACGACAAAAAACGACGCTGAAAAAGTATAAAACAAGACTTTTAGAACACTGAACTGAACAAAGTTGCTTATGTAGTTCCAAGTAAATGGACACAGTAGACTCTACCAAAATGCTTATGTTGAAAATTGACAATAATGTCATACAATACTATTTTGAAGTATGCAATATTTACTATGTAGAGATAGGTTTTCATGTTTGGAAAACCGCAGTCACACGTTGTCAAAGTGCTACGGTAGGTAGGTACTTGTGTATGGAACGTGTGACTACGCCTTTCCAAACATGAAAACTTATCTCTACATAGTAAATATTGCATACTTCAAAATAGTATTGTATGACATTATTGTCAATTTTCAACATAAGCATTTTGGTAGAGTCTACTGTGTCCATTTACTTGGAACTACATAAGCAACTTTGTTCAGTTCAGTGTTCTAAAAGTCTTGTTTTATACTTTTTCAGCGTCGTTTTTTGTCGTAGTTGGGTTTTAGTTTTTAACTTTTTATTATTTGTACTATTTTGGTGTTAAAGTGTATTTGTGGCGTATAATATTATCAAAAGTTAAATTGATGAACCAACATGTTTTATATTTTATCAGTCCATGAATATACGTAAAGTCACATGCAAATGCTAGTAATATATATATATTTAAAATGTACAAGTAAAGCGCTTTCCAATGATACCAAACACGGCGTATTTATCTTAACTTTATTTTTTTACTCTGTATGTTTTGTCCGCTAGTGGGCGCCACATTAGATTTTGTGAAACCCTATACCGGTTTATCCTATCTTTATAACCAGCGGACAATTAAGACGCTTCTAATGATATGTCATTTGTCGAATTCTGACAAGCAATTTAGAAGTTATGTGGAAACAGATGAACATACATACATACATACAAACATACATACATACATACATACATACATACATAGCCTGTCAAAATCATAACCCTCCTTTTGCTTTGCCGTAGTCGGGTAATGAACCAGCAGCAAGATAAAAGATCATAAGTATACCGACTCGCTGAGCTTAAATATTTTATACGACGTTTCATACAGGCCGACGAGATAAATTCTCTTGTTTTGAATTATGTAACGGAAAGATTTTATGGGCATACTTTTTTATTTACTTGCCCTAAATGAGAATTATGGTGTAAATAAGATATAAAGGTTTCTTTTGAAGGATTTCAAAACATAATACTATGTTATTTGATATGAGCTAAGTGAGATCAATTATTTATTCGTTATTAGTTGTAATAAGCAACACAAAAGATAACTCAAAGGAATATTTATGTTTCACAAGAAAATTACTATTACATAAAAATAAGGCTTTATCTTGTTTTGAAAACTGCGCTTCTATACGCAAACATTAAAAAACCATAATTATACCAATATTGAGTGTTTTAAGTCGAAAAGTTAATTGAATGCAGCCAGTCTCATAGGGCATACTACCCTTTTATACTTACCGTAGTAAGAATCCGATGGAACACTCCCCATGGGTTACAAGGTTTCCTCTTAAAAATGTTATTTCCCTGAAGAGGCGTTGAAATAATAACACCTTTACCCTTCCGGGTATATCCTACGAATACCTGTTAGATAAAAAGCAATGAAGCTGCGAGATGATTTTCAACACACTTTTATTTTAGTTACATACTTAGAAAAATAAGGCGTCCGACCGATTTCGGCCGTGGCGGCCGATCTCAATTGTGATCAGCCAAGTGCGCAGGACATATTATGACACGCAAGCGCAAATGCACTCTCTGTTCCCTTAGTTTGGTGAGACGGTCCTCCGACACAGATACAGATTCGATTGATGATTACCACTTCGTTCTGTGCAGCGATAAACTTAGGGGTTAGAGCCATCCGCTCCCCCGCAAGTCCGGTGATGATGACAAGGCTCCTCCAAGCCATCATCGTAAGGCAGTTAGGATAAAAAATGTGCAGCAGTAACTCTTAGTGGTCAACGTAAAGAATCTGGTCTTTTGCTACCTCGTCTTCTTATCGGTAGTTGTGACGCTTAACCAGTCAATAAACGACATACGCATAAGCGGAACGCTCTTACTACGACTTCAAGCTACAAAAAAAATCATTTAACCTTATAATCAATCACGTGGAACATTATTGTTCACAAAAACCTTTAAAGCTTAAATAATCAGATAATAAACATCTGGGACGTTTTCACACACAGTCATCTGACCCCAAACTAAGCAGAGCTTAAACTGTGGGCGTCAAAAACAGATACACATACAAAGATATTTTTAAATACATACTTACGAGTAAATTCATATTCACACCCAGAACAAACACCGATGTTCATCACACAAATATTTGTCTCCAGTGGGAATTGAACCCACGACTCCTGGAACCGCCAGCCAGGGTCACTTACCACTGATCCACCGAGCCAGTCAATTTATCTTAATGTGAAACTTTTGTTTTACCTTTTATCCTATTTTTTGGCAACGGACACTCAAAATAATTTTTTTTCTTACAGAGCAGGTTAGTTTAATTGATGCTGACTGATTTGCCAATAAACTTATAAATAACTTTTTTGTAACAACTCCCACAAAGTATTCTGTGAACTTATAAAATTTGATTGGGTTCATGACGTCATCTCGCAATATTTTAACGGGTGTTCAGTAATATTTTTGGAGTGTTTGACGCTCACAGGTGATAGGTAATATTTTCATAACGTCACTATGATTCATTGCTTCGATGACAAATGACGTGCACTCGCCAACGTAGACTCTTTGAAATGGAAAATATTTACATTCCTACTTAAATAAACAGAGTCACCACTTTTTACCGCTTATAATATTACTATTTTTAGGTCTGGTTTGGGTGAGCATGATCAGGAAAACATGGAAAAGCTCACCCAAACCTGAATATTCAACTCTAATACCGACTGGTCGATATCGCCATCAACTTCATAAAAATAATTTCCATGGTCATGGTGCGAATTATTATCTGTTCATTGTTTGCATTTCATACAACTTTGTCCGTATTTTATCTTACCAAAAAGGTAAAGGGTTACCTTTGGCTACATATATTTTTTTTTATAATGGGCAAACAAGATGACCTTACTCCACCTGATGGTAAGCGGTAGTGAGATCCAAATATGAGGTCGACAGGCACAATAGATCAAATTGAGCCTGTCGCACTCACCCTGAAGGCCTGCTTAAATGCTGTTTCACGCCCCGCCTGAAGAGCCCGGGATCATAGGAGAGAGGATAATGTAGCCAAGTGAGCCTATAATCTTCAAAATGCACTGGTTCATTTTGCTTAGAACACCTATTTGGCTTCCAACAACTAATTAGAGAAAATTATAACGTAATAAAAACCAATGAACAAGGTGTAGAAATTGCAACAGAGCCCACAATTAAACATATGGAACGGAACTTTACAGTAGACCTGTGGGTGATATAGATAATGGTATGCTTATATTAACCGCGCTAACAAGCTACGTGGTTGGTCAGGTAGGCAAATATTTGCGTTACAAGTGGCTAGTCATCACCCTTACCTTATGTCTCTTACATACTGTGAAGTCTAAGCTTTCTTTGAAGTATGATGCATCCAAATGAACACATTTCGATCCCAAAGGTTTTTTTGGTCTCACACATCTTTCAAAAGTTAGCGATACGATTTGCAACAGAAAAAGTGACAATATAAATTTAACAAAATATTACATCGCACGAAATCAAAGTATATATTATCATTTTCAAGATAAAATATTTAATTGAATGTTCTTCTTCATGGCTGACATTTATTTATCTATCTTTGTCTAAAGTACTACCCAATACCCATAATACAGATAATATATATAAAGTTTTGGATTTTGTCGGTAGTTAATTAGTTCCTGCTTTTAAAATGATCATGAACAGAAATCATTTTAAAATTTCAAACAAAAGTAAAGCTTTAAAACCACATAAGTCATATTTTAATTTTAATTCGGTGAAAATCTTAGGCATCTTTATTAGGGTCTAAGGTTAATAGTCCTGATACACCTAACTCGTAATCGCCTACGAATTCCGTTCGAGGACCCTTAGTACTGTCCACACGAGCTGCCAAGCCGTGCCGTATGCATTAGATAAACCCTGAGCAAGCAGTTTTGATTACTTAAGTCCGCTTGAAATTTTGCCGGCACACTTACTACGCCGGAATGACGGGACAAAAACATACGCTCTGTTTTCTATAGATTTGTGCGGTTACAGAAGGTTATTTCCAGTAATACGAACATTTATGCATGCCGCAATATTACAAAAGTATAAGAAAGTAAACGTATTTTGTTTACACTTGTGTTACACCATGACAATGTTTGAGCTAATACCGTCTAAATTCTTAACGTAAATAATAAGTATTGGTAGCTACTTTGTGGTAACGATTTATACATCACGGTATAGAAAATGTTTCTTTCAGACATCCTGCTAGAAGTAAACAATTGGTTATATAAAATTGGAAAAAATCACATTTATGCCAGGCTGGACAGGGACTCGACCCCACGATCTTGAGGTTACGCGCCCCACGTACTACCAATTATACTATCCAGGCGTTACGTCATTCACGTGAATTCTTCCGTCACTATAACCGTTGGCCACGGATGACGAGTCCCCGTCCAATTTTTAATTTGGTTTAGAGCTCTGTGTTGCATAAAAAACACAATTTAAAATATAATTTTCCATTTCTTTAAAGTAATGTATTTGGACCGATAGTGTTGAATTACTATCGGTAGGGGCGCCAATTAAATAAAAGATTGTTGTATATAATGAACGAATATATCTCTAGCGATAAATTGTAAGAACAGTCATTCAACACGGAAGTCAAAAAACTCTGTTTTAAAGTCTATGTCCTTTACACCCGATAATCCACTTGGTAGAGATTATCTCGTCAAGTATACTCAATATAATGTAATTTAACAATAAGCCTATTACGCTCTACGTAACACGCATTGATTAAGCGCATGTATACCTATGGAAAAGCATTCGAATTACAGGTTTAAATACCGTGTAGTGTCAAATAAAGTAACACATTTACTACATTTTCATTTTCATTTATTGCCATCTAAAGTAAATTTCATTTAAATCAATTAAAGACGTCTTCTTCAAAATTTACGTAAATACTTACATTGCAAATAACATATATAAGCTTATTAAAATATACAGACTACTCTAATTTGTAATTGAACACAGAATTTAAATCTTTTGGCTTTAGAAATGGATTTTTAGATTACCAACGAGCAATAAAATGGGAACTGTAGTAAAAATGAAAATGCATGCCTCTCTAATATTATTAGTGGGCGGAAATATGAAACTCACGGGAACTGCCGTTTTACAGCGGTGGTAATGAATGGCCTTCCTATGAAATCGTGTTTAAACTTTAATAACACCATCGAAGGTTGCTGCGTCGCTTTAGGGCTGGGCAGACGAGATTCGTTAGACATCTAGTAATTTTTTTTTTTTCATAATATGTTTTAAGCTATCGCATAGCTTTTATCGCGGGCTTTGAGGGCGACCGAACCAAGAAATTCCGTAACGAAAAAACCTCACAATCGTCTAACGTCGTTTCAGTTCGAAAGACTTCGGCCACGGTGTTTGTGTGCGTGCGGTTAGACGTATTGTACGACTCGAAACTCGCACGAATCGAGACGAGCTGCTCCGAAATCGGACGATGCTATGCAATAGCTATACCGCGGCAGTCCCCGAGTGCCACACGTCTTTTTTGCATAAGTACAAATGAAAAACAAAAATTAACTTACAAGCTACACACATTAATAAGCTGCCAAAATCATAACCTTGCCATAGTTGGTTAAAGCAAAAATCTTTGAAATGTACTAGACCCAATTTAAAAAACCATTATTTTTTACTAAACAAGACCAACTACTGGTAGATTTGGCTAAGACTACGATTCCAATTGATTTATTAATAGGTATTATTTTTGTCAAAATAACTGTTGCTAGACAGGCACACTATGTAGAGTGTACCTACCTACCTACCTACCTACAAATCCAATACATTTGATTGAAACACCAACTGAAATAACATGAATGTACCCGATACAAAGTGAATGTGCGGAATTCGCAAAATAACGAGAACTCGCCCTTGACATTTTTTTATTCGAACTCGTAAAATAAAATGAAGTTTAAAATATTAATAGGCACTCGCAAGGCCGGAGGGGGAGTGCGCTCGGTTTACATGTTTCGATCGAGCTTTCGTAGAAAAGCTCTGATGCAATCGATGTACACATGCTTTTTAAAAGGTTTCAATTTACAATACAAAGTAATACGATATGTCAGTCGTTTCAATTCACAAAAGCAATTGAGTAGGTAATAGCCGGATACTGAAACAGTGATGTAGAGAAAATTGAAAAATTTTACGAATTGACACAAACAATGTACTAGTAATAAGCTGTATTTACTTGTTCGTATTTACTTCCTTATTTGGTTCACATCATCATCATCATCATCATCATCATCATCATCATCATCATCAGCCTATATACGTCCCCACAGCTGGGGCACGGGCCTACCCTAATCTAGAACAGTCAGGCCTTAGGCAACTACGCTGGCCAAGTGCGGGTTGGTTGACTACACAACCTAAGAATTTCTTCGTGGGTGTGCAGGTTTCCTTACGATGCTTTACTTCACCGTTAAAGCGTCGAATTGAATTGTACTTTAAATTTAAAAAACACAGTGGCACGTGGCGGGGTTTGAACTGGCGAACTCTTGCATGGCAAGCAACGACCTTAACCACTCAGCCATCGACGCTTTTTTTCGTTCAAATGACGTGAAATGGATCTCCTCCGCCATTACACGACGACATGAAATACTAAGTTCTATTTACCTAAGATTGGATCTCATTAGCTTTTATAGACGTTTAGTCTGACAGTGTATCACATGCAGAAATAGTTGTATACGTAAGTAGATAGGTACTGTCACATTCAACATGTAGAGCTTATGAACAAGCTCTGTGTTTCAAATTTAAAAAGTTATTTTGCTCATGCTACACGGAATGAGGTGATATTTTTAAATAAAGTAGATATTAACGTGATTTTTAAATTTTATGCAGATTTTGTCCCAATTGAAGGGCGTGTCCATCACTCTAGCCATGAGTTCTAGGTTGACTTCACCATTAAGTAATATCATGTGAGTAAGGTATAAAGTTTAAAAATAAATAAAAAATACCACCGCAAATACGGAACAAACACACAGATTATATGTCCCGACTGGTAATCGAACCAACGACTCTTTCCGCAAAAGTTTTAAGTCAATATTTTTTTCTATCTGACATACGACGATGGCTCGGAGTAGCCTCGTCATCATCACCGGACTTACCCCGCAAGTCTGGTTATGAAGACGAGGCTAAACGAGCGGATGGCTCTCACCCCTAAAGCTAGTCAAAATAGCCCTATTACTCTTTGTACGTCTACATCTCACTGTCCGCGACTGTCCAACCGGGCCGTATAAACCGGCCCGACACTCGCTGCGTCGGGGATCCCCAAGCCAATTTGTATGAATTGTATGACCCCGGTTAATGATTGTTGCGCAAGGCTTTTATTCCGATGATTCGGTTCGAATACAGCCGAGATAAGACACGTACCACCGGATAATTTGTTTGCGCGGTCGGACGGTGTAAAATACATGTATTTAGGATACTTGTTAATAACTAGTGGCTTGGGTAGATACGTGTTGCGAACTAAAATTTTACTGGAATCGATGCTGACGTGGCGGTGTTAATTTTATTGGGTCTGTTTTAGCGTAAACTGGTGCTAAACTGATATTAAACATTTAAACGGGATTTAAATATGTATTATGTAAAATGGTAACAAGATGTCCTCAAGTTTTCTTGTGAGCTCCCTTGGTGCAACCTAACGACTTGGCCTTCGTTTTAGTTGCGTAAATATTTAATTTAGAATTATTGCAGAAGTTTTTATTTACAAGCTAGCTAATTTCCTTAAGAAATGAAATTCTGCCAATTTATTTTTTAAATGTGTAACTTCGTAAATGATAAATAAGTATAACGAAGTAATTTATTGGGGAGGAAATTTCAAAAGTTCCACGTCAAATACAAAGTTAAATTTCAATCAAAAAAGATATTACTGGTATGACGCGTTGAAAGAATATTTTATGATCAAAAGACCGTTTGGTTCCCATTTTGAGGTCGAAACTACAACTTCGAAATAAATTGAAACAAAATTGCATAATTATTAATTGGCCGATCTTCACTCATTTTCTCCGAGTGAAGCGTTAAAATATCCAGGAATTGCCGTCCAGCAAAAAAGCAGGCTTTTTAAGATTCAAGAAAACATTCGCGTCTTTGTCGTGAACCGGGGTCTAATTCGAGCCGAGGCTAATCTATTTAGCCTGCCCGGTCCCGTCATTAGGCGTCTTCAGACCCTGTCTTATTTATGTTGCCTAAGATTTTTCCACTACGACTAATAAATGCTCCATTCTGTCCCCCCATTTAGCGATCTCAGCAGTCCGCTAGAGATGGGCAAAGTCAGACATATCAACTTGGAATTGACCTACACGGGTAGTTCCGTATATGTTTTTCTTATTTGACGATCATGTGCTTTAACGAAATAGATTTTGATTTGACTTTATATTAAAGTCAAATAAGTTCACTCACAACGATTATTGGTGTAACCAAGTCGAAAAGCAATAGGTATGTTTTTTTCTATTGTATTAATATAATTCTATCAATATTGATAGAATTATATTAATACAATAGAAATAGAATTGTTTGTTTGTTCTTTGTTTGTTTGTTTGTTTGTTGTTTGTTTGGGGTGGGCAGTAATTTGATACGAGCACTGAAGTCTCTTTATAAGGACTCTAGTGCTTGTGTCAGAATCAATGGGACATGCACTGATTGGTTTAACATCGAAAAAGGTGTTAGACAGGGATGTGTAGCGTCACCATGGCTGTTCAACCTATTCTTAGATAGTTGCTTGACTAGTCTGAGAGAGTGTGAGAAAGGTTTGAGAATGAATGAGTCAATCGTCCAGTGTCTCCTTTACGCTGATGATCAAGTCCTTCTTGCTTCATCGGCTGCGGAGTTGCAGGATATGATGACTGTTCTATATGAATCTTTAAAAGGGAAAGGAATGAATGTGAATGTCAGTAAGACGAAAGTCATGGTTTTTGAAAAAGGTGATGATATGACAGTTTGCGATGTTATGATTGGAAGTGAAAAAGTAGAACAAGTGAAAGAATTTGTATATTTGGGATCCAAGCTCACAAGAGATGGTAAGTGTGATAGCGATATTGAAAGGAGAGTGAATGCTGGTAACATGGTGAACGGAGCGCTGCACACCTTTGTGAACAGTCAGAAGGTGTCCAAAAAGGCACGTCTGGCGGTTCATAGAGGAGTGTTGATCCCGACACTAATGTACGGAAGCGAAAGTTGGGTATGGCAGAAGAAGCACGAAAGTAGGATAAATGCAGTGGAGATGCGAGCACTTAGAAGTATGCTAGAGTGAAACTGAGTGATAGAATAAGAAACGAAATAATTAGAGAACGTTGTGGTGTGAAAGAAGATGTAGTGACTAAGGTTGAGAAAGGTATGCTTAGATGGTTTGGTCATATTGAGAGGATGAGTGAAAGACGATTAACGAAGAGTATATATAGAGAGGGTGTGATTGGAGATGTCGACAGGGAAGACCAAGAAAGACCTTTCATGACCAAATAGGTCAAATCTTAAAGAAAGGTCAAATCAAAAGTACCCGTAATCGACGAGCGTGCATGAAGAGGTTGATGAATGTGGATGAAGCGAAAGTGGTGTGCCAGGACCGTAGCACATGGCAGGAAGTGATCTCTGCCCCCCTCTCTGGGAAAAAGGCGTGATTGTATGTATGTATGTATGTATGTATGTATCAATATTGACATTGACATTGACACTTGACATTACTGATACTGCCTACGGCCGTCAATGTAATATATAAGTAGTGTAAAGTAAGGCAGCTGGCAAACCTTTAACATACTCGTACTTTATATTTCATTATAATTGCCATTTAGTTTAAGCAACCAAAAATATCCATATTATCTTAGTTCAATTATGTTTAAGGTATGCTAGCTGCCTTACTTGACATCACTTTAACGGCCCTGCGGGCTGACGTTATTATAAACGTGAAAGTTTGTAAGTATGGATGTATGGATGTTTGTTACTCTTTCACGCTCAAACTCCTGAACCGATTTTCAGGAAATTTGGTATGATGGTAGCTGGCACACTGGAATAACATAAGGCTACTTTTTTTAAAATTCAACCTCCATGTGGTTCATTGAGGGGGGGAGGGGGGTGAAAATTAGTATGGGAGAATTTTTACGTGTTTGTCGATTTTTATAAAACTTGGTATGGAGGTAGATGGTTAAATATAAATCATTGTATTTTCATTTATCATTGAGTCAGTGCAGCTCAGCGTTACCCATCACTATTTTGCAGACTATTCGCAGTCTCAGTATTAAGTAGATTTTATTTTAGCACTCTTTCTAAGATATGCTTTTATCCCGTTTTTAAGATGAAAACTTTAATACCTGCATTGTTATTCACAGTTTCTGTTTAATTTTCGTTTTCATAGTGCTTTGATGTATAAAATTATAAGAATCTAGTTCACTTCAATACCTTCTAAATTTATTCACTGGTAGAATATTAATTCTACGCTTTACAAATTTATATTTGAAGGGTTTATGACCTAAGTTTCTGACAATTTTCTACTACAAATATTATTTTCTGTAGAAACATCGTGTAACTAACTTTTAGTAGACTTATGAATTATTATTATTTGTGTGTTCAATATAGCCAGTCTCGCATTTAACACGTTCATATTATTTTATACTCTTAAGAACGTTATTTTACAAATAATTATTTATGTTCTTAGTATTCTGGTCAAAAATAAGAAATTAATCATTATTTTGGTAGTAGGTACTTATTTCTCTCTATTTGTATAATATTTTAATTTTCCTTAAGTATTATTTGAGTGAGTTAGAGGAGGCCTTTGCCCAGCAGTGGGACAGAACAGGCTTAATAATAAAAATAAAAGACGTGTGGCACTCGGAGACTGCCGCGGTCGGAGCAGCTCGTTTCGATTCGTGCGAGTTTCGTAGAGTTGTACAATACGTCATATCGCACGCACACAAACGCCGTGCCGAAGTCTACCGAACTGAAACGACGTTAGACGATTGTGAGGTTTTTTCGTTACGGGATTTCTTGGTTCGGTCGCCGCGCTCAAAGCCCGCGATAAAAGCTATGCAATAGCTTAAAAGTACTTCTAAATGTTTATATACCCGTTAATACTATTTTGCATTTTGACCATTTGAGTATTAAGCAAAGAACAAGAACTAGATTTATATGCAAGCTGCGCTTGCACTTGGAAAGTTTAAAAGAGATAATCAAATATCAAGCTCGGAGTTCCGAGCGAGTTCATACGCTCCACCACTTTGCATGTTAGGCGCTGTGAGGGGCCAAGCGTATTCCTTTCAAATGGTTCCGCCCACTATGATTAAGTATAAAATTATTTTAAAAGAAAATTTTCTCTTAACTAAATATTATTCAGTATTTCCAAATCCTCGACGCAAAAAAGTGTTATGAGTTTTACGTTTGCTTGTCTATGGCACCTAAGTTCGGCGGGCTAAGATTCCTATTCTTATTTGGTAATTGAATTTAAGGATTTGGATTACCAAAAACCTTACTATAGATTAGTAACAATGTCCCAAACTAAAACCCAACTAGAGACCCGCCCTTATTTCACTGATGTAGAGGAAGGCCTCTTGATTCCTTCTATCTATTAAAAAAAACTGCATGAAATTCCGCTGCGTAGTTTTAAATATTTAAGCATACATACATAGGGTTATAGAAATGTCGCAGTCATCTGGTTAAATCAGCGATTTGATTGGATCACTAGCGCGTTCATTGAATGTCGACGTTCAATTGAATGACTAAAGGACAACTCGCGAAGTTGTTGAATCTAACGTTCAACATCTTGACTGAACGTCATTTAGCGTAGTCATTGAATGGGATATACTTAGCTGACTTTGTTATGTTTGATTAGGGTAACCTAACCGTAAAAATCCGTAGGGTGAAAGCAAAGGGTAATAGTTCGCAACTTAAAAGATAACTAACTTTAGATTAAAAAATGAGGACATGACATAATATACCTTAATAACCAGCCAGTTTTGCCAGAGCTTTTTCTTTTAAAGTAGCCGGTGACTGCGTATTAATCGGTACACCCAGCTGTCTCAATTTTTTTACGTATAAGTCACGTTAAATATCAATTTCACTCAAAAAAATGTCAACACAGTGCTATTCGATTAGATCTATACCAGCTGTTTGACGCCATCTTTATTTTGATGAGCACTAATGCCGCAGTGGAATAAAAACGAACTAAATTACAATCACCTGACTGATTTTACATCCGCTATGTTCAAAGGGCTATGTTTCAATCCGGTAACTTGTTGGATGTTGAGTGAGGATAGTTCATTCAACGTTCGTTATTATCCTAGTCATTCAATTGAACGTCGTCATTTAATGAACGCGCTAGTGATCCAATCAAATCGCTGATTCAGCCAGATGACTGCGACAGAAATAGAGATAGCGACTTTGTTTTATACCATGTAGTGAAGACTGCCCCCCGTGTTAACTTAAAATTATTTTATAAACAAATTTTCATGTTCAGTAAATTAAACATAGTTCAGTTCCTTAAAAATACTTTTTTCAGCATCTCAAATGATATTTCTAGAGAGGACCCCGAAACTATCTACATCGGCTGAAAACTTACATGCAATTTTGTACTACTATCACTATACTTTGAAAGCTACATCGCAAATGCGTCATTTGCTATGGAAATAGTTAGAAAACGAGTTTCCTTATATGAAAATGTCCTTGATGGGCTTTATTTGTTAAATACCTAATCATTCCGGCGTAGGTTTATGTAGACCCAAGGGAAAAGAAAAGAGAAAGGACCTCTAGTTATAGTTGTAAATGTTTTTTTTTCTTTACAGTATTACAAATAGTTATAAGAAATAAGCTTATTTATTAAGTACGTTTACGGATATGTAATTTTCTACGAACTATGTAGTTAATATAACCGATACCTTAGTAAGTCATTTTTACACGATGGCAGTTTATAAAAGGTTAAGGGAATTATGTTTATTATCCTTAAGAAATAAAAAAAAACATATTTCAATAAATAAAACACGGTGTTAGATTTTTTAAACTGCCATCGTGTAAAAAGGACTTGAGTATCGTACATTGACTAGTTCGAAGAATATACCATATCCGTAACCATAGTAATTAAATAACTGTTCATTATCCTTTAAATAAATTGTGTACATATAGCATAAAATTCATAGGACCAGTCTTTTCCTCATCTCAATACACGCGCAGAAAATTCAACGAAACTTTTCAAAGCGAAACATCCAAAGAACAATCTCGTAATAGAGTCGGTAACAATATCAAACGCTCGTTTATCAACGTTCTCCTTATACTTACTCAAAGCGCGTTTAGCCTCCCCGTTACCCCGGCGAGGGCGATTCATAATATTGATTAATCAGAGTATCCGATAAGCCCTCTTTAATTTAATTAGGCTGTATTTCCGTCACGGTGTAAAGATGCCGTTGTGATTTATGGCAGTTGTGATGACGTCATTTTATTTATTTATTTATTAAGGACAACCTGTTACGCAGCCCTAATATATGAAGACGGCAGTGCCAGCGTTGACCCTTTTTTTTTTCACCAGGGGCAAATCCTTATTGATACCATAGCGCCGGGGCAACGCTGTGGTTATGCCGGACTTTTACCGGCTAAAACCTCCGGGATCTTCCTGCTCACCGCTGGTGGTAAGGGGACAGTGGTACACAAGGGGGACAGTGGTACCCAAAACAACACGGCACACGGAACTACGGCTCAGGAGGAGCAGCGTCAGCATAACTTGCCGCCCATGACGTCTTCGGACTTTTCATTAATTGTATCAATAGTTTTGCAATCATATTTGTTTCATACTTCGGTCATGTTTTACGGAAACCGGCAAACTACGTAGGGAACAAGTGTCTAGCTATGTCGCTACCGCCGGGTCCCGGCAAAGGGGAAGGCCCAAGAAGGCCTGGCTTGACTTCGTAGTGGATGACATGCGTGCCAACAAACTCTCCGTGAAGGATGCCGAAGACCGTGGGAAGTGGAGAGCTAGGAATAGGAAAGCGAACCCCGGGCTCCGCAAGGATGCAACCGGGAAAACGCGAAGATGATGATGATGATGATTTGTTTCATACTACGATTCAGTATCACTGTTCTTAGCTATTTATAATTCATATGTAATTTTTCTATTTTAATTAAATTTAGTTAAATAAAGTTTGGTTTTTTTCGAACCTCGGGCTGCAGAACTCGTAATTAACCAGCAAATCTTAGATTAACCAAATACAACAGATACATGACATAGAACAAGAGCTAAGTGCAGATTCAATTACAGGTTGCCACGACTTGCAATATGAGATAAGTCTATATTAATGTGGTAGACTGATGAAAATTGTCATTGTCGTCATCCGTCCGCAACTGGACACAAGACTCTCATTGCACCTCTGAGAATGATTAACGGCTACATTCATCATCCATTCGATTCAATCTATGATATTCAGCTTTTGTTTTACGATCATACTATAGTATCATCTCATCTGTGTATTGGTAAGATATAGTGAAACACTATACCGTTTAAAATAAAAAAGAGTTTATAAAATAATTCTCAATTTAGAAAGAAAAACAAGTTTGTTCTAAACTCGCGTATAATGGGAATGATTAAACATAATTATTTAGAAACCTTACGTTTCGAGCTCTTTACAGTGGTCGTTGTCACGGTAGACTTATAAAGTGATAAAACACAACACTATTGTATTTCAAAAGGCTAATGTTAGCGCAAATGATAGACAACTCTACGTACGTTTTGCAAAGTTAATATCACAAATAAAATGTCTCCTTTTTGATACCTTTTAATAATAATAATAATAAATATCTGGGACATTCCCACACACGGTCATCTGCCCCCAAACTAAGCAGAGCTTGTACTATGGGCGTCAGAGACTGATATACACACATATACATTTTTTAAATACATACTTAAATACATAATCACACCCAGACATGGAACAAACACCAATGTTCATCACACAAATATTTGTCCCGAGTGGGAATCGAACCCACGACTCTTGGAACCGCCAGCCAGGGTCACTAACCACTGTTCCAGCGAGCCAGTCGAACCTGACACACTACTGCAGCCCTAAGGGTTTGAAAAACGAATACGATCCGAAACGATATGTTTTTTTCCCACCTGGCTACGATGATGGCCCGGAGTAGCTGTCATCATCACCGGCCTTGCGGGGAAGCGGATGTTTCTAAACGAATGTACGATGTGCAAAAAAAGCTTTGAGCCTCTGTAGCCTCTTCGATGAAAGCCACTCTCCGAACTACCCGCCTTGTAACGTCTACTGACAGGCGTTAATTTCGCCCGCTCCAATTCAGTTATCTACCAGCACTCGATCTAGAAACTTGTAATTACTTGTAGACCTCAATTACTGTTCCCTGTATTAGGAACGTCTATTGAAATTAGACCTGCTACTCTGAGTAAGATTACTAACAGTTTTTGTATTAGGATGACCATGGATGGATGTATAGAATTTGAGGTTTTTATATGACATCACGTTTAATTCAAGTTTGAAATAAAACTAATTTCCAATACGAATCTAAGCCCTGTGAGGTAACCTGCACACCTACAAAGAAATGCTTAGGTTGTGTAGACAACCAAGCATTTGGCCAGCGTGGTTGACTTAGGCCTTATCGCCCTAGTTTAGGGTAGATCCGTGCCACAGCAGTAGGGACGTATATGGGCTGATGATTAATATAAATATAATCTATACGTACGTACATTTTTAATAGAGACCCGTAGTTTTAAACTCTTCACATGTGGTTAAGGAAAGATCTACGAAGCATCTTTGCTGCCTAATACTGAAATACAAATTAAATATTCTCATCAAACATAAAGGAAGATTAAAATATAACTATCCACTGTCGTTTTCGATTTCCGTAACACAAGTGCTTAAGTTACTTACCACAGGATCGGATCGATGTATGTGATGTTGTGAAACATTTAAATATTTAATTTTATCAGTTCATTATTAAGTAAGTTCTTGCATGATTGTTTTCCCGTGGCAGAACGATTTGCCTTTAGTATGTAATACTATCAAATCATGCAAATAATTCCGTAAAAAAAATTTTTTTTTTTTGAATTTTCAAAATAATAATTTTCCAACTCGAAAACGAGTAAAGCTATCGTTGTTTTTTAAAATGTGACGTATTCAGGTACTGCTTGCCTCATGAAATCGATGATTAAAGCTAAAGAAGCTCTATGCTCTAATTAAAAGTGGTTCGAACGTACTTTAAAGTTTCGGTTATACCTATCGTAAAACCGGCATTTATTGATTTTAATAAAAAATAACTGCACAAATCTATTGTGCTACTAAGGTAGAATCATTTTGCTGCGGGAAAACAACCACTCAAATTTCACGGTGTATAATGCTAACAAAGTATTTACACATTTTTTTTCATTAACATAGTGTTGCCTACCCCGTGGACCATTAGCCAATGCCGTAAGATAGAAACAGTCCGTAAAGCCTAGTAAGCCGTATAAGACGCGTCGCGACCGATTACAAATCCATATCCGTCGCAAATCCTCTCCCAAGGGCAGTCCCGTGTGTGAAACGCCTTTGTCAAAGGTCGGAATAAGGAAAAGGTGAAAACGTTACGATCATAATAGTCTTTAGGTACTAAGTTTAAAAAAAATATATTAACCATAACACTACTACACGAGTGACATGTAGATGTTTCCTTCAATAAAAAAAGAATGGCAATAGAAAAATCTATACGAAAATAAACGGTCAAGTGTGAGTCGGACGCGCGCACGTATGGTTCAGTACCAATATTGTAAACAATCGCATAGATTATTTCTTTTATCAATATTTCAACTGTTTAGCTACGAGTATCTTAATATTTTGAACTACGGAAAAATTATCAATTGATCAACTGTTAACCGGGGATTAGAACACCCGTCCTTCCAGGAATGACGCCTAGCCGTGCATAACCATTACACCAACCAACAGCTTATTGAAGCCGTCGAATTTAGCTTAACTTAGTAATAGGGTCTCATTTTTACCTTCCGAGTAGGTACGGAATCTTAAAAGTATCCTTATTCCTTTACGATTCGCAGCCAATCCCTTTGAGACCTCGCCAATATTCACCCATCGAAATCCATACATCCCATCCATGTTTGTTGTGAAGAAAGCCAAACGTCATTAGTAGCCAAATTGGATCGGGCATTAGCGAAATTTACATTTGGAGCGAACGAATGTGCCGGGTGCGGGCGCCGTGGCATAATTGGTTAATTTCTTAATACGTACCTGTGCTTTACTGCTTTTCTTGTGAAGCCTACTTGGAATAACAAATGTTGGTTTGATGATAGAGGGGAATTAAAAAAAAATTAAATTAAAATCATAACAACTTCGAGTTTTTATAATGATTGAATTTCTAGTGATACATTTGTTTTTATTTTATTTTTAACCGACATTAAAAAAGGAGGAAGTTCTCAATTTGTCTGTGTAATATTTTTTTATATTTATTTTAGGTGTATGTTCACCGATATTTTCGTCAATTATTTGTAGACTGATTTCAAAATTTTTTTATTCGTTGGATAGAGTTCACTTCTGAGGTGGTCCCATTTTCACCAATCCAGGATCTGATGATGAGATGCAGGAGAGAAATCGAGGGCAACCCTAAAATTTTTAGAGGCACATATACCGTGTTTTACATATTTTCTGAAGTTATATTGGAATTGCTTCTTGCAATCATAATGTTATGATGCTGAGCTGATGATGGAAGGTCAACTCCTTAATTGTTTGGAGTAAAAGGATAATTCTTTCAATACTGTATACATATTAAGACTACTAGTTATAATATCAGTAGTATTACAGGTGAGCTGAACTAATAGGGAAAAAAATATGTAACACTGAAAAGTATCTAAAAAAATTGTAAACAAAAAAACCGCCTTCAAAAACCCGACTCACTAAAAATTACAAAATAACGAACAAAATACGAACATTTATAATAATCATCTGGGTATGAATTTTATATGTTGTTGAAGGCGGTGCCAATCAAAATTTTGAGGAAAATGAAGCACTCTGTGCTTGTCTGTATGAAATATAAACGGCACCGCCTTCAACAACATATAAAATTCATACCCAGATGATTATTATAAATGTTCGTATTATATTATTTTGTAATTTTTAGTGAGTCGGGTTTTTGAAGGCGGTTTTTTTTGTTTACAATTTTTTTAATTAATGAACAGATATGGCATAAAAATAATTTTAGAACTTAATATTATCACGAACAGTTTGTTGGCACAGCAAAAGATATAAACAAGATTTATAAGCAAAAATTTACTTTATGAAAGTTTATTCCTCAAATCTTAAACGGAGATAAATTATTGTCTAATAATAATCTATTATTACTCATTTATGTACGCGCTAGATATAATTAAGTACAGTAGGTAAATATTCTTAGGAAGTCCATTATGCAATTGTGATCGAAGTTACTTAACAGATTTCGTTTGCCGCTTAAATCGGTGGGTAAAAGTCATTCAGGTATCGTCGTCTTTTGTTGAACCATAGTACTTATACATGGCACATCTGCTGAGTTGAAGCTGATCAATTAAATTGTTACCTTAGTAACTCACGTCTTTCCTGAGGTTCTTGTCTGTACCTATTGTATCGGTTCAGGAGTTAAACCGTAAAAGCTTAATAGGCAAACAGTAATTTTAACATCCTTAAATATTACCCAACATCACATTAGATATACAAATATCTTTCCCGAGTCGGAGTCGAACTCGTGAACCTGAGACACTTACCACTGTTCCGCTGAACCAGTTTAATATTAGTTGAGTAGAAGGTATTTCATTCTCAACCATACGACACAAATCATAAATGGAACCAACAACATTATACATCACTGCATAGATTTATCTCTCCCATGCAATTTCTGAATGCCCCCATCAAAATGCCCAACACAAGTACGTAATTAAACTTCAATACCGCGAACATAAAACAACGGCGCTCAAAAGCCTTGCCGATCCCGCGTTTGTGTATTAGATCGTATTCAAACGAGTTTCGCAAAGAGCGGGCTAACAAAGGCTTCTAATTAACGCACTTTAGCATTTAAGGGCCTTGAATAAGGGCGATACAGGCGGGAGGTAACCGGAGGTGAGTGAGAGTTGGCAACGGATGACGAGGACTTTGAGCTTCGAGCTTTGGAGGCAGCGATAGCTTCTCGGCGTGTGCTGAAGGCGATAAATAAATAAAATATTAACGCAACATCACACACATTGTATTTTTTTTAAGTGCTAATGCTTTCATTAGCTGTAATAATATTTAGAAAAACGGGAAAAATTCAACTGCCTCACCGCGGCCTGGGGATTCAAACACCCGTCCTTCCGGGAATCGCGCCGTTTTTCTAAATATTATCACACACATTGATCTGACCGTGGTAAGTATTATAAGCACTTTTGTTACAGATATCAGAAGCCAAAGTAGTATACACAAATATACTCGCTCGGTGGAACAGTGGTTAGTGACCCTGGCTACGATTTCAAGAGTCATGTGTTCGATTCCCTTCCGGGACAAATTATGTGTGTGGCAAACATTGGTGTTTGTTCCGTGGTTGGGTGTATTATTAAATATTTTAAGTAAGTATATTTGTGTGCACAACTGGTGTTTCTGATATCCAAGCATATATTTATCTAAGGTTGAGGTGATGAAAACTCTAATTGTTTTCGAACAAACCGCTCGTCTCTTTGTTTGTGATGATCCCTGTGAGAAAAGGCGAAGTTAGATTTGTTTTGGAGTGATAAAATGGCTTTTGTCTCAAGTCATGTTCAAGTAAATACATTATGTTTATTAATATTTCTATAATTATAATACAATATTTACCTTTGAAAAGTACATTATAATACAATATCTACCTTTGATGCTTGCTGTAGATACCATATCCAGTGCCGGATACCATTTTGGATCCGTCGGTATACCATATCAATCTGTTGCTCTCAGGGCAGGGCGGATTCACCTTCCAGCTGTCCCTCGTCCGTATATTTATTTACCTTAAAGTTCCTATTAAATAAATATATATATATTTTTTATAATGAGCTAACAAGATGACCTCACTCCACCTGATGGTAAGCGGTAGTGAGATCCAAATATGAGGTCGACAGGCACAATATACCATATTGAGCCTGTCGCACCGAGAAGAGGTCAGAGTCACTTGGCGGGTTTTACGCAACTTTACCAACTTTATGGTGGTAACAGCAACCGGTCGACAAAATGTCTCCCACCTGAATGTATTTTGGAATCGTTTTATCACAACCCATTTCCAAAATTCTGGACAGATAACTATTGCCATCCCATTTTGTGTGTCTTGTCTGATGTTTGCTACAGCTCCAAGTTCCTGCAATACGTAGTCGCTGGAGCGAAATAAACCTAAAATTCCATCCAGCATTTTTAACAACAAATATAGGGTACAGTAAATTATTAACAGGAGGTATCCCTATCTAGTGCTTCCTGCAAAGAGCGAGGAGGAACGCCTCGGGTGTTTTAGTTAGTAAGATACTTTCATATTCCCCTTTAGTTCTTCGATCTATCCAACCTATTGGGGATGAAGAATTTCACGCGGGTTAAAACTAATAAAATAAATAAAATATTACACAACATCACTTACATTGATCTTGTTCCGCCGTTGCAAGTAGCTTAAGCGTTTGTGTTACAGATATAATAATCAACAGTGGATACACAAATATACTTAAAATATTTAACACACATCCAGACACGGGACAAACACCGATATTCGTCTGACAAATATTTGTCCCGGCTGGGAATCGAACCCACAACTCTTGGAACCGTAGGCAGTGAGTCAGGGTTACTAACCACTGTTACACCGGACCCGTCAAATAATAGCTATCTCCAACGAAAAGTCCCAGCAAACCTCCCAACCCGTTCAACCGCTATAACTCGCTCTATACCGCGATGTTATGGTCGTCATTAACACGGCGAGTAAACGTTATTACGATGCTTTGGTGCAAGTGATTTGTTTACCAATAACTGTTTTGGCTACAAAACTCGTTATAATTACCCACATTTGTTTGGTAATTTATAAATGTCTACTGATGAAGCTTGTTTAAGGTAGAATAATAGGTTGTGTCCAATCCAAAAGTCTGACAGAAGTTTAAATGACGCTTGAATTCTAAAGTATGAAGCCTTCAGTATTCGGCCTTACGAAAAAATATTGAAAAAAAAGCAGTTGAATGTTTGACAGTTAAAAGGGATATTTTATTTAATTATATTATTTGGAACGTATTAAAAACAAGTGTCCATAATCATTGGTGGTACTTTTGAAGTCGGTATAAAGGTAGATCAAATAAGCCAACATTAAATGCAGAAAATAAATCAAATGAAAAAGTAACGAAGTATAAAACAAAAGCAATTAATCAAATCGGCTCAAAGAGATTTAATTACCAAGGAGCAAGTTTGCTACAAACATGTCTATCGCGACATTAAAAATACATTTGTAATAACAAACGAACGATTTGTCTTATCTTAATGGTGCAAGTTCTCTGCCGTTCCTTATGTGCTAGATGTCTTAAGTATGTGCTACACTTAACGTAGCTTATGTTATAATGCTTTAGATATATATTATTACCTGTTTATTTTAAGCTATTGCATAGCTTTTAATGCGGGCTTTGAGCGCGGCGACCGGACCAAGAAATTCCGTAACGAAAAAAACTTCACAATCGTCTAACGTCGTTTCAGTTCGGCAGACTTCGGCACGGTGTTTGTGTGCGTGCGGTTAGACGTATTGTACGACTCTACGAAACTCGCACGAATCGAGACGAGCTGCTCCGAAATCGGACGATGCTATGCAATAGCTACACCGCGGTAGTCCCCGAGTGCCACACGTCTTTTTTATTTAATTTAGGAAGACCTGGATTTACATGTTTAAAATGGGATAATTATAGTAACAATAAAGAAATCACAGATAGTCTGAAATCACCTTACAAATAAAAATTGAGTGTGTAAAAAAAACAACAGTTAAGAATACGTTTAACGTCACACAGTAAGTGATAACCTCTAATTCGAAAAATATCCGATTATGATTTATGAGGTTCAAGGAACCACCCGCTCATAAGCTGTCCAGCCATTTGTACGCTAGTATTAAATATATCTATGTCGAGTTCTTTACTAAGTCTGTTAAACCCATCGCACGCACGTCATACATAGTTGTTCTGCCTCATATAGTTAGTTTTATCTTCGAAAGGGAAATAGTGGGTTACATCTCAGAGGCTTACTCGTATTAGGTGACCTAAATGCTAGGCCAGCGAGCAGTTGGGGGCTATCAATTATACTTTATAGTTTCAACTTTATGGTTCAAAGTCATGTTCCAAACATTGGAAACTGAACAAGTTAGGTTGTTTTAAGTTACTCCCTAAATTTATGTCAATAAAAAATTAATATGTGACTCTCGATTGACGTAAAACGTTTATTTAATTTATTGTTGGCGTATGGGAAACCACAAAGACTCTTAAATTAAAAATTTATTAAACAAACTGATTGATTGACTAAGAAGATCGCAATTTTAAAATTACATGGATCTGTTATAGTAAGTTTTAATATTTAAAGCATCGCCTTCCCTGCCCCACCGGCTTTAACTGGTAACCGTTCCATTAATGCATAATGATGTTGTTTTTCATTGGTACCTAGCTTAATTTACCGCGGCTCTTTTCTGCCCAAGTTCCTTTTATTATGCTTCGTAACTTAGGTTAGCTTAAGTTAGGGCGGTGCAAAGTTTTAATCATTCCGAACCTATAGCCATCTGCGGGTTCAAAAGAAAACTACGATCGACTCTGAAACTCCTCAAACATTTGTTTCGTATTTTCGCTTCAAGTTTTAGGAAGAATTTTTGGGGTTTGCTTAAATTTTTTCTGGGAAAGTTGGAACTTGAACAATGTAGTTTTATAGGTTTAAAAGATACCTTTTGATATAAAAAAAAATTGTATAATTACAGATTTAAGATTTTGCCAAAGCTGCATTGCAATTAGCGCAAGTTTTAAAAAAAACTTATTACTTAATTTTATGAATTATTTCCCCCGATTTTTTATACATTTTCCATTGTTTCTTTACTACTATTGGTCGCAGCCTGATGTTATAATAGGGAATATGCGCACATTTTTTTTTATTATGGAATTCAATCTGAAGAAATATGAATATAATTTTATTTTTCAATTTACTTTAAGGACAAACGAGATATAGCTGTTTAAAGTTCCCGGGTGGACAGTGCGATCCGATATGACAGATGACGTAACATACCACTATACGCGATCCATAAAAAACTCCGTTTTGTAAGAAAGAGATAGAAAATTTACTTTAATTCCTTATAAATCCTTCGTTTGTGAACCGATTTTAATTTACATTTCACATTTTATTATAAATGTTTAAGTATTTTATATAAATTGTTGAAAAATATAAGATTGCAGATTTATGCATATTCCCTATTAAACCTAAGGCCTTCCTCTACAAATGGTCTATCAAAAAATAATTAAAAACGAATCAGTAGTTTTGAGATTACCACATTCAAACAAAACACACTTCAGCTTTATAATATTAGTAAAGATTAATAGGAACAGGAAGTATTATTTCATTTTAGTAATGTCATAAAGTAATGTCTTACCCCATTGTCACGCTATGAATCCCATTCACCATTATTATAACATAATAGAGCATAATAAACTTCGTAGCCAAAATGGTACCTATACGACACTAACTACAAGAAGCCTAGAAGCTTTACAACTCACCAAAATAATTTATTCAAATTCCAAATTAGACAAGTAGGTATCACAATGACTTTGTTCGCAACATGTTCGCAGAATCTACCTACTTATATTTGCTTAAACTCATTCACCTAAAAACGTATTTCAATCGAACCGTAAAATTAATACGCATTTAATTTAAGGGCAACCAATTAATTTCTTACGCGGCGGTCTGTTTTGGAATTTTCTAATTAATGAAGGCAACATACTCGTATAGACAGAAGGTAAGCTAATTAAAAGTCGCTGAGTTGACAGAGTTATACGATGTGGGAGGTTTGGACCCCGGCAGGAGCTTATTAAATTTGGATTCTGCATTCAGCGGTTTGGTAAACAATAAACTGAGAGATGTGGTAGAGTTAAAGGAATCGTACTGAAACGATAATGAGATATTTTACTTTTTTTTATTATAAATTATGATACACAAACAGATAACTATCATTACAGGAATAGGTAAGTTGTAATCCAATCAAAAACATAAATGTGAAATGAGAGCCAAGTTCAATATTGCCTTGGTTGTTGACTTCAGCGACAAAAGAAGTGAGATCTAAATGGGTGCCAAGTTCAATGGTCAACCCAGAAATTTATTTATAAGTAACACTATAACATACCTATCATATCTTCTTATAACATAAGATAATGTATTTTGGTAGCCTATGAAGGTCTGTCTTGGCTAGTTTCTATAAACCTACCAACGTATTATTATGTTCGCTTGCTAGTTTCTACCAACAATCCAAATTTTCGGAATTATAAAATAAAAACCGACAAATACTTGTAGGCTTAGAACTTGCGACGGCTATAATTCATATATGAAAACTAGCCAAGACAGACCTTCATAGGCTACCAAAATACATTATCTTATGTTATAAGAAGATATGATAGGTATGTTATAGTGTTACTTATAAATAAATTTCTGGGTTGACCATTGAACTTGGCACCCATTTAGATCTCACTTCTTTTGTCGCTGAAGTCAACAACCAAGGCAATATTGAACTTGGCTCTCATTTCACATTTATGTTTTTGATTGGATATCATTACTTTTTGTAGAAAAGTATATATCATCGTAACGCCGTGGGTCCTTTGAAAAGGACAAATTCAAAACTAAAACTAGACTTTATGTAGGTACCTACCCTAAGTAATAAATATGAAAACCGACTATAAGTAGGTACCTACTCTTAATTGTAAATAAGTAAGTATACCTAAATATATACTTAGTGCTCTGCCTTCCCCGGTATATAGGCGTTATTAGGCACTAATTAGGTTTTTATGTTGAGCGTTTATAATAGAACCTAACCTAATTATTAAAAAATTGCCAGTTTTTTATTTTTTCCTTTGTATTCATGTACTTACCTATCTGCATACCAAATTTTAACTCTCTAGGTCATTTGGAACTGGGTTAGAATTTTGATCTGTCAGTCAGTCAATGATAAAAATGAGGATTTTTGGACATTAATATCTAAATAACTGTTTGAGATAAGCTTATGAAATTTAGAACACATATTTATCTCGCAAGTCACAATATATGAGCCAAATTTGATACGTTTATGTGAAATAGTTTTTGATTTATGAGGGGTTCAAAAGTGGTTCCAAATGGTTCGTGTAATATTACACACGGTGCGGCTCGCCAGTTCTGTTTCTTGAACCTTGGCTTGACACGCTACCGCGTGTCTAGACATTGAACAAAGCCTATCTAGACAGTATTCCTAAGCAGTGTAAACATTATGCTTCCAGTTAAATCTTCAGACGGGAAGAAAGTCTCAGTATCAAGAAATTTGAAAAAAGGAGAGAGTAGGCGTAGGAGTAGGTAGGTAGTTAAATGGATTTTTTTGATAAGTCACTTTTTTTTATTTTTTCTATAAATAGTTTGATACAATTGAATAAAACATAATTTACCTATTAGTTTTTACCTCTCAAGACCAAGCTCACACTTGACCTTATTTGGCCGGCTTTTTCATGTTTTACCAAGAGTGGTTCAAAAACCTAAGTTCCTTAAGGATTCCACCAACACCGGAAAGGCGAGACGGGTTTTCGTGTATGTACCTAAAGTATTACTGACACTAATCGCAATTAATGTTTTTCGCACTCAATTTAACACAAAGCTCTAATGGTATTTGAGCAGCCATGTTGAACACAGTCAAATTGCATTCCGCATGATCAGTGACTCGCGGAAACATGTTTTGTTAAGCGGACCGGAATTCTGATCCGGCGGAGACGGAACGAAGCAAAAGTTGTATCGGTGGCGATTCTTGGTGTTTCAAAAAAGTTGTAGAAGGAGAAAATTTGTTTTGTTTTATGTTAAGGATAAAAATCCTTGTCTTTTGAAAGTGAGCCAAAATCGTGGGTAGTTTTTTTTACCTATTCAGTATTTACATTACGATTTCGATTACGATGCCGTTTTTGAGATTACTTAAATCACATCCGTATTTTAACATTCATTGTTCATAACACTATTTGATACTGTATAAGCTTGGCCATGTCATTTCAACGAATCATAAGCTAAGGTCTTATGCACTTACCAGTTGAACAGCTCACAAATCTGTAGCGCACCCGTTACGAGCGCACCGTAGCCCCTTATGCCAAGCACGTGCTACGACGGCGCTTTGAGCAACTTCATTCGAGTTGCGGAGTTGTTGCGACTACGACGTGTTGGCAACTGGCGTAGCTTATGACGTCACCGTAGAACACACACAGTTGATTCGTATTCATGTTAGGCATCCTCTTTGAATACTATTTCCTGGGGATATTGGATACGGTTAGTCTATGCTGATGAGATAGTATTAAATACTTAGAAAATCAGAGGAAATTTAACTGCTTCTCCGAGGCTTGGAGTTACAAGGTTGGAAAGGATTAGGAATGAATGTAAAAAGCGAAGTCTGAAAGTTGCATCAATTTTAGAAAAGGTAAGAAGTGCAAGGGCTTGATACGGGCATGTTATGAGGAGGGAAGAGAGTCATGTGACTTGAACAGTGATGAGTATGAATGTTAATTAACGTAATAGTATAGGAAGGCCGATAAAGACATGGATGTATTGCGTGAGAGATGATATAGGAGTGAAAGAAGTAGACAAAGAGCTGACGAATGCCAGGTCCGAGTGGAAGAAGTATACATGTTGCACCACTTAGCATGGGACTATGGCAGGATATTGATGACAGTTGCTTGGATATTCGAACCCACGCCGTTCTAACACCGCCAAATCGCGTTCAGATTAATTCGTAATTCACTACTGAATATTTTCTAACCTTTTAAAATGTTAATACTATGCAACCTTAAGAACTTATAATATAAAAGAAGAAGCACAAATTTGTTAAGTAACAACTAACGTTCAAAGGATCCGATAAGTACTTTTCTCCATTGGTGAAGCAATCTTTGATTTATGCCTTTCGTATCTTTATTATTGTATTGTTGTTTTTGTTATAGGAAATAAATTTCATTCATTCATTCATTCATTGAGTTTAAGTGATCTTTATATAGCTCACAATTATAGGGAAGTGAATTCGGCGGTAAGATTTTCAGCCGCTCTCATAATAAGATCCAATTAATTGGCATTCCAACTTGTTCAAACATTAATTGAAGTGCAATCTCTTAATACACTGATCTGTGGATGCAGAAGGTATAAAATAATATTATACACCGTGAAATTTAACTGGTTGTTTTCCCGTAGCAAAACAATTAGCCTTTAATAGTACTATCGAATCATTATAGTAATTTCGTGAAAAAAAAAACATATATTTTTTGATATTTCAAAAAAAATATCATCGAACTCGAAAGCGTGAGAAGCGATAGTTATTTTTAGTGATCTGACGTAATAAGATACTGCTTGCCGCATGAAATTGATGATTAAAGCTAAAGAAACTCTACGGTTTAAGTAATAAATCGATTCGATCGTGCTTTCGAGTTTTGTTTGGTTTGTTTGTTTAAAAACTGCACAAATCCATTTTTACTACTAAGATAGAATCATTTTACTACGGGAAAACATACACTAAAATTTCAAGGTATATAAATGGCTGACCGACAAATGGAGCAAGTTTGCCATCGATATACCTGTTAACCCCCGACGCAAAAACGACGGGGTGTTATAAGTATGACGTGTCTGTGTGGGTCTGTGACATCATAGCTCCCGAACAGCTGAACTGTTATTGACTGTTATTGAATTTTATAAAATTGACGAAGTAAACTCGAAATACATGGTAATAAACTAATATCCTTACACTTACAATTTTCATGACCTCACTCCACCTGATGGTAAGCGGTCGTGATGTCCACATATGACAGGGTGGTCGACCTCACCCTGAGGGCCTGCTAAGATGCCGTTTCACAATCCTGTAAAAAATCCAGAAAATCTTGATCCTGAAAAAGCGTCGATGGCCGAGTGCTTAAGGTCGTTGCTTACCATGCGAGAGGTCGCCAGTTCAAATCCCGCCAGGTACCAATGTGTTTTTCAAATTTGAAATTCATATGTACCATCATTTGACGTTTTAACGGTGAAGGAAAACATCTCAGAGGCCTACGGGCGGTTTAATACTCTTAAACCAGGTTGTTCATCAACCATACGATAAGAAGAAGACGATCCTGTAGAGACCGGAAATTATTTTGTTTGTGTTAGCCTTATCACAGTATATTTTGGGTAATACAAAATATGAATTGCTACAGCTACAAAGGTGCTAAACCTCCCAACCGACACGGCCTACGTGTCTTTTCGCGTCAATCCATAACTTTTACACAGCGACAGACGACCTACATACCAAAGAGATTTACTGGTCGTGTCGCGCTGAGTTACGGCCATCGACTACCTCGATATTTGACACATTACTGTAATTGTACCCCATTTGTAGTGTTTAACGGCCTATTTAATTGACCAATGGCAATCGTTTGAAAGGAAGCTTTATGTCTGTTCGATGTCACGCTTTTTTAACTTCTAGTGTTATCGATTACTCAAAGACAACCATTAGTGACTCTTGTTAACCGTATGTGGTACATGCTTATACTTTGCCGAAATATGACAGTACGGGAACAGAGAATGCACTTGTGGTGTGCACTATAAAATGTCCTGCGCACTTGGCTGGCTGATCTCAATTGAGTCCGGCCGCCATGGACGAAATCCTTGTAACGCTTTACATACTTATTTAACAGTCATAATTTTTAAATGAGGATAGGTCATGATAATCATACTAGTAAATCGGGATACTTCACAAAATCAAATAACAAAGCAGGAGCAATAACACATTTATTGAAATCATACATAACGCATAATTTAATGTAACAATTTTTTATCGTCATGATAAATACAGATAAATATTTCAATAAACATTTTACATCCGCATACCATGCAGATACTTAACTAAATAAATAAATATATATCTGGGACATTTCCACACACGATCATCTGACCCCTAACTAAGCAGAGCTTGTACTAAGGGCGTCAGAGACTGATATACACACATATATATTTTCTAAAATACATACTTAAATACATAATCACACCCAGACACGGAACAAACACCGATGTTCATCACACAAATATTTGTCCCGAGTGGGAATCGAATCCACGACTCTTGGAACCGCCAGCCAGGGTCACTAAGCACTGTTCCACCGAGCCAGTCAAGTAAGTAACTAAGAGGTTTCGTTCCTCATTTCTGCCCCATGCCATCAAGTCATAGAATACCCTTCCAGCTTATGTGTATCTTGTATCCTTCAGACTGAACGTGAAACGGCAAAGGTTCTATCGTGCCTGTCAACCTCATTAATACACCTCACGGCTGTTTCCCACCAGCTTCAGTGAGGTCATCTTGAACGTTGTTTGTATATTAAAAAAACATTTATTTTTGAAACAAGGTAAATTTTACATTTTCCACAACAAAAACAAGAATGGATAATCCAACACCGTACAAATACATATAGAACACGCTTATTATTTGTTTAAGACTAAGACTTGAAACAATATCTCCATTCAATTTTGATTTATACATTTCATTGTTAACATTAGTGCCGGTGAGTCCAATGTAATTAGTCAGGCCGGCTTCAAAGAGCCTTGCTCCGAGACTTTGAAACAACTGTATAAAAGGATCGCCTCGATGGAAATAAAAACTCAAAGGCAGAATATTCACTGTCTCTTTTAAAACGTAAAAAGGTATACGCCCATCACCTTCGACATACATATGCAGCTCATGCAAATAAACTCTCTCATCCAAAATTGCCGCTGCATTCAGAGAACCATTATTTTTAAGGCTCCGTAATGGATCATCAACTACTATAATAAATTCTTCCCCTATCTCACAATCATCGGATATGTACGCACCAGTGGATAACATATTAAAACTAGGCACGAAGAAATAGTACTGGTTAGAACATAGCTCGGCTATCGACTCTTTTTTATTATGATAGAAGTCTTTATCTAGTAACAAATTCACCAGAAACTTTTCACATACTGCACGCAAGAAAAGTGATATCAATATCCAACATAAAAATATTAATCTAACAGATTTCTTTAATGTGACTGGGCGCCCTATTAAAATACCGACAAAATTCAAAATGGTATTGGTATAACTGTCATCTCCCACTTTGCGAGTAAAAACTCTAAGAGTGGATATAAGGTAAAATAACAATACACCTGTTGAAAATATAAGCGACCAAGTTGTGTGAGAAAAATTGAGAAACAAATTTAATGAATGTTTTTGATCATGTTTTAGTGCAACTGCTATTATTTTTGCATTCAGCAAAAAGTAAACTGAGCTTACATTCGTGATGTGTTGATAAAAAAACAAACCTCCAATCATCATGTCGATTTCATTGTTTTGTAGTTTTTTTATTAATTTGCTTTTATTTGCAACTGGTTCAAAAGTAAACTGAGATCCGATAACTTCAGGAGAGTGCTCCAAAATTACTTTCATAATATTGAATTCAATTCCTGAATAATTGGAATTCGCATGTGAAGTGTATGGTTCTGATATGAGAGCACCTATGCGAATGAAACACATTTCAATCGGATTTTTGGGATTTTCAATAGAAAAACCACCACGGCAATCAAACTGTAGATATTTTAATGATGAACTTTCAGGATCTTTACAACGGGACAATCCATAGTTATAGCTTAAATTATTATGATTCACATGAAGCAATACTATTGAAACATCAAAAATGAAATAAGCTTGTAATGTAAGCTGTATTTTTATGACATCCACAGTTGGATGTGCTATTACAATAAAACTACTATTTGACGACCAGTATGAGCAGAGACAGTATTGAAGTACAGAATCCAGTTGAACCACCGATTTAATATATATTAAATATTGCTGCATCTCTAATGGAATGTCTATTCTTACAATACAACTTTCCTGTATTGTATTATATAATTGCAAACTATATTTTCCGCTTCGTGTTAAAAGCACTTGCAAATTGTCCATCTCACCGGTAGTAAGGTTCCCTCTAAAAAACACCAATTTATTTATTTTGAAAAGTTCCTCTATGTACTCGTACAAGCATTCGTGGACATTGTCCATCTCGTTTATTTTTATTATGTCCGAAGCGTCCGCAAGCGGCACTAAGAGCAGTATCAAGATCTTCATTTTTGAAAGTCCCTTATTGGGGTGGCTACAAAAACTTTTATTTTACGACTCCTAAAACGCGTCTGGGCGAGTCCTGACGACCTCAGAGAATATAAAACCACGCCTCCCTTATTATGTTAGCTTTGGACACATTTTTTAACGGAACGGACATTTTACGCGGCGATAATATGGGTTTTGTTAAGAGGCAGGATGACTTAAAAATCTCCATTTATAATTGCAAAGAGCTTACGTCTTTTCATCCCGTTTGTGGCCGGGATAATAAAGGTTGCATTGCGTTAGCATACAAATTGGTTATTCACATCGAGTTTGCATACAATGTTTTATAGTGACTTTACAGTGTTCCCTTATTTAGTGTAACAAAGTGGCAATTTATTGTTTATAAAATGATTTTGTAGCAGCATACTTGATAATAATAAAAGTTTATTTCCAAACCTTAACAATATAATAATACATGACTTATATAGTTAAAATCTTCGAGAGATCTTACAAAATGGTTGATGCCCTGACCTTCAACAGGAAAACTTGAGCTTTGAAAAATCAGTGGCTCAGCTCCTATTTGTACGGGTATTTTTACGTTTATTACCAAGTATAGCAGCCCTGTTATGAAAAGGGTTTTGGAATATTCCAAAAAATTAAAAATAAACACTTGATCACTTACCTAAATTTCCAAAACTGGTTAAAGTCGTAACATACATGTTATATAATGGATGTATGTTCCCAAAATGTCTGTAGAGATATTAACCCAATTAAGCCTTCACAGCATACATATTTCATTTAATAATCATTTTTAAAGAATAAAGTTTACTAGAATGCGGAACTATTAAGGAATAAATCCATAGTCCGCCCCTTAAAAGCCGAAATTACCTAAAATAGTAATATTCGGTAAACGCTATTACTTATCCAATTCCAGTAAGTGTTAGTCGACTGACTACAAGTCAGTTAATCTTCGCTTGATGGATTGACCTTACTGTTTTAATATTTCATTGTTCACTCGTGAACGTAAGCTGTTCAATTATAATTATAACATTGTTTCATTTTCCGATGTTTCGGTTGGCTTCGTGGAATGTAATCCATCGGTTGTGTAAATGAGGATTGAATAAGTTATTATATGGATGACTAATGTACACGTACTATATATTGTATTATTGTATTTTACTGATAAATTTCTGGAATTCTGTAATATACATTATGAATATAATTTAATGTAACTCTCTAATGTTTTATTGTTTATCTTTTGTTTTATTTTTTCATTATGCTTCAGTTTTGCCTTTTAGTTTTTAAGTAATAATTTTAAGACATAATGCTGAGAGAAAGCCTTTTTGAGACATTCTAGTCGAGTTTTAAGTTATTTTGTATTTCGAGTATTATTTTGAGATTGTGCTAAATAAATATTTCCCTTTCTTTTTTTTCTTAAACTGCAACAAAAAAATTTTTTTTCTTTACTTTAAGAAAACGCAAATGAAACACTGCTTTAGTCCTTATTTTATGTGGGTACATCCAAGCCCCGATCCTAGGAACGACGACTCGTTAGAGCCGGAAGTCCTTTCTTGTCTCTTTCAAACAAGAAAAAGTGCGTATAACATTCCCCACGTAAAAAGGAGTTTTTAATCTGATGCTTCTCAGGAACAATAGTCCAACGTCTAGCTAGAAAAAAAGGTAATTTAGAAAATCCCCACCTTTACTACGTATACATACCTAAATTATATCATGGACATTTGTGTTTGCTTAGTTTACTGTATGCTTGATAGTTACAAGTAAAGTAACCATACCGTACTACGTTTAATTTATAACTAATTCACTTGTAAAAAATAAGCCTATGATCTCACTAACCAATTCTACTCTACCGCAGGAACAGAAACTCGTTAACACCGGAAGTTTAACCCACTAAAAAGATGCTACAAGTATTCCCTACGTAAAAATGACTTTTTGATCTAACCATAGTCCAAAGTCTGGTGACGAATGTGATCAATGCAACGCCCGTACTAAAGCGGCTTAGAATTCGCACGAAATAGTACGATTTTTTTTGAAGGCATTTCGTACGGATGACGTTGAATCGCACATGCGATTTAATCTTATTATTGAAAGTGGACGTTTAGCACGTTCGGGCGAATGAATTTCGTGCGAACCCACTAAGCTACTAAATCACGCAAAGCATATTTGGCAACTTACAATCGTTCCCGCAATCAATCGCTTGCAGTGCGATGACGGCCCCGACACGATGATTCATGTGACGTACCGTTGACGTATGCAAGCATGCATGCAGCGATGCAATGCTTAAACACCCTTTGTTGTGACGCTAACAGATGCAGACTATGCAAACAATAGATTTTGTAACAAACACTTGACATTAACGGAGTTTCTTTATACATGTTAATTCGCGAAAGCGAAAAGCGCAAAAGCGAGAGAAAAAAGTAAAAAAATATGCCAATACGTTTTTAACATTTAAAAAATACGCATTCACCTAGGTAGAATGTATTTCAGCTCTTTTAATACAAATTATTACCTATAACGCCTTTCAATCATACAAAGCGACCGTTTACAGCGGACTATTTTAATTAAGATTTCCAAAGCTTAAATTATGCATCTCATATCGGAATTTCAAAGGACTACCTCGATTTGTTATTACTCAAACAAATCAAAAACAATAAATTAAGAATCAGCCCCTAATAATAGTTTTTGAAATAATGGAACGCGAAATTCAAAAATTCTGAGTAGGTAAATCAAGCGAATGCCCGATGTCAATTTGTTCTTGTGTTCGTAATGAGTGGCACAAACTTCACTATCTGTCACTAATTTATACTACAAACTCAAAAGGTATTGTCTTTTTGAGTCTTCTCACTTTCTAATGAATAAATTCGAGCAAGTTATCGAAATCGTGTATGTAAATAAGTATGCATAATACATTTACGTGCTTAAACCATCTAGAATCGCAGGTCCTTGCAACCTGTCATACCAGATTATGCTTGTAATATTTTATTGAACGCGACGTAATATTTCACATCTCGATATAGTGTTAATTTCGGGAATGCGTCCCGGCACCCATAATTTACGGCGTACAGATTAAATGTACGCACTCATCGGATGGAGTTCGGTACCGCCCTGCATTATTTATGGACTATTATATTTGGGATTTGGTGCAGGGGCAATCCCATGGGAGAAGGAGGTGCTAGCCCTGTAGAATGTGGGATGCTTTCTGCCCACGACTTTGCCCGCGTGAACTCGTTTATCGAGCAACGCATTACTTCCTTATAGTAGAGTCGGTTAACAAGTATCCTAGAGCTTTTTATTTGTGGATTAAGTGCTACTTAGAGATATAATTAAAATTTCATCATCATCAGTATCATCGGCCCCACTGCTGGGGCAGGGACCTCCCTAAACTAGGGCGATAGGGCCTTAGTCAACCACCCTGGCTAAGTGCGGGTTAAATTTAAATTTAAAATTTTAAAAAAAATATTTTGCCCAACTACTACTACTATAAATAGGTTAATATCGGTATTTCAAGTCCCCTTCAACCTAGGAATTAGTGTGATTCTTGTCCAATTTAGTTAGCTTTCTCCTGCTCTATGTGTCCACTAAATTCCATCTTAAAAAGTACAGTACTTTTGACGTGAAAGTGACAGACAGACAGGTAATTAATTCCACACAAGTAGTATCAGTAAGGGGGCCAGAATTACATTTTAGGAATTTGGTGCATGGGTGGTCACCCCTGCGATAGGGAGGCTGAATGCTTGCTGTGCAGGACTTGAAACGAGAAACTGCACCCAGTGTCTGAATTGCCCTTTATTGGGTGGTGGCAAACGTCATTGGGATTGAGATTGATGATCATTGATGGTACCGATTTGGGTACACACTCGTAAATTTGGTCCTATTTTTCTGCATTCATTAAACTTTTATGTATAATCGTTAATTGCTGTTATAGCAAACAGATATGAAAATGTTCTCAGATCCGTTTGTCGTTGTCAAAGAGTTAGAAGAACTTAACATGAGATTTTTTAATTTTATTTTAGGTAGACTTTCAGGAAACGAAGTCATAATATATTATCCTTAAAGGGATATAAGGGATGGCCATTGGTATAACATACGTAAAATATAAAAAAATGCTATGATATCGACTACCTGATATTGCAGTCAAAAGGGTAACTAATTTATGAATTTAAGGTCCTATTTTAACCAAAACACCTTCACTGGTAACAAAATCACATCGTCAGCCTATAAGTCCGTCCACTGCTGGACGCAAATCCCGTAACAACACTTACTTCACAATAAAACTTTAACTTTGACTTTGACTTATTTGTTCTTCCGTATTTTTGCACCATTACTTCTTGTGCGCTCATAAAAGTAAACAGCAAAACAAACCGGATTAAGACCACCCGACGCGGTTAATAAATCTCGCACTACGTAATGTATGGTGATAATCTATGCTGCATCCCATACCCGCGGGATTATGGCCTTTATTCCCATAGACACATGGGTCACCTTGAGTGACGCTGGAGCTATTTGCGGCCAATACCGTTTACCAGGCGACAACTTCTTGGCCGGTCGCCACTCGATTGAGGCTCACTGCCAGCTTTGCAGCCAGCCGCTAGAGAAATGGTACATTTGGATACGTCTTACTACAAGATGTAGCATTATGTGGCTTCTTGATATCGTGAAAGCAAACTAAGCCAACATTCTATGGTTTGTTGTTGCAGCTTTATATATTGGCGATGTAAGTATTTTGATAAAATTGTATGCGTACTTTCCGACCGCGCGACTCGGTTCCCGTAACGCTGTTCGCAAACTATTGGGTAGTCTCGTAATGCGATCGAGTTTATTTACTTTTTATTATTAAGTTACGTAAAAAGTAGTTTTTCATTTTCATTGAAATCAGTTCATAGGAGTTATCCTATAGCTATCAAAGCGCAACAGATTACAATATTACTAGTGACCCGTTCTCTACGGGTAAATTTTACATATAAACTCCCTATTGCTAAACTAAAACCGTTGTGTAGCTTTAAAGATAGAGACTTCCTCTACTTTGACTTTGTTTTTTTACTATAAAGTGATAAATAATAAATTGACTCTGCTTATCTGCTGTTTATTATTACATACATACGTATACGTATGTAAATAAATAAACATACGAGACATTCCCATACACGGTCATCTGACCCCAAACTAGACAGTGCTTGTACTATGGGTGTCGTAGACTGATAAACATACGTAGATATCTTTTTTAAATACATAATCCCACCCAGACACGGAACAAACAAATGTTCATCACACAAATATTTCTCCCGAGTGGGAATCGAAGCCACGACTCTTGGAACCTACCATTAAATGCCATTAATATCTTAATACGCTCAATTACCTTGCGAAGCTTCGCTTATAGGATACCTATGGTGTGTAGGATAATCGGTTGTTTACGTTTCATCACCAGGAGCGCCGATCGCTCTTAATAATTTACCCAATGTGCTTGCCTTAGCTAGCCCTTTGACACAAAGAAGTAGATTAAATTGAATTAACAGTAAAATGAAATGAATCAGACAAATAGGGCTAAATTATACAATGTTTTCCAAAAATATACAACATGTATCCATTCTGAAACTTAAAATCAGAAATATTGTTTTTATTTTTAATTATAATGATGTACCATTTAAAATGCCATCATAAAACTATTTTCAAGTTTTAAAATAACGTATTTTTTTTTCTAATTTAATGTTCACTTCTACGGAAAGTATTTCCATTACCACAAGCCCTGTAAAGAGCTCGAAACGTCCGGGCTCTAAATAATTATGTTTAGGTCATACGAGAGTTTAATTCGCAGAATCCGTTTTTTTTAAATGTGTTTGCGCCAATAATAGACAATACTATATCATTATGCAAGCGCCATGATCACGGGTCAATAGTGCCGAAAGTTATATTCCAAAATTAGTGTTATTTTAATAATGTTAGTAGTATTCTCACAAAAACCAGAAAACCGAATACATTTGAGATATGTTTCCTTAAATTATCGAGTTCTCGATATTACGGCACTGCTGACCATGGCGCTTGCAACAGTGTCGAAAAGGCGAGACGACTAAAAAAATATTATTAGTCCGTAATTTAGATTATTTAAAAATATTGTACACGTATTTTTTATTTTGTTTCACAAACAAGAAATTATGAAGATAAAGTGCTTAGAAGTTTCGTATGACGTCACTTTTAGGTACAATTTTTGCGTAACTGTGACGTCACAAGCCCCCACTCCAAAAGTTTGATAAGCTATAATTTTGTCATTTTTCAATCAAATGAAAAACAAAAAAATACGTGTCGCATATTTTTGTATAAACTAACTTACGAACTAAATAGAATAATAAGACTTTGACCCAGTCGTCACGCCTAATATAGGGAAATCAGTCGGACGCCTTACTATTACTTTTCTAATGTGCACAACGATGACAGTTTAAAGTTAAAAACTATATCATATCGTTTTCACCGCGCCCTTCTATCTGGCAGCGCGTTTGTTTGCGTTCGATCACGGCGCCCGGGCCGTGCATAATTCACGCTCCAATCGCGCGCGCACTGTTTTATTCAGCCGCCCTCCTAACTGTTGCGATTATACGTAGCTACTGCAGGGACGTTTGGGCGGGAAACGATCCCTTCCATAATGACAGTTCCAAAATGGCCGCGACAGCATGCATTTTTTTTTTTTGATGAACTAAGTGATACTTGAACATTAAAAGTTTAAAGCCTGCAAATCTAAAACCTGGAAGCAATTATTTTTGTTTCAAAAAATTAAATGTTTATTATTAATACGTTACAGAAAGAAAAATCAAGTACATTTAATAATTATTTTGACACTTTTTAGACTCACTCTTATTAGACACCAAAAACCTGCTCACAAACACGTAAAGTTAAGTTTTGAAGTAAAGTAGATTTCATTGTACTCTTCGCTTTATGTAAAACTAATATATCTGATTTTATTATGGCTACTCGTAGAACTGATTAAATAAAAAGTTAAAAACTAAAACCCAACTACGACAAAAAACGACGCTGAAAAAGTATAAAACAAGACTTTTAGAACACTGAACTGAACAAAGTTGCTTATGTAGTTCCAAGTAAATGGACACAGTAGACTCTACCAAAATGCTTATGTTGAAAATTGACAATAATGTCATACAATACTATTTTGAAGTATGCAATATTTACTATGTAGAGATAAGTTTTCATGTTTGGAAAACCGCAGTCACACGTTGTCAAAGTGCTACGGTAGGTAGGTACTTGTGTATGGAACGTGTGACTACGCCTTTCCAAACATGAAAACTTATCTCTACATAGTAAATATTGCATACTTCAAAATAGTATTGTATGACATTATTGTCAATTTTCAACATAAGCATTTTGGTAGAGTCTACTGTGTCCATTTACTTGGAACTACATAAGCAACTTTGTTCAGTTCAGTGTTCTAAAAGTCTTGTTTTATACTTTTTCAGCGTCGTTTTTTGTCGTAGTTGGGTTTTAGGTTTTAACTTTTTATTATTTGTACTATTTTGGTGTTAAAGTGTATTTGTCTACGTTGCATATAGCATATACACGGTATATTTATTTTAATTTTGTCCGCTAGAGGGCGCAATACTAAATTTGGTGACAAGCTATAAAGCTCATAACTAACAGAATATCAAGGCCCTTCTAATGGTACTGCAGTGGTCTTATTCTGTTAAGTAGTAAAGAAGCTATGAACGAAAAGATGTGAACTATATGCAATCAGTCCATGAATATACGTAAAGTCACATGCAAATGCTAGTAATATATATATATTTAAAATGTACAAGTAAAGCGCTTTCCAATGATACCAAACACGGCGTATTTATCTTAACTTTATTTTTTTACTCTGTATGTTTTGTCCGCTAGTGGGCGCCACATTAGATTTTGTGAAACCCTATATAACCTATAACCAGCGGACAATTAAGACGCTTCTAATGATATGTCATTTGTCGAATTCTGACAAGCAATTTAGAAGTTATGTGGAAACAGATGAACATACATACATACATACAAACATACATACATACATACATAGCCTGTCAAAATCATAACCCTCCTTTTGCTTTGCCGTAGTCGGGTAATTACCTGTCTCCCCAAATTATAAAAAAATATATATTTCCTCTCAAACCTGTTCACAAAAAATTGTAAATAAAATAAATATAAGAATCTTTAGTGGGCAATATAAGTCTACGACAAGTATTTGTGCATCTTGAACCTTTTTCGTAGAGCACGCAACATATTCCACTGCTTCTTCTGCATCTGATCCCATTGGTCGCCGCAGAGTGATGTTATAGCGTTAGGTTAGGTTATACAACCTAAAGGCTCCCTTAATTAATGGTCTACCCAACACAAAAATATTTCTTAAATTTAAACCAATAGATCCTGAGATTAGCTTTATAATATTAGTTTAGACTAGTACGGATATAGATTTCTCCTTACCTACCTTCCTCGCGTAAATTGCATCTCTCAGATTTTTCTGTCTTCACTCCGCGAATCAAGACAGTCAATTTTGTCACATAAAATATAAGTATTTTAAAGCTAGTCTTTTGTAAAGGGATCCACGTGAACTCTAAGCCGTGATAAGTCAGATTGGAAAAAGCAATCATCTCTGATTCTAAGTCTCCCGGCTAAGTTACTATAAAAAGTGAAGACTGAGAACATCTTTCAGAACATGCAATAACTTGTAATAGAAAGAACAAGGATTTAATGGAAGAAGTTACATAAATACAGCGTTGTGGTAGTAGTGCATTTATATTTAAGTTGGCAGAATATCCTATAATCCTTATTTTCGCATTATCGTTTCAACAAAATATTCGTATAATAAATAAATTTCGGGGACATTTCCACACAAGGTTATCTGACCCCACACTAAGCAGAGCTTGTACTATGGGCGTCGGAGACTGTTATCCAGGAGAGTATTATGTTATATAATATATAACATATCCATACATACATAATCACACCCAGACACGGAATAAAGAAAGTATCGCAGCTAGTTAGGAATAGCGGTAATAATAATACTTTCAAGTCAAGTGAAGCTCATACCCACTAAAATGTTATTGATATACGTTGTTCATCTATTTCAGAATATTGTCCAGCCGTCACAGACCGAAATACAACAATTTATCTTTGAATATTTTTTTAAACCTACGAAAAACGAGTATTACTCCATCATGTCGGGTTCCGTTCTAAACAAAAACCGAAAATAAAATCAGGTTTGATAGTGGGTCCCTCATCAAATATTTATTTCATTTAAATTTACCGTATTTTATTTCTAAAGTGAACATATAACTAAATTTGTAAAAATTGAATCTATACAGATAAATAAAATTGAAGTGAGTGTCTGTTTGTAATGTTTAAATTTGTTTGTTTTACTAAATAGGTATGAATGTATATCAGATACCAATACCAAAAATACTAATAAAAAAAATTTGTCTGTCTGTCTGTTTGTTTTCGCTAATCTCCGGAACGGCTGGATCAAATGAGACGGAACTTTCACTTATATAAAGCTAATTATTTAAGGTTACACATAGGCTACTTTTTATCAAAATCGGTCCAGCCGTTGCAAATTGTACATGTAATATCTCTGGAATTACTTATCGGATTTTAAAAATTCATTTACTGATAAAGCGTTTGAGCTATAAAACATCTCCAAATTCCTACGGGATCAGGAGCTACGTAGGTAATACAAAATATGGATGCCCATAAGTAGACAAAGTATCCACCAAGATGAACCTTCTGTTTAGGGTAATAAGGACTACTTCTTTTACGAAATGGTCGCGTTGTCAGCGATCAAGTGATTAGATATTTTCGCGTGAAATGTATCGGACTGTATGGCCTATTGCTATGGAAAGTATGGTTCATCGTCAAGCAATCAGTGTCGTAAGTTCAAATCTTCGTAGTACCTACAACATTTTTAAACTGAAATTTTTTTGCTTCTCTTTTTTTTTGTGAAAATCATGAAACCATGCGATGCAGGTGAATTTAAAAAAAAAACTTCAAGATGAAACCGTTATTTTCAGAATTTTTTATTCGTATAAAATTGTACCGTTAAAGTTGAGGCATGATTGTTCATAAAATGACCCATAGATGGCATCGTGCTTTGTACAGCATGCCATAAATGCTGTCAAGTTTGATATAACATGAGTAGGTACGTGTTAAGTTTTTTGGTTGTTCAAAAGATGGCACTGTGCTCCACGTATTACTTCGATATTATATTATGGGATTTTGTATGTAGGTAGGTATACCATTCGTCAAAAATGTGAAGTTTGTCTTTTGGAATTGATAAATTTCGAGTGCCATTAAATTACGTAAATTACCAGAAGGGTTCTGAATCGACAACATGTATCGACAATATTCTAATTGTTGCCTTTTTTCTATTTTAATTTAACAAAATATTGTGATCTACTTGACATATTGTTATGCTGTCAATATTTACGAAAGCATTAAAATTTCCATAATTACCGAATTGAAGAAGGTTGGTTGGCTAAAAATAGATTGTTATAATCCTCAAGGGTTTGGTATCAGAAAAAGGATGAGATGATCACAATACGATTAATACATTGAGTGCACCAACTGGATATTAACTATTCAATCAAATTACACCAATTCAATATCGATTTCTAAACATAATATGAAAATCTATATAAAAGTGTAGCAGCAGCATAATTTATTCGGTAAAGCATTACATTTGAAAGGAAAAAATGAGGGGTTTGCCGGGGATTAGGAAGAACATGATTCAAGCACACAGTATATCCAACTATCATCATCATCATTATCAGCTCATATACGTCACCACTGCTGGGGCACGGGCTTATCCTAAACTGGGGCGATAGGGCCTAAGTCAACCATGCTGGCCAAGTGCGGGTTGGTAGACTACACAACCTTAGAATGTCTTCGTAGGTGTGCAGTGTGCGTTTCCTCACGATATTTTTCTTCACCGTTAAAGCGTCGAATAATCATACATAGGTATGAATTTAAAACTTGAAAAACACAGTGGTACGTGGCGGTGTTTGAACAGGCGACCTCTTGCATAGCAAGCAACGACCTAAACCACTCGGCCATCGACGTTTTCCTCTCCAACCATAAATACTGCTACCTGGCTTTGGAATAGGTCGTCCTATATTTCACTTTGATCGATGAACAATTAGGATGACTTGAAGATGATCTATTCAATGTGAGGAAGCTGTTCACTATAAACTTAGATTTTAGGATTTCGTACGTCGAAAAGAATAAACAAGCGTCAAGGAGGAAATATCAAACTGAAAGTTACATAAAATACTCAGGTCTACTGTCCCTTCAGCTGAGCCAACACAATCAAAAGAAACAGCCATTTATGCTGCCAATTTTTGACACTCGCAAAGGGAACCACAATCTGCGAAGAACTCAGAATCTCAAAATTTAGAATAAAGTAACGTCCTATAACACAGCGAATTCTAAAAAGAAATCGCGCTGTGCGAGTCCGTCGTGCACTTGGCCTTTTTATCCCAATTCACAGACCACATCATTATGTGGTCTGTGAATTGGGATAAAAAGAATATAATGGAAATAGAACCCACGACTCATTAGTCGTGGGTTCTATTCCACTCAGCACAAATATTTCTGAGGTGAATATCGTTGTTTGTCCCGAGTCTGGTTATGCTATTTAAATATTTTAGTGAATACCACTGTTCTGATTAAAACAAGTTCTAAAGCTTCGTACCACGGGATCAGAACAGTTAATGTGATGTTGTGTAATATACTTATTTATTACACGGTAAACGATTGATGATGATATTAACCAAAATGATTTTGTTTTAAATGTTTCTTCCGGTTGACTAACTTCTTGAATGGCAGAAAAGATTTTGACGGGACTTTTATTACTTTTATTTATACGACTACTTTTAGTTAAAAAAATATTCAACATCCTGTAGTTCACGCGAACGAAGTCGCGGGCACAGCTAGTTATAAATAAATAAGCGTGTCCACGCTGTAAAGAGCTCGATATGTTGAGTCTCTAAAAAATATGTTTTCTAAATACAATATTTAGTGTTCGTTCACAATATAGATAGTACCATAAAAATAAAATAAATCGTATTCTCTGAATATTTCAAACTTTCATCAATCTGTTGCTTTAATCAGTAGCAATACTGAAATAACATTATTTGTCCCTTTAAATTCTGAACATCAAACGGCAACAAAGTAGTGTAATAACTATTGCGGAAATAGCCTACTGACAGACATCGGAGTAGTTTACTAAATAGGTAGTAAATTGTGGACTTCGATTCCGTGGATGCACGAAACCCTAAAAAGTATCATGTGACCAAAAGCAAGTAGCGTGTCGCGTGCCAGAACAGGTATGTAGCACTGTTTTTTTTTGTTTCCACCCAATTGTCATGTAGGTACCAATTGAGACATCTGATGTTTCGTTTCTGTGTTCCAATATAGTACATGGTTTTTGAAAGCAGTTTGATTTTTGGTAGGGGTTTTCTTCTGTCGCTCAGTTTAAAAAAAATGTTTATTGTTAACAATTGGGCGTCATAATAGTCTTGGGTTATTTGCATTAAGTTTATTATCTTTTATATGTTGCACAGTCTCAGTATAAATGATGATATCGATGACAGATGACATCCTAAAGAAAGTCTAAGAAGAGTTTATCGAGTTATTTTTGATTTTTTAAGAAGGTAATGGACACGCTTAAGTAACTAAATACCATATTGTTTACCTACCGGAGGCCATAAATATGGTTTCCGAATATTTTATCCGTCATTATGAAAGTTGAAAATAACTGAAAGGATTTGAGAAACCGTAAGATAGTCCTTTTAAAAATATTTTATCGGTCTTCATTGCTCGTGGTTTCAGATTGTGTTTTCGTTATTTTTTAAGGATTTGAGTGGTGTTTTTTTGTACCTATCTAAGCTTTTAATTTATTTATTTATTTCATGTTGCAGGTGTTTCGCGTGCTTTTTATTATTCAGAAATGATTTTTATCATATTGATAACATATACCACTATCAGTAAGTAAGTACAACCAGCAAACTTGTTTAAAAATTCAAATATTTTTAGATAATTAGTGTTAAATAAGTATAACATTTTTACGGGCTTTCATGGTTTTAAGTAAGTCTAAGAAAACAGAATCTCTAACTCAATGTGGATTCACATAAAAATCTTGAAGTAAATAAATAAGTCACAGATTTCATATTACCGAGAATGGTACCTAATCAATAAATTATGAATGTATAATTAGAAAGCACAACCGGAGATTTAAAATTTTTGCTTTTCCATTTTTAAAATTATTGTCACATGACATCACATTGTAGCTTTGTTTTGCAAAGCTACTATGATCACTGTGTAATAGTCAAGTCCCAAGCTTTACTATAATTTTATAAGGCAAGAGAGAAAACTTTGAAGAAAAGCCTTTGTATACGTGTGTAAGTATATAACAGAACATACATAATTGAGTGGCTCGTCACATCACGCGTCGCAGCCGACAGCCGACCTGCATACACACTGTACTCACCCTTTCAACTCGGCAAATAAGAAGGCGCTCAGAACAAGGGAACGCCATCAAAAAATCAGGGGCACGCGTAGAACAAACTGTTGAATAAAATATTGAGGTCCGCGGCAAGGAGCTCGTGCTGTAGGGATGGTAGGCGATAACAATCGTTTGTTTATTTAATTTTCAATTTAACAAATTAAGAGACCTACCTGTAAGTTTCTTAATAGTTTTAAGGCATATAGACCACTGTATTTGTAAACTGAATAACGGTTTGTCATTATAAACCAAACCACACACAAACACAAGCCGTTTAAAAACGTAGCAAATAATTAAACGTATATTCTGGGTGAACTACTGCCCGTGGATAAAGCGTTATACCTACTCGTACATATTAGACATGATGTAATGTTTTGAATTGGTATTTATATTTAACACGTTTTATATATAACTAGCGACCCGCCCTCGCTTCGCTTCGGGTATATCTCTATCTCTATATAATATATTTCAACCCCGTAAGGGATTTTACATACAGAAGTTATGTAATATCGCGTTGGAAGTAAGCTTAACGTTCATTAGGGTACCTGCATGCCAAATCTCTAATCGTCTATCTATATCGCGGTTTAGGTTTTTTCATACAAAAGTTTTTTCCCTATTACTCCCGTTCCCGTGGGAATTTTACAATATCCTGTTGCAACTAAGCTTTTAATTTATTAAGGTATCTCCATGTCAATTTTCAAGCGTCTAACTTATGCGGTTAGTATTTTTTCATACAAAAGGATTTTCCCGTTATTTCCCGTTCCCGTGGGAATTTCGGGAAATCCTGTCCTAACGGATGCCTACGTCATAACATCTACCTGCATGCTAAATTTCATCTCGATCCGTCCAGTGGCTGTGACGACTTTCATCCGCGTAGAGATGTTTAACGGCTAAAACATTACTCCTTTATAGCGCAGTCGGTTAAAAAGTAGCCTATAACCGTTTCTAGGCTCTGGACTATATCTGTGCCAAATTTCGTTTAAATCGGTTCAGTACTTTATGCGTGAAAGCGTAACAGACAGACAGACAGACAGACAGACAGACAGACAGACAGAGTTACTTTCGCATTTATAATATTAGTAAGGATTGATGATGCGAAACTGAAGATTATAAAACACTAGCTATCTGCCCATGATTCAGTCTGCGTGAAGACTGCATTGAACACGCTAGAGTAACATAGTAAGTCATAGGGTAGTAGCGCTGGCCCTTCCAGCTTCCAGTTTACCCCTTACAACGCTACTAGCTAATGCATTCTTAGGCTGTGAATAAAGTAACTGTGCACCAAAATTCAAATACGTTGTTTGAGCATGAACTTTTGTAAGGATTGTTCGACATGCTGTTAATATTTTAGAACGGCATGTTTTCCCTTCCTCCTATGATCCCGGGTTCTTCAGGCGGGGCAACGGCATTTACGCAGGCCTTCGGTGAGTGCGACAGGCTTCATTTATGGTCTATTGTGCCTGTCGACCTCATTTTGGATCTCACTACCGCTCACCATCGGGTGGAGTTAGATCATCTTGTGAGCTTATTATAAAAAAAAATATGAAAAACAAACAACGGTTTGACTTGACTGGCTCGGAGGAACAGTGGTTAGTGACCCAGGTTCATTACCTACAGTTCCAAGAGTCGTGGGTTCGATTCCCACACGGGACAAATATTTGTGTGACGAACATCGGTGTTTGTTCCGTATCTGGGTGTGTATTAAGTATGTTTAAGTATATTTGTGTATCCACTGTTGATTCTGATATCTGTAACACAAGTGCTAAAGCTACTTACCGCGGGATCAGATCAATGTATGTGATGTTGTGTAATATTATATTACTAGCTGTGCCAGCGACTTCGTTCGCGTTTCCCCCGTTTTTTACACATTTTCCATTGTATCTTTGCTCCTATTGGTCGCAGCGTGATGTTATATAGCCTAAAGCCTTCCTCGATAAATGGTCTATACAACTTTTTTTTATTTATATTAAATTTTTTTCAAATCGAACCAGTAGTTCCTGAGATTAGCGCGTTCAAACAAACAAACAAACAAACAAACTCTTCAGCTTTATAATATTAGTATAGATGAATCGAGCATTCGGAAGTTCCCATTGGACCGGTCTGATCGCACCACTAGCGCTGCCGTTACCTCTGCCTGCGTCCGCGATGTTTATTTCATGACATTGCCTCGAGGTGCAATTGTTGTGAGTAGATTTCATTTATTTATGTTTATGCTCCAATGAATTTGTTGCAGTTATTCCAAGTAAAAGCAATGGGATTGCGCCAGCTATTAAAATACGTTTCAGCGTTTTTCATGAATTGATGTTGCGTTGTAAATTGTGTGATTGGAACGGTTAGGGAAATTGTATTTTGTAATTAATAGCTATACGAAAGAAGCAGTGTTTTGACAGTCCGTCAGTTGTACATTCTTCAAACCGTGCTCAAACAACATTCCATGCAGGACTATAATCCCGTTCCAATAAACAAAAAGCGCAGAAAGGACAGAGTCCACAAAGCAATTCCTTGCAAGACTACATTTTTTGTTCTTAAAGTTTGATCATAATTGTTTAATTGTTTGATCTTAAAGTTTCTTCAAGTTTCATTTCGTTTCTGTTGAAACTCTAAGGGTGCATTTACATCAAACGAGCGAATGCTCATTCTATCCCCACTACATCAAATTCTTCTAGTGTAAACAGGCGTAGGCGTAGAGAATTTGATGTAGTGGGGATAGAATGAGCTTTCGCTCGTTTGATGTAAATGCACCCTAAGTAGATAATACTTGTAGTTTGTATTTTCTGGCAAACATTTTGAGTGTTTTCACACGAAGAGTAAAACGGGATCCTTTTACTAAGTCTTTGTAGCTTCTCTGTCCGTCAAACAACAGCACCAGATAGAAACTAAAATTTTAGTAAGTCATGTTTTTGTTCTGTCTAAAAATACAATCTTAAGCGTTTCCATTCGATAAACGTAAGCATTTTTATTATAAAACGAAAACAACCCTTCGCTAACAAATCCGACTTATACGGTATTTTTAAGCTATTGCATAGCTTCTATCGCGGGCCTTGAGCGCGGGGACCGAATCCAGAAATTCCGTAACGAAAAAACCTCACGCTCCCCACTCGTCTAACGTCGTTTCAGTTCGGCAGTCTTCGACACGGCGTTGTGTGCGTGCGATTAGACGCATTTTACGACTCTACGAATCTCGCACGAATCAAGACGAGCTGCTCCGAAATCGGACGATGCTATGCAATAGCTTTACCGCGGCAGTCCCCGAGTGCCACACGTCTTTTTTTTTATTCTTGTCAAAAAGTGTTTTCTGCTTGGCTTGACGTTAATCTCCTGCCTAATACCAAACACTGCTTCAACTAAACATCTTATCACTCCAACTCCAACTAAGAGAACCGAGTTAATCAAACGTCCAAAGCAGACAGAATCGGACCAATGTTAAATTATAACCATCGTGTTAACTGCAAAATGAACTGTTCTGCTACAGCCCGGTATACACGGTTGGAGTTCCGAGCAGTTTCGGCCATCCTTAGTGATGGATCGTCGTGGGCAAGCCTTTGTGAGAGCCGGGATACATGCATACTTGTGCGGGAATAGGTAGGAATTGGCCGCGAGGTAATATGGGGAATGGCTGTTGGCTCCGGCACACTTTTTGCACGGTCAGTGTGGTGATGTATACCCACACTGCCTTTTGTTTTTTTAAAGCTTGGTTTGATTGAAACAATGGCATGTCAAGTGTCGATGGCCGAGTGGTTAAGGTAGTTGCTTGCCATGCGAGAGGTCGCCAGTTTGAACCCCACCAGGAGGTATTACCGTGTTTTTCAAATTTGAAATTCATATACGTACGATTGATGGCATGACATACTATCTGTGGGTTTAGTAAAAGAGTAGCAACAAGATAGCCTTAATTGTACTGTGTGCAGGTTTCCTTACAACGTTTTTTTACCGTTAAAGCGTCGAATAATCGTACGTATGTAAATTTCAAATTTGAAAAACACTGTGTTACTTGGCGGGGTTCGAACTGGCAATCTCTGGCATGGCAAGCATCGACCTGAATCACTCGGTTATCGACGCTTTTTTATAGGCAACTTATATACCTAATATTGTAGACGAACACAAGGTCCGTCTTTTCACATCCACGTCCTACTCTATTTACCTGCATGCAAGCTTTATCTGCTAAGTGCCTTTTCATACTAGCGATTTTTTTGGGCGATTTCACAGCGAGGCGATATCGCAGCGGGATTACGGCGTTCATGTGCGCGATCGCTGCGATATCGCCGCGATAAAATAATCGCCGCGAGCTCAGACATTCAACCTACCCGCTTAGCGCATGCGCCGCATTCTATAGCGCAGGTGCGTTCTGATGGGAACAAAGAAATGAATTTAAAATTAGCACGCAGCGAGACCGCGGCGATATCGCCTAGTCGTAAAATCGCCCAGAAATGGCGCATTAGTGAACACGCTGTAAAGGTCGCGCCGCTGCACCTCACTGCAGCCGCCCGCATTGTGCCCGGGTGTAACTTGCACAATATTTCAAGTGCACCCGCGCTCGCACCGTGCATTTGTTAGACGTTAGCGCCACCTAGCTGCAGTTTCCCTCTAAACAGCTTGTTTGCCGCCGCCCCTACAACGAGCTTATAAAATATTCTTAAGAGAAATATACCCCATCTCGCAGTTGAAAACTACTATGAAAATATATGTTTCAATGTTTGTACAGCAAATGCTCGAGTCGAGATTTAAATTTCAAATGAGCGTAAGTTTGTTACATTACGAGAGTCTTTTGGAGTATTATAATGATTATAATTTTGTTGCCTTTGTTTTAATGGTATATCTTGAAATATTTGAAGCCAAATATATTACGAAGTTCTTATTCATTAAGGTTAGGTAGATGTACTTAAAAAAAAACCTGGGACATTTCCACACACGGCCATCTGACCCCAAACTGAGCAAAGCTTGTACTATGGGTATACATTAATATATATTTATAAATACATACTTCAAATCATAATTACACCCAGACACGGAACAAGCACCGATTTTCGACACAAATATTTGTCCCGAGTGGGAATCGAACCCACGACTCTCAGAATCACCAAGGGTCACTAACCACTGTTCCACCGAGCCAGTTGTAAAAGATTGTAACGATGTACGCGTCCGATGCAAACAGCATCGTATCATACGCATAGTATTCTTTGTATAGAGAGTCCTACAAGTATGTCCACAGATCCGCATAATACAGGGTGATATAGGGCTTTTGTGAGCTTGCGAATTCTCGACATTTTCTTGCCCCGGAGTAACCAATCAAATAAGCGTCGATGGTCCAGTGATTAAAGCCGCTGCTTTCTATGCGAAAGGTAGCCATTTCAAACCCTGCCACGTACCAATGAGTTCTCAAATTTGATTTTTGTGTTTATATTCGACTCTATTATGGTGAAGGAATTCTAAGGTTGTGTGAAGTTAATCAACCGCACTTGGCATGGCCAGCGTGGTTGACTAAGCCCTAATCGTCTTTGTTTAAGGCAGGTTCAAGCTCGTCGATGAAGATATAATATAGGCTAACATCAATACAATTGACACTAAAATAATAAAAGACACAAAACCCTAAAACCCTTTATCATAAAGTTAACTAAACTGTTGTAACATATTACCACCCACAAAGTAAATAAGTTGCAAATCTAAAATGGTCCCTTCACCAAAGCACTTTAGTGGCGGCACCGTTTAATTTGAAACTTGATTGTGACCTCCAAAAGGGTTTAACTTTTGACCCTTCAAGTGACGATAAAAGGTTTGACACGGGAACCGCATCAGTGAGTACCTACCTTTATCTTTATTTTGGCGAAAGACAGCCTTTGTGGCGAATTATTAGGAAAACTTTGTAAGTGTATACCGGTGTATTTGGGATTTTTTTTTAAAAGTTCGCACCAAAATTACTCAAAAAATGTTTTGATACGGATCGCGTAAAATGTCGGGGAATGTAGGTAAACAATTAGGAGGTAAAAAGCTTTATAGTTTCATTTTTCGGCGAGTTCATTAGTATACGTGTACACATACTCGTACTATTACTGTTACGTATTGTAATAAACAGCGTAATAATCTCTTTACAAAAAGCAGTCTAGACAAAATACAAAGAAACTATCAAAGCTGTTGTTGTAAACATGTACAATAATATAATATTTTTATTCAATACAATTTCATAATAAGCTTACGACGTTTTGGTGCCCGCAATTTTTAAATAGAGACTGCTCTTTGATAGGATTGGTATGAAGAGATTAACTTAAAGTCGGCTTAAACTAACGTACTTCAAAAAGCAATTAAGAATAAAATATACTGAATAAACAAATGCTTAATGAAATTTTGTTTATTCTAATACATTTCAATACAGATACAATGCACAGTTGAAACTATAGTTTAGAAGCGGACGCTCGAATTGATTTGATCCACAAATCCTATTGTTAGACGCGGTGAATGGCGAGGCGATTCTGATATTGGACGCTTCCCAGTACTGTAAATACAAATCGCAGGTAGAATACGGGATTGTATCTCCACCCTGTATACTTGAATAGATCGGATTTGATGCTTGGTTAGGCCCCCATACACCAGGACCAGGAAGTAAATTAAGCTTTGAAGCTTGATGCAGATTTCCTTGAAAACTTCACAAGACTCATGCCAATAGTGGCATGAGCCTTGTAAAGAGCCAAAGTAAAGTAAAATACTTAGTACTTGTACCTATGTACAAGTACTTACACTTTAACCTTTACTTAAACATTATTTACTAAATCTACACTTAGGTTTTGTGTTATGATAATCAGAGTTAGTGAGTGAGTTTTATAAACCAATAAAACTCACTCACTCTTTTATACAAATATTAGTACATTCCACGCGTTGAATTAGTTATTTTATACCATTTTAGGTGCAGTCTTGTAAAATATTCTTAACACCCTTAGCTGTGTACACTCTGACGTACCTAGGTTTGTAGATAATAGTTTCTGAGATTTCGTTACGTTTTTAGAGATATTCCGCTTTTTTATTTAAAAAGCTTTTGCCTGCGATTTAGTACCCGTTTTATTGTATATTCCACCAATTCGAATTAGTATTTAGAACTTTAAATCAAACAAACTCTTTTGTTCTTTTTTTCTAATTTGACTGGCTCGGTGGAACAGTGGTTAGTGACTCAGGTTCAAAACCTACGGTTCTAAGAGTCGTGGGTTCGATTCCCACTCGGGACAAATATTTGTGTGACGAACATCGGTGTTTGTTCCGTGTCTGGGTGTATTATTAAATATATTTAAGTTTATTTGTGTATCCACTGTTGATCCTGATTTCCGTAACACAAGTGCTTAAGCTACTTACCACGGGATCAGATCAATGTATGTGATGTTGTGTAATATTTATTTATTTATATTTATTTATAAAGGGTGTTCTTCAGGATATCTTCTGTCCATCTGATGGTAAGCGGCCCTGCGACCACAATAGACCCTTGAGTCCGTCACCCTCACCCCGAAGGCCTGCTTAGATTCCGTTTCACGTCTCGTCTTCGCCCGTCCTAGTATAGATGTAAGATTCATGCATCCAAGTATTCTTGTAAAGTCATGGCGTAATACAGTTATTGTGTATTGTATTACATTTTATTGTTCTTGCTATACCACCTGCATAATAATTGCGCTGTTGTTCCCGAATGCAGCACAGCCGGGACGTGATCCTACGACCCCAAGGCCCATGAACGTGTCTACTGTGCTTACGAGCCAGTAAGAAGGAGCTCTTAAAGAAATCAGACAATAATAGTAAACTTGAGTAAGTAATAAATAGTAAGGTCAAATAGTAAGTATAATGAGTAAGGCACAAATACAAATATCTTGGCACAAACAACTTTACCATATAAGATTTTTTTGGTTTTTTGAACATAAAAAGCTAAAGCGGAAGTAAAGCAAACATTACATCTACCGAAAGAAATAATTTGGTAACACAGGAATACTAGTATCTTTTTTCACACATTTTCCTGTTACTGCATGTATTCTGTGGAAGATGCCATGAACAGTCTCTTAAACACCGAACCGAAATTTTAGAGCCGATATTATCAAAATTAATATCTTCGAAACTATGCATTTTAGGACTAATATTTCTTAGACATAAATATTATTTACGTATAGAATATACTCTTAAAGTCATGGGACATCAAAAGGAACACAGTGTATAGTGAGACAAATGTGCAGAATCGTGAGCAACAAACATCGTTTAGTAATTTATTCTTTTTAGTTTTAATTTTTTTTATGAGATTTATACAATTATTTAATTTAATGCTCTTGTTTCTATATATTTTTTGTTTTGTTTTACTATATCTGTGTCGTCACTCAACCATAAAGGTACGGCCAGAATACCAGTGCTGCAGGAGCTCTTGTTGAGTTTCTGCAGTCTATGCTGAGGCACGTACCTTGTTGGTAACTGATGTTAAATATTCGTTTTATGTATTATGTTCTGTTATTTGTTTTATTTTATGTTACATTTATTTTTTCTTGTAATATGCGTATATGTCGATGGCCGAGTGGTTAGGGTCGTTGCTTGCCATGCGAGAGGTCACCAGTTCAAACCCCGCCAGGTACCAATGTGTTTTTCAAATTTGAAATTCATATGTACCTACATTCGACGCTTTATCGGTGAAGGAAAATATCGTGAGGAAACCTGCACACCTACGAAGAAATTCTTAGGTTGTGTAGTCGACCAACCCGCACTTGGCCAGCGTGGTCGACTAAGGCCTTATCGCCCTAGTTTAGGGTAGGCCCGTGCCCCAGCAGTGGGGACGTATATGGGCTGATGATGATGTGAATATGTGACCAATAAATTCTATTCTATTCTATTCTAAACATTTATGTCTCTGGCCGAGTTTAACTGAGAACTGGATACTGACTAACATTGAGTTGTGTAACATAATGCGTACAACAAATAAATACCCTCTAGTGTTTCTTAGAAGATTAAAATTGCATAAACCGTACACAGACGACACTGTATTCTTATTGCTAACTGTTTGCGCCATTTTAGTGTCACAGAAACTCCGGTAAATTCGCTTATGGCGTCTCTAACAGCGAACAACTCCTGGGACCTACGTGACGCGAACAAATAAAAACTACTCGTTCAACTTTGATAGTGGGAAATTGTTTTAAGCAACATAAAGTGAAGATTTTGTAGGTAGACTTGTTATCCCGGGCGTATGGGAACTTCGTTGCCTTTAAGTTTCCCGTAAGAGCCCGTTGTTTTTTTGTTTCCACTTCGTACGTGACATCTTGTTGTGACTATCCTTTTCCTTGTTTACTGTTTTATTTTTCTCTTACGATATAGTGGGCTGCTTATATGATAATGTACTTAGAGGTAAATGTATAGGCAGATACTGTTAAAGTTATTGTATACTTGTTAGAGTCCACTGATAATTCGTCAAACATTTTGACTAGTGGAAGCTTGTGATGTTTTATCGTCGTTATACATTTTCCTCCGTTTTTGTTTACAAATTTTTCATTTTTTGTTTGCTTTTATTGATCGCCGCGTGGTGTTATACGTTTAAAACCTAAAGCCTTCCTCGATGAATGGTCTATCCAACAAAAAGGAATTATTCAATTCGAACCAGCAGTTCCTGAGATTAGCGCATTCAAACAAACAAACTCTTCAGCTTTAATAGTATAGATATTATTTTTATTTTATCACTGGAGTTAGTCACTCTCTGAATCTAGATGGATGTTTTCACAAATTGAGATTCCCATAAAATGTACCTCATAAATAAGGCTTTGTTAACTGCACCTATAAGTGTACTCCACACACGAGTAAAGACTATAATCTTATATAGACCCATCTTTCAAACTGAACCTTTACTTTTAGACATACGTACTATACTTGGCTACCTAAATAAGGCAGTTGTTAAACCCATGGGTTCTTTTTTGATTTGTAAGTGACGGACATATAGAAAATTCAGTGACACGCGTCAAAAAGTATCTAAGAAAAAACATTCCCTTTGCCACCAACATAATTTGCACATTCGCGAATACACACAACGTTCAAAACGCTCCACTCGGGATCATGGTGATAAAAATTCATCCACGTGTCTGCTATCTGATACATGAACGCGTATTATTATTACATTACGCGCGCTCGTGTTTCGCGTCACATTCAAAAATTCAATTTCCTTGAGCGACGTGGGTATTTTCCGATGGAGCGCCGTATCAATGTTGACGACATGTCGCGTGGCGCCTTAGCGCTAATGTCACCGTGCATTGAGACAACCGAATAGCTCTAACCAGCCCCCTGGGGGCTTAGACAAAGTAACAATATCCAAACGATAACGAACTTCGAAAAGTATAAAATGTATGGGACTGGCATTAGATTGACCACGTGATTTATCGCGTCTAATGTCAATCTCATACATTTAACTATATTCGAACTTCGTTATCGTTTTGATGTTGCTATTTTGTCTTCAGGGCCAGGAATCGCGCCCAGGCGTGCGAAACCATTGCAACAACCAACAACTTATTGAAGCCGACGATTTTTTCCCGCATTCTACTTATTAGCCATATCCGTTGTGTTGTGTAGTGTGTGACGCCATCATCCATTAGTGATACACACTAATTTATTTTTTTTTCATTTTTCTAAATATTGAAACAGATAGCGCAAACTTTAGCACTTAAAACATTAAATTTAAAATATTTCTAAAGGTTAAATTCTCAAAGAAGTTTATTTCACTTTACAGAGCTCGAATGAAAAATGGAATATAGAAACAAACATAAAAACGTTTTCACTAGACAATTACAAAATTGTCAAAAGGATTCGCAATACCCAAGGAACAATATTTATTATTCAAATGCTAATATAATATTTCTCGATACTCCAATTAGCGAGAACTAAGTTGATTCGTATTTCTATTTGTAATATTGTCGCAACTAAATAATCGTTTTTTATTTTGTGCATCGATGTATGTAGTTTTGGATGTCCATTATTAAAAAGACAATCTTTTGAAGTATTATTAACGTCCCAATAGATAGAGAAAGAGCTAGAAACTCTCCGTCCCATATACAAACAGTTTAAAATAAAATAAAATTCAATAGAATCCAGTCTCTTTTACGCTTCGCATGTATGACGCCTTACGATAATATCGGTTCTGACTGCATAGAGACCATGCTTCAGATAAAATTAGGGATAAATTCACAGAACTGAATCCATCAAATAATTCTGATGGATGAATTTATTAGTTTTTGCTAATATTTTAACACAAACATAATGTTGTCAATTTTAATATACTCATATAACTACCAACATATATTTTTTTAATTGTTATTTATTGCTATTTACCTATAAAAATCCACAATCCTGCCTGATATTAACAAAAAAACAAGATACTTAAAATATGAATTAAAGTGTTTATTTTATAATTCAAAGATAATTTTAGTAAACTGTAATATGAATGTTCTATTCTATTCTATAACATGTATATGAGGCTTTTATTAATAACAAAAATAAATAAATATAAATATTACATAACATCACATACATTGGATTGATCACTTGGTAATTTGCTTAAGCACTGTTATTACAGATATCAGAATCAACAGGTGATAAACAAATATTCTAAATACTTATTTTTAATAACACACCCAGACACGGAAAGAACACCGATGTTCCTCTCAAAAATATTGGTCCCGGGTGAGAATCGAACCCGTAGGTAATGAGCCTGGGTCACTAACCATTGTTCCACCGAGCCAGTCATATAGTCATATACAAAGTCAATTATACACCGTGAAATTTTAGTAGTTGTTTTCCCGTGGCAGAACGATTTGCCTTTAGTAATACTATCGAATCATGCAAATAATTCCAAGAAAAAATTTTTTTTTTTTTCAAATTTTCAAAATAATAATTTTCCAACTCGAAAACGAGATAAGCTATCGTTATTTTATAAGATGTGACGTAATCAGGTACTGCTTGCCGCATGAAATCGATGCTTAAAGCTAAAGAAGCTCAACACTCTAAGTCATAAAGCGGTTCGAACGTGCTTTCGAGTTCCGTTAAACCTTTCGTAAAACCGGCATTTATTGATTTTAACAAAAAAGAACTGCACAAATCTATTGTACTACTAAGATAGAATCATTTTACTGCGGGAAAACAACCACTAAAATTTCACGGTGTATAAAGCTTTACACAATATTACAAACCTATCCACAATATTATAAAGCTCTGCTATTCCTATTATACCCCGCGTGAACTATTTACTTAGTCACCCTACCGACTAGTGCCTTTGAGTCGACGCTGGCAGTGGCTCAGATCGTCCTGCAAGTATCTTTTCGCATTTTAAAATTTATGTTGCGTCCCGCCCGCTCTTTGTACGAATAATGCCTGAAACACAGCATCATGACGTGCTTTTTATATGTCGTTTCGTTTCATCGAGATGTCAAGAGATTGCACCGGAAGTTAACACTGGGAACACATCCGTTTAGTTTCTTAATTCTGTTCTATTCTATTCCAATTCAATTTCAATGAAGGGCTATGTTTTTGCAATTTTTGTTATTCGTATACTCGCCTTTATATGTAGTTTCGTTTTTTCGGGATGGCAAGAGATTGCACCGGAAGTTAACACTGGGAACACATCCATTTAGTTTCTTAATTCTGTTCTATTCCAATTCAATTTCAATGAAGGGCTATGTTTTTGCAATTTTTGTTTATCGTATACTCGCCTTAAGATAATGATGCAACTTAGTTATATGTAAGCTAATACATATTAAGGAGAGACATTATACCATACTGTAGAAACGTAATTTGAGTAAACCATTTCTTCCCTAGTTTCAGTAATTCAAGCCGATTTATCAATTGAAAGTACTTGTAAGTGTTCCATTAAACTTACGCTTTTTATTACCGAACAGTTATGCTCTCATTAAATATTATTTCATAAAAATGGTTTATGACATAAAAAAAATAATTCCTTCCATCAAATAAACCAAAGGAAAGTTAAAAAATATAACCAGAAATACAAATGTATTTTCTTTATTATTATAGCGGTCTTGTCGACGATAAAATAACGGTTCTTAATACAATATTGTTCAAAAGAATTCGAACTGGCGGTCACTGAAAAATAATGAATAAAAAATCGGTCAAGTGCGAGCCTTATGATACGAAGGGCTCTGTGACTTTTTATTTTATTAAATTATTTACTTTTAAAGTGAATTGAGACCTGTAAACATTTTTGGAATATTTTATTGCGTTATTAAAATCATTTCTGCTGGTTCACAGGAGAGTGTGGATCAAAAGCGATAGTTGGGTATGGCAGAAAAGGCACGAAAGTAGGATATATACAAGGAAAGTATATATGGCAATGTCGACAGGGGAATCCCAAAAAAGACCTTTCATGTTCAAAGGTCAAATCTTGAAGAAAGGTCAAATAAGAAGTATCCGTAATCGACGAGCATGCATCAAGAGATTAATGTGGAAGAAGTGAAAGTGGTGTGCCAGGACCGTAGCACATGGCAAGAATTGGTCTCTGCCTACCCCTCTGGGAAAATGGCGTGACTGTATATGTATATGTATATGTAAAAATAAAAAAACGAGTTTGGTGTATAGGACTTGATTAACTTGTTCTGTTAAAAAAAATTCATAATTTAAAAGTAATATTATTTGTCAAAATATCAACTTCTTAGCTACCGCAAATTCCGGAAAGACCGAGAGGTCCCGGTTCGAGTCAGTGTTCGGGCAAAATTAGTGTGAGTATTTCTGTAAAGATATTCAGCCCAGAGTCAGGAACTTGGCGGTTGCACGCCCATGCCTCGGTCCATCGCCCGATCCCTCATCCGTCATATCGGATAACCGTCTCACCGAACCATGAGAGTAATGAAACAGGGAATGCCCGCGAGCCATCCGCTCCCCCGCAAATCCGGTGATGATGACAAGACTACTACAAGTCATCATCGTAATTCAGTTAGGAAAATAAATAAAAAACTCGTGTTTGCGCGCATGTTTATGCACTAGAATATGTCCTGCGCAGTTGGTTGAACTCCGTTGAGATCTAACGCCGTGGCCAAAATTGGTCGGACATATTATATCAACAAAAACTGGTAACAGCTAGCGGATTCATAGTAATCGGATCCCGTTTTCACCCTCTGCTTATGGAACCCTGAAAAGCGAGCTAAAAAACGCAATTAAAAGTTGTTTAAAGCGTTCTTTTATTGCGGGATCATAATGGGCGTTGTACACTGCCGCATAACACTTACCGTCTTTCTTGCTTTTCTAGGGGCCCGTAATATACCTATTGTTACCTCTTTAAATCTTGTGACTTTCAAAGCCCGTACGGTATTCTTTAATTTTTTCATTTTTAATATTGACTGCGAAGACAACCTAGCGATCCTTTATCAAATTTTCAAAATAAGGAACGCGTAAATCTTTCTATTTTTAATGATATGTGTGTAAAAACCTAACAGCTAAATATGAAACCATTCGGTTAAGTAGAAGTTTTACTGCAAACCAACTGTTATTATCATCAGCACCAATGGGAGGGCCCTGTGGACAGGGATGGACTGATGATGATGATGATGAGGAACTGTTTTAGAGGTCTTTGTATAAAACAGGATAAATACTTAATTAAGTTGATTAAGTAAACATACACGTTCCATCGTCTCAATAGAATTATAACATTTGACTATCGTTTCAGTAACCAAGTGTGGTATTACATCTTGATTTCATACTAAAACTATACGTTAGAAACTCAACCGTTGAACCGTGAATTTATCAAGAAGACCATCCACAAAGGGTCCCAACCCACTCTTGGCCGCATTTAAACACCCCGAAGTTCAAGTTGGTGTGGGAATATTGAAAAGTTTCGGTCGTTCGCGAAGTTTTTACCCGTAAAAGGGGCTTTAAAGAAGTTAATAGTCGTAAGAAGGCCGTAAACACATCCCGTCGGAATGCGGGGAAGACCGGGAAATGGCGCTGTTGTGGTCGCCGCCTTATTGTCCCTGCGGGGGATTAATGCAGTACACAATTGCTGAACAGGCTTAGGACAAGTTGCATCTTAATGTTTTCTTGCTTTTTTCTTTTCTTTTTTTGGTGATAACACTGATAATGACGGCCTCCTTTATTCAAGAGTGAAAGTATCATAATTATGTATTAAGGGAATGTAAATATTTGTCCAATGAACAACATTCAGTCGAAGAACCTTTCCCATATTTTGTAGTAGGTCAAAAAGAAATTTTTAAAATTTACATGTAGGTATCTAGATTTCATAAATTGAAAGCTTTTCAGACAAAGTCTGTTGGAGTAAAACTTTACATATCTGCCCGTAATAGGTAAATTTGTAGGTATTACGGTAAAGGAAAACGTCGTGAGGAAACCTGGACACCAACGAAGAAATTCTCAGGTTGTGTAGTCGACCAACCCGCACTTGGCCAGGGTGGTTAGGCCTTATCGCCCTAGTTTAGGGTAAACCCGTGCCCCAGCAGTGGGGAATTATATGGGCTGATGATGATGAATAGGTAAATAGGTATAGCAACATGGAGATACGTTTAGGCAATGTCTTCGACCTAAACAGAATGAGAACCCAAGTACTCGTGTCTGAACTTCTGTCCTGCAACTCTCAAGGGCGCCGCAGGGATCCAAATGAGTACTTTCAATAGGGTCCCGTAGTGTCTTCAGATATTTCTTAATTGGGGCCTTGGGCGGTTTAGAATATCGCGACCATTATACTGACGTCTATCAACGCTGATCCATTTGTAATTTGTACTTTTTATGTCTTATTTGAATTTTACACTCCTTTGTACTTTTCAATTAAAAATATTTTAAAGAATACGTTTTATCCTTGTGTTAACGATTATCTTAGTATCTTTGGATTGCGTCTATTTAGAAGCATGATAATATTTTATAAACTTAAATAGATTATCGACCTTATAGACCTTTGCCCACGGCCCCCTAGTGGGATAGTACAGGTTAATAAAAAAAAGATTATCGACCTTAGTCATAAAGTTTTGATACGTTTTTGAGGTCCTAGCCTTAGTCAGAGATTTTTTTTCTAACTGAGTATCGATGATGCCTTGGATTAGCCTCGTCATCATCACCGGAGCGGGGGAGCGGATGGTTCTCCCCTAAGCTTTAGTCAGAGAACAGCGGTTAAGTTTGTAGGACACCCTTGACTATCAGTGGCACGAAGTCGACTACTCATGGAAGCGCTAACAGGGTACTACGTCACCAATTCGTTACTGATGAAGATAAGATTGTCATCAAATAGCGATTCTCTTCCAAATCTTGGAAGACATGAAACATCTCTTATGTGAATGTCACTCATTGGCCAGACACAGGCTCAGACTTCTGGGAACGGCTTATCCGAAACCAGAAGAATACAGGCACCTCAGACCCAAGGACATTATTGCATTTATGCAGTTGATCTTCAGGGAGTAGGTGTATAAAGGTAGGGGAAACACAAAAGATCCCTGAGGGTCGACGTGAACCGGTTAGACGGTCCCCACTATAAGATAAGATAAGATCAGTGGCATGATACAAGTTATAAAAGGAAAACTGTTAAAAAATACACGTTCCCCGAAAAAATACGAAATCAATCAACAAACTATAAACCTTCGTTTTTCCTTTTCAACTCCAAAACCCTAAAACAAACATAAAAACTAAGTAAATCAACCGTCGAGTATTTCACTTACTTAACAATTTCCCCCATTATATCACCCAAACGGTTTAAGATAAGTCGCAGGAAGCTGGTAGAGTCGCCGGAGCGGAGTAAATCAGTGTTAATCACGTAAGTAATTAATTTAATGTGTCATATCACATTACCGGGCTGAGAGGGGACGCGCGCGACACCGAGCTAGGAACGGAGAGGAAGTGCTAATACAACTAGTGTTAGCGTGTTCATAATGTATTGTTGTGTCTTATCATTATTTAAAGACGTATTATAAAAACTTAGGTAAGTTCAATAAGAGGTCATTTCGATTTTGAAGTTACTAGCGACCCGCCCTCGCTTCATTTCGGGTGTAGGTTTGAGTCAACATCGGCCCATATAACGTCCCCACTGCTGCGACACGGGCCTACCTCAATCTCTAATACGGTAATCTCGCCCTAGTTTAGATTAGGGCGAAAAGCCTTAGTCAACCATGCTAACCAAGTGCGGGTTGGTTGACTATAAAACTTAAGAATTTCTTCGGAGGTGTGCAGGTCCAACAATGATGAATTATGAAGGCTAAGATATAGGATTGAGTAAGGATCACTAATATTTTCTAGCAATTATCATAGACTATGTGCTACTTAGGGTGAATGTTACTTTCCAACGGTAAAGGAATAGGAGACTGGCATAGTCGTTTTTAAATTTATTCATTACAAAAATACTCTTTCCTCTTTAAACTATACTAATATTCGCTATCCTTATAGTTGTTGAGTTGTAGCGTGTTATTTTCATAAGTAAGCTAGATTAATGTTTCGTAATGTTTTATTGTAAGATTAATCAAAATTCGTACATAATTTTTGCGAGAAAAAGGAAAATATCACATACATCCTAATACAATACCTCCTATCCCTATAAAACATTTACAAACTTTTTTATTTTCTGATCCCTTACAACAGTAAGAAATAAGCTGCTTCGGAGCTCAAGCTTTTCTCCTAATCTTTTCATATAAAATGTAGGTATTTGTGCCGTTCAACTTGCAAAATATAAATATTTCGAACGAATTAAGCTGGAATACACATTTAATACAAGAATAAGTGCGGGATCAAACATATTATCGGCAACTCTGAGCTTTTGCGGTTCCACTTCCCAGCCCGAACATAAGTTTTAATAGCGTCATACGACTGGAGTATGGAGTGCCGAACTAGCTAAAGCTTATTTATATTGCAAATATGCGTGCGGGCCAAATAACAACTGCTTGTCGGGTGCAATGCGATTGTAACCCTTTATGAACTTTAACGCTTGGTTGTTTTATGTTATTAACATTTTCTTATTGATATTTCACAGGCAACAGCTTTTGACTTTTTAGGTACTATAGTTTTATACATATTTTATTTTTCCCGCATTAAAATGATTCTTCTATCTTAGTAGTAAAATAGATTTGTGCAGTTTTCTTATCATTCAAAATACCGGTTTTAGGAAAGGGATAAACGAAACTCGAAAGAACGCTTAATTACTTAGGGCGTAGAGCTTATTTAGCCTGACAATGTCATATTACTTAAAAAAACTATCGCTTCCCACGTTTTCGAAACGATGATGTTTCTTTTCCAATTTAAAAAAATATTTTCTTTTCAAGACACAGCAAGCATGATTCAATATTACTAATAAAGTTAAATTGTTCTGCTACGGGAAAACAACCACTAAAATTTCACGGTCCATAGGCCTATGGCGATAATAACAAAGATTCTATCTCAAAAAACAATAGGTCACCCAATTACGCCGATGTCGTTAAACATACAGGTAAGCATACGCACTAGACGGGCGTATAATATAAACCAGACCCTTTGCGTAATAATTGAACGCACACCCAAACACATTTAGTTGAACCGTACATAAACAACAATGAACGCGACAATAAAACAAAATAATAAGCTTATAAATATTTAGAACTCCTCAAAATTACTGGCCATATTTGCAGCGGATTACGGCAAAAATAAAACTCAATTTGGAACAAAAAATCGGGGGTAATTAAGTTTAACGAGTCCCCGTTTGAACCGGCCATTGTGGACTCCAGGGCAGGAGCAAAAAATAATCCACTCTTCACGCGTACAAATGTAACTTGGCGTTTAAAAAGATGCGAAGTTTTTTCGTGAGTTTATTATGGAAGTATACAAGCTTTGTTTGTTATTGTCGGGTGAGCGCTAAACTAAAATAAACATGATTAGTACTCAAAATCTGGTGATAGTTTTTTTTTATAATTGGCTAAGAAGATGATCTTACTCCTAACCAAATAGTTAACAGTCGTGAAATCCAAAAATGAGACCATATTAAGCCTATCCCACTCACCCTGAAAACCTTCTTAAATGCCGTTTCACACCCCGCCTGAAGAGCCCGGGATCATAGAAGGGAAAAAAACTGAGCTGGAAGGGCATTCCATGCCTTAATGACACGGGGCAGAAAAGAAGAACTGAACCTCTTGGTCCGAACCACCAGCGCCTGCATGGCAACCATAAGCGTGTAACTTTCGTCCAGAGGATTCCTACGTTGCGACACTTGCACCCCAGCTCTTTGAATCAAAGAATCGAATACGTACGACAATATTAAAGCGTGCAAAATTGTGATGGAAGGTTTCGACCCTGCACATTGTTTACTCACTCAGCATCCGGTAAAAACTATGCAAAATGGCTTGAAAAAAATCTTGTCCCAAATCAACAGAATAAACCCCTTTCAGGAATCTTCACTGTCTTAAATACTATCTCCATAAGTAAAGTACACCTTCTAAGTCTTAAATTCACCCGTGCATAGGTTTGAGAGTTACAACCTTGGTCTATAATGCTAAACTAACAATATTATCACAAACCTGGCAGGAAGCGACATCCTTCATATTCCTTGCAGACCAGCTAACTACAATCTACTCCCGGACTCTCCCTTGACCGCTCGTACGCAACAACCTTCTTACCATGTTAAACACCAACTCGTGGCCAGCACGCTGATTTCCCAGCGTTCATTTAACAAAGTCCACTATAGTGGCAATCTCAAACTTATCACCCACGAGATTAAGTCCATATTACAGCAACGGAAGCTTTGAGAACCGACCAATGCAATTAAAAGTTGTCCCACGAAATACAGAGTGGACGCTGAACATAAAATAGATCATCTACTAGCAAGATATTAGATTCACCGTGTTAGCTGGGCTAATTACAGATTAAAACACTTTGTAGCTGCACTAGGTTTGATAATTAACGAGAAACGAGAAACTTTGTCCTGTTTTTACGACGAGGTTATATTAATTTAATGGGATGCGATGAAGGTTGGGTTCTTCGCAGTTGTGATTATGTGATGCAAAGGGCCCACAACTAGTCGTAACAATGAGACAGTAAAATCTTTAACGGAATTATGGCGATAAAATGGAAATCAACTGAAAATACAGTTTTGGAATATAAAATGTTAATAAAACTGTAACATCAGGTATATGTACGATTATAACAACGTACAATTGCATAAACAAATAAAACAATACATTTCAAACAATAATAAAAATTTACTTGCGTATTTTTAACAACTTCGTCGATTCTTCTGTCCTTAACAACTTTTGTTCAACTTGATTTGTGAAGTTACTCGAATTTCTCAAAGATGTTGCAAGTCAAAAATAAAAGTAAAAAATGTTGTTCTTTTGTCACAAATGTTAAAGCGGAGCTTTCAGATTATTTGTATCTCAAAAATAATATTTGAGTACAATGTGTTTGTTTGGGTAATTTAAGTTATAAACTTTTTATATGTTGTGTTGTGTTTTGAAGTTAAGTGATTCTAAATATGTTAATTCATATGAAACAAAATAATCACAATAGCCTGCAGTACAATTTACTTCGAATTCTAATAAGGCGTCCGACCGATTTTATTTATTGTTAACTCTCAACTATATTCAGCCAAGTGCGCAGGAATTTTATTTGTAAGTTTTAAATATTTTGTAAGTGCCGTAAACACACCTATAATTGGTGTGCATACCTGAATTATTTTTTTTGTAACTCAATTTTTTATTTATGGTTAAGTTTTTAGTGTACACTGTTGGTGTTTCTTTTAAATAAATAAATAAACAAAATGCATATGAAATAAAAAAATCACAACAACCTGCAGTACAATTTGCTTCGAATTCTAATACTGTTTCTTTAAAAGTAAGCTTAAATAACAATCACACTCGCATAATAATCTTTCATATCTTCAGATTTCGATTCACTTCACTTACAAACTTGGCTAACAAATCTCTATCCGTTCAAAGCTTTACGTTGCATCTCTGTTACCCAAGCCAAGTTCCCAGAAGGCCGGGTCTTGAACACATGCGATCTATGCCTCGTCTAATTGAAAACAAACGGACAACACAAAGGCAGCCTCAACTGCTGTTTGCTGATCGCAACAATCGCCTTAGTTGCTGTGGCGAGAGAAATAACATGTTGGCATAGATGCAGTGTTTGACTATTCGATCTACCGCGCCTACTAAAGACCAATACTCAATACTCAATACTTTATTGCTTCTATAAGTGTTTACAAGGTGTTAGGGTAGTAATTATAGATATATTATAGACCCTGCTAGGGCACTGCAAATGAAATTGAAGAGAGGACGCTGTATTTTATGGTAACTTTTAAAGAAATAAAAGTACATAAGAAATTCCCTTTGACTAAATATCATATTAAATTATATTATATCCTTTTATATTATATTATAACTTATTATATTTAATACCTATATAACAAGCTTAAAATATTTAGATTATTTATACCTCGTATTTATAACTATATTTATTTCTGTATTATTTTGCAATAAGTTGGGCAGTGCCTTGCGGGTTATAACCTCAACATTGCCTATCTCCCGTTCGTTTGATATGATTGATTGGTTCTATGTTTACTTTAATTTATGTAAATTTGGTCTTCAATTGAACCCATACTTCACTTCGGGAGTGGATTTAGAAATTCACAAACGCTACGGCAGACAAAGACGCGACCACACTCGCGACCATGATTGGTGTAACCCAGTCGAAACGTCGGGCAGTAAGTAGCTATGTGTTTGCTACTCCTAATATTGCGTTTAGTGTAATGGAACGCGAAAGTCCAAAATTTGAGGTTCAATTGAAATAGATCAAAGCCTTTAGGCAGGCCAAATAAATAAACATAGATATTTATATTCTATTATAAATTATGATAAAAAAATCCATAATCAAGAGCAAAAGGTTACAATAAAATATGTCTCTATGGGTCTACACGCGATATTTGGAGTAGCAAATTACATAGCTACTTACTGCCCGACGTTTCGACTGGGTTACACCATCGTGGTCGCGACCGAACTCACACGATTACACGATTACACGATTACACGATTGGTGTAGACACTGGGTTACACGATTGGTGTAACCCAGTCGAAACGTCGGGCAGTAAGTAGCTATATTATTTGCTACTCCTAATATCGCGTGTAGACCCATAGAGACATATTTTAGTGTAATGGAACGCGAAAGTCTAAAATCTTACATTAAAAAAGGTTACAAGATTAATTATGGGTTCATTTCACTAATGGCGATTACATTAAACTTTTAATCAACCTATAAACAATTCAGAAACTTCAGCTCGACAAAAGCAAAACACGTTCGAACCTTTTAGACGACGTACCAAAGTATCGCTCTGCTAAAACTTACACTATGCCACTAACGTATTTACCGCAGCGGTGTTTCACATAGTTTATCTGAGAGCATCGCTACAAAGGTCATAAATACATACGAATGCAACGTAACTCGTATTTTTTATTGCGCCAGTTAAATAGCAATCGGTTTAAGTACAGAGCGATATGTCTGCAAGAGTCGTTGAGTTGAATTTATTTTTACGTGTTCAAGTGTGAGCCGACGTTGTTAGCGTATTGAAACTCGTTAGGTTAATGGCAAAAGCGTTGTCTGAACACAGAATGGTGGCGAGTACAATTTATTTACAGTCGAATAACATGTACATAATGTAAGGGTATTCAATGAGTTCACACATTCACTTAACTCAGCAGACTGCAAAATATGTGAAATGATCGCGTAGGAGGGTTCAATAATACATTGTAGAATATTCACATTAATAAATAATGTCCATTCGTATTTTTTATATAAACGATTTGGCGGCATTTTACCTCTACTTGGCATCAGATAACTTTATGAATGGATAGTAATGTGAATTCGAGCATAAATTACGTTTTATTCCATGATCCATTGTGGTAAAACTTTGTTTATTAGTTATTTAGTAATGCTAAGCCCTTTTCAAAGCTTTTTACTAGTTTTTAGTGCACATATTTTGATAAAAGACTTGACAAAATGTATCTTGTTATCGTGTTTTAAAGGGTAGAGTTGGTATTTATTAAATTTATATATCACTAGCTTTCTGCCCGTGACTTCGTCCGCGTAGAGACGTTCAAAATATTACTTCATTATAGCGCAGTCGGTAAAAAAAAAAGTAGCCTATGTCCTTTCTCAGGCTCTGGACTATATATGTACCAAATTTCATTAAAATCGGTTCAGTACCTGTGCGTGAAAGCGTAACAGAGTTACTTTCGGATTTATAATATTAGTAAGCATAAGGATTTAATGCTTAGAGCTCTAATTGCATATTTAAAATTGGAACAAGACACATTCTTGCACGTTTGGTCGGACACAATCCTGCGCTTTCGCAACTAATGTTCTGTTATTTTGTTATATATCCAAGAGTTTACTTAGTAACAGTAATGTCGCCACATCTGTCCACTCGACGGGCGATTGGAGTGACCCTCTGTGGTCGCTCTGAATCTGGACTCTGAGGCCGTTAAGTCGATATGTGCATTAGCTGATTACGTTTCTCTTGCCTCGACGTTGCTTAAATTAGCCCCTGTATATGTTCTAAAGCTGAAAGTGTTGCATCAAATGCTTTATTTCAGTTTTTAGTGGCGGTAATTTGAGTCAATTTATGTTACGAAATCGTAATTATTTGTAGAAGAAACTATACATGTATAAAACTATCATCGAACCCATAACCATAGCTTTTAATCTAAAAAAGTTTAAATATTTGTCTTTATGGGTCTACACGCGTTATTAGGAGTAGCAAATACATAGCTACTTACTGCCCGACGTTACAAGATAAAACAAAAAAGACAAATATTTAGTGTAATGGAACGCGAAAGTCTAAAATCATACATAAAAAAAAGTTTGTTTCTCAGAATAATTATACATCATCGTACATCGTACATAAGCGATTTAAACTGAGCCAAGTATTAAAAAACTTATCTTTGCTTGATCGAACGTAAACGGAGGTAAATTACCTTCTTTTGATTGAGTTCGATTCTACGTTTACTTGAAACATAAACATAATTTTTGTAGACTTTAAATTAAGTTCAGAGCAGTGTTTGAGGTAAGCTCATCTGTTTCAACACACATCAGTGGTTTTATGTCCGTCCGTTACTTACTGCAGGACATTGAACAGGGTGCGATTTGCATTTTTCATTAGGAAAGTTACCGAACCTTCAATCTGTATCATCTTTATGCTGCATATTAATTGTTTCATCATAATTTGATGAGCTCGTTTTTCTGACTCACTTTCCGTATGATACATGTATAAAAACATTTAAACGTAATGATTTTACATAGTGTGATTGAAAACCGATATTTTGGTATTACTTGGGGATGTGTATGGCAACATCGGGAAGGGTATCAATTTATTTGCAGACGTTTAAAAATCTTATCTGAACACCTGTTAGGACAGTAACAAGTAAATCATTCTGAACAATAGCAGATAGCTGACGTTAACTAAAACGAATTTCTTTCAAAAATACAGAAAAGGTATATTTAAAAAATATGCCACAGCCACAGACTTATTAATGGCGCAAAATAGACAGACGAAATAAATTGCTCTCATGATAACCTTCGGGTATCTGGCCACTATCTAAAACGAGTTTGGGTAAAAATTGCCTCGGAGCCGTACTGCCCGTCAGTCCCCACTCAACGACAGTATATTTCATTTCAGGCAAACAACCCACCTCGGTGGACTACGCAAATTCCGAAGGTACGGGACTATTCTAGACCGGCAGTTGTTTCTGAGGACGGGACTAAGAGGATTTTCTTTGAAGTTAAATATTATTATTAAGAAGTTGAGTGTCAGATGTAGATACCTACTTTTATAGTTATAATGAGGACGTTTTGAAAAAACGGAGGCTCATCAAATTCATTCAATGGTACACATATTATATTGATCTTGAATATTAACATTGTACATAGGGTACGTAACTACGGTAAACAGATGGCACGTCTACCTAAATAAAAAAAAACATTATAATTTAAAACGTTAAATATTTATTTGTGATCAAATATTTATATCCATGTATAACTCTGTCTGCAGAAGAGAGGATGGCAGATGGGCACGCAGAATTGCGGAATGGAGACCTAGACTCGGACGGAGAAACGTTGGGAAACCACCTATGCGCTGGGCCGATGATATCGCAAATATATTGGGCAAGAATTGCATGCGATCAGCAACAGACCGGGTCAAATGGAAAGCACATGAAGAGGCCTATACCCAACAATGAGTGATACAGGGCTGAGGAAGAAGGAAGAAGATAACTCATGAGCAAAATAAAGAAAGAAATATTAATAACAAAACGGATTATTATGTGCCAAATTTCGGTCTCATTTTTATGTAAAGTTTAATAACATTTTGGCTTTCCGCTCATATATATTTCAAAAAGATTACAAAATATCATTGAAAATATCGGCTTCAAAAATTATTTTTCACCCGACCGCACATACTACACAAAAAGTTTAATACAATCTCGTTCAATAAATCAAAACAATCGCGCGACGTACGAACCAGATTACCAACCTTTTTGTTGCCCCAAACAAACTTCACTATCTCATAACATCAGCAGTGGCAATATATCTCAGATATCCTATACACCGGTAATTGAATAGGGCCGTTCGTCACACAAGCAGAGGTGTTCGACCCATGTCACTCCGACCGCCAATCAATACACCCCGCCTCGCAAATATTAACTTCTTAAGGTGCTCCCAATATGTTAACAATATTGAGTGGGTTTACCTTTTAAAATTAAGCTTGGCGGTGACTGAGTGAGGACAGCCACTGTTTGCGAAAATAATATCATAGGTTGTTGTCTTGATTTTTCATTCGAATCGCAGTTATATCCTTTTTTTTTAACGCGGAGGATGCTTGATGCACCGTCACCTTGGGCAGGGGTTTGTAGGAGGTGGTGTGTGGGACTCCCGGCTGCCGGTGTAGAGATGGAAAGACCGACAGCTGCTCTTGAACTAAGGTGCAATGCCCAGGGGTATACCCACTAAACTCCGCGGCGTACCTCATCGCCTATTGGTGGTGCCGTGGTTCTCGGCAGATCCTTCACTCACAACACCACCGGCTATCGCAGTTATATCCTACAACTAGCTGTGCCAGCGACTTCGTCCCCATTTTGTCCCGTTTTCACACATTTTCTATGGTTTATTTGCCTGGTCGTACTTTATCGATAAATGGTATATCTAACACAAAAAGATTTTTTCAATTCAAACTAGTAGTTCCTGAGAATAGCACGAACAAACAAACAAACTCTTCAGCTTTACAATATAAGTATAGATTAGAAGAATTAGAAAGAGAACTATGGAGCGTAGATGACAGTTCAAACAAAGCAAAATGTAGGCGTCTATCACATTAATGAACTAATGCGTTCATTTTCATACTAGTACTTACTAATACAGGAGCACAGTAAGGCGTCTGCCGATTTCAGCCATGGCGGCCGATGTCAAATGAGATCAGCCTAGTGCGCAGGAAATATTATAGTGCACAAGTGTGCGCGCAAACACAAGTGCACTCTATATTCCCTTACTCTCATAATTCGATCAGACGGCAATCCGACATGACCGATGAGAGATCGGGCGCAGGACCACCGACTTAACGTGCTTTCCGAGTCACAAGCGTTCAACCGCCAACTTCCTAACTCCGGGCTGAGTTATATCCTTACAGAAAAACTCACACAAATTTTGCCCGACCCCGGACCCAAACCGGGGACCTCTCGGTCCTAACGCAGCACTTGCTACCAATAGACCAACGAGGCAGTTACACGAGGAGCACAGTATACTTGTACTCAAAATGAGTACTAGTATAAATAAAGTACTTCCGCACCTAATTACGGCAAGCCAGAACGATGCTTCAAAAAGTTCCGTTTTGCAGTTTCAAAATTGTATGAAGGATAAAGCTGAAGCTCTTCTGCCGGAAGTCAGTGTTCAGACAATAAGTAAATAATGAATATCTGGGACATTTCCACACACGGTCATCTGACCCCAAACTCCAGTCATTTAAGCTTAAATTAGGTAAGAATCTCGGAATTCGAGATACCCAGCTGTAACTTTGTAAATACTTGGATACTGACACCCTAAAAAGTGGTCTCAAAACCTACATATGGTAGGGTGTGCACCAACTATAAAATTTTCACGGTCAAATGTCACAAATATCAGTTTATGAACTTTAGGGCGAAACGGGAAGTTTTTATCATAAAAGTGTGTAGGAGAAAATTACTTATCATCTAATTATCTATAAAAATTGTCAGTACGTTTTATTGCTAAGATTCAGCATTTCAGAAATACAGCGATGCAAATAGTTGAAAAAGTTGTATTTTCAAAAGCTTCCAGACCCCCCGTGCGATTGTGCTAGACAGTTAAAATTTTCACGACTAATGTATTTCAGTAGCCTCTATAACATCTAATACTAGAAAAAAGCTTAAAACCAATGTTTAAGTGGGTTCTCATACAAAAACTATGTTTTTTTTCTCACACTTGGCCGGTTTTTAACGTAGTTTACCCCAGTAAAACTATTCCAGGCGACACCTTTTATAAGTAAAGAACACGAAAACCTAGTTCAATAATTGTTTTATGTTGTTTTTCAATATATTCAAACTGCTTATTATGGGTCAAAAAGTACGAAATAACAATTATTAGAATTTCTGTTTGAAGTATAACTGCAAAAAACATTTTAAAAATGTTAACTGTCCATTTAACTCTATTATGAACGTGAAGATCCATTTATTATTATCCATTAACCAAATTTAATTTAAGGAAACGCAGAATTCTTAAATCTTCTGAATGCTGAAAACAACACAAAACAATTATTTAACCAGGCTTTCATATAAACAACGTGTTCTTCACTTATAAAAGGTGTCGCCTGGAATAGGTTTACTGAGGTAACCACGTTAAAAACCGGCCAAGTTTGAGAAAACCATAGTTTTTTGTTAGAACCCACTTAAACATTGGTTTTAAGCTTTTTCTAGTACTAGATGTTATAGAGGCTACTGAAATACATCAGTGGTGAAAATTTTAACTGTCTAGCACAATTGCACGTGGACCTGAAGCTTTTGAAAATACAACTTTTCAACTATTTGCATCTCTGTATCTCTGAAATGGTGAATCTTAGGAATAAAACGTACAGACAATTTTTATAGATAAATAGAAGATAAGTAAATTTCTACTACACATTAATTTTTTATCATAAAACTTCCCGTTTCGCTCAAAAGTTCATAAAACTGATATTTGTGACATTTGACCTTGAAAATTTAATAGTTGCGTACACCCTACAATATGTAGGTTTTGAGACAACTTTTAGGACGTCAATATACAAGTATTTACAGACTTACAGCTGGGTATCTCGAATTCCGAGATTTATTCCTAATTTGACTGGACTATACGGGCATCAGAGACTGATATACATACATATATATTTATGAATACATACTTTAATAAATAATCACACCCAGACACGGAACAAACACCGATGTTCATCACACAAATATTTGTCCGGTATGAGTGGGAATCGAACCCACGACTCTCGGAACCGCCAGCCAGGGTCACTAACCACTGTTCCACCGAGCCAGTCAAATTAAACTCTTACATCAAAGTTGCAACTTTTGCTAGCCTTATCGAACATCGATGCCAAACCTGGGACTAATTAAATGCGATCAAAGTTTAATAAACTCAGTCGCTGAGCTATTACAAGTATTCCGGGCACACTACCACTGAACATAAGTGTTAGTTACTAACCACGACTTCACTACACTGGGAACTTGTAATATACCTGAAGTTGTATGTTATCTCTCTTCTACTATAAGATAAAATAAATAAATATTTCACAACATCACATACATTGATCTGATCCCGTGGTGAGTAGCTTAAGCACTTGTGTCACGGATATCATAGTCAGCAGTGGACTCAAATGTATCTAGAATAACACACCCAGATATGGAACAAACACCGATGTTCGTCACACAAATATTTGTCCCGAGTGGGAATCGAACCCACGATTCTTGGTAGTAAACCTGGGGCACTAACCACTGTTCCACTGAACCAGTCATATATTAAAGCCTTACTTTAATGTATTCGCTAGGGTCGGGTAGAAAGAGTGTTGTTTTTTAAAGCAAGCCCATCAATTTTCAGCAATAAAATGGCATAATTAAACTCGGGCATAATTTTTCTGTAAGGGATGTAATTGTTCTATAGGCAGATATACTGGTACCTATAAATTAAAAATTGATTGCTCTTTCATTGATATTATTATAGTGGGTCCATATTGACTCTCATAAAATTTTAAGTCATATTCTTTGTCTTCATAACGATTTGTGTTCATAATAATCACTCTTCATAATTTTGTTTCTCCTAATTTTGTTTGTCCTAATTTTGTTTGTCCTAATTTTATTTGTCATACTTTTTTTGTTCATACTTTTTTTAATCATAATTTTTTTTATTCCTAACAACGGAGCTCATAACAGTTAATGATCATAATTTCTTTATTCATATTGTTTCTACCAAGAATAATTTTAAATACGAATTTTTTTTCTGATTTTTTTTCTTCATAATATTTAATGATCAATTACTTTAATGAATAATGATGTTACTAAGAACATGAACACAAACTGTCAATTCCCATAATCGCAATTAATAAAAATAATTTAAATTTATTAGTAAGTAGTAGGTCTAGGTAAAACTTAATACATATATAATGATTACTTAGTGTAGAATCCAATCCATACAATATCAGTTAATCAAGTAAATAATCATTATGCATTCATGCATTAGTATCTCCTCATCTCCGGTGCTGCGGAAGTGCAACCCTTCCGCCCTTGCGTAACGAGGCTCTGGCCCCCATGCTCGCTTCCGCAGCTTCGGCTTTTGGATCGCCATCGGCGCTTTCGGCGCCTCGGCGACCAGCCTCCCAGCCGCTCCAGCTCGCTCGGGCGCCTGAGCCACGTTACAGCGAGCGAGGGCTGCCACTCCCTCCGCGCCTCCGGCTTTGGAATTACACTCTAGGGGTAGGGCAGACAAGACTACGTGGAGTCGGTTTTGCAGCGATTCGTTTCTGTCACGTTAGTTTTGTAGCAAAATTTTGGACCATTTCAAAACAACTATTTAATTTATTTATACCAAGTACTATTTCATGGAGCTGATCTGGTGAGGATATGGAGGATGCCCATAGGAACTCCGATTCCAGCTCAATTGGATCACAGGTATCGGGTTTCCTATGGGCATCCTCCAAATCCTCACCAGATCAGCTCCATGATACCATATTTTTGTAATGTTACCGAAGTCACTAAGACATACCAAATTTCAGCTCAATTCGACCTCAGGTATCCGAGTTCCTATGGGCATCCTCCAAATCCTCACCAGATCAGCTCCATGATACCATATTTTTGTAATGTTACCGAAGTCACTAAGACATACCAAATTTCAGCTCAATTCGACCACATGTATCCGAGTTCCTATGGGCATCCTCCAAATCCTCACCATATCAGCTCCTAGATACCATAATTTTGTATTGTTACCGAAGTCACTAAGACATACCAAATTTCAGCTCATTTCGATCACAGGTATCCGAGTTCCTATGGCCATCCTCCAAATCCTCACCAGATCAGCTCCATGATACCATATTTTTGTAATGTTACCGAAGTCACTAAGACATACCAAATTTCAGCTCAATTCGACCACAGGTATCCGAGTTCCTATGGGCATCCTCCAAATCCTCACCTGATCAGCTCCAAGATACTATATAATTGTACAAGAAATTTTGAACTCAGCTGACCCGTATAAAAATCGATCGAAATTTTTTCTAAGTCCAGTCTCCATAAAAATCGAGTCGAAAATTCGGCGCGCCCCTTTGCGACACCCCGACCGAAAACAAATATTAGGAAAACGAAGAGTATGATAAGTGAAATTATGAATTTCAATGGTTATGATTAGTGATATTATGAATTTCAATGATTATGATTAGTGATATTATGAATTTCAATGATTATGATTTGCAATATGTAGTGAATAACATTTTTTATGAAGAATGATGATTATGATTTAAAATTTTATGAGAAACATTTTCGGACTTCCAATGTTATGACTTAAAAAATTATGTGAAAAGAAATGCGCCCCCTATTATAGTACTTATAGCTTCAACATCTTTACATACCTACGTTTGTTTAATGACGTAAATACACGTAGTAAGAAAATAAATGATTATATTTGAAATTACCTATTTTAAATAAACTTCCTCCGCCGATTTCATCTTAGACTGTCCTATAAAAAAAATTTTATGAACATAGGTTCATAGACACAGTGTTACAGTAACACTAATAATTTTGACGTGAAAACGGAGTAAATTATTTAACTTCCGCATTTTATTTTAGTAGAGATATTTTTATCGTTACTGTATACCGCAGCCTTCCGACCTACGCCACCCCCATACGCATCAAGCCAATGGGATCACTAACAATACGCGTTACATAATAACAATACATGTTTCGTCCGCGGCCCATCGGTAGATATCAATAGCGCAGTCATTAGTGACTCGTCGATAGTAAATGAGCCCTAACGACCTCCCTCGGAGGCGATTACCCTCATAATTCCATAGGTTACGAGTACCAATGTAAGTGGTAATGGGTACATACAAAACACATTTTGTTATGCTACGGCTACATGAGCTGACTACGGCGTAGCCTTTTTATTCACATCTTCGTAGACTTCGTAGCAGCACTGTTGCAGGCATATTCTCCGTAGCGCACTAAAGTAGGGTTACTATGTACTTTAGTACGATACTAATTGGAACTGTTTCAGTTCTCAACAGTAAGTATTATCTTTAGAATACGAGTATATATGGACTGGCGTTTACTCTCGTAATGATGCTTAAAAACTGATTGCACCATTATTGTAGTTTTGCCGAGATTTACATTATTTTCAAACATATTTTCAATACATTTTTTTTTGTTTGTATAGAACCCACGATATACAAATCCACTCCCTCTTGACTGGTTTCTTTGAATAAAGAAGACCATTTAATCCACAGCGGTACCCACATTGCTACCGTTGATAACATAGCTGGCTTAGCGGCGAAGCCCTCTTTAAGACCAAATAAAAACACAAAGTAAACATCGAAATAATAACCGGAGAATATAACGAAATGTAGGTAATTCCCAGAGGTGCCGCCGGCATAACGGACATTTTTCCTGTCGGCTTATTATCATTAATAAATAAGGGCGTACAAATAAAATAACATACTACGATTATTGCTGTCGGGTTTTGTTTCGGAGGATGCGCGAATTAACAAAGGAACGTGATACAACACTCATGAGCAATGAATGGAATAGGAATTAGACGGTGAAATTGATTTTTGGTATGGAAGAGGGAAATCCAATTCATTATTCAGCCTAGTATTCGGTAATTGCGAATTTACGGTGAATAATAGACAGCTCTGTTTATTATTCACTATTCGTAATTTCTGAACGAACTTGACTCAATAGACCAGAAACAAAACTAGAATATTTATACTTTCTATTTAAGCTCTTCAAGAAAAAAATTATAAATAGGATAAATATTATTAAGCTATTGCATAGCTTTTAGCGCGGCGACCGAACCAAGAAATTCCGTAACGAAAAAAACCTCACAATCGTCTAACGTCGTTTCAGTTCAGTAGACTTCGGCACGGTGTTTGTGTGCGTGCGGTTAGACGTATTGTACGACTCTACGAAACTCGCACGAATCGAGACGAGCTGCTCCGAAATCGGACGATGATATGCAATAGCTATACCGCAGCAGTCCCCGAGTGCCACACGTCTTTTTAACAAAGACTGGATCGATGGAACAGCGGTTAGTGGTCAAAACTCAATACCTACGATTCCAAGAGCCGTGGGTTCGATTCCACCTGGAACAAATATCTGTGTGACGAACATCGGTGATTGTTCCGTGCCTGGGTGTGTTATGAAATATTTTAACTAATATCTGTATGTATCAATGTTTGTGATGTTGTGTAATATTTATTAAGTTAAATCAGACAATAAAGTACAAATAAAAATATAAACACATACATGACTAGTAATAATTTGCTCTTTCTCAACACGCGCTTTGGCGACCCTCAGATTACTACAGAGCCGGCATTCTTGCGTACCCATACGTTTCCCATGCCCTTAACATCACGTAAGCTGTCAAAAGCCGAAAAATCAGATTTTCTGACAAAAAAGTTCAGTCGATTATCAGTTTTATCAGATAATTGGAGTCTTCGGGCCAATTTGTGAATCCTTTTACTCACTTTTACAGTCAATAGCACGTTAGGTGCAACACTGAATAGTCAGGGGATACCAGTCGCAACTATCTGTCCGGTGGTTGGTGAACGGTATACGGGTAAGCGACCCCGGCTCCTCGAGCTACTATCGACTCAGTCCAAGTCATCCGAAGGGGGGCGCATTTCTTCACATAATTTTTTAAGTCATAACATTGGAAGTCCGAAAATGTTTCTCATAAAATTTTAAATCATAATCATCATTCTTCATAAAAAATGTTATTCCTACATATTGCAAATCATAATCATTGAAATTCATAATATCACTAATCATAATCATTGAAATTCATAATATCACTAATCATAACCAATGAAATTCATAATTTCACTTATCATACTCTTCGTTCTTCCTAATATTTGTTTTCGGTCAGGGAATTGTCGCAAAGGGGCGCGCTGAATTTTCGACTCGATTTTTATGGAGACTGGACTTAGAAAAATTTCGATCGATTTTTATACGGGTCAGCGAGTTCAAAATTTCTTGTACAATTATATAGTATCTTGGAGCTGATCAGGTGAGGATTTGGAGGATGCCCATAGGAACTCGGATACCTGTGGTCGAATTGAGCTGAAATTTGGTATGTCTTAGTGACTTCGGTAACATTCCAAAAATATGGTATCATGGAGCTGATCTGGTGAGGATTTGGAGGATGCCCATAGGAACTCGGATACCTGTGATCGAAATGAGCTGAAATTTGCATGTCTTAGTGACTTCGGTAACAATACAAAATTATGGTATCTAGGAAGCTGATATGGTGAGGATTTGGAGGATGCCCATAGAACTCGGATACATGTGGTCGAATTGAGCTGAAATTTGGTATGTCTTAGTGACTTCGGTAACATTACAAAAATATGGTATCATGGAGCTGATCTGGTGAGGATTTGGAGGATGCCCATAGGAACTCGGATACCTGAGGTCGAATTGAGCTGAAATTTGGTATGTCTTAGTGACTTCGGTAACATTACAAAAATATGGTATCATGGAGCTGATCTGGTGAGGATTTGGAGGATGGCCATAGGAAACCCGATACCAGTGATCCAATTGAGCTGGAATCGGAGTTCCTATGGGCATCCTCCGCATATCCTCACCAGATCAGCTCCATGAAAATAGTACTTGGTATAAATAAATTAAATAGTTGTTTTGAAATGGTCCAAAATTTTGCTACAAAACTAACGTGACTGAAACTAATCGCTGCAAAACCGTCTCCACTTAATCTTGTCTGCCCTTCCCCTAGAGTGTAATTGCAGAGCCGCAGGCGCGGAGGAGGAGCAGCCCTCGCTCGCTGTAACGTGGCTCAGGCGCCCGAGCGAGCTGGAGCGGTTGAGGCTGGTCGCCGAGGCGCCGAAAGCGCCGATGGCGATCCAAAAAGCCGAAGCTGCGGAAGCGAGCATGGGGGCCAGAGCTCGTTTACGCAAGGGCGGAAGGGTTGCACTTCTGCAGCGCCGGAGAAGAGGAGATACTAATGCATGAATGCATAATGATTATTTACTTGATTAACTGATATTGTATGGATTGGATTCTACACTAAGTAATCATTATATATGTATTAAGTTTTACCTAGACCTACTACTTACTAATAAATTTAAATTATTTTTATTAATTGCGATTATGGGAATTGACAGTTTGTGTTCATGTTCTTAGTAACATCATTATTCATTAAAGTAATTGATCATTAAATATTATGAAGAAAAAAAATCAGAAAAAAAATTCGTATTTAAAATTATTCTTGGTAGAAACAATATGAATAAAGAAATTATGATCATTAACTGTTATGAGCTCCGTTGTTAGGAATAAAAAAAAATTATGATTAAAAAAAGTATGAACAAAAAAAGTATGACAAATAAAATTAGGACAAACAAAATTAGGACAAACAAAATTAGGAGAAACAAAATTATGAAGAGTGATTATTATGAACACAAATCGTTATGAAGACAAAGAATATGACTTAAAATTTTATGAGAGTCAATATGGACCCCATCCGAAGCGATAGTATCCTTCCTCCCCTTTTCCTTCCCCCAACATATATCTACTACTCGTGGGAACGCAATGACCTTGTTAAGACAATGCACAAGGCAGAATGGCGGCGACGTGGTCCACAACCTGTCACATCACGTTTCCCACAGAGGTGAAAAGTGGATCGCTGGAAGTGATCTCTGCCTACCCCTCTGGGAAAATGGCGTGATTTTATGTATATATGTAACACTGAAAGTTTCATTTTAACGCATAAGCCACGTCTTAAGCACGGTACGTAGAAAGTCCAACGTAACACGTCTGACATGATGTTGTAGTTTACCAAGATGATATATAACAATGTATAGTACTAGCTAGCATTATAGTCATGACATTAATGTTAGTGTTGGTCCTACAGAATAATATTATGGTAGCATGATAGTAACTATGTTCGTTCATGTTATTCAAGGCACACGGCAACATTCTATGTCTCGTTAATATTTGGCCGCGGCCGCTATGCCTCTTGCGATGGAATAAAAATAGCTGCATTGCTGTGGCATGGCGAATGCAGGTGCAACGGATACCGGAATGTATTTACTTTGCGGAAATTATATCAACCGTGGTAAGTAGGTATATATGGTGTTTAGACAAGTATCCAAATGCAGGTTCAGCAAAAATCTTTAGAGCTTTTATACCCGTCCTAGTGTTTTTAACTAAAAGAAAGGTGTAGAGCCTCATTATCGTAGGTTCCAGCCCCCGTCAAGTGGAGAAAGAATGGAAGTTTCTCAGTTTTAAATAACAAAATAAATTTCTTTTTGACGACGACAAACCCTTTATAAGATTTTTTTGGTATCTTATCAATGCTCGAATGAAAGTTTACAACTCCGACGCGACGCTCCTCTAATGTAGTTTTTATTTGCTATCCTTACTAATATTATACATCCGAAAGTAACTCTGTCTATCTGTCTGTCTGTCTGTTGCTTTCACGCATAGAGTACTGGACCGATTTAAATGAAATTTGGTACAGATATAGTTAGCCTAGAAAAGGTTATAGGCTACTTTTTAACCGACTGCGCTATAAGGAAGTAATGTTTTACCCGTTAAACGTCTCTACGCGGACGAAGTCGCGGGCGGAAAGCCAGTAAATAAACCACTGCTCACCACTCATAGTAACAGAGCCCACGACCAAAATTTTTGTCTCATAGCAATACAGCCAGAACCGCATCAAATCGATAGATAAGATTATTCTGAACTCGAAAATACCAATATCAGACATTTTCCGCGTAGCGTTTGATCTGACCGAATTTTCAAAATTGTCAAAGAATTTTACCGAACTGCATCATAGCAATATGTCTGATTTGCAGACTGTAGTTGAATGATGATTCTGAGATACCGGAAACATATTTTTCAGACGTTAGTGGTGTAGCGCAAACCCGTAAAATCACTTAAAAAGATTAAAAATGAGACAAAAAAAATGTCTCATAGCAATACGTCTGAAAATCTTTTTTATTAGTAAATTTTGGTTATTTGATGCGAACAAAACAATTTTCAGACGGAAATGTGGACGCATAAAATTTTGAGACCGTTTTGAAAATGTAAACTAATTTTACCGATCGGTATCATAGCAATGTCTGAAAATTGTTAGACATGATAGAATAAGTTGTCCACATGTGCAAAAAAAATTATATCAGACAAATGAAGTGTAGCATCTTCTCTATCAGACAACTTTTCGATACTCAAATATCATTTAAGAATTGTATTGAGGCATCTTGAATTATCTGTTACATACAATGAATAATAGTAAGAAAGGGGCAGGGGCGTAACAAGCGATGAGGCTGTTGAAATTAAATACTGATTGATTTGATAGTTTTGGTTTTATTTAAAGCACACTTGTTATTTTCGTTATAGCATATACTCCATATGCTACACTTAAAGTGTCTGAAAACAGGTTTTTGGTAATCATGGCAGCAAAACGAATAGTTAAAAAAAAAATTATCCGTATTGCTATGATACAGGTCGGCTAAAGGAGACGGGCGAACGTCCATACAAAATTGGGCCTGTCTGTACAGCAACAATTACTACACATTTAATTCTGATATTACTGCCATTTAAAATAACTAAACTTTTTTACAACTGCTACACGGGAGAAAAAAGATATAGGGTGTTATAATTTCTTCGTAATGAGTTATTCTAACAAACTCTCAGTGCTCTCACGTTGTATAAAGACTACTACTGACTAGATTTTATCAGATTGTATTTTAGGACATTAACACATTGCGGTTTCTAAGATTATTGTAAAAGACTAGCTGTTTCCCCGCGGTATCACCTGCGTCCTGAACAACTTCTTCCCGTATCTAATGAATGAAATGAATGAATCTAATGGTGAAAGAAGTTTTGAAATCGGCGCAGTAGTTTTTGAGTTTATACATTACAAACATACCTACAAATAGACACACAAAAATACAAGTATTTCCTCTTTATAATATTAGTGTAAGTAGATGGGTAAGTATGAATGAAGAACACATTTCTCTCATAATAATTATTTATTGATCATCTATTTCATCAGAAACAATTAAAATATCGTCTTAAAACTGTGCAGGTGGTATTGAATACTCTTGATGTTTCGCCAAGCCTAGGTACCATATTATGGACATTATGTGACAACAGCAGCCCACATTTCTTTTTCCTACCAAGCAAGAACAATAATATTATGCTTTCCTCTTCTATTTGATGTAATCCGCCGCCAGCTAGCTATGCCGCAATTGATACAATGAAGTCGTTGATCAGTCATTGTATTCTCGTAATAACCATCAGAATCTATCGTCGCAAAATAATACTAATTGAATAATAAAAGCACACGAAAACACAACAAAACGAAATATCCGCTATCGTAAGTTCAAGCCAATGATGATTTTTTAGTTTGACGTTTGACTTTGATGTAACATGAGGTCTACTTTGTTGCCAGTACAAGAAAAAAATAAACCTGTTGATCAATTTATTTTTTACAATGTTTTATAAACGTTGTTATATAATTAATTATTTAAAAGGTTTTTTAAAACATAATCTAAAGAGAAACACACTTTATTCACTTTCATTGCTTTTATTTTCTATTTTATATCATTTCTTTATTTATATCATTACTTTATTTCATTTGGCAACATTGTCAAAAAATGACAGTAAAGCTAGGAAGTAACGAAAGTCAATAATATTATGATTAAATATTTTATTTAATATCCCATGGTAAAATGGCTTAATATTTCGTGATTAAAAATAAAAAATTAAAAAAAAATATTGATAAATACTTTATTTGTGTACACGATAGGCCCAGATTCGCCCGTCTCCTTTGTTGACATTTTCAAAAATGCGCTCAGGCTATGTGCTACGCAGAAAATGTCTGAAAACAAACTTTTTCGTAATACAATTATAAAATCTATGTACATTATCACTATCAGACGTATTGCTATAATACCGACTGCCTTTTTTTGACACAGCAGAAATGGCCCCCCACGCAGTTGCTACACCTTCGACCATTACTATATACCTAGCCGGGTTCAGAAACATACAATCTACCGATTTTATAGGGCTTTTGCCGTACTGCTATGAGACATGGTTTTGGCCGGGGGCTCTTTTAACTATCAATAAAAAAAAACTACTGTCGAAAAATGTTTACACCAACATCTTTACACTTACATCGATATATTCTTAGATAACTAGCTTTGGAACTTATGTGTGTTAATACGAGTATAACATACCCACACCCACACACGGTAAATTTAAGTTAACTTTAAACATAATCACTTAACCTGATATTTTTTTAACATCAACCCGTGCGCTAAGTGCAAACCTAACAGCCTGCAAATAGTGCTAGCAGTTACGTAATTGTTTACATTTAAAAAACTTAGCTTTACATAAGTACTACACGCAAGCTGCTCCTAATTGGGCAAACGATTAAACCTACGTTCACTTGACAAGTGGCCTTTTAATTACCGACAACCTGTAATTACTGACTGAATACGTTATAAGGGCGAGCCGAGCATTCTAATTGGCTACAAAAAACGGTTAGCATTTTCTTAGTTTCTAACAAAAGGTACAAAAACTGGAAACCAAATTACACGTTGAATTATGTTGTTTGATTCGACTAGATGGGTAATTAGATTAATTAGCTACGTACTGGCCGACGTTTCGATTGACTTTCACCAACTGTGGTCAGTAGTTGACTTCGTAACTTATGATTAAGTGTAGGAATTCAATGGGCCGCTGAGTAGTAAGCGGGTGTGTTCGCTAATTTACCTGAATATTCGTTAGGTCGCTACCATACTACCTATGTTTTATTTTATTTATTAATGACAACCAAATCTTACACTAATTTACAACAGTTTACAGAAGGTACTTAATGGGATGTTCTATGTGTTCTATATGCGTAATAATTGAGTAAAGTCAGTGGTAGTACTTAGTGAGATAGTCCGAAAGATTTTACAGTTTTTGTTCACACTAATAACTAAATTGTATAAGGTGTTTACAAATGTACATTTTCCTGTCACATTTGTATCCATGCAGAGATATAATTTTATTAAAAATTTCTGAGTTGAGTTCCTCGCCTATGATCGTGTGTGAATGTTTGAATGACTGCTTTAAGATAGTTATATATTATAGTTTTTATAGATATATTTTTATAACTGATGAAAAGCAAGGCATATTTTTCCTGCTTACAAAGAACTGTTTTTAGGGTTCCGTAGCCAAAATGGCAAAACGGAACCCTTATAGTTTCGTCATGTCCGTCTGTCCGTCTGTCCGTCTGTCCGTCTGTCCGTCTGTCACAGCCGATTTACTCGGAAACTATAAGTACTACAGTGATGAAATTTGATGGGAATATGTGTTGTATGAACCGCTACAAAAATATGACACTAAATAGTAAAAAAAAAGAATTGGGGTGGGGCCCCCATACATGTAACTGAGGGATGAAATTTGTTTTTTCGATGTACATACCCGTGGGGGGTATCAATGGAAAGGTCTTTTAAAATGATATAAAGTTTTCTAAAAAACATTTTTCTTAAAGTGAACGGTTTTTGAGATATCAGCTCTCAAAGTCGTAAAAAGTATGTCCCCCCCCCTCTATTTTTATAACTACGGGGTATAAAATTCTAAAAAAAATAGAGGTGATGCATGCTAATTAACTCTTTCAACGATTTTTGGTTTGATCAAAGTATCTCTTATAGTTTTTGAGATAGGTTGATTTTTATTATATTTGCTGCTACGGAACCCTTTGTGCGCGAGCCCGACTCGCACTTGGCCGGTTTTTTCACCCTCGAATAGATTTTCAAAATAAAAAGCTTGGTTAAAACTCGTTCTACGTAAATTTTCCATGAAAGCCGGGTTTGATTTGATGAATGCGGTCAGATCATAGTTTAGCAACATCATTTCTTATATTCGTCAAAAGTGAACGAACTCCATTGTGATCTATCTGAGAAATCTTTCATTCTACCTAACAATATTATTAGAAAGAATCCGAAATTTTCTTCGATAAGGTGAAATAGATAACGATTCTCGATTTGATCCCTAATTATTTTTACAGTACAAATACAATTTTCAGAACAATATCTCAAGAATTTTTTCTTATTATTTCAAAGATAAAGAAAATTGTTTTTTAATAGGTACAAGTCTGTATTTCAATTGTAATTGGTAAGGTCACATTTTTTTTGAGCATGATGTGTCTGTCTATTAATGTAGAGCCTTTGAAGTCTTTACATTCAACTCCAAAATTTAAATAAATAATTAACGATTCAAGAATATTTTGAAACACACCCTCTGAACAAAATCCTTTGAAATATTATCTAGTCTATACTGAGTACACAATGTCTATTTTTATTCATAGGCTGTGTTTACGGACAAAGTGACAATCAAGTGACAGACATCCAGCCCGCCAAGAATGATAATGGCTTAGAAGTATGGTATTGTTTAAAATTACTCACGTAGCGTTCGAAATTTGAATCCTGCATCGTATTTTTTGTATTACAGAAGAGGGCTATCCGATCCATATATGGCTTAAGACCGCGTGACTCCCCTAAGAGATATTTTTTAAAGACATAGATATTTTAACCGTAGCTTCCCAGTACAATTTGGACTGTATCTTATATATTTACAAGAACATGCAATCATTTAATAAGAAATCGGATACTCACCATTTTAACACCAGAAATAAACATATGCTTGTCGTTCCAAGCATCAGGCTTCAAAAGACTGGAAAGTCGTTCTTAGGTTTAAGCACAAAATTGTTTAATAAGATGTGGGATCTATTTATGTTATTGAATTACCTTTTTATAATTTCAAACTTTTTATTAAGTCGTGTCTTGTGAAAAAAGCATATTATAAAGTAGAAGACTACTTAAAAATGATAAAAATCCATGGACATGATGAGCTGCTCGCTTGGACATCAATGAATAAAGTAACTAGTGATTTTTTATGTAATATGTGATTTATTTATTTACAACTTGACGTGCAAAAAGTATTTCATGTAAATCTATTTGCAGAATAAATTATTTCATTTCATTTTTCCCGAGTGCCTTATATACCCCTGGGCTAAGCCGCTCACATTAGGCTCACTTTATACTATTGTTGATGCCTCAATACATTTGAACTTGGAACTTATTACTTGTTTCATTTGTCACCTTGCTGGGCTCAAACAGGCTGTGTATCAGGCAAATGCATTTGGTAATAGATAAAGATTCAACTGTCTATTGTGTCGTTAATAAACCACCACTTATTGAACCATTCCTCCAGTGACACAGAAACGAAGCGGACTGCAGAATGTGCATTCTGCAACATATATATCTTCCTCTTCCACGATATATTGCGGCAGTGTCGTAAAATGGGCACTAAAATTGGTTATGTGGCTTCTGCTCACTTTTTACCTGACCGCGTTGGCTAGCATTGGGGCAGTGTTAGGAAATTCAATAAGGCTTTAAGCTGTGCTTTCAATTTGGATCTGTATAGTGCAGCGTTTTAGATTATAGTAAGTGCGTACAAAGGTCATCTGTGTAAATGTGTTTCAATGTGCATTTTATTTCTATCTTGATTTTATTCTCTGTGTCATTTTAGCAATGGATTCTACTAGAATAATGCCATATATTTAACCAATCTCACAGAAAATCCAGTTGAATATCAAGGTCAGTTAAATGCCAACAAGTTATCAATCAATAAAAAGAGCTACATAAAAATCCATCTTCAAAAACAGCTTAAATTCAGGCACTGCCAACGTCCAGACTAATAGTGTAACAAAGTAAAATCATTACCCCAATCATTTAACCTCTATCCTCGTAACTTGCAACATCCCAATCTATTTCGAAAACATTAAACCGAAAAGCGCAACGTAACTGCAAATGCGACTCTAGAATATTCTGTGAGCGTTCGAGAAACTGCAACTACGGTGTGGAAAGAGTTTTTTTTAAATATATATTGGTGCTTTGAAGCACAGACGCCCGTTATTAATATTACATGAGAGTTGCCGACTTGGGGCGGACATACCACCTCGGAATAGCCAATTTTTGAAATGTCCGACTCAGGTGGTGCTTTATAATGCAGTTGAAAAACAGTGAAAGTAAATGCAGTGTATTAATGGAGAGCTGTCCGTCCGACGTTAACACGTGCGCTGTAAACTCAGCTCGTGTTTTCTTTGTGATGCCTGATGCTTTTTGAATGAAATATTTTTTTGAATATCATTTATGCAGAAAATCTTGCTTTATAAATGTTGATTGACTTTTTGTGTTGAATTAAAACCATTGCGCTACTACTTTATAACATCAGCATAAAAGTTATAAGCTATTCTAGTTGTATTCTAATTATGGAATGAACCATGAAATGAAAGAATTACAATTAATTACTTATTTTTAGGGTAGGCCCGTGCCCCAGCAGTGGGGACTTATATGGGCTGATGTCACACTTATTTTTTGGTAGCCGCACCGTTGAATATTTACAAACATTGTTATTGTCCCTTTTTAGTAAGATTTTACTAACGTCAAAGTATTCTTATACTAATAACATAAAAAGAAAAGAAAGTCACGGAGGAAAACTGAAAGAAACTGAACCTTAAAGAAATCATATTTCATAATATTTTTAGCATCCTCTTATTTTTCGTAAAGGTAACTTTGCTGATTGCATTATTGCAATGATTTCAAAAGAAACCACTTAGTTTCGACATCATTCATCTTATTTCATCATTTAATAAGCTACGTCTAAAACGAAACTTTTGTCAAAACTCCTCAACTAAAACAATATCTATTTAAAAACGTCAAAAGACGCCATTACGAATATGCCAATCAGACTGAAAATAACGTATCTGCATGAAACGACAATAGACGCAAGTTGAAATCTCTTGACGTGTGCAGAAATCAGGAGCCAAGAGAACGTATGAAGGAAATAGCTGGGAGCGCTCCGGCTAGTAATCTACTAATTAAAGGCATTGTTAGGACTGGGAATCTCTATCTAGATTTGCCTAATTACCCACTGGAGTCGGTAACTTAGGGGACACACGGAGAGACGCGTTGAGAAACGGGATTATTTCGAGAGAGATATAGGGCTTTGGTGAAATCTTTTTCTTAGTTGAGTAGGTTTGAAATGAACTTTACAATGAAAAAAATGTGTTTTACTTAACCTATGGATATTGTTAATTCTGCATGAAACTTCATACCTCGCATGACAACTTGATACAAAATGTTTGAAGACCATTTCAGTTGTTTATTAATTATTTTAGTTTTCGCTAAGTTTGTAAATATCCAAAAACACTTAAAAGTAGAGCATTGTTTCTAGTCAATTACTCGCACAGATTAACTTCATGAAACCTTAAACTAGTCAATTAGTCAGGGTTTGTTATTTATAAAATATGTATAAAAATATTTTGTGTATACCTCTGTTTTTCTCTGACATACGTAACAAGCACTTAAACAACTTAGTATGGAATCAGAATAAAGTGATCTTGTAAAATTAAAAGTAATATTCGTGTTAATACATTGAACATTAACAGATTGTTTTAGACTTTCGCGTTTTATAACACTAAATATTAGTCTTTAGGGTCTCGATGATTGGTGTAACCCAGTCGAAACGTCGGGCAGTAAGTAGCTATTCATTTGCTACTCCTAATATCGCGTGTAGACCCATAAAGACTAATGTTCAACACAATTTTTATCCATATTTCCTGTATAATCCGCTCGCAATCCGCCACAGTAGTGTGTCACCCTTCATTTTAGCGGCACAGAAGGAGTCCAGATAGTCGCGTTGGAGGCTAAAATTAAAACAAGATGATTGGTGCATCTCTGTTATATGCAAATGAGTCTAAAACCACGCGGCTTCATATAGCTCCCGCCTTTGATTGTATGAATATTTAGCCTAAGAGCATTCATTTAGTCGGTATAAGGTGCCGGGAGGCCGTCTTATTTTGGATATTGTTTCTTAGAGCAGCTTTGAAGCGTCTTTGATACGTAATATTTTGAGTGGGAAATACGCAATTTCGTCTATTTTAGAATGTGGGAATTCTATTTTAAGTGACATAGAACATACTTATTTCCTTATTTTTTTGGTACTTATATTGTATTTGTAATTCTTCTTATAATGAATAATTAAAACAGTATCATAATAATTTGCGTAGAGCTAGCTACACTATGGCTATGTAAATATAATACAGCCTGAAATAGTATCTTACCACATTAGCATCAAAATAGTATCATATTTGCCCAATAAATTTTTACACATACATTAACCATATTGCTCGATAAGTTGCTTAAATACTTCCATTACTCATCTGAAAAAAACTTTTTACATAAAACTTACCTACAATACAATAATTAATCTCTCAATTCATTCTCTTAGCACTGTCATATCTAAAGCATCGGCTATTCCGACAATAACTCTCAGTCGCTTCGATGCGGAGAGCTCCACAAATGTTTGCGGCCGACTAATTAAGCCGATATTGCTGGCTCACTCCTGTTAGAAAAATACGCGACGATACAACCATGTGGGAGCTTCCAGAGACTGGACAAATAGCTCCTGATGAGAATGGAGGATTAAACGGTTTTTAAACTGCTGACCGATATATTTTTCTTGTGGGAATGTTGAACTACGAAACAAAGATAGTGTTAGCTTGAGTTTCGCAATAACGTTCTTGCAATTGCGCAAATACTTAACACAAATGTATTTATATGAACTGATTTGGCGAATCGGACATGAATCCAAATTAGCATCAAATAATACATGTTATCTCAATTGGGAAACATGATGAATAGTAAAATAAAATATAAAAGTTTTAAAAATTTATTAATCTCTATCTCAAATATAACATAAACGCAGCAGCAGATTGTCCCAAACCATGGTAAGAACATATAACATTTACCGTAAAAATGTTTTCCACCTAAAGTTGTAAACTAATCTATGCGATATAACCTCCTCATAAGCTTATCACTGCAGCAAACTTCAAACATGGAAACTGCAATCCTGGAAACTCTGTAGAAATGTACCTACAATTCCAGCCACATCATCAACATCAGCCCATATACGTCCCCACTGCTGGGGCACGAGCCTACCCTAAACAAGGGCGATCAGGCCTTAGTCAACCACTTTAGCCAAGTGCGGTTTGGTTGTGTAGTCAACACAACCTTAGAATGTCTTCATAGGTGTGCAAGTTTCCTCACAATGTTTTCCTTCACGGTTAAAGCGTCGAATAATCGTACATATGAATTTCAAATTTGAAAAACACAGTGGTACGTTTCGCGATTAGAACTGGCGACCTCTCGCATGGCAAGTAACGACCTTAACCACTCGGCCATCGACGCTTTTGAGATTATAGCCACAGGATACGCCAATTGGGATGTGTTCCCATTGGTATTTATTCCATTACTCCCGCGGAAGACACCAATTTCTCAGTTGAGACGCTGAGACAGACGCGTTTGTGTTCCTCTTGAAGCAAGCTCAAGAAAAAATAAATGTTCAATATCACTAAGTTCACCTTTCTGTTCCTACATTAGATTAGTGTCATTGTGTCCTAGTGCCTGCCAACTTCTGAACTCACCGGTTTAAGAACAGTTTAGCAGTCAACAGTCGAACAGCCGAAGTAAAAGCAGTGATTAGACATTTTTGGATGATGTATAGTAAACAACTATCGTTATATCACCTTGCAAATGGTGAAGGTTGTAGTTTTTTGTAGATAAGACATCAGGACCATGCCAGACTACGGTATATGTGATCCACCTTTTTCCTGGTAAATCGTACTGATACCAGAAGTACCTGATTAATTTTCAAATTTTAATTTGTGTTCCCTTACCAAAATGGCTGAGGAGAAAACGGAAAAAGGTATCCACCTGGATGATGTTCTGAAGAAGTTCGGATTATTTGGTCGGTATCAAATGAAAATGATGTTTCTTCTTGGATTTGCCTTCATGACCAATGGAATGCACTGTATCAATTATATTTTTGTAGCTGAAGAAACTCCGTACAGGTATGTAATTTTGTGAAAAGTATTTTTTTTAATTATTAGAGCTAAATTATATCGTTTGACTTTGTTTGAATTTTGCTTGTCTAGCCTAATGCTTCGAAAGACAATAATACATAACTTGAAATTGAACAGTCTGATTGAATTTCAGATATTGATGCCATAGAAAATATAAACATACACACTTTTATTTCTTTATTTTACTTCCAGATAACATTTCAATAAAATTTGTAATCTGACTAAGTGCATATCGAGTGTTTTTTAGTATAAACTCGTGGCCGCCTGCAACTTCGTCCGCTTTGATTAGTAACTTTTGACAGAAATTATTTATTAAAATAGCCTTGTAAAATTAGCTATTTATTAGTGAAAGTCCCGTCAAAACTGGTGCAGCCGTTTCGGAGATTAGCGAGAACAAACGAAAAGACAGACAAAAATGTTTTTAATTGTGTTTTTGTTATTGGTACCCGATATAGATTCATACCCATTTAGTAAAAGTCGTTATTTAAATATCACAAACAGACACTTCCATTTTATTTGTTATATAGAATATAGATGTATAGATAAGAAATATAAAATATTTTTGAAGTCATTTTTACAAACTTACATAAGTAAATTGTATTAGCCTCTAAGATGTTTTAAAAAAATAAATAAATCTATAAATAATTTCAACCTTACGCACAGAATCACTCTTCAAAATACAATGTTCCAGGTGTAAAATTGAACCGTGCGAATCACTAGACGGGTCGTTTCGGCCACCATGGTACAATTTCACTGCGCCGCCCGGTTTCAAGAAATGCTACAGATACGGAAAGTTGGACAATCACACAGACTGCTCTCGGTTCGGCTTCGATCAGTCTGCGGTGGAGCCCTGTGTCGATTGGGTCTATGCGGAAACCAATAGCTTTGTTTCAGAGGTTAGTCTGTACAAATTAATGCTGTACATTGGCTTGTTGGCAAACTATCGATAGGGAAGGCGGATAGGATGTCGATAAACGTAGTTTGGTTTTACCCGACCGCGTTGGGAGGGTTATGACACGGTAGTATAACATATTATGATTAAGCAACTGCGTCAGAAGAAGGGTTATGTTTTGAGAGAGCATAAATAATATTTGTTTGAAAAGCTCTGCAGCCTAAACGGCTTAATCGATTTTGGCTGAAGAGGTGTCGTTAAATTCGTATAACACTGAGAGAGTGACACTGGATATCAAAAACTACCTAAATGAGTACGTAAACTACCTATACCTACCATGCTGAGGCAGAACCTTATGATCATATTTATATACATATTTATGTGTGTTTTAATTTAGTTTGTATTTTTTTATCAATATTTTTTTTTCTTTGTGGATGATGGATTTTTGGCGCCACATTCAATTGTTTTTATAATATTTCAGTTTGGACTGGCATGTCAAGAATGGAAGCGCACTTTCGTTGGAACCGTCCACAGTATAGGATTAATGCTCGGACTGTTTTTTCAAGGCCAGTTGTCTGATAAGTAAGTTTACCCTTAGCTCATAAGCTTATTAATTACTATGTATAGGACTTGAGGAACACACAAAATCCTATTCACTTTTTGGTTGTATCTGACACCCACCTGAATAGAAAATTCATTTTTTTTTTTAATTTCTCTTCGCGTATTTGTTTACCATCTCATCACAGAAACCTCATAGAGAATCATAAAGACGTAACTTAATTCTTCAAATTGACCTAACTGAAAAAGTGGTTGTTTCAAAATGAACACAATTCCAAACTTAACTTCGTGTTCAAAGCTTTTAGTTTATTCGTTTATGGAATTCCCTTTCAGAATCGGAAGGAAGGCAGCTATCATCATAGCAGGTCTGGCTGCAGCAGTATTCGGAATCGCTAAGAGTTACGCCAGCGGTTACCTTGTGTATATCTTGCTGGAGCTTTTGGAGGCAACGTTTGGCGACAACTGTTCTCCTGCATTTATAATGAGTAAGTACATAATTTATTACCAAAGAAAAAGTTGCCGACCGCTTATTTCTTTCGTGGAAACCCTCACACGGTCATCTGACCAACCCAACCTGAGCATAGCTTGTAGATACTATAAGCGGTAGAGACGGATATAAAATTATACATACATACATTTATACATTTATAAATACATACATAAATAAATAAAATAAATATCTGGGACATTTCCACACATGATCATCTGACCCCAAACTAAGCAGAGCTTGTACTATGGGCGTCAGAGACTGATACACATACATAGATATTTTTAAATACATAATAACACCCAGACACGGAACATAGGTATGTTCATCACACAAATATTTGTCCCGAGTGGGAATCGAACGCACAACTCTTGGAACCGCCAGCTAGGGTCACTAACCACTGTCGAAAATAAATTGTGGCATTCATCAACGTTTGTTTAATTGATAACTTATTACATAATCACACCCAGACACGGAACAAACACCGATGTTTATTTATTTATTTTATTTTATTTATTACAAAAGGTACACCAACAGCATATACATAAAACAAACGTGACAAGTAAGGTATAGAAGTATAGTTCTTATATATATGCCTATTATAGGCGTACACAACATTGACAGAAACAACATATTATTTAAACACATAATTACAAAATTGGAAATAAAAAAAGTGACACAATAAAAACAAAATAACAGGCACAATATCTTACAAATATAGAAACATAATTCAACTGTTTTCAGTTAGGCAATGAGTCAGATAAATTACGTTTAAACTTGGCCAGAGAATCACAAAATATATCTGCAAATTCACTATTTGCATTGTATTCTCTACAGCATCTAGGCAGGGGAGCATGACTTCCCAGATTGGTCTTTGACTTGGGTAAAGAAAAGGTTTTCTTGATTGGGTGGCGCGGCACGCGAGCTGGAACGGATAACTTGACTTGAGCCATGAGTTCGCTACTTATTAGTTTGCCATTAAGAAGTCTGTGCAAAAACACTAAGTCCTGACGCTTGCGCCGGTCGCGCAATGTGTGCATTTTAAAAAATGACAATCTTTGGTCATAAGGAGCCCGATGCGAGATACCTGGGGACACAAAGGCAAGGTGCCTTGTAAATGCACGCTGGACGCTCTCCAGGCGCTGGGAGTGGACGGTATAGACAGGATTCCATGCCACGCAGGCGTACTCCAAATGGCTTCTGACTAGCGCATTATACAATATAATACGGGTGTAATTCAACTTAAACTCAGCAGTGTTCCTTCTTAGGAACCCCAACATGCTGTAAGCTTTCTTGACAATACCATCAATATGTGATGTAAACTTTAGCTCCTTATCTACCATTACACCCAGATCTCTTATCACCTCTAATTCGTGAATCGATTTATTGCTTAAGTGGTAGGAAGACAAGTAAGGGTTTCTCTTTCTGGTAAGTTTAATATGAAAACACTTGTCTATGTTGAGATACATGGCATTGGAGTTACACCAAGAGTAAACACTGTCGAGATCATGTTGAACGAGATCCATTTCCTCCGAGGAGTTCACCTGTCTATACATTTTCAAATCATCCGCGTATAAGCTAAACCTACAATGCTTAATATTTAAAGTGATGTCGTCTATAAAGACCAAAAAAAGCACCGGTCCCAAATGAGATCCCTGGGGCACTCCGGATGATGCATAGTATAATTCAGACTCATAACCATCCACAACAACTGCCTGAGGTCTCTTATAGAGGTAAGAATTAAACCAATCAAGCAAACTACCATAGATCCCTTTTGATTGCAATTTCCTTATGAGGAGTGAGTGATTAACCTTGTCAAATGCACTGGAAAAATCAGTGTATATGACATCAATTTGTGCACCATTATCTACCCCTCGTGCCACTTCAGAGATGAATTCCACTAAGTTCGATTGGGTTGATCGGCCCTTGCGGAAACCATGTTGAAACTCGGTAAGCTTATTGTTAAGGTGGTTGCATAATACCGGGTTGATTAAGGACTCAAATAATTTGGAAAATGTTGACAATATGGAAATGGGACGATAATTTCTTACATTTGAAGTTTCCCCTTTTTTATAAACAGGTGTTATCTTAGCTAGTTTCCATTTTTCAGGGAACACACCCTCACGGAGTGATTGATTGAAAATTAAAGTCAGAGGTGGTGATAATAATGAGATACAGTTCTTAATGAAAATGGGCGGAATCTTATCAGGACCGGCACCCTTCTGTACATCAAGACGTTTTATAGCATTGTAGGTATCAGATATAGAAAATTGTAAAGTGGAAAGGCCCGAGTCAGACTTGTCTACAACGATGCAATCAGGGGTCAAGGAATCAGTAGAAAAAAGTGGACGAGAAATGTTTAGCAAAGAGACCAGCAATCTCAGGACCAGTACTTACAAGGTCATTATTTAAGTGCATTTGTGAGGGAATGGTGGACTTATTGTTGCGCTTTTCTTTAATATATTGCCAAAAGGCTTTAACGTTACGAGAAATGCCCTTTTCGATATTAGTTTTATAGTCGCTATAACATTTATTCATAAGCTTATGGCATCGGCTTCGTAAGAGATCAAGTTCGAATTTATCGCGGGGGTTACAATATTTACGAAACTTGGTACGAAGCTTGGATTTTTCCGAAAGTAACTTAATAAGGGACTTAGTAAACCATTTGGGGTACCTAGCTGATTTGGAATTGCGTTTAGGTACATAGATGTCAATTATAGCATTAAGTTTGTCATAAAATTTTTGGACAGTTTCATTTACACAGTTGCAACTCTCAAACTCCGCCACCCAATCAATACTCTCCAATTTTGATTCGATCTCATCGTAATCAGCCTTAAAATAATTCAAATCAGACCGCCACCTGGGCTGAAGATAAGTGACAACAGTTTGATGCAGGGATATCAACAAATTGGGGTGCTTGTGATCCAAATTACTTAACAAGTCAAGAGGTTTTGACACGCTCACGTCTGAAATGTTACTCAAAACGAGGTCTAAATATCTACCGTCGCTGTTCGGTACATTATTGAACTGCTTCAGGTTATTTAATGACATCATATCAATCAAGGCTGAACCGAGGGTAGTATTATAATTAGTTGGAATTAATACATTAGCGTCGTCAGTACCCTCATTCCAGTCAATGAATCCCAAATTAAAATCACCCAATACAATTACATCATTCGTTTGGCTCATAACAAAATCAACCTTATCAAGAAACCGGGATAACGCATCTATTTTGACTGGTGGAGGTAGGTAAACTGCACAGATAGAAATATCAGACTCAATACTCCCTTTTTTACTTGGATATTAACCCATAGGTCTTCACAGTTGCTTTCCCATCGATCAATGCGCGCTGAGGGAATCTTGCGAGACACAGCTATGGCAACCCCTCCACCATCCATCTTAGTGGACTTCGAAAAAGGCGATCCCTACGATATACCTTATATCTAGAATCAAAAATTTCACTATCACTAATGCTAGAGTTCAACCAAGTCTCAGTGAAAACAATTATATCATAGTTATTACCTAGAATAGCCTTATACACTGCACTTGTTTTAGTCCTTAGACCCCGCACATTCTGGTAGTACACCTCAATCGGAACCGCTGTTCATGTCTCAGGATCTGCAAGCTGGAACGATCGATTCAAGACTTTCGTGGTTACGGATTAGAATCGCGGGACTGAATTCATCCTTGCGTATATAGATGCGTCCGTTACGCACCCACGTAAATTTGAATGATTCTTTTCTAGCTTTTTGACGAGCTGCAGCATGCAGAGATTTGTTGGCCGGTGTCAAGTGTTCTGCGACGAATACAGGTTTGGGTGTACCGGAAATTCCTAGGTGTTGTGTGGAAAGTTTGTCCTTTGGGTTACTTTTGTTGAATTTAGCAACCGCTGCCAGCATAGCATCACGATGGCGTGGACTCCTCAGTTTAACGATAACCGTTCGAGGTCTGTCACTTTCCTTGTTTAACTTGGCAATTCGAGTCACGTGACACACATCTTCGTCTGCGACAATACAGTCTACTGTTCTCGCTATCTGGGCAATGATAGTTGAGAGATTTTCCGTTTTGTGTTCGGGAATTCCATTTACCTCCAAGTTCGATTCTCTTAAATTCTGCTCCGCTAATACAAGTCTGTGGTTGAGATCTTTAACGTTCGAGTGCAAAGTCTCGTTGTCCTTCTGCAATCCGGTTATAGTAACAGATTTCGCTTGCAACTCGGCTTTCATTTCTTCATGTTCCTTGTTGAAGAATGCAATTGCCTCTGTAAATTCCAATATGCGATCGTTTATATTACGCAGTTGAGAGGATACCACTTTTTTAATTTTGTCTTCGATCATACATGACAGTTCTTCTTTGAGTATTCTGCGAAGTGTGTCCTCGGTTACAAAGCAATCCCCAGATGACGTTGTCTGCGATTGCTGTCCATGACGAGCCCGAACAGTTACATTGCTCACATCAGAGGCAGCATCTTCTAGAACGCATGCATCAATTGGGCTCTGTTGCATGGTTTGGGCCGGGTGGCGCAATGGTGTGTTAGTATTATCAGTTTTAGGCTTTTTACTATGACATTCAGGGCATTTCCAGGTATGTTTTAGCTCTTGACTCATAGAGTTAAACTTTTTAATGCCAATGTTGGCGCACAGAAGGTCATACTTAGAAGAGCAATTGGAACACACTAGGGATTCTTTAGTAGTAATAATATGACGACATCCAGTACACTTATTACCAGTAGGTGCCATGGCAATATACAAGTATGTTAATAGCAGTGTCAACAAAACAAAAAAAAAATTGCAAAAAGTTTTCGCCGATGAGAATAGATCCGACGACTTTTGCTTCTCATGCAAGCGCCTACAAATTCGGCCACTGAGTTCGTAATCTTGTGAACGAAAATAGTGGATAAGTAAGACGCGCACTAACTGCCGTTAATGAGGTCCGAAGGTCAGTGTATTGTTTTGCTCGGGCAGCCAGCGGGGATGAATCACTACTTGTTATTTATTTTTGCACTTGTAACCGCCACTGTTGATGTAATTTTCGTTAAAAACACTCCAAATTGCTTGTGAAATGATAACAATTTAACACCAATCGAAGCACTGTTCTATTCTGCAGATTTTTATATAATTTTCTTCAAAAACTGTTCACTTTTTACACCAATTAACAATTATTTAGACTAGAGACACTTTCTATACGTGTTCATTAGCGCAGGGTAGGTAGGGTACTGATGTTCATCACACACAAATTTTTCCCGAGTGGGAATCGAACCCACGATTCTTAGAATTGCCAGCCAGGGTCACTAATCACTGTTCTACCGAGCCAGTCAAAGTATCCAAGACTTTTTAATAGATTTTTCGACAATGCTTGATTATGTTCGTTGATCTTATTTTTGTAACCTCATGTAGTTTTAAGTACACGTAGTATGTACGTGAGTAACCAATATGAATCTCGTTTGCAAGTTCTTTGTACAACAGTTTGATTATACTTATTTTGTGTTCTTTTCATAGAAGCCTACGTTGAAAACAAATATTAATTAAAAATAACTCAATATTATGATCAGTCAGTATTTTATTTCCAATACATAAATTTACGACTTTTTTTCTAGGTGTAGAACTTGTTCACAATGATCATCGATTGGAACAACAAATCGTCTTCAGTATTCTTTTTGCACTTGGCGGAATATCTCTAGCGACGGCTGCATATTTTATATCTTACTGGAGGCACATAGTACGGGCTATTTACATACCGTCCTTTCTATTTCTATTATACTTATTTGTAATGGACGAAAGTGTGAGATGGCTACTAAGCAAAGGAAAGAAAAATAAGGCTATCAAAATATTACTTAATATGGCAAGAAGAAATAGACTTGAATTAGAAGCTAATGATGTCAAAAACATACAGTATGAAGAGAAGAGGGTACAAAGTTCTCCCTTGAAGGAGACCTTTCATTCTAGAATAGTAGTGAAAAGATTTTTGATTTGTGTGGTGTGGTGGATGTCATGTACTTTCATATGTTTTGGACTCACGGTGAATGTGGTGTCTTTACCCGGCAATAAATACGTAAACTTCTCATTAATGGCTTTAACCGATATACCCGCAAGCGTCGCCATGGTCTATACTTTAAAGAGGTTTCAGCGGAAAAAACCACTCTTTACGTCATTCATTGGTGCTGGTTTATTATGTTTGGTTCAACCTTTTGTGCCTAAACGTAAGTATTTAGTTTAGTCATTTTTAAAAAAGACTTTGTATATCCTTTAGTTCATTTATTACGAATGAAAATTAATTTTGCATTAACCTTTGTTTAATTGATAACTTTATAATTGGTCACTCAATTTTCTCAATCATAAAGACGAATTTATACCAAACCATATATTTCTTAGATATATTAACTTCTAAGTTCATTGTTCATATTATGTTCATCTAAGTCTTGCGTGTAAGTTGACAAAGTTTCCTAATATCACTTTAGAAATGTTCCTTTGTCATAACCCAAAGCCTTGCTTTCAGGATACTTGTGGCTGTCCACCGGCCTCTACATATTCGGCCGTTTTGTGACGACATTCACCTTCACAACAGTGTATATGTATACCTCGGAACTATTTCCCACGTATACAAGGAATTCTATGCACGCACTCTGCTCGGCTATAGGCCGAATAGGGTCCATTCTGGCTCCAATGACCCCTTTATTGGTAAGGAGCACTGATTTCGAGTAGTCTGGATAGAGCCGGCTAGTGAAGCATGGTAAAGTGCAATGCACTTATCGGAATAGGCTTCTAGGCATTTGTATTTCGGCAAAGTCTGAGAATGTTTGCATGCAAAAAGGCTTTGGAGTACAGACGTTTTCGGTCAAATGTTTGTGTACTCAATGTGTGTTAGTGTTTAGTTTTATAAAAAAAAAAGTTAACCAACCTTTTTTTCCTAAAATTGTATCGTTTAATAGCTATGATTGAAATGTTAAATGAATTTGTAATTTGAAACAGGACTAGGACATCCAGTCTCTTATACTTCTGTGGTACTTGTATTGTCGCGAGACGAGACTGAAGGCAATCTTAGACCTATCAAACAACAACAAGAAGATGTATGTGCATGGCTTGGAAAGCTGGCTTTATTTCCTCTGTATGGGCATTGTACGAAATGTTTATGACACGAAAAGCGCTAATTAATACCCATACATGAAATAAATATGCACCGGAATCTGTATCTGGATGATATATGAATAAAAATATTAATAGTTACCTTTATCAATGCAATAGTACCCAAACATAGATTTTTGAAATTTTTGTCTGTTTATCTATATGTCTGTGCGTTTGTGCACTTCTTCTAACTTCATGTTTCTAGAACACTTAGTTGTGCGCTGAGGTTATGGAATCATACATATTGATATATTGAGTGCCTCGTTGGTCTATTGGTAGCAAGTGCTGCGTAAGGACCGAGAGGTCCCTGGAGGATATAACCGGTCCATCAATTACGTAAATTTAAAAGGAAGTACCGGTGCGCATTCTGAACCTGATTGAAATTAATAGGTGGCAATACGCCCTGCTTGCAGCTTAACACGAGTACTAAACCAACTGGGCATGAATCTGATCAATGTATGTGATATTGAGTAATGTTTTTGAGTTTGGTGTTCTTTTCACAGACACAATATATGGAGAGTCTACCGACCTTCCTGATTGGTGCCATCTCCATCATAGCCGGTCTGACGACGCTGCTCGTCCCAGACCTCGCTGATGAACCACTCCCGGACAATGTGCAACAGGCGGAGAAAATCGGTAGCAACCATATTCAACTCAATGGCATTGAAGATAAGAGTGCATTGCGAAACGTGTAGTCCCTACATTGTACTATAAAGGAAATAGGGAGAGGACATTTTGATAATGTTTAATTGAGTTGCCCTGTTAAACGGGACGTCCTCTTATGACTGCGGGCCTTTTGTTATTGACGTTGAAAAGCTGATATGATTTGTATTAGTTTTTTGTTATTTTGTATGAACTTAATAAAACTTTCCATTAATAATATGGTAAAACTGACATTTATTTGATTCATTGTATTATAATTTTAAAGCTCAATGATTCTTCGGTACAATACTTACTAATATTTCAGTATCGAAAGTAGCTAACTCTCTTTTGTCAAATTAACCAACCACCCAACAGTTTTGAATGAAATTTTGTGTACAGTTGCACATAAATATGATGACGGCGATCAATCCAATTTCGAATGACTCCGTCAATTTCATTAAAATGTACGCAATAAAATCATAACCAACATTACTCCGATACCTCTTAACTAGGAACATCTATCATTCATACACAATCAAGATAATGAATCAAACGAAGTCGGCCCGCTTTGTCAACGCTCGACAATGCCCATTCCAGTTTATTTAAAGGTTCCGCCTGATGAGAAACAAGACGACCTCCCATTAATATTAAATGACTATCTCCTTCCATTAAAACAGGGAAAGACACGCTTTACACAAAATAATTAATTACACTCTAAGATTATGAGGAGATGTTTAAATGACAGTTGCAATTTTTTGTGTCAGTTTGGAGAAGTTTGTTATGAGTTTCGAAATATGGTGGTTCTTGCTTGCTTATTCGCAAAATCCTCAATATTACAAAAATGAATGTAGGCATTTTATTATTCAAACTAATTTCACAGATAATTTGGTTTAGTATATTGAATCGTTACAATTTATTGAATTTTCCCAAGGTCGCTATACAATGATAATTGTTTATCATTTGATTAACAAATTTACGTTTTAATGTATACTCTCAAAGTTAATTACTTCAGTGCAGTCATCATCATCAGCCATTATACGCTACAGTACAGTGGTTACAAAATGATTAAGGAGAAAAAGGTCTGTGACAAACGGACGGATAGATATACAGAATGTTAGAGTATGAAGGCCATAATTTTTTACTTTATGAGACAGGATCCCAAATTACATTGTCATTGAAATAAAAACATCCGATTCTAAAAATGGCAACAAAAGCTCGTCTTGGAGCAACAAAATTTAAATATCTATGAATTGGGGCACATCACCCTTCTCGGTGGCAGATAAAAAATGCAAATTCCATCTATTTTCAGAGCCCCAGTTGCGAGTTCCGTAGCTATAAACAAATTCGAATGGACCTGTTTAAGATAACGCCGAGGCGATAAATTATTAACAGCCAGAGACAGGGACGAGCTTTATAAAGATTCAGTAAACAATGCAAAAAATGTGTTATTTGACACAAGAACAGTACAAGCATTACGCCTGTCAACCCATAACATGTGAGCAGTGTCTAAGAAACAGTAATTTTCTTTTTTCGAAGACCGTTACCCGTCACTAACACATTAACAAAATAAACTCATAAGGTTCATGTATGTATAATTTTATAAGGATATGATCAGTAATAAAGAAACCTTAAGGGTTGCTAAGCTATTGCATAGCTTTTATCGCGGGCTTTGAGACTAAAATAAACCTTTTTAACCACCTTTACGGCTTTAGAGGAATAGCTTTAGAGAAAGCTATTCTATTATGGGCCCTCTAGGGCTGTCTATATGTCCATTGTCCATAGATAGCATTACATTGCTTTGCTAAAACAACCCTATTAATTCAGAAAGTTACATTCACTCCCTCTATCAGGATGATCTCGTTCCACCGAACAACTAACTCTTCCGAAATGTCCCCGCAAATTTCAAAAACACAAAGCAATCTTTCTCACAATGAAAGTGGAAGTTTTGCTCATAATCTCAATTTCGTTACGCAATAAATAACTTACATAATGAAACCTGACATAATAACCTTATCTGAGGCAATACGCCATTGAGCAACTGAAATATAGCTCGTTTTAATGAAAATCTAGCGCCATTTGAACTCGCCCGGAAGACCGGATATTTTATTCGGATTCGAATAATTTTAACCCAAATTTCACGTCAAGTTAATAACAAAGATGGACGCCTGTTGTCTCTGCTAGAATTGTTTTGTATTTGCAGGAACAAGTTTTGAAATTAAAATAATATTAGTAATTTTGAACTATGTGTACAACATTCCAGGTACCCGTTTGTATGGTATAGTTTTATTTTATATTTGAACCTATTTCACATTTTAATGACATGAAAATTTGCCTGCAACTTATAATATTATTATGTTATCATAGCAACGAGCAATCCAGTAAATATACCAATCACATAGTAATTCAGACCTATGACAATGGCCTTAGCAAACAAATGCCTACAAAAATATCGCACATGAAATAACAAATGTTCACTACTTATTTATAGTCCGGTCAATTTAGACCAATGAGAATGAAGTTACATAAAGCCCTTACAAGCTGAATTTCAGTGAAATTGTTCAAAATATAATTATAAACAATGTGTAGAAGTTCCCCATTATTCCCCTGTAAGGAAAAAATAATTCAAGGCCAAAGTTAAAAATAATACTTTATGTAACTTCGAATGTCTAAATTGACCGGACTATTTAACTGTATAACCGTAAATGCATGCAAAAACATTCAACAATCTAGACCAGCCTACAAGTCTCAACCATTGTCCCGTGTCTAATTGAAATCGATCCGTATGTTATACAGGTCTCACTGAATTTATGATGTCAGGTTCCACTTGGCAAACATGCTGGCGCTGGTAAGACAATATTCTAAAAAATGTTTTTTTACTATATTGTATTGTTTGGTTCAAAGGTGAAAACAGTAATACATCATTAGTGAAAACTTCAACTGCCTAGATATCGTGGTTTGGAGTTACAGCCTATTAACAGAAGGACGGAAGGACAGAGAAGTTTTGCTCATAATCTCAATTTCGTTACGCAATAAATAACTTACATAATGAAACCTGACATAATAACCTTATCTGAGGCAATACGCCATTGAGCAACTGAAATATAGCTCGTTTTAATGAAAATCTAGCGCCATTTGAACTCGCCCGGAAGACCGGATATTTTATTCGGATTCGAATAATTTTAACCCAAATTTCACGTCAAGTTAATAACAAAGATGGACGCCTGTTGTCTCTGCTAGAATTGTTTTCTATTTGCAGGAACAAGGTTTGTAAATAAAATAATATTAGTAATTTTGAACTACGTGTACAACATTCCAGGTACCCGTTTGCATGGTATGGTTTTCGTTTATATTTGAATCAATTTCACATTTTAATGACATGAACATTCATTTGCCTGCAACTTATAATATTATTATGTTTTCATAGCAACGAGCAATCCAGTAATTATTATATGTCCCCACTGCTGGTGGAGACGATCATGCCTTAGTCAACCACGCTGGCTAAGTGCGGGTTGGTCGACTACACAACTTTAGAATTTCTTCGTAGGTCTGCAGGTTTCATGATGGCCTCACAATGTTTTCCATCACCGTTAAAGCGTTTAATAATCGTACATTGCAAATTTCAAAAACACAGCAGTACATGGCGGAGTTTGAACTGGCGACCTCTCGCATGGCAAGCAACAACCCAAAACCACTCGGCCATCGGCGGTTTTTAAGCTATTGCATAGCTTTTATCGCGGGCTTTGAGCGCGGCGACTGAACCAAGAAATTCCGTAACGAAAAACCTCACAATCGTCTAACGTCGTTTCAGTTCGGTAGACTTCGGCACGGTGTTTGTGTGCGTGCGATTAGACGTATTGTACGAATCTACGAAACTCGCACGAATCGAGACGAGCTGCTCCGAAATCAGACGATGCTATGCAATAGCTATACCACGGCAGTCCCCGAGTGCCACACGTCTTTTTTACCATTACCGCTGTCTAATCACTTTCGTGGTAACACTTTGCTTGCAATACCTTCGTGTGCCAGTGCGATCTGTAAATGTCACAGGTTAGGCCCGTTCACGCGTATTCGTCACGTTTACGGCCAATCTGGGAATTCGCTTTGATTAAAACTGGTCGTTAGGCTAGAGAACGCGTGTGTACCGGCCTTTATTTATTACCACACGGACTAAGTTTGAAATTTATATCCCAATTTACTCTAAAGTCCCACTGAAACAGTCACAATGTCATTCCGTTGCGACAACAGTTAAAAAAAACTTGGGATACTTAGAAATGTAGGAATGTGAAGATCTCCCCCTGTTATTAATAAAACTTGAAGGTAATAAGCAATCAATATCACCTAAGTGTATTTTTACTTTATTAATATTGAGTTATTGAGGTTGTATGAAGATTTTTTTATCTTATGGATTAGATATTCACTAAAAATCATTCTAAAAATAGAGATAATATATTACGATATTAAAGCTCCTTGAAAGACATCACATAATCTGACATCAAAAGATTTTATACTCGAAAATATCCACTTGAAATTCACGGTTGCCGGTGTATAAACGATCCATCAACGTTTTGAGACAAGCGAAAAGAATGTTCGTTTAAATCTAGACTTGGTTACGTGGTTGTCTAACGCTGTGTTGTCTGAATATAAAGCGCCCCCTGACGCAAAAGGAGACTTGGATTATTAACTTAACTTTTATATAAACAAAAGCTTTTTATTTGACCCCCAAAATGATGATGGCCACCACGTTAATATTAAAAATGGATATTGTACATGTTCAGCATCACCAGCCCATACACCGTGAAATTTTAGTGGTTGTTTTCCCGTGGCAGAACAACTTGCCTTTAGTGATACTATCGAATCATGCAAATTATTTTTCGAAAAAAAAAACCTTTTTTGTTCGATTTTTCAGAATAAATATTTTCCAACTCGAAAACGAGAGAAGCTATCGTTATTTTTGAAGATGTGACGTATTCAGGTACTGCTTGCCGCATGAAATCGATGCTTAAAGCTAAAGAAGCCTTACACCCTAAGTCATAAAGCGGTTCGAACGTGTTTTCGAATTACGGTTAAACCTTTCGTAAAACCGGCATTTATTGATTTTACCAAAAAAGAACTGCACACATCTTTTGTACCACGAAGATAGAATCATTTTACTGCGGGAAAACAACCACTAAAATTTCACGGTGTATACGTCCGCACTGCTGGGGCACGGACCTACCCTTAACTAGGGCGATATGGCCTTATTCAGCCACGCTGGCCAAGTGCGGATTGGCTGACTACACAACCTAAGAATTTCTTCGTAGGTGAGCCGGTTTCCTCACGATGTTTTCTTTCACCGTTTAAACTTCGAATAATCGTGCATATGAATTTCAATACTCAGCTCAGGCTCGTCAACCGGTCTTAATATGCGATTCACTGCGACAAAGAAATGAGACCGCGTCTGTCATAATGTCACAGTTCGAACGAAACATGGAACAAGAGTCCCGGCTGCTTCTTCTTCTTCTTGGCTCGAAACGCTTCCTTCAGATGTAGCGGTGTTCCTGTGCAGCAAACACCGCGGAACGCACCAGCTGCCACTCATTGTTCCAATATGACATACGAAACCCTTAAGATGAATAGACTGCGGGACGCTTTTTATCCGCCGTCCGACGCTCCTGCCCCGTCAAGTACGAATGCTACGATAAAATATGACGCGACAAAAACTGAATTAATGAATGCGGCCGACTGTGCGCTGTATTAATTACGTTTCGCTTTTCGCTAGCATCGTTTGCTATGTAAAAAACGTCGGAGTTTCGCGCCAACAGTTTGGGGAAATGGAACGGCGTACTCCCGGACTACTTGTGTTTTGTCTCTTTATGCATGGGCAGTTTTAATTAGTGCATGATGCACGGAGCTTGTTCGACGTTTAAACGAAAGCTGTTGACTATTGAAGTAATAAATGAATTTTGTTCACAAACAGACTGTTGGTACTGTAATTTTCATTAAATTTGTAAGCAGAATTCATTGAACAACAATCTCTTTACTTTAATTAAGCTTTGGATAATTAGTAATTTAATATTATCTACCATAGTCATATTTTACAATAATCATCAAAAGCATTTCATTTTGCTGCTTATTACATGCCAAGTGAAGGAAACAGTTGTTTATTGAAAAATTGTTCCTTTATTTGCGGTTTTTGCATTTTCAATTGATTATTTACAAATTACACAAACTGCCCTTATCGCCCTAGTTTAGCAGGATAGGTTCAAGTCCTTAGATGGCATGTATTAATCTATATCATAAATTATGTATTGATATAATCTTATATACAAATTTCAAATATTTTACAAAGTTATAGAAATTTAACTTTTTAATCAACTGGATACACCTGTAGGTCATAGTTTGCTTTATAGAATAGTTCCCAAAGGGCCATTCTCGCGTGGAAGGGCCTGGCGCCTAGGGCGAGTTCTGTATCCAAGTTCAAGTAGTAATAAGGCGACCCTTTTCTGATCGGCTCCCACAACACCGGCAGTAACTCCGAAGTCTCTGGCGTTGGGTTCCTGAAACAAAGGTTTACCTAAATATTGGGACCGTGCAAAGTGGGTGGACGGAGAAATGGCGCTGATTATCAAAAACGCATGTAATCTTATGAGATGTCCGTTGTTATTGCTAGCGGTGGCCGTTGGCACTAATTTCACTCCATAAGATTTAACGAAAGAAACGCCACCAAAATTAGGGCAGCACCGTCGTGCACGCTCCCAATAGTTAACAAATAGCCAATTAAGCAGAGCTCGTACTATAGTTGTCAGACGCTGATATACAGACACAGATATTTTTGAAGACATACTTGAAATGCATATTCACATTTAAACACGGACGAAACACATTTTCAACATATGAATGTTTGTCCCGAGTGGGGATCGAGCCCACGACTCTTGGAACCGTAGCCAGGGTCACTAACCACTGTTCCATCGAGCCAGATTTAGAATATACTAACAGTAGATGCAATAACAAAAATATTGTTACTAACTCATTGGTCATACACTATGGTATGGAATTTTGTAAAGTTTTATCTGTATCTGAAATAAGTTTAATTTTAATACAGATCTTTTTCCTTTTTGTAACCATGCTGTATGTGTGTGTAAATCGAGATTCCACTAGATTACGTACCCATATTTGGCGAAGTTGGTCCAAAGTGCAGTCATTTGGTCAATCATCCGCTGATCTTCGTCGTTCGGTGATCCCTCATAATAGGATATATCAAAGAGGTAACCCAGCTCATCTGCATGAGCTGCACCTCCTACTGTTATATTATTTTTAACTCGTATAAAATTCCTTTGACCAATATATGAGAATAGATAAAGATAAACGTCACCAGCTTCATTGTCCAAATACTTCGCGATACTTTTGTAGGTGGCTTGGTGGAACATATAATCGCTAACGGCATCAATAGCACCATGTGGGTTTTCTTGAGTTATATCTTCATCCCCCACGTAAAAATCATGTACAATTTTACCCATACCCTCAAAGTTTGGATCTCTTACATTGAACCCAGAAACAAGCATGTTTTGTATGAAATCATTTTGAAAAATTCCAACTGAATTAATCAAACCAAGTGCTTCATCGTCATTCATCCCCATTATTACCGGCATTGCCTTTGCTTTTGGGATAGGAGCCTGCATCCACAACTCTGTCATAAAGGGCTCTACACCTTCAAACTGCTTCTCAACGCATGGGTCAAAACTCAAACCAAGTTCTTGTGTCGCAACAATCATTGCCCGTTCACTTACTTCAGATAATCTTCGTATAGCTTCATACACATCATCAGTTTCAATTTCAAAGTATTCAGCCAATTGCAACAGAGCATTTCTATTTGGGGCTGAAAATAACGGGCCTAAAGAAGGCCCACTCTGAACAATAGCCTGGTCGAAGAGTTTTTCTTGTGCCGATGCCAAGTGCAGTTCGACTGACAGTCCCCCAGCGCTGTTTCCAAATGCAGTTATCCTATTAGGATCACCACCGAATGCAGCAATGTTTTCACGTATCCATCTTATGGCTAACGTTTGATCTTTCATACCTTCGTTTCCAGCAATTTCTGGGATCTCCAAGCACATGAAGCCATACGGTCCAAGACGGTAATTGAGAGTAACTAGCACGACATCATGTCTGACAAGATATTTAGGTCCATACAAGAACCGACCAGCGAATCCAATGCTGAATCCTCCACCGAAAATCATGAGCATCACTGGCTTAGGATTATCTGGAGTAGCTGAGTGTGGAGTATAGATATTGATGTGCAAGCAGTCAAGGTCTCCTACGAAGGTGTTGTTGAACTCTTCGATTTGCGGACATATTGCCGAATCGTCGATCGCATCGAAAACATCATCGAATGGTTCTTGAGGGATTGCTTTCTGAAATGTGACAGCATATAAAATATTAGAGCCCTATTAAGAAAAATAATCACTAGTTTCCACTTGCTTCAATGACAATAATAATCTCTAAGTAGTTGCTAAAACTACTTTGACTTTCTGTTATAGTTATAACAGATAACTATATCAGGTCAAAACTTCAAACAAACTAAATGACAACATCGTCAAGGCAAAAGTAATTAATAATTTTAAACAGTGCCTTGAAGTACTTAATTACATATATCAAACGCTTACCCCGAATCGATTGGCTGGGTCGACTTGGGCATACGGTATGCCCATGTACATGAAATAGTCCCCATCATCAGCTCTCAAACCTCGAATAAGGCCCAGCGTTGTATTAACCACAGGGCTTGTTCTAGGAGCCGAATGAACACACTGACATACTAATAATAATAATACTAATCCTAAGAACGTCTTCATCGATCGACCCATTTTGTAAAAGTAAACCTAAAATATTATTAAACTAACTAGGCCGGTGACAATTAATCACTGCTATAACAAGATAATGAAGAATATTAAAAATTAGATTAGATTTCAATGATATCTTGAGTTTTTTGTTGAATAATACATTTTTCATTATCATCATTTGCATTTCTTTATCTAAATCTTCCTCTTTTATCAATTATACCTTATCTACTTTTTAATTTTGGATACTAATCAAACAACATAAATGTGAAGATTCTTATATAACACACACAATTATTCTTATCTATACTAATATTATAAAGATGAAGAGTTTGTTTGTTTGTTTGTTTAAAAAAATATTTATTTGTTGAATAGACCATTTATCGAGGAAGGCTTTAGGCTAAAACATTACGCTGCGACCAATAGGAGTAAAGAAACAATGATAAATGTGTAAGCGGGGAAAACGCGGACGAAATCGCTGGCACAGCTAGTTAATTAATATTAATAACTTTGTAACACTTGGTATAAAAAAAATACTTCTTTCATAAAAGGCTTACAAGACGACCTCACTCCACCTGATGATAAGCGGTATTGAGAACCACATATGAGGTCGACAGGAACAATAAACCAAATGTACCATATACCATAAAAGCCCAGATCAAACTTGCATGATTTAATAAGAATAAAATAATAACTTTTGACAATGTTGAATATATTTTTATTCTAAAGTTTAATTACCAGGATACCTCTGTAGGTTATAGTTAGCAGAATAGAAGAGATCCCAAAAAGTCATTCTTTCGTTCATAGGCCGATCGCCTAACGTAAGGTCCGAGTTTAAGTCTAAGTAGTAATAGGCTGAACCATTCCTAATAGGCTCCCATATGACTGGCAAAAGAGTTGAAGTTTCTGGTGTGGGATTGCTGCAATACAAGATTAAGATTAAGTATTTGGCGCGTAAAGTTCTGCTATCTTTATTTTACTTAATGAAACGTGAAAGTTAAAATCATTTGAAAACCACAGGTTAAAAAAAAACTTCCCGGGTACTTTACTGGATGGTGCACGAATTATTAAGCACATGGGGTGTAAAGTCAATGCAAAATGGGAAAAATAACGTAATAAATTCTAAACATACCCATACTTCGCAAAATTAGTCCACAATGTACTCATGCGATCTATAAACAACTGATCTTCTTCATTTGGAGGCCCATAAAAAGAAAAATCAAACTGATATCCAAGTTCATCAGCATGAATGGCTCCACCTACTGTTATATTAAGATTGTTTCTAATATAATTTCTTTGGCCAATGTAAGAGAACAGATAGAAATATATATCTCCTGCTTTATTATCCAAATATCGTGCAATACTTCTATAATTAGCATGATTAAACATTAAATCTGAATAAAAATCAATAGCTTGGAAAGGATTTTGCAAAGTGATATCTTCATCTCCCATGTAAAATTGGTATACTAACTGATCCATACCCTCAAATTGTGGATGGTTGATATCGAACCCAGAATTCAGGTTATTTCTTACCATATCATTATGAAAAAAAGCTTCGTTTCGAATTGCGGAAAGCGTTTCGTCATCCATGTAACCTATCATGATTGGCATTTCATCCACTTTTGGCATTGGAAGTTTAACCCAGTTATCCGTCAGAAAACCTTCAACGCCTTCAAATTGCTTTTCCACGCACGGCCCAAAGGACCAACCAAAGCTGGACGATGCAGCGATTAATGATTTTTCATCAATTTCTGCCAATATTGCTATTGCTTCATAAATATCATCAGTGTGAAAGCCAAAGTAAGAAGCTAGTTGAAAAAGAGCATTTTTGTTCGGTGTTAAAAACAAAGGTCTTACAGAAGATCCACTTTGAATAATAGCTTGGTTGAAAAATTGTTCTTCTTGTGTTACCAAATGCAAGTCTATAGATCGTCCCCCCGCACTATTACCGAATGCTGTTATCTTGTTTGGGTCACCTCCAAACGCTTGAATATTTTCATGTATCCATCTAAAAGCCAACGTTTGATCTTTAAAACCTTGATTGCCAGGGATTTCTGGAATATCTAAACATAAGAAGCCATATGGTCCGAGGCGGTAGTTAACAGTGACTAAGATCACATCATGCCTTACTATAAATTTGGGTCCATACATGTATCGTCCACCGAATCCAAAGACAAAGCTTCCACCATGAAGAAATACCATGACAGGTTTGGTGTTGTCAGTGGAAGCCGTGGTAGGCACATATATGTTGAGGTGAAGGCAGTCTAGAGTTGGAACTAAATGATCGACTTCCAAAACTCCCAAAACTTGGGGGCATACCAGAGTATCATCAATTGCTTTGAAAATTTCATCAAAAGGCTCTTGGAGTAACGCTGCCTGAAATGTACATATAAAATAACCGTAAAAAGCAATATTACAGTGATACATAAATATATTGAACTAAAAAAAAATATTGCGAGACAGTTAGTCATTATATTCAAAATATAATGCTCTTTGATTGCATTTGCAATCGAACTAATACGTAGTCAATAAAGGATTACAAAGATATGAAATTCTATACTCCTTCATGCATTGTTCTCGCAAGCAAATTAATATAATATTTATTTTTCAAATACTAAAACTATATTGCAAACAGCTCACCCCAAATGGATTCGTCCTGTCCACTTGTCCATAAGGTATTCCCAAATACATGTAATAGTCTCCATCCTCTGCCCTTAAGCCTTGAATGAGACCTATCGTCGTGTTCACAACAGGACTTAACCTAGAAGACCCCTCTACGTATATATACAGAATAAAAAATATTAAAAATATAAAACTGCGAAACAAAACAGACATGATTTCAAACTGAGCAAGTATGATAAATGTGCGAAAAAAAGCTTGATAATTGTTTATCTTTAGTTATGGATTCTTCGCATTCGTGTTCCCGTCTCTTTTTGTCTTATTTACGTGACCACAAGTATATTTTATCATTTCATATCTACGTATTATTATAAATTAATTGATTATTATTATTATGGAAACCTTAACAAAGTCTTGATGAAAACGAGTATCAGGTTCATTACAAATTATTTGATATCATATCATAAAGACTATGGGTCTTTATGATATGATATTATAAACGAATTAAAGAAAACCCTATTTTCTTAGTAACGGTGTGTGTGTAGTGCCGTTTAACATAAATATCTGTCAGTTATATTCTCGTAAAATTTTAATAAAGTAAGACTCTCGATCTATTAAATTTAATCAATTAAACAAAACGTAAAAGATAACGACGAATGGATAAACTCCTTCAAATCTCAAAGTCGGTTAAAAATAGGTGTAACGTATGAAACATTAAAATTGTATACATTTTAGTTTTGCCTCCGGTATAAAAATAAGTTAAGATAAATGTCCAGCTAAATCTTTAAAATAATAAAGAAAGTTGTTAATACTTTGCTCAATGATAATATTATAAATACGTCGAAACCACAAAAAATAAACGATTGTGTTTAAAAATGTTGGGATGTTTTTTTATTTTGAAAACATTATATGGTATTTATGGTATTACATTTTTATCATAATCTGCCTTTTCAAAACAATAATTTAGGTAGCACTATAGCCTCTTTGGTATTCTGCAGCATATTTGAACAGCAAACTCAAAAAAGACATTCTTGCGTGCTCTGGTCTTCTGGAAACTGTCACATTGGAATTTATGGACAAATAGTTGAAGGAATCATCGGTAATAGCTGGCCAATTTACTGGTAGTAGATCCGAAGTCTCTGGCGTTGGATCGCTGAAAAAAACATTGATAAGGTAAAAATAAGATCCGAGCAGAGTAGGAATACTAAAAGGTGTAGTGTGTAAATTTACCTGTATTTAGCAAAATTTGTCCACATCGTAGTCATCCTATCAATCATCAATTGGTCATCTGTTGTCGGCTCATTTTGTAATGTTTCCATATCAAACAAATATCCAGTTTCATCTTCGTGAGCAGCGGATCCAATAGTAACATTTGCTGCTACTTTGGCCACATTCCTTCCACCACTGTATGAAAAGATGTAGAAAAAGACATTCGCTGCTCCGCTTTCGAGGTATTTACTAATACTTCTATGAATGGGATGTGCGTATGTATAATCTGTATCAAAATTGATCGCTTGCCACATCAATTCTGGTGTTATAGGCTTATCACCAAAGTAAAAGTTTCTCACGTTGCGTTCCATGGCCAGAAGTTTTTCTTCATCAAAGACGAACGTCTTTTCAAGCTTCTCACGTACTATATCGATGTCTTCAAAAACATTAGGGTTAATGTAATTTAATAATTGCTCCTGTTCATTGTATCCAATTAATATAGGCATGCCTCTAGCTTTCGGTTTGTCAGCTGTTATCCAACTTCTGGTCAAAAACGGTTCTACATTATCAAATTTCTGTTCAGTGCATGGCTTAAAGTCTAGCCCTAGGTCCTTAGAAGCTTCCAATACTAAATTAGAGTCTGTAGATGAGAGATAAGAAATAGCGTCAAGTACAGAATTAGTACTATACCCGATCCGTGCAGCGATAAATATAGGAGCTGCTTTGTTATGTTCGATGAAGACGTTGGACGACAAAGAACTCCCACTTTGCAAGATTGCGTTCTTAAAAAGTGGTTCCGTGTCTGAGAGAATATGGAAATCAATCGATTGTCCTCCAGCGCTCGAACCAAACGCTGTGATACTGTTTTCGTCACCACCGAAAGATTGAATGTTGTCTCTGACCCATCTGAGAGCAAGCGCTTGATCTTTCAGACCTTGGTTGCCGGGTACTTCAGGGATATCTAGGCACATGAACCCGTAAGGGCCGACACGATAGTTGATCGACACATAGATGACGTCGTGTCTCAGTAGATGTTTCGGGCCGAAGTGTGAGGCTGCCTTCCAGCTAGTTTCGAAGTCATTTCCATCGATCCAGACCATCACCGGGAGACGATGATCATCGCTGGCGGAGTGCGGCACGAAGATGTTAAGTTGGAGGCAATTTATGTCACCCACAGACTCGTCGTTAACAATCTGTGGACACCGGGCCGAGTCGCTGTTCGCTACAAACACGTCGTCAAACTTCGGATATGGTGTTGAAGCCTGAAATAATAATCGTAAGCTTATAAATTGATGACAAATTTAAGTTTTATTTAATTTAAAAAAATTAACCGAATTATTAATTAAATATTTTTAACCGAACAAAAAAATATTATAAACTGCAAATCTTACTACCTACCTACGCCTTGAGCGTTTTAAAGGAAAAACGAATATTGCAAATGTTTAAAAGAATACACATAAAAAACTCATTTTGGTTGGTATTGAAAAATAAAAACAACATTTCCAACTTGAACTGAAGATTTAACTTATAAAAATAAGTTAAAACATTCAATAAACACACCCTATATAACTACTAGTATGTACAACTTCAACTTACCCCAAAATGATTGCTTGCATTCACTATCGCATACGGTATTCCCAAGAACATGTCATATTCGCCATCGTATGCCTTTAGGCCTTGTATGAATCCTACCGGAGTCTCCACTGTGGGTGAGTCATCTGAGTTAATATTGTTGCCTCCCGGCACTAAAAGGACAATCAACAACACTATCCCAATAATAACTACCACTAAAATGGTTAGAAGGGGTATTCTGGTTAACATTGTGTTAGTAAAATGTTTTCATAATGACCGGTGTCGCAACTGTGAACAGGCACGAATGAAATTATCATCGAAGCATTGATTATTGATAAACCGTCACCTACGATAATGATAATTGAGTACGGATACCATGACAAATATTGTGATTCATATAGATCAAGCATTATGTTAAAGTATTTTGTATTTTTAAAAGTGCCCTAGGCTGAGTGGTTCCTTAACCACTCACGCCACACCACTTAACACGACCTTTCGTTGCTTGCGAGAAGTCGCCAGTTCATACCCCGCCACGTATACCAATGTGTTTTTCAAATTTTAAATTCATATTATCAGATTATTCGATGTTCCAACGGTGAAGGAAAACATCGTGAGGAAACCTGCACACTTTCAAAGAAATTTTTAGCTTGTATAGTCAACCTCAAAGTCAACTAAAAATTTCTTTGAAGCATAACAACCACTAGCTTGTTTTCCCGCAGTAAAATAATTTTATTACCATAGATTAGTGCAGTATTTTTTTTATCGAAATCAATAAATACCAGTTTTACAAAAGGGATAAACGAAACGCGAGAGCACGCTCGAACCGCTTTATTAGTTAGGGAGTAGGGCTTCTTTAGCTTTAATCATCAATTTCATGCGGCAAGCAGTACCTGATAACGTCACATCACTTGAAAGAACTATAGTTACTCAAGCTTTCGAAAAATTGGAAAACAAATGTTTATTTTTTTTTTTCACTAAAAATCATGGTAGATGATTCAATACTACTACTTAAAGTAATCGTTCTGCTACGGGAAAATAACCACTAAAATTTCATGATGTATATGGTGTAATCTTAATAACTCAAACTAATATACAAGACGCATGATACACAAGACGCAGTAAAAGCTCTGTGATGAAATGTAGAAAGTTTCTCTCATTCTCTGAGAGTGTCTCTTTGACCTGTAGCAATGGTAGCTAACAGAAAGCCGGTTCAACATCAGCTAAGTGTACAGGTAATCAGATCTTGCAGCTCAACGTGCAATGCCAGTAAATCTCCAGTATATTCCATTCCACTAGCGTTGATTGCCGCCGACCATAGCTCACACGTCCGCGTCGAATTAATACTGCGTTATTAAACTGACTGACGATTTACGGTTTAATATGGACGGTCTCTGAGAATTATTAGCTATATTTCATTACGCTAAGTGTTTGGAATGACTGAGATGGGTTTCATTTCAGATACGATCTATTTATGTTATCTATCAGTTACGATTCAGATAATACCTGTAACCTTTTATTTAAGCTGTCATGGTTACACACATTAGAAAACTGGAAAGTGTCCAGGATATTTACCATGTTGTTTTGTTTTAATGAGCTCCCGATATAGTGGGTAGTGGTGCCGTGCGTATTAAAAGACTTAGAAAGGGGGTGGACCGATATGTCTGCCCAAAGAACTACCGTCATTCTCGCACTCCTACAGTTCACCCCGGATCATGACGCTTGCGCCAGTGCCGAAATATCGTGAGCTCATTAAAACAAAACAACATGGTAAATATCCTGGACACTTTCAGTTTTCTTACCTGTAACCTCTAAGTCCCTAAGTGTAAAGAGAGAAGCCTTAAAAAGATAAACTATGTATTAGAAAGATACCTTAAAATTAGTTAAAACAAAATTAAAAAGTGTGGTAGACTATAATTTCTAACAATCGGGTAACGTTTATGTAATCTGCCCCAAACTCAAAAATACCATTATTTTTGAAATAAAACTAATTTTACGGATTAAACTCGCGTGTATTGGTATTCTAAACATTATTTAGAGATCCGACGTTTCGAGCTCTTTACAGCGCTCGTGGTCACGGTTAAGACTGAAGTTGACAGGTGTCTTCATAAGTGAGTTTAATTACTACCGTCATTTGGTGTGATATTTTGTGTGTTCCGGTTCAATAAAATTAGTTTTATTTCAAATGTGTAGTGCTCGCGCAAATAAAAATAGACAATACCATTTTTTTTATATTATTTATAATAATTAATGATGAATTAATAAGGTGAACTGAATGTGTCCGGGATATTTACCATGTTGTTTTGTTTTAATGAGCTCCCGATAGTTGGCGCTTGCAACAGTGCCGAAATATCGGAAGCTCATTAAAACAAAACAACATGGTAAATATCCCGGACACTTTCAGTTTTTTAATGTGTGTAACCATGAAAGTTTAAAATTAAATAATTAATAAGGTGTTTGAAAAAGTGCAATCAGTAATGTATTCTGCAATCTACAAAATTCACAAGATCCGATAAAAGATATAATTAAATAGTGACTAAACAAGACCGTGATATGACAACATTATCATCATTTAAGAAATAAACACGACTGAATATAGAACATCAAAACGTACAGAAATGAAAAACAAAAAACAGTTTAATCTTATCAAAATCATATTGACGTAGAACCTACCCCATTAATTGGAGCGATCATAAAAATAATGCCAAGGAGCCCGCCCAATACTTACCTACATCAAACATTTTCCCTTCGGAGCATTTTTCGACACAAGTAATTAACGAAATGCTGGAAATAATATCGAGTGAGATATCGTTTGCTAGAGCCCGATCGGCCGAGCTAATGGCGTGTAAAATTAATGCCCTCCAGTTTTTGACAGTTTTCTATTAACAGTGGAAATTAATAATCTCTGCCCCCGGACTGAGAACGCTAAATTGATAATCGTAGTCGTGTTGTGAACGTTTGGCGTCGGGAGCGGGGAAATAATTGGACAGAAATTGACGGCCGCTGAAAGGATTGTTATGTATACTTTTATTTTTAAACGCAGAGAAATTTTGTTTAAAGCTGTGCATTGTAATTAGTGTATCATTCATTGTATTGATTTGTATCGTGTGTCAGGCTACAGGAGTAGCACCGGCACCAGGATAGATTTTATTTTTACAATACATCATTAATGATATTCTGTTAAACCTTCTCCTGACAATGACGAAAACAATATAAAAATAGCGAAATTAGTTTAGCTGTTCTCGAGATTTGCGGTAACCAAATTACAGAAATTCATTCGGCGATTGATTTTTATATCTTAGATAATAATAAACTAATTTATCAGATAAAAAAAATGTTTTTTCCATGGTATTTGCAGATTTTTAAGTAGGTACTAAAACCAAAAATACCTAGTAACAAAATCAATATAAAATTGTCGGGTATTTATTTATTCCCTTTCGTGCCTGTAGGTTGAATTGAGATGAAGAAATGGTGTGTCGTAAGCGTAAACCCGCCGGCCGGCTCGGGGGTCGTTCGGATCCGCAACACCTTACATTTCGGTTATAGCGCCCACAGGACCCCCGCGCAACACTAGCAGTTTCCAGTGATGAGGGCTGGACTACCAATGTGTTGGGTAAAAAATTGTTAATAAACATACGAAATGATGAAATGTAAATTCGAGAATGTCATTTCTGACCAGGATTTTTTTTATGTATATTTTTTTTCAAATTTAGCTAGAATAATGATGCATAATCATTTTATATACTTTTAGATCTACTTTAATGATAAATTCGTCCCAAACCATATTTGCCCGGTATGTTAGAAATAGATAAATAAAATCGCATGTACCTCCTACAATTTCATATCAATAAACTTTATGATAAAAACTTAGTAGAGACCTTACAATGTAATTATTTGTTACACATGGGTGGGTTCGATTCCCACTCGGGACAAATATTTGTGTGATGAACATCGGTGTTTGTTCCGTGTCTGGGTGTTATTATGTATTTAAGTATGTATTTAAAAATATCTATGTATGTATGTCGTGGCCAAATCGATGAATTGATCATTTCATGAAATGGTTGGCCATTTCATGAAGTGTTCACGTTTCATGAAGTGGCCAATCAATGGTGACCAAATCATTAAACGATAAACGTTTAACGATTTGGCCACCCACGTTTGACCATATCGTAAAAAGAGGGCGACTATAAAATATTTAATGAAAACCAGGATCAATTTTGATACGTATTTGTTTATTTTTAGTTGTTACATACTTTCAAAATAAAAAGGTTTAAAATTTTATTACAATAAAAAAAAATCATTAAATGCATTTAATGATTTTTTTTATTGTTATAAAAAAAATCATTTAGTGAAATTTGCAAGTATTTTAGTACAAGCAGTATAAAAGTCACGTAAACAATAAAAAAATTAAACAAGGTAACAGTCACTTGCTAGCGCAAGACAAATTTATTAATAATAAGGTGCATTAAGGCGATTAAAACACGGCACCGCGCACAAAGTCACATGAACAACAAAAATCATAGGATAGTCGGCGCTTTTTCCTTGAATATAAGATATTCCTCCCTCTTCGACAGTTTCCATAATATCATATTTCGATAACCAGTAGTAGTCCATGGATTTCTTTTTCGTGTCACCCTACTCTCCTTTATTTGCTGTATAACCTGAAAAAGAAATTGAATTAGCTATCAGTCTTTTGACAATCAATATAATAACAGATAAATAAAAAAATATTTTGATAAAACACGTTATTTAGTTAGGTGCATAAAATTATAATATGAAGTAAGTAAAATATTACTAACCTTAGAAATACATTCCAAACTCCACGGTTATTTCACATTTTGCTCGGAACCTTGCATGACTTGTATACTCTAATACGTTTTCATCGAATTATTTAACGAATAATTTAACTTTCTTCCGTGTTTAATAAAGAATTATTCGCATTTTTTCTGAGAGAAAATTCGTCTTTGTTTACAAGGGCCGCCATTTTTAAAAAAACTGCACAAAAACAACCAGTGTTGCCAAAAAAGTGTATTTACTGCCTAAAATAGGCAAACTTCCGACAATTTTGTCCGAATTAAAATTATATATACCTACTTTAAAAACAGCATGAATTTAAAAAAAAAATCTTTTGCTAAAAATATGCTATTCTAAAATAAAAGATAAAATAATATGCTAAACAGGAAGAAAATTTAGCACATTGTACAAATTTAGTATATTAATTGGTATGGCAACTCTGGCACTCTACCGGTAAAGTCAACGAAACAATTCCACGATAATAATATGATAAATTGAGATTGATCATTTCATGAAATGGCAGTGCATCTAGTTGGCCCAATCGTCAAACGATTTCTTATCATTGATCTGACCTGGCCACATCATGATATGGCCAATGTGTGATTGGCCATTTCATGAAATGCAACCATTTCATGAAATGGCCAATCATTTCATGAAATGGCCAATTCTACGATGTGGCCACGACATGCATATCAGTCTCTGTCGCCCATATTACAAGCTCTGCTTAGTTTGGGGTCAGATGACCGTGTGTGGAAATGTCCCAGATATTTATTTATTTATTTTACATGCAAATGCTTTTGTGAGCAAACCTATCTTACGTCATAATCCACTCTTTGTATACAGGAAAGCTTAAATTAATGAATCAACACTTTTTATCATAAAACAAATTATCACAATTGGACTTCTGATTTTAGGTGCGATTGTGCGAATTGTATTTGATTTGAAATCGTATATGATTCTTTGTCACTGTGGTTTAACGTTGCATGATAATTTGCTCCACTTTATTTATCCTAAAACAAATGATCACACCATTTAAACCTACCACACCCCTACCGCCAGTCAACTAGTGTCCGATAGTGCGGCGCGACGGTAACGACGCCGTAACGTTTAGCTTCGGGCCGCAAACGGCTGCATTAAGGACCCCGAATCCGTTGCCGGGTTAATGTCTGCTAAGCTCCCTCCGGCCTTGCGATTATGAAGTTTATTTGGAAGAATTTGACTTACATTATATGAAGTTTATTTGGAAGAATTTGACTTACATTATAGCCGAGTGAATGCAGCAATTAATTGTTACCATTTTCAGTTTGCAGAAAATGGTTTCAATTTCAATTGTTAGGTAAATATAATATAAGGAGTTATATAGAACAATATAGTATTAAATTTGAATAAATTTGCAATACTATTAAATAGTACGTATAGCCGAATAAATTTGCTATAACATTTATAACACTACTATTAGAACTTTTTCTCAACAACGTATAGCTTGGACTTGTTTTTAAAATATCCCCTTCTAAAACATTTCTTATTTTAAATAACAAACAAAAATCAAACTTTGAAAAAAAATCCTCGTCGGAGCTGTTTCTGAAAACTTCCTAAAATTGCCTGTTCTACGTTCATTGACTCGAGATTTAATTACAAACGGAACTATTTTAAAGGTCACAAACAGCTACATAACTTCTAATATTAACGCCGTTCAAATTTTATTTCCCCAAACAGTGAATAGCGTGAAAATATTTATTTTATTTATTAACGAGTTACATAGATACTTAAAACTAGGAATACAGTTTTGACCGGTACAACAAAAACCAGTTTAGGTTTTAACGTGCACCGCAGATTCGACTTCAGTCACAAAAAAAAAAGAACTCTTGACTCGCTAATCAGTGGATTTTTGTTCTTTTTTTTTATAATAGTCATCTTTACTTAGCTTAGAGTAGTTCATAACGAACTGAGATAAAACAACTGTTACGACTCAAAAGTCAAGCCAAATACACCGTCCAAATCCGTTGCGCAAACACCCATTTTTACCATCAGCGATGTAAATTAAGGGACCGTCCTAAATTATTTCTTGGCTCCGTAAATTCGCAACATAAATCTGCGTTTCGGAGCTAATAAGATGCAAACAAAAAGTGGAGTCTGTTATTAATTTGTAGGACAATAAGCCCGCGATCCCGGGTAATGGACGACTGTTGGAAAGTTCCAGAAACACCTGAACCGGCCGGTATTGACTTTGCCCAATTCCCTAATATACCTGCCGCTCACCTCATTTGTAGCCCAACTCTTAAATGAAACCAAGCCTGAGCTTGCATTGCTACTTTTTTAAAGTGAGATGTTCAACTTTCTCGTTCAATCATAATTAGCGTTTAAATGGGATTGGATACGTCATTGTTTAAGCTGTTATGCAATTCCAATACGAAAAATGTACATGCTAGGAATCACTATTGTATTCGCCATTAGTGGTAACTTGAAAGTCATTTTTTTGAAATAGAAAAGTTTAAAACTGTTTGGAAGGACAGGGGAAGACCAGCAAAAACCTTCCATGACCAAAAAGGTCAAATCTTGAAGAGAGGTCAAATCAAAAGTACCCGTAATCGACGAGCGTGCATGAAGAGCTTGATGGAAGTGGAAGAAGCGAAAGTGGTGTGCCGGGACCGTAATACATAGCAGGAAGTGATCTCTGCCTACCCCTCTTGGAAAAGGCGTGATTTTATGTATGTAAAACTGTTTACGATAATTCAAAACTAGCAGTTAAGACTGTACGCTATTAATACATGCATATCATAACTTCCTTTCGTAACTATGATCAACAGCATGAAAGGGTTCGATTCTCTGATTACCTAACCTCCCTTGCCCGGTAAGTTTTCAGGACTTTAGACCTTGAAACCATCTAGATTGAGTCCTAACTCCTTCGCAGTACCGCTAATATAACAAAGCTTCCCCTCGCTCCGGACACTTGAATAATGAAAACTAATTACTTCTCCGACATTATGAATATGAATACCTCTCATCTGACTATTTTTCTCCGACTAAGCCGGGCGAGGCTCAGAGCAATATTATCTGGAGTAATTAAAAAGATCACTTTTTAAGGACTAGGTGTAGTAATTACTTTGTTTAGAAGCAATGGCTTCAAAATAATAAAAAACGTGGTAAATGTCCCGGACGTCTTCAGTTTTCGAATTAGAGTAACCATGACAGTTCAAAGTGCAATCAAAGAAATGGTTTTATTCACTGGTTGATTGAGGCAAGAAAAATACTGACGTTTTTATGAAATTTAGTTTCCGTAACTTACTTCGAAAACTATATTTTATAGTCCGGTCAATTTAGACCAAAAAATGAGAGTGAAGTTACATAAAGTCCCAACAAGCTGAATTTCAGTGAAATTGTTCAAAATATAATTATAAACAATGTCTAGAAGTTCCCCATCATTCCCCTGTAAGGAAAAAAAAATAATTCAAGGTCAAAGGTAAAAAAAATGAGTTTTTCATGATTTTCAGCAAAACGGTTTTATCATAAAAAAACTTTAGACAAAATTGTAGATCATAAATTACTTAAAAAAAAAATTTCAATTCTTTTTTTCTTACAAGCCACCGTATCTGAGATATAACGATTCAAAAAGTTATAAAAGTTGTTATCGTCACGCATGAGTAGGTACGCCACGTATACACCGTGAAATTTTAGTGGTTGTTTTCCCGTGGCAGAACGATTTGCCTTTAGTAATACTATCGAATTATGGAAATTATTCCGCGAAAAAAAAAAATTTTTCTATCTCGAAAACGAGAGAAGATATCGTTCTTTTATAAGATGTGACGTAATCAGGTACTGCTTGCCGCATGAAATCGATGCTTAAAGCTAAAGAAGCTCTACGCCCTAAGTCATAAAGCGGTTCGAACGTGCTTTCGAGTTAAGGTTAAACCTTTCGTAAAACCGGCATTTATTGATTTTAACAAAAAAGAACTGCACACATCTTTTGTACTACTAAGATAGAATCATTTTACTGCGGGAAAACAACCACTAAAATTTCACGGTGTATACATCTAGATTTTTAATATTTTATATAATATATAAATGTATGTATTTCGTCATGTTTTGTCTCATTTTAGCATCGCGCAAATGTACTAGGAATTAATTCCTAGTACATTTATATAAATAGCTTTAATAAGCAAGTAATAACGAGCGGTCCTGGATGACTAAAATCGGTGGTAACAACTTTATCAAAAGTCTAAATCGAGACTGACAACTTTGTAAGTGCCTACCCGCTCGATTAACATCATGCCCCGTTTATACATACATCATTAAACGTCTTCATCCCTAGAGACCTTTGTTCTGTACAACAGACCTTTAATATTTAAACAAACTCTCTGAGACAGACACAATAGCAATTTAGAACGATTAAGATAGACTTACTTTATACAGTCAGGCAACTTAAATTGAGTGGGTACTTTAATAACAATGCCTCCATGCCTCCGTTTGCTAGTTGGTGTAACCTTAATTGGATATAAGGTTAAAGGTTAAAAAATATCATTTAATTTGAAGAAAGCGTCGATGACCGAGTAGTTAAGGTCGCTGCTTGCCAAGTACTCTGTGTTTTTATAATTTTAAATTCATTAGAAATTTGAAAAATTCACACACATTACGTAACGCCTGGATAGTATAATTGGTAGTACGTGGGGCGCGTAATCCCAAGATCGTGGGTTTGAGTCCCCGTCCATTCAGGCATGAATGTGAATTTTTCCAATTTTTAATTTACATTAGAACTCTGTGTAGCAATAAAATCACAAATAAAAATTTTAATTTACTATTCGACACTTTAACGGTGAAGGAAAACATCGTGTTGTGTAGTCAACCAACCCGCACTTGGCCAGCGTAGTTGAAAAATGCATTATCATTATAATTTAGGGTAGGCCCCAGCATTAAAGACGTATGATGATGAATTTGATGATAATATAGACAATGGATTACAGAACACACTTATCATAACAAAATCACGATACTTTGGATAGCTATAATACACATAGCTTTATAATTATCTATGTTCGGTACTTACTTTTTACCCCTCTAAGGTTTGCATAGTCACTAGCAGAGGTAATGATTTTGGCAGTCTCTGTATGGTATGTATGTCCACCGTAGGACCTAAAGTTCTTAACTTAGATACTTCTCGTTAACACGTCATAATAACAACTGGACAGATTTGCATTAAATAATACCTGAACCACATAAAAGACTTTCTGAGACTGTCGTACTTGATAAGAAAATAGATGAACCAAAAGGAATAAACCAAACAGTTAAGTTGTCTTAAAGAGATAGGAGAGTTTAAGCTCTTTACTTCAACTAAGTATGCCAACATGCATATTTATAATACCATAAATATACTTTATTTCCGCATAGTTTATTCCTAAATATTCAGCGAAGCGTAATTTATACTACTTACAAACTTTGAAATAAAGTTCAAATTAGCTCTCGAGCTCCGTAGCTTGTGACAAATTCGCTTACTCTGCAAAAGGTTGATTTTAAACGTGGTTGACTCCAAAAAAATCAAACGAATCACTTTAAGTTTCGTATAAAGTTTCTTCTCTCGAGTGAAATCGTCGTCCAATTAGTATAATGTATAACGTATAAGTAACTACGCGCGCGGTCAGCGGACATTCATTCATTAAATGTTATCCTAGGACTAAATCAAAATCATAAGGGATACTATCAACCAAATAATAGAACGCTAATAAATAATGCATCTCTTCTTCTGAAAGAGATTTTAGGATAAACAATATTACCGCCCAAGTTTTGTATACAAAACTTAATCGTATAAATAGAAGTAAGAAGAGAAACACAGATTTGTCGACCCAGTATTCGGTATTCAGTATTGTGTGGGCAAGAACAGTTCGGAGCTGCCAACCCGTAATGTATGATATGAAAGGGAAATATCCAAAATGGCTAACATGCACCAAATGTGAATTCAAATCGAAATTCACCCGGAACGGACCAACCCATGCCAGCGTATCTGTTGACGTAACACACTCATGTGACGTAGCACTAAGCTTCCGACAGGTAATTTTCCGCTCAAAAGCTCTTAAAATAAATTCCGCTCCCTTAAAACACTTCCGTCATTTTAATTATGTGTTCGTCGTAACATATCAGACATGAGTTTAAGTGAACGTAAAAATGTATGAAGTTGACATGAGATAATTCCTTTTAAAGTTAACGACGTAGAAGATACCGGGAAAATCGGCGTTGTAAGAATTGGGGCAGCGTGTGACGAGGGGCAATCTCAGCATAACATTTAATCTTGGATTACAGGCATAAAGTTTAAAAGTCATCAGGTTTTTTACGTATCGTTATACAAAAACGGTAACTTTGATATTTGGTGGGTATAAGTGTAATTTTATGATTTACGACATAATTACATTGAGCTTTAATAGCATTAAAAAAACAAATAAAAATATAATTGCCGAGTGCAACTATTCTGTATAACATTTCTGTTGTTGAGTTGGCCACCGGGTGATGGAAAAATTCGCATTGATGACTAATTGCCTGGATAGCTCAGAGGTTAGAGCAACCGACGCGATATCGGGAGGTCCGGTGGTTCAAGTCCCCGTTCGACAGGGTCATGAATGCGAATTTTTCAAATTTTAAATGTACAAGACAAATTTGCTTTCTCTGTCACTATGTATGCTTAAATCTTTAAAACTACGCAACGGATTTCCATGCGGTTTTTTAATAGAGGGAGGGAGGGATTCAAAAGGAATTATAATGTTTACCCGAAGAGCAGCGGGGCGAGTCACTAGTTTTATGATAAAACTAAGCTATTAACCGAGCTCAAATAATTGACATCTAGTATTTCTACCCACTTTCTGTATTGTGAATGTACTGTCGCGCTTGCCACTGTGTCGCCTTTCCTATGTTTTCTTTCCATTTCGAATTTCTTTCCGCTACATTTTCGCTATGACAGCAACTCACTGATAACGTCCCAGTCGACATCTGTTTAGATGTTTCAACATGTTCAATATAAAGTTACAGCATTTTAAACTGACAATTTTAAACCACTTTCCAAAGCGGTTAAAGGCGTTCTTAAAAGTAAAGATTCACATCTATTTTATTTAATTTTAGCCTTTCTGTTTAACCTAACAAATTTGATTGATGACATGTAAAGATTTCCATTCAAAATGATATCCTAAACACTCAGGCCTATCATAAAGGATATGATACCTAGTTTTTTTTAATGGACCAGATAGACTAATTAAACCCAGGTCCGCCAATAAGCCAAATATTTATGCACAATAGCGTACTTACTCCGGTCATAAATTATGGGTAAAGCCAGAACTTATATGAAAGTGCATTACACAATCATTTATCATCGTAAAAACCATTCATACTACACGATCTCACACAGATGTATTAAACAGAAACGATCGATTTAACCTTTCCATCTGCCTTGAAATATTTAAATCGCAATGGATCAAAACAAATTCAGCCTAAAAACGAACACGGAAGCGGAAACTTAATCACACATTTCCGATATAAAGTTGTGCCGTTTCCGAACGAACGTTAACGATATGTGCGATAAATTTTTAATAAAGTAAATTTTGATGGTGCACAGCTCCGGCGACGCGTGGTACAAGGCATAAGAGTTGGCATTAAATATGTAAAATATAAAAAGTACATACTTATTTATATGATAAAAGCGTCGATGCCCGAGTGGATAAGTCGTTGCTTGCCATGCGAGTGGCGTCAGTTCAAACCCCGCAAGGTACCAATGTGTTTTTCAAATTTGAAATTCATATGTTCCATCATTCGACGCTTTAACGGTGAAGGAAAACATCGTGAGGAAACCTGCACTCCTAAGAAGAAATTCTAAGGTTGTGTAGTCGACCAACCCGCACTTGGCCAGCGTGGTCGACTAAGGACTTATCGCCCTAGCTTAGGGTAGGCCCGTGCCCCAGCAGTGGGGACGTATATGGGCTGATTATGATGACTTATATAACTAAAGGCAATTGATCTACATTCAGCGGGATCCCTTATCTGGGAGACTTAAGGCAAACCAGTCTTCATAATGGTTTTTGTCAAATGGTTCATTTTTGTAATAAGGACAAAATTCAAAATATGCAATAGGGTATTTACGATGGGGTATTATTTTAATAATATAAAACGCAATTGAAATAGTGTGAAATAAATTGTGAAACATAGAATTTTTTTTGTTAAATACTTAGACTTGTTTGTTGGACCCAGGGTTAGACCTATCTAAGTATTTAAAAGTTATGGTCCAAGATCCCAGACCTGCCAGACATCACTTATTTTCTAATGGACAAAATATATACGGTTGAGTAGTGGTGGGGTGTACTATCATCATATGACTATTTTCTTCCTTGACCAGACGGCCACTTTTCAGATATCAACCAGTCAAGGTACATAGAAACACTGCTCACCTCACTTAAAATTCTGATGGCTGATTTTAACATATGTTTCACACAATATCATTAAAAATCAGGATTCATTACTCCCAGACACTTGCGGTCGGCGGTTTTTACCTTACAGACGCTTTAAAGCTATGAAAAAAAATAATTAAGGTTACTTATTTATTGATGCTTGATTTTTATATATGTTATTCAAACAACTGAAAAGTGCTCATCTGACCGCAATAATTATAGAATTGTACCTTACAAACTATTTTTTTAGAAAAACTTAACTAAATTCAATAAAAAAAAATAATTCTAAAACAGTTGGGTCTGGTGAATGTTTGGCCCCTTGGATCGGTCTGTCCGTTTGCAAAACGTTTTAAAATAGTTGTTTGAATAAAATATATTAAAAAAAAGCATCAGAAAATATGTAAACTTAATAAATTTTTTCATAGCTTTAAAGCGTCTGTAAGGTAAAACCGCCGACCGCACGTGTCTGGGAGTAATGAATCCTGATTTTTAAACATATGTTAAAATCAGCCATCAGAATTTAAGTGAGGTGAGCAGTGTTTCTATGTACCTTGATTGGTTCATATCTGAAAAATGGCCACCTGGTCAAGGTAGCAACTAGTCATATGATGATAGTACACCCCACCACTACTCAATCGTATATATTTTGTCCATTAGAAAATAAGTGATGTCTGGCAGCTCTGGGATCTTCCTCTATTATTGTCACAGGTAAATCAACTGCAATCGCAATTGCACTAGTTAAAGCATTTTTTTTTATTCCACATAAGGTTTATTGTTTCAACTACTCCTGGATATGTTGTCATATCCGTATTCTCCCATTGACTGCCTCGTTGGTCTATTGGTAGCAAGCGCTGCGTAAGGACCGAGAGATCCCCGGTTCGAGTCCGAAAATTTGTGTGTTTTTCTGTATATAAATTACTCAGCCTGGAATCAGGGAGTTGGCGGTTGCACGGAAAGCACATTAAGCCGGTGGCCCTACGTCCGATCTCTCATCGGTCATGTCGGTTTGCCGTCTCACCAAATTCTGAGGGTAAGGGAACAGAGAGTGGACTCTTGTAACATCCTGCGCACTTGACTGAATCGGCATCGGACCGACATCAGACCCTTAATTATTATTATAACTCTCTCATGTGGTCAAATAGGAACAACTTCCCACCGGTCTCCAGTGGCATGCGCCCGGCAGGCGACAGCTGACACAGGCGCTCCCGGCGGTGCCGTTTGCCTCGCCCGATGACATTTATAGCTGTATCGGCCTGCACGTAAATATAATTTACACCCGGAATATCGCTTAAAAATAAAATACGAACACTTTCATATTTTATTCATCTCGCTTAGATACATAGTTTAGGAATGGAACGCAAGCATGTTAGCTCATAGTTATTGGTAGGCTTAGATGTAAACCATGTATTTTGAGTTCGCTCGCGACCATGATTGGTGTAACCCAGTCGAAATGTCAGGCAGTAGGTAGCTATGTATTTGCTACTCCTAATATCGCGACTATCGCGTGATTAATTCAACTTATATAAGTAAGTATATGACCACACGTATCAAGACACGACTTCTCTATTAAACGTAGAATATTAACATACGAATGTGTTATTGTAATAATGCTTAAACGTCAATAAACTTTTGAACGCTTCGTTTCAGAAATGATTTCTTGCAAATTTCCCCGCAAATAAGAAACATCCACTAAGCTAAGTAAGGAAAAGCAATATTAATAAAACATGTTAATGACAAAATATTACATGATGTAATTTTTTTTTTTCACATGCATACCTTCTAAAGAGTATTCTTAATACATGTTAACATAATTTTCATAGATCATTTGATAAAGGTAGTGCCACTTAAAACTGTTTAAACAATCAGATTATGAACAATACCTTATTACTCACACGATTTATACTTTAAAGTCCATGTACGGGAGTGTAGCACATAAATTACAAGTAATTTGTATGGTTCTTTATTATCTTTCCGTAGCTTTTGTAGTCGATACACATTATTGGACATTTTTGATTCATGACCAAATGAAAACACACTCTCAAGGGACCCATAACTCCAGAAATATTCCGAAGCGCAGCACGAATAAAAGGAATACAGTGCACGGAATATTTTAAACTCACAATATAATGTGTGCACATTTAGTTTCAATTTGCGTTAATGTAATTCATTGTTTTGTGTGTTACATGTGTTTACTCTTCATTAGCAACATTATTTGGAAGAAATTTGGCAGCCATGCCACATTATTTTATTGTAGACGAAATTTGCCGTAAAAAGTCGGTATTAACATTAAGACAACACAAAAAAATATAAATTAATACATAACTACTTCACAACATCACATACATTGATCTGACCTCGTGATAAGTATTCTTAAACACGGATATCAAAAACGACAGTGGATCCACTAATAAACTTAAATATATATATTAATTTGACTGGCTCGGTGGAACAGTGGTTAGTGACCCTGGCTGGCGGTTCCAAGAGTCGTGGGTTCGATTCCCACTCGGGACAAATATTTGTGTGATGAACATCGGTGTTTGTTCCGTGTCTGGGTGTGATTATATATTTAAGTATGTATTTAAAAATATCTATGTATGTATATCAGTCTCTGACGCCCATAGTACAAGCTCTGCTTAGTTTGGGGTCAGATGACCGTGTGTGGAAATGTCCCAGATATTTATTTAATAATTTTGACTGGCTCGGTGGAACAGTGGTTAGTGACTCAGGTTCATAAGCTGCGGTTCCAAGAGTCGTGGGTTCGATTCCCACTCGGGACAAATATTTGTGTGACGAACATCGGTGTTTGTTCCGTGTCTGGGTGTATTATTAAATATATTTAAGTTTATTTGTGTATCCACTGTTGATCCTGATTTCCGTAACACAAGTGCTTAAGCTACTTACCACGGGATCAGATCAATGTATGTGATGTTGTGTAATATTTATTTATTTATTTATTATTATTTATTTTTGTAACACACCCAGACACGGAACAAACACCGATGTTTATCACACAAATAATTGTCCCGAGTGGGAATCGAACGACTATTGGAACCGCCAGCCAGGGTCACTAACCACTGTTCCACCGAGACAGTCAAGATAATACAACAAGATAACACCTACATAAAATGTACTTCTTCAAAAAACTACAATTACAATTAATGTATTCACTAGCTAGCAATTCTAGCTTTTCCATTTGAGTTTAGCGCACAAAAAGCTACTTATGACCCATAAAATAAGAAATTTTACTGCATTTAAATCTGAACTGAGCAAGGATTAGCATAATGTGGTGACGTAATTTTATGGTAAAAAAACGACTTAAAGTTTAATTTCTTGTATGAAAAACTATATTTCTCATCACTATGCAGCAATCAAATGCAGTTCTGTTTTTCACAATCATAAACACAAAAAAAATACGTATGGTTTTCCTAATCTTACCGATATTAAAACCTACTTACAATTTTTTTCAGAATTTTTCAAATTCGCTTTTTAGAACACATTTTAACTATAAACAAACGTATTATCATTTAACTAAGCTTGTCGATAAAAAATAACACAAACTATCTCCTCTACAAATGGATTCAGATCAAAATTAGACTAAAATATCAAGTTTACCGGTCACTTAGTATTTTGTTCGTTAACATCCTGGTCTATAGTGCAGATATACGCAGTGATAATGATCTTTGACCGAAGGGGCGTGATATTTCGTGCTGGCTCGGCTTATCTTAACCGCTGCATGTATCCGCACGCATTATTGTCACATTATATCAATGCAATGCGAAGGGGCCGAAAAAGTATGGGGCAACCCGGAATTCCCTTAGGTTTTCCGGGTTTGGTCAAAGGGGACACGTTTCAACACATCCGCAGAGATAATCAAGACTTGTTGTGTGCACTCTTTGGCTTTTTGCTGTAGGTACTTGAATTGAAGAAGAAAAATCGCTATAATACCTGACATTATTATGGGTAAGGTATCATTTTAGTACGGTTGGGTAGCATTCAAGAATAACTCCCCTGTTTTTACTAAATTAGAAAATCTTACTGTAAAGAAAAACATGCCCAGGTTTTTGTGAAATGGTTGCTCGACTTGGCCATTTCACTAAGGCCGATCTCACTAGTTTAGGGTAGACTCCACCTCCTCTATGGGTACGAATATGGGCTGAATAAAAAAAAGTTGAAACTAAAAAAATACTTTTATTATCTACAACAGTAGTACAATTAGAAAACTGAAAATAGTAAATATCCCGGACATTTACAGTTTTCCTATGTGTGTAAACATAGCAGTTTAAAATAACAGTAGTAAGTATATTTTCATGCCCACTCTTCACACAAATAAAACATACTCCAACCGCAAAAACAAAAGTCAACTTGGTAAATTACACCCACTGGTGGCTCCAGTACTGGGAACACCGACCCGTCACGTAGTACCGCCTCTTTACTGCTCAATAAAAAGGTAAAATACGTAACAAAGTAATCTGCGGCGGCCATGTTGGTCAAATTGGGCGCGAAAGTTTTAATCAACTGCTCATCGTGGTTTCGGACGATGTGAGCTTTGGTAGGTACCAACATGGCGTAGGATTGGGTTAATCAAGAGGATGAATTTATGTTTAAGTTCCATGGCAAAATGTGGTTGAGTTATACAGAAAGACACGGAATCTATCCATCTTTATAACGAGTTTTACTACACACGTTTAAAAATAGCTTGCAGTCACAGATTTCAGTGGGACTGCTACTGTGTACTGGAACTGATAACACTTTACATTATAAGTGAACTAAAGGCTCTTGTCACTATTACTACTTAAATACTAATTAACAATAATTTAATCTACACCGTGAAATTTTAGTGGTTGTTTTCCCGGGGAGGAACGATTTGCCTTTAGTAATACTATCGAATCATGCAAATTATTCCTTGAAAAAAAAAATTATTTTTCAAATTTTCAAAATAATAATTTTCCAACTCAAGAACGAGAGAAGCTATCGTTCTTTTCTAAGATGTGACGTAATCAGGTACTGCTTGCCGCATGAAATCGATGTTTAAAGCAAAATTAGCTCTACGCCCTGAGTAATAAAGCGGTTTGAACGTGCTTTCTCTGTACCTTTCGTAAAACCGGCATTTATTGATTTCAATAAAAAAGAACTGCACAAATCTATTGTGCCACTAATATAGAATCATTTTGCTGCGGGAAAACAACCACTAAAATTTCACGGTGTAAACTAATCTTATAAAGCTGTTTGTTTGTTTGATTGTTTAATGTTAATCTCAGTAACTACTGGTTTGAATAGATTCGTTGGATAGACCATTTATCAAGGAAGGCTTTAGGCTATATAACTTCACTCTGCAACCAATAGGAGCGAAGAAACAGAGGAAAAGGTGGGAAAAACTGGGGAAAACACGGATGAAGTCGCTAGCACATCTAGTAACTCATTTATGAACCTCACTACTTACCATCTGATGGATAAAAGTCATCCAGGGAGTCTCTAATAAAAAGAAACGATTATAATTATGTCTCTACGCGTTTACAGGTCATAAAACTTCTAAAGCAAATCATGTCCGAGACATCGCTGATAAATTGCAAGAGTGCCGCCTACGTTGGTACGGACATGTTTTACGAAAACCGGCAAACTACGTAGGGAACAAGTGTCTCGCAATGTCGCTACCGCCGGGTCCCGGCAGAAGGGGAAGGCCCAAGAAGGCCTGGCTTGACGTCGTAGTGGATGACATGCGTGCCAACAAACTCTCCGCGAAGGATGCTGAAGACCGTGCGAGGTGGAGAGTTAGAGCAGGAAAGCGGACCCCGGGCTCCGCAAGGATGCAACCGGGAGAACGCTGAGATGATGATGATGATGATGATGAAAACTTCTAAAACAAAAACTTTAAAAAATAATTATCGTTAAAATTTGGATAAACGGGGAATAGATAACGTGGGTGAAGCACGGGCGCTAGTTGCTAATAAAATCGGATTAAACATTCCGAAAGTTATTGTTCATCACCCGCGTTTGATTGATTAAGCCGAGGGAATTTCATTAAACCGATCAACTTAGTTGATTGTTAAATTCATTCATGTTATTCCGGGGGTTTTCCTCTCTCGGCGGCCTCATTGGTTACTTCGAACAATTTTAATAATTTCGTAACACTAATCGTAATTGATTACCAGGTGTTTTTGTATAAGTCGATGTAATAGGGTTTACTTATGCATGAATTTTTTAGTAATTTTTCCTTCTTCTTCTTTTTGAGTCGATGGCAAAATCAAATTCGTTCGTATTCGTCCCAGTATTATTTTTTTTCTAATTCATACATATTATTAGAGAAAAAGTTTCAGTTGAAACAGAATATATCAACAAATTGGTCGAAGAATTTACTAAATAATTACTGCTTATAGTTTATATCCCTCTCACGGAATACTTACACAACTTACTTAATACTTCCATACTTTTCTATGAAAATTGTATGAATAGGACTAAGACCTCACTGACCAATCGACAACTTTAGAGCTTCATAGTTTTGTCAATACACATACAGTAGTAATTTTTTAATGAAAAAAATTGTAAACAAAAAAACCGCCTTCAAAAACCCGACTCACTAAAAATTACAAAATAATATAATACGAACATTAATCTGGGTATGAATTTGATATGTTGTTGAAGGCGGTGCCGTTTATATTTCATGCAGTTTTCCTCAAAAATTTAATTGGCACCGCCTTCAACAACATATCAAATTCATACCCAGATTAATGTTCGTATTATATTATTTTGTAATTTTTAGTGAATCGTGTTTTTGAAGGCGGTTTTTTTTTGTTTACAATTTTTTTCATCCTTTTTAGTGTTACATTTTTTTACACCCTATCAGGTGAGCTGAACTACACCTATAATTCTGCTGATATTATAACTAGTAGTATCAATATGTACACACATTTGAAAGAATTATCCCTTTACTCCCAACTATTAAGGAGTTGACCTTCCATCATCAGCTCAGCATCATAACATTATGATTCCCAGAAGCAAATGCCAATATAACTTCAGAAAATATGTAAAACGCGGTACATGTGCCTATAAAATTTGAGGGTTGCCCTCGATTACTCCTGGATCCCATCATCAGATCCTAGACTGGTCAACCTAATAGTTTAGCTCACCTGTAATGCTACTGATATTATAACTGGTTAGTCTCAATATGTATACAGTATTGAAATAATTATTCTTTTACTCATAACTACTAAGGAGTTGACCTTCCATCATCAGCTCAGCATCATAAGATTATGATTGCCAGAAGCAAATGCCAATATGACTTCAGATAATATGCAAAACGCGGTACATGTCCCTATAAAATTTGAAGGTTGCCCTCGATTTCTCCAGGATCCCATCATCAGATCCGAGACTGGTGAAAATGGGACCACCTCGGAAGTGAACTCTATCCAACCAAAAAAAATTTTTGAAATCCGTCTATAATTGACGGAAATATCGGTGAACATACATAAAAAAAAAATAAAAAAAAATTATACATACAGACGAATTGAGAACCTCCTCCTTTTTTGAAGTCGGTTAAAAATTAACATGAGTCTATAAAAAATACATGCATACTCCATATTGCGTAATAAGATAATTAATATTCCTTACATCAAAAAGAAGGAGGGCACAAGTACACTCTTATGCACTAGGTATAAACACGAGTCGGTATAAGTTCTATGAACGCAAAGAACCCTGAACAAAAGCATCTCTTGAAAAAGTCTCAGCCACGTTTCATTAGCGTAGGGTGACCACCAGTAAAGGCCCGCCATTATAAAACAAACGATTTGAAATTAAAATCGACGACATGTCGACAGTTAATTAAACGATTTTTATTATAATGGACTTTCCGGGTGACCTCACTCCATCTGATATTATGCGGTGAGAACCTCATGAGAGATAGACAGGCACAAAAACTCCAAAAGGGAGACCAACTTTCATAGTCTTCAATTCGTTTAATTAATAAGTGAGTATATTTTTTTTCTACTTTTGCATATAACTCTAGTCTTTTACTCATCAATCCTACGACCTTTTAGTTTTCTACTCACGTTATTTTGTCGTTGAAATTTACGGAATTCCCCCATAATCCAAACGTGTAGTCACTCCACGCCTGTAACCGATGTCGCGGTAATGTAGGCGCGTGTTAATAACTGCCTTAATCATCTCTTAATTGGACTTTATAATCCGAGCTTGGTCTGTATGACTTCTTGCCGTGAGTTTCGCTAACTCGTTACAGAGCCAACAAGAACTCCGAAAATCCAACTGAAAACACACAATAATTATGAAACTGAAACTTTTGACCATTTGGCAATCGCGTTGCTAAATTAAGAATTTGGTGTTCGTAAAAATAATAACAGTTTCTGTTTATAATTGCAACAATGATTGCAGGTATTACTTTTTATGTCCTCGTTGTTGGTAGCTTTTGAAAAAATGTACACGATTTGCTAAAGTTAAACTAGTTCAAACCAGCAATTTTGCGTGCGTCTATAATGGGCATTAAACTATTTGATCAATGAAATTTGGCCAAATTTCTCATCGGTCATGTCGGCTCACCTAACCTAACTATGACAGTAAGGAACACAGAGTGCACTTGTGTTTGCATTTGATATCATAAACACATGAAATGACAAATTACTTCTGCGCTATACTATGTCCTGCGCTCTTTGCTGATCTCAATTGAGATCGGCCGCTATGGCCGATAACGGTAGAACGCCTTCATCATCAGCCCATATACGTATATGGGGACGTCCCCACTGCTAGGGCACGGGCCTACCCTAAATTAGGGCGATAAGGTCTTAGTCGACCACGCTGGCCAAGTGCGGGTTGGTCGGACGCCTTATTTTTATATAATTTCTAGCCCTAATTGTATGCTCCAAGTACCTTCCCAGTGCGCGTTTCAAATTCTAACCGACTGCGTAAAACGAAAACGAATGCATTGACATTCAGTTGGCGCGTTTTCAAATTGCATTTGTCTTTGCCAAATCACGCGAAGGAATCGGCTCAACCCTCGGCGACTGCTGGTGTCCCCTTCATAATCGCCCATTTAGAGTTCCCTAAGGTAATAAGGTTAGGGAGTAATCATCCTATTGAAATGCTTGTCATGGGTTTTGTTAAAATTTAGATAGATAAATAGATATTCTTACTGCACTTCTTATGCTATGAGAATATAGTTTTAAAATATATAGCAAAATAAAAAAGAAAATAACGTTTAAACGATCTTATCGCTATTAGCGGAATTTCCAGAGAACCAACAGGTGAAGGATAATAATGTTTGACAGGTAGGTAGTACAGCTGTAGTAAGGACGTACAAGGAGAGTGGGGGGCCTATGTCCAGCAGTTGACAGGGATGGGCTGATGATGATTATGATGACGAATAACCTAAAAATAGTATACACAAATTATTTTGTTTCATTGTGACTCATAAAACTAACTCAATTAAATTAATGCTGTGCAAAGTTACAGATGGTAAATAATTTCTGTTTTTGAGTGCAATTAAGAATTCTGACATTTGCAAAATGATTAGTTACTTCCATCTATATTTGGCCAAAACAAAAACCTCAAGCCTACCGCCCTACAACACGAAGTCAACTGCGAAGCAACCTATTAACACAAATTAGTAATTCAAATGGAGCCCTTAAATACTTTTTGATTTACAACCTCTCGCCGCGACGCGGTATTAGCAAGAAACGCTTATGTATCCGACTGTGAGTGAGTGTCTTAGCAATTCTGATTTTATGGGGGAAATTGTCTCGACTTCTCGTAACAATTTGCAAGGAAACGCCTTTCAATTTCAGGCGCGGTCGGTTTGATTATTGTCACGAGAATTTATCTGTTCTCCTTCTTATCGTATGGTTGATGAACAACCTGGTGTCAGAGTTTTTAAACCGCCCGTAGGCCTCTGACATGGCTTCACACACCGTTGAAAAATTTCTCAGGTGTGCTGGTTTCCTCACGATGTTTTCCTTCACCGTTAAAGCGTCGAATGATGGTACTATCAGCAACGCTGGCGGTCGACCACCTATAAGGTGAAAATCGCTTGGCGCTTACGGGTCTGTCAGAGCAAGCCCCGCCCCATTATGGTCAAGGAGCTGGCAAGAATTTTTGGGTAGATATTTGAAGCAAGCTGAAAACTTGTCCTGTACCTCTCCTATTATATCCCAACACTAAACCGCAGACCTGGCTGAGTAGCGGGGCTAAACCAACCCCCAATTTTGTTTATTTAAAAATATATTTTTATAATCCAAAAAAATATAATTTGTCAGCTCACCTGACAGGTAGAAGTTCCATCGAAATGATTTGTCTTAGTCAGTCTTATTTTTTAGTTATAAATAAAAAGATGATAAATATTTTTGGGGGTTTGCTTTAGCCCCGCTACTCACCAGCAGGTCTGCAGTTTCGTACTGGGATATAATAGGAGAAGTACAGGATAAGTTTTCAGCTTGCCTCAAATACCTACCAAAAAATTCTTGCTAGCTCTCCTACTATTGGAACGTTTTTGCTTGGATTTTGACAGATTTTCTTTAAGTGCTCTTCTATTGGCCAGTGGGCGGGGCTAATGGCGTTTAAAGAAATCTGTTTGAAAAGTGTACTACCGCCAACATTTCCGATAGTACATATGAATTTCAAATTTGAAAACACATTGGTACCTGGCGGGGTTTGAACTGGCGACCTCTCGCATGGCAAGCAACGACCTTAACCACTCGGCCATCGACGCTTTTATCTTTTTTTTTTATTTTTATATATATATTTTTTATTTTTTATTTATCTGTTGGGCTCTGCTGTGTCGCTCGACATGCGTAGTACGAATTTTAGGTAATGAAGGAAACTATCCCTGCCGTTGAAGAGTTAAATACAAACATATCAACGATACACAATTGTGTGCAATAAATCACCACCCACCAAACTTTGTATTAGCAAAGTTTCTTCGTTACATTACAGTAAAGTAACTACTTTAACGTTACGTTCAGTAGACAGCTAAAGAAAACTCAAACATTTCACTTCCTAGTAGATTAAAAGTGGCTTAAAATTGTGGTGCAGTATTTGATTTATATAAGTGTCTATTTTGCATATTGACGTCATAATATGTGGAACTCACGACAGCTTACCATTAGGAGCGCTGTAACCGTGGAGGTCCTTCTTAAAAAAAATCATCTCCACTGAAAATCACTCAAATAGCTTCTGACTTTTCTTCAACAGACGAAGCATCATTCATCAAACACAACAGCATATTCTCCAAACAAGTGCTCCCCCCCCCCTCGCATGTTCCGCAAACAATGTCAGGGCAGTTCAATCAGCGGGCCGCGGAGGCGGTTCATGATTAGCGGGCCGCTAGGATGCGCGCCACGTGTTGATAATCAGGAAAGTTGCCGCGACGTCGGCGGCACGTGACGCCCATTCCGGCAATATGCCACGTGACGTCACAGAGTGCGGGATACGGCAGTAAGGCGGGTTGAGTGCCTAATTTGTTTCGCTCGCTCAGAAATGGTGGTTGCTGAAAAAAGTTGCGGTAAGTAGGTTTAAGTTTAGAATGTTGGTAGTACAATGCTAACTTTTTTTAAGTGTACAAAAATGGCGGCGAGATGACGTCACTTGGAAATTTTGATCGGTGTTTTTGTTATATTGACAATGCGAATAACCTTATAATAAATGTACATTCGTGACGAGACGAGACGATTAACGAAGGGTATAAATGGAGTTGTCGACATGGGACGACCAAGACCTTTCATGACCAAATAGGTCAAATCTTAAAGAGAGGTCAAATCAAAAGTACCCGTAATCGACGAGCATGCATGAAGAGGTTAATGGATGTGGTTGAAGCGAAAGTGGTGGGCCAGGACCGTAGCACATAGTAGGAAGTGATCTCTACCTACCCCTCCGGGAAAAAGGCGTGTTTTTATGTATGTATGTACATTCCTGAAAAACCAGCAACGTATTTAGAACAAACTTTATATACAAAACTTAATACTACCAGCTTAAACTTTATGAAATTAAATAATTAATCTCACGAAGAATATCGTTTGCTTTACTACAATTACTAAACAGTTGACTTATGAGATTAAAAACATCAAACTTTTAGAATTACGTCTGTTTATAATATCATACGTAAATTTTAATTTATTTTATTAAGCCGAACTAATCCAACTTACACGTACAATTCAATACCCAAAGTTATTAAAAACATCATTTATAATTAAGTCTGACTAAACCTAAACGTGTAACAAGTTACTAACAACAAAGCTAGTATTATAATTCCCTGGTATACCTAGGTATCCCTAATATTATAATCCTCAGGAGTCGTTTGTCTGTATACAAAGTAAAGTTCAGAAATGGTAACAAAATAAACCCACAGTTTCGTACCTAAGAGATAATAATCAAGAATATCTCATTTACACAATTTTTAATTTAGTCCCAAGTACTCTTTATTTGAAAAAAGGGTTTAATATTTTAGGGATTTTAAGCTTGGACCTTCTGTATCAAATGGCAGATATTCTATACCAATTCTGAATTAATGAGAGGTCTTCACTGCATTACATGGAAGAAATAGAAGTTATATTGGTGTGTTAAGGACTTTCTGTATTTTATTACAAAAAAAAAAGAAACTGCTGACATCATTTTATTAATTTGGACATGACTGGCTCGCTGGTGGTTGGTAATGTTTGAATTATGAGTCGTGGGTTCGATTCTCAGTTGGCAATGCATGGAACATTTCGATTGGCTCGATAGTTTAGTAGGTAGTTTAGTGCACCCAGGAAAGAAAATATGTTCCTGAGTAACTTGTATTTGGGCCGTGGATAGGTATGTTTATCCGAGTTCCATAATCTTTAGATTATCCATTGTTGCCAACTATCTGTGCTATTGCGTAGATACATATTGCGCTAAGCATTTTACACAGATTATATAATATTATCGTCTATCAAATTGAACAGATACACGTTTTGATGATATCTCTACCCCTTGCTAAATAAACAGCAATTTTCACGCTCCAACGTTTGGCGTAAGATAAAAACTCGTAAGTAACTAATTAAGAGAGTGTATTCTTTATATATTATCACAAACTAGAACATCTAAAATAATCAGCCTGTTTTCGTATGTTAGATGTCGCAACCGCAACAGGGCCTAAGTGGACTAAACCACTGCGCCACTTATTTTGGAAAACACAAATAATCTGTAACCGCATACACTCATATCTTGAGGAGTTGAGGCTGTATACAGCTGTGACTGTAATAACGGTCATTGACACAATAGATGCCAAATAATCTTGATATAGCCGAAAAAGCACAAGTACATTACAAGTAGTTGTTCCTACCAAGTGTGTAATAAATAACTGGAAGAGTGATAAATACTAAGAACATCCTACACAGCCAAATTAAATAGAAAATCGTACACATATTTTATTTTACATTGCAACATAATCAAAATATATTAGTTATTCTAAAGCTGGCTCCGGGATTGTACTGTTTCTAGGGCGGAATCTAGAATGTAGAACTATTATATCACACCTTTCCCAACATAAATACTTTTAAAAAAAAGTACACTATCCGTGAAAGCCGCGATTGGCCGGTTTACCTTATAAAACTCTCGGTACCGTCTACTCTACTACGCCTTACATTTTTCCCGTTGCCCATAATTAATACCCTGGAGCCATCGAATACAAGCACGTCATAACCCAGCAATAACACCCCGCAACGATTCGTTAATCTGATCCCTGAAAACCTAATTGGCGTTAACGCGCCACGCTAATGATCTGATTCCGATCGGCGCGGTAATTAATACGTCTCATCTTAATTACGAGTCATTAAGGGGCCCAATTTGCAGGCCCCGTCTTGGATTCGGAACCTGTCTTCGGTTTGAGCGATCGGGACAGGTGGATTGAGGAAACGTACCTTTATGGCTAATTAGGAAGGTTGTAAGGAGGAAACATGAGTGTTCCGGATACCGATTTTTGCAGACAATTAGTGTTTGTTTACCGTGATAGATTGTTTGGTTGGCCCCATAGAGACAGTATAACATCGAAAAATGAAAAGCAGTGTTTAATAACTACTCGGATTAAGTCTATCTCTTGATGAACATTTTTATAATTGTATTAAAATATCTAAATATCGGCTGAGTGATATCTAGTTGATTTTGTCGGAAAAAAGAACTATGAGACCAGTGGTCAAAGGTATCTAGGTTTCAGGCTTGGCGCGCCTCTTAGACATCAAATCGCGTACACAAGTATCTGATTTACGTAAGATTTTAACTTACGCGTTCCATTACTCTAAATATTACTCTTTATGAGTCTCCACGCGATATTAGGAGTAGAAAATACATACATTAAGTACCTGATTGTCTCGCTCTATTCAAAAGCAGGGACAAGTTCGACCACCATTATCTGACGGAGCGACGTTTAGCGGCAAAACGAACATTAAAGAATCTATCGGTGAGCCACTGGGCGGCCCCGCCCGCATTCGGATCACGTCTCGATCCGCAGATCAAATGCCGTGATTTCGCCGATGCGAACTTTCTTTATAGCCGGAGAGCTGACAGGCATTTTTGAGTACATCCTGGGGTGACATTGAAAATATTATTGTTGATTAGTTGCGAATGTGTGGATGATGAAATGGCCGACCTGGCTGGGAGGTTGCGGGGCGTTAATGAGCTATGAATTTTTTAATTCGCAATTTTTCTCATGCAGAAAATGTTCTTGAGGCACTTTGAATCTTACAGCATTTTAAAGTCTGATGTTTAATTAAACGATATATCATAATGCCAGGCGATTTGGTTGGGATTTAAATGGTGACAGGCGATTTAAAGTTATATTTTTTTTGCGCAAAAAATGTACTTGAGGCAAGCTGGGATCTATACACAATAATTGTTGTGTTGATAAGATGCCATATATCAAATGACAGGCCTTTCTGGCGGTTATTTAATCTTGCCAGGTGATAATAATAGTTGTAGTCCAGTCAAAATAGACAAAAATAAGTGCTAACTTAGACAAAATTCGCATAGAGCTGAAAATTGCCAGAGACGTTAAATACATCATAATAAACGAAATATCAAAAATCCCCATCAATCCTACTTCTGCAAAAAATTTTATTCAAGGTCAAAAGTATAAAATTAAGGATTTTTCCATTTTTCTCGAAAACAGTAAGTATTATCGTAAAAATAGGTCAAACAAAAGTTGTAGATCATACAATTTTCTACAAAAATGGTCTAGTCACTTTTCTTTTCCGACTCACCATTCGCGAGATATCGTGGTTTTAATCATTAGAAAATTCATATTTTACATAATATGCATTCATCTGTTGATATCGTTGATACCGTTTATTGGTAATACAACAATTAACGTAAATTATGATCGTTGTTATTCATACAAAGCTGACGATAATTTAATTCTTATGAACATCAATGAGAGTATGACATGTGAAGATCATGAAGAAGCAGACACAAAAATAGTGCATCATGTCTGTAAAATTGATGCAGATACAACAACAAATGTACTCATAAAATCATGCGATACAGACGTATTATTGATAATGCTTGGAAACATGGATCATCTTGAACCAACTGAATATTTTTATGGAATACGGCACTGGAAATAGAAGAAGATTCATTGATATATCACAATTATATGCCAAATTCGGAAATTCAGTATGCGCAAGTTTGCCTGGCTTTCATGCAGTCACTGGGTGTGACTACAATCCTTTATTTTTAATAAAGGCAAGCGGAGGCCTTTCCAACTATAAATGAAAAATAAACTGTATCAAAAAGCGTTTATTGATCTAGGATGTGCGCATACGACAGATTTACGCAATGAGGTTTTTAACATGCTTGAGAAGTTCGTGTGTGAAATGTACGGTGTCAATAATATCGCAGATATAAACATAGCACGGTTTGAAAAATTTTGCAAGACATTTAAAGCTAAGAGCACGGAAGAGCCTTTCAAAAAAACTGTCAAAAACTATGATCCGTCTACGTTACCACCATGTAAAGCAGAGTTGCACCAACAGCTTTTAAGAGCTCAATATGTTACAAGTATCTGGAGAAATGCACATTTACGTTTTCCAAGTAACCTAGTACCCACTGAACATGGATGGCAGCTGAAGGAGGATAAACTGGATTTTTATTGGTTTGATGGGGATTGCATGCCGCAATTAGTTATCCATGCAATTGATCCTGGGACATTTGAACACTCTGATGAAAATGCTACAGGTATGTAATAATAATTTGTTAAATACTCGCACTATTAATTGTATTTCACATTTGTTAAATTTTTTTATTTATTTTCAGACAATGAAGAAGAGTTCATAGAACTCAACTCTATGGACGAGTTCACAAGCGACGAGGAGATTCCATCAGATATCGATGAATAAAAAAAATTACATAAAAAGTATATCAAAAATTTTTTGTAAAAATTTATTTTTCTATAATAAAATGATATCACCTGGCAAGATTAAATAACCGCCAGAACGGCCTGTCATTTGATATATGGCATCTTATCAACACAACAATTATTGTGTATAGATCCCAGCTTGCCTCAAGTACATTTTTTGCGCAAAAAAAAATATAACTTTAAATCGCCTGTCACCATTTAAATCCCAACCAAATCGCCTGGCATTATGATATATCGTTTAATTAAACATCAGACTTTAAAATGCTATAAGATTCAAAGTGCCTCAAGAACATTTTCTGCATGAGAAAAATTGCGAATTAAAAAGTCATAGCTCATTAACGCCCCGCAACCTCCCAGCCAGGTCGGCCATTTCATCATCCACACATTCGCAACTAATCAACAATAATATTTTTCAATGTGCCTCAAGGATGTACTCAAAAATGCCTGTCAGCTCGTGGGGTATTACAGTTATTACTGTCGGCTCCTTTTTCTGTATTAGAAAATAACATGTTACGATCGGAATGGTTGCGGTGAGCATTTTTGGATGACGGCTGGTTTTAGATGCTGTGTTTAGTTTTACGGCAGGAGCACAGGTTTTACTTATGATACTGTAGTTTTAAATGACATGCTTAGTAATAAATCTAACATTAAATAATATAGGTCCAAATATTTTAAGGTTAAATGTCTGAATATAAAAGTAGATGCACTTTAGTATTTATGTTAATAATCATAAAACCACAACAAGCAAGTGACATTTCAACCAAAAATAACCAGCAAAATTCAAAGCGAAATTTTTAAACGACAACAATTTCATTTTTTTTCGGCCAAAATTTCATTACATCAAGCATCCCTTTAACATGTCCACGCACGTCCCTTTATCTCCCAGCCGGAATTCTTTTTTGCCAGTGAAAATGCGGAATATCACCGATGGGCGGGCGGAAGGCGCAGGGCGCGTTTCCGGCGCCCACGCCAGATGGACCCACTTCCGCTCCGGATGCACCTCTGACGCCGCAGGGTTGGCCACTGGCAAAGCCTACTGCACCAAATATGTATTGCCAGAAAATCATTGCTTTGTGTTAGATATGAAAATATCTAAAAAAACGTTGTGTACTCGTGCATTGCTTGCTTGAATGAAATGTCCGCGTGAAGGCGTTGACTGATATAACTTTTAAAAAAATGTGTTGAATTCCATTACGTGTATTAAGCCCCCTGTAATAGCTTTATCTTTACCTCTGCAATAAACGGACAGCCTGTAATGTTTAGTACATCATTTTAAATATTTTACAGTTTATGTCGCGTTGGCCGATATGCAGATAACCAATTAGCCACATAGAAATCCAAATTCCGAAACCGGATTCGAAATAAAGTTGAAGTCGTCGGCATTGCCTGCAAATATCTATACATATAATTTTAAAACGATGTAAATGTCAACCCTACATATATTAAATAACAAAGATGACAGGCGCTACAGTTTCCCTCACATAGCAAATCTCAATATTCCTAAGCACTGTACCAGCTATTTCCATATCAGCATCAGCCCAGCAGTCTAACTAACTCGTTAGTTCACCCGTGATCATGGCGCTTGCAACAGTGCCGAAATATCGAGAAATCATTAAAACAATAGAACATGGTAAATATCCCGGACAGATTCAGTTTTCTACTCTGACACACATTATATTTACGACTAACGGCCGCCCACGACCTCGTCCGCGTTGAAATGGTTTTGGCAACAATAATTTATGATTAAACGAACTTACCTGTACGTGAAGTTCTATCATAATTATACGAAGGCTTCGTCCGAAGGGATTAGCAAATAACACTTGTAGTACCGCCCAGTGGTTCGCCTTTGTCACACTATATTTGAGAAAGAAAAAAAAAAAATATCTCTGACGTTTGGTCTGTCACTCACCCGCTTCATTAAGTTTAGAGTACGAGTATAGCTGAAAATATTTCATTAAAAGGGGGAAAGCTTTCGCAGGGAGGGAGGGTTGCTAATCCCTTCGGACGAAGCCTTCGTATAATTATGATAGAACTTCACGTACAGGTAAGTTCGTTTAATCATAAATTATACTTCGGCTTCGTCCTCGGGATTAGCAAATAACACTTGTAGACTTTGAGAGAAAAATAATGAAATATTGTGTTTATATCTAATTATATAAATCAGCATAATCTATTGGAACAATTCAAGCATCTGGTTTGATTCATTGGGTTCCATTAAAAAGAAGTGTCTTCATCAACATTTCAATTACTTGTGGTTCTATTATAGAACCGATGTATTCTAGGAGCCGCTCCATCCAGCGGTTCGACTAATTTGTTCTAGACTGAGCCTAAGCGATAAGCCGCGGGTGTGGCAGCGTGGCTCGAGCTATGCGCGGTGAATACGTCCACATCGCTACCACTATCGTGCAACATCTCGTTAATCCGCCGACTTAAGGTCTGGAAGCCTACTGCTTTAAATAGCTTTCTTAAAGCGATGAATTAATGTATTATGCAACCGTGTTTCTTGCTAATAAACAAATTATTATTATAATTATAATTATAAGAGAGAGTCAATATCCTTCCTTATAAGGTTTGTTCTTTCTAAATAAGCAAGTAAAGCTCTTGTCGGGCATATTTCGGGCCTCTCGAAAAATGGCAATACTAAAATAGGTTGTATTGAACCTTTACGTGTTGTTTTAAGAAATTCAGGAATCTTTATATTTATTTTGGTAGAGAAAATCTCAATATTCTTTGTACTAATAGTATCAAAAAAGCTAGGAGTGTTATGAGTTGTTTCGAAAGTTTTTTAATATCTAATGTTTCATTTGGGTAAAATTGGCTAGCATAATTAAGTACTATGGAAGTATGTTATGGGATACTTAGGTAATGGAGGTCGAAACCGAAATATCCTTTTGAAAAAACCATTTGACTCTGTCACCTCCTAAATTATTTACAACACAAAAAATTAATCCAGCGCCGTAAATAAACTACATATTGTTTATAGGAATTTTTGGATATTGATGCCAAAATAACATCAATTGCTGAACACTCCTCTTTAACCACGCCGTCCGCATAAGAGCCCTGCCACAAGGGTATGCTTGGTGTGTATGTCGTGATCGCTAGAATTAGAGGATAAAATTGAATGTTAATGATAACAAGAGACTGTTAAAAAGTGGGTACCAGGGCTGTGTAGGCCACAGAGGTACTAAGCCGACTTGGGGTTCCCCGAACTTCAAGATTATTTCCTGGTATACCCCATCCGCCAATTCCATTCTATATCCGCCTAGATTCTGCGTTGGCCGTATTGTTATCTGACTAACTTTTATGTAACATGCCATAACTTAAAGTCCGCGATATTCACACCATTGCCATATCAGTTATATATTGCCATAACACCATTGCCATAACAGATATATCTGTGAGGTGCGGAACCTGAATACCTCCGATTCGGTTTACGTAAGACATGGCTGTCGTGTTGTCAATGCATAGTAAAATTTTGCGGTTAGTCAAATTTTTCGCAAACTTTTTTAACCCGAAAAAAGCAGCTTGAATCTTTAGATAGCTGATATGTTGCGTTTTCTCTTGAGTTCTCCACAACCCGCCAGCCGTTTTTCTCCCATGGGCAGCCCCCCACCCCGTATTTGAGACATCCGAGAAAATTTCCAAGTCATGTTTATTCTCTTTAATCCTACAAAATGGTTTTTGTATTGCACTTTTCCTCCAAGCTCCAGCAGGTAAGTTCATAATGTAATTTAAAAAAAAAAAATTATTGTTAATAGCCAGCTGTATTCCACAGCAGGACAAACAGAAACTAATAATTCAATCTTAAGAGCAATTCAATTTAATTGAAATTTATGAAAGAAAAAAATAAATAAATCGGAAATTGATTATCTATAGGCAATGTGACATGGAAATTTTCTGAATCTAGAAAACCTAAAAAGGTACATGAATTGGTTATTATAATTTTTTTTATAAAACCAATAGAAGTGGTTTGTGTTGTATTAAACAAACATTGTTCGCCATTAGACAAAAAATATTTAAATAATTTGTTGATAATAGTCCGGCAGAGCGCAACAAACGGTCTTCATTCATTTCACACGGTTTCATTACCTTAGTGAAAATATATTGCGCTGTACCCAAACCAAATAGTTATACATTAAATTCATATATATTTTGGTCAAATTGTAATCATTAATACTTTCTGGAATCAGGATAACTTTTTATTAATTAGTAAGCGTCTTTTAAGTCGACTTTAGTCATGTAGCATATACTTGTAAATAATTTTAGCTGTACGTAGATCTTCAATCTTGAATTGATCTGCTTTTATAAATTTTTGAAATGTTTTTATTCCAAAATGAAACAGTGTTTACCATTTGGCTTGGGCACTAAAATATACTTGACAAAAAACTGTCTTTTTATTGGCTGTTACCCGGATATGGCTCCAGTAGATATTACGTTATCTATTGCCTCTGTAAAGTTGAGCTTTCTGTATAAGAAAGATTTTTTACTTGTTGGGACAGATGTTTGTGTAACTGGACAAGTAAACGGGATTTTATAACCTTTATTACAAGAAAGGACTGATTGACTGTTGGACGTTGGCGATTAGGGTCCATTGGACATAAAATAAGGCAATCTGCCTGTATTTTATGCTCTGCCTGATGCTCCGAGGGCCTCGATGAGTTCGATGGCCTGGTCCTATTCGGGGGGTCCACCAATAGCTTCAACAAATCTGGTTCTGCATCAGCTTTAGTAATGAGAGAATTTATTGCACGACTTAGACATGATAACATGGCAGTAGCGATTTAATTCTACCTAATTTCGATACTTTTATCACGTTCAGTATTAACTTCGGAGGTAGCCGCCTTTATTTCTGCGTTTAATACAGGCATTGATAAGCCTGCAGTTACAAGGCAGTAAATTTTTCTCATTAAAATCCTTTTGGAGTACTTTAGAAATTCCATGCTCCAATCTGACCGCTAGGTCTTTATGAATTTCCGCGCCCTAGGTAATGGACACATTTGGGTCGTCTACTAATATTTCGAGCTTGGTCTGGTCCAGCATTGCATTGTTGGACTCTCAATCCTCCTCAGTAGGTAACGCAGTGGCGGAGTGGGATGTGGCGGCGCAGGAAGCGCCAGGGCCGCCGTCAGTCAAAGGCAGCGCCTTGGACCCGCGCTCGCGCCGCGCATGACCTTGCATTCTGCTGAGGACGCAGCGTCGCGGCTGATGTGCGCCTCGAGCTCGGGCGCAGCGACCCCATCAAGCGTTATTATGTTCTTGTTCTGAATATGATTGTTAGTTAAGAAACAGACCAAAGTACTGTTCGCAAAACTAAGTTGCTGGGTAGTACAGCTCCAAAGAGAAGTACGCAAACCCGTATTTTATAAAACACATCACACTGTTATGAATAAGTACAGTGTACATAATTAGTTAAGAAACAGCCCAAAGTACTGTCCGCAAAAACTAACTTGCTGGGTAGTACAGCTCCAAAGAGAAGTACGCAAACCCGTATTTTATAACACACATCACACTGTAATTATTAAATACAGTGTACATAATTAGTTAAGAAACAGCCCAAAGTACTGTCCGCAAAAAACTAACTTGCTGGGTAGTACAGCTCCAAAGAGAAGTACGCAAACCCGTACTTTATAACACACATCACACTGTTATGATTGAATACAGTGTACATAATTAGCTAAGAAACAGCCCAAAGTACTGTTCGCAAAACTAACTTGATGGGTAGTACAGCTCCAAAGAGAAGTACGCAAACCCTTATTTTACAAACACATCACATTGTAATGATTAAATATTATGTACATATTAGCTAAGAAATAACCTAAAGTATTGTTCGCAATAATAACTCGTTAGGTAGTACAGCTCCGAAAAGAAGTACGCAAACCCACATAACAGGTAAGTATACATATTGGGATAACATGACTTATTTACCCGGAATAACCCACAAAAACACATATCCCGGACAAAACGTCGTCAAACTTTTCTTAAGTGTGATGTCACTTTTGTTAAAAACGACTTCTCGGATTAATAATGCATTATGTAATGTAATGAATAAATACAGAGTACATAATTTGCTAAGAAATAGCTTAAAGTAAATATTGCTCGCAAAAACTAACTTGTTGGGTAGTACAGCTCCAAAGAGAAGTACGTAAACCCATAAAACAGGCAAGTATATATAAAACGACTTATTTTCCGGAAATATCCTTAAAAACACATTTCCATCACAAAACGTCGTCAAACTTTTCATAAGTGTGTAGTCAGTCTTGTAAACAAAGACCTCTCGGATTAATAATGCATTGTGTAATGTAATAAATAAATACAGTGTACATAATTTGCTAAGAAATAGCTCAAAGTACCTACTGTTTGCAAAAAACTAACTTGTTGGGTAGTACAGCTCCAAAGAGAAGTACGCAAACCCATATAACAGGTAAGTATATAATATAACACTACTTACTTACCCGGAAATATCCTATAAAACACATTTCCCCTACAAAACGTCGTCAAACATTTCATAAAAATGTTGTCAATTTTGTAAACAAAATCCTCTCGTTGTGTACTATAATCATTTAAACCGAGTACATAATTAGCTAAGAGATAGTTCTCGTTGGTTAGTATAGCTCCAAAGAGAAATACGCAAACCCACATAACAGATTAAAACCATATCTAACACGACGTTATCACATTTACTTATTAAAACATTATGAATGCGTGCTTAATATTCTTGATATTAAAATACGATTTGCTTACTAATTAGAGAAAATCTTCCAATAATACTCTTGTAAAATTGGTTTATTGGTAAACCCAGCATATAATTGAAAATAAGGTTAAAATATAACGATAAAATTAACATTTAAGTTAATACGACTGACCTTGAGACTCTGAGCCGGACCGGTTATCCGATGATTTAGATCTAGGTACTCCGACAATAACATTCTCGCAGAACTTTCTATTCTAATTTCGTATTTATCCACACTTTTTTAGCTAAGGCATTTTAAAAAACTACTTTTAATGAAGACACTACGTGTGATCGTTGGCGACACTAGAAAGCGAATGAAGCGGGTAAGTGACAGACCAAACGTCAAAGATATTTTTTTTTTCTTCCTCAAATATAGTGTGACAAAGGCGAACCACTGGGCGGTACTACAAGTGTTATTTGCTAATCCCGAGGACGAAGCCGAAGTATAATTCAATTGAAAGTCCCGTCAAAACTGGTCCATCCGGTCCACTCAGACAAAAAGATTTTTAAAAGTGTTATTGGTTTTCGAAATAGATTTCTACTATAAAAAGTCGTTATTTTCATATTACAAACAGACACTTCAATTTTATTTTGTTGTATAGATGTTGTTTTTGTTTTCCCGATATTTCGGCACTGTTGCAAGCGCCATGATCACAGGTCAACTGTAGGCCTGCGAGAATGACGGTAGGTCTTAGAGCAAAAATATCTGTCTATCCACTTTCTAGGTCTCATGGCGCTTGCAACAGTGCCGAAATATCGGTAGCTCATTAAAATAAAACACATGGTAAATATCCTGGACATTTCCGTTTTCTAGTTACTCTGAGTTCAATAGACACGGTATAATGTTAAACTCTAGATATAACTTTATTAATCTCCTGCTTCTAGGATAGTATCATAAAAAACTTTGGTATACTTATCTACTTACCAACTTAATACAAGCAGAATAATCCTATTTTCCACTGCTTTACGCTTAACCCGCTTAAGCTGTTCAAGGGTGTGGAAACAATAACTACTCTGAAATCTTAAACATACTACTTTTAGTTGTGTTGCACCAAAGATAAATGTCAAATAATCACCAATAGGTTATGCGATCCTAACTATAATAATATAGAAATGAGAAAGTAACAAAATATTTATATTATTGTTTGTATTTAATTTTAACAGTAGCACTTTCACGCAAATAATTGGTAAGTACACGCATATATTTTTTCCTGTGGTAAGTAGCTTAAGCACTTGTGTTATGTATATCAGAATTGACTGTGGATACACAAATACACCGTGAAATATTAATGGTTATTTTCCCGTAGCAAAACGATTTGCCTTTAGTAATACTATCGAATCATGCAAATTATTCCTAGAAAAAAAAATTTTTTTTCGATTTTTCAGAATAATAATTTTCCAACTCTAAAACGAGAGAAGCTATCGTTGTTTTTGAAGATGTGACGTATTCAGGTACTGCTTGCCGCATGTTATCGATGCTTAAAGCTAAAGAAGCTCTACACCCTAAGTCATAAAGCGGTTCGAACGTGCTTTCGAGTTACGGTTAAACCTTTCGTAAAACCGGCATTTATTGATTTTACCAAAAAAGAACTGCACACATCTTTTGTACTACTAAGATAGAATCATTTTACTGCGGGAAAACAACCACTAAAATTTCACGGTGTATACTTGAATATATTATTGAATAACACACCCAGACACGGAACAACACCGATGTTCGCCAAACAAATGTTTGTCCCGGGAATCGAACCCACGGCTCTTGGAACCGTAGAGAAAAACCGGGAATCTCTAAACACTGTTTTACCGAGTCAGTCCATAATAGTTTCGAGCGTGAGTAAGGTCATAGGCATTTTAACCGACTGCACTAATAAGGGAGTAATGTTTCACACAGTGAAAGCTTTTACGCCGACAGACGTCGCAGTGAAAAAGCTCAATAAAAGTTCTTCGTAACTTTGACTGGCTCAGTGGAACATTGGTTAGTGACCCAGGTTCAATATCTACGGATTCAATGAGTAGGTTTATAGGATTCCCACCCGATACAAATATTTGTGTGACGAACATCGGTGTTTGTTCCGTGTCTGAGTGTGATATCAAATATATTCAAGTATTGCTTAAGCTACCACGAGATCAGATAAATGTATGTGATGTTGTGTGATATTTATAAGTGTGCGTTACCCCAGCAAAATGTTGTCGAAAATCGACATTCTTATTTATCAGATGATTAGCTCGTTAGCTCCTGTAAATGTCTATGTAGTTTTTGGTATTAGTCAAGTCTTAATTTTCAAGATATTTGAAAAAAACAAATTCTGCTGGGATAACGTTACCGCAGCAGAATGTTTTGCGAATTAATGACTTTTTTTTTAAAAGCTTTAGTTACATAATTAGACTTTTGGACGAAGTAAATGTTTCGATATAATTTGGGTTTCTAAGTTTTAAGGTTGCGAAGATATTCCGTTTTTTGCTGCAGTAACGTTTGGCTGTTTGCTGGATCTTCGAAACGGTAACGGGTATTGTTGGAATTTTTTATACACAACTTTGCCTTAATTAGTCTGAATTAGTCCAGCAATAAAAATGTTATCTTAATACACCGTTTGCAAGTTATTCACAATGATATAAATTGCCTCTTATAGGCCCTAACTTTCTAAATATGTACTCTAGAGGCTTATTTGAAATCTTATTTTGTAGCTTACAACTAGACACAGATATGTGTGAAGTTTCATTCGAGTCCATTAAGTAATTAATAAATTATCTCGAAATTAAGTTCAGTTTGGGCCCGCACATGCAGCGTGTTTCTTTGGCCGCCGATTATTTGCGTTTCTTAATGTTTTTCTTGCTGGTTTTTTGTAAATAATTAGACCTTTTTGTAAACTTTAAACCTGCAAAATTTAAGCCGAATCCACTTAATAGTTACAGAGATAAACGAAAAAGAGTCAATAAGGTACTCATGATTGCGATAACCCGACCAAGTTCAGATGGTCACAAAAAAGCGGCACGTAGTACAAAGTGCTAGTCTTCTGAAATCTATGACATAGTAGTCTGACAATTTCTATACAGACGCGTACATAATTGAATACAGTAAATTTTACCATTACCTACTGTTTTTGTATAGTAAACAACCCAGTTAAAGACAATTTTCGCATTCGTGATTTTTTGTTCTTATTTGATATTGCTACTGCTTTGTGTGTAAGATATAAATAAGGCGTCCGACCGATTTCAATCATGGCGGCCGATCTCAATTGAGATCAGCCAAGTGCGCAGGACATATTATAGTGCACAAGTGTGCGAGCAAACACCACTGCACTCTCTATTCCCTTACTCTCATAATTCTGTGAGACGGCAATCCGACATGACCGATGAGAGATCGGGCGCAGGACCACCGGCTTAACGTTCTTTCCGAGGCACGGGCGTCCAACCGCCAACTTCCTAACTCCGGGCTGAGTAATTTCGTTACAGAAAAACTCACACAAAATTTTGCCCGACCCCGGATTCGAACCGGGGACCTCTCGATCCTTACGCAACGCTTGCTACCAATAGACCAATGAGGCAGTTGTGTGTAAGATACTGCAACGTCAGTTGTAATTTAATTAACAAATAAAAACATCCAGTTTTATACTGAGTAATGGACATCTGGTACAGTCGCCGTCAGATATATCGTAGCAGACAAGGTAACCAAATACATCTGAACAATTTAAAATGTCAATAACTTCAATACACTACAAGTCACCATTAATATTATCTGAACATTCAGTACTGCATTAAGATCTGAGCAGATGCTTGTCATTAACTTCTAAACATACAACTAGCCAATAATATCTGAACACTCATCACGTCAAGTGTCAATCTGAGCACTTGAGGAAACATTGCAGTTGGAAGTGCCTTTACTATAAATACTACATATTTAAATAGGAACTCTTTGATAATTTATGTAATAAAATTACTCTGACAGTTTTGAAATGTCAATTGTCATCACAGTCGAGTGTGAATCTGGGTGGGTGTGTATATTTGTGCGTGTGTGTGTGCTAGTTAAAATCAGTAAAACAGTAAAAGTACAACGAACTATTTATAGGTTAGTTACTTGCTACTATGGAACCCTTCATTGGCGAGTCCATCTTACTTTTTTTTTAGTTAGATTAAATAATATTTTGTTTGTACCTTAAATTACGTAAGCTGTTTAGATGTTGAGCAATTAATTATTGGATAGTTTTTTAATTTTTTATTAAGTATGTAAGCTTTATGAAGTAATGGTAAATAAAAATTTAAAAATAAACTTTGCAACTGTAACAAAATGATAATTACTGTCCTTAATATTTCAGTAGGCCTGCATTATGTACTACATTTCCGCTTTTTTGTGACCATCTAAACTTGGTCGGGTTATCGCAATCATGAGTACCTTATTGACTCTTTTTCGTTTATCTCTGTAACTATTATGTGGATTCGGCTTTAATTTTGCAGGTTTAAAGTTTACAAAAAGGTCTAATTCTTTACAAAAAACCAGCAAGAAAAACATTAAGAAACGCAAATAATCGGCGGCCAAAGAAACCCGCTGCATATGCGGGCCCAAACTGAACTTAATTTCGTGATAATTTATTAATTACTTAATGGACTCGAATGAAACTTCACACATATCTGTGTCTAGTTGTAAGCTACAAAATAAGATTTCAAATAAGCCTCTAGAGTACATATTTAGAAAGTTAGGGCCTATAAGAGGCAATTTATATCATTGTGAATAACTTGCAAACGGTGTATTAAGATAACATTTTTATTGCTGGACTAATTCAGACTAATTAAGGCAAAGTTGTGTATAAAAAATTAGAACAATACACTTTACCGTTTCGAAGATCCAGCAAACAGCCAAACGTTACTGCAGCAAAAACGGAATATCGTCGCAACCTTAAAACTTAGAAACCCAAATTATATCGAAACATTTACTTCGTCCAAAAGTCTAATTATGTAACTAAAGCTTTTAAAAAAAGTAATTAATTCGCAAAACATTCTGCTGCGGTAACGTTATCCCAGCAGAATCTGTTTTTTTCAAATATCTCGAAAATTACGACTGGACTAATTCCAAAAACTACATAGACATTTACAGGAGCTAACCGACTAATTATCTGATGAACTAGAATGTCGATTTTCGACAACATTTTGCTGGGGTATCGCACACTATTTATAACTATCATCATCCCCTAATACTTTCATACACAATTATAAGCAGGATAGTTCATAAACAGTTCACTTTACCAACTTTGATAACGATTTTGAAGAGAACGAGTTAATTTTAATGAAAACCGATACTAGCAATTTCAAAACATTTTGACCCAATTACAAAACTTTCTGTAATCGAGATGTTAATTTCGAATTAAATGTCATTTATGACGCTTTGTTAAGTTTTCACAGGGATAAAACAAATTTTGATGTTTTGGGGTTCGGCAAGATACGTCAATTTTTCTTTGAGTATCATGTTGTTTAAATATTACCAGAATTCCATTTGCAAGTTTTTCGAAAAACGTAGCTTAATAGTATGTGCCGCCGATTATAAAAGCTTAATAAATAAATACCCTAAGAGTTATCTGGGAGATGTTTTTAATTGTCGATGAGTACTGATTGTTACCTATTACATAACATGCACATTTTTACACACCTTAAGTATTTTTGTTGGTTTAACATCAACACAAACCATTCCATCCAAGTATGTGTTCAAATGAAATAGAACTCGAAGGTATATTTTTTCGTATATCATGTTACACATATCTACGCAACCTCCAATCAGAGCCCACACAAGAAACGGCACTTCAATCAAAATTCAAAGTGTGTCTTCGAAAAATTACACATTCCGAGTGGTGGGCCGAGGCCTGCCTGATCCCGGGATTATTTAAATCTGGAGATTATCGTTTCTCCCCCATTTATTACGAGATCCCTATCTTATCCCGGATCAATGATGAACTCCGAGGTGAACTGACTTCGGAATGGCCCGGGATAAAGAGGTGGTAAATGGTTGTAATATTTTTCCCCTTGACGGCTATGTTGGCATCCATTTCTGTAAATTATATCTGGCGAATCACGGAATGGTTTGTACAAGGTTATGGTTTTTGAGCTTGAAGACCTCAAATTGGAGGCGTAATAATTTTAATTTTCTTTTGTAAGTTTATGAAACAAATTAAGACAATGTCATTATTAGCAAGTATTACCTTCAGATGTAATTTATCATCATATTATACTTTCCAGACGCCAAAATTACCATCTTCAAACCCTAAGGTCATTGAAATGTTTTAACACTACTACACAACCACAAAATACCGAGATAGGAACAGTTCTGGAAATAAAAAACAAACATTTTTCATTGCACAGTCAACAATTAATACGGAACTCGCTCAACCGTATGACCGTCGTACCAAAACAAGCTAACAGTTTTAAAATCAACACTGAATCAAAATTCACTAAAAACATAAACGAAACTCGGTCCTACGCTCGGAACTGCCGACGGCAACCACAATCGCACGCTTGGAGAACGTTGACAAACTATACACCGTGAAATTTTAGTACCTAGTTGTTTTCCCGTAGCAAAACGATTTACCTTTAGCAGTATATGGAGTCATGCTAGTGATTTCTTGAAAAAAAATGAACGTAACTCTACAATTTCACAAAAAATTATCATTTATTTAACTCGAAAGTGTGAGAAGCGATAGTTATAAATAAATAAATATATAAATATCTGGGACATATCCACACACGGTCATCTGACCCCAAACTAGGCAGAGCTTGTACTATGGCCGTCAGAGACTGATATACATATATATTTTTAAATACATACTTAAATACATAAGTTCTTTTAAGAGATGTGACGTAATCATGTTCTGTTTGCCGCATGAAATTGATTATTGAAGCTTAATAAGCTCTTCGCCCAAGTAATCAGCGGTTCCTGCTTTCGAGTTTCGTTATCCCGTTCGCAAAACCGGTATTTCTTGAGTTCAATAAAAAAAAACTGCAGTTATCTGTTTTACTACTAAGATAAAAAAAACCACTAACAAATTCGACTGGGTTATACCAGTCATGTTCTCTCGCGACCATTAGTAGGGAGTAAGGGCAGTAAGGAGCTATATATTTCCTACTCTCAATATCGCGTGTAGACCTATAAAGAGTAATATTTAGTGTAATGGAACGCGAAAGTCTAAAATTATTACCAATAACGTACAAACCTGTAGCCAAAGAGTAAAGTATTCTGGAATACATAGGCTATAGGGCCTAAAAAAAAGCACAAAAAAAAATCTGATAGATCTCACACATCTGTGAATACTAAAGTATAGGTCTTATACCTCACACGCGGAAAAAGTACTACCTCCAAAGTAGTAGAATAATTAAGATAAATCCGTCCAAAAACCTATTGTTGAATAACTAAAATCCATTGAACCAACAAAGGTCGGATCTCCACGAAGACTAGTTAAACGCTTGGCGACCCCACTAAAGCATCGGCGATTTTTATGTAACCTCACGGACTGTGAATTTTAATAGCCCGCATTAGGGCGCCAACAAACGCCCGGGCCATCTCCAGAATTGATAATTCCTCAGCTGATCTAAAACTCTTACCTACCTACTTTTTTAATTTTTTTTATTTGTGGTTTTTAATGCTATTAAAGCTCAATGTAATTTAAAATTTGCTAAAATTCGCATTCATGACCCCGCCTGAACGGGGACTTGAACAATCGGGGGGTCCGGTGGTCCAAGTCCCCGTTCAGGCGGGGACATAAATGCGAATTTGTTCAAATTTTAAATTTACCTACTTTTTTTTAGTAAAAACAAATAAAAATATCCCTACATGCAACTAGACAGAAAGAAAAGATGATGTTAATTTCCATTGTATTTAATATCAAATACAGCAATCTTAATTATAGAATACATGCTAAATGTAAAGTGAGATCACTTGTTTAAAATTATTTTAATAAAATTGTATTATTACAATTACCTTAACATCGTTACTAATAGTATAATCTGTAGAGGCGATCCATTTATTAACAGGTAACTAAATAATGGTTTGTATTATGATACTATATTTCATTATAAATTTACAGACTTCTCGCGTTATATTATTGAAGCGTTAACCTAATCAGCCATTTATTTCACACCTCAATTCATTCGTTTTCATTTATATTAACTAAAGTTTCAAAATACATCGGCTAATAGTGAACTAATTTAAAACAACAGACGGACGGAGCTAATTATAAAATAAACGTATAATAAAACCGTAGCCAAGCCATACAACTATGCAATAGCAAACAAAACAAACGAGCTTAAAGCGCCCTCAGAAAAGCTTAATGAATTTTCTACTACGCGAGTTTCCTTTCACAAACACAAATTTTGAGCTATTGTTAGCACTTTGTGGAGTACAATAGACTTGAACAATGCACCAAGATTTAATATCCAAAATATAGACGTACGAAAGTGTTAACCCTTTCAAGGGTACTGTCCATTATATTGTCCCGACACTACAATTTGAACCTTAATCACCTTACACATTATTATTGTCTAGAACCAATACCTTTTAGTAGCAGTACTGTACTTAGAGCTTTAGAGACTTAGTTTTGTTCTTAGAGCTCTTAATGTGAATTATACTGTGCTGTACCTACCAGTAAGGAGGTTTAACCCATCCAACGCAGGTGTGAACCACACCGACGTAAGCCATTACTGTTAAACCGTTATACAACCAATATAACGTTACCAAATCGACATGGAAAACCATTTTTACATCTGTAGAACAGTTCAATAACGAAAATTGGTTATTTGTTATGGCGAACAAACAAACGTAAAACGAATACGGTTCATATTGGCGAATCGGTGATGTTGTTCAGAGATATCGATAGCTAAACGAAATTGGTTTGTGTAACGAACTCTCAATTTACATTTGTTTCTGTCGTCAAACTTTTTGGCGACTCTCCCACACTTAATCAAGTAAATAATAATATTTTTATAATGACTGAGTTCCCACGGTCGCCTCTACAGATCAAAATATGCATACGTAGCAATTTTAGTTGACGATAAATGTATATTTTTTTAATAACATTCGTATGTAAATACAATATAACAATGAAGGTTTTTTGTATGATGAGAAACAGAAAAAAATGGTTTCATTCAGAAAGACGGCACGACCCATACATCTCCACTGATATAAACTTGAATTACTTTGCTAATTGATTACAAAATACGACGAATAATTTATTCTGCGTCCGAAAAACTAAACGTTTACAGTTTCCCCATGATATTTAAATGAGTTTAAATGGGTTGACCAATGCCCATTAAGCGCATAATGTTTGTAGTTTGTGGCTTTTAGTTTACCGAATGACTCATTTACGGAGACCTCGTAGCGACCATTTGCAAGTTGCTACGATTCGGTAGCGACGTACATACTACTACGACTACAGCGCTTGTGCTACGAGACATTACGAAATCTGCTCAAGACGTTTAATGAGATAGCTTGCTCATTTTCGTAGCGTTACCATTTTACACCAAAACATCCTCTACAGTTATGAGCGTCATTATAATCACTGGCAAGATCACACGTTGATATAATGACCGTTAAAAATTACAAAACGTTCGGTTTTCTTTAAACGCATAAATAGGAATTCTTAAATTTACACCGTGCAACTACAATACTCGCTTGTTTAAATCAAAGATTTTTTCTATCCCCAACGAATTTCGATTATTCGAAAGTGCCTGTAAAAAAGGGCTCGGCCACTTGCTGATGTTCCGAAATAATAAGCTAATCTCAAATTGTTTTCTACTCACATAAAATTGCTACGTACACATAAAACCTTAGCCTGTTTGTACCCTAGGTTGACACTCGAAGTCTAGTCGGCGGTGATGAGGCCGCACTCCCGCACCACCTGCTCCGTCGATACTGGATTCAGGAACACTGGAACAACAAAAGCTGTGAGTTAGTTACTCTATCTCAGATGTACTACTGGTAGACAATGTGTAGAAAACTATCTATATAAATAATAAAAAATCGCACCACAGCACATAGTTTGTTTTGATTCCGTACTTAAGTTTAGTGCTTAAGCTGCTTAAGCACTTGTGCTACGGATATCAGAATCTGTTACTGAGACTTCACTAACCGTCTGTCATCAAGCTGTACCTCAAGAACTGTGTTGTACAACGGTAATAGCTAAACAGAAGAAAACAAATATTCAAGGGAGCCACCCGTACATTAAACAGTATGAATATAAGGCTGATTTTAGAGTCACGCTGACCGTCAAGGTCCAGTATGCACAAAAATATAGGAACAATTTGTCAGCGTCAGAATCGCCGGTCACTAGACGTATTTTTCGTTGAAAATATGATAAATAATTGCTGCCCAATTGCTTCTATTTTGGTTTTAAGTAACGCTGACCGATCGGCGCCGACGCCCGATACGAACATCTATCGGCGCCGAAGATCAGCGAGTTGTCGGCGCGACTTTAAATCCAGCCTTACGCTATTACAATAGCAAAACATGTATAGCTTTAGAAAATTATTCACTATAATTCGCTAGCATACACAGATGAAACAGCAAATAAACTTACTTGTACCTCCTGTGAACAAGTCTTGGTCGGGGATGATGCTCGCCGCAGCTATCGCCGCCTCATCAAGAACGATCACCTGCAATACAAAATATAACTAGACTATTTTACTTTATAAGTAAAAAACTTAAGCTATCATTATTATACTTTCCATCAAGTGCAAAATAAAAATACTGCATTTCATAAATTGGCTCGATTCAGAACAGACCCATCCTATGAGAGATTTCGCGATTCGTGTGACCAAATACTGAGCCAAATGTATTTGACTAGCTGTGCCAACGACTTCGTCCGCGTATTCTCCCATTTTTTAGCTTTATAATATTAGCCATTATTGTGCCATCGACATCTCAAAGCAGAAGATACCTTAGGACACGCAACGAGCCTGGCCTCGTGGGCCTCGGGCGCGCGCGGCTCGGCGCGCTCCTCGTGCCGCAGCGGCAGCAGGTCCGCTAGTATTATATAGTGTAGTGCCATCGACATCTCAAAGCAGAAGATACCTTAGGACACGCAACGAGCCTGGCCTCGTGGGCCTCTCCTCGTGCCGCAGCGGCAGCAGGTCCGCTAGTATTATATAGTGTAGTGCCATCGACATCTCGAAGCAGAAGATACCTTAGGACACGCAACGAGCCTGGCCTCGTGGGCCTCGGGCGCGCGCGGCTCGGCGCGCTCCTCGTGCCGCAGCGGCAGCAGGTCGAGCGCGTTGGCGGCCAACGACCACAGGTGGCCGGCGCCCTGCGGCGCGCGCGCCCCCTTCCGGAAGTGCGGGTTGATGGACAGGTTGTGTCGCACACTGTTCTTCCAGCGCTCGTCGTTCGCTTTGTAGAATGGGAAGCGGTCTCTGGAAGGAATGAGATAGGTAATTTTTTTTATTGTATTCATTAATTGCACAATGCAAACTTGTAATGCATACCGGTAGTATCACAATAAAATCGCTTTCCTGTAAATAAAAATAGAGATGTGAAAGTTCCACACACGTCATCTGACCGCAAACTAAGCAGAGCTTTACTATGGGCGTCAAAGATTGGTATACTTACATATATAAGTATAAATACATATTTACACCAGACACGAAAAAATCACCAATATTCATCACACAAATATTTGTTCCGGTTGGGAATCGAACCCACGACTCTTGGCACTGCCAGGCAGGGTCACTATCCACTGTTCCAACGAGCCAGTCAAAAGAAGAATTCCGCATATCATTCGTAAAAAGTTGTGTAAATATCAGACGACATCACAACATTAACATGTCCTTACGGGGTGTTATATGTAAACTTAGTTTTATTTGCATTACGTAATGAAACACATAGCATTGAATAGGTTTAAATTTGGATATGTAATAAGTAACTTCAGCAAGTGCTCAAGACTCTGTTTATTCCTCTGTTAGGAAAATATAAAAGGAGTCTTTAATATAGACCATAAGCAAAAATGTGAATTGATAAGAAAGTCAAATTTAATTAAAAAGTAATTTTGAACAAACTTAACTTTTTTTATAGGTAGGGGTAGTATTGAAGTTGTTATGTTACGTACAAAAAAATTAAGACATAATCGGATACATAGAAACATAAACAAAAGCGTCGATGGTCGAGTAGTTAAGGTCGTTGCTTGCCATGCGAGAGGTCGCCACTTAAACCCCGCCAGGTACCAATGTGTTTTTCAAATTTGAAATTCATATGTAACATCATTCGACGCTTTAACGGTGAAGGAAAACATTGTGAGGAAACCAGCACACCTGAGAGATTTTTCAACGGTGTGTGAAGCCATGTCATAAGCCTACGGGCGGTATAAACTCTGACACCAGGTTATTCATCAACCATACGATAAGAAAAAGAAGATAGAAATAAGAAACATAAAGTAATACTTTAAAGCCTGCACATTATGCAGGTAGTATCTACGCGACCAATCCTATCTACAGCCAAACCCTCCCCTTGCTACCCCAAACAGTATAGGCCGCTGCAGATAGAAAAGGCGTAAATCAAAAACTCTATAGTTTCCGTCCGACCGCACCGCAGAGTTCGTGCGGTGCAACTCCGGAGCGTAGGTCCGGGACGGCGCGGGCTGGCACGGCATCGATTCGGCTGGATGGAGGCCACACGTGCCGCACTGGGCGGGACTAGGGTTACATTTGGTCACACTTCTGAGATCTTTGGAAGAGATGCTTTGGAAATGTGTGGAGCAAAATAGTTCAGAAGTATTAATAAAGCCATGGCGCAGTTGCGATTGAGCAGCCGCGGTAGTGATTTGTACCTACATTAAATATACAAAAAACCGGCCAAGAGCAATTCGGACTCAAGCAAGAAGGGTTTCGTACCAATTATGTAAAAAAATTAAGTTTATTGTATGGAGAATATGGGGGGGGTAAGGCACGTAAACCTTTAAATTTTTAGTATTTGTTGTTATAGCGGCAACGGAAATACATCATTTGTGAAAATTTCAGCTTTCTAGCTATCACAGTTTATGAGATACAGCTTGGAGACAGACAGACGGACAGACGGACGGCGGAGGCTTAGTAATAGGGTCCCGTTTTTACCTTTTAGGTACGGAACCCTAAAAATTGTAATGAATGCATTTCTAGCAATTGTGAAAGTAGAAAAATTAACAAATATGTGTATGTGAGACAAATCCTGTTAAACGTGTTCGGTGTTAATATAGAGTACGTACAAAGTTGTTCTTTAATCTAGATGCTTAAAAATTCATATCGATTGGTCAGCTTAGACAAACATCACCTACACAACAGACTGGCTCGGTGGAACAGTGGCTAGTGACTCAGGTTCATAACCTACGGTTCCAAGAGTCGTGGGTTCGATTCCCACTCGGGACAAATATTTGTGTGACGAACATCGGTGTTTGTTCAGTGTCTGGGTGTATTATTAAATATATTTAAGTTTATTTGTCTATCCACTGTTGATTCTGATATCCGTAACACATGTGCTTAAGCTACTTACCACGGGATCAGATCAATGTATGTGATGTTGTGCAATATTATATTTTTAACAATTTACTACTCTATGTCAATTTATTAGGAGATAACAATCAGATAATTTAACAATGATATTAGCTAAACTTTGACATCATCTACACAGAACAAACTACTACTACTCTACGTTAATTCAATTGATCAATGACATTAGCTAAACTTTTAAAACAACGATCACTTCCGGTCTCGTCACCCCGCATCGGCATGGCCACCCCAGCTATCATCGAACAGCACCGGAGATATCCGGCCTCCGTCCAATTGGCGCGAGTTATCACCTGCACGCGGCAACAGGGCGGAGGGGAGACGACAATCACCGGCTTTTGTTTTTTTTTAAATAGTTTTTACGACTTTTGATTGATGCCAACCGGTACACAATACCTGTCACATGTTTAATTGAAAACATTTTTCGATAGTCTTTTGTTTACGATCATTATCAAACCCGAATACTTCCCCTAAGGGAACTAGCTAACCCTAAACAAGGGCCTTAGTCAACCATGCTGGCCAAGTGCGGGTTGGTTGACAACATAACTTAGAATTTCGTCACAGGTGTGACTGTGCAGGTTTCCTCGTAATGTTTTTCAACACCGTTTTTGTTTATGATGTAAACTAAAGTTTAACTTTAGGTTAAGAGTGGCCAACCACCAATTAGTCAAAAGTAATTGAATATGGCACATATCTGACGCGGTGATAGTTCATTGACGCAAGTTATAACTTTGAGATGCAATTTCCACCTTCCGAGGGTACAGGCAATGTCGCTTTTTTTTCACATATAATTCACAGCCTTATATTTTTTTATAGATGTAGTGCAAAAAAATAATTTACATTACATTAAAAATATTCTACATTTGCAATTGCCTAAAAAAATTGCAAAATAAGTCGATTACGGCGGACATAAAATCAGCAATTTTATATGACCCAATATGTGGAATTTATTTCATTTAATAACATTAATAATTCGTAAACCACGCCGGTAGCCACAGATATCGGCTATCAGTTCAATTACCGCGAGTTATCACCCATGATTAGTATTGGTTATGCTTTGGCTTAGTTACATGAGGGGGACAAGGCAATCACGCTTCATTTGTTTACGGTGGTTTGAGCGAGCGTTTAGGGTCCCGTACCCATAGTGTAGAAAGGGGTCTGGCTGAGTAACTTTTAACTTCAGGCTTTTTAAAAAGTCTTTGCTTTGTACCTATCTGTTTTTATTTTTGGTCGTCTGGATAAAATATTGTCGGTATTATAATAGATTTTGTACAGTTTTGTAAATTTACGTATTAAACTCGCGTGTACTGTCATTCTAAACATATTATTTAGACTGTGTGTGAGTTATAGTGTCTTACAAATAGTAAATATTATGTGTAAAATCCGATCTGATCTCATATTTTTCAACTATGTTTAACTTTGTTAAATAATTGAAAAATCATGTACAAAACATTCGTCAAAGTTTACTACACCATAACGAATAATATTTCCTCAGTCCGTCAAAACATAATAATCGTTCGGAAACGTAAACCATCTCCGCAACGTTCAGAATCCAACCTGCTATACGCTTCACCTGCTAAAAAATGGTGCCTACAGGTTACCCACTGTAACCATGGCAACCGTAATATTTATAAATATAAACATTGATCTGTCACCTGCTCCCTGCGGAATGACCGATTTGCCTGTTGATGCATGTAATGCCGTGATAATGAATTAATAAGCCCGCCCCGTCACGCGCCGATAACCGTTTCAATTGCAATACCAATCCTTTGCCACATGCAGGACTGATAAAAAATATATACGCCATACAGGCCTACAATCTCTTAAACACAGTTGTCGAGTTGCGAAAACCAGCCCGTTTTACCTAACCTATTCATAACTCTCGCACTAATACGTATTAGAAAACTTAAAAGTACAGGATTTATTTATTTATTTATTTATTTATTTATTTAAGATCACCAACAAGATTACATTAACAATATAATATAAGTAACATGACCAGATGAACATTTAGATAAACGCAAACTTAATTATAGGTGACAACTACATGCATTTCAGACAACAGACATTTTAAATTTTATCTAGTTTAAAATACAAGAAGTGGTTTTAGTTTTAATACTAACGAAATTTCTAATGAAACATATTATATAAAAATAATCAACAAGTTGGTTCAACCACTCAGGGATTGACCAAGCATTTATATTTAAATTTGTGCAAGGTATCAGAATAAATATCGATGGAAGTGGACTTAGACAGAGAATTATATTTAGAGAACATTCTATATAAAGGGGAAAATAAACCTAAATTTGATTTAGAGCACTTGTGGGTAAACAAATTGTATCTAGTCTTTCTAGGTAATTTAATAGGTACATTTAAGTTAACTTCCGAGAGCAGATACGGGCAGTCAACTAATCCATTCACCAATTTGAAAAGAAACATATTGTCCAGCATGGTTCTACGATCCTTTAAAGTATTCATTTTAAAATAATCTAATCTATTTTCGTAGTGAGGCAGTTTTTCGGCCATATTAAGGCTGTAGGAAAGATGGTACAAAAATATTTTTGAACTCGTTCAATTTTTTAATGTAGACGTCATAGTGTGGGCTCCACACCACACTGCAATATTCTAGAATACTACGAACAAGTGCATTGTACAAAGTAATTTTAGTTTTGGGCTTCTTGAATTCTTTAGTATTTCGCAAGACAAAGCCAAGGGTTTTATAGGCTTCATCATATTGTTTTGTTTAATGACTTCACTGTTGCAAGCGCCATGCTGCAAGTTGACTAACGTGTAAAACCATAACAGTTTAAAATTACCTAATACCTATGTTGTTCAAATAGGTATTATGCACATAGAAATTCTACATAGAACAATCAATGACTGATGTTAACTACATAATAAAGGTATCTTTTTCCACGTAAACAGTTAAGAAAGTCCTTGATTTTTTTATTATTTACCCTATTATGTCCTTGATTTGAAAATCATGCAAAAAATATCTTATGAACTTGGAGCTTTTTTGATCTTCTCTTTGATTTTTTTATATTTTTATAATGAGCTAACAAGATGACCTCACTCCACCTGATGGTAAGCGGTAGTGACATCCAAATATGAGGGCGACAGGCACAATATACAATATTGAGCCTGTCGCACTCACCCTGAAAGCTTTTTCACCCCTCCCTCCCGGAACATCGATATTAGAGGGAAAGGGTGACGTGAAAGAGGAGGAGGAGGTTATTTAGTCAGATCGACAGACAGACAAATCAAATCAATGTATGTCAAAAGTCAAGTAATAATTATTTGCTTATTTATTTAAACGTTTACTCTGACTTAGTCAATTTTCCCACGCTAAAGAACCTTTACAATGAGAATGAAATAAACTATTCAATAGCAATGCAGTTTAATAATGCGCCCATTTTGAACATTGTTCAAGCTCGTGCACACGATTAGCCTAATTGCAATTAGTGCAATAATGCACAGTCCCTTTGAGGCCAGAGATGCACTCTGCGTCGTCTGCTGTTGGCGCTAATTAACTGTTCAATGCAGAGGTCACACCGTTTAATTATAAGGCGACCGACCGATTTCAGCCATGGCGACCGATCACAAATGAGATCAGCCAAGTCCGCAGGACATATTATAGTGCACAAGTGTGCGCGCAAACACAAGTGCACTCTCTATTCCCTTACTCTCATAATTCGGTGAGACGGCAATCCGACATGACTGAGGACCACCGGCTTAACGTGCTTTCCGAGGCACGGGCGTTCAACCGCCAACTTCCTAACTCCGGGCTGAGTATTTTCATTACAGAAAAACTCGCACAAATTTTTCTCGACGCCGGTCTCGAACCGGGGACCTCTCGGTCCTTACGCAGTGCTTGCTACCAATAGACCAACGAGGCAGTTAACCGTTTAATTATGACCAGGCTAAATATTCCTAGCCCTAGCTTCGCCTTAGTTAAGGGTAGGCCCGTGCCCCAGCAAAAATAATTTCCAAGGCACTGGCGTGCATCCACCAACTTCCAAACTCTTGGCCAAATACATAATTTCTAAGCACACAATAAAGCCCTCTCCAGACCTTATCGCCCTAGCTTAGGGTACGCCCGTGCCCCAGCTATGGGGGCGTAAATGGGCTGATGATGATGATGACACAATGAAGACAAACTCGCACAAATTTGGTATGACCCTGGACTCGACCCGAGTACCTCACGGTCCGAGGCAGTAAATTTTTCGACGCACTTGGGCCGTGCTAGTTCTTCCTTCTATGCTTTTAGCGAATAGCCTTATCTGCAAATGGTGGTATCGGCGAAACATTAATTACTTTTAACCATCTTTCGGTGAACCTAACTATCGGCAAATAAACGTACCGGCTAAAAAAATGTCTTTGTACGGCGAACAGATATTTCAATTACAATTATATCGCTCAAGAGATTTTCTGAATTAAGTGCCGAGCATGGTTTGGGAGTTACTCTCCGTAGCTATTTTTATCAAAGAGTTGCTTCCTGGAAATGATTCGATTGAATGCTCGAACCTTCTTGGGACTATTTTATTGGAACTGCGATCTCTGCTTACAATCTGAGTTCACCTTGGCGATAGAAATGCTACGAGTTATTCAAGGTCCTATAAAACATTAGAAATATTTGTGTAGATAAGCAATAATGCTTTCAGCAATGGAACTGATGTCTAAGTTGTCGGCTTGAACTTTGTAGTCAAACTTTCATGTATAGTGCGATGCGCTTTGTATTAGAATTTGTTTAACATTTACACTGAATGCCAACGATACATATTATTTAAAAAACCTGTTTCTATTTTTGCTATTTACTGCCATTCTATAATCCTTATAAATCATTGACTATGAATTGGAATCATTTCCAGTCATTCATGGCTAGTGCCACACTCAAAAAAAAAACTATTGTAACCAATCAGCAAATAAAAAACCGAATGGCCCCTTTGTTTCCGCCAATACATCCCACACAAATTGGTGAATTCCCTTCAAATTACTCAATGAAACAAATCCTTTACCACACAATGCCGATCCACACTCTCTAATTAGAAACGGGGCCAACAAAGAAGCCTTTTCAAATGACACTACACAGACAATAACCATTCTTTGCGGGTATAACTCGCCCGAGTTCGGAAAATGCTTTTGTGCCCGTTATGAGCGTATTGTTGCCATAATAAACGTATTATTGGGGATATAATAAACGCAAATTTCACGCCTAACTTGATCGACTGCCGCTACCTTTTGTTCTATTACGTGAGAATTTACGGTAAATCTTTTAGGAAATCACATTTATAACAATATAGAGGATATAGAGGACTAGGTTTCCGACCGCGACTCCGTCCGCGTAGAGATGTTTAACGGGTAAAACATTATAGCGCAGTCGGTTAAAAAGACTATGTATACTTTTCTAGGCTCTGAACTATATCTGTACCAAATTTCGTTTAAATCAGTTCAGTACTCTATGCGTGAAAGTGTAACAGACAGACAGACAGAGTTACTTTCGCATTAATAATATTAGTAAGGATTTGTAATTTGTGAAGATGTTCCTTTGGCCGTGTGAAATTACTGTCAATTTAATAATACCTAGTAAAGAACCCAACTAGATTAATGTCGCAACCAAGTAGTTTTTAAAATAGTATATAAATGTAAATTGAAAAACAAATCGTCACATAAGTTTAAAATTCACGTTTTATGAATGCAAATTTATGAATTTATAGTCGAGAGCGATGACAGCAATAAAATCGGAATCAATACGAAACCCATTGAAAATAGGTGTACTCACGATATCCACTGGTAAATGGCGGACACGGTTAGCTCGCCTTTCTCCCTCAACGCCCTCTCAATGAGCTCGGGGTAGGTGTAGGGCGGCTTCCGTGGCGCAGGGGGCACGTCTGGCACCAGCACTCGGGGCTCCTTCTTGAGAGGCTCATCATCAGGAACTTTTACATTAACCAGCTCGTCCAAGCGAAAGTTGAGCAGCCACGCGAGGCTAGCGCAGTCGTTGTCTTCTGTGGGAGACTTGGACGATTTCCGTCTTCTCCACCTAGGTCTGTCTGACGCGGACATTCTGACGGGCACTGACAGGGTGACAGTCCGACGTGGCTGGTGAACTGAGCGCGTTTGAATTGGGAACGCGCGCGGTTCCATCGTGCCAGTCGGTGCTATCGCGCCGTGTTCGAGCTTTTTTTTTAATAAATAGTGCTAAGGAGGTTCGTCGTGTGTCACGGAGGTCGTATAACGTGCTGGTAATGTTTGTTTTTTGGGACTGACGTGGAAAAAGGTTTTATTTGGATTTTGGAGTTTCAGGTGATTTTTAAAACTCACAACTGCGATGCTTACATAAGGAGGCCCATTGAAACAACTATTAACTTCTACAAATAAATCGCTTTTAAAAACACTTTTAACAAAATGTATGCCAATTTCGTCTGTGATCATGTATTGCTCTATGTATGTTTTATATCATTGGAAAATGTTTTATATTTTGGACAATTTCAGAGTGAATGTTTATTTTCTGGCCCTCTCAGCTATCATCAAGCTCAATGTTCTATCATATATAAAAGTAAATTGATGGTGATATCAATTTACTTGTTGTGTTGTTTGGTGTTTTTTTATTTTCTATTCACCATCAAACAAACTAAAAGTTTGTATAAAACTAGAAATATCCAACAAACGAGAGTCCGTAATAATTTAATATAAACATTTACGCGTAGCGTTAATACTCATTGATAAACAAATTGCGCGTCAAATGATCAATGTGAATTGCAGCCGGCAGAACGAATTATGTTTTCAAAATATTCTCTTTAGGCACGCATGGCTTAATGTGAAACCGTTTTGACATGCAATATTCAAATCCATGGAAATGATCCTACAATCAATAGAGGTGCATCAGCGTTGGTAGTTACAAGCTTTTTGGGTCAGAGCATGCAGGCATTTTTACCTGGGACGCTAAAATAAGACTTTTACTAGTTCAACTTTAGTTTGTATGTTTCATCGTGGCACCACAGATGATAAACTGCTTAGTAAATTTGATCTTAACTTTGTCCGCATATTATAATTTTTTGAAAATTTAAAAAGAAGATTAATTAACTTCTGATTAGATTACAATTACTGGTATTTTTTAAAAATAATTGTAAGCAAATAAGAATTGATTGCGGTGAAAAAGATTTGAATGCGGTTTCCTTAGATTTTATATATGTGTTAACATAGTTGTTCTGTTCAGATGAATTGAAAGCAAACATCTTATTAAGTGTTCAACTTAATAAGATGAAGATCAACTTGATTTATTTATACTCTATTAGAAGACTTGTTATTCATTCCGTCCGTCTATTATCCTGATTGCTTTTACTTAGAAATGTCGTATTAGATAACCAATCACTCTGTTGAAATGTAATTTACACTCAATTAAATAACCCGGGGAAAGAGCCTCTATTTAAGGAAACCGGGTGAAACTGGTACCAAACAAATTTTAACGGATTAAGTCTATTACGTCACTGTACGTTTTACACTTAACGTTCTATTACATCAAAATTATATTTAAGGGTCTATCCTGTTCGCTCGCAACCATGACAGGTGCAATCCAGTCAAACAATAATTAGATACTTATTTGCTAGTCAAATTGCATATGGCTCCCAAGATACAAGCTAAACTTAGTTTGGGCAACCCCTGAAGACAGAGTGCATCTCTTTTTAAAATGTACATAAACTATGTTAGATTGTAAGTTTCTTTAAGATATAATAAACACATTTTTTTTACTTTTTTATTTAGACCCTTAATATTGTATGTATGTAGAATCTTAATAAGTGACGCAAAAAGTAGATAACTATCGTACAATCGCTCATCTTTCTAGACTTATTCCAGTGTCGTAGTGCTGTATTTTCTATTCCAAAGTTTGAAAATCATTGAATGTGTTTTTGATAGAACGCTAAAACTCTGACGATTACACTAAAGAAATGAATAAAGGACTAAATCAGTGTATAGATGAATGCCTACATCGTGTTCGTTCGTCCCCATATTTATGTTTTAGTACATTAGAGAAACTTTAGGAACTAATTTAGGATCATGGTAGTTCCATATGTAATTCGATATTTACCGAACATACACATATTACGCACACAAGCAAAAGAGGCATGCTTGTTATCATCTGTTTTGTATATTATGGAAAAGCAGTAAACGATTGGGTATACAGACTTCAACTAATTAGGACCATTAGTTACATTCCAACTATTTCGCTTACATAAGTTATTTGATATGTATACATACACGTTCTTGTTTTCTCTTTATCGTACTGAACCAATTTGTTTTGTGCGTAGACCCATGTACCTATGAAATTGGTTGTTTGAAGAAAATAATATGTTCAAATATTTGTAAAACGATATGTCCCATTGACGAGTGATCTCTGTTTTCCTAAAACAAATTGTTTCCTGCCCGATACATGTTTGTTTAGCCCCGCCCTAACATTTGGAAACATGGACGTGACTATTCGGCATTTTTCCTAACCTCCAAATTGTGTTTTTTTTAACGAACGATTGCAATTAAAAAGTAAGCCGAATGATACGATCTTGTAATCGAAAAAGGTTATATTCTAATTTAATTTCAGAACGCTTGCCGCTACTTCATTAATTTCATAGTTCTGAGATGAAGCAAATATTAGATAAAGATTAATTGAATGGGATAATATCAGACCGAACGGATGTAATTCCGTTAACCCTAGTAGTATTATTTACTACTATAATATACTACGTATATTTATTTGTATACTTTAAGGGTAATAAACCTCTGGTACACACGCAAATAGTTTGTTCTTTCCGATAATACTACTGTAGTACGACCTTCTGCAAATAAGACGTTATTAATCCAAGGTTGTTTTCTCTTTTTATTAGTTATGAGCCAAATAATTGGGATCCCTTTAATATTAATATACCAAATAGTATCTTCACTTTACGTTGACTTTGAGTCTTTTTACAGCTTCAAAAGGCCGGAATTATAAGTATCTATTGGATATTCATTTCAACTTAAGACCTTAATTTGCATTTTCCTGAGAAAAAATAAGTAGTGACATACAGACGGACGTTCACGCAATAATGGACAATACTATGACAATAAGGGTTCCCTTCTATGGCCGTCTTTAAAAAAGAAAGGCTTTATATTTATGTATTTATAACAAAGCACACCAACAGAACTTATACAAAACATTAAATTATAGTTATATCTTATTGTACTAGTCTAGTATATGAAAAAAAAATACTGATGTATATAACATTTCTTAACTAATTTATACCTAACCTATTTCCTTATCTAATTATTTATTACTTTATATAAAGGTTTCTCGATTCATCCGTATTTCCTTTTAACTAAGGTAACCATAAAAAGAAAGAAAGCGGCCTACGAACAACAATGTCAACGTCGAAAAGGTTCTCCACCGCTGCTCTAACCGTTACGATCGTGCGTACACATTTTAAATTCAATTACTTTTCCAATTTGCGCCCCGCGCGGATTCGCGGGTCCCGCTATAAATGCAGGATTGATTTGTCACACGCCGTAATGCGGCAGCTTTGACTGACCCTGTGTTTATGTAACAGTGTAATTGAAAAGTGTATGAAGAGGATTATAAGGTTTTAGGTTTGCTAGTGATAGTTTAGGAGGAAATTTGTGTAGATACATTTTTACGCAAGATTATAGGGAGAGAGAGAATATAAAAAGAGCAAAAACTGTCTATAATTGATTTTTTACGCTTCAGATTGGCAATAAATAACATGAAATATAAGGGTTCCATTTTTTGCCATTTGACTAGGAAACCCTAAATATCATGTTCCATTAATTTGCAAGCTCCGCGCGGAATTCAACAGTGACAGCCATCCGCTCCCCGCAAGTCAAGATGATGATAAGGCTACTCCAAGCTATCATAGTAGTCAGTTCGGAAAAAAATTTAACAACGTATTCGTGGGCTCCGTTATGAATACAGGATTGATTTGTTACACGCCTTCCACTGCGAATCAAGATTTTTTTGCGTGCATAAGTGTATATTTAATGTTTAAATCACAATTTACAGGTTATTTTAGTTCATAATTTATACATTTTGACTGGCTCAGTGGAACAGTGGTTAGTGACCTTTCCTGGCGGTTTCAAAAGTGGTGGGTTCGATTCCCGCTCGGGGCAAATATTTGTGTGAGGAATATGGGTGTTTTCCCGTGTCTGGGTGTGTTATTTGTACTTTTAAGTACATTTGTGGACTGTCTCCTGCACGCAATCTGAGCTGACGGGCGCGTCAGCAAGTGCGGTCCGGGTGGCAGAATTCTGGGCCGAACTTATTTAAAGTGTTTTGCCATCGACACGAAAACAATAACTACATTTGTGTATACCACTATTCTTTCTGATATCCGTAAGTGCCTTTTCACACTAGTGATTTTTAGGCGATTTCACAGCGAGCTCGCGGCGACTATTTTGTCGCAGCGATATCGCAGCAATCGCGCACATGAACGCCGCGAACTCGCTACGATATCGCCTTATCCAACTTTCTCGCTTAGCGCATGCGCCGCATCATTCTACAGCGCAGGTTCGTTCTGATGGGAATGAAAAATTTGAGATTTGAATTTAAAATGAGCACGCGGCGAAATTTTTATTGCAGCGATATCGCCTCACTCAATGTGAACACGCTGTAACACAAGTGCTACAGCAACTTCGGAATCGGAACAATGTACACATGTAATGTGTGTCCCCGTGTCAACACAGCTAATTGAATCAGAAGGCGTCAGATCGCATCAGCCAGCCGTAGAACATCTCACTCAGCGCGGTCCGGCGCTCGCCCGCGCCGCGCTGCAATGGACGCAAATGGACCGTCGCGCTGCACTAACTCGATTGTGCCGGAGCTGAGCTATTGACCGACGTCTGTGGATTTCATTATCGGGAGGCGGTGACGTCACGGAGTAGTAAGCAAATGTGTATGCGTGACTAATTTCAACTGCCTAGCTACCGCGGTTCTTAAGATAGCCTGGTGAATGGCCGACGAACCGCGAAGGCTTAGTAATAGGGTCCCGTTTTACCTTTTTTGGTATAGATCCCTAAAAACCGTTATATGAAGAGGGAATTATAAACTTCGGTCACCATTTTGTCAAGAATTACATAAACAAGCAGGCCCATGAATGTTATAGTTGTCCATATGCCTCAAAATTACACGGGCTTTATTACAACAAAAGCGGTTTATTCACCATTTTATGTCGATAATCTACGAGTCACAACAAAGTGACCACGCATTCATCAGGCCTTGACATCGGTGCTATATCAACACAGCTAATTGAATCAGAAGGCGTCAGATCGCATCAGCCAGCCGTAGAACATCTCACTCAGCGCGGTCCGGCGCTCGCCCGCGCCGCGCTGCAATGGACGCAAATGGACCGTCGCGCTGCACTAACTCGATAGTGCCGGAGCTGAGCTATTGACCGACGTCTGTGGATTTCATTATCGGGAGGCGGTGACGTCACGGAGTAGTAAGCAAATAGTCCAGTCAAAATAGACATTTAACCTAGGAAAAATTCGCATAGAGCTGAAAATTGGCATGAATGTTGGGAACACTATTACAAATAATCTGTCAAAAGTCCCCATCGATCCCACGTCTGCAAAAAAAAATAATCAAGGTCAAATGTCACAAATATCAGTTTTGTGCACTTTTGAGCGAAACGGTAAGTTAAATCATAAAAGTATGTATGACAAAATTACTTATCACGTAATTATCTATAAAAAGTGTCTAAACACTTTGTTCCTAAGATTCACCATTTCAGAGATATAGCGATGCACAAAGTTGAAAAAGTTGTATTTTCAAACGCTTCCAGGCCCCCATGCGATTGTGCTAGACAGTTAAAATTTTAACGAATGATGTATCTCAGTTGCCTCTATAACATCTAATACTAGAAATTACATGAAACCAACGTGTAAAGTGGGTTATCATACAAAACCTATGTTTTTTTTTCTCACACTTGGGCGGTTTTTAACGTGGTTACCCTAGTGAACCTATTCCAAGTCATATATCGATCAAAAACGATATTAACAGATGAATGCATATTATGTAAAATATGAATTTTCTAATGATTAAAACCACGATATCTCGCGAATGGTGAGTCGGAAAAGAAAAAAAGACTGGACCATTTTTGTAGAAAATTGTATGATCTACCACTTTTGTTTGACCTATTTTTACGATAATACTTACGTTTTTCGAGAAAAATTGAAAAATCCTTAATTTTATACTTTTGACCTTGAATAAAATTTTTTGCAGAAGTAGGATTGATGGGGATTTTTGATATTTCGTTTATTATTATGTATTTAACGTCTCTGGCAATTTTCAGCTCTATGCGAATTTTGTCTAAGTTAGTACTTATTTTTGTCTATTTTGACTGGACTAAAATGTGTATGCGTGACTAATTTCAACTGCCTAGCTACCGCGGTTCTAAAGACACAGCCTAATGAATGACGGACGGACAGCAAACTCTTTGTAATAGGATCGGACCGACAACGAACTTGGTAATAGGGTGCCGTTTTTACCTTTTTGGGTAACGAGCCCTAAATACCAAAATGTGAATAGGAAATTACAAACTCAATATGGCTCAATATGGTCTATTGTGCCTGCGACCTCATATGTGGATCATACTACCACTTACCATCAGGTGGAGTGAGGTCATATTGTCAGCCCATTATAAAAAAAACTCAGGTCACCATTTGTCGAGAATTACATAATCAGACAGGCCCAAGAATGTTATAGGTTGTCCATATGTCTCAAAATGACACATGTTTGTTAACTCTCCATTTTATGTCGCTAATCTACGAGTCACAACAAAGTGACCACGCATTCATCAGGCCTTGACATCGGTGCTATATCAACACAGCTAATTGAATCAGAAGGCGTCAGATCGCATCAGCCAGCCGTAGAACATCTCACTCAGCGCGGTCCGGCGCTCCCCCGCGCCGCGCTGCAATGGATGCAAATGGACCGTCGCGCTGCACTAACTCGATTGTGCCGGAGCTGAGCTATTGACTGACGTCTGAGGATTTCATTATTGGAAGCGGTGACGTCACGGAGTAGTAAGCAGGTTCTTGAGAATACGCACACATATAATTTTTTTTTTTAAAAACCGCTGAATGTGCTCATAAGCGCAAATCTCGAACAGACGGACCGATTTGGCAGATTCTTTTTTGTTTTGGTCGTTATTGTGAAATAGACGACCGTATGAAGTTCACCGGGCCTTCTATAGATTGATGTTTTTTTGATAAGCAAAAAATTCATTTTTTCAGATCATACTGGTTAGCATTGGAGGTCATGCTAATTGTGTTTGTTTTTCAAGTCATACAATCGTATGAATACCTACCTATATGATAAGGACCTCATAAGAACCGAGAGGCAGTTTCACAGGAATCTTTCAGTTCAACAACAATTATTGCGGCTGCGAAACCAGATTTAATGCAAAGCACGGTAATCTGTTCTCAAAACAAACCGATAGCCAGTCCATTCCGCGTACTCTATGAAGTTTCAACGAGAACAGAACTCCCGACCACTCTCCAACGAGTGCCCTTAGACTGCAGGAGTGCATTAGATGCAGGATTCGTCGAATACCTCTTCAGAGAGCTATATGGGAACGTGCTTATTAAGTAGTGTTTATTTAACACGGAAACATAACAGGGCTTTGTTATGCCAGTTTGATTCCAGTATACATAATGTCTTTTAAATTTTATTGAGATCTCAAATGCTGAAGTTTGACTTTCAAAAGCTTTACGCTGTTGGTACTAATTGATTTTTATTTCAATGATAAAAGGTTTAAAGTGTACGGTAAATCGAGCATGGAAGTTGGTTCTCCAATTAATTATGTTTGGTTAAGATGAGCATGCATTATATAAGCCATATCATTTAGCTCGTGACTTTGTCCGAGTGAAGTCGTTTATTACGCAAAACATTACTCTCTTTTTAGCCAAATTGGTTAAAAAGCCTGTATCCTTTTTTAGAGAGGCAAGAGACACATATATTATCTTTCCAATTTATAATATTAGTAGGAATGTATAAAATTATATTTTCGATTACACATAATATATAAAAAATAAATATCTGGGACATTTCCACACACGGTCATCTGACCCCAAACTAAGCAGAGCTTGTACTATGGGCGTCAGAGACTGATAAACATACATACATATTTTTAAATACATACTTAAATACATAATCACACCCAGACACGGAACAAACACCGATGTTTATCACACAAATATTTGTCCCGAGTGGGAATCGAACCCACGACTCTTGGAACCGCCAGCCAGGGTCACTAACCACTGTTCCACCGAGCCAGTCATATCTAACTTTAAACTGTCTAGGTTACACACATTAGAAGAAAACTCAATATGTCCGGGATATTTACCATGAGCATCCGTTATTTATACATTTTACATAATTATATATGACACACATAGATATATTAATTTATCACTGTTTAATATTCAGTTCATAAATGAGGTCTTAGGGGGCATTCAGCGCATTGCATCTGATTCTATGAAGTTTGAATGCGACCATTAGTCAGTCCACTGCGACCGGCCCTCAGCAAGAGAGCCCTTAGATTGCTGGAATCCATTAGATGCAGGACAGAGGATCCGCCGGACGGCACTTAAGGTCGGGCGAGTACAGTTAATAATGTAGCGATGGCGTTTGAGATAATACCCTGAGAAACCGGTCGGATTCTGATGCCATATCGGACGGGTTGAACTGGTGAACTCTGAACATCCATTGCAAGATGTTATGCGGTATGGCACACACATACACATACCGTATGTTTCACTTTTGTTCTTAGGATTTTTAGAGTTCCGTAGCCAAAATGGCAAAAACGGAACCCTTATAGTTTCGTCATGTCCGTCTGTCCGTCTGTCCGTCTGTCCGTCTGTCACAGCCGATTTACTCGGAAACTATAAGTACTACAGTGATGAAATTTGATGGGAATATGTGTTGTATGAACCGCTACAAAAATATGATACTAAATAGTAAAAAAAAGAATTGGGGGTGGGGCCCCCCATACATGTAACTGAGGGATGAAATTTTTTTTTTCGATGTACATACCCGTGTGGGGTATCAATGGAAAGGTCTTTTAAAATGATATAAAGTTTTCTAAAAACATTTTTCTTAAAGTGAACGGTTTTGAGATATCAGCTCTCAAAGTCGTAAAAAGTATGTCCCCCCCTCTATTTTTTATAACTACGGGGTATAAAATTCTAAAAAAATAGAGGTGATGCATGCTAATTAACTCTTTCAACGATTTTTGGTTTGATCAAAGTATCTCTTATAGTTTTTGAGATAGGTTGATTTTTATTATATTTGCTGCTACGGAACCCTTTGTGCGCGAGCCCGACTCGCACTTGGCCGGTTTTTATTCAAAAGTTGAAACGGGACCTATATAAGGCGTCCGGACGATTTCAGCCATGGCGGCCGATTTCAATTAAAATCAGCCAAGTGCGCAGGACAAATTATGCACAAATATACATATTATGACAAACACGAGTGCACTCTCTGTTCCCTTACACTCATAGTTCGGGGAGACGGCAATCCGACATGACCGATGAAAGATCGGGCGCAGGACCACCGGCTTAACATGCTTTCAGAGGGACGGGCGTGCAGCCGCCGATTACCTAACTCCGGGCTGAGTAATTTACAGAAACACTCACACAATTTTTTCCCTACCAAAGTACGCCTACTATGGTATAAGCAATTATACTACGATACAGACGACAGCAATACGTTATGTTGCAGCGCATACTCAATATAAATAGTAACGAAGTTCTAGTTTCCATTTTACCAAGAGTCGGTAAAAACCCGTTCACACGCAGCCCGCTTATTACATTTCCCATCCGGTAAATGGTAAATAATTGCATTCGGATAGCCGTGTACGATTCCTACCCGTTCCGACTTCAATTAATCGAGCACTTTAGAATCGATTCGATTGCATCGAATCAATGCGATACCATTTCCTGTGATCGAATTAAAATCGCTTACCGAAGTTGTTTTGTTTTCGGCTCACTCTTAATTAATTGTTTGTCTGTACCGTTTGTTTTAGAAATTGACATTTTGTTTACGCTCTTTAATCGGTATCGTCTACGTTTCAATCATTGATTCATTTTCACTCTTCATTACCATCTCAATAAATGGGACTGTGTCGTTCATTGTACAATAGTTTACAGATAATACATTGAATATATACCGTTGTCACTTTTTCACTAATTCAAAGCATTGTGGTATTTAAAGACTACATTGCTTTAAATAAGCCAAGCTAAGATTAGCATAGCAAACAAACTTTTTACCCAAAAGAGACCAAATATCGGAAAACCTTTGATCTTTTTTTATAACAAAAAGTTCTTAAATAATATTACTAACAACATAGCGTTAACTGAAAGAAAAGAGTTCGCCATTTCGAACTCCGCCACGTACCACTGTATTTTTCAAATTTGTATGTACGATTATTCGATGTTTTAACGGTGAAGGAAAACATCCTGCACACCTACGAATAAATGATTAGGTTGTGTAATCAACCAACCCGCACTTGGCCAGTGTGGTTGACTAAGGCCTTATCACCCTAGTATAGATTAGGCCCGTGCCCCAGCAGTGGGGACGTATATAAGCTGATGATGATAGTGGTAACTATACATACATACATATACTTCTGTCCACTATTTTCGATAACACTCATTTCTTACCAACACTCCAAAGTCTCCAAACCATATAAAATAACAAAACTGTGTATTCCCCGCTGTAGCTTTTCGTTTGTTGATATTTAAACAGCTTTATTCCCTTGTTTTGTTGCGGGTCTGTGAGACGCTGAGCGAGTTCGTATGCTATTTGAAACCTTCCCTCGTCGTAGTACGTAACTCGCTAAATTCATCGAGCGAGTTGCACCGACATGAGTTAACCGATAATAGTTGGAGTTAACTGTTTCGTTTCAAAGACGAAAGTGAGTATTTTGTTTATGAGTGTGGAATACGGATAACACTACTTCATGTTGAGATAAAACCAGACTATCTAAAAGGAAGGCCCACGAAAAGAGGGTGGAAAGAAAGGGAATTCTTAGTCTTAGATCTGTGTTTTGTAGAGCAGGGTTAAACCTTTGCCCAGTTGAATAAAACAAGTCTTATACGTGTTCTTCGAATACGTGTTCTTTTTTTTATTAATTTGATAACAAATAAATCGATCCAGGAGTTAAAGTGTCAAATTTGTCTCTGTTGACTATCTTACTGCACTGTTTCATGGACAATACACTTTCGTCCAGAAGCACTGCCGGTAATTTTCATCATTGAGTTGAGTGTGCTTACAACGGTTACTGCAGTAACCACCATCGGTGTAACCCACCCTCAGTTTTTAGCCGGATGTCCTTGTTGGACAAAGTCCGTGTTTCTGAGCTAACTCGCTTACTCGCACTATGAATTAGGTACTCGAAAGTCTTCGATGGACAAGCTCGAAAACAGCTTTTAGTGTTATTCAATTTAGGTTGAAAGTTAGCGGGACGACTGTAACCCATTTATAGTCGAGGCATCTTTAGGGAACTCGCGGAACTGGTTTATGAGGACTTGTTTGGTGAACTAAGGTTTACACGGGCTGGCAACGTTAATTTGGCAGTTAATTATAATCTGCTTACCTATGCTTATATTTTGTAGAAAGATGTTATTTGGATTTGCATCGACTACATAATGTTTGTGTTGTAAACACATTATGTGGTAAACTACACTATCATTTGTTTATGTATGACTTGGTTCATTTACAATTGGTAACATGATTGTCGCTTAAAAAGAGCAACTATCGAGTTTCTTGCCGGAGTCTTCTCGGTAGAATCGGCGTTCCGAACCGGTGGTAGAATCTTATTATTAGTAATGTGACGATTTATAAGTGCATGTAAATTGCCTATATAAATAAAGACATTTATGATTATGATTATGTTGATAAAAAAGGCCTACCTATATAAACAAGGGTAAATCATGTTAGTCTGATGTTGGGAGAGACTGTTAAACCTGTGAGGAATATTCCGATATATTTCATGCAACATTTGTTCCAGACTCGATACCTTAAAAAGAAGAATTATTTTTGATTTCATATTACAACTTTTGTTAATAATTCTATTCTGTGAAACCATGAAAGTAAGGCTAGTCCAAGTTACACTACACTAGATAGTTAGCTCCATAACAGGTACCTAACTTCCAAGCAAGCCAACTGTGAAATAATGACGTTGCACCCCGCCCCTTTACGGTTTTCGGAGAACATGGAAAACTTGTGGGCATCCTAAACCCGAGACCGATGTACCTCATGCTGTAAATGTGAACAAGACGCAGACGCATGTAGCAGCGGGTAATTGGAACGAGCGGCGGAACACGCCTCTCCCGTGTAGACGTTACCTGACGGATATCCTCAAATTGTAAGTAAGAACAGATTTCACTGTGAACATCAATGGGATTGCAGCGGATTGAACGTCTGTTTTGTACTTACTTTCCTTGGTAAAAAACACTGTTGCCTTCATGTTATAGATATGAATGTAAAAGTGGCATCACGCAATTAAACCAACTTCGTAGAGACAATTATAGTACCTATTGTGAACAGTTCCCTGAGTAAATCTATAGTTATTCGGCTCTTTCGTGTGATGTCTTAAATAGGAAATCTTAAGAGTGATACACTTGTGACGATAAACTATTACGTTTGCTATAACGCTATCAATCTATAGGGTGTACACATAAAGGGTGTAATTTTTGGCAGTAGCATTTCATTTTTTGTCTACGTATGCTAAAAATGCACATTTGCAAAAAACTTTCGCCGATCTTCTTATAAATTTAGCTTGATAACTAAATCAATCGTAAGACTTTAAATAAGTATAATAAGCTTGCTCGACTGGAAGATGACGATTATCAGACACCGTTTTTTGAATGAGATTATAAAGCTACAGGTAGGTATGTAAATAAATAAGTAAATATTTGTGGACTTAAAAAAGAATTTGCTCAATTAGCGTATTATATGTAAGTATAATATATAATATGAAAGTTCCAAAACTGATTAAAACACCCTGTGAAGCCTTCGGAATGACAGTACCTGTCCCTTAGAGCGGCCGAGCGCCCATCGCTCAGACACGGCACATTCCCTCCCTGATTGATAGTCGGCTACGTGACTCTTACGGTATTTGTATCCGGACGAACTACCGAACTGTGTGGGAAGTTTCAACTGCTTTCAACTATCTGTATATGTACAGTATCTATCTATCTTGTTATACGTGATTTTCAATGCTCTAAACTGTACTGTACCATTAGGAATGCATGAAGTACCTACACTTTGTACAACTTTACTAGTATAAACATAATACAGTCTCTTTTTGGCAAAGTTAAAAAAGTCTAGTACTATTGTAGTAACTTTTGAGTTAACTGTTAGTAACTTTTAACTGCCTCGTTGGTCTATTGGTAGCAAGTGCTGCGTTAGGACCGAGTGTTTCGAGTCCTAGGTCGGGCAAAATTTGTGTGAGTTTTTCTGTAATGAAATTACTCAGCCCGGAGTTAGGAAGTTGGCGGTTGAACGCCCGTGCCTCGGAAAGCACGTTAAGCCGGTGGTCCTGCGCCCGATCTCTCATCGGTCATGTCGGATTGCCGTCTCACCGAACTATGAGAGTAAGGGAACAGAGAGTGCACTTGTGTTTGCGCGTACACTTGTGCACTATAATATGTCCTGCGCACTTGGCTGATCTCAATTGAGATCGGCCGCCATGACTGAAATCGGTCGGACGCCTTATAATTTTTAACTTTTGAATACCCTTTAAATATGCTAAAGACATAGTATTGTCTATTATTTACGCGAGCACTACACATTTGAAATAATTTTACGGATTAAACTCGCGTGTATTGGTATTCTAAACATTATTTAGAGAACCGACGTTACAAATGCTAAAGACAGTTACATTTTTACGCCCATCCAAACCAATCCAGGATTAGTTAACATTGATTGATAAAAACATGATAATTAATTAGTTCGGCACAGAACATTAAAATCGCAAACTTTGATGAGTTCAACGAGTTTCCTCTTAAGATGGCTGCACTGCAACCGTCTTTTATTTAGCATCCTAGTTTCTAGCAGATGCTTCGAACCAGTAGATGGGCCAGCAGTCACGTCTCCCGACCTAATGCAACGGGCTAATTGACCCGTGCGAAGCAATTTTTCACTGCGGGAATCGGGAATTGCCAATTTGCTTTTACAATGTTCGGGAGCGACCCGGAATAGAAAATAACCTATCTAGCCAAAATAGTATGCCGTTAGGTTTTTACGTGCATTCCCCAAATTGGAAACTCGATGGGGTTAATTATTTCCGGTGCCGTTAAATTGTGTAAGCAAACGGCGTGATTGTGTTGATTTTTGTATCTTCCGGTCCGCGTGTTTTAACAAGCATTCAATATTATGTAGAAGTTCACTCATTAGTTCAGATTAATAGAAGATGAAGCTCGAAAACTTTTAAAGCTTTAGCTTTTAATAACCTGTATACTTTTCATTAATTTGCAAATATACACCGTGAAATTTTAGTGGTTGTTTTCCCGCAGTAAAATGATTCTATCTTAGTAGTACAAAAGATGTGTGCAGTTCTTTTTTGGTAAAATCAAAAATGCCGGTTTTACGAAAGGTTTAACCGTAACTCGAAAACACGTTCGAACCGCTTTATGACTTAGGGTGAAGAGCTTCTTTAGCTTTAAGCATCGATTTCATGCGGCAAGCAGTACCTGAATACGTCACATCTTCAAAAACAACGATAGCTTCTCTCGTTTTCGAGTTGGAAAATTATTATTCCGAAAAATCGAAAAAAAAAATTTTTTTTTTTCGCGGAATAATTTGCATGATTCGATAGTATTACTAAAGGCAAGTCGTTCTGCCACGGGAAAACAACCACTAAAATTTCACGGTGTATAGGTTTTAAGAGTCGTTATGTTAATATTACACACAATATTACAATAACTCACATACCTACATCGGTCTGATCCCGTGGTAAGTAGCTTTTCAGCACTTGTGTTACGAATATCAGAATCAACAGTGGATACACAAATATACTTAAATATATAACACACCAAGACACGAAACAAACACCGATGTTCGATACAAATAGTTGTCCCGGGTGGGAATCGAACCCACGACTCTTGGAACCGTAAGTAGTCGCTAACCACTGCTTCACCGAGCCAGTCTATTTTGTATTATACCTACTTAAAGTTAAATTGGCACTGAAAACTACATTGTTTATTTTGAAATTTACAAGGATAATATATCATTACGACCAAATAATGTAGAATGCTAAATTCAGACACAATAGCTGCTGAAATAGCCAGTCTTTACTTAGCATTTCTAGTATTTACTTATTTACACTAAAATGCAAATACGTGAATATTATTATGTTCAACCACAATAAACACTTGTGAATTCTCAAGAGCAACAGTTATTCTGGACACCGCACTATGCTTTGATTGCAGTACGTTAAATAAACATACAAACATACAAGGGTAAAGTTGAGGTCATTAACCGCGGATCACTAACTCCTCCCAAAAGGACGTTTGCTATTTGCGAGATTATAATCTAACGTGAAGGTTAGGGATGGTGAAGATTTGGTTGGGTGGGCAACATTGAAAAATAAGGTTAAAATAATTATTGTCATAACTTCAAAACTCGCTTAGATATTACTTTACCTGTTAAACATGCAAAATCAAACACCGTCATGTTTCCTATTGATTTATATCGATTTCAAACTTGGTGGCTCATAAGAACAGTCAAATATGTACGGAGAGGATTTTTTGCAGCTCCTTATCTTCTGTTTAGATTTTATTTCTTAGTTTTTTGTTGTAAATATAAAAAAAATAAGCCAACATTGTTTTAATGCATATTTTACTTCATAATGTACTTAAAAGTTAAGCTTATATTTGTCAAAAACATTGTAGTGGAAATAAAGCTAGTGTTAACTAATTACGGTTAATGAATGTTTTTGCTCTAAATTAATGTTAATGTCCAAAACTAAATTAAACGTTTGCATGTAATAGGCATCTGGTCCGACTAAACTGTCATCTACCAGATTTGAGCAAACAACTGTATATTCGGCATGTGTATCATGCCGAATATACAGTGGTTGGTTGTTAGTCCCAGTACTTAACAAAGTTACCAACAAAATGATTGTCTCCGCATCCTAGACCTTATCACACAACACCAACTATTAATCAATTAACATCTGAATGGAACAAGAACGGCAATCATTCATAGCGGGCGGGAATGTCCCTCGGGCCATCAATCTGCAGGACTGTCCTGTCATAACTCCGGACTATTTGATTAATTTCGCCTCAAAAACAAAGCCTTCGACCGCTGCTTGTGATCCAGTAGAGGATGATAAGCGACCCTTTGGCTCAAAATGTAAGCGGAAGGTGAGTTGATTGTCAGAATAGGTAATTGAGGTTTAGTTGGGTGAGAAGTAACTTAGCATTTCAACAGCCTCGCTTACGTGCTGTCTCCTACAAATTATTTTTTTCATATTTCCCTGTCTTGAATTCTCAATCCACTACTTGAAAAAACTACCCGTAACCAATGTTGCGCTACCTTAAATACGACTCTACGTATATATCTGGATTGACCAACTGATGCGTGTGCTATGTTAGGTTGTTTTACTTATTTAAAGAAAACTGTTTTCATTTTCATCAGTCAAGGTACTATAAAAATATTCATAGTACCTTTCTCGTCCCCAATCAATAGAAGGAGCGTTGTTTAAAAAAGTATGTATTATTCTTCAAAATATTTACTATATTTATCTGTGTGGATCTATAAGTGATTTCTTAATTGTTATTTTTATTATCGTATGTTAAAAATGTTAATTCTGGTCTTCATAAAATAAATAAATAGCTTCGCTGACCATCTCCTCCGTCCTCACCCACTCCCTGTCTTATTGTTTCGCGAAGTTGATTTGTCATTAGCCTGTTAACAAGCCCCAGACGTTTGGACTTCGGACTTCACTCTCAGGGTCTATTTATACAAGCCTTTCTATTCGTTACTATAAAAAAATAGTTGACATTCGCCATGATGGACATTTAGACCAGTCCCAGGATAATAGCTCTATGGGAATTAAAAATACAGTTATTTTTTATTATATACACTGATTTTTAAGATAGTTATGTTCGAATATTTCTATTTCTATATTAACAGTTAATAGGCTACATTGTTTCAGTTAGAATTGGTCAGAAAACACATTGGTCGGATTTAGAAATAACTAGCAGTTCTCTTATAACGATAACCTCTTAAATTTTAGTCTCTTGTTAAATTGTGACGCTGTTCTGTAAATTGTTATCGTGTGCATTAAAACAAATCCACCTTTTAATATAATTTTAGCACAAGAATTTCACTCGCACACAAACCTTCCCACCCTTTACATTAAATTCACAAAAAAAACCACTTCCTTACCCCAATAATAAATTCAAACCCTGCACCATCTCGCGTTCTCGTCATCACGGGTCCTTTGCCCGCGGCTGATCCTGGCCACTCAACCCAGGTAATGAGTGCGGGTCAAATTATTGAACAAACGCTTATCCCATTTCAAGTCGAGAGCCCTTCGGGCCCAACGCGATGTCAGAATCAATGCGCTGCTTGACTCAAATTGGGGTCAATTTTGGATTATAATGAATTGAAAATATGGAAATGGTGACGTGTATTCGAGTTAGGTACATGCTTTGTGTGAGTTATAGTTATGGGTGGATGAAGTAGGTAGATAGTATGTTAAAGATCCTCCTCCTTGCGTCGTTTCCTCAATGCTGAGGGTCGTTATGTTAAAGATATGTAGGTATATTTTAGCATACCATTTTATGCTCTTTACAAAAGACAACTTAAAGACCTACTATTAGTAACAGAGCCCACGACCAAAATTTTTGTCTCATAGCAATACGGCCAAAACCGCATCAAATCGATAGATAAGATTATTCTGAACTCGAAAATACCAATATCAGACATTTTCCGCGTAGCGTTTGATCTGACCGAATTTTCAAAATTGTCAAAGAATTTTACCGAACTGCATCATAGCAATATGTCTGATTTGCAGACTGTAGTTAAAAGATGATCCTGAGATTCCGGATACATATTTTTCAGACGTTAGTGGTGTAGCGCAAACCCGTAAAATCACTTAAAAAGATTAAAAATGAGACAAAAAAATGTCTCATAGCAATACGTCTGAAAATCTTTTTTATTAGTAAATTTTGGTTATTTGATGCGAACAAAACAATTTTCAGACGGAAATGTGGACGCATAAAATTTTGAGACCGTTTTGAAAATGTTAACAAATTTTACCGATCGGTATCATAGCAATATGTCTGAAAATTGCTAGACATGATAGAATAAGTTGTCCACATGTGCAAAAAATTTATATCAGACAAATGAAGTGTAGCATCTTCTCTATCAGACAACTTTTCGATACTCAGATATCATTTAAGAATCGTATTGAGGTATCTTGAATGCAACCAATGAATAATAGTAAGAAAGGGGCAGGGGCGTAACAAGCGATGAGGCTGTTGAAATTAAATACTGATTGATTTGATAGTTTTGGTTTTATTTAAAGCACACTTGTTATTTTCGTTTTAGCATATACTCCATATGCTACACTTAAAGTGTCTGAAAACAGGTTTTTGGTAATCATGGCAGCAATACAAAAAGTTTAAAAAAAATTATCCGTATTGCTATGATACAGGTCAACTATATTTATTGACATTTTCAAAAATGCGCTCAGGCTATGTGCTACGCACAAAATGTCTGAAAAAAGTTTGTTTTCGTAATACAATAATAAAATCTATGTACATTTTCACTATCAGACGTATTGCTATAATACCGACTGCCTTTTTTTTTGACACAGCAGAAATGGCCTCCCACGCAGTTGCTACACTTTCGACCGTTACTATATACCTAGTCGGGTTCAGAATCATACAATCTAACGATTTTATAGGGTTTTTTCCGTATTGCTATGAGACATGGTTTTGGTCGTGGGCTCTGTTACTAATATGTAAGAGTTGTCGATCATTGGTCAAAGAGATTTCAAATTACGTAGCAGCAGATAGATTTTAATAGAGAAATTCGAATTTTAGTTTCTATCACACGTACACGAACAAACTATTTCCCATTTCTACTGTCGTACCGGCATTTGAAACATTCAATGCGTTTCGTATTAATATTTCAGCGGTAAGTTCAAAGCATTGTTTCACGCCCACCCATTGGGTGTCCCTAAAAACCATTCCGTCCAACCATCGCCACCACAATGGATAACTCGTTTTCAAAGCGAGACTCGCATTTCAACTTTTCAACGGACCTGTTAACTATGGTTATTGTTCTAAAATCCACATCAAACGGACTCAAACAAATAACTGCGGCCTGGAAATATGATAACTTAAACAAAAGCGGTGGCCGCAAAATACTGTAAAAGCGGGGAAGCGACCGATGAGGGCCGCAAACGGGTTTCGGAGGGAACACTGGGCGGATGTGACGCGATCGCTGGGCATAACTACCCCGCAATGCTGGAAATAGATCAACGACAATCAAACCCGCAACAAGTCTTCAAGTGTCAAACAGAAAGTTTAATTAAAACCTGTCTATTTTTAAGCGGGCCTTTATAAGCCCTTCTTCAAATGTTCATTTAATCCGAATTACTTAAATTAATCCTTAGTATAAAGATTTCAGACGTTCGTGTTCCATTAGGTTTAATATTATGAGTCTAACAGCAAATACATAGCTATAGCTGGTCTTAAAATTCTATTATTAAATTCTATTTATCTCTGCTCCTAATCCATTGATTCAAATTCATTAATTACTTTAACGACACGCACAAGCACGCCTCTTAATTGATACAATAAAACAGTAAGGTGAGGAATTTTGAAATGCGAAATACCTAAAAGTAACATTTTAATTTAATTTGCAAAGATCTGAGGACTGCTCTCAAGATTCATTGTAGAAACAGTCAACCGCATATCCAAGAAAATTACTGTTACAAAGTCGCAATACTCGTATGACGTGTGGGTAATTAAAACTAGAATAGACGATTTGAGGTGTAAATCTCGTAAAATATTTTATATCTCTCACATCTGTGCCAAGCTAAACTCACATTACATTGAGATGGATTACATTTTATACAAGTTCTATTAGATACGAGACTCTTCATCTATACATACGGCAGCGTGTCAAGCCAAGTTCAAGCCTTTTTCAAGAATAATTAAAGAAAGTTATCTGACTCTAACATAGTTATTGTTTTGCTGTTGGGAGAGACGCTCAGACGCTAGACTACATAATCTTCTTCTTCTCTTCTTCAGCCCTGTGTCACCCATTGTTGGGTATAGGCCTCTTCATGTGCTTTCCATTTGAACTGTTCTTTTGCTGATCGCATCCAGGTCTTGCCCAATATTTTTGTGATATCATCGGTAGACTACATAATATAATGGCCTTACTTGGTTTTGTGAGGGTACATGCAACCTTTCAACCTAATTTCTATGCTCGCACAAACTCGCAATAACGAAACACCCATACCCGAAATATCACTTCCAATACACCAACGAAGCAGTCTATCATCATAAAGTTTACTCAAACCAACCAAATACATATATTTCCGCATAACAACAATACATCTCGCAAACGGCCATTCCTCAAAAGCCTTGCCGCATCTCTCATAATAGATTCGGTTGCGGTCGAAGCTCCAGTTTGTAGCAATAGCAATAACCGGCTGTGAAACTACATTATTCAAATGTATGCAGCCCCAACGTCGGACAAGATACCCTATCTAATTCTAGATGTAAAATAAGTTGAGCAAAATTCAATATTCTCAAAACAATATAGCAACACCTGTGTGGCTGATTTCCATTCCGTCCCTCTGCGTTCTGTATAAATTTTCAATTTGGGAACACCTAGTGATCGGCCCTACGAGGTAGGTGCCTTGTACGAGGCATACGGACCGTAATTGATGCACTTGTGTTTTCCAATGGCGGTGTCGACTTCCATTACGAGTTTACGACCTAAGGCGGGCTTGAGGACTTGTTCCTGACAGCTTTTGGCGCCCTGGTACTTAGTTTGAGGTCTTCACGTTTATTGAGAAGAGTTCCCGAGATAAAGTGGCTAAATATTAGTCTTTATGGGTCTACAAGCGATATCAGGAGTAGCAAATACAAAGCTACTTACTGCCCGACGTTTCGACTGGATTACACTAATCATTGTTGCGAGTATTTAGTGTAATGGAACGTGAAATTCTAAAATCTCACGTAAAAAAGTGGCTTGACAGACACATAGATCAGACGGTGAAAAATGTAACTATGATAAGGGTTTCATTTTTCCTTTTCAATTATGAAACCCTCAAATTAAATTAAGCCTTCACTTCTCTTCGGACAGCCCAACAACTCAAATACACCACTTAAGCGTACCTTTTAAAATAAGAACTACGGCAAGTAATCCTTTGGTGGAACGACAGGTACAATAAATCATTGTCAAAGGCCCCAGTTGTGCAGAGGCCGTCATTAGAGGACTGTTTTTTCTCGAAACGAACCTAATTAAGTTGGAAGGGCCTTCCTCCTCCAGCCTGTTGAAGGTAATGTCTTTTTTGCTGACGTCTGTGTAGTACTTCAAGCTTTACGGTACCATCTTGATTTGGAGTTCTGTTAATTGTGCTTTATCAACACGAAACGATCCGTAAAGGATCCTGACATTAAAAATGATCCTTCTCAATTACGATTTTCTTCACATTGACTGTTAGTAGAAAATGTAATAATGTTAATTTTAAAATTCGAAATTTGAAATCTCCTTTAACCATGTCTAATTTCAGAACGTATTATACCCGTACAAAGTTATAGGCAATCCTAAGAGGAGATTAAAGTTTGTAACGAAATGCTCCGGAATATCGGCAAAAACTCCGTACTGACGTAATCCCAAAGTCTTGTTCGACCGAACTTATAGTTTTGTAGAGGTTCTGTTTATATTTTATTTTTTCCCTAGGAAGTTGAGCCAACTGTTACACTTGCAAAGTTCTCCCAAAAGTGGACTGGAGGCGACAAGAACTTCGTGCGATTTCAACCAATTGAAGTCAATACTTTCATAGTGTTATAAGTTTCGATATAACTTTGTTCATCGAGGGAAAACGGCGTGAAAGCTTTTTTCTGTTCTCGCTCATATGAAACATAAACTTATTTTCTTAATAAAATATTTAAGTTTCATACGAGAGATGATCTAGAATTAAACATAGCCGGTAATCCCCGGGACTTAGAGAACGATGAATTTGACATTTAAAATAAAATCACTATCGACTTAGCTTATTTCCGTCTAGCCGGTATTGCCCTATATACTGTAAAAAGGCAGAGGCCTTTGAAATAATGAAATATGCTTTTGGTAGAGACCAAAAGCATATTTCATTATACAATACTACATTCTTCTTCTTCTTCTTCTTATCGTATGTGATGTAATATAGCCTTCCTCGATAAATGGTCTATACAACGCAAATTTTTTTCAAATCGAACCAGTAGTTCCTGAGATTAGCGCGTTCAAACAAACAAACTCTTCAGCTTTATAATATTAGTATAGATTTAGACCAATATTCACTATCGACTCAGCTCATTTCCGTCTAGCCGCTCAATACTATGGTCAATACCGGCATTCACAGTGATAGTATTCCAGGTGGGAGACATTTTGTCGACCGGTTGCTGTTACCACCATACAGTTGTGTAAAACCCGCCAAGTGACTCTGACCTCTCTTGGTCAGGTCGCGTTCCGGGATCAGCACTGTACGAACCGGAGCCAGGGGGGACCATTGTTGCGGCAAACGCCGGACCAGTGGAGTCTTAGCGGCGGTATTGTGCGGGCGGAGCGGGTCAGCCCGCCGGCCAGGGAGACACGTAGAAACGAGGGCCCTTCCGTCCGGCGGACTGGCCAACTCCGACCCGCACAGCTCAATACCAATGCGAGACTCCACGCCTTGTCTCGTTGTTGCCGCAGCTGTGGTCTCCTTTTTCACGGCTTTCAGGGTGAGTGCGACAGGCTCAATATGGTCTATTGTGCCTGTCGACCTCATATTTGGATCTCACTACCGCTTACCATCAGGTGGAGTGAGGTCATCTTGTTAGCCTCTTTATAAAAAAAAATAAAAAAAATAGGGATTTCTCTAAAGGCCTCTCCCAAAAGCACTTCATACTTAATTTTACTATACTATAATGCTTACATTTTAAATATTATAACAAACTTCAGTCACTCTTATTCTACCGCAATACGTCTTGACACGTCTGCCTACACAAGTGCTCCTTTGTGAAACCAATATGCAAGGTACAAGGGTACAAGATTGGCAGTATGGCATATGCTTTTGTTTGCGAAATCCTTTGTCGATATCTCCTTTCTGTGAGCTTTGAAAAGTGAAGAGTACAAAGTGAAATAGAATTCTTTAAGCTGTTAAAACTAGTACTAGTGATATTGTTCAAGATATTTTAAAATTCAAAGGTTCATCACTTTCTACTGGTTGGAAATGGACACGCTTATTATACTGTATTACCGGCCGCCCTCGACTTCATCCGCGTAAGAATTAAAATATCCTATAATGTACCTTAACAATTAGCAATTTATCAGTGAAAGTCCCGTCATAATTGGTCTACCGTTTCGGAGATTAGCAAAACAAACAGACAGACAAACATATTTTTAAACTGTGGTTTTGTTACTGGTACGATGTAGATTCATACCCATTTAGAAAGTAGTTTTTATTTTAATATTACAAATAGACAGTTCAATTATATACGAATAAATGGCTCGACTACAAAATGTGCCATACAACACAACCTTGATCTCATTCTCATATAACCCTAAAGCAAACCTTTTTTCGTCTAATCTGGTTCTCGTCCTTCCATCTAATCGCACGCAGTCCTCACCAGTTACCGGCATCAATCCAAGAAGCACTCTAGGTATTTGCCATTAGCAATTCCCTTACAATTCGGGGCGAGTGAGATATTCCGTGTAGACGCCGAAGGAATCCGTATTGCACATTCAGAGGTGTCTAATTTGAAGGTCTCAGAGGGCCAAGACATTGAATTGTGCTTCAATACAATTCTTTGAGCTGGAGATAAATGTAACACAATACAATAGCTACTTACCTACGTTAGGGCTTTTGAACACTAGAATAGCAAAATTAAAAAATAGTAGTTTTAAATTTAAAAAATAATTTGTTGGTATGTAAACATTTTGCATCTTTTTGGAATCATACTCAAATAATGTTAATGATTTTAAACATAATATATGTTTTTTATCGCTTAACAATTTGGAAAATGTCATTGAATAAGCTGATCCCGATGAGCGATGCAAGGACAACCCCTACACTAACATCCTCGATGGCTGATTATTAGAAACTGTATGTATTGAGTGTGTGCTAGGATTCGAACCGAGTATATTTGGAGAACTGAAAAGTTCCGGGAAATTTGCCATGTTGTTTTGTTTTAATGAGCACTCGATATTTCGGCACCGTTGCAAGCGCCATGACCACAGGTCAACTGAGATTGGTAATAGGGTATTTGACTGTGGTTGTTATGTTTACCATTTTTATGATAATCAGTAAGATTTAAGTAAATCAATATTATTAATGAAATTGAAACTTAAATTGTTGGCGAAATGAGACAGCAAAAGACACATAAAGTTGGGTGGGCATGTAAATTTCAAAAGGGCGTCATTTAATTAAGATGTCGTTGTCATCAATAACAGAATTAGTCAGTAACATCTTTCATTGTGAAAACATATCCATAAACGTAACTTTTGATGAACCTACCGAACAAACTTCCTAGGCGCTGCATACAAAGAACAGGCGTGTGACGTCACACGCCTGTGAACGTTTGTATGGAGCGTTTTTGGGCTCGCCCAAATAATGTGCAATTAAAACTGTAATAACTCGTCGAGTTATCGAGGTATCAAAGTGATACTTTCAACAGTGTCTTTGTGTTCGAGTGGTCCATCCAACTATATCAAAATAAAAAATAGTCAAACACCCTATTGACCCGTGAAATATGTATTGTGTGACCATGACAGTTAAAAATCTCATCACATTTTTTTTTCACTTAATGATCTGGCATCACTAGCTGCACTGCCAAGAACGGCAATGGAACGACAATGTGACGCATAGAGCCAGTTCCGTTCTCAATCCGCTCGTGTGTCGGCAGCCTAAGACGAACATCTATCTCGTCTGTTTCGAGATTGGTAACCAATGAAGCATAGGAGGTACCCAATGCATCCAGTGTGCGGGCACGATGTTCCACAGTGATCCATTTATAAATTGAAATTTAAAATGTGCAACCCGCAAAGGAATTATCCGAATCTGTGTGCATCAATCTTTCAATATATCTTTTAGAATGTTTGTAGTTTCCTTTGAAGGTTAGTCTGCAATTGAATATATCGAGCTATTTGTTCTTTACAATATCGAGTAAGCTTGTTTCATTTGATTTTATCGATTGAATCGGTACGAATTTATGGTCTAGCTTTTTCTTTTTAAATGAAATCTTTTTAATAAAGCAAATCAGGCATACCTATTGCTAACAGGCAACTTTGTACTGTATGCATTCCATGTATCTGTAGTGCTATTTCCATAGTAGGTACATATAAGTACATCTGTCTAGATGTCACGTCAAATAATTTCAATGGAAATCCTTATATCAGGTCGTCTCGTCTTAGTAATAATTATTTGATTGCGTTTACCTATGCCCTAGGCAAAATAAAAAGGCTTTTGCATGAAACAAAAACGAATTATACCTATTTAGATACAATTTCTATCAACATACTATGCCCTCAACGAACATATTGAATGTCACATACATTTTCAAAGGTCAAATGCAACCACTTGTCTATTGTAATGTTCTTGCATTGTAGTCTACAATCTAGAGACAATAAGTACTTATTATTTGTAATGTACCTACCTACCTACTACGAACATACATGAGATTATTGTTCTAGGTAAACTTACATAGCTAATGTAGAGTTATTTTTATACACCATTCTTATTCCATTCTTCATTGATCATCATTGTTCCTCATCCACTTTTAGTAGGTAATTAGGCTAATAGAATAGAATAATAAATGGTTTAGTACAAATAGCAGCTATACACCTTGAAATTTGAGTGGTTGTTTTCCCGTGGCAGAACGATTTGCCTTTAGTACTACTTTCGAATCATGCAAATTATTCCTTGAAAAAAATTTTTTTAATATAATAATTTTCCAACTCGAAAACGAGAGAAGCTATCGTTCTTTTATAAGATGTGACGTAATCAGTTACTGCTTGCCGCATGAAATCGGTGCTTAAAGCTAAAAAATCTCCACGCCCTAAGTCATAAAGCGGTTCGAACGTGCTTTCGAGTTTCAAACCTTTAAACCTTTCGTGAAACCGGCATTTATTGATTTTAATAAAAAAAAGAACTGCACTAGTCTATTTATTGTGTGTAGTCTAGTTATTGTGCTACTAAGATAGGATCATTTTACTGCGGGAAAACAACCACTAAAATTTCACTGTGTTTTATTGAAGTTTTGCTTTCTCCCTTTGTTCTGTAGAACTCTAAGAGATCGAACTTAATAGTGTCTTGTAGAGTAAGTACGATTACCATAGTATATTTTGGATATGATGGTAGATAATCATGTATTAAACTCAGGTATCGTAGTTGAGGTGATTATGTCCTGAACTGGCTGATAATAATATGTTAATTTACCTTAACTGACAAAGTGTATTATAATAATAAGTTTATAAAACTGCCTCCGCAGGTAACTTTTAAGTTCATGTTATGAAAAAAGTTAGCGAATATGCTGAGCTTCTTCTACCTAAGTATAATATATTCCAATTTGCTGTTTTGTTTCGACTATATTACCATAGTGGTTAAAGTTATAATATTAGACTATCTACGCTGTATGCATCTGAATGTAATATGTAAATATTTTCATCGCGACTAGGTAAGATAAGAAATTAAGAATATACACTTTACTTTATTTTTTAAACGAAAACATTACAAATCAGTTCATTCATTGCATCATAATGCAACGCGTAATTTTTTTAGTAATTTATTAAATTTAACTACCTAATTAAAACCAATACACCATTGGTCGTTCAAACATACAAGATTTGAACCAATAATATTTGTATTTACATATTTTATTCATTTCACATCCCAAACCATACTAGACTACAATATTGAACCAGCGAAAATTTTAAAACTTCAATTTGATTGGACGACGTAAGTCAAATGAAGTGGGAGTAGGTACCTATGAAGCATTGTCAAGGAACACTCAAGTGTCCAGTCAAGGTGACTGCTATCAGATTGTTGATCGGGTTCCGTCGGCGGTTCTCCTCGCCAGACGAGGATCCGTTCTCCGTGCCTTATCAGCGGGAGCTCCAAACTCAGGTGCTGAGCACACAGCCTTTATAAATACCACACCCTGTATAGTTACTTGAAACACTGTCGGAAACAAGAATTGTCTGATACTATAACAAGTATTAAAAACAAACGGTAAAAAGTTAATGTCGAGTAGTCTACGTGAAGACTACAAAATTACTACGAGCTGACTACGAGATTACTACGAGATTGCTATGAGATTACTACGACATGACTATGCAGACTGTAATTCGAAGTATTAGTTTGTACATACATACATAGACACATACAATCACGCCCTATTTCTCAGTGGGGTAGGCAGAGATCATTTCCAGCGATCCACTATTCACCTCTGTGGGAAACGCGACGTGACGGGTTGTGGACCACGTCGCCGCCATCCTGCCTTGTGCATTGTTTTAACAAGGTCATTGCGTTGTCACGAATAGCAAGGATATATGACGGGGGTAGGAAAAGGGAAGGAAGGACACTATCGCCTCGGATGATTTGGGCTGAGTCGATGGTAGCTCGAGGAGCCGGGGTCGCTTACCCGTATACCGTTCACCAACCACCGGACATATAGTTGTGACTGGTATCCTCTGACTGTACTGTATTAGTTTGTAATTGTAATTTATTGAGGTAGGTAGATGCAAACAAAGTAGCTTCATGAATTCATTACATTTGTAATTTCGATTGCACTTACCTAAAGATTTGTGAAAGCGACACTGCTTTAAGCTTTTAGAATGTAGTGTACAGTAATCATAAAAACAGTGACTGCATAAAATTATTCAAGTCAGTTGTTAATGTTAAGTAGTTTCTAGAATGAAAGTAAAACTAACACCTCGGGCTCATCTAATTTAAATGTAAAGTGTAATGTCTTCTTTCGTGAAAAAAACAGAAAAATGTTTACTGTTATGTGTGCCAGACGAGCGATTATAATAAACTACTCTGAAAACTTATAAATCTGAAATCTGATAAATGAAATAAATATGTAGGTATCAACTGTTAATTAGGTTTTAATTTACTTCAATTACTTTCATAGTAATGTGCGTTTTATATCTGTGCTGTATAATTTTTCTACACTTTACTAAAATAATAATAAAAAAATCGAAAAAGTACTCAAATTAAATAGATTACTATATCGCAAGGTGCCCGAATTAGGGCACCTCTGTGTCGCGCAAAGATCGAGCTTATAGGTAATGTATCTGCCTCTTGTCTTTTATAATATCATTGAAAACAATAATATGAACCCTTACATAAAAATTATGGATATTATATTTTATCTTTTTCGTAAATCTGGCGTCAAGGTTCCGAATTACTACGCTAACTAAAATCAAAATATTTAATAAACTAGCTGTGCCCGCAACTTCGTCTGCGTAAAATAGTAACTTTCGCCAGCATTTTGATTTTAGGAAGCATTTTTTAAAGTAATTACAGGTAAAATACACACAGGAAACACATATAGGTACAGGGAAGAACCTAAAATTGTTTACTGATTAATAGGTGGTAAACGACATACTACATTTTTCATTACAAATCGGCCAACTAAAAGAGGATTCACTCGCCCAATATTTTTTTTGTCCAAGCAATGCTCTAGCCAGATGAGGAGAGTGGTAGCTAGGACTCTCAAAATATTTTAAACATTTTAGAACTATAAAACCACGTTAAAAAATTATATTATTTGACAGAAACAGGTTTCAATGATTGCAAACAGCATACTGTACCTATGTAGTTAGTACACAAAATAGGTAAAAAATACAAACTACCGATCCACTGCCTCAAAGTATCTATAAAGGATGTGTGTCGCCATGTGACGAATTATATTAGTATTTGCTTTGCTACTTTATTTCTCGTAGATTGTATTGTACTCGTAATGAAACAATGAGATAATAACATTAAAACGAAAGTTAATTAAAATGGAACTTATTAATTACTTTTAGTATTTAAATAAATATTGCGAAGTAAAAAAGCACAGTGACATCTCTTGAACTAACCAAGAACTAAACACTCTTGTCATATCAATTCTGACAATATTTGACATGACTTGCCAACTAAAAACGTGATAGTTGGGGAGCCCAACGGGGGTTTTGCAGTCTTGATCAGACACAGACTCTGTCTTGTAAGATTTTTAAAAGGACTTTTATAATATCCAACATTTTTACGTGAATGTTTATAAATTCCCCTTTATATGCTTAGAATAGCGATATCCCACTATATGAACAATAATAAACATTCAGATAATACCGAACAGCCTATCAATTGGAAAAACACAAAACCAAAAATGCAAGCCAGCAAGCAAATATAAAAAAAATAACATATAGGACAACTGACCACCTCCATACCGAAAACCAGATAAAATAGAAATTTAGCGAATTTAATAAACTTTTGTACGTGGTCTTCGTGGATATTTCAAAAGTCTTTGACGGTATCACCCACATTAACCCAATTAGCTTTCTCTTCTTCAGCAAAACGTCGAACCCACATACATAAAAATTCTCCAAATCATTTACCAACAAAGCACAGCCGATATCAAACTGCACACTGAACGCCTGACATTCAAAATACAAAAAAGAGTTAAACAGGATGACTCCCTATCACCAAAGCTTTTCAGTAGAACGCTCCAAGAAGTCTTTAGGTCACTATAAATTCTTAGGAAACAAAAGGAATTGGTGTAGGGGATAGATGACTGATAAACTTTTGCTTTGCAGATGACATTTCCTCATCGCAAATAAGTATACCTCGACAGAACTCGAGTTGATGCTCGAACAACTGAGCGCAGAAAGCTTTGAGGTTATACTGACAATGAATAGATCCAAAACCAAGGTCGTTACCAACAGCACCAACGATAGGATAGCAGTCAACAGGCAGGTAAAGCGATATATAGAGGAGTATAAACTTGGGCTAGGCAGCCTCCTTCGAAAACAGGCAGGACAAATAAATACTCCGTAGAGCAGACAACGCCTGGAAAAGCTTCCGGTCTATGAATAGGTATATGAAGGGTGACCTTCTTATATCACTGAACCACAAACTCATCGACGTTTTCATACTGCCTTTCCTAACATATGGGGCAGAATCATGGTCCCTCACCGAAAATCAGAAGTTTAAACTCAAGGTTTTTCAGAGAGCTATGGGGTGGAGTATCATCGGTATTAGGTTAAAAGATAAAATAAAATATAACACCATCCACTCCCGTACTGTTGTTGTTTTTAGTCAAAACTGAAGTGGCAATGGGCGGGGAATGACTGCAGAATAAAGAACAATAGATGGACCAGAATCGTTATACATCGCGTGTCTGAAGACGATTTTCGCCGAAGGGAAAGACCCAAGAAAAGGTGGTATGACAATCTTATCCATGTATCAAAGAACAGGCAAGTCTTAGCATTGGACTGGACAGAGAGTAGTAGATGAGTTTGAAGGATACATTACCCAGCAGTGAGATGATACAGGTTAAGCAAAAAAAATGACAGATTATTATACAGCAGGACTTTTATATCAACTTGAACCTCCTGCATAAAAATGTAACGCGCTGAAGTATCTAAAGATTACGTGATTTTCAACAGACACAAAGATTAATTATAACTTTCTGGTCCAAATCGTTACAATGACACTTTTTAGGGATTATTTAACATGCACTTTGAATGACTGACACGGTCAAATAACTTCTTCCTTGAAACAGCTTGTTACCAGGTAGCCCTCCTGTATTAATCACTGTCCCCCCACTTATAAAGAAAGTGTAATAAACTTTTTCTTATTTAGCGTAATCTTTCTATTCCGATTCCATATCGTCCGAGTAACTGCAAATCTAGCTATTTACCTCCCCTACTATGACGTTTTGCTCAATAATGTAGTCCGTATAGTCCTAGTCAGAAGGTTTATTTTGGTCGATATACCTACTTTTACCATTTTTGTACGTGATCTAAAAAAGTTAGGTTTTTAACTATCCTACAGGAATTTCTGTGACTAAAAGTATTTAAGATCTTGACCGGGGATGTATGGTACCACCATGCAAAATTTCATTTAAATCGGTGTAATAGTTTCAGAGATAAGTCATTTATTTAGGTTTTTTGAATATCCCACGGGAACCAGTTAACTGTCAGTGATTTCAAGTATCCTATGCATTTTTCCGGAATTTAAAATACCTTCGTGTAAACTTTCATTTAAATCGGTTCAGCCGTTTAGGAGGTCAGTCGAAACAAACAAACAAACAGACAGAGATACAATTTTTTTTTTAAGTATGGGGTTGTGTTCTACTACTCTCAAAACATATCCCTGACTGGTTTTTTTGCGTTTCTAAGAAAAGTACAAGAATTTTTGCCTCTACGTTTTTATTATAGTATAGATGAAATTAATTATGCACATCCCATATTATTAAGCACTGAAGAAGTTTATTGCAAATTTTTGTTTTAATTTATTTCCTTATTGACATTTGGGGCTTCAAAACTGCTCGTTTGCATCCCCGAGTTGCAGCCACATCATGCAAAACCGAATGCACTCAGAGTCGGCAAACGCCTCAGAGCGCCACCGAATACCAACTAATGCATAACAAGCGGGTCGCACCACTGCTACTGCATTTTGTTGCAACGCTGTGCTTATGTTTTTTTTTACTAGTTCAGACCCCTGCGTATTCTTAACGGCTAAGCCGGCAACGGGCGCGGTATAGCTTTCAAATGGTGAAATAAAGTCGGAGGCACATTTGCGCGTGTAATTAGATATTGTACCAAAAAAATGATTCGTACCTTTTATTCCCAAAACCTTGACTAAGGCCTTATCGCCCTAGTGTAGGGTAGGACCGTGCCTCAGCAGTGGGTACGTATACGGGCTGATGATGATGATGATTCCCAAAACAACAGGATTGCCAGCACAGAACCTTGAATATCTTCTCTGTGAACCCCTGATCAGTGTCACAGTCATTTATTATCACTTCTAAATGGAGGCTAAGGTGTGGTAAACAAAAATGAGGTTTTTATAATTCATACTTTATTTAAACAATTGCAGTGCCTTAGCACAAGCTTACTTCAAATTATATCACTTCAGAAAAATGTCAAACAGCCAAGCTTCTCTACCAAATCAAAAGCTGTGAGAAAAATAAAGAAAATATTCGACTACAAAAGAAGCATTTTCATGAGCACTACATTTTTTACCTTTTCCAATAATATCATCTACGTATGTACATTCTACATTTACATGAGCAACTACCTATAGGTCACACTACTTTTTTTTATCTACACGTTTCTACATGACTACATTTTACAGTTCATTTCTATATAAGTGAGTATTAAAATAACATACATAGTATCTATTACACTGTGGATTAGCTACCATTTTGGTGTAACAGGTATTTGGTAGTTTTCTAACAGTAGGTCATTAGTTCGTTGATGCTGCAAGCTTTGTCGCAGCATTCGTTCACGACGCCAGGGTATCTCTTGCCCCTGGATGGGAACCCCATGCTTCTTGCTCTATGGGGCGAGGTCATCGGCCAATCAAATTGGGACTCTTCACTTTTGTAATACGGCATGAGGATGGACTCTGAAAACGACACAACGTTAGTATATTTATGTGAGTACTGTCATATAAAACTACATTTTACAATGTTAAGTTATTGTAGTTTTTGAGGAATGCATTTGCGACTAACAAGAATCACTTCTGAAATCATATTTATAACATCTTGCCTCTCTTAATTAATCTTGCGAGTTAGTTAATAAGACTTAGTATAAGTCGATCCGAGATATAGCCAATTCAAAACCCGCCACGTATCAACGTGTTTTCACGATTAACTTTCAAATGCACGATTTTAAACTTTCGCGTTCCATTACACTGAAATAAGTCTTTATGGGTCTTCACGCGATATTAGGAGTAGCAAAATTACATAGCTACTTACTGCCCGACGTTTCGAGTGTAGTGTGTCGGACAGATGTGGGTAGCTGTACAAATGACATTAGTGCTGGTTCGGGGGTGGATCAAGAAATTCACAACCGCTATGGCAGACGAAGACGGGCGGAGCCAGTTCGCTCGCGACCACGATTGGTGTAACCCAGTCGAAACGTCGGGCAGTAAGTAGCTATGTATTTTGCTACTCCTAATATCGCGTGAAGACCCATAAAGACTTATTTCAATTCAAGTGCACGTTTATTCGACGCTATTAGGTGAAGAAGACAGGAAATAAACGTTGGGAAACCGACAAAAAAGGGCAATAAAATGATATACATAAATAAATAAATATTGCACAACATCCCATTCATTGATCATCATCATTTTATCCCGTGTTTAGTAGCTTAAGGACTTGTGTTACAGATATCAGAATTAACAGTGGATATACAAATATACTTCACGAACACCGATGTTCGTACACAAATATTTGTCCCGGATGGGAATAGAACCCACAACTCTTGGAACCGTTGGTATTGACTCTGGGTCGCTAACCACTGTTCCACCGAGTGACTGATGAACACTGTACCTACCATACATTGTAGCAGTATCGGACCTCTTGCCAACACTGCTCTCATCGAAGCACAGCAGGGCTAGAGCCCTAGCGAGAGTCCTTCCGCAGAAGACCTGAGGGTCTGTGTTCTGCAGGTTCACTTGGCCCCCGCCTATGTGACCGGTGCATAGGGAGATGATCACGGAGATCGCGAGGAAAGCCAGTACGCGTTGGAGTTTCATCTGGAATTCGGTAGAAAATGATCGTTGATTGTAGCAGTCTGAAGGGTTTATAAGGGTAATACCTGTAGACTACTTAGTAGTCTACAGGTATTACCCTACTACGGGTTTATAAGGGCAATACATCGCAGATAAGGGTAATACATACACAGTCTGAAGGGTTTATAAGGGTAGACTATGTAGACTACTTAGTAGTCTACAGGTATTACCCTTATAAACCCTTCAGACTGCTACAATCCAGAGACAGACCGATAGTAGCCATCTGTATAATGCTGTGGTTTTCATGATGGCTAATAGCATTGTTGGCAAATTCGATCACCAATAACCAAATTAGATATTATCTTTTAAGGTGGTTCCATAGGAGTAAAACGTTTATCATCTTAGAACTTCTCATATGAACAGTTTTTAAAGGGTCTTACTTTAACGAAAAACATCTATTTATTCTTCTAGGTAAATAATGAATCTAACAATAACAAAGTATCATTAAAAATTATGCAAATATCTTTACCGGTACAACAAACACTCATCAGTACATAGTTAGCAATTTATTTTAAAACAATAGCAACATTGTTATAAGGCGAAATTTTGGAAAGGGTCCAAGTTGCCTGTGTAAATTCAGAGTGAATATAAACAATAATTTAGTCAATATTGGCTACACGTTGGGCGCCAAACATCATTAACGTCACGTGTACGTTGTATGCCAAGGTAACGCTAACTAATGAAATTATTGGGACTAAATTCATAGACAATATACTTTATTTATTTAGTCAACATGGATAGACCATCATAATACCTATCTATAGTGATCATTTTGTGAGACGTAGCACGTTATTTATTTTATTTCGAAAGGAGAATTGGGAGTTAGTAGCAATAAGCTAAGTCACTCGAATCAAAATAATAGACAATAGTATGTATACCAGTACGGACTGGAAACTGCAAACAAAATATGGCGGTTGGAAGTACTTACATAGTAATAAAAAAAATGTGTTTACCTTGTTTGTGTCTTGCTGCGACTTCTCACGTATGAAGAATGTGAAGTTTACACCTGAGGTTCCTATTTTATACCCTGAGGAGCCCGTAGGAGTCTTGAATATTCAACAGGACGTCCCAGGGAGGAGAGCCTGATTCGACCTGATCGGTTCCTTCAGGTGGAAACTGAATCCACTTTTCACAAATTTGCATGTAGGTCGATACAACACTATGTCTTTCGAGTTGGTAAGGGTGACAATAACGCAAGAGACTACCCAGAAAAAGGATAAGATTCTGGATTTTTTTAAATTTATTGGTAGAAGGTTCCTATTTCGTTCAACATGACAGATTCTTTTTGTACATAAATAGGTATTTCTGCAGTTTTTTACTTTTATTAAGGTTTTTGCAATAAAGTCCTGACCATTTCGTGGTAGCTTATTTTTTCCTGTAATTTAGAAACTGCTTGAAACGTAGGTAACTAACGTAAGGTTAGTACTAAGTACTTACCTACTTAAGTATAAGTTAACAATCAGCTGTATTTTGATAACAAACATTTCATTATGTGATGAAGCTTATAAATAGAACATAAAATTGTAATCTTATTCTCCCTATTTAAATAGGTAGTTAAAATCATTCTGCAGGCGGGTAATGCCGATGAAGCTCATATAGGCACCTACCTAAGTATCGATCTTAGAATTCGCTGCAACACTCGATGCATCTGCACTGTGAAACGGGGGCTTATCAAACGCCACCGATGACAATTTATAGGGCTGCGGAAACGGTCCTATGTGTAGACTATCTAAAGTGACGCCGGGCGGCGTCAGCCGAGCGCTCACGGCTTCACGCGGTTAGCGGCGTGGAACATTGAACGCGACGAGGCGCCCACCTCATTTGTCACGATTAATTGTGATCACAGTTCACTGTAAACAACTTCTTGCGGTTATGCTAATTGGATTGTTCGAAAATGAAGTGAACACCCGACGTGTTTATGTCCAGAAAATTATAATATCACATTCAGAGATCTGATTTCATGCGCAAGCATTTATCTCCCTTTTGAGTTATCGGCAAATTCAAATTTTAGGTACATGCATGTTGATTACGATTGTAAACAATACTCTAATTAAATAAATCCGTAGAAATATCTAAATACTCAGTGGAATACAATACAATGACACAAAAAAAATCATAAATACACTTTTTAAAGAAAAGCTTAGCGGTAAGTTATGTATGTACTTTTCGTTAAACTAAAAATAAATAGGTACCTACATTACGCTGTAGTTTACATGCACAGAAATACCTTTACTTTTTTAATCTGGTTAAACTTCAGTTACCTATATCGATACCGGAAATATCAATTAATGTAAAAGACAAACCACGGTTTTCCAGGAGAGCTAAAAAACGATTTATTTTTCCGTAATCTGTTTATATCTTTTAACCCGGCGTCATTGAGGCAGGGTCAATATGACCCTGCCCGTTTTATTTCTGCAATATTTTTCAAAATTATTGCCGTGCTTAGCCGTGTGTCTCAGTAGCTGCCATTAAGGATCACTTCCGTCCGTTGTGCGCGTCTCTTCAATCGGCCGGCGCCTGCGCAAGGAGCTATACGGGTGTGAAGTCGCAACCGGGTAATTATGACCCAGCTCAACGGCGACGTTACGTCTTTGTGCCGTAAAAAGTTTCCAATTTATTTCGATTTTGTAACTAAATACGCTTTCTTTTTTTAAATAAATATATAAAATGGTCTCCTATTAGAAGGAGCGCCGTCGAATCCTATCAATACTTGAAGAATCTTTAGATAGGGATGAAAGTGAGCTTAGAGCATCTGATTGTGAAAGCGAAGACCATGTTAGTGTGCGTAGTGAAAGAAGTGATATCGAACAAGAAGCGAGTGATAGCGAAGATGACATTCCATTAGAAGATTGTCCCTAGAAGTGAAGTGTATACAAAAAGGATAGAAAGACAAATCATACATGATACACATGTTTCAATTAGATATGCCCTGAACACTTGATTTCTTGTTGCGATTTCTTGTTGCGAAAACTGCAGTGAAACCCTCAACAAAAAGACTTAAAAAAAACAAGTTTCTTTATTTTTGTGGTGTCTAATTGAAAGTTATTTTTTTTTTTTTTTATACAGAGGCTAACAAGATGACCTCACTCCACCTGATGGTAAGCGGTAGTGAGATCCAAATATGAGGTCGACAGGCACAATAGACCATATTGAGCCTGTCGCACTCACCCTGAAAGCCGTGAAAAAGGAGACCACTGCTGCGGCAACAACGAGACAAGGCGTGGAGTCTCGCATTGGTATTGAGCTGTGCGGGTCGGAGTTGGCCAGTCCGCCGGACGGAAGGGCCCCCGCACCGCCGGGCTGACCCGCTCCGCCCGCACAATACCGCCGCTAAGACTCCACTGGTCCGGCGCTTGCCGCAACAATGGTCCCCCCTGGCTCCGGTTCGTACAGTGCTGATCCCGGAACGCGACTTGACCAAGAGAGGCCAGAGTCACTTGGCGGGTTTTACACAACTGTATGGTGGTAACAGCAACCGGTCGACAAAATGTCTCCCACCTGTTATCTTATTGTAGACTATATTTAAAAAGATTTTTAAAAAATGAATGGTTTTGTTATGATAAAAAAAGAAGATTTATAAGAGACTTATGTTTTTTTCACTTAATTAGAAGTGTTTAAGAAGATGTGAAATACACATAGTTTAGGTTGATTTTTATTGATTGTTTATTTGCCAAAGTCTATCTAGTAAAGACATTTTTTTAAAATACATAAAAGAATTTTCAAATTAATCAGTGTTTCTTTTTCATACGAGGTAAAATTGTACAGGGTCCTAATGACCCTCCTCAACGTTAGTGTAACATTTTTCCGCCACAATGACGCCGGGTTAATTGTTTGGTCGGATTTAGACGATACCTAGGGCAAAGTTTCTTAGATTTTTGCATTCTATAATACTATAGAGCCAAAACCTATAATAAACTGAGTTTATATTTTCCGAGATAGCTTGTCCCTTACATTAAAAAAAAACTATTTACTTGTGCCTTACACTACTTGGGAGCCGTGAAAAAATAATGCAGGAACGTAAAGGTATCAAAATCTCATACAAATTTTAATGTAAGGGCCCCAAGAGCGATTACATAAGAGTTCTTTCCTTTACATTAAGTGAAAGGAAAAAGTTGTCGACGTTCCACGTCCTTTACATTGTGTTTTTCTGTTAAAATGTGCTTAGCCCATCCAAAAATCTTTCTGTAAGGGGCCTTTTTTAAAGATATCGTAATTTCAAGAGTACCAGCCGATGGCGCTGAACGAGCCGATTTCAATGATATAGTGTAACTCATTTTGCCCAGAAATGTCCCTTACCTTAATTGATACTTCCGGTATCGATATTAGACCTGATCAAAACTAGTGAGAGATTAGGATCAATGTCTATTATAATATTTTCATTCTATACAAATTAGACCGAATTAAATGTGCATAAAATTTCTAAAATAATAAGATTTATACAATGCAATTTTCTTGCCTAAGAGAATGCGTCAATAAAAACCCAATTTGACAGCCGATCAGCTGGCATTTTTGACATTGACACTTCTTCGTGAAAGTGGGTCAAACAAGCGATGCAATGCTAACTGCTAGCAAAAATGGAAAGTTAAAAACTCCATTCCCGTTAGGTCTACTAAAAACAACAAAATCTATGCCAGACATTCTTCAACCTGCATACGGAGCGCGCGTCCACCATGTTAAATATTCTTGACATCATATTTCTCGGGTTGGCCTCCGCGGTAACATTCACCGGTTTTCTCATCAATAATTTCGAAAAACATGTTCCCGCTTTCGTTATAAAGGGGTTCAAGTATGGAAGCTTCGCTTATAAAGGATCGGAAGCCAGCTTCCTGCAGTTGATAGAAGTCCCGAAGTCTTTATACAGACACTTCTACTCGTTTGCTAGTATCTTTGGTACTTTGGCACTTGTGTATACGTTTTTCATATATTATTTAGACCACAGTGTGAACAAATACTTGCGGCTTTTTTTGAGGATATCCCTGGAACAAGATGAGCCTTCAGGTGAGTAATTAAATAGAGTAATAATAATCTGGCTTCATTTTCTAAGCTTGATAGATTTTAAAGCTATTTGTTTTTAATTAAAAGGAATTGGGCATTTAGTCAGGGCACAACAAATAATTCATAATCACTTAAAAGATTATCCTCTTCATCAAATGATGTTTTATTTTTGTCAAATCATAATCAAAATGTTTTATGGTCAATTGATAAGGAATAATAACATGCTATAGTATAACATGTTAATTCATCATTTACAATACCTTATTTCTAAAATTTCAGTGTCAGTGGCAGCGATGACAGTCGTAGTCTCCCTACTTCTGGTGCAATGTTGGAGAAGGTTCTACGAAACACACTTCGTTCAGGTGTTCGCCAAGTCCAGCCGCATGAACCTGAGCCACTATTTAGCTGGCATTGTGCATTACTATGCACTCTTTGTAGCAGCTCTTGGCCAGGCACCTCTATTTTGTGGTAAGTCAAATTATATACTTTTTAAAGAGTGATTGTATTTATGTATTGGTATTTTAATGCAATATTTTATACTAGCTGTGCCAGCGACTTCGTTTGCGTTTCCCCCAGTTTTTTACATATTTTCCATTGTTTCTTTGCTCCTATTAGTCACTCTGTGTTGTAATATAGCCTAAAGCTCTACTCGATAAATGGTGTATACAATACAATTAGAATTTTCAATTCGAACCAGTAGTTCCTGAGACTAGCGCGTTCAAACAAAAAAACAAACAAACAAACTCTTCAGCTTTATAATATTAGTATAGATTAACAAAAACATCAGGCTGCTCAAATGTTTTATTTTTAGAGTTGCAAAGTTAGCCCAGTTGTAGACACATAGAAGCATGTACAGTACATAGGTACTATGCTATATGTATAGTATAAGGATGTTGGCAAGAATAGTGTGACTAGAATTTTAATCATGTGCTTACTTAGTCACACAGAACATTCAAAATCCATGGCATTGTTACATCAATATGTACTGTATGTTATGGGTATGTTCTGGTAGTTATTACATAAATTATATTGCTTTTACATTTTTATTTTCATGATGAACCTACAAAAAGTGGTCAGACACAAATAGGGAGCATATTTTAAAAATGCTCTTGGGTCTTGCCATTTTACTGATACCTAATTCTGATTTGTGTTTTGAAGTACATAATGTGTAAAACTTTGTTAAATGTTTCAAATCTTCACAAATTATATATTTTTTATGTATTGAAACAAAAGCAAGCATACCAATATGGCAAAATAAATTACTTATGAGTCAAATAGGTGTACAATAGTGATGACTGAATGACAATTAAACAACCTTGAACATCATCAGAATTCTAAGGATGACACAAGTGCAATTGTTCGTTGATTAGACATTGTTAAATTATTGCCTTGTGTCCTTTATATGATTTGGACTATATTCATTATAATAGTTGTACTTCAGAGTGGGTTACCTATATTAGTTAGAATTTCATTAAGATTTCACCTTAATTAAATAAAATAAACCTTTAGTTAATGAGTTCTATTATGAGATGACAATGACATTAGAGCAAAAACTCAGTAAAGTATATCCTTATGTGTAAGTGAAAAGACACAATCACAATACTGTGATATAATTTTATTAAAAGTATCTTTGATTAACTCCACTATCAATTTTACAAATACTGTGTATGAAATTAAAATAAAAACATAATATTCTTTTTTTCAAGGTTCTGAAAACAGAGAAACCATTCAGTGGAGTGATGCTGTCACCAAATGGCTGGGGTTACCATGCGCCTGCGTCTTCCTTTGGGCATGGCATGAACAGTACCAGACGAACCTCATATTCGCCAACTTGAGGAAAGACAAGAAGTCAGGGAAGGTGGTGACTGAAGACCATGGAGTACCGCATGGGAGGATGTTCAAATATGTATCCAGTCCTCACAGATTGTGTGAAGTGCTTTTGTATACAGTTCTAATAGTACTGATGCCGACGAAGACCTTCCTTTGTATTTATCTGTGGGTGCTTGCTAACCAGGTATGTTTTAGTTCTTCTTTATTGTAGCTACCACTAAGGAGCTTTATTGCATGTTCATGATAGTCCATATTGCATTAGATAAGATGCTAAATCGTAATCGTCGTTCAAGCCAATCTATGCAAGAATGGTCATTGCTGTGGAGTCATTGTATAACCTTTTTACACTTACGATTAGTTAATCAGACTTAAGAACCATTATTGCCTGAATGCAGAATATTTACTTGAATTAATACAACCAATGTGATTGGGAAAGGCACATACTTCAAGCTATTTTGATTGATTTTAATATATTTTGTGTTCCAGATCCAAACAGCGATTCAGGCGCACGAATGGTATAAGAAGACCTTTAAGAATTACCCTGCCGAGAGAGCTGCTATTTTCCCATTTGTACTATAAATTATGTAATACTATATCCTGCTTGTGACTAGTTATATGTTGGTAACTTACTTGATTAGGTAGTGATATCATTCAAGTTTTGACTAGTTCATCAGTCATTTATTGAAGAAAGGTTTTTGAAATCTGTTTATATGCCTAAAACAGGCTCATTCACATAAATTTCATTATGTATAAGACTGACTTAAAAATAGAGGCTACGAAAAAGTGGAGTTTTAAATTATTAAATGGGGCCAATAATGTCAAGAATGTAGTAATTATTTGTTAAGTGTAAATAATATAAGTCATCATCAAATATTTAAAGGTTAAAAAATTACACCATTTTATTAATCAAGTTCACTTTTATTTATGTCAATATTAACTATGGATAAATTACATAATATTGCATCACACATCACACCATGAATTGCACTCACAAAGCAACACCCCACTCTTATTTAAATAGGAAACTGAAACAAAAGAAAATACACAGTTTAAATCAAATCATATAGTTGTAGGGTATCTTGCCTAGTTATAATTTTTGTTTTTTGACATTAATTTCTACAGGAAATATAAAGTCTAGCTTTCACAGCTCATGATATAGTCTCTGTCACCAGACTGCAGTTCCCATTTTTTTATCTTTGGATTATGGAACCCTTCAAACATTTCTTTTGTGTTTCGCTTACATACAAGTACAAATACTGCTTAGTACACTGCTAACGATAGGGGTGAAAGCCATCCGCTTCCTCCCAAGTCCCATTATGATGACGAGGCTACTCCAAGCCATCATCGCATGTCAATTAGGAAAAAAAACTGCTACTGACAGACAAAAAAGTACTCTTAGCAATAGGATCCTTCTTTTACCTTTTGGGTCAGAAACTTAAAAACTATGGATGGTCTTCTACTAACAAACATCACTTCACTACTCGGTAATAGCATGTTCCGGATAATTTGAGCCCTAAATCTACGTCCGAATTAGGGATCGTGCCAGCCGAGGTTCTCATCATCATCAACCCATATACGTCCCCACTGCTGGGGCACGAGCCTACCGTAAACTAGGGCGATCCCTTAGTCAACCACCCTGGCCACTATGTTTCCCTTCACCATTAAAGCGTAGAATAATCATACATTATGAATTTCAAATTTGAAAAACACTGTGGTACGTGGCAGGGTTTAAAGTTTAAACTGGCGACCCCTCGCATGGCAAGCAACGACCCTAACCATTCGGCCATCGACGCGTTTTTTATACGGGCCTACCCTTAACTAGGACGATCAGGCAACCACCCTGGTTAGTCGTATTTCTTCATAGGTTTCCTCGCAATGTTTTACCTTCACCATTACTGATAGCTGTGGTTCTCGCCTTCTAGTGAACATTGCTTAAAAGTACTAGGAGTGAAGATACCAACCTATAAGGGTACCCCTGCGTCTTCGCCCTGAAGACTGATAGCAGCAGAGAGAAGAACACACAGACCAGCACCAAGCCTACAACGGATTGGAAGCGACGCCGCTTGCCCTCCGCCGCTGACCGCGCCGCGTCTGACTTCACACCTCCCGCCGCTTCAATCATGAGGATCATGCCTACTACCACTGCACCGTCTGATGTTGGGATAAGGATGGTTATTGGATTCAAACAGTTAGGGGTGAGAGCCATCCGCTCGCCCGCAAGCCCGGTGATGATGACAAGGCTCCTCCAAGCCATCATCGTTAGTCAGTTAGGAAAAAAAAAAAAAAAAAACAAAAAGAGGATTCAAACAGTTACACAGATGATGACAGACAGCAGTCTTTGGTTAAGCAGTATGGTACTAATGAGCTCCCGATATTTCGGCACTGTTGCAAGCGCCATGATCACGGGTCACAGTTCACCCGTGATCATGGCGCTTCCTACAGTGCCGAAATATCGGGAGCTCATCTAAACAAAACAACACGGTAAATATCCAGGACATTTTGAGTTTCTAATTTCGTGTAACCATGACAGTTTAAAATTATATATTTTATGGTACTATTTTGATATAGTTGGATGGTCTGCTCGAACACAAAAGCACTGTTGAAATAGAATATCAGGATAACTCGACGAGATATTACAGTTTTAAATAGCACATTATTTGGGCGAGTTTAAAAACGCTCCATGTAATTGTCTACAAAATTATGACATCAAATGTCTATATTTTGTATGTGGTGCCTAGGAAGTTTGTTCGGCAGGTTCATCAAAAGTTGCGGTTATGGATATGTTTTCACAATGAAAGAGGTTACTAATTTATAAGATGACAACGAAATTTCAAACGATTTCCACACTTTTGCCCGAACAACTTTATATGTCTGGTGTCTCATTTCACCAACAATTTAAGTTTCGATTTCATTAATAATATTGATTTACTTCAACCTTATTGCTAATCATAAAAATGGCACAACAACCCCAGTCAAATACCCTGTTACCCTTAGGTATAAAACAAAGTCGTCTGTTCTCTTTGCTTGCTTAAATCTTTGAAACTACCTAACCTTGCCTGGTATTAGATTATTCAAACACCTTTAAATTTTTCAAAAGGATACTCAAAATGGCCACGATGTAGCTCTCCAATACAAATTGTCCATGTGAACCACCATTGATGTAAACCGGCCCATTCTTCGTCCTATGGAAGAAGGGAGGTCCTCTGATCTGGTTCCACATCTGTCCAGACACCATAGCGAAGCAGAAGAACACAGCGGCGACGGCCCACATCTGCTTATTGTAGAGGAACTCCAGGTTGTTCCTTCGGAGGTACAGGAATCCAGCAACTAACAGGAACAGAGTGCCGAACGCTACAGCGCCCGAGTAGTTGGGCGGACGGAATATCCTTATCTGGAAACAGTAGATGTTTCTATCAATAGTTTTACTTATTTATTTTATTTTGAGTTGCTGGTAATACGTACAAATATCGACTCTATTCCCATAACTGTAACCTAGTCTATAGTCAAATACACAATAAACTCAACAAAATTCCATAAACAAGTAGATTGAAAATTTTATAACACTTATCTTTTATAACACCAATATAGGTAATCAAAAAAACTAATTAAAATCTGGTATAAAATCCAATTTTATTACAAACCATAACCTTTGACAATAAAAACAATATAGACTGTTTTGACACTTTCATAAAATGTAAATCTGTATAAAATGTTACATACCACATGAATTAATTATCATCAGCCCATATACTCCCCATATACATCCCCACTGCAGGGCATGGGCCTACCCTAAACTAGGGTGATCAGGCCTTAGTCACAAATTAATGAATCAATTTCCATGAGCCTATGTAATGCAAGCCTAAATAAATAGGTGCTCTATATCTCATGAACAGGCTTTCTCACAAATGTAAAATATACATATATTCGCACCTCCATTCAAATAGTGTCACAACTCAAAAAACCAAATTTAGGAGAAAAATGCATTTGAAAGAAATTTACGCTTTCATATTGGACGATCTAAATGATGGATTTTTTTAAAATTTATTTTGAGTTGTGACAGTATTCGAACGGAGGTGCGATATGATATTAATGGCATATCCTTAAATACATATGATCCTTAAATGTAATGTATATGACTGGCTCAGCGGAATAGTGGTTAGTGACCTTGGCTGGCGGTTCCAAGAGTCATAGGTTCAATTCCCACTTGGGACAAATATTTGTGTAATGAACACCAGTGTTTGTTCCACATCTGGGTGTAATTATGTATTTTAGTATGTATTTATAAATATGTATGTATGTATATCAGTCTCTGATGCCCGTATTACAAGCTTTGCTTAGTTAGGGGTTAGATTACTGTGTGTAGAAATGTCCCAGTTATTTATTTTTATTTCTTTTATTCTGTCCGTGACATAAAACCCACCTGCATATCAGTCCTGTCTTGGATCCACTTGGCAATAGCCTCAGCATGGATGCCTGCTCGCTCAAAGTCCATAGAGTCAGCTGGCTTAGGCTTACCCTTTGCAGGGAAGTGCATTATCACTGGAGCTGTGTTGAGACGCAACTGGAATTATTATTAAAAAAATCATTATGGATAAGAATATGGATCTAAATGTTACCTTCCCAAAATCCAATGGGATTTTTAACAATTGACACAGTTTACAACATTTTTTACCTACTGCTATCAACCATTTGTAAACCTTTTTGAGGGTTATGGACCATAACTTTTAGGGTGTGTATATTTTCAGCTCACTTATTTTAAAAGGTTTTATTCTGCCTACCCTGCTTATAAATAATGGAAAACCACATGAGTAGTGAGATGTAATAAAGAAAAATCCTGAGGGAACTTTAAATTTTCAGACCTATTGATAGGTACTACCACTTCAGAGGGGTAAGTAGTAGAACTGAGAATACTTACAAATAACAAAATATATCAGTATACTTGCCATTTGGAAGACATCGGAACCCTCATCAAAATCTACCATTCCGAAGAACAGTTTGTTGTTATAGGCCTGCGAGAACCTGAACGAGTTAGCCACGATCATGTACTCGTCGTATACGTGCTGGCAAATGGCACAGCGGCGTGCAGGAGCCATGGCCGTGAACATCACTACGAACGAGTAGTCTCTTGGTGCAGACTTCACGTAGTCTTTAAACTTATTGAAGTTCAACGATATAATTGGCTTCTTAGCCGTCAAGTCCGTCAGCTGCTGCACTTTCTCCTCCAGCTGAAAACAAAAGCCATTTACAAAAATTAAGCCAGCATAAAAGCCGGTTGCTTCTACCAACTTCGTCAACCAATCTTACCCCTTTGGCGCGAGTCTGTGCATCGCCTTGGTAGTACGTTAGAAGCACGATGAAACATAGTAATGCTTTGTATTTCATTTTGATATCTAAATTAAATATTCGAGATCATAGGAGAGAATTTATCATCGAAGCCAGTACGACATCGACGTAGACAACGCAAGCAAACGTCACTGTCAAAAAATAACAATGACGTGTACTTAACATTTACAAAGTTTGTTATTTTTTGTAGTCTATGGATTAGAAGGGCTACTCTTAAATATTGTGGAATAAATCCAGCACAATGAAACATTGTCTATGGACAAGCACCAAGTCCAAGATCACGAGTAGTGTTTTTTTTTCTGATAAGGATAACTCGGAACGGAATCGGAGGTATATGATGTTGCCCCACCCCCACGTGCCTTGAAAAGCATGTGTGCATGGTCTTTGGTCGTGCGCCTGATACCCCCCTCTCCTCCCTTCCATTCTCCTCTTATAGGATTATCCTCATACTATGATGAGAATGAGAACAGTGACGCCCCATTCACACGGCAGTCCAGTGTTTTTACAGGATCTCGTTTGATAGCGATCCGTTTCATCCTTCCCACCCCTCAGCAGTGCCGGATTAGCCATATAGCAGGAGTAGCAAATGCTTCGGGCCCCGCGCATTGGGGGGGCCCCGCGCCGCCGCGCTCCAACTCCTATCTGATCGTAAAAAAAAAAATATTTAGATAGGAACCTAAAAATAATTTGCATGACTTAAGCGTGAAGCGCTTAGGCTATGCTTTACTCCCATCTAAAAATATAAAACTCGATTTCGTCACGTTATATTTTATCTGAAATTAAACCCCATTTCTACCCTTCAAGCGGCCAGATTTTCATTTTTTTATATAGGTATACATTTATTTTGCGAGTTTACGTAGAATGGAACTTACTACATTCCATTCTACGTATACGAACTGCATTGGTATTTTTTAAAAATGTCCTATTACATTAAATTAAACTGAACGATACTGTTTGGTATTTAAAAGTATAAAAATATTTAGTTTACTATTTTTCCTAATGACGCCGCAATAAAATGAAAAAAATGTGCAATAAAATTATTTTCGTTTGTCAAACGTAAAGTGCGTGATTCAGAACACAATGAAGTGTCACAGGGATCATCTTAGCTGAAAAAGAGTATAGTAACGGTAGATTAAGAGCAAGGTGTTTCAGAGTCTCAAGTAAAAAGGCGGGTAATTTAAACATGAACTATTCAAATTATAAACAAAAAGTTATTCAATTAAAAATTACACATTTTATGTGTTCGTCGACATTTAATTTCCTTGAATATCTTTACTATAAAATAAGTGCTTAAGGTATGCATATTTGGATATGAAACATATTATTATATAAACATATTTTCAACATTAAAACGTATTAAAAATGAATTAAGGAACACGATGGGCCAAGAACGTCTTAATCATCTCACTTTGTTGAATATAGAGCATGATTTGCTTAAAGAAGTCGATATTGAAAGTGTTATCTCTAAATTTGCCCATATTAAATCCAGAAAAGTTTATTTGTAACAATTTTGTTTTATTTAATACCCTAAACTTGTGAACCTAAAGCAAAGCAAGGGCCCCTTGACAGAATTTGCTACAGGCCCCGCGCTGGCTTAATCCGGCACTGCCTCTCAGTTAATTGATTTGATCTTATCATGGCAGATAAGCCACCACATTAGGTTTTTATCATATCAGGGAAATCGTGAGTAGTCCCTATCCCCTCCCCTAACTGTTTTTAGAGCTATTTGCAACCTGGTTTCTGTATGCATCAGGATGACGGGTGTACCTTTAAAATCGGGGATTCTATATACATAAAAACAATGTGCTAGCAATGTGAGATATGTGCGTAAAATTTCAAGCAATGTGCTTTTATAAAACTGACCGGCTATCCTCTTTACCCAATTCGTTCTCACACTTGGTGCTGGTTCGATAAGACAGGGAAGGTAAGTAGGTAGGTAGGTACCTACTTTGAAAATGTGAAAGTTGTGCATGTAATAAAATAAATATAGGTAATAAATGCCTAATCAAAAATAAACTTATCAAAATTATGAATGAAAGGACAATTAGGATAGGTAGGTGGTATGTGTGTGTGCTTTATAAAAATGTAAAGTAGGGAGGCACTGTGGGCAGTTATACCTATTTGCATCATCTTGTGTTCTAAAAAAAGAAAAAATTCTAATAAACTAAAATTTTGTGTAATAAAATTAATTTAGTTAAAAAAATGAATAAACTTGGATTCAACAGAAACACTGGATTTATAATTTACAGTAGTTGTTTTCAAAATATTTTATTAACACAATTCATTCAATAACACCAAAGATTATAACATTCTCTAACATGAAACCTAAAATAAAATACAATTTTACCTAGATGTATTTACTTACCAATTTATAATAATCATTCAAACATCATTTCGACTATGAGGTATACAGAATAAATATATTTGAAATATTTCACATAATAAGTCGTCAGAAATGTATTATTATTATATTATATTATTAGATAATTTGAATACGACAGTGTCATATAAATATGACGAAAGCACCTGCCTAAGCTGCCTTCCTAAGTTTATTTAATACTCGTTCGTAATTTGTGTAGATAGTATAGGAAAATAAAACACACAGAAAAATCAAGTAGAAACAAAATAATATGGAATGTACAAATCATGTTTATTTACTGATTCCTGGCAATACAATTTTTGTGACTCGCTTTTGAATTTATCTCAGTGGTCACTCAAGAGAGAATAAGTGTTTACAGGCCCGTAACAGTACAATAGGATACATACATCCACTATAACACTGAAAGCTATATAGCAGTAGATAGACATAAGCCAGGTTTAACCTTAACTTCTCAGCAATAGAATATCGGTACATAGTACCCGGGGGTTTTAACGGTTCATAAATTATTTTAAGATAACTTGTTTGGACTTAAATTTCTACTCTAACTGTACATTAGTTTCGCCTTACGCTAAAATAATCTAAAAGTGATATCGTCAGATGGTATGAATCGTTCGCGAGGGATGGAACGCGCAAATTAATTCTGATATGTCGATAGGTGGAACGAGCTCCCCCTGTCACCGAAACAAAACACGTCGGTAATAAATTAACATTAAAATAACGCAGTCATCGCGCGGTAGCGTCGGTACATGATTGGGATTCGAACAATGTGATCTTTATAAAATTGAAATAGAAAAAATGATTTATACAAGTCGCGGCTCGGGGCGCGGCGCGGCCGCAGCATCGAGGCTGCGCCGGGCGGAGCTTTGCGACAACATAAACAACGCTCAAGTACTCAACAAGTTCACTATACAAGAAGGTGGAGTGCTCCGAGACTCTAGGCGAACGCTACCGCCGACGACTCCTATTGCGCGACACTTTTTTTTTTTTTTATAAAGAGGCTAACAAGATGACCTCACTCCACCTGATGGTAAGCGGTAGTGAGATCCAAATATGAGGTCGACAGGCACAATAGACCATATTGAGCCTGTCGCACTCACCCTGAAAGCCGTGAAAAAGGAGACCACTGCTGTGGCAACAACGAACACTGAGCAGAAAGATCTGGCGTAGAGACTCGGAGCACGGGCGACGGGAGACGAGTGTGCTCAGCAGATTTACTGTTTCGTGTACAGGTAGATGGCGACGATGAGACCGTATAGACCCAACACTTCGGCGAAAATGAGGATAAGGATCATTCCGACGAATAACCTGGGCTGTTGCGCGGTACCGCGGACGCCGGCATCACCCACGATGCCTATGGCGAAGCCGGCCGCCAGACCCGAGAACCCTACGGCGAGACCCGCCCCCAAGTGGATGAATCCTCTGGAAACAAAAGAAAACGCTTGGTCAATAAAGTTCAATACTAAAGAGACAACATTAACTCTTTATAGCATCATCTTTTACATATATGGCATAAGTTTAATTATAAATTACCTAACATAAGGTAAACCATTTAAATATTATATCATAGGGTAATTTTCATCCAATAAATCTATTGTATTTATCCTGTATTTCATAACCAGCAGTGACGGAAGGAGTGAAGGAACTATGCATGCTGTATGGCAAAGTTCCATATTTCTGTCCTATATAAATTGCTTCACACAATTATTCATTGAGATGATAATAAATAACGTGAATAACTGATGCTTGCTCACTTAACGGAAGTTGGTTCATGCCCAAGTTAGAACACACAAAAAGAAGGATAATAGTGCAATATAATCTTGGGACGGCTGCCAAGAAAAGCAAAACATACTTTTATTAGTCCACTGTAATACATTGGGATCATCCTATAACCACCTAATGGATATTTGCAAAAGTCACTTTAATATCCTTATCTAACGTGATTGACGTCATCATTTGACGTATAGGACTAAGCTGAGATAGTACGAAAATATATTTAACAGTAACGCGACTTTCATCTATATGACCATCATAATATAAAGTTCATGAAACTTTACTATGAGAAATTTTATTTAAACAAGTGTTCCATTATAAATGTAGTTAAGAACCTATTTCAAAACTTTAATGTTTTGTTGCAATAATAAAATAGGCCATCCAATTATTAAGGTAGAAATAACTAGTGATAAAGTTTCCAACACTATTTTCCTTAGACCTTGATTAGTCATTGTTTCATAGATTACAGAAGAAATACAATGAATTAGGAAGCTGTAAATATTCACAAATGAAGCAGAACAAATTCATGAAAACCAATTGTAAATAATCACATCCTATTTTACAAGATTTTTTATGCTTTAACAAGAAAAACAATGTCCTTACTAGAGTCAAATCAATTGTCAGATGTTGACCTCGAAAATGTTAACAAGTTAACTAAAAAGCAGTTTAAAAAAAAACAGAACAGGCTAATCAAGATCATTGTCTTCTTTGCCTAGACTTAATCTGTGTCAGTCATTTCCTAATTACATATGACATAATTAATGTCTGCAGTATGATGCCAAAAGGTTCATTCACTCCTCACCATGTGCTTATTAATATAATGGTCTTTGGAATTATATTATCACATGCAAACTGAAAACATGAAAGCATTTTGTTGGCTATAAATAGGCAATATGAAAATGGGTGTGACCACTTTTCATGCTATTTATTATAGTTGACATTCGGGCATAATATTTTTTTCAGTATATAAGCTGATATCAAGGTCGCAACATTATGGTGATTTATGTCTACAGTTATGAGCAAACCATTACTATGTGTAGCTTTATGCATATGGCATGTGAATCATAATCTTTCTGTTACACAGAGATGACATAAATACAGAAATATTTGCTGCAAATAAGCCATATCAATAAATACATAAGCATTGTATTTGAAAACCCTCATAAATGATGTCAAGTGAATTACTGAAATGTGTATATCTTTCATGCAAGGCACCTAAGTAAATTGAAGTGTGATGGTTCACTAGTCCCACTTTGATTGGAGGAAAAATGAAGTCCAATATAGGAGTGATCAATACTGTTAATTGCTGCCCTAATATGTTTGAAATAAGGTCAACCTATGTACTTTCAATCCCTTCCAAATATTCACTTCAGTAAGGGTTAAATAAATAGCACAATTACTTTGTTTTAATACTTTTATAAAGTTTAGCCTTGTGCTATTTGAAATAATTATCTGGGATTTCCTTGTCTAGATTCTTCATGCTGCATAACTAGTTTGAAAACTTGATATCCCATGTCTTTTCTACCATGTTTAAATGCTAAACATAATAAAAAAACCACAATTTACCTGTATAGGGGGTAGTTGGCTGGAGCATCCAGGGAACCAGCAATAAGTACAGCCACGACCAGACCGTAGATGGCGATAATACCCGCCATGACAACGGGGATGATGGACTTCATGATCAGCTCGGGCCGCATCACCGACATGGCTGCGATACCCGTGCCTGACTTGGCCGTGCCATAGGCGGCTCCCAGCGCTGGAAAATACAAAGTGGTACTGATAAGTTAATGTACTTTATAATGTTTAGTTTATAGTTTGATTTAATTCCCTGTCGTTTTAACAGGAATTCTTAGTGGCCTATAAAAGATAGATATTTTTATAAAGATTCATTGCAAAAACATCTCATCATAGTAAATTAAACATTTCTTTGGGAAAAGGATCCTGATCACATTAAACTTGTGATTAGGAAGGGAGTAAAATCGAAAGTGAAACCAGTTTATTTAGCCAAAGTAGGTATTCCAATTTGTATGAAGTTATGGACTAATGATGTATTATGAATGGTTAAATATTAGGTATGGCCATGTAATGTTGCTAACTTCTCCTCATGATTTCAAATGGAATTCTCACTTAAGTCATATCATAAGTAAGTATGTAAGATTCTAAAACAAACTTAATAAAGAATTTGGATTATGCAACAGACTCCAGAAATACTGTTCTAGGTTTAGATGCTTCATGACATTTGTTAAATTAACTAAATGTGAGCAGTATGTACTCAGTAATTGATACAGTATGATGATAAACTGTGAAAATAGTAGTATTGAGACCACTCATATAAATGTGTTTCACATTAATGGGCTTAAGGTATGGATTAAAATGTATTGTCCTGAAGTCTACTCAAGTACTTTAGCAAGTACTTGGTTGAAATCACATGATGTATGGATCTACCCACAAGATAAGACATGACCATTGTATTGATTAAAAAAACTACTGTTTTGTTTCTGATTTAATTATTCATGCCTTCAAGATCATCAGCAATGTTAGAATTAAGGAAGTTTATATAAGGTTTAAGTTATGTCCAGACCTCATGATCATAACTTGACAGCTGACTTGATCACATGACAATAATTTGGATCATGTGATATCAAATAATATGATTCATATCAAGTCTTTTGGGGGTATTCCTAAACCTTATGAGACAGATCATCACATTGATGACTGATCATATGGTTTGGTTGTGGTATTGCAGTGTACCTAAAGAATTTTCATTAGTATTATCATGAAGTAGGTATATCAATAACATGTCATTATTCATTCATGGAAATCACAAATCAAGCTCATAGTAGGTTAGTAGTATCTAGCAATGGTCATTGATTTTAACCGCCCACCATGGAAGCTAATGGATTTCCCAAGTCGATTACTACTATGTACATGTATGAATGACTCATAGTATGTTTCCAGACATGCCTAGGAAGTCAAATTATGATTTAGGCGAGATCATTATCCCATATTTCTGTAATAAGGACATGTAATTAGGCCTCTTTGTTGCCTGAAGCCACAGACAGTAATGCCAACCTACATTATCAATTTATCAACCAGTCACATGATTACATTGTTCAAAAACATTTTCTAAGGAACAAAAAACGTCCCTGTGCCATATTTCATCCGCCCATTCCATTAAATTCTCCATTGATCATCTCCGCCATCAAATCCCGAATATGATTCCGTCCTATATATCTATGTATGTCAAGACACGAACCACAAGGTGCGGCTACAACTATATTTAGGACGCCTAAAATAACATAACCAGACAGATTTTACGTTACTCAGAATCATCCGTGCATCATTTCGTACACAAGACACCAATTTCAGGTACAATCTACGAGATGAAAGTACAAATTTCGGGAAATCGATATCGAATCAGACAGCCATTTCAATCAGTAGAAGGCACATACCGCTAAAGATGATAGCAGACGCTGCTCCCATAACTCCAAAGAAGGGTCCATAGATAGGGTTATCCGCGGCCATTTTGAACTTGAAATGTGGGAGTATTTACAGGTCCCAAAAACTGTGATGACTATCTGCACACACTCACTCCACGGAACTACTTCAGAACAGACAAATATGGCCCAAGCTTTGCAAACTCGATAGAATGGGTCATATGACGATTGATGTTCAAGGCAGTGCTAGATATGACCTAAGTTCTGATTGGTTTTCAGTCGTCACTTCCGAAATGCGCAACCAATCCCGAGCTTAGGAATCCGCAGCGATATGACGTTCATCATTGATGTGGATCGCTGGCCAGCAGTTCTGTACCGCGCATGTACTGTTCTACAGTTGACATACTTTTTATTTCGATTTTTAGTAATTAAGAAGACATAATTAAGTATTTTAAGTACGCAAAGAAATAAAAAATTATTATTTAAATACAATTAATATGAAATAAGAATATTATTTGTTGTTGTAAAGTGAAAAACAATTAAGAGTTTATGTTATGACTTCCTTTAAGTGTGGTTCAAAAATTAATTCAAAGAATATGGTAGTAATAGACAACATTTTTGTAACCATTTTTTGAAGATTATGGTAGAAATCCCCAAATTACATTTTAAATTGGGTTGTTCGTCGTTGCCAAGCAGGACAATTAGCACGTACCACAGTGTTTTCCAAATTTTAAATTTATATGTACTATTTTATTCAACGCCTTAACGGAAAACATCGTGAGGAAACCTGCACACCTACGAAAAAATTCTTAAGTTGTGTAGTCAACCAACCCGCACTTGGCCAGCCAAGGCCTTATTTGGGCTAATATGGGCTGATGATGATGATGATGATGTCAGTAATATATTAAGTTTATTATGGAAAAAATATTAAAAGGTATTAGGGGCCGTTCAAGTATTACGTAAGCACTATGGGGGGGCGGGGGGGTCTTTGCTCTGCTTATTTTGGATGACATGGGGGGTGGGGGAGTCTAGATGATGATTACGTCATCGATAATTATTTTCTTTTTAACACAAATGGCAACCCTCACATTCTGTTTGCTTGAAAACGAAATATATTTTCGGGGAATTACCTACAAATTAATGCATACGTTTAGTAGGGTTGCCGAGCTGTTACAAAAAAATCGAACCGGTGCCTTGAAGATCGATTCGAAAAAGAAAACGATGACATAAGATAGATCTATTAAAAATCGATCTCGATTCTCGTACGAAAAATTTTATTACACTAAGGAAGTTATAAAACGATAATAATCATTATAATGCTTTACATAAAAAACAAATTTAGCTAAAAGTAAAGGATCATTATACACAATATTGATATTTAAGCATTTGTATCGAGAATATCAATAAAGATTCAACATCCTGCTTCGTTTCTTTGAAGTCGGTTAAAAATCGAAGATCGGGTTAATAAAGATCGATCTGCGATCATCGTCATCGACATCCCTAACGTTTAGGCACTTGTTTTAGAACCGAGTAGTCGGGGCAGAACCAGAACATACTTAAAATCCAAATGATCCTCATGATCATCAAAATAGAACTAGTACTGCCCATAAACTCAGAGCGCTGAAATTTGGTACAGAGTTTAATTAGGGTTTGATACTGGTTTTGTACCCTTGTGTTCCCTTCAACGGCAACGGCGGCAACACTAAATAAAATAATGAAGAAATCGCAGTAAGGAACCTTAGACTTGGCACGATTTTGTCTAGATTTCATTACTTTTTAGAGATGAGCAAGCTGCTCCATCGAGACTTGGCTAGTTTTTTTACAGAATGTTTTTGGTGGGATTATTTTGTCTAACTAAATTTCCCCTTTAAGTGTATAGTTTTATTTGGATACTACAGCGAGTAGATAGACGTATTGTAAGTATAGCCAAGCAAGAGCAGCAATCCAATGTCATCCAAAACCTGGACTCATGGATTCGGGTTTCATGGACTGAAGACTGTTAATTTTAATTCAATGTGAACCAAATTTTTTTAATAAGTTTGTTATGTTTGTAAGATTATAATATTGTTTTCCCTTAATCTATGCTGAATACCTTATCAGTAAAATATAATATCAGAATCTATCCAAAGTCTAATTTCTTATTTTACAAATTATAATTTAAAAAAAATCTAAAATGTTTACGTCAGCATGGGGGGAGGGGGTAAGAGCTTTGCTTACTTTTGCTGACAAGGGGGGTGGGGAGGTGAATAATTATAATAAATCTGCTTACGTGATACTTGAACGTCCCCTTATTATGAAACAGAGCATCTGTTCTGCGGCTTTGGTGGCTCCTCCAGTTTTTCTCCAATTGCCTTATATGGTGTAACCCTACCGGTCTGCTCCGACTTTAAGTACTTAGGCTCACTTTTCCAAAACGACGGCAATATTGATCGAGACGTTAAGAATAGAATGAATGACTGACTGACTGACTGGCTCTGTGAAACAGTGGCTAGTGACTCAAGTTCATAACCTACGGTTCCAAGAGTCGTGGGTTCGATTCCCACTCGGGACAAATATTTGTGTGACGAACATCGGTGTTTGTTCCGTGTCTGGGTGTATTATTAAATATATTTAAGTTTATTTGTGTATCCACTGTTGATTCTGATATCCGTGAAATTGAAATTGAAATTGAAATAATTTTATTTGCAAGAAATATGGTTACATACAAGTTGTTACAAATTTATAGTATACAGATCAGCATATTTCACCAACATAGGCATGCAAAATATATTAACAATAAATGAGAATGAAATCCTCATAAATCAGTTGTTACAGAACATAAACTAACTTAGAAACTAACATACTAACAAAACAATTTTCAGAGATCCAGTCTATTATTATTACATTTAAAGTATTCTTCTAATGAATAAAAGTTTTTTTCACTGAGCCACTTGTGAAATTTAATTTTGAACAAATTTTTCGGCAAACATTTAAGATCTTTTGGTATATTATTAAAAATTTTTATGCACATAGCATCACATTGTCGAAGATAGTGGCTTAGGTTTGGATTAGTATTATACATTAATTTGTAAGGATCTCGTGATGGTCTAGATGTCTGGCTATTATGTATTTTAAAAAAATTTAAGTTATTTTTTACAAAATTGGCTATTTCAGAGATGTAAATGCAAGGAAAAGGCAAAATGCCAAGGGACTTAAATAGTGGCCTGCAGGATTCTCTAGGACTTTTATTACACATTGCACGGATACACTTTTTTTGGGCCAAAAATAATTTATCTGAGTCTACTGAATTGCCCCATATCAAAATTCCGTACTTTAATATTGAGGATACATATCCATGGTATGCAGTAAGAGTAGTAGCCATCGATGAGGTGTAACGAAGCCTTCGTAGAACATAAACATATCTGTTAATTTTGTCTCTAACTACATCTATATGTTTTTTCCAATCACATTTATCATCTATTTCAACCCCTAAAAATTTTGTGTGTGTAGTTTCCTCTAAAGTGTGACCTTTGAAGTTTATATCAAGTTTAATTTTATTTTGTTTATGAGTTCCAAATTGTATAAATTTTGTTTTACTTAGGTTAACTGTTAAATTATTACGTTCAAGCCAATTAATTATTGCAACTATAGTGTTTTTTATGTCGTTTTCAAAGTTGATTTTATTATTCTTATAGGGTATTATGACAGACACATCATCAGCGAAAAGTATACATTTATGGGGTGTTACTGTAGGAAGGTCGTTTATATACAGCAAAAATAAGATGGGTCCCAGTACACTTCCCTGGGGCACCCCATATGAATTAATTTTGAATTGTGAGCGGTTTAATATAGTGTTACAATTTTCGTCCATGCTTTTTATTTCTACTGCTTGTTTTCTATCAGTTAAAAATGATTTGATCCATCTTAAGGCTACACCTCTTATTCCTAAATTATTTAATTTCGATATTAGTATATTATGTGAAACATTATCAAATGCACGGGTCATGTCAAAAAATACTGTAGCTAGTGGTATTTTTGAATTAATTTTTTCAGTTATTTCTCGTATTAGTTGATAGATAGCCGTAGTCGTAGATTTATCTTTTTGGAATCCAAATTGTTCTGGTCTTATTATAGAATATTTTAGGCAAAATTTCATTAGTCTGTTTTTCATGGCTTTTTCAAAAACTTTAGAAAGTATGGGCGGCAAAGTAATTGGACGATAGTTTTCAATTTGTGCTTTATCACCTCTTTTGTGTAGTGGTTTTACAATTGATTTTTTTAGTATCTCTGGAAATTGACCCTTTTCAAAGGATAGGTTTATCAGGTAAGTGAGAGGTGGCGCGAGGTCTTCTTCATTGAGTTTAATCACTTTTGTGCATATGTCATCAAAACCGGTGGCGTTGGTATTTTTTAGAGTACGAATTATCGATCTTACTTCACTAATATGAAATGGTTCTATGAATAATGAATTGGATATACATAAATTATTAGTATTTATACATCTTTTTTTATTTTTGTTTGACAAATCAATTAGGAATTTATTAAATGCATTTGCGATTTGTTTACCTCCTTTTATGTGTTCACCGTTGATTATTATATCTTTAATGAAATCCTCTGTGTTGTTGTTATTCGAGTTGTCTTTAATAATACGCCATGCTGTTTTACATTTATTTTTTGCGTTTGTAATTAACTTATTATTATATATTTTTTGTGAGACATGTAAGCAACGTTTTAGAATCTTTGAGTACCTTTTGTAATGTTTTTTTGTTTCCAATGATTTTTCTTTATAATATATATATCTTAATGTTCTTTTAGTTTTACAACTTTTTACTAGACCTCGTGTTATCCATTTTGGTTTTTTATAGGTATTATTTGTTATTTTTATTTTCTTTATTGGAAAACAGAGATTGTACAATGTTTGCAGCGTTGAGTGGAAAGAGTTCATAGCTTTATTTATATCAGATTCATTATATATATCTGTAAAAGATAATCTTTTTAAGTGGCTTTTAAATATAAGTTGATTATTTTTATGATAATTCCGTAAAAATATATATTGTTTATGGGCTTCTAAGGGTTCTCCAATTGTTGGGAATTGAATTGTTTGGGCTGTATTATGATCTGATAAATATAATTGAAGCAGTTCAACAGTAGGGTTTTCAACGTTACTAATTATATGATCAATACACGCATTTTGTCTTGTCGGTTGTTCTATTTGTAAATTCAGTTTATAGTTTTTTAAGAGATCGGTTAGTTCTTTACTATTTTTTGATAACTTGAGTGTATTTATATTAAAATCACCTGCTAAAATAATACGTGTTTTGCAATTTTTTGTGTATTTGTGAAGAACATCGTCTAGTTTCCCTAAAAATATATTTACATTAGAATTTGGTGTTCTATACAAACATATAATAACTATAGGGTATTTTAAACCTAATAAGCGGATTCCACAGCATTCGAATGTAAAATCTTGGGAGTATTGTTTAAGGTCTTGTAATAGTTGGTATTTAAGTCCCTTTCTTATTAGAATACATACACCTCCTCTGTTTTTTCCATTACTTCTACTGTAATTTGCAGCGACATCATAACCAGTTATATTTATACAACATTCACTACCTATTCTTATAAAAGTTTCGGATAAACAAATTATATCAGGTTTATACTCCTGTAGTCCAGATATAGTTACCTCAACAATGTCGCGTTTAGATAAGAATCCCGCTATATTCTGATGCATTAATTTAAGTTTGTGCTGTTTTTGATTAGTCTCGAAAAAACTCGTTACCATTATTGAAGTCTGTCTGTGTTACATTGTAATTTTTAATGCATACTTTATTTGAAGTTTTGTGTTCCATTATGTTAAATATTAAATTATATAAATCAGAAAGTATAACTCTATAACCATAATTATTTACATCACCGGTTTTCTTGAAAAAATAGCTGTGCGAATATTCTAAATTTTTGTTGCAGTCTAATATATAAGCATACTTGTGGGATTCATTATCTAAGTATAATAAGTTATTGAATAACACAAGTGCTTAAGCTACTTACCACGGGATCAGATCAATGTATATGATGTTGTGCATAATAAATTAATTAAATTAATGTTGGATGGATGAAGTGGCGACAGGTCTCGGGAACAAATTGTGGCCCACAAATGCCCCTTAAACTTAAGGGGAAAATTTACAAAACGGTCATCAGACCTGTCGCGATGTATGGATCAGAGTGCTTTATTGGCGGAGTTTTTAATTAGCCACCTCTCGCAGGCCTTAATCACTCGGTCGTCGACGCTAAACATTTTGTTATATTCAAAATCAAAATTATTATTTTCATTTCAAATTAAAATATTTTCAACAAAAAATTCATTAGTGGTAGAAAATTTAAACAACAGCGGGCTGTCCAAAAAGTATTTCACCTATATTTTTCGCGGGAATTTCAAACAAAAAGCTTATACGAGAGGTAAAATTAAAAATGTACGCGGGCAAATAAATATTTCGAAAAAATTTAAGATATTTTACTTAATTATTTATGAAACTTATTATAATAATACGATACGAAGTCTAGTTATTGATATTTACTATATTATTAATCTATGAATTGCAAATTCTATAAATTTAAATATTTTAAGCAATAACTATAAAACAATGTTAAGAATTGGTAATTATTTTTGCTTGTTATAATGTCAAAACTATTAAATTTATCTCGTCATAAGATGTAACTAGTTACGTTTGTATTAAGTATTGTAAAAGAGCGAGCTCTCATCGTTTGTACGGGGTTTTCTCTCAATCCTGTATCTAAAGTTGAGGAACTGGGAAACATATTATAAATATTTTATATTTTGTAATATACGCCTGAAGGAATACTGCCGTCTTGACAAGAAATTGCAGTAACTATGTTTCAAGCCCAAACATTATTAATGCATTTTAACGGTAGAATTTATTAAAGTTGGTGTTCAATTATAACAAAACATGTACCTATCTAATTTAAATATTTTTTTCCCTGATTATTTCATTCGCTGAATTAGTGACTGCTTAAAAAATAATAACGTGCATGATGATAAATGTTCAAACACTTAATTTAACATTTCATGAACACAAATGTCTCAATATCTTTGCTACAAACAGTAACCAAAAAAATAATGCTTCTTGTCAATGCCAAACAAACGTCATTTTCACGTGTTGGTGTGTTTTGGTAGAAAATGTGAATGTGTTAATTTTAATAATTTGTTATTATTTATTCATATACACGTGAAAAATTTTTGCAATATGAAGTTTAATTATAAGGTATAACATAAGCGTATTTTTCTTGTCACAAACCTTTTTGTGTATGGTTGTTATTGTATAAATCAGCTATTGTGAATATAAACAAAATATTAAATTGATAACCTCGTGTCTCTAGTAGAGTGTAAGATTACGGTTTCTGTTTTGCGATTTTGTGGATCCTAAATACTTTAAACAGTGATTTTAACTTTACCTTGTGTAATTTGTAACATAACCTAAATATACCTTATTGTTTTTAGTTTCAAAATTTGCTGGGCACCGTTTATCGGAAAGGTGATATACTGTTCACAAGCGATGGCAACTGTGTCATTAGTCCGGTTGGAAACAAAATAACTATATACAATCTGAAACAGTAAGTTCTTAATGTTTAATATTTTTGGGTTTACCTGTATTTGTACCAAATATATGAAATACTAGCTGTGCCAGCGACTTCGTTCGCGTTTTCCCCGTTTTTTACACATTTTCCATTATATCTTTGCTCCTATTGGTCGCAGCGTGATGTTATATAGCCTAAAGCCTTCCTCGATAAATGGTCTATACAACGCAAAAAGATTTTTTCAAATCGAACCAGTAGTTCCTGAGATTAGCGCGTTCAAACAAACAAACAAACAAACAATCAAACAATCAAACAATCAAACAAACAAACAAACAAACTCTTCAGCTTTATAATATTAATATAGATTATATTCCATTGTAACTAGTAAGCTATGATATCATAATGAGCCAAGAATAAATAGAAGAAAATCAGACTTATTAATATGAGAAAGAATAAAATATTGGTATTATTCACAGGTTTATTTGTGTAAATTTAAAATTTTAAAAAAATTGTATTCATGACCCCGCCTGAAAGGGGACTTGAACCACTGGTCTTCCAATATTACATTGGGTGCTCTAATCACTGAGCTATCCGGTTGGCTAGTCACCAATGCGAATTTTTCCATCACATTTTCATCAGGTTTATTTGTGTGTGTACCAGATGTTTATGTCCTTAGTCTTATTGTAAAAACAAAATCTATAACTTATTGTTTTTTTTATGTTTCAGAAACAACAGTCACACATTACCAGTGGAAAGTAATTACAATTACACAGCTCTTGATGTTTCGCCCAATGGATCCGTTTTGCTGGCTATCAATGAAAGTGAGGATAAGGCCAATATTATTAATAAACTACTTAGTAATTATGTACAGTCAGATAAAAAAAATGTAAAGTGCTTCTACTAGCTGTTTAAATATATTGTTAAATGGAAATATTCAACTGCTCCATCATGACTGGTGATATGAACATCCATGCTTCAAAAAATCACTCAGATGTGCATCACCTTACCCCAAGCCAGCAGCGATTGAAGTCATCAAAGTTTTCCCACATATTACTTGTTCCTGGAATGACATGTGTTCAAATCTCCGGGTCACAGAGGAGTAGTTGATTTCTTCCAGTTTTCAAAATGAATCATTGTCAGATTCGGTTTAAAATTTTGAGATTTTCATTTAAAGTACTTTAAAGTCATTAAAGTCAGTTTTATGCTTGAATAAGTAAATGAATAAATCCCGTGATTTCAGAGGGTGAAGCGCAAATGATAAGTCTATTGACATGCACAGTGATACACAGATACAAGTTCAAGCAGGAAGTGAATGCCGTAAAGTTCAGTCCAGATGGAAAGTATTTCGCGGCATGTTGCAATGACACAGGTATATTAAGACGTTTTTATTTATATCTGAATGTATAAATATCTTTTTGTGTTTAGTTATAAATGTTATGAGAATCTCTCTCATCAGGTGCTTCATGAATATCTGCTATATGTGTGTGTTACCCCAGCAAAATGTTCGAAAATCCTGTGTTTTATCTTTTTTTCCCTAACTGACTTACAATGATGGCTTGTAGTAGATTCTTCGTCATGATTACCAGACTTGCGGGGGAGCGGATGGTTCACACCCCTAAAAATCCTGCAAATGTTTATGAAGTTTTTGGAATTAGTTCAGTCCTAAATTTCGAGATATTTGGTTAAAATAGATTCTGCTGGTGTAACATTACACAAGTGGAATTTTTAATAGAACTTACTTTGTAAGTTAGCAATGAATGACATAATTTTTTACTCAACTGTATGATGTAAAGGAGTGTTAATTTATTATCAGCCTGTTTATGTATATTCCTCTGGAGCACAGACCAAACCTCTGGGCCAAATTGTAATGATTCAAATGTCAATTTTCTCTAAGTCTGGAGAGTATTTATTGTTAAAAGATGTCATGTGTTGTGTATAAACTAAGGAAAATGCTCTAATAAGTATTTGCATTGCATTCCAGTGTTCATAATGACAGCGCCCAGCTCCTTCACCGGCGAGTACCGTTCATTCGTCATGAAGCGTGTGTTCAAGAAGTCGCTTGACCAAGTCACTTGCCTCGACTGGTCCACCTGCTCACGATTACTTGCAGTCGGCTCCAAAGACACAACAACCAAGATCTATACCGTAGACTACCTAGACAACTTCAACATGTACTCATTAAGCGGCCACACTGATAAAATAGTGGGCACATTCTTTGAGAAAAAGAGTTTAGACCTTATTACTGTGAGCAGGAATGGTCAAGTTTGCTTGTGGGAGGCTAATATAGATTCAGACGATTTGGTAGTGTCAGATGTTCAGATCTCACATAAGAAAAGGAGGAAAATGCAGAAAGATGATGATAGTGATGATGATATCAATGAGAAGGATGTTATTGAGAAGGATAAAGATGATGTAAGTATAATCTTTAATCTACCTGTTGATTCTTAAGTGTGTAATACCCTATTGTGTGATGGTTGATGCCAGTAATATTTCTCAGTGTCTGTTTCATATATGTTTTAACATTGTATTTTTGAGTGCATATCAGGATACAGTAAATTCATCTTGACAGGTTTTGCAAAATGATCTACATGGTGCAGTTTGTATGCTTTCCTTAAATATTACCATAATCTGGTTAAAAGTTTCATAAAGCCCATAAGTAATAAGTCATTTTCACTCTAACACAAACATAATATCCAATCTTATTTTCCCAGGAAAGCGAAGAAGAAGACAAAGTGAAGGTAGAAATTAAGACAGACGACGAGAAACGACTCCATTACAAGAAGTTAGGGCGGCACTACATCGGCGATGCTATAAGGAACGCGCACCATAAGGTCAAGTTGACCGCCGCTCAGTACCACAAGGACACTAAAATGCTGATCACTGGTATGGCAACATGTATTTATGTTTGAGTGGTTGAGGTCGTTGACACCACATACTTTTTAAAAATACTGTTTTAAATTCATATGTACGATTATTCGACGCTTTAACAGTGAAGGAAAACATTGTGAGGAAACCTGCACAGCACACCCATTCTATGGTTGTGAACCCCCCCCCCCCCCCCTCCCCCCCTTAACGGGGTCCCCATTCAAATTAAAAGAAAAGGAATAATTTATTTATTACTTACTAGCTTTCCTTCTTCGTTCGCGTAGAGATGTTTAACGGATAAAACATTACTTCTTTATAGCGCAGTCTGTTAAAAAGTAGCCTATGTCCTTTCTCAGCCAAATTTCATTTAAATCGGTTCACTACTCTAGTCGTGAAAGCGTAACAGACAGACAGACAGAGTTACTTTCGCATTTATAATATTAGTAAGGATTTATTAACTGAACCGACGATTTATAAGTGCCACTAAAAGCCAATATAAATAAAGGTGTTTTGACTTTGACTTAGTCATGACTTCTCCACAGGCTTCTCGAACGGCGTGTTCTTCCTGCACGAGTTGCCGGACGTGAACCTGATCCACACGCTGAGCATATCGTCGCACCGCATCGGCAGCGCCGCGGTGTCGCCGCAGGGCGACTGGGTCGCGTTCGGGTGCCCCGGCATCGGCCAGCTGCTCGTGTGGGAGTGGCAGAGTGAGTGAGATGAGACATAAAATGAGTTATACCGGAGCCGCTCTCAGATGACTGATTTGACACTTTTTATTTTATACAAGCTGTGCCAGCGACTTCGTTCGCGTCTCCCCCGTTTTTTACACATTTTCCATTGTATCTTTGCTCCTATTGGTCGCAGCGTGATGTTATATAGCCTAAAGCCTTCCTCGATAAATGGTCTATACAACGCAAAAGATTTTTTCAAATCGAACCAGTAGTTCCTGAGATTAGCGCGTTCAAACAAACAAACAAACTCTTCAGCTTTATAATATTAGTATAGATATTAAAATTTTGCATTTATCCTTGTTAAGAGGAACATATTTAGCGAATCATAAAGAACAACTTTTAAAATAAGACGTCATTTCAAAATGTCATATGCACCTAATTATCTAATTATTTGTCTTTTATTACCTAAAATAATTCAATTATAAAAAAAACGTAAAATTTCCACTCTGTATTACGCTTTTACAAGTTTAAGCCGTTTGACACGTTTTCATAGTGACGTAGTGGGTAATACTCACCAGGATTTTTTTAAAAATAGGATGAAGGATTTAATAAGTATTTATATAAAAATAAATATAGTTTGAAATAAGAAACTTCAATTCATTCTACTGGATGTGAATAAATGTTTTTAATAAAAAAAATTAATAATTAGACCTTGCTTGGTTATAAAGTGGAAATAACTGTTATTTATATACTTCGGCAATTTTACCGTTGTCCCTCACTAGTGCAGTCAGTCTGACATGTGTCAAATCAGTCAACTTAGAGCGGTTTCGGTATAGTGATCCTTCAATAACTCATTATAAAAAAAAACGTCAATGGCCAAGTGATTAAGGTCGTTGCTTGCCAACGATAGGACGCTAGTTCAAACCCCGCCACGTATTTTTCAAATTTGAAATTCATATGTATGATTATTCGACGATTTAACGGTGAAGGAAAACATCGTGAGGAAACCTGCACACCTACGAAGATATACTATAAGGCCTGAACGCCCTAGTTTAGGGTAGACCCATGCCCCAGTAGTGGGGAGGTATGGGCTGATGGTGATCCTTCACTCTTTCTCTTCCTCCTGGAAGTTTAGGTAGTGAGACAAGAGAGTAAATTATGTAGTAAGGGAGAAAGTGAGAGAAAGAAAATTTGAAAGTGTAAGTTAGTAAGGAAGAATAGGAAAGATAATGAGAGTCAGGAAAATTTAGTAATTCATAAAAAAATGATTGATAAAGAGAGTGAGTGATTGATAGGGAAAGTTAATGATTGATAGAAAAAGTCAGTGAATGTGAGAGTAATGATTGAGATTTGGAGAGAAAAGGATTGATTGATAGTAAAATTGAGTGATCGTAAGAGTAATGATTGGGATTGGGAGAGTAAATTTATGAGAGAGAAAAGTGACTGTGACTGTAAAAGTGAAAGTGACAACTATCTGCCCGGTGGTTGGTGAACGGTATACGGGTAAGCGACCCCGGCTCCTCAAGCTACTTTACCTTACTCCCCTTTTCCTTCCCCCGTCATATATCCTTGCTACTCGTGGGAATGCAATGACCTTGTTAAAACAATGCACAAGGCAGAATGGCGGCGACGTGGTTCGCAACCCGTCACGTCACGTTTCCCACAGAGGTGAAAAGTGGATCGCTAGAAGTGATCTCTGCCTACCCCTTTGGGAAAAAGGCGTGATTTTATGTATGTATGTATGTATGAAAAGTGACTGAATTCTCATTCACATGAGAGACATGAAGTACAAAGATGGACTATTAAGTCGGACTTTATCTCTATCATTCGGTCAATGTTTCCAGGCGAGCAGTACGTAATGAAGCAGCAGGGCCACTCCCTCGACATGACTTGCTGCGAGTACTCCCCAGACGGGCTCCATCTTGTCACCGGTGGACTCGACGGAAAGGTACTACTCATTCATTGATAAAAATAACTTTTACAATAATGACTTACTAACTATACTTTATTGGGAGCGTGCACGACGGTGCTGCCCTCATTTTGCTGTCGTTTTTCGTTAAATTTAAGGAGTGAAATTAGTACCAACGGCCGCCGCTAGCAATAACAAAGCAATAACAAATAAGATTACATGCGTTTTTGACAATCAACGCCATTTCTCCCTCCACTTACTTCACACGTCCCAATATGAAAACTACCCTTTATATGTAGGTAACACCGCGTTGGGAAGTACCAAGTATTCTCTTCTGTTACTTGTTTGTGCTCTCGATTACGTCTGCCCTCTGTCCATAGGCGGTATTGCATTGCAATAAAAAGCTTACATACGGTCGATTTGAGAAAACTCCTCCTTTTTTTGAAGTCGGTTAAAAAATGAAGCTATCGCCATCTAGGATTCTAGTTGTGAACTAACACTTGTGCTTCTTGATTCGAGTGGCAAGCTCACAAGCTTCAATTAGACCTTTGGGCTCATTGCATCGATTCCTGGCGCCGTAAGGCGTCCGACTGATTTCAGCCATGGCGGCCGATCTCAATTAAGATCAACCAAGTGCGCAGGACATATTATAGTGCACAAGTGTGCGCGCAAACACAAGTGCACTCTCTATTCCCTTGCTCTCATAGTTCGGTGAGACGGCTGTCCGAAATAACCGATGAGAAATCGGCCGTAGGACCACCGGCTTACCGTGCTTTCCGAGGCACGGGCGTTCAACCGCCAACTTCCTAACTCCGGTTTGTGTAAATTCATTTCAGAAAAACTCACACAAATTTTTTCGACCCCGGACTCGAACCGGGGACTTCTCGGTCCTTATGCAGCGCTCGCTACGGCCAATGAGGATAACCCACCCAACCATCTGAACATCTTTCCAGGTGAAAGTGTGGAACACAACTTCAAGCTTCTGCTTTGTGACGTTCAACGAGCACAAGTCGTCGGTGACGGGTGTCGCGTTCAGCGCCAACAAGAAGTTCTTTGCGTCCGCCTCGCTTGATGGGACCGTGCGCTGCTATGACCTCACCAGGTAGGAACGATAGAACATTTGGACTTGGAGAAACTCTTAGTGTCATGGAGATCACGTAGGCCCGCGAAGGCCTATTAGACCATCAATACATAGTATAAAACAAAGTCGCTTTCGCTGTATGTCTGTATGTATGCTTAGATCTTTAAAACTACGCAACGGATTTGATTCGGTTTTTTTAATAGATAGAGTGATTCTTAAGGAAGGTTTGTATGTAAAATTTACCCGAAGCGAAGCGAGGGCGGGTCACTAGTATAAAATAGGTAAAAGAAAGAATGAAAGGCTATATCACATTCAAAAGTATACAAAAACAACTCCAACAGTGTCAGAACACTTACAAAAAATTGGGAATCTAATAAAATTTTTGTGAGAAATTTCAAATATGAATTTTTACTTATGGAAAGCGCCTATGGTTATTGGAATCACAGTATTCAAGCATAGTTTTTAAACAATGCACACAGCTGGCTCATTAACAGTTTATTCTCGTGCCCGTATCAGTAATTTCATACTTTCCTATCTTCAGGTACCGAAACTTCCGTACGCTGACGTCACCGAGTTTAGTTCAGTTCAGCTGCGTAGCTCTGGACAGCAGTAGCGAGCTATGCTGCGCGGGCGGTCAGGACGTATTCGACATCTACATCTGGTCCATCAAGTTCGGCAAGCTGCTTGAGGTGAGACATTAGTGCTGTCAATTTAGGTGGTAGTTCGGGGCAATGTCAATAGATGGCGCTATACTACTTGTTTGTGCTTGTGTGACGTCACCGGCCTCAGTTCAGTTCAACAGGGTGTTCGCGAATGAGAAATTCACTAGATGGCAAGACGTAGATATGAGGTCTAACTGCTTCGTGATTGGTGAATATTGACATGTCTGTCAATGTCACGTCAAAAAAAATCCAATCACGCTGCAGTTGGACCTCACGCCTACGTATTGCCATCTAGTGAAGTTCTTATACGCGAAAACCCTCACTGCGTAACCCTGGACAGCAGTAGCGAGTTATGCTACGTGAGCGGGCAGGACGTCTACGACATTTATATCTGGTCCATCAAGTTCGGCAAGCTGCTTGAGGTGAGATACTGACGCAATCTTTTGTGCTTTCAATGGAGGAGGTGGATCGGGGCGTTGTCAATAGATGGCGCTGTTTACTATTTTGCGTGTGTGTGACGTCGCAATCGGGCTGGACGTCTTCGACTTACACGACCTACATCTGGTCTAGTCCATCAAGTTCGGCAAGGCGCCGTTATACTTACAACTGAGGAAGTAGTTCGGAGCGTCATTAATAGATGGCTTTGTTGACTAATTTTAGCGGCGAGTGTGTGACGTCACCGAGCTTGTCGGCTCTGAACAGCAGCAGCGGATGTCAATAGAGTAGCAAGTCGTCAATATTGATAATCAGCAACTAGGGCTTCGGTATTTGCAATTTATTCATTTACTCAAACAAATCTACACCTCTAAAATTATAACAAGAAATGGTTTGTACATCTACTATCTCTTATAGAACCGTGAAATACTTACCACCTTTAAACACTTCTTCAATTACCGATTTTTTTTGTAAACCCCACCCATTTTCCATTCCCAGGTACTAGGCGGGCATGAAGCGCCGGTGTCCTCTTTAGCCTTCAGCCCGACTCTAGCGAGCAGCAAGCTAGCCTCAGCCAGTTGGGACAAGACTGTCCGTCTGTGGAACTGCATTGAGACCAGTACCGAATGCGAGCCGATACAGCTGACGTCCGACGCTCTGCAGGTGGCGTTCAGGCCTGATGGGGAGGAGGTGGGTGGCATTTGATAGCTTAGTACGTTAAATAGTATCGGACTGTGTTTCGTACATCACATATTGTAAGTGATTTGTTTAAGCCAATTAAATCTGTGATAAGATTTAATGAGGGTTGACTTGCCTTTACCCCAGTTAAAGTCAACGGTTTTATTGCGAACTAAGTGTTGTTACAGGTGTTATTGTTAAACAGGATCTTTGATACTTAGTTACCCTTGTCGGGTAATGCAAAAAAGGCTTAAACTAAACATACAATTTGAAACTTATCCTATTGTGTACTACATACTATGAAAACGCGTATAAGGAATTCACTAGATGGCAATACGGTCCAACTGCAGCATGATCGGTAAATATTGACATCTCGGTCAAGTTGAACCTCACGCCTACGTATTGCCATCTAGTGAATTTCTCATACGTGTTAACCCTCATTGACCTATTTTTCCTAATTTAATTAATTTGTCGTAAACGGTTGTAACTGCCTATGTTTAAGAGTAATAACAAAAGCAAGTCTTTTAGCCTGATTTTAGTTAACCATCTTAAGGTAAGGTACGGTGAACAGTTATTAATTATTACATTATTATATTTCTATCATAATTTGAAGCCCAATCAATGAAAAAAAATATCTGTCGTATAAAGCCCCAACGACACTAGAAGAATACAGGCACTTGAAACATATAGACAAAATAATTACTAGGAAATCATCAGGGAATACTTCAATCAGAAAAACAAAATGTCCCCTTACATAAAAGTGACCTAATAATTCAACTCCCACTTAAAGACTGTATATATGTTATCCCCAGATAGCAGTATCAACCCTGGACGGCAACATATCGTTCTTCAACGCGACTAGCGGCGACCAGACCGGCAGCATCGAGGGCAGGAACGACTTAGGGTCGGGAAGGGCCGACACAGACCTTATAACGCCGGAGAAGCTGCTTAAGACTAAGTAAGTAAGAGGGAGTTGGTGGTTATTAGATCAAAGAGGTCAAAACGTCGTTCTTATGTTGCCTTTTCACATTTAGCACTACTCTCGTGATATATGTTTATATGCATGAAGAGGTTGATGTATGTGGATGAAGCGAAAATTAATATTTATTATTATATTTATTTGCAAAAATGTTTTGACAGAAAAAAAAATCTAACCTATAATGATTACAATTTTTTACACGAAAATGATAAATAATGTTATTGAGAATAAAATATTGTTATTGTAGGAAATATAAATAGTTGTATTAACATTTTTATAATTCTGTAAAAAAAACTAAAAGACTAAAATTTTACAGTATCAGTTTATTGTCCTGCCATCCGAATTACATATATATTATATTTTTATTGGTACAGGCATTCCTTAACCCAACTAAAAATATACAGTAATGATTTTATAAACAACTACGAGTGGCTGGAGTCGCGGGCAAAAACTAGTGTTCCTGTTCGACGAACGACGAACTACTGTTCGAAAATTAATGAAACAAATCCTTTTTCACTTCCAGGGCATTCACAACGATATGCTTCTCAGCGGACGGCAGTTGTATCTTAGGAGCGGGCAACTCTAAGCACGTCTGTCTATACAACGTTAGTGAGGGCATTCTCATCAGGAAGTACGTCATCACTCAGAACAGGTCGCTCGACGCTGTCAATGTGAGTACTATGGATAGGAGTGTATATCGTATGCGCTATTCTCGTACGATGGTGACAATGTTGTGAAGAAGTGTTGACAACGTATTTAAAGGAAAAAGTGCTGCCAACAGAAGTTTAAAAAAACATCTCCAAATCAACCGAATTTTTTATTTCAATCTTATTTGGTCCACATGATCTTTTACAATCTTAATAGGGTATGTTGCGTGTGTAAAATAAAACAGTACTCTGTTTACATTAATTGTAAAAAAAAAACATATAATTTTTCTGAATACTTGATACCTCAAGATAAGAGTTTAACTAAAACTAAATTTGTGTGATGTGCACTCAATTACACGCGGCCTCAATTTTTTGGGAATAATCCATGACGTTAGTGTGACATACCAAACGATAGAACATTCTGAATGCAATTTATTCTTACGAAGTATTGTACGTACTACGTAAGTACTATCAGCAACGCTGGCGGTCGACCACCTATAAGGTGAAAATCGCTTGGCGCTTACGCGTCTGTCAGAGCAAGTCCCGCCCAAATTGTGGTCCGAGAGCCTGCAAGAATTTTTCGGTAGGTATATGACGCAAGCTGAAAACTTGTCCTATACCTTTAATATTATAACCCAACACAAAACCGCAGACCTGGCTGAGTAGCGGGGCCAAACCAAACCCCCAATTTAGTTTATTTAAAAATATATTTTATAATCCAAAAAAATATAATTTGTCAGCTCACCTGACAGGTAGAAGTTCCATCGAAATGATTTGTCTTAGTGAGTCTTATTTTTTAGTTATAAATACAAAAAAAAAATATTTTTGGGGGTTTGCTTTAGCCCCGCTACTCACCAGCCAGGTCTGCAGTTGATACTGGGATATAATAGGAGAGGTACAGGATAAGTTTTCAGCTTGCCTCAAATACCTACCAAAAAATTCTTGCTAGCCCTCCTACTATTGGAACGTTTTTGCTTGGATTTTGACAGATTTTCTTCAAGTGCTCTTCTATTGGCCAGTGGGCGGGGCTAATGGCGTTTAAAGAAATCTGTTTGAAAAGTGTACTACCGCCAAAATTTCCGGTTGTACTTATTTTAGCGTCTAAAATGTTTCATAATCCTTAATATTTTCCCAGGACGTAATAAACCGCCGCCTCCTAACAGAGTTCGGCAACATGGCGCTGCTAGAAGAGCGAGGGGACCTCGAAGGCGGGGATGTGAGCGTGCGCCTGCCCGGCGTCAAACAGGGAGACATGGCCGACAGGAATGTGAAACCCGAGGTATGTAGCTATGAGTATTGTTGTAGTTTTACTATTAACACTAGCGGCCGCCCGCGACTTTGTCCGCGTATTAATGGGTTTTAGTAGCAATGATGTATTAAATTAGTCAGCTACCTCCATACCACGTATATAAAAATCTATAAACGTAAAAATTCTCCCAATGTACTTATTTTCACCCCTCCAATGAACGCCATGGGAGTTGAATTTAAAAAAAAAAGCGCTGGTCTCCGGAGTGCCAGCTACCTCCATACCAAGTTTTATAAAAATCGAGTGATTTTCGCTAACCCCCAATGAACCCCATGGGGGTTAAATTTAAAAAAAAATAGCGCTGGTGTCTATCCGGAGTGCCAGCTACCTCCATACCAAGTTTTATAAAAATCGATAAACACGTGAAAATTCTCCCATACAAATTTTTACCCCCCCAATGAACCACATGGGGGTTGAATTAAAAAAAAAATAGCCTATATTATGTTATTCCAGAGTGCCAGCTACCATCATACCAAATTTCATGAAAATCGGTTCAGAAGTTTGAGCGTGAAAGAGTAACAAACATCCATACATCCATACATACAAACTTTCACCTTAATAATATTAGTAAGGATCATCATCAGCTCAAATACGTCCCAACTGCTGCGGCACGGGCCTACCCACGGGAATTTCTTTGTAGGTGTGCAGGTTTCCTCACGATGTTTTCCTTCACCGTTTAAGCGTCGAACAATCGTACATATGAATTTTAAATTTGAAAATTACAGTAATTTCGCTAGTAAAATTAAATTAGGGACAATAAAAATGCAAGTATCCATGGGCACGCGATATTGGGAATAGCAAATACATAGCTACTTACTGCCCGACGATTCGACTGGGAGCGACTATGATTGGTGTAACCCGGATATCGCAGTGTAGACCCATAAAGAATATTTAGTGTAATGGAACGCGAAAGTATAAAATCTAATTGAGTTACGATCATTTATTTTTCAAGTTATGGTTTTGGTGAAAAAGCATACAAATGTCTTTAAAATGTGTATAGTTTCCTCAATAAAAGATTTTTCAAAATTTTTGTACTACAATTGAATAATAAACAATAACTATTTTTATTAATCTTAATTGTTTTTATTAAAATTAAGCTAACCAATATTTTCTTTCTTATTTATCATAGGTGCGAGTGAACTGCGTAAGATTTTCACCGACCGGCGAAGGTTTTGCCGTAGCGGCCACAGAAGGCTTGTTGCTCTACAGCCAAAACGCTGGAATCGATGGAACTTTCAGGTTTGTAATTTCAATAAATCCTTTGTATTGATTTGCTTGCTTTTATTAAGATGTTGATGATATAAAGTATCATCAAAGGATGTACTCTATATAATTTTAAACTGTCAATGTGTGTAACATTAGAAAACTGAAAATGTCCGGGATATTTACCATGGCGCTTGCAACAGTGCCGAAATATCTATCAGCAGTTCATTAGAACAAAACAACACGGCAAATATCCCGGACATTTGCAGTTTTCTTATCATGTATTTTTTTGGCTGAACACCGTATAGTCAGAGTAACTTTCGTTACACTACAGCATAAAACTACTTTTTATGCTGTAGTCGTTGAGTTAGTTACTGAGAACTTTTGTTACTTCGTAATATCAGCTGTAACACTATTCATTGAGGTTATTATAACTAGATGACTTTCTTATTAAAAAACTGGCTGACTATCATTTTAAATCTCTGACTAAACTATCAAAATTCAACTATTTTATTTCTTCAACTCGATGACTATCTTCCGACAGGTCGTCGAATATCTTATTACAACACGTTGACTTTCTTATAACGACCTATTGACTATCTTAATACAACTCGACAACTATCTTCCTACAACTTGTCGAATAACTAATTATAACTCGTTGACTTTCTTATTACAACTCATTGACTATCTACCTACAACTCGACAACTATTTTCCTACAACACGTCGAATATCTTGTTACATCTTGTTGACTTTCTTATTATAACTCATTGACTATCTTACTTCAACTCGTCAACTATTTTCTTACAAGTCGAGGTCTATCTTATCACTTTTAGCCTATTTTAAAACAACTTTTCGACTTCCATATTACAAATTTAATCACAATTCGCCGTCTTTATGAATTTAACCCATCGACTTCGATATCACGTTACGTTAATATTGCTGAAATTACGACGTCAAGTTAATAATGCTAAATACTGTTCTCCAACAGGCCATTCCAGTTAGAGATAGATACGACTCCGGCGTCGGTTCGGAGCAAGTTGCGTGAGGGCGCGTGGGGCGCCGCGCTGCTGGGAGCCTTGCAACTCAACGAGCACGAGCTCGTCACCGAGTGTGTGGAGGCCGTCCCTCCTGCCGCTAGTGAGTATTAGTACAGTTCTCCAACAGGCCATTCCAGCTAAAGATAGATACAACTCCGGCGTCGGTCCGGAGCTAGTTGCGTGAGGGCGCGCTGCAACTCAACGAGCACGAGCTCGTCACCGAGTGTGTGGAGGCCGTCCCTCCTGCCGCTAGTGAGTATCGATACAGTTCTCTAACAGGCCATTCCAGCTAGAGATAGATACAACTCCGGCGTCGGTCCGGAGCTAGTTGCGTGAGGGCGAGCTGCAAGTCAACGAGCACATTACTTGTGACTATGAGTTATATAAAAATAAGGCGTCCGACCCATTTCAGCCATGGCGGCCGATCTCAATTGAGATCAGCCAAGTGCGCAGGACATATAATAGTGCACAAGTGTGAGCGTAAACACAAGTGCACTCTCTATTCCCTTACTGTGATTATTCAGTTAGACGGCAATCCGACATGACCGATGAGAGATCGGGCGCAGGACCACCGGCTTAACGTGCTTTCCGAGGCACGGGCGTCCAACCGCCAACTTCCTAACATAGGGCTGAGTAATTTATTTACAGAAAAACTCACACAAATTTTGCCCGACTCTGGACTCAAACCGGGGACCTCGCGATCCTTACGCAGCGTTTGCTATAATAATAGACCAACGAGGCAATCATACTATACCAATAATGGTAACCGTTTCTCAGTTAAAGGTTAGAAGCCTTTTAGGAGCTTACGTTGCCGACAACCGCTTTTTTATTTTTATAAGAGGCTAACAAGATGACCTCATTCCACCTGATGGTAAGCGGTAGTGAGATCCAAATATGAGGTCGACAGGCACAATAGACCATATTGAGCCTGTCGCACTCACCCTGAAAGCCGTGAAAAAGGAGACCACTGCTGCGGCAACAACGAGACAAGGCGTGAAGTCTCGCATTGGTATTGAGCTGTGCGGGTCGGAGTTGGCCAGTCCGCTGGACGGAAGGGCCCACGTTTCTACGGGTCTCCCAGGCCGGCGGGCTGACCCGCTCCGCCCGCTCAATACCGCCGCTAAGACTCCACTGGTCCGGCGCTTGCCGCAACAATGGTCCGCCCTGGCTCGGGTTCGTCAGGCTGGCTTTAAACTTTAACCATAATTAACCTACCCGCTCCCGTTACAGTCGAGCTGACAGCATCGGACCTGGACGAGGAGTACTCCTCCCGGCTGCTGGGCTGCGTGGCCCGGCAGCTGGAGCGCAGCCGGCACGTGGAGCAGCTGCTGCTGTGGGCGCGCGCGCTCGTGACGCGGCGCCAGCGGCTGCCGCCCGGCGCGCTGCTCGCGCTCGAGAAGGTGCTCGCCGTCAAGCACAAGCAGCTCAGCACCGTGTGAGTGATAATACTAACCTGTGGGGCTACCATGAGTTTAAAACTTACGCACTCGATATCTCCTACGTAAATATGTCTATGAAAAACTTGTGCAGCGCCGCTGGTGGTTGCGCGAAGAACTAAAATCGGCCGTATGAAAAAAACAACTCGATAGGTTTTTAACGTAAGTAAGTTTTCAATAGCCAACTCATGGTAGGCTCTCTGGCGAGTTGTAATGGGATGGTTGTCGAGTTGTATTGAGGTGGTCATCGAGTTGTATAATATAGTCATAGAGTTAAATAGCGTCGATCGATGGCCGGTTGGTTAAGGTCGTTGCTTGCCATGCGAGAGGTCGCCAGTTCAAACCCCGCCACGTACCACTGTGTTTTTCAAATTTGAATTTATATAAACGATTATTTGACACTTTAACGGTGAAGGAAAACATCGTGAACCTTGGCCAGATTTACGAAGATATTCTTAGGTTGTGTAGTTGACCAACCCACACTTGGCCAGCGTGGTTGACTAACGCCTAATCGCCATAGTTTAAGGTAGGCCCGTGCTCCAGAAGTGGGATCGTATATGGACTGATGCTGATGATGAAGTCACCAAGTTGTAATAATATAGTCATGGAGTTATATTGAGATAGTCGTCGAGTTATTATGAGATAGACATCGAGTTACAATTAAACAGTCATTGGGTTAATGAACATCATCAATCATGCTCTGTTTCTAGTACAAACAATGTTTTCGTTTCCTTTTCCGAAATGTTGTGAATAAGTGGACTGAAGGGAAATTCACAACGTCTTTTTGTCGTTCTGGTCAGGAAATTGACATCGTTCAGGTTGCGAAGAGAATAGTTACATGTTTTAGGACACGTTGTAAAAAAGAGCCTGCTCGTAACTCGATTAAAATTTAAAATGTAGAAGTCGAAGTTAAGTGATATCACTTTCTTGCACTTGTAGGCTTTATAACATTTCCACAGTAATAACATTCATACTGTTACGACCACGAGAGACCGTGCAAGCGGAATTAGTCTTATCGTCGTATGGATAAGGTCTATATTCGCTTGCACGATACTACGCTACACACTCTGGTAGGTTGTAGCGAGCTCTAGAGTGTTCTAAAGTAATAATAATATTACGACCTTGAGAGACCGTGCAAGCGAAATTAGTCTTATCGTCGTATGGATAAGGTCTATATTCGCTTGCACGATACTACGTCACACACTCTGGTCGGTCGGAGCGAGCTCCAGCGAGTTCTAGAAATTTCGATCCCCGCGAGAAGATTCTCGACGCCACGCGAAGAGCTGCGTCCTCACTGGGTATAAAAGCGGGATGTACGACGCGACGGGACAGTTCCGATTTGGAAAGCGAAGCGAATCAGTCTCCTGCGAACTAGAAGTGATCGAGTGCGTTACCTGCGAATAGTCAGTGAAATTCAGTGTTTTAGTGTGATTCAGTGCTTTAGTGTAATTTAGTGTTCCGTGTTTAGTGTTGTAATTAAGTGTTTTTAATTGTGTTTTTAAGTGATTAATTGTGTAATTGTTAGTCGATAAATAAATTCATTGTCTTTTGGTGACTTTTGGCGTATCTTGAATTAAACGTACCCCGTTCCCGCAACAATTGGTGTCAGAAGTGGGATTCAAGATGCCTCTTACACCACGAGAAGACAGTGAGGGTCGAGTAACAAGGAGTCAAACCGCGGCCCTGCAAGAGGGCGAAGGTACTTCAACGGAGGGATCAATTCAAACACCGATTGGGCCTGTTGAGCTTGCAGATTTATTTAAAATGCTGAAGACACAAGCCAGCCGCCAGGAGAGCAAGCCCGCGAGCAAGCACGCCGCCAGGAGGAGCTAGCCCGACTTCAGGAAGCACAATTTGCCAAGCTGAGGGAAGAACAAGCCCTTCGCCAGGAAAAGCAAGACCTTCGCCAGGAGGAACAAGCCCGCCGCCAGGAGGAGCAACTGGTCGAACTCAAGGAAGAGCTAAGCAAGAGTTTGTTGGGGGCTATTGAAAAGAAGCACGAAGTATTAGAAAAGCAGATTGATGCTCTCAAGGATGATGTGCTAAGCGTCAAGACCCAACACGAAGATCGACTGACCCAACACGAAGATCGACTCACCCAACACGAGGATCGATTGAGCCAGGTGGATGCTGAGATGCGACAGCTGCATACCAAAATGGCAAGAGTGGGGACCCGGGGTGCTACGGTAGTGTCGGACTCTCCGAAAATCGAAGTACCCCACTTCGATGGAACGACGTCTTGGGCAGCATTTTGGTACCAGTTCGAAACGGTGGCTAAAGGAAAGGGGTGGAACGAGGAAGAGTCCTTGATAGCTCTGACTCTGGCTCTTCGTGGAGATGCCCTGCTCACGTTGGAAAACCTGCCTTCGGATAACCGAACTTTAGGTGCTCTCCAAAGAGCACTAGAGGGCAGGTACAGCGACAAACACCTGGAACACGCGTATAGAGCACAACTCCGCGACCGACAGCAGAAGCCTGGTGAAAGCCTGCAGCAATGGGCAACGGAAATTGAAAGGCTAGTCAGACGTGCCTACGTGTCATGCCCTACAATGGTGGAATCAATGATCCCGCAAGCTTTCTGTGATGGAATTAGAGACGCAGACGTCAGGCATACCGTGAAACTGAGCCATCATCAGACCTTACAGGAAGCTCTAGCCCATGCTTTGGAGGTGGAAGCCGTGCGTCAAGACGCTAGAACTCAGCGAATTCGGGAGGTTGTGGTGAAGGAAAAACCTTCTTTGGGTCCGATGTGCTATGGCTGCGGCGAGAGGGGCCATATTCGGAGTAGTTGCCCCAAGCGAAGATGGCCACGTAGAACGACAGTAGCGTCCTCTACACAGGTGGACGCAGAAGAGCTGTCTTTAAACTAGAAGAAGCCAGGGCCGTGGGGCGGGCGCTGGCTGGTCAACATCGAGCCCCTACCGTCACTGTTTCACAGATTGGTAATGGGAACAACCTTACAGTGGTTGGACAGCTGAACAGCGTAACGTGTCATTTTACTATTGACACCGGTGCTTCAAGAACAATAGTGCGTCCGGAGCTATTGAAAAGGACTATTGTGTGGAATCAAAGACCATCCGTTCAGCTTCAAACAGCAACAGGCCAGCCAGTTACCGTCTTCGGTGAGACGACGGCGAAGATAACCATTGGAGAACAGACCTTTGAATACGGCGTTCTCATAGCCGACATCACGGACGATTGCAACAATACAATACAATTCAATACATTTCAATAAAAAATTAAATACATTTAGACTGACTAAATGTATCGCAGTAGAACTAAGAAGTAGAAATAGAAGGATATACCGAAAAACCGAAATGAAATCATAAGTAGGTAAAATATCATGTCGTCAATTTAATAAAAAAAAATAATTTTCAGAACAGAAAATTTGCTACTTTAGTTATGGAATACTGTGAAACGCAATATACCCGTTTACTATTTTAAAAATTAGATTTCGTTCCATTCAAATATCTATCAATTTCCTTCCTTATAAGTACATATTTTAAAATTTCTCGATTTATCTATGTAGTGTTAGTTCTAGCTCGACCGGTCTTGGCCTTAATATCATTATATCAGCTGAGAGATAAGTTGTATCAGTACGGAATGTCATCATCAATCTTGATAAAAGTATTGTGTAATGGTCCTTGCCATGCTCACATCATTTCTTATAGGAAATTTCTGATATTCATATTTGAGATGGAGATTATGTAAACCTATTTTGAAATTGGACTAAAGTTATGAATTTTAATGTTTAGGCACAGATGTTCTGAAGTATAAAGAAAATTCAACGCGAAAGTAAAATAACATTGTCGCGATAAACGCTGGAAAAAATGGCATAATATAAGAACACAATCATACTTTACTTTTACGTTACGGTAGTGATGTCTAGAGATGAGAATTTTTCCATAAAGTTTTGAGGGTAGTCATAATAGGTGTCGTTAATAACTTTTACTTCCTAAGAAGTCCTTAAAGAAGATTGACTGTTAACTAAATGGCTCTAGTACTGAGTGTTCTAAAATTACCTATTCAGTTCATTTAGGCAACGTTATTTATAAGATAAAATTTGTTTTAAACTTGAAATCATTACCGGTAGTATTACAACGAATACTGATGGCATTAATTAATGCCATTTTCATTCAATGCCTAGGTTCTATAAGTACATAAATCTTTTAGGCTTTTTACGACTAAGAAAGTTCTTAATCATTCGGCATTTGATCATCGTTATTTTTAATAGTAGTAAATAATATTGTACTTTTTGCTATGGCACACCTTGACTGTATAACTTGACTCATTTACAATTTCTAACATGATTGTCGCTTAAAAAGAGTAACTATAGAGTTTCTTGCCGGAGTCTTCTCGGTAGAATCGGCGTTCCGAACCGATGGTGAAATCTTATTATTACTAATGTGACGATTTATAAGTGCTTGTAAATTGCCTATATAAAAAAAAGACATTTTTGATTTTTGAATCTCTTTGGAACTGACTTTGATACTGTGACTTTGACAGCCACTACATTATATTAGGCCACATCTAATATCATGTGTCAGGACTTAGAAGAGAATAACAGAGCACAGTACATTAAGCCCTCTCCTTTGTAGCTTGCTTAAGACAGGCTTTTGTGTAAAACTAATTTTGATTACAATAAACTCAACAATCATACAAAATCTCCTCCATACAAAAATAAGTAATTTTTTATTAAAATATTGGCACGTAATCCACCGTACGTTAGTCCGACTCGCACTTGGCCGATTTTTATAACTGTATACCTATACCCCTTTGTTAAATAATGTTCTTGTTACAGATGCGATTTCAACAAATACACAATTCGTTGCATAAAGGCGGTCGCCGCTATCGCGCCTAAGGATGAGGTTGAAGAAATGGATGTGAGCGATAACTCGAGCGGCCGGGGAACGTTCTCGGACTCCGACTAACTAGTACTAAGAATATAAATATAATGTGAATGTTCAATAGTTTTTTATTTAAACACATACATAGATACATACATAAAATCACGCCTATTTCCCAGTGGGGTAGGCAGAGATCACTTCCTGCCATGTGCTACGATCCTAGCACACCACTTTCGCTTCTTTCACATCCATCAATCTCTTCATGCATGCTCGTCGATCATGGGTAGGTACTTTTGATTTGACCCTTCTTCAAAATTTTACCTATTTGGTCATGGAAGGTCTTTCTTGGCCTTCCCCTGTTGTCATTTCCATGTACACTTCCTCTATACATGTATTCCTTTCGTTAATCGTCTTTCATTCATCCTCTCAACATGACCAAACCATCTAAGCATAACTTTCGCATCCCTGAGTTAGTCATTACATCTTCTTTCACAGCACAACGTTCTCTTATTATTTCGTTTCTGATTCTATCACTCAGTTTCATTCTAAGTGCTCTTTATCCATTAACATATTAATGGAATGTTCGGTTAACATTATTTAATGGGGTAAATGAATGCTCTGTTTCTGTGATGAAACCCATTTTACAATCAAGAATATTGATTTGCCATCATGGTTTATCCAGCAGAGAAGAAGTTTTTAAGACGTGCCTGAATAGACTCTGAAGGCTTGGAGACTTGTACGTTAAAAAATTACATCCTTTCTCTAAATACTCATACACACCTACGATATCCATAGAAATTACATTATGTAATACCATAAAGTACCTACGTAATGAATATTAGCAGGTGGTTGGGTTAGAGTAAGTACCTACTGTTACCTGCGACTGTAATCAATTACACAGGAATTACCTAGGGTCTATAAGCTATTAGACATCCTTAGTCTCTAACAAAGTCAGTTGAATGTTAAACGCTTCATACATTACCTAATTCCCAAAATGATACAACGATTGTGGAGAGATACCTACATACGAATTTGAGAAACTGGAAATCTACACACGTGAATTGCACTATGAAATTCCTTTTTAAATCGATCACTTGTTATCTGAAAGATTATAAGTAGGTAGGTGTCTAGCTATCTTGAATCAGCTGAGTTCGTGATAGGTATATGAGTACATCCATTTTGATTAGGTATTGTGTGAAGCGATGTGAGAATAAATTCAATATTCTGAGCGTGATTGAGTTGCGAAGCTTGCATGATTTAAATTAATTTTGAATGCGGCGCAAAATTTCTCATTCATAAGTAAATTTCATAAATAGACTGCCTTAAACTTAGCCTTTTGTTGCAAAATAATTACCTATACAGTTGTTTATGCTCTAGGTATTATGTAGATGTATATTTTTTTATTTAGGTAATTTTAGGGGACTGTAAATAAAGCAATTCTTGAAAAGCCATATAACATAGTTTGATAGACATAGTTTTCTATTACAAGTTGTTTCGATAAGTTTTGGCCCTATGGTTCGCTTCAAATACAGTTCCGATTGTCAGTAAAATACCTACCTATTATTGTAATATTCTTCTCTAGTGTGGTAGTGGTTTGAAAGAAAACTTGCTAGCTAAATCATTTGTTTAACACTTTTAAAGACTATCTACTTAGAGATTCGACGTTCGCGCAAATAATATAAAATACTTACTTGTACCAGTGGTTGTTTAGACGGTTTACCTACCTAGTTTAGACATACAACAAACATAGAATTACGCCTTTTTAACAGAGGGGTAGGCAGAGATCACTTCCTGCCATGTGCTACGGTCCTGACACACCAGGGGGCTTAGACAAAGTAACAATATCGAAACGATAACGAAGTTCGAAAAGAACAAAATGTATGGAATTGACCACGTGATTTATCGCGTCTAATGTCAATCCCATACATTTTATTCTTTTCGAACTTCGTTATCGTTTCGATATTGTTACTTTGTCTACGGGGCCAGTTTCGCTTCTTCGCCTTCTTCCACATCCATAAATAAATAAATAAATATTACACAACATCACATACATTGATCTGATCCCGTGGTAAGTAGCTTAAGCACTTGTGTTACGGAAATCAGGATCAACAGTGGATACACAAATAAACTTAAATATATTTAATAATACACCCAGACACGGAACAAACACCGATGTTCCATCCATCAACCTCTTCATGCATGCTCGTCGATTACGGGTACTTTTGAATTTAATTACGCATAACAACTTTACCCATAAACTTTGTATTACCTACTACGGCCAAATTTTCGACCTTGACCCGATTTTCACGAACATTACATAACCTATAAATATCTACCTTATACGGTGTCTATACCTTTATTTTGATTTCCTAGAAGGGCAGACAACTTAAACCCTTGAAGGGTCGTGCATAAACCGAGATACGAAGTTTAATGAGTTTATTTTGGACTTCGGACAGAAAACGTAACTTAATTATTATGTGTAATGAAACAAGCAGAATGTAATATAAGTTTTGGGAATGACGTAAATCGTACCGCATTGGGTCGTGACTAAACACTTTAACTCTCTCAAGGATTTTACGATTTCATTGTCACATGTGCCGTAATAATATTAGACAGTTAATACGTAATGGGTAGGTACAGTCAGATGATTCACGGCTATAGTGATAGTTATACTGTAATCATGCGGCAAGGTTTGTCTACTGTCGACTATATCCTCAAATAGGTCTACGTAACTATTTGAGGGTCATTCTACTTTTTTTGTGTTTTTTTTCCTCGAAGAAAATACTGAATTGTTGAGGTAAATTTATAATTTAAAAAAAATTAACGCATCAATGTAAAATAGACAGCAACAGAGTGCTGACCGTAGGTATTTATTGCACAAAAGCGACACCACTTGTTATATTTATTTCCTTTTGTCCTCAATCTATGTGCTCTGGCATATAAATCATTATAGCCTGTTAAAGTTTAAGTGTACCAACATGAATATTACTTTAACTTGTATAATAGCACAAGTTTAAAATAGTCGTAGGTACTTAACTGCTACGTAACACCTACATCCCACGAAAATAGATAGGTTTAACTGCTTATTCCGAGTTTAAATTTCCTACTCAATAAACAGTTCTAATTTTTTTTCTAAGAAAGTTTCAAGGGTTTCTTCATTTATCAGCTGAAACATTGTAAAAAGTGTTCCCCAACGTTTCACCTCTACAAATAAGTAGAGTAGGTACCTAACGATGCATGTGACTTCCGCTTTTTCGGGACCAATAAGGATAATTTCCAAGAACCACATTTTTTGCAAAAGTTTGGAAAGAATTGATTTATTGGAGACACCGTGCGGCGTGATTGATGGTTATTTCTACTAATAAAAAGGTAGCGCAATACATCATTTGCTTCCCGAGGGCTTTTATTAAACCGGCGCATTGTGCTAGTCGATGATCCAAAAAGTAATCTACTTATACACCGTGAAATTTTAGTGGTTGTTTTCCCGTAGAAGAAATATTTACCTTTAGTATTATTACTATCGAATCATACAGCTATTACTTGAAAAAAGTTATCATACAACTCGAAAGCGTATGAAGCGATAGTTTTTTTAAATATGTGACGTACTCTACTGCTTGCCGCATAAAATTGATGATTAAAGCTAAAGAAACTCTACACCCTGAATAAAGCGGTTCGAGCGTGCTTTCGGATTTTGTCCCTTTCATAAAACCGGTATTTACCTATTGATTTGAACAAAAAAAACTGGCCACATCTATTTTGCTAAAATAGAATCATGTTAAAATTTCACGGTGTGTACGGTCTTGAATCGCCAAATATGATTGTAGACGATTTCCGCTGTCTACATTACCTATCACAATGCCTATCACCAGCCAAATCAAGATATTAGGAACGTAGGTCTCTCTGAAAGTAGGTATCTCTGAAACATAGGTACATCTGTTTATAGGTAGGTTTTCCTTTTCTCTATGCCTATTACAGCCATTACGTATTCATGAAATTTACATGTGCCATATGAAATCCCAGAAAATATAAATCACTTTACACTGTTGGTTATATTAATCGGTTAGACTACCTAGAATCAGAACCTACAGGTTTTTATATATTTATATCAGGTTTTTGTGTAGATAGTTATGTTATCTGTGGTGTAGGTAATGTGAATATTATATTGGTAAGGTCAAGTAAGTAAGTCAGCAGAAAAGTTTATTTATACACACTTTTGACTGTTAACCTTGCGAATCCATCTAAATTCTGACTTTTGACTGGCTCGGTGGAACAGTGGTAAGTGACCCAGGTTTACAACCTACGGAACCAAGAGTCGTGGGATCGATTCCCACTCGGGACAAATATTTGTGTGACGAACACTGGTGTTTGTACCGTGTCTGGGTGTATTATTAAATATATTTAAGTATAATTGTGTATCCACTGTTGATTCTGATACCCGTAACACAAGTGCTTAAGCTACTTACCACGAGATCAGCTCATATATGTGATGTTGTGAAATATTTATTTATTTATAAAAAAAAAAAAAATATAAAAAAAAAAAAAAATTCTTACTATTTACTGATTATAGCAAAAACTACTACATATATTTCAATGATTCTTTTCGTCATCAAATAAATTATTGCTGGTTGTAACAAAAACTACTATTTTGTCCTTTTTGCCACCAATCCACCTAAGAACGTCAGGGTTAAAGAAGTGACGGTCAGAGACAGTTTAAGGGAATTAGTTGCTTTATATCCTTTTGCTCATAATTCCATCTGTACCAGCTAAGGTTAAACAAGTGACAGTCTGAAATGAAACTCCCATCCCAGTCTAATGCACTTTATTAGCGTTGGCGGCGGGGTGCGGGCTCAGTATGAAGGAGACGGAGTTGTTGTGCCGCGGCCACAGGGGGACCGCGCCCGCGCGCGCCGCCGCCGCCGCGCTGACCAGCAGCGCCGCCACGCTCACTGCCAGCAGCGCCCAGCGGATAGCTTCCACGTAGCTGAGGAGAGTGTGGGATTGGCGCAGCTCGTTCAGTACTGAGTCGGGTAGTTCGGCTCCCTGGAATGAGTGTGACAAGTGTTAGAGCAAGTCGATTATATATCTGGGACATTTCCACACAAGGTCATACCCCGAACTAAGGAGATCTTGTACCATGGGCGTTAGAGATTGATATACATACAAACTACATAATCACACCTAAACATGGAACAAACACCGATGTTCTTCACACAATATTTTTCCCGAGTGGGAATCAAACCCACGACTCTTGGAACCGCCAGTCTGGGTCACTCACCACTGTTCCATCGAGCCAGTCAGTATAGCATCCGTGTGGAATGGCACCGCTCTAGAACATTACCAGCAACAAGTACCGGGGTGTAGCGATTGGTGAACGGACTCGGAACTCGGAACGGACCGGTGTACTTTACAACGCCTTGCACTCTGCATGTAGAGCTGCGTCGATTAGAGGCAATTTTCTTTCTTTCTCTTTCAGTTATGACTCTTTATCATTCGCCGAGAAGGTAAACCCATAGAAGCATGAATGACCTATCATAATAGCTAAAACTGTTTGTTAACCATTCACAGTCTCACAGCCCCAAAATAGTCTGACTATTGATTTTCTATTGTGTCCACTTCTAAAATAGTGGATCGGTTAATTGTTTTACTAAATTGGTAGGTGATTTAATCACCTTCAAAGATAACTCTTACCTCGTCAATCCACAGCAATGGGAATAGCCCGGTGGGCACCTTGGCCAGCTGTGGGACTGTGGGAATGTTCCTCAGCTCAATGTTGAACTGCATCCGTCTCACACCTTTCAGTACTACGCCTGTCACCTGAAATGGGCAAACAGTAGGTGAGTATATTTGCTAGGAAAATAATTGTAGAGATAAATCCTTCGAGACGAGTATAACGTAAGTTAATTTGCTAAGTAAATAGTTGCAGGAGAGACGCTCTGCATGCGCAGATCGAGCAGTTGGAGTATTGACTATTCCAATTAAAAGGAATCCAAGTATTTGCCAACCAAACGTCTAGGTATGTCCGCTCAAATTGAATTGCCACCCGAGACGTTTTTTAGGGATAAGGATATCACTTAAAACGAATACCCCAGTAAAGTATGTATTCGTTCGTATTAAGTTAAAGTTCACATTTTAAAACTTAAGTAATTCTTTCAAAATAACAAATCGAAGTTGTTAAGGTAATGCCATTAGGTAGACATCTATATCTTCAACTCACGCCGATAGCCATCAAAATATAGTTTGCCTACCGATACCTAACTACAATTGAAGTTTAAGTGAAGTTAAATTTTCCTAGAACTAAGTTATACCTACAAAACAACAAGTATAAAGAGCAGGTGCTTTGCACTTAGCACTTGTTCTATAGTAATACCACGGTAATATTATCTAATATCACGTGGTACCTAATACTTCCAAAAAGTGACGCCATTGCAACTATCTACTTCTTACCGGGTCAAGATACATATAAGTGTTATGCTTCTCCTTATCAGGGCTGACCCCTCCATCGAAGTACTCCAACAGTTCTTCAGAGGCTAGGTAGAAGTGGGGGAGTGAGGCGATGGCTGGAGCGTCCTGACACGGCATCAGGTTCAGGACTCCCATCAGGAGGCAGCCATCGTGGTTGCCGCTCCAGTTCCTGAAAAATCGTAGAAAGTAAGAAGGGTTGCAGAGCTGGCAATATGCCACGAGTCTCGACCTATTAGGGGAACCGAATCGATAGGCCACGTTCTCAGCAAAAGCCACTCTCCAGGAGATCCCAGGGATACTATTTATTAGAACCTTGTCAAAAACATTTGCCTTGGTCTAAAAGTTGGTGCCAAATTAGAACTATATGAGTATGGGATTGTGAACCTATCAAAAGGCATTGTTTATAACTGTGATTGTGAATATACCCCTGTATATTCGGATGAAAACATTTTTTCATATAATATGCTAAAACTAATAAATTGCACCTATTTAATGTAAATAGCGACAAACAGTAGACAAAGCTGCACTGTGCATTGTACATATAGTATTTTCTTGGAAACACGATGGCTGAATGTATAAACTAAATAACAAACAAAAAAGCGGACGCAAACCCGCTTTTCATTCTAACTCAGACGTACACAAAAAAGAGAAGCTGGCTTTATCCGGACGTCCGACAACGAACTAATTGAAAAAAAGAAAAAAAAATAGAATCGTCTGGTAGAGTTCACTTGTCAATATTTTGTGGAAGAAAAAAAAAGTATTCAACAAGTTGGAATTGTTCATTCGCAACTACTAATTACTACCTACTACTTAGGTACACTTGAATAAGTACCTACTCTTTGGTTTGTTAATCGGAATACCTAATCAGAATTTATGCGCAATTAAGTAGTCAGTAACCAAACGCCCACAGTCCTTTTACACGCCAGTGGTCTTTAGTTAAACTTGATACATTTGAATAACAGTTTGGTAATAACAAGGGAAATCGAAAACACATCTAATTCTAATGTGACGTCATGACTTGGTAATTCCAGTAAAGTGGGAGTTATGAATGTATAAATATAAGAACATGAATTTATTTAATAAGAACCATAACATACCAAACATGATACCATAAGCTTTCCGATCCAAGCCTCAGGCTTCAAAAGATTGGATAATGGTTCGTAGCTATAAGCATAAAATTGTTTAATAAGATCGCGCAGAAAATTAGGGAATTGACTTTTTATATATTAAAATTATCGTTAAATTGTTTTTATCTAGTCGTAGATATCATAAGGAAAAGGTAGTAGATATAAAGTAGAAGACTACCTGAATGATCCAATGGACATGATGAGCTGCTCGCTTGGACAAACTATGACTGTACCAGCGACTTCGTGCCCGTGGATTGAAGACTTTATATATTTATTACTTCTTGCGCCTTATACAAACTTATACTTTAGTATGTTATCTGTGCTTTAGTGGTCATTTTTTAGCAGATACCATCAAATCATGCTAGTTACTCCATGCAAAAAAATCTTATAAAAGAATCATCCAACTCGAAAGCGTGAGAAGCGTTTCTTTTAAGTGATGATATGTAATCAGGTAGGTACTGCTTGCCACATGAAATTGATGATTGATTAAAGAAGCCCTACGCTCTAAGTAATGAAGCGGTTCGAGCGTGCTTACGAGTTTCGTTTATCACTTTCCTAAATCGTAAATCTAGTTTACTACTAAGATGAAATAATTTTATTGCGGGAAAATAACCTCTAAAATTTCACAGTGTATACTCCCAGCAATGTTTAAATAAGCATAACTTACAGTGTCGAAAACTGTCCGGTGGAAATTTATCTTATTTAAATATAACAGATCACGTCCAATCACGTAAACGTTAGAATTGTCTCGTGTACTATTTAGAAATTCCAATAAGCTCGGTTTGTCGACGGCAAACGGTTAGTCTCAAAGTTGTTTCAGTAAAGGGAATGCTAATAAATTGGAGAGACGTAAATTTATAGGCGTGAGTTATTCTACTGGCCTGTGAAGCAGATAATTTCGTAAAGCGGGGTCACCTTATACAAAATTAATTTGCATTTAATTTAACGGAAGAAAGGTATCTTTGTTATCTTATTTTATCTTGTACTTATTTATTTATTTATTACACAAGTATCTTAAAAGCTAACAGACAGAGTTATCCAAAGCTCTTATAAGATTAAATATATTATTAAAATAGGAGAATTGCAAATAGAAATTCATCATTTAAATTATTACAAACAATTCAAATAGTGCATAAATTGTCATAAAATTTTATCTTAAATTATTAGCTATGTCACAAATAATTTTGTAGCTTGAAGTGGTAGCTAGTATAGTTGAATTGAATGGTTCCAAACATACCCTTGGAACGATCCAATTCGACTCTTAGGGACCATTTGTGGTACACCTACGTAACTACGTAAGTTAGATCTAGGTGTAGCAGTGTCTTACTCATTACTTCTTAAATATGAGTTGCATTATTGTGTTTGAAGTAGATGGTTATATATCGTAGGTACCTTTCATTAGGACTTTATTAAAACAGACATAACTGTAACACATGCAGAACTCGGTTTTCTCCACTTAATCTATGCACAAAATCAGCTATTATTAGGTATGAGGAACATTTTGCTTCCGGGCTCATACTAATTTGCATCATCATCATCATTATCAGCCATATACGTCCCCACTGCTGGGGCGCAGGCCTACCCTAAACTAGGGCAATCATTTGCATCAGTAGAGCTCAATAAAACCTAATAGACAAAAAAAAATGAACGGTAAATGACTCAAATTGTATTACATGGCAATTTTTTTTTAACAAAGTTATGTGATAATAAGGTTAAAAAGAATAACTATCGAGTTTCTTTCCGGTGTCTTCTCGGTAGAATCAGCTTTCTGAATCGGTGGTAGAATCACTTATCAATTTACGGTAATGATTTATAAGTGCGTGTAAATGCCTATACAAATAAAGAAATTTTGACTTTGAAATCGTTTATGATTCAAATGTCACCGATGCTGCATACAAAACATAGGTAGGTATACTAACTTTTTACAGAAGCATTTGTTGCTCGGCACGGCGCTCTTTGAAGCGAGAACGTCTCTTGATATCTCGTAGTAGTAGGCACTCATGTTGAAAATGGAGCTCTTCCCCACTAGACTGGCGTACATCGACCTGAAATGACGTCACAAAAGCTTATGTCACTATTGATTTGCATGTTACAAGGAAGTTTAAACTTTCGCAAATACGAAGGTGGCGTAGGCCGAAAGGGCTTTTTAGAAACTTGTAAGGCTTCGTAACTGAGTTTCTAAGGAGCACTACGGCGGAACAATCTGAAATTCAAACCCTAATTGGGTAAACTAAGTTGATAAATTTTCACGCGATTCAAGTTTCAACAGCATCTAGCTAATTTATGTTGACGTACGTAGAGGAATGAATGGCTAAGTTAGAATTTGCGAGGATTTATATATGTTCGTATCGAAGCGGGGTCTTTCTTGATTTACGACTGTGGCGCTTGCTACCCAAATGCAATCAACGTATTCGTTCCGAGATACGACTCTTTCACACACAAGTAAACCGCACTAATTGAAAGAAACATTGCCCGCTATCCAGAATTAATGCATGCATTATACGAACCATGAATCAGATATTGACTTATGCTTCACATTAATACCTCTGATGAAATAGTGTGGGACGCCCTCAGGCTAGGTTGAGTGGCAATATACGCAAGACGCTTGGTAGAAGCTGGATGCTAGTAGCCTAAAATAGACGGGAGTGGCGAGTATTTGAGGAGGCATATGTTCAGGAATGGATGTATATGATGATGGACTATTATGACTAAATTTTTATTATTACTGACTGAATTATCATTGACATTGTTAAAATTATTTCTATCAGACATGTAATTTAGTATTAAGTTTGACACAATACTGGCGCTTTGGGAAACTGCAAGCCAGTATGTGACCAATGTTTGAATGAATAAATAAAATAAATAAATAAAATATAATTTGTTTTGCAATTTTATTTGACAGTGATTATTGTGACATTTTTGTTTGACCTACCTATTCCATTTGACATTTTTATTGTATTGACTCATTTTAGTATTGGCATTATTTACAATTTTTTTGTTTGTTATACTATACCTATTTAATAAATCTTGTGTGCGAATTGGATTTTCTCTGTAAGCATGCTTGTAAACATTTACAATTGTTATAGGTTGATGATGATGATGGGGCTTGAAATGGCTACCATTCGCATGGAAAGAGAACGTCCTTACCACATTCTTCGGCATTCAGTTCAGCATGACGCAGTTAAAACAAAAGCCAGCCGCTCACCTGCAAATCTCAGGCTCGAAGATGTACATCTTGTCAGGAACATCGCTTTCGTCGATGGGCGGGAACACCGACGCGTCGGAGCCGTTCAGCATGCCGCAGTACTGGTCGCGGTCCCATCTGAGGCTCATCGAGGTCTGGCCCTTGTAGGACACGATGTGCCCCAGCTCCTTGATGTTCTCTCGCCCGCGGACCATCTCGTACGGACCGCTTTCTGTGCGGTTCATCTAAACATAAAAAAATACTAAATCAGAGAGCGCAAGCACTAGAACTGGCTGCTGAACATTATCGCGTACTATGGAGTACTCGCATGGCAAGCAACGACCTTAACCACTCGACTATCGACGCTATTCATAATTTTCATCAGGGTCAGTTCAGAGTGGCGCTACGTGAAAGGAATCTCAGGCTTGAGAGCCATTTGCAAGTCCGCTGATGATGACAAGGTCACTCCAAGCCATCATTGTAGACATATATTGAAGCGTACTTGCAAAAAAATTATTTGTAGATGTTTTGTAGATGATATGGCTATTGTATAGTAATTCGGTAATTTAGGGACAGAGTAGGTAGATGTCGTATATTCTACAAAGGAATATCTAAAGCGCTTATAAGATTATAAGGCTGCGTCTATTATAAAATCTGCTTAGGCACTCTTTTGAATAGATTTCAATGTAACCGTTATAAGCAGTTAAGCGGAAACCAGAAGAGATCAGTATATGTCAGTTCATTCCACCAACAACGTACATACATGGCTTGCAAAAGTAATACATATACCTACAAAGTGTCTACGTTAGTGCAGCCCGTACATTCATAAGGAATACTTGTGCCCGGCACATTTTTTAGGGTTCTGGGTCTCAAATAAAGGGTGAATCGAGCGAACGGACCTTTATTCTATTTCACATTTCTATTTATATGTCCGTCAATACTACAATTTTAAAGGAACGACTAGATTATGGGGAGGCGCAGTGTAGCACCAGAGTGGCATCGATATTAATAGTATAGATATTTTTTTATATTATAGTAAGTATTGCAGTATGTAGTAAGAACTTATGGCAGTCTATCATTAGGCTGTGAACCAATCAAAACTCTGTCTATAATCATGCCGAGAGCCATCCGCTCCCTCGCAAGTCCGTTGATGATGACGAGGCTATTCCAAGCCATCGTAAGTCAGTTAGGAAAAAAGTCATGTCATCTTTCAAAAATAATAACTTACATGAGAAAACATGGAGAAATAAAAACCGGAACCGTCTTCCGCCGGACGCATCGTCGGGGGAGCATCCGTCTTCAATTTACCGCACACCAACCCTGAAGTGATATGAAACCTTTAATATTACATGCCTTACATATGAGACGCCGTTATTCTCGTATATTAACTATGCGTTGCTATTCCATTCTGAATGCTGGAATAGAGATAAATGTCTTTAGCGTGCATAATATACCTTCAATCAATAATCTTCTAAGGCGTCCGACCGATTTCAGCCATGGCGGCCGATCTCAATTGAGATCAGCCACGTGCGCAGGACATATTATAGTGCACAAGTGTGCGCGCAAACACAAGTGCACTCTCTATTCCCTTACTCTCATAATTCGGTGAGACGGCAATCCGACATGACCGATGAGAGATCAGGCGCAGGACCACCGGCTTAACGTGCTTTCCGAGGCACGGGCGTTCAACCGCCAACTTCCTAACTCCGGGCTGAGTAATTTCATTACAGAAAATCTCACACAAATTTTGCCCGGCCTCGGACTCGAACCGGGGACCTCTCGGTCCTAACGCAGCACTTGCTACCAATAGACCAACGAGGCAGTTACAATAATCTTATACATAGGTACACATACTTATACCATAATTTTAGGATATGTGTGACAAATAAACGAATATTCTATTTTACCCTAATTAGTTATACAGCAGACTGGTATACATTTAAAAATAATACAATCAACAAACACAGAAGCAAGTTAAAACCATTAAAAAGTAAACTTGAAATAAAATAAAGCCAGATATTTATTTGCTACTCTACAAATTGGATGTGTTACAAATAGCATTATTTATTTTTGATACGTTTTCATTACTTAGTCCACACACCCACACAAAACTACGTAGCTCGTACTTTTAGATTTTATTATTTGGAATTTCGTTAGTACTGTACAGTGTTATGAGTGTGGGGTAGGGGTTTCTAATTATCAATTATATTCAATACTAGTGAACCGCCCTCGCTTTGCTTCGGGTATACACCGTGAAATTTGAGTGGTTGTTTTACCGTGGCAGAACGATTTTCCTTTAGTAATACTATCGAATCATGCAAATCCTTCCTTGAAAAAAAAACGGGCGGGAAAACAACTACTCAAATTTCACGGTGTATAATAAATAAAATCCTTCCTCTTGAATCCCCCTATATCTTAAAAAAATAAAAAACCCCATCAATATCCTTTGCAGAGTTTTAAAGACATTAACAAACATACAGGCAGACGCGGGAAGCAACTTTGCTTTATATAATGTAGTGTTCGCACCTGACGGTGTCTGAAAAATGCTTTTCCGTGATTATACGGAAAATGCCATAATTTTAACATAATAAAATGTATTCATGCACGAGTATAAATGTTCTTTATTAACTGTAATAAATCTAATACTGCGTGTAATAACATATATTATCTCAAGTAAATGTATTTATTTAGTCGTAAAATTGCTAATAACAGCAATAATGTATGCAAGCCAGTCGATTAGGTTTGCTGGTCATGTAATGACAGCTAAACTGATCTTTGCTCGGCAGATAGCACTGTATTAAATTGTTTTCCTTATAAATTTATGGAGATATGAGTGGTCATTCGTTTTGCAGTTGTCCATTTTTTATTTGTCAGTTTGTACGTAGTTTGATTTGATTTATCGGGGACTTTAGCATGAGTGGCTATTTAGAAAACGTTATTGTGTTCGGTAAAGATTTTCTTTCTATACACCGTGAAATTTTAGTGGTTGTTTCCCTCAGTAAAATGATTCTATCTTAGAAGGAAAATAGATTTGTTTGTTCTTTTTTATTGAAATCAATAAATGCCGGTTTTACGAAAGGTATAACCGAAACTCGAAAACACGTTCGAACCGCTTTATCACTTACGGCGTAGAGTTTCTTTAGCTTTAATCATCGATTTCATGCGGCAAGCAGTATCTGATTACATCACATCTTATAAAAGAACGATAGCTCCTCTTTTGTTGATTAAAAATTTGAAAAAAAAAATCGTTTTTCATGGACTAATTAGCGTGATTCGATAGTATTACTAAAGGCAAATCGTTCAGCCACGGGAAAACAACCACTCAAATTTCACGGTGTATATTTGCATTTCTCACATGTCACTTTATGACGTCTCCTTGTCTCATCTCTATTTGGTAACTACCTATTGAAAAGAAACAAAATTTAATGTTCAAGTGTATGTACTATCAGCAACGCTGGCGGTCGACCACCTATAAGGTGAAAATCGCTTGGCGCTTACGCGTCTGTCAGAACAAGCCCCGCCCCATTGTGGTCAAGGAGCTGGCAAGAATTTTTGGGTAGATATTTGAAGCAAGCTGAAAACTTGTCCTGCACCTCCTATTATATCCCAACACAAAACCGCAGACCTGGCTGAGTAACGGGGCTAAACCAACCCCCAATTTTGTTTATTTAAAAATATATTTTTATAATCCAAAAAAAAAATTGTCAGTTCACCTGACAGGTAGAAGTTCCATCGAAATGATTTGTCTATGTGAGTCTTATTTTTTAGTTATAAATAAAAAGATGAAAAATATTCTTGGGGGTTTGCTTTAGCCCCGCTACTCACCAGCCAGGTCTGCAGTTTCGTGCTGGGATATAATAGGAGAGGTAAAGGATAAGTTTTCAGCTTGCCTCAAATACCTACCAAAAAATTCTTGCTAGCTCTCCTACTATTGGAACGTATTCGTAAACAAAGTTTCGAAGTGCTCTTCTATTGGCTAGTGCGCCCACTAGCCAATAGAAGGGCTAATGGCGTTTAAAGAAATCTGTTTGAAAAGTGTACTACCGCCAAAATTCCCGACTGTACTTCAAACATTCCTTAGGACTTAATGCATTTCTAAGTTTCAAAATGAAACAGCTCATTTGGAGCGGGGGTTAAACTATTTGTATCATCGATACAAATACAGCAAGTACTTGTATCAGTAACCGTATATTTACCGTATTTTCAAAAGTTAGTTTTTTTCAAATAGCTAAAAGTGACAAAAACGATTCAGCAATATATCTACCTAATAGCCGCTTCACAGAACAATTAACTAATGGTTATATATACGTTTGTATGTTCATAATAATATATAAGTATCGTTTAAGTTATAAAATGCGATTCGTAATGGGTTAACCACATGCATTTACCTGTGCCTATTGTGTGGTTTGGTGCGCTGTAATTTGTTTTTTTTTTAAAGAAAACAAGATAGCCTGTTTGTTCAATACTTCCATAAAGTTTCTAATACCACCATATTTATACTATTTATTACTAGGACAAAAATTGAATTATAAATCGTTAAAACTGAACTAAATCATTTGATGATTTCCTTTCTGCCTATATAAATTTATGTGTCGCTTAGACTATCAAGTGATTAACTGAACATTTCAAGAGGTGCACAGTCTTACTACTATTAATACTAATCCTAATAATAAATACTTATTTCTCTATTGTCTACTTCTCGGACGGTGTACCAGTTAAATATACTTAACCTATCGTATCAGTATTAGGTATTTAGAAAAACGGAAAAAATTCAACTGCCTCACGGCGGCCCGGGGACTCGAACACCCGTCCTTCTAGGAATCGCGTTTAGACGTGCATTATCATCACACCAGACCAGCAGCTATGTATTGAAGCCGTCGAATTTTTCCCGTATATGACCTGTTAAGCCACAGGTGGCGCCATCTCTTATCAGTTACAGATACAGACTGATAGCCGCAGACATTTCATTACATAATTGTAAACTACGGAAAATGATGACACACTGGACATTAATGTAAATTAAAAAAAATAAGTGCTACAGCTTGCACTAGCTCCATCTTCTCCATCCACCACTTAAACATTTTAAATTTACGATATTAGGTAGTGGATCTATACGTACCTAAAGCCGAATGGTTCCCGTTGCAGTTGACATACAGGCCGTCGAAGAACAGGTCCTTAACCTTCACCCTGAGGAAGGGGTCCGTCAGGTCGGTGAAGAACTGCTCCAACGCTCCGTTAACGATGCCCGCCAGACTCGGCATCATGTCCTGAACGGTGAGGATTGCAGCCTGGAACCGGAATGTGGTCTGGTTAGTACATCATCAAACATCTTATCAGATGAAATACGGACCCTGCTGGATAAAGGAATATGGCGGGTGATAGTGCATCGGTAAGCACGTTAAGCGGGTGGTCCTGCGCCCTTAAAAAAACAAATAAGTCTATATAAGTCATGTCGGATGTTACAATATACAGTAAGACTTTGTAGATAGTAATCCACATTTTTCTGGTATTAGGTACAATTTTTGGAAGAAAAATTTGTTTCATTTTTAAACCACACACAGGCTTTAATTTTTGAGTTACGTATTTATACGCTGGGCGTCTATATATTCATGAAATTATTACATAACGTCAAGGGGCTTTTCATGATTTATACGCAAGAATTACTCAATCGTACATTTTTTAACATTTCACTTCCTAAATTTACAATTCGGGATGTTAAATGTTACACGGAGATCTATAACAATAGACAGATCAATCAAATCAAATCCAAGATTACACATCACAAGATACGACGGCATGAATGGATGGTGTTTGTGCGTGTGACAACCTGATCCCATCCAGCGTGTGGAGTTGAAGTGGAACCCAAGGGAAGCTCGTGTTTACGTTCCGATATCGTCGTGAAAATCAAAACCGGGATGCGAGGATACATAAGTGGGTATCCGGTAACTGACACCGTACCTATGTAGGTGTGTACATGTAAAGGTATTGTTGACCAAATATCCGCTTGCTATACGAATGGACCGCAATCCAAAAAAGTCGGTCAAGATAATGTACCAACGGGTTTGTATTGGTCTCGTAGTAAGTAAGAAACGTTCACGATACAGAGGAAATTGCGTGATCGGAAGTGGTTACATTATAGAATTAGTCTGGCTGGCGGTTCCAAGAGTCGTGGGTTCGATTCCCTCTCGGAACAATTATTTCTGTGATGAACGTGTAGGTGTTTGTTCCGTATCTGGGTGTTATTATGTATTTAAGTATGTATTTGTTAATATCTATGTGTGTATATCAGTCTCTGACGCCCATAGTATAAGCTCTGCTTAGTTTGGGGTCAGATGACCGTGTGGGGAAATGTCCAAGATATTATCCGAGATATTTATACAACATGGAAACTACATAGAGCACGAGTGTAAATAAAAGTAAACATATATCAGGAGGAGCAATTTCCGGAACTATACCAAACACCATAATTTGGAGCATCGTCGTTACGTCAATTTTCCGGACTAGGAGATTTAGACTCTGACCTATTTCACTTGCCATTTTATGATTAGAAGTAAAAAAAAAAATTAATACGAAACTTAAATTTTTGACTAAATGAGAACAGACATTTAAGTTGGGTGGGCAAGTCCATTTCAAAAGTTCAAAAGTGCGAAATCCGTTTTAAATGTCGGTGGCATGATGACACGTACCATATAAGAGAAGTTGATGACAGTGACCATGTCATCTTCGTTGAGGGCTCCACTCGCCTCCTTGTCGAAAACGAAGGTCTTCTTCAGCGTATACTTCACAGTGTCATTGTCGCCGTAACCAAGGACTGTCCTCTCACGATACTCCCTAAAAAGAAAAAAAAATGTACATCACATAAAGATCAACACAACAATCTGAATTCATGTTAAGGTGTTTGAGCACTTGTGTTAACGGGTATCAGAAATAACTCAAATGAAATATCTTATAAATAAAAATGAATTGCTGTTCTTTAGTCTGACTAAAACTCGAGAACGCCCGGACCGATTTAGGTAATTTTGGTTTTAAAATGTTCGTCGTAGTCCAGGAAAGGTTTCAATGAGAATAGAAATATAGAAAAGAATCAGTATTGGCGGTATGAAATTCGCCGGGACCACTAGTGTAGTAATAAATACGGAAAAAATATCTTTACAAAAATACTATGTGCTGAATTTCAAGACATGCCCGATACTGTATTGGTTACACATTCTGTAATTTTTGCCTTCGGTTGGCTGTTTGAATCATCAATAGAAGCCTATCTCTATCTAGCATTCTATCTCTTTATCTAGCAGTGCTAAGATTGCAATGCAATTGACAAACTAGCATCTACATGCAAGTTAGTGCAGCTACCCTGGTACCGTTTCCCGTATTGGTCCAAGATCCCAGAGCTGCCAGACATCACTTATTTTCTAATGGACAAAATATATACGATTGAGTAGTGTTGGGGTGTACTATCATCATATGACTAGTTGCTACCTTGACCAGACGGCCATTTTTCAGATATCAACCAATCAAGGTACATAGAAACACTGCTCACCTCACTTAAATTCTGATGGCTGATTTTAACATATATTTCACACAATATCATTAAAAATCAGGATTCATTACTCCCAGACACATGCGGTCGGCGGTTTTACCTTACAGACGCTTTAAAGCTATGAAAAAATTTTTACTTTTACTTATTTTCTGATGCTTGATTTTTATATATGTTATTCAAACAACTAAAAAGTGCTCATTTGACCGCAATAATTATAGAATTGTACCTTACAAACTATTTTATTAGAAAAACTTAACTAAATTCAATTTAAAAAAAAATCTAAAACAGTTGGGTCTGGTGAATGTTTGGCCCCTTGGATCGGTCTGTCCGTTTGCAAAACGTTTTAAAATAGTTGTTTGAATAACATATATAAAAATCAAGCATCAGAAAATAAGTAAAATTAAGTAAAAGTAAAATTTTTTTCATAGCTTTAAAGCGTCTGTAAGGTAAAACCGCCGACCGCATGTGTCTGGGAGTAATGAATCCTGATTTTTAATGATATTGTGTGAAATATATGTTAAAATCAGCCATCAGAATTTAAGTGAGGTGAGCAGTGTTTCTATGTACCTTGATTGGTTGATATCTGAAAAATGGCCGTCTGTTCAAGGTAGCAACTAGTCATATGATGATAGTACACCCCACCACTACTCAATCGTATATATTTTGTCCATTAGAAAATAAGTGATGTCTGGCGGCTCTGGGATCTTCCTCTATATAGGGTGACGTTGACAAACGCAGGCCGATCGTTCGCTACGCTGTCAGACGCCAAACGTAATTTGTATCCATAAAACTTCATTACTGTCTGTGCAACACGATCCAGGCAATTGTTACAGTGTAAACTTGAGTTCGATCAAATCTGAATATAAATTACTTTGCTTTAATGATGACATGCATTATCTTGTCGGTTTTGACGACACCTAAATGTTAATAGCGTATGGTTGTGCTAAGACCCGTTTAATTTCATATTAATCATCTTGACAACAAGGATACGGATAAAAGACATGCAAATTATCCTTAATCTTCTAATCGATGGGCAAAGTGCATGTGAATCTGTAAGCACTTTGATACACATCTATATAATAGTGCAGTTATAACTTATACATTACACCGCTCACAACAAACAAACGTCTGCTTAATACTAAAATAAAGTATGCGTTGCTCAAGATGTAGAAGGAATTTTTTGAAAGGGCAGTAGGAAGCCAATTGGCTTATAGTATTGTCTATTATTTGCTTAGTCTTGCCCGTGACCACGAGTGCTATAAATAGTTCGAAACGTCGGCTCTCTCAATAATATGTTTAGAATAACAATACACGCGAGTTTAATCCGAAAAATCAGTTTTATTCCAAAAATGTACATAATTTTTATTTTTTAGTTCAAATGTGGAGCTTTTCTGAAAATATGCGTCGTACCAAACTCATTGAGTTAGGCACTTCTTTCATTGCATATGCTTTTATTCATTATCCTACCTATTTTCGTATCCTATCCTTATTCTTTACTATAGTTTCGTTCTTGGTTTGGTCTGGATACGACCTTTGGTATCCAGTAGCGCTACCATGAGTTTAAAAGTGACAGACTCGATATCGCTTATCTAAATATGTCTATGAAAAACTTGTACAGCGCCCTAGCGGTTACGCTAAGAACTAAAATTGGTAGTATGAAAAAAACAATTCGATATGTTTTTTTTACGTACGTCAGTTTTCGATAGCTAACTCATGGTACCGCTACAGACCAAACCAAGAACTAAACTATAGGACGTTGTTAATGTACTCATAAATAACCCACTTACTTGTAAACATACGGTCCTATCTCCTGCAGGATAGGCTTGGCGCCGCTATTCACGTCTGCGTCATTCGTCACGTTAAACACGTAGACTTTGAACGTGAGTGCCATCGGTAGTTTCCGCCACTTCTCGTACATCGCCGACGATTCCTCGATTTGGACATTCTGGTTGCATTCGAAAAGAATAATAATGTATCTTTATTTTCTCAACACAAAACCCTAGTTAACAATTTGATAACAACAATCATTGGAGGAACATATTATGATGTGGTTTGTGTGAGACTGACGCCTGTGATAGGTATAAGTACATGTTTTACAGGTCGTCGAAAAGAGAACGACGTTTTTAAAGTATCCGGATACACAATTGTGAAAATAAAATAAATTTAAATGAAATTAATGTTAAATTAAATTAATAATAAATTGATTTAAAATTAAATTCATACGATTTAAATTAAATTGACTAAATTTTTTAGTTAAATTAATATAAATAGAATAAAAATTAAATTGACTTATAATTTAAATTAAATTAATATTATGTTTAATTAAATTCTAAGAAAATTAAATAATTATGATATCAATTTAAATTTATTTAAAATAAACCTTTGAGTGAATAGTTCTATTGTGCAACAGAAAATAAATATAGTAACGAATATGATGATATTGATGATACGTATTTTATGCTACAATAAAAACGTGGAAACTAAGATAATTACTCTACTGGTTCTGGGAAACCTAAAGAATTCCTACATTTTGTCGTAAATATTAATGAGGTAATAAACAATAACTTACATGCAAGTACCTAATATTATAAACCGATGTTCAATGTTAATATTTTAGCCGCTGTATCCATTTGAATAATTAAGTATCGTTTAAACACTCACCTCGCTTCGGGTGAATTTTACATAAAAACCTTCTCCTTGAATCCATCTATCCTGATTGATCATAAATCCTTTGCATATTTTTAAAGATCTAAGGTTACGTAGGGATAAAAAGAGAGGTAAAGCTACTTGATTTTATACTATGTACTGATGGCATTCGTTGTAAAAATTTCATTATTAGCATTATTTTTTCTTATACTTGAAATATTAGCGATGAGAACCTACCTTCGCAAACGAGTGATAATTTGTTTATTGGCAAACGCAGGTATGTGCGAAATCTTGTACAGACGATGAAAAAGACCGACAGTTAAAATTTTACAATTAAAGTGACGCTTATACCTAAACAGAATTTGTACAGACATGTTTGAATTTGTATAGAAATTCAATCAGCAAAGCAACTTATCCCATTCCTTGAGGATGCAACGTTCTGTATAATTTAATGACGAACATGATAATAGATCGATGATGATAGTGGTATTTTACCAATAAGGTTCACTCCGATTAATTTATTGTCGTACTAGTGGTCCCGGCGAATTTCGTACCGCCAATACTGATTATTTTTCTATATTTTCTCATTGAAACCTTCCCTGGACTACGACGAACATTTTAAAACCAAAATAACCTTAATCGGTCCGGGCGTTCTCCGGTTTTAGTCAGACTAACGAACAGCAATTCATTTTTATTTATAAGAAAGAAGAAGATTAAGTACAGACTACTTCAATATTTTGGGTCCAAGGCCCTCTTATTATGAGTAGGTACTCACATATACATTGAAATAGGTACCTAAGTACTGCAAAAAGTGTCATTCGTTAAAATGGTCTCTTACTAAACTATTAGGTACACATATTCATTTAATATTCTGTTTGTTGACTGTAAGTGCGTAAGCCATTGACAAAAGGTCAAGAGTCATTTCATATTTTCCTGGTGTGTGACTTGAATTAAATTTTTGAACTTAAAGTATGGTTTTTGTTTGATAATATTGCCTTCTTCCATTCACTATACGTAATTCCTTTGTAACAATGCAATCAAAGTACAATATCTGCAGTTCATCGGTAAAAGTAACATCGATTACACATTTAGGAATTTTCATGTGTTATTCTCAAAAGTTCTCACAAATAACTTTTCTATGATTCTAGGATATTAAAATTAATAAAAGATAAAACGCAACGTCATTATATTCTATTCTACAATAGATTATTCTGATTGCGAGTGTTTAAGCACTGTAAACACAACATACACAAATATAAAAAAACACATACAGAATCATACGTTATCTGGTCCAGTGGTATGTAGCTTAAGCACAGTGGATACGTACACAATTTAATAATAACACATCCGGACACTGAACAAAAAATCGAACCCACGACTCTTGGAACCGTAGGTTGTGCACCTGGTTCACTAACCACTGTTCCATCGAGCCAGATAGAATATACTTGTGTAGATATACACCCTGAAATTTTAGTGGTTGTTTTCCCGCAGTAAAATGATTCTATCTTAGTATGTAGTACAATAGATTTGTGCAGTTCTTTTTTGTTAAAATCAATAAATGCCGGTTTTACAAAAGGTTTAACCGAAACTCGAAAGCACGTTCGAACCGCTTTATGACTTAGGGTGTCGAGCTTCTTCAGCTTTAAGCATCGATTTCATGCGGCAAGCAGTACTTCATTACGTCAGATCTTATAAAAGAACGTTAGCTTCTCTCGTTTTCGAGTTGAAAAATCATTATTTTGAAAATGTGAAATAAAAAATTTTTTTCGAGGAATTTTTTGCATGATTCGATAGTATTACTAAAGGCTAATCGTTCTCCCACGGGAAAACAACCACTAAAATTTCACGGTGTATTAATAGTTACGCACCCGGACAAAACATTATTTATGCCAATTTAAGTCAGCCCTTTTCTGTAATTCACCATTTTATTGTTTAGTATCAAGTTCACTAAGTACTCGGTAAAAGTACCTAATTTTGCTTTTAAACTTGAGACGGTACCTATTTACGTATATTAAAGTTAGCAAGGTCGTTGTCAAATTGTTCAAAAAATGGAGATTAGTTGGCTCCAAAGTCCTCAATCCTAACATTGTTGACGACTTCGCGAGAACACGATCTCAGTTAGGTCAAAAGGATTAACTAAACGTCCGGGTACCAAATAGTCTATACAACTAAATAATATTGAAGTTTCTGTTTTATACACCGTGAAATTTTAGTGGTTGTTTTCCCGTGGCAGAACGATTTGCCTTTAGTAATACTATCGAATCATGCAAATTATTCCTTGAAAAAAATTTTTTTTTTCAAATTTTCAAAATATTAATTTTCCAACTCGAAAACGAGAGAAGCTATCGTTGTTTTTTAAGATGTTACGTAATCAGGTACTGCTTGCCGTATAAAATCGATGCTTAAAGCTAAAGAAGCTCTACACCCTAAGTAATAAAGCGGTTAGAACGTACTTTAGAGTTTCGGTTATACCTATCGTAAAACCGGCATTTATTGATTTAAAAAAAATAACTGCACAAATCTATTGTGCTACTAAGATAGAATCATTTTGCTGCGGGAAAACAACCACTAAAATTTCACGGTGTATACTTCTTTCTAAATGGGTAGGCACGAATCTATACCGGATACCAGTAACAAACACACAATTAAAAAACTTACTATTATGTAGCTAAATTTACAATGTACTTTACATTACAGTTGTGGGCGGCCGTTAGTATAAAATAAAGTCGCTTACCGCGTTTGTGCCTACGTATGCTTATTTCTTTAAAACTATGGAACGGATTTGGATGCGGTTTTCTTTGTATAGATGGACGATTACAAGAGGAAGGTTTTCATAATATACCCGAAGCAAAGTGAGGGCGAGTTAGTTATTATAACCTAATATAAATATGTGAAATTTAAGAGACTAAAATTATTTTTCCATATTTTAAATCATGTCAGCCCAATTGACAGATTCACTGATTTTAAAAGCAAGATGTGTGCAATGGTAAAGTATTCTGACAACGAATATTCTTAATTCGTAGAATAAAGTGTTTGCAAAAATATTACATTGCTGTTATATTATTATATCTAACCTATACAAATAAATAGAAGCAAAGGGATTATGTGTTGTTATTTTATCATTAGCGTCAATTCGCTACGAAAAAGATCAAAAAATTCTTCAGTTTTTACATATTCTTCATAAATATAATTATCCGTGTCCTAACCTACTGTGATTAACCAAATTTTTCCGTACTCACATAATATAAGGTTTACGCGGGAGTCCAGGGGGCATATTACGACCTCTCAATTCCAGTGAGTTTATGAATGAGCATCGACTAACTTCGTGTTTCGGTACACTTAGTTGTGCGCTATGTTTGTGGAATCATAGAGACTAACCCCTACATCCTGTATATAAATTGTAAAAAGAAAACTAGCAATAACAGCTCGTTATGATATATTTACCCTAACCCATGCCTATTTTTAACAGACTGGAATTAAGAGATCGTAATACGCCCCCAGGCTAGGAGAGTCTGATAGTTCCGGTAACCGGTTATTTCTCACTTATTCTATTGATGTTCAATAATTCGGTATAAAAAACAATTACTAATTAGCGCTAGCAATACTAGCATTGTGCTAGTAATAAAAAACCAAACCCTGACCAAATCCTTCCTCGCATCAGATTCTCCCGTAATATCTTCAATAATACAAGGATAAGTTTACGGGTAAAAGACAAGTGTATTTTTAAAAAAAACTTACCTTTTGAATTTGCTTGCTCACGATTTTTGGGAAACCCCAAGCTGCCAGTATAACAGACACGACCACAGCCCCAAGGGATATCCCGAAAAATAATTTCACCCGTTTCCCCAACATTGTTCAACCTTTTTGTTAAAAATAGTCTCTTTAAAATGTTAAACTTAAAAAAAATATATATAAAAGTCACTTCTAATTTACAAAACACTGGCGTTAAACTGAAGTCCGTGAATAAAAAAATAAAATATTTTTAAAAATAAAACACTTTCGAAACGTTAGCATCAGTGGAATGACACAAGTCCGTCTTCATAGGAAACCTGTAAACGAGTATTTGAGCACACGTCGAGTTTTCCTCTTCGAAACTGTACATGAAGTATTTTTCGCCAGTAATCTCGTATTAATGAATGTATGCCGAGACTGGTTACGTATTGACACAGCAGTGACTTGGTTCAATTGGAAATTCATTATCGACAGATAATTGAAGGTTCGTGTCTTAACAACAAGCTATGCTTTACGAGTAGGTATCAAATGTAATTAGTGCTGGCAGTTGCCAAGATGAAGGAAACGATATACAACACCCCTTCATTTGCCAGTTAGTTACTTCAATTATCGTTTGTCAAATGCATACTAGTGGTTGTTTCCGGATTTGCACGCTTATGTTGGCTAATTTAGTCGATTGAAATCCCTTTTGAAGATCGATATTATTTTGAATATCTAACTGTGAGCCACAATAAATCTCGTTGTGGAGGTCAGTTGGTAGGTAATAGTAATATTAAAACGTTAGCCTATTGCTACGTTATCACTACATAGTATAAAACAAGTCGCTTTCTCTGTCACTATATCCCTATGTCTGCTTAAATCTTTTAAACTAAGCAACTGATTTTGATGTGGTATTTTTATAAGATAGAGGGATTCAATCCCTTCAATGTCACTTAAACGCAAACTCGTCGACATTTGCATACTGCCAATCCTGACATATGGTGCGCAATCCTGGTCCCTCACTGAAAGTCAGAAGTCCAAACTCAAGGTCTGCCAAAGGGCTATGGAGCGGAGTATCTTAGGTATCAAACTAATTGACAAAATAAGGAATACCACCATCTGCTCCCAAACCGGCATTGCTGATGTAGGTATTAAGAGTGCGAAGCTGAAGTGGCAATAGGCGGGGCATGTGTGCAGAATGAAGGACCATAGATGGACCAAAATCGTCACCCACTGGGTGCCTGAAGACGGTTTTCGCCGAAGAGGAAGGCCCAAGAAAAGGTGGTGCGATGATCTGGTCCAGCTATCAAAAAACTGGCAGGTCCTGGCCTTAAATAGAGAGCAATGGATACATTTGGAGGTGACCTTTGCCCAGCAGTGGGATGACATAAATAAAAAAAAATAAAAAAAGAGGGATTTAAGAAGAAGATTTTTATCTAAAATCCTCCCTAAGCGAAGCGAGGGCGGGTCAGTAGCTTAGGAAAAATATCGGATGATAAAAAATGGGCTAAGTCTATTGGAAAATAGAAAATCTTAATGTAAAATTGTAAATCCTGTATAGAGAGAGATATATGTAGAGATAAAAGAGAAGAACTTGAAAAGAGGCTAAATTTAGAAAACGTTAAGTCTAGGATAAAATGTTTAAATATTAAATATGTATTATAAAAGGTCAAGTGGAATCAAATATTCTAAGTGAACTTGAAAACCACGGGATTTTCGTATTTTCGGAAATTCGTTCTAAATAATGAACGTGATTAGATGACAAAAGTGGATTTCCCGTAAAAATGTATCATAAGTAAAAATAATAAGTGCCCGGGGGCTAGGAAAATGAAATGTTATTTTTATTTTGTCTAATAAAAGAATTATAAAAACGTTAATATTTACGCCTACCTATACTCTCATATAAATGCCCTGCAGCCAGATAAGACACGATACTTTTGACGAGATAGATTGTAACTACAGTCTGCATATAAAGTAGATGCCCGGATTTGTTTGCTCCTTATGCCTAAGGTATTAAGATTCATGTCCCCAGATAGATGCTCGCTTTTATTTGCCCTTTAAGTTTATAGAAATAAGGTTGACTATCAAATGTGAAGGTACTTTTGCTGCCAGTACCAGAGCAGCACGTGGCTGGCCGCACCTAAAATTGCAGGTCATACCGTAATTGCTAACCGCTGTGCAGTCGACCTTGTCACGCGAGCGTCATCAGAGCCGTTTAGCACATAAATAGTTAACGAATCGTGAAGATACTAAGGGAAAAAGGTATGTGATTTGGGGCGAAAATCTTTTTTTTCTCCCAGTAAATGGTCTTTATACATATTATGCAAAGTATAATAAGGCGTCCGACCGATTTCAGCCGTGGCGGCCGATCTCAATTGAGATGAGCCAAGTGCGCAGGACATATTATAGTGCACAATTGTGCGCGCAAACTCAAGTGCACTTTCTATTCCCTTACTCATTCCTATTGACCGATTAGAGATCGGGCGCAGGACCACCGGCTTAACGTGCCTTCCGAGGCACGGGCGTTCAACCGCCAACTTCCTTACTCCGGGCTGAGTTATTTCATTACAGAAAAACTCACACAAAATTTGCCCGACCGCGGACTCGAACCCGGGACCTCTCTGTCCTGACGCAGCGCTTGCTACCAATAGCCCAACGAGGCAGTTTGCTACCAATAGAGCAAAGTATACTCGTAATTAGGATGGCCAGCGTTTCATCTTCAGACCCTATGTAACTAATGATCACAAAGAAAATTCAGATGACAGTATAGTTTGCAAGTATTAGTTTATATGCAGTCAAATGCTCGTCAAGTGTAACACTTTGGACTTTATACCGTCCTTATGTCGTAGGCATAAATAAGAGTTATTATCGAACAGTAAATTTTACGCTACACTTTCTGTTGCGTGTAAGTAGAAGAATAGTTGCAATCTATTACCGACCCATTTCAGTTCTAAGTGCGATCTCAAAAATTATCGAAAAACTTATTAACAAGAGACTTATGGATTATCTGGGTCAATTTCAACAAGTCCATATTTTTTAACATTTCGGTGAACTTTTTTATTTGTTATTTTTTTGAAAATACAACCATGTAGAATTGTTATTTACGCTATCGTTATAATTAATTTTAACACGACATTAAATTAAATTCATATACTTAAGAGATATAGTACTTTGAAATTTTGGTGTCACCGAAATGAAAAGAAGAGTTCACCGAAATGAAACTTCTACATCACCGAAATGAGAAACGCAATACACCGAAATGAAATTACTTATGTAGTCACCGAAAAAAGTAAACTGTTACCAAGTATACAGCCTACAACCTACGTTTTGAAGAGTGTATTCATCACACAGTAACAGATTTTTTCTTACTAAAATTAAAACTTCGGCCTTATCAATAAAAATGCATCTCCGTTAATCGTTTAACAGTGGTCGATGGAAACGTGGATACAACCCAGTCTTGATCTTTGTCAGTTCCAGATTCAGCTCTCAATGCATAAAGTCCATCTGCCAATCAATACCCCTAACCTTACATAGACCGATTAAGTGCAATATGCAGTAGTGCAATAATTCGTTAAACAATTGACAAAGCCATTATAAAGCTAGCTTCATTACCGAACTACGAACGATTCGTAGGTATCATCTGGAAATCGTCGTGCCAACATATCTCAAGAGGCTGTCGTACTTCCAACGTCCCGGGTTTGACTCAAGAGTCATCTGCGCCGTTTAAAAATTATGAATCCGCCTATAATGCCGATCCATTTTCACAAGACACATGTGATGCTTGTGAAATCTTAATGCTGTCTATCCATGCAAACCAGCGAACCAAATGGATTAATACAGTCACCAGCATTGACATGACCCACAATAGTAAAAGGCCTAGACCACAATCCGTAAATGGACCGGTGAGCCCTCTCCTCCAAAGTTCCAAGTAAAGTTACTGCAAACAAAATTGCTCATCAACTGTTGCTGAATAAGAAATCGTACACTCGCCTTCTCAGAATTCAACTTGTACAATGCCTTCCGAAAGAGAATTTACTGAGCCAGCCTTTTGACGATATCATTTTTAGTGTTAGATACTTGAAATCTGGTAAAGCATCGAGTGTTGATAACATTTCCACAGAACAACTTAAAAACTTGGATCCTATGACTATTTGCTGGTTACAACCGAAGTTCAATGATTGTCTACAATCTGCGAAATTATCACGTCTATGGATCTTGATATTGCCATTCCAAAACCGGGAAAAGTTCTAGATGACCCTAAAACCCTTCCGCCCATTATCCTTGCTCAGTCACACATACAAATTACCTCAACGACTTTTGCTTAACCGCCTATCACCTATTAGATCAGCACTTAATTCCAGAACAGGTAGGATTCAGACCTAAAAAATCATGTTGTAACCAGACGTTAACCCTCACCCAACACATGCCATTTTATCATAAACGTCTAGTCCATAAGATTTGTATTTGTAATTCAGAAGCTACACTGATGTTATTCTGTTTTGTGAACCAAAATAAATAACACAAAGAGGATAGTTTTGAAATGGGAATGATTACAGCGCTGTATGCGTGGATCTGACAGCAGCTTATGATACAGTGAACCTGAAGCGTCTCTTGTGGAAAGTCTACTCGATGGTCAATGACTAGAAATTTATAAAAATACTTGGTGAGCTGCTCCGCAACCGTAGCTTTCAGGTCCATTTGTCTGAAGAAATAAGCAGATGGCGATCCAAAAAACGGTAATCCCCAGGGTCTCTACCCTGGGGATGACCGTTTTGTTGGAATCACTACTTTTCAACATCTACACAAAAGACCGACCATGTTGCCGATGACCTGGCGCTCATATCACAAACACAATCCTGTGAAAACATAGAAATAAACCTCACTTCAGCCTTAGGGTTCAGACACTCTCAGACTAAATATAACATGGCAGGGACAACCACAGAAGTTAAAGTCGGCATAGCTTTATATTTAGATTTAGAAAGTACCGAATTTTGACACAGATCCACCTTCTACTCGTCTTAACCTCTGGTCTAACACGTTTGCTCCACCCGTCCCCTTGGTTCTACCTTCAGAAAGCCTTCCAACAGGACACGATTTGCCATGGTTAACCTGAAGGTCCCTGGACAGACTCCGTAGCCAGGTTGGCCAATGCAAAGATAATATGTTTAGGTGGGGTTTCCTGGACAGGGAGGATATCGCGTGCCTATGTGGTCTCTCACCATTGTCCATGGCTCACCTCACTTCATGCCCCGCCTGTCCCGACTCCTGTACACAAATTGAGCTGATAGAAGGGTCAACAACCGCGGTCCGGGTGGCGGAATTATCCAAAATAATTTTAAGTGTTTTGCCATCGACACGAAAAGAAGAAGAAGAAGAATAACTTACCATTTTGAACTTCATCATTTGACTTTAGATGCTGTTGACAAACATTTCAAGTTAATCTGTTATTACTTTAATCCAGAGCCTTAAATATATAAAAGAAGAATCACTGACTGACATATCGATGCACAGTCTAAACGGCTAAACGTAGGCACTTGAAATTTGGTAAGGACGTAGTTTAGGTACCGTAGAGGTGCATTAAGAAAGGAATTCCCGAAATTCTCACGGGAACGGGAATAATCCGGAAAATCCTTTTGTATGAAAAATCGCCCACGCAAACGAAGTCGCGGGCACAGCTAGTGAAAAATAAAGGTATTGATTACAACCACACATAGATTTTAATAATTTAATCTGAAATTCATTTGGGAACATGTAAGAATAAATCAACAAATATATTGTAATTATCAACAATAAATTAAATTAAGGTAAAAAAATCTTTAAAAACAAGCTTTTATTTAAATGCGCTAAAAAGAAAAAATAAACTTTTACACTATAACTTTACTGTCAACTTATAACATTTCAAATTCAACATATTTGACACAATTTATATGTTTTAAAAGCTTGTCGCGAGATTTAAGTACCTACTCGTAATTTTAAAAGCAAGTTTTAAAATACCTGCCTATTAAAAATTTTAAACTAAGAAAGTAAATACGAGTACTTAAATCTCGCGACAAGCTTTTAAAACATATAAATTGTGTCAAATATGTTGAATTTGAAATGTTATAAGTTGACAGTAAAGTTATAGTGTAAAAGTTTATTTTTTACAAGCTTTTATTTAACTTGCAATGTATGTATGTATGTATGTATGTATGTATGTTTGTGTGTTCGGGTGGAATTTTATAACTCAATTTTAAGGCACTTGCCCTCAACCGATTGAGCTGAAATTTTGCATGCACGTGTATATCCGATGACAATGCAATATTATTATGACATGGAGCTGATCTGATGATGAAGTCGGAAGATAGCCATAGCAACTCAGTAATTAAATAACATAACCACATCGAGTTTGGGCTCATACTTTGGTGCTAGATAGTAACCAAGGTCTGATGATAGAGCCGGAAGACAGCCAAAGGAACTCAGTACTTAAACGACACAACCAAATCGAGTTTGGGCTCGTTTGATTCGCCTAGATGAGTACTTAGATGCTAGATGGTAACCAGGGTCTGATGATGGAGCCGGAAGACAGCCAAAGGAACTCAGTACTTAAACGACACAACCCCATAGATGAACAGACTTAGGAACTTACAAGGTGAAAACTAAAAAGTATAAAATAAATTAAGGTAAAAAATCTTTAAAAACAAGCTTTTATTTGAATGCGCTAAAAAGAAAAAAATAAACTTTTACACTATAACTTTACTGTCAACTTATAACATTTCAAATTCAACATATTTGACACAATTTATATGTTTTAAAAGCTTGTCGCGAGATTTAAGTACCTACTCGTAATTTTAAAAGCAAGTTTTAAAATACCTGCCTATAAAAAATTTTAAACTAAGAAAGTAAATACGATTACTTAAATCTGGCAACAAGCTTTTAAAACATATAAATTGTGTCAAATATGTTGAATTTGAAATGTTATAAGTTGACAGTAAAGTTATAGTGTAAAGTTTATTTTTTTCTTTTTAGCGCATTCAAATAAAAAGCTTGTTTTTAAAGATTTTTTTACCTTAATTTTTCTTTTTAGCGCATTTAAATAAAAGCTTGTTTTTAAAGATTTTTTACCTTAATTTATTTTATACTTTTTAGTTTTCACCTTGTCGATGGGGTTGTGTCGTTTAAGTACTGAGTTCCTTTGGCTGTCTTCCGGCTCCATCATCAGACCCTGGTTACCATCTAGCATCTAAGTACTCATCTAGGCGAATCAAACGAGCCCAAACTCGATGGGGTTGTGTCGTTTAAGTACTGAGTTCCTTTGGCTGTCTTCCGGCTCCATCATCAGACCCTGGTTACCATCTAGCATCTAAGTACTCATCTAGGCGAATCAAACGAGCCCAAACTCGATTTGGTTGTGTCGTTTAAGTACTGAGTTCCTTTGGCTGTCTTCCGGCTCCATCATCAGACCTTGGTTACTATCTAGCACCAAAGTACTCATCTAGTCGAATGAAATGAGCCCAAACTCGATGTGGTTATGTTATTTAATTACTGAGTTGCTATGGCTATCTTCCGACTTCATCATCAGATCAGCTCCATGTCATAATAATATTGCATTGTCATCGGATATACACGTGCATGCAAAATTTCAGCTCAATCGGTTGAAGGCAAGTGCCTTAAAATTGAGTTATAAAATTCCACCCGAACACACAAACATACATACATTGCAAGTTAAATAAAAGCTTGTAAAAAAATATATTCCTTTCGAAATTACAATGTAACAAAATAAATTAAGGTCTTTATTCACCGAAATGAAGTAATTTGACACCGGAATGACAAAAGAAATCACCGAAATGAAGATAATAATCACCGAAATTACCAAATTCTCACCGAAATGAAAAAAAGTCACTGGAATGATATTTTTTCTCATTCCGGTGGTCAATTTAGGTCACCGAATTCACCGGAATGAGGTCACCGATATTATATACAGCCCATAAAAATAAGCACAACAAGGAAAATATAAATAAAATAAATAAATTGATACGACCTACTTAATTGAGCGATCTTTAGTAATAGTACATAGATTTTATAGACATACCGAATGATTGGATCACAACTTATATCCATTCACGTGAATGACAAAAAAAACGGTACGCAGTCACCGAAACCGACTTACTTACGTTTTTGGCGGGAACTGCAAACAGCAACACACGTTTTCTTACGTTAAGCGCTTAGGCGGCACTGATGCGCAGATTTACTGCGCAGTGGCAAGAAGCTAGTGTTTTTCGATGCCTAGATATTCGCGTACAACGAAAATTCACCGCGATGACATATCTCATTTGGACACGTGAATTTGTACTTACCATTCATTAAATATAACAGATTTTGTATTGAACTTTCCGCAATAAGGTACTGTCATTATTTAGGATTTAAATAAATAAAGGTAAATCCCTAAAAAATCAACTGTTTTTAAAATATGATTAAAAGTATACTGAAAACCAAATTGTGCCGCGTCACCGATATGATACAATTGGGGGTTTAAGATTTTTTTTACCTAATTAGCGATAATCATAATTTAAAAATATTTATAGTCACCTATAGGAGACAACACCTTTTATCTAAAAAAAAATATTACAAGTTAAAAGTGCCATCCTGCACTAGCAGTTTCAGCCGTGCCGTTTACGATTTGGTGTCGGGAAATTCACCCATCTTCAGAAGTTCAACCTGCTCTCAGACTGTCAATATGGCTTTAGACAAGGAGCCTCTACTGAGGACGCAGTAATTGCACTTACAACCCATATAGTCAAAGAAGTCGACAGAGGCAATAAATGTATTACAGTGTTTCTTGACCTGAAAAAAGCATTTGACACGGTCTCTGTCCCCATTCTTCTACGCAGGTTAGAAAACATCGGTATAAGAGGTCCACCACTTGCATTATTCACTGATTACCTTGGGAACGAAAACAAGCGGTCAAAATAGGATCATACATCAGTGGTCAATCTCAGGTGACCTATGGGGTGCCCCAGGGCAGTGTCCTGGGGCCAACTCTATTTTTAATATACATCAATAGCCTTTGCAGCATAAATATTGAACATGGTAAAGTATATTCCTATGCAGATGACACAGCTGTAGTATTTACAGGAAAGACTAACGATTCAGTGCGTGATTTTGCAGAAGCGGGACTTGGTAAAATAGCTAACTGGCTAAGTAATAACTTATTGACCCTTAACATCAATAAAACCAATTATATCTACTTTACTAAATATAACAGCAGTCAACCAACTATCGATCTCACAATTAAAATACATAGTTGTAACTTCATAGGTAATTGTTCCTGTGCTATCATAAACAAAGTCCAAAATACTAAATACTTGGGAGTGGTAGTTGACCAGCGATTGTCTTGGCATGACCACTTGGAATTAGTTATGTGCAGGATTCGTAAGTTGATTTGGACTTTCAAAACCCTAAGACATATCGCTGACAAAAATCTACTAAGACAGCTTTACTTTTCACTAGCTGAGTCAATTCTGACGTACTGTATCCCTGTGTGGGGAGGTGCAACTAAAGTAAAGTTTCTAGAACTGGAGAGGGTTCAAAGGTCTTTACTAAAAGTGATGTGGTTTAAACCTTACAGATTCTCAACCACTGAATTATACGATTCCTGTGGTCTCCTCTCAGTTAGACAACTGTACATCCTTTGTTCGGTGTTGAAATTACATAAAACTTTAAAATATGATGACAGCAAAGTATCTAGAAGACGGAAACATACAGTGGCGCCTATTCAGCATTTTAAAACATCTTTTGCAAGAACACAGATTCAGAGTCAATCTGCCAAACTGTATAACACAATAAACAAGAATCTTAACATTTACACTAAGACGAAATTTGAATGTAAAAAGATACTTTCAGACGCTCTCAAAACTTGGAGCTATGCTGAAACTGAGGCCATGTGTAACCTGCATAAAGAATAAATACGCAAACGCACAAACTCTCTCTCTCAATCTCTCACGCACACACACAAACATACATACACTCGCTCACATACAAACACATCCATTAAGAAACACATAAACATAATCTTCACCGTCTCTAATAATCCCTATTTTACTAATATGATATAATAAATTCTTAAATTGTTTGAAAATTAATTTTAACATTTTGAAATTAAAATAAATAATAAAATTTATATAATTGCGGCTTGTATTTCAGTCATATTGTAACACAAATGTTGTATTGAATTATATTTTATTGGATTGTTTTAATTATATTGTATTGTCTTGAATTGTTTTGTATTGAAGTTTATTGAATTTACTGCGGAAGAGCGGCATCTCCTAACACAAGTGCCTATGCGCTTAAAAGGAGATTCAATCATATAAATATCTTTTGTAAATATGGTACTGAATAAAGATTTATTTATTTATTTATTTATTTATTATATATTCTTGGCGTATGTTTGCTGTGGTCATTTACCTACTATAATAGGGTCTGAAACTGAAATACTGCCATTCTCTATAGACTTGGCACATATATTGTTTTTATAATTGGCTAACAAGGTGACTTCACTCCACCTGATGGTTAGCAGGGGTGAGATCCACATTGAGGACGACAGGCACAATAGACCATATCGCTAATCGCACTCACCCTGAAGGCCTGCTTAAATGATAGCCCTAGTTTAGAATAGGACCGTGCCCCAGCAGTGGGGTCGTATATGGATGATGATGATTAAATTGTAGAGCCTAGGAAAGGTTATAGGCTACTTTTTAACAGACTGCATTATATAAGAAAGTAATGTTTTACCCGTTAAACGTCTCTACGAGGACGAAGTCGAGGGCTGAAAGATAGTAAAAAAAACCCATCAAAATCCGTTGTGAAGTATTAAAGATTTAAGCATACATACAAACATACAGACAAACGCGGGAAGCGATAGGTATGCCGCGGAGTTTAGTGGGTACACCCCTGGGCATTGCACCTAGCCCAGGAGCAGTTGTCGGCCTTTTCCATCTCAGTACCGGCAGCCGGGAGTCCCACACACCGCCTTGGGTAAACCCCTGCCCAAGGTGAAGGTGCATCAAGCATTCTTCGCGTTAAAAAAAAAAAAGAGTAGCAAGCCTCTCAAACAACTGGCGGTTTCTGTAAAATGTTGGAAACAATTTTTATGTCGAAGAAGATGTTAAGAAGTAGATATGATTTGTAAAGAAGTTCAATGATGACATTTAAACTGTTATAGAGAGAAGTATGAAGATCAAAACCAACAGATGTGGTTTAAAATGTTGTTTTAACATTATTGACAAGACTACGAAGGTATTGCTAAATCCAATGACGTGTTCGAAGAAGGTGAGTATTATTATGAGATTGCACAATAGATGCACTGCAATATCACGAAAAGCTATTATTAGGCTAACAATATTAAGCAGGTTAGACGGGTATTTTTTGTGGCCTTCTGATGATTTATATTTTTTGCTAATCATGCGGTAAATTTATGACAAGAAATAAAAACGAAATGCAATCTTATGCAACAAACAAAAATACGTGTGGCACTCGGGGACTGCCGCGGTATAGCTATTGCATAGCATCGTCCGATTCGGAGCAGCTCGTCTCGATTCGTGCGAGTTTCGTAGAGTCGTACAATACGTCTAACCGCACGTACACAAACACCGTGCCGAAGTCTACCGAACTGAAACGACGTTAGACGATTGTGAGGTTTTTTAGCGTCACGGAATTTCTTGGTTCGGTCTTAGCTATAGGTCTTATAGCTTAAAAATTGCTCATAGGGCTCTCAAATTATTGTGGTCTATACGGACCTCACGGCCGTTTACGATCAGGTGGAGGAAGGTCATCCCGAATGTCTCTTATAAAAAAGTAAGCTATTGCTTACTATACAATTAAATACAATTTTACTTACTAAAACTCCTAAAGTGATCTGCTAAGGATACAGCATGTCGACCAATTCGTCTCAGTAAGGAGTAGATAGTATTGAATGTAAGCTAAATCATTTACAAGTTAACAAGGCTACATCAAATGTAGGTTGCCTCCGCAGGTACAATTAGTTGTACTATGGACATCGGTCGCTTATACATGACAGACCTAATTTTATGCCGTAATAATTGCCTTCTCGTGACTACAATGCCATGGTTGTATAAACAATACCTGCAAAGCTAGTAAACAGTACTTAATATGGATATTAATTTTATTCAATTTACTAGAAAAAATGTAATCATAGATAATAAAGTGGGATACTAAAATAAGCGATAAAATGGATATTTTATAGTTTTTCTGAATATGTATTATGAAAACTAGAGCCGAAGGCGGTAAGGGGTGATAAAATTGCCATTATTATAATACCTCGTAAAATGGTATACGTTAACAATACACAGTTTAACATTGATAGGTCGGTTCTCCTGCCCTGCGCATTATTTTACATAATTGTAAGGAGTACTGTAATGAATTAAATGTCATTAAATCGGGACTTTAACAGGTTCTAAAAAGAGTCGTGGCTTGCCTGTCTATTTATCTTTTTTGGGTTCTGTTTGACTTCATTAGACAAATAGCACAGCACCTGTTAGATGTTTCTGATATAACACATCTCCCATAAACAGTTGGTATAATAACATACACGTAAACTGCAATAACCTTAAGACATGCAACAGATTTCTATTTGTTCAATTGTGTTCGATAAAATCCATAGATACGGCGTCATTAATACATACTGTGTCGATAAACAAACATCTATTGGAGCAGAAAAACTTGCCATTAGATAATATAACGAAATGATTAATCAAATTGAAATATCTGTTGCATTTAAGGGTTTCATTGCAATTACATACCTACTATTTATGGCAGATTATGTTGTATCCAATCCAAACATGTTTGGTGAAGGTGAACGTTTAACAGGATAATTAGTTATCAGGGTTATGTTTGAATAGAGATAGGTAGATAACCTTTGAAAACATAAAGTACCATTTTTCTATATTATGTATAATGTTCCATTAAAAAAAATGACATTGTAACTCTTTTAAGGCAAATATACTTTTCTGCTGTAACGGGAACACCTATCTATATTTTTTATCGGTCGTCGACCTTATGTCAAGTTGTCAATAGGTATTTCAATTGATATCATGTTAATGGGTTAAAAACTTCCATATACTCTGTCTATACATGCATGGGATTACAGGCTCTATAAAAGAAAACTATACTCTACATTTCGCAAATTGAATTACTATATACGTTGACCTCCACAATCAATAAGAAAACTGCTGATTTTCTTTATCAAGCCGATATGGAGTCTTATCGATCGTCTATTTAAGAGGCGCCATGCAAATCTTATCTATCTATACTACATAAAACATTATCTAAGTATATAAAAGCGAAAGATCCCTCTCTGATTTGTCACAAAAACACAGAAGCCACATGAACCGGATGACAAAACTTGGCAAAATTGGCACTCTTTTTATACTAATACGGGATTTCGGAGAATTGAATCCCGGGGCCGAAAACGGGGTGACAAAGTACGTATGAAATTTCACGCGAACCGTTCCAAACAAGCTATTTAAAATATTTGTTTGCTTGGATGTGGATCTTTTTGACAAGATCTATCGGGGATTATCAGAAACGTTTGATCTAGCTTACTTACAGAAGCCGAAGTACTACCGGCAAGTACATTCAGTAATGAATATGATTAAGTTTTATTGAACAGATCGTGCTGAACAGTTTAACCGCGATTTGGTAAAGTTTAGAGTGGAATACCATATTGGACGAGAAAGTCAGACGCGAAATGTGGAGTTTGTTTTTACTTTTTTAACGGCTTTTTGAAGCTTCAGTTTTTCAAAGTGCACCGCTGGCACTAATATAACACGGAACAATTAGCCGGTCTGTTTGTATCGAACTGACGACACATCCACCACGGCAGTGACCACGGACTGGACTCGAACGCGACTCGTCACGGCTTTGCCAGTGGGCCGCGTGGTTATCTGATACCCTCATAGGGTAGTGGACACGATTTGTAGAAAATAAATTTGATGAAGTAACAGTAGTAGTGTTGTAGTCGAGTTTGGAATTCAGTTTGGTCGCCATAAAAATAGATAATGATATGAAAACGTTGAATGCATAAGGGCTTATAGGCTTGATCCCTATTTCTCATTTGAAGAAAAAAAGGAAGTGGTTAGTACCGTGTTGATCATAATTGCCCGGTTCATTCTCAGAGGAGACACTACAGAAATTTAATAGTCACTGAACATATGTGGGTGTGGTGGTGTTGTGAACTCGTTAAGATTGGGAGTATGTATTAGACATTTTATAAATGGGCTTTGCTGATAAATTATTTGTGGATTACGAAGGCTTTGTGTACTTCTTGAGGCAAGCGATTGGTAAGGTGGCCTAACTACCAAATACCAATCCAATCCTTTGATCAAATTGTTTATACTCGAGATATAAATCTTTATAAATGTGAACAAATAATGTCTGGATGAGAGATTACACCCCAACTATTGTACTCCTTGAATAGTAGCAATTCACACTATTTCAGCAGTGAACCACCAGAAAATATTGAAGACATTAAGTTTCATTTTACGCCATCTCGATCAATTCAACAATAGGGGCCTATTCGATTTCATCGAGAGCTACGCTAGTATCGATAACAAAGGGGTCTATTAACGTTTTTTGATGAGCGATCGCTCTTTAGTTATTTTGATGGTCTTTTAAAACGATTACGGGGCTTGATTACCCATTATGCTCAGTTTATAATTGTGTTTTATCCAGTAATTGCTTGGCATGTGGAAAATGGAAAATAGTTTGATCATTGTGTAGATATGTGGTGGCCTTGAGATTGTTAATGTAATTAAATAATGTCGCACATTAATCAATTAAAAATTCTTTCAGAGAATTATAGACGTGCTTCGCGTACGTATTTACTTGAGTAATGTTGTCCGAGTCATTTTGACCACAGCAGTGGCAAAGTGCATAAGTGTATGCGCAAGCAAAGATGCACTCTATCTTCCTTTACTCTTGACATCGCCACAGGGAAGTTAGTCGCCGAATCAACAACTTGAGATGTTTTCCTATACACAGGGGTGTTAACCGCCAATCCTGAATAAAGTCGCTTATGTACTGGTAACTCAGTACATAAGCGATATCACAGTACGCAAGTACAAAATGGCGGTTCCAAGTCTTCTTCTTCTTATCGTGTGGTTGATGAACGACCTGGTGTCAGAGTTTAAGCCGCCCGTAGGCCTCTGACATGACTTCACACACCGTTGAAAAATCACGCAGGTGTGCTGGTTTCCTCACGATGTTTTCCTTCACCGTTAAAGCGTCGAATGATAGTACATATGAATTTCAAATCTGAAAAACACATTGGTACCTGGCGGGGTTTGAACTGGCGACCTCTCGCATGGCAAGCAACGACCTTAACCACTCGGCTATCGACGCTTTACGCGGTTCCAAGTGTTGGTACAATATCTTGGTTCAAAAACATTGAAAATCGGACGTTTCGGTCCTTACATTTCTCACTTATTGCTCGTCGATGCATGCACATGTGTAAACTAACACGTACCTAGAACATATACGTTTATGGCATTTTATAATTAATTACTATTAAGTCAGTTGTAAATACAATTCAGAGCTTGAAACATGTTGATTTTTAACTAATAGGAATGTGCTAATATCACTTACTTCTTTTAAAAAAATGGTTGTATGGTATTTTATTGGTCCACGCAACTGATGATTCCACAGGTTAGGAATGCTGTTACCGATTATAATATCCCGTAGTTCTTTAATTGTGTTAAATTTTGCGAGAGTTTTTACTACTATTCAATCTTGGGTAAATAACAAATTGCTATTTGAGTTCTGGCATTGCCCACATACGTCAAAGGCATTGTATGCTTAGGATGCTTAGGAATTCTCATTTCCTTCTTAGTGTGACCCCATCGTGAGACAGTAGGTAGAATAATACAACAAATATGTTTAAAAACCGAACTTTGATCTCGTACGACGAATGTTCCTACTTCATGTCAGAATTCATAATACAACAACGTTAACAAAGAGCTTCAGGGTCTTCGGATAACGCATTCTTTTCGCAAGATGTTAGGATTCATATGCAAATCGCAAGGGCGCGAAATGACAGTGTTGAGCAGTCAAGGCCTGGGTAATGAGAGGCTGCAACGGATACAGAAACTGCTATTATGTTACGTTGCACGGATGGTCGCGTGACGTTGAACTTTTTTTTAAATATTCATCCATCCTGGGTAGGCAAAGGAATCAAACCTATCCGCTTCACATGCCTGTATGTATGTACATGTACAACTACCTACTTTTAAATTGGTTGACACGACCGTTCATTTCTAATACCACAGTATCATAAGATCAGAACACTGATATTGATCCTGTTAAAAAATTATAGTTGTATTGTTCCATGTTGTAAGTACCATGATATATCTTGACGTTCTAAAAACCTACCTTCCTTCCTTTTTATATTGGTAAAAATTTAATTTTATTCATTTCATTAATTTTATGTTTCCTGAAATATACTTGACTATTTTGTATATGGCATTGCATTGTTTTCTGTGGCGTCAATTTCTGATGACGTGAGACAAACTTGTTTATTCATTATTCTTAAGTAATGATAATTTCAGTGAATTGTACATGTTCAAATAATAAAAATATATGACATTTTAAAATATAAATTAGAGCTATTGTTGTAGCTAATGAATCAATTTAACGTTATTAAATTAATTTAAAAAAAAAACAATTGTGTTCATGCCTAATCTTGACACTTTACTTCCTAGATAAGTATTATGTAATGTGAGGTCTCTATTTACCTTTAATGTATACATGAACGAACATTATAACATTCCGCTACACGTGCCGTGCCTTACAATTTAGCGGATTAGAGGATAGAGGATTTTAGAAAATAAAGGTCAATTTGACCAATGAGTATTCTACTAAGTTGGCTCGAGTGACCGGAAGTGGATGTTGGCTTCCGAAACAACCAGACTCCGTCACTCATCCTCGCAGTGTAAAAGCTTGACTTGACAGCTTTTTCAAGCTTTTCAGGTAAATCAAATGATCTGAGCCAGTTTATTTGGTTCGAAGCAAAGTTCAAATACCACTGAAAGTTTCCACGCTATATTTTCCTCGATCGCTGATCATTCATAATTACTCTAATTACAGTACGGAACTGGAACGATTTATCTTCTACCTGATACAAATATTATTAAGTAGATTTCTTGAGTCTAATAGGTATGTAGGTTAAATGTCTTGGGACTACTAACAATAAATTATACTATGTATTTATACTATCTATTTAAGAATAAGAAAACATTTAGTGTCTCATATTACACATTTTAACATAAATAAAACCGTAACAAAAATACAGGATACTGCATGAGACAAAGGGAAAGAGCTCAGCTGATGTTGCCTCGGGAGAGTGTTCCCGGGCAACCCTGGTTTTCAGCTCCTCCCAGAATAGGTGTAACTTGGATGACAAATAAAAAACTGTTAATATTTTGGTGAGTTTTAAATACTATCAAATAATTTACACTACACTTTTGAAATATTATTGTAATAGTAGTAAATAATTATATATTTCAAATAGCTATACATTAAGATCTGTTAAATTTTCATAGGTTAAATTAAAAATCTAAATGCAAATTCATATAGGCATTTAAAAAGGTAGGTAAACTGGTAGAAGGTAAAGTATATCAGTTCCTCAACGATTTAATTTGTACTATAGTTAGAGTACGGATTATGAACGGCTGAAAGTTCCAGTCACTTAATTGGCGGACGTTAGACATGTTTCAAACTAGATTGCCCGAGATGATAAGTCATTGTGAATAATTTCTCGTAATCTTTACTTTACAAGGTAAGACTCGGCAAAGATGAAAAATAAGTTTTTTACTTGGTTTTTCTTGTCTATCGGGTAAATACGGCAAAGATAATTAGTTATTATATTTGGGTAATCAACATTATCATCATCATCAGCCCATATACGTCCCCAATGCTGGGGCACGGGCCTACCCTAAACTAGGGCGATAAGGCCTTAGTCAACCACGCTGGCCAAGTGTGGGTTGGTGGTTTGGGTGATATTATACGATTTCTTAAGTTACAAATTCAAAATTCTTTCTCTCTGCTCTCTACTCTTCTCAAATTTTTAATTAAGGCGTCCCACGGTCAATTATTTTATTTGTCTGGTATTTGGTGAAAACATAAAAGCCTTCGTGTATACAGATTTGAATATACTCGCATACCGTCACAGGAAATACATAGGTATTCTCAAAATCTTCCTTAATTTAACTATAAGCAAAAAAAAAAACAAATTAAAACAGAGAACGAATTTATACGTAATTACTTCAATTATTGTAATTTTGAAGTTTATTTCCCGCTCGATATACATCTGTTATTATGACCTGGTCATCATAATTATTCTAATGGTCTAAAACCCATTTTGAAGTGGACATCAGTTTCAAGGTAACTAATTTATTTTAGGATTTAATTTATTTTAATAAGTTTCTGTCCCGTAGGAAGCATTTGGAAATGAATAAAAGAACGATTCATTAGATTAATGCTCTAGAAGCCTATATAGATTTGACAAAGTAAATTAAAATACTTACTAAATATATAAGAAAACAAAATATGCTGCAAAAATAGTAATACTTTATTTTCTAACGGACCTGTATACATTTTACATCATTATGCTTATTTACAATTCAAACTTAAATCGTACTTAAAATAAAAGCTATAATAAATTACCCTGATCACAATCATTTTCCTCTATTTAATTTATGATCTTCATTTCATTATATTATAGGTATTATATATATATTTATAGTGTTTTTATCTTATTTTAACACAGTCACTTTTACTTCAAACGATAACACTACGCTATATAATAAAATACTGAATTGAAAAACATGAAAATCTTATTATTGTTTTGAAAATATTGTCTTTATTGCACAAAATTACGAAACATCACAGTAAATAGTTAGATATGTAAAATTATTTATTAGTAATTTATTACAAAGGGTACAACAGTAAGTCATATTACTAAGGTTTACGGTAGCTCGATACGCATAAAATATCCTGTAGCGCTACCATGAGTTAACTATCGAAAACTTACGTACCTTAAAAATCTATCGAACTGTTTTTTTCATACTACCGATTTTATTTCTTTCATAGGCGATTTCATAGGCGATATCGAGTCTCTCATGGTAGCGCTACTGAACCTTAGAGCCATAGCACACGGCGTTTTTTAAACGCCAGTCGACGCGCGTTAACGGCGCCGTAAACGCCGATTGTTGCGTTTGCATAGGTTACAAGGTTGCGTTCAAATCTCGTATAAAGCACGTATACGCGCGTCATTTACGCGTCGAACGTGCATTTAAAAACGCCGTCTGCTATCGCTCTGCGGGTAAGGCTGGAAACTGAGGGCCTACCATGAGTTGGCTATCGAAAACTTACGTACGTTAAAAACCTATCGAGTTGTTTTTTTCATACGGCCGATTTTAGTTCTTCGCGTAACCACCAGCGGCGCTGTACAAGTTTTTCATAGACATATTTACGTAGGCGATATCGAGTGCGTAAGTTTTAAACTCATGGTAGCCCTACGGGACGCACGCGGCGGCGGTGGCTGCTCATACAAACTGAAGCATTTCTATCGAGTCGGGAAAGCCGTTTATTTGACAGCTGTCGCTACCACGTGCGTCAAGTTGCAGCCTTATGGGTGTCTTGACCTAGATTCAAATGAATCTTTTGCTGCTATCTATTAGTCTTATTCTTTCGTTACGCGTAAATAATACTTAGTCAGAATGGACAAGGTCCTCAAACATTTTCAATTTCAAATGCGTGTTGCATTTGAAATGCACCTCAATATTTTGTTAACTCTCATTAGTTTAATTAGGTAACGTAAAGTAACATACTCTTCTAAATAAATTAATAAGTTGACGTTGGTAAAATCCACACTTATAATAAAATTATTATGTATTAGGAATCATTAAACAAATTGGTAACTTTATCGAATCCAACCTAAACTGAATTAATCTCGAATTTAGCTCAAAAAAATGGGGTCAAAATATAAACGGATATTGATTTTTGTACAGATATCACCATAATCTATTCAGTGCTGTCTAATTTGACAGCGTTGAATAGATTTCATAATTTAGAATTAGTGAAAATAGTGGTTTTTAAAGGTCTAAGCGCGATATTAGAAGTATCAAATAGCTTCTTACTGCCCAATGTTTCGACTGAGATACGAACATCGGGTAGGCCCACAAAAGCCACCATTTAATGTAATGAAACGCTAAAGCCTAAAATCTTATACGGCAACTTTACACTTGACTGAATACTCGTAACTAAAGTGATCACAGTGACTCCAGCATGCTGATGATGGAGTAGGCCACTCCTGACACCAATGCCACGATGGAGAAGAGAACTATCAGGATGTTCTTCCACAGGATCCAGTGGCAGGTGCCCAGGTCCTTGCCCCAGAGCCAAATGGTCTGCACCACTGAAGGAAGCATCAAGCCCATGACGGAGAGCCCCACGGCTCCCACCAGCTCGACGAACAGCTCCAACCTTGGAATGGCTGTGGCGAAGCCAACTGCAAAGAAAGGTGTTGCTTAACAAATGCAAAGAAATGGTTTGAAATTGGATGAGTGAGGTGTATTCACCGTGACAATTTAGTGGTGGTTTTCCCGTAGCAGAACTATTTGCCTTTAGCAGTACTATCAAATCGTGCTAATTATTCCTAGAAAAAAAAACTTTTTTTTTAATTTGCAATGCAATAATCATGAAAAGCGTGAGAAGAGATAGTTCTTTTATTTGATGTAACGTAATCAGGTAGTGCTCGCCACATGAAATTGATGATTAAAGCTAAAGAAGCTCTACGCCCTAAGTAATAAAGCGGCTTGAGCGTTCTTTCGAGATCTCTTTTGTTAAATTGATTTGAATCAAAAAATGCACAAATCTATTTTACTACTATGAGAGAGTCATTTTACAGCGGGAAAACAACATAATAATCTCATCATTAATCATTATCAGCCCATATTCGTCCCCCCAGAGGAGCTCGCTGGCCAAGTGCGGGTTGGTTGACTTCACACAACCTAGATCGAACCTAGATTTCTTAGGTGTGCAGGTTTCCTCAGGATGTTTTCCTTTATCATATGAGCGTCGAATGAACGTAATATGAATTTCAAATTTGTAAACACCTTCGTACGTGGCGGGGTTGAACCGGCGATTTCTCGCATGGAAATCAACTGCCTTAACCTCTCGGCCATCGTTCCTTGTTATGCCATAAAATTAGAAAACAAGGCAAATATCCCGGACATTTTCAGTTCATACGTAGTAAAAAAGTAAGTTCACATAGCTAAAAAATAAAGAAAAAAAAATCATTGAATATAACACTCACAATTTGTGATTTTATCTAGACAAACAGCTCGAAATGATTTATCAAGCGCGACATTGCGGCAACATCCCAATTTGCCACGTTCTATATGCCAACAATGGTGGCGTACGAACCGTCTCATAATTACGCCTCTTTGTCGCTCGCGAGTCACTTTGTAGACCAAGTGACAAGTCGTACGTGCCTGACGACAAATGCCACTAATGATATCCTGAGTGTAGCTTGAGGTCTCGCGACTACTACTAGACTACTAGACTTTGTAGTCTATAAATGTTTTGTAGTTTGTAACTGCAAGACAATTTTCTTTTTTTCCTGGATGGTCATATCGAAATCTGGCATATCTTCGAAACAGTTTGAAAATTCCTATACAAGATTATCTAGTCTTTCAAAGTAGAAAGTGTAGTCTATAAATGTAACTGCAAGAGGTAGTCTGCAGTATCCATAGTAGTATGGGCTTGTGCCCATAGAGCAAAAAAGAACATGAAAATGAACAGTGTATTACGCTGCTCAAATGCTGTTACTATATCTTAAAGTACCTAACTCTTGGAGCTATGTCGTCATTTCTGAGCGGGACACGAGTGAAATATAATTTTTAGGTACATTCAATGCAAAAAATGAAGCTCAAAATGTACGGCGTTAATGGATAAAGTATTTGCAAATGTATAAAAAAAGAATTACACAATTGCCGTACAGTAAAGGACCTTAGGGGTATCTGGAGATTCAATCTAGGGATAGGCCTAGAGGACAGCCGGCTTCAGCAGCCATTTTTATGCTATGGCTTGATGGCGTACTGGATAGCTCTCCTGTCTCTCGCCAAGAGTCGTGGGTTCGATTCCCACTAGGGACAAATATTTGTGTGATGAACATTGGTGTTTCTTCCGTGTCTGGTGTGTTTTTTGTATATTTAAGTATATTTGTGTATACGATTACGGGTCCTGTTTTTAACCTGTAGGTAAAAACGAATTTGGGAAAGGGAATGTCATTTATAGAAGTTGTTAACATAGGATCATTGTGTATTTACTTTTTAATTTTCTGCTTCCATGCCTTCTAAAAGGAAAAGCTTAATTACATTTTAGCATACGCACAAAAGCTATGTTATTTATGCATATAGAAAGATACTGTTATCAAAAAACAAACATAAAAAATTAACGGTGTCTACTAAAGAGAAATGTTTACCTTTTATTTTTGTCAAATTTCTAAACCTGGGTAAATATTATACAAATAACTAAATTAAACAAGTCTCAATAAGACAATTACTTACGACAAAGCTTTTGAAATAGTATTGTATAAATGAATATAATAACAACACTGCGAAAATATGTCTTTCTGCAAGCGTGCACATAAATAAACATCACGAATAAATGTTTTATTAATATCAACCCTCATTATTACACCAAAAATAGGGATAGAAAAGTAGAAAATAATTGCATCTTTATGTAAATAACAACAGTTTTGTGTTAATTTAAGAACTAACTCGTATTTGGTTCGGTGGATCAGTGGTTAGTTTCAAGAATCATAGGTTCGATTCCCACCCGGGAAAAATATACTTGTGACGAACACCGGTGTTTGTATCGTGTCTGGATGTGTTATTAATATATTGAAGTCGACTCGACTGGTTCGGTGGAACAGTGCAGTTCTTTTTTATTAAAATCAATAAATGCCGGTTTTACGACAGGTTTAACCGAAACTCGAAAGCACGTTCGAACCGCTTTATGACTTAGGGCGTCTACGCCTAATCTTTAATTTAATTTAAATTTGATCCATTAAACAGAACGTTTCAAAATGCTAGTACAGATTTACCTGTTTATACCTGGCAACACGATAGTTGTGACCGGAAAAGAATAGGCAACCTAACGTTTGTGTATTCTATGGGCTTCATACTTTCGATTGGTATCGAATTTATCTAATAATCATACCGGAAAAATGTTTAAAAATAAATTGTTTTTTAATTATAAATTAAACATACTCTGGACTGAAGTTTGCTAGGCAACCCATATGGATTATATTTATTGACATATTAAATTAAATATAAATGCCGGTTTTACGACAGGTTTAACCGAAACTCGAAAGCACGTTCGAACCGCTTTATGACTTAGAGCGTAGAGCTTCTTAAGCTTTAAGCATCGATTTCATGCGGCAAGCAGTACCTGAATACGTCACATCTTATTAATTTTATTTTGAAAATTTGAAAAAAAAAATTTTTTTTTGGTCAATAATTTGCATGATTCGATAGTATTACTAAAGGCAAATCGTTCTGCCACGGGAAAACAACCGCTTAAATTTCACGGTGTATACTAACTCGTAAATGTTCTAAAATATTTTACATAGGGAAACACCCAAATGAGTTGTATTGAAACCATTATTAAGTTGAAACGTACGTAAATTGTCCACGTAGAAAACAAACGCACTTAAAGTACCTATTGCTTAGTTCAAGGACCGTATTTTCAAAGCTATATTTTAAATGCAGCTTGAAACATAGTTTTGCTAGACCGTCTTATCTCCTAGACATGAAATAGACCACAAAACTACGACACCGCTGCCTCTAGTCAGTGTTATTAACTAAAAATAAAGTTCCAAAAAGCTATTTGAGAGTTAAAAGCCATTATAATCGACAGACAGTCAGAGTCCGACCATTATATTCATTACGAATATTTTAAGGTATTCAATTCTCTTAAAATTCCGAGAAACTAACTCTTAGTTTTTCTCTATCATTGAAACGGCTCCTGTTAGAGGTCTTTTAAAATAGCTATTATTTTAGATAATATTATTTCAATTTACTTTATAACTTCCATCAAGCCACAAGAATTAATCTAAAATTTTGATGACCACGATAATACCGAAATCCTTGTGTAAAATATCCACTAGGCGAATAATCCGAGCTTAGTAACTAACTCCTAATAATAATAATAATAAACACACGATCACAAGTTCAGCAAATGGAATTGGATGTTATACCCGTGGAAATATTTGATGGAGTTATTTACAATCTACACAATTGGAAGGCGCCTGGATCAGACCACATAACAGGTATAAAAGTTCACTACAACACACCCATATTTGTACAAACATATCAATAATTTTATCAAAGACCCTGAAAGTATGCCACAGTACATCACGGCGGGTACAACATACATGCTCCCAAAAGACCTAAACGATTTGTTAAACCCTGCTAAATTCAGACCAATTACTTGTTTACAGACAATTTACAAAATAATTACTAGTTGCACCGCCGAATTAATTTACAGACATTTAGAAGAAAACTGCATACTAGCTGAACAGCAAAAAGGCTGTAGAAAACAGAGCCAGGGCTGCAAAGAACAGTTAACGATCGACTCGGTTATACTTAAACAGGTATATAAAACTAAATCCAAATTATTTACAATGTACATCGACTATCAAAAAGCTTATGATTCCGTTCCCCACTCCTGGTTACTAAAAGTCCTAGACATTTATAAAATTCATCCAAATATTGTCATATTCTTAAGTACTACAATGCAAAATTGGGTCACTAAACTCAGACTGACAACCCCCTCTGAAACTATAGACACTGAAACAATCAAAATACAACGAGGTATTTTTCAAGGTGACGCACTTAGCCCACTATGGTTCTGTTTAGCCTTGAACCCACTGTCTAACATACTCAACAATACACCAATAGGATACCCACTCAAACATTCGATTAACAGTACCGAACCGATAGAAGAAAGCATAACTAAATTAAATCACTTACTTTATATGGACGACATAAAACTTTACGCTGACAACGAAAATGAACTTGTTCAACTTGCCAATTTAACAGAACAATTTTCAAATGACATTTACATGAAATTTGGAATAGATAAGTGCAAAATTAACTCTGTCAAAGCTAGGAAGACCTACGGCCATCAATACACACTATTATCAGGAGATGTTATCGACCCACTAGATGAACAATCTTCATATAAGTATTTAGGTTATATACAATCTCAACAAATTCACTTCACTGAAATAAAAAACAGGTTAAAACAACAATTTAAGCACAGGTTGAATTCTATTTTGAAAACACAGCTAGACTCACGTAATACTATCAAAGCCATCAACACCTTTGCAATACCCATCCTGACCTATTCCTTTGGCATTATAAATTGGAGCAAAACAGACCTTAAATCCCTTCAAAGAATGATAAATACCACAATGACCAAATTTCGAAAGCACCATCCCAGATCATGCGTCCAAAGATTAACCCTACCCAGAAAAGAAGGCGGAAGAGGCCTGATTGATATAAGTCAAATCAAATCAAATCAAATCAAATCAAATCAAACTTTATTTGCTTCAAATGTGGTACAATAGGTCATATACAATAAATTTAAGTTTCACACATTTTACCAGACTCTGGCATGCAAACATCGGTACCAAAAATAGGCAGTTATCTGAGTACAATTATACTTGAACATAAAAACAAAAAGCTAAAATGGAGTAGGTATACATATTAATAAACACAGCATTACGTTGTACATTGTGATTGAAATTGAAAATATTCTTGTATAGAGTAGAAGCATTTTTGTATTAACCATATTTTCAATTTTTTCTTGAATACATTCAATGGCAGAGACTTTAACTTATTATCTAATTTATTATACACTTTAATGGCTGTGCAATACGTACTTTGGCTATATAAAGTAGTTGTTATTGGAGGAAGGTGTAATTTATCTGGGAATCTAGTGTTAAAAGTGCAGACCTCCCTCTTACTCTTAAATATGTTCATGTTTGTTTTTACAAATATACACAACTCATATATGAATAAGCATGGCACAGTCAGCAGTGCCAGTTCTACAAACAAAGGTCTACAGGATGTTAAAATACTGACATTCAATATTGCTCGTATACATTGTTTTTGGGCAATAAATACCCTACTTATATTACTTGCATTTCCCCAGAGTATTATGCCATATCTTAATACAGAAGCTATATGGCCATGATAGGCCTGTATAGCTATTTTTCGATCACTTATCTTAGTCAGACGCCAGAGTGCATATGCAAAGGAGTTAGTTCGCTTGCATATCCTGTCAATGTGATCATTCCATGAAAAGCGGTCATCTATTGTTATACCTAAAAATGTTGTCTTACAAGATTCGTCAATATTTTTATCGTCAAAACTTATTTTTAGTGGGCGTTTCTTTGCATTCCGATTTACAAACTGTATATATGTCGTTTTTGTTAAGTTCACATGTAGGTTATTTTTTTGAAGCCAATTTATAACATTCGCAATTGTGTCATTTATGTCATCGTTATATGTCTTAATGTTATTACATGGTATTACAACAGATACATCATCGGCAAATAAAGTGCATTTGAAGTTTAAATCGTCTGGGAGATCATTTATGTATAGAAGGAACAAAAGTGGACCTAAAATACTACCCTGTGGTACTCCATATTTATTTTCCTTAACGTCTGATCTGAAGTTATTAATTTCAAACTCTGTATTAATTCTCGAAACTTCAACATACTGCATTCTGTTTCTCAAGTAACTTTTTATCCATTCATTCGCAATGCCTCTTATGCCATAACTAGTGCATTTGTCTATCAGAATGGAATGGGACACAAAGTCAAAGGCCTTTGTCATATCGAAAAACACCGCTGTAACAGGTCTACGTTTATCCATATGACACATTATATCATTAACTAAGTTGAAAGCAGCTAAAGATGTTGATTTTCCAGTTTGGAAGCCATATTGTTCCATTTTTATGATTTTGTGCTTTACCAAAAATTTTGTGATTCTAATTAGCATAGCTTTTTCGAATATTTTTGATATAATAGGAAGGAGAGATATAGGCCGATAATGAGCAACATTATATTTATCTCCCTTTTTATGAAGTGGTTTTACAACCGCAATCTTTAATTGATCCGGGAAAATACCCGAGGAGAAAGAAACATTTATTAAGTAAGCAAGGATATGCGCTATTTTTGCCTTAGTAATTTTTAGTAGTTCGGTGGGTAGCTCATCATAACCAGTGGATTTAGTGTTTTTAAGTGTACTTATTATTTTGGTCACCTCATATTCGTCGGTTGGATATAAGAAAAGACTATCATGTATTAGATTAGACTGTTTACAGTTAAAAGTGGGATTGATTAAATTAGAATTGGTCAAATTAATAAAATAGTCATTGAAATGATTACAAATGTCAATAGGGTCAATTATTTTCTTATTGTCAATTAAGAGATGGTCAATATTTTTGTCAAGAACATTTTGATAGGTCTTTTGATTTATGATGTCCCAAGTAGCTTTGCATATGTTCTTTGACTTCTGCAAGTACCTCCTATTCGCATTTTTTTGAGCTTGGTAGCAGCAGTTCTTTAGGATTTTAGAGTACATTCTATACTTAGTCTTTAAATAAATGTCATGCTTTTTATAGTACTTAAAACGTAGCTTCCGTTTGGTTATCGTGGATTTTCTTAATCCTTTCGTTAACCAATTAATTGACTTTCTAGGAGGTTTAATTTTAGTGATTTTATAAGGAAAACAAAGGTCAAAGTACAGTCTAAGGTCATCAAAAAAGTATTCAAATGCAGTAGATATGTCTGTTTCTTCTAATACATGCGCCCATGAAACGCTGCTCAGACAATTTGTGAATTTTTCGATGTTTTCAGGGGAAAGGTCTCTGATTTTACGGAAACAGTGTTTTGGCAAATTGTTCGTAAATTTTACTTTAAATCTAATTGATTGAGCAGTGTCATGATCTGACAGGCCTAATTTGTGTATTTCTCCAATACCATCCTCTACATTGCTAATAATTTGATCTAAACATGATCCTTTACGAGTTGGAAACAATATGTGTAGCTTGAAATTGTGGTTTGATACTATTCTCCTCAGTTCGTTTGAAACGTTATTATTTTTAATTGTATCAATATTCAAGTCCCCAGCTATCACTACTTTGTATTTAAATTTATGTTTTAGTTTCGTCATAACTTGTTTAAGTTTACAGAAAAAAGTTTGGACATTAGAATTCGGGGTCCTATAAATACTTAATATGATAAGTTTGATTTTGTCTAAAATAGTTCCACAACATTCAAAGACATAGTCTTCGGTATAATCCTTTAGCCATGTTAATTCTTCGGCTTGAATCTCGTGTGAGGTCAATATACATACTCCACCTCTTTTTTGGTGTGTTCTAGAATAAAAAGCTGCCAATTGAAAACCAGAAATATGAATATTACTTTCATTACCCAATTTGATGAAAGTTTCCGAAAAGCACAAAACATCAAAATGTTTGTTGTTCAATGATAAGTTTGCTAATGTTATCTCTATCAATTCTTTTTTCCCTAATAAACCAGCTATATTTTGATGGAAAATAACAAATGTATTGTTATTTTCGAAAAAACGGTTGAGTATTATCACATGTATGAACTATGGCTTTGGAAAAATAGTTTGTAATCAGTTTTTGTTTCAGAATTTTATTTGCAACATCACTTTTGTTCCTTATAATACTTCGCCTTATTGGCTTAAAGTACTCAAGAATAGTTTTGTTCTTATTAATTTGTTTCCTTGGTACTGATGTCAATTTATCTACCATGTTTAATTTAATGTTTTTATTGTAACCCAGAAATTTCATGTCATAATACTTAAAATCAATTAGAGAGTTAATTTTATTACACACATTTTTTAGGAAATTACTATCCGTGTAATTAATGTCTTCAAGATTTATAAATTTACAATTGTCAAAATTTTTACAGTAGATGTTAAAGATGTCATTTATGTTCTTTTCATTCAAAGATATACAATTCTTTAAGCCTAGTACAATTACAGTTTTGTTTTTGTGTAGTTTTAGGAAGTAACAAAGTTCAGATACAACTTTGGTTGGGTTTTTATCTGCCTCACATATATTAATAATTATAACATCATCTGAATGTATATTTTTAGGGTCAGAAAATGTTAGTACTTCTTCACAGAGGGCGTCAGGTTTTATACTAGCTTGTATTTTGTATTTTTCATACTTCGTGTTGAGTCTTGACTGGTGCAGTGCTGAGGCTAGTCCAGAGCACTGTTTTCCTCCAAAGATGTATATTATTCTTGATGTTACTGATGCTTGAGTCTTGTTGCTATTATTATTTATTTCCAGGTGTTCTGGATAATTATTTGGTCGTACAGCACTAGTCTTCGGAGTGCTAACACTGCTAAAATGTTCAGTAAGTTTCTTTTTCTTAATCTTCTCTGATTTTAAGATTTTACTTCTATTCGAATGATTAGTTTTGGGTGTAGAGTTAGGAGTGGTTCGGTATATATTCTGGAGTTGTTTATTTCGAAGTTCGCAGTCCAACAGCTGTTTTTGTAGGTTCCTGTTTTCTAGCGACAAGTTTTCGATTTCGTTGTTTGCAGTCTCTAGTTTTTCACGAAGGTTATTCAACTCGTTTTTCAGGTCATTAATCTCGTATTTGAAATTTTGATCTATTTCAGGGCAACTTCTATTGGGTGTATCGCCACAATAATCAAAACAAACAGATTCATTCTCGTCGGAAAGTGAATCGAATGAGTTGGTTACTGGAATATTGTATTTTCTAACGGTAATATTCGTCATTCGTGTATTATTCGTCATTAATGTATCTTGGTTTGTTATTGTTTGTAGGACGTCAACTGTTGTTTGTTCTTCAGTTTTAGACGTATTTTCTTTAATAGGCGTTGAAGATGAACTTTGTGTTGGTGTGTAGGGCTTTTTGCGAGGTATTTTTTGTGTGCAGCTTATGCAGATCCATGCTGCTCTGCGTTCCTTATCCATGAGATGAAACAGTTTTTCTCTTCTAGCACACAGCAGATCATACGTGTTTTTGCAGTTTGAACATTTTAGAAACTGTCTTGTCTGTATATGTTTGTGACATTGTGCACAGGTATTTTTTGAAGCCATACCGGGTACACAGCTAATCAGCAGAGGAAAAAAAAACAAAAAGTTAAAAAAAAAAATTTTTTTTTTTTTTATTCACTCCTTCGTCTTTCTAATTTAATCTTGAATACTGCCCCTTTGGGTTTCTACTTAGCAATTTTGTTGTTGAAATTGCTAATTCAAACGAGCAGACATTAACAATTAAACAAATTATTTTTGGAACACTGCTTGGATTTGAACTTGGGGTACTCGGATCTTACACGCCGTGTTCAGATGCAAAAACCATTCGGCCAATGCACTATTAGTCAGAATGCTCGAATATGTGGTGCATTTGTGAACGTTCATGCGGATGACCACCAGTCGTATTAGTCGTTCTATTGTTTGAAATGACTCTCAAGGTCATACACCCGGCACTTTGAATTTTTAACGGCACAGTTGAATGTTTTTATTGATAATTGCACTCACAGTTTTGTCGGATTTTTTGATGAATAGTTGTCGATGGATAGGGCACGATCTTAGGCACATTTATATATAAGTTTCAAATGAAATAGAACACTTTTACTACGTAAACAATAAAAAAAATTGGCGAGGAAGCAAAAACACAACGTAGTCGGACGGTAGCCACGACGTCACCCCATAACAAACAGAATAAGTAAGTAACCTACATAACAAACAGATCTTAACACTCAGACAGTATTTCCATCGGAAAGAGAACATATCGAAGATCCACATGGCCATAGTACAAAATGATGTTAAACTCACTCCACTGAACTTACATGACCACCAACAACAAAGCACCGAGAAGACCGTTGATCACCAAACCAAAATAGCCGAATGGAGTGCCAAGTCACTGCACGGAAGACATCGTCAAGATTTATGCCAACTAAATGTCGATAAAGAAGCATCAAACAAATGGCTAAATCGCGGCGAACTCTTTCCTGAGACTGAGGGCTTCATGATGGCTATACAGGACCAAATCATCGAGACTAGAAACTATCAAAAATATATAACGAAAAGTAGAGCAATAGACACTTGCAGGAAATGCAGCAGTTCTCCCGAAACTATCCAACATATCACTGGCGCATGCAAAGGAATAGTTCAAACCGACTACAAACACAGGCACGATCAAGTAGCCAATATCATCCACCAAAAACTCGCCATAAAGTACCAGTTAATTCAACCACCAGCAACCCCTACTATAAATATAACCCCGAAGCAGTTTTAGAAAACCAAACTCATCGTATGTACTTTGACAGAGCCATTCTCACAGATAAAACCACTCACTACAATAGACCAGACATAACTGTTGTAGACAAGACCAATAAAACAGCCCTTCTGATAGACATAGCGATCCCTAATACACACAACTTACAAAACACCATAGCTGAAAAGTTAACAAAACACGTAGACTTGAAAGACGAAATTACCAGAATTTGGAAGCTAAATAGTGTTACAATAGTACCGATAGTCTCGTCTACCACAGGCGTAATACCCAAACAAATTCACAATTCCTTAGATTTACTCTCCTTGCCACAATCTACGTATATTTTAATGCAATAAGCAGTTATCTTAAATACATGCAGGTTATTCAGGATTTTTTTACAAATAGTAGCACAAGGACCCGCACCGACAGATCATCATTATCATAGTTCATCATCACACTATCACCTCCCTGGTATGCACTTGGCCTAGGCCCGTGTATATCAGTCCCCCAGTATCTTCACAAGAAGCTAAGAAAAACGAAGCTTTAAGTATATATAATAATAATAATAGTTTATTTCAGATAAGTTACATCCATAAAAAAAAAATACATTCACACAAAGATAATTACATAAATATAGAATATAAAATTTAGCACTGCTCAGCGCTCGTGTCTGATTAAAATCTCACCGAAATAACTAGGGCCTTTCATAGGAAAGTGATGGATTTGAGAGTGCATTCATGTTTTATCTGGTCAGAAGATGTTGCAAATTTGGATTTAGAGTGCTGGTAGGGTTCCTGACAAAATATCAAAAGTGCAGAACTAGCCTTTACTTAGCAAGTTTTCACAATTGACTGCTATTAGTTGACTGTAAAACTGAAACTGTCCGGGATATTTACCATGTTGTTTTGTTTGAATGAGCTCCCGATGTTTCGGCACTGTTGCAAGCGCCATGACGGTTTCAATAGCCCGGACACCTTCAGTTTTTTAATGTGTATAACCATGGCAGTTTAAAATTATAATATTAGCTGACTGATCTGCATGAGGTTGGCTTCTATAAACAAAATCGGTTTGACATTATTTTAAGACTTGAGAGTGGGTTAAAAAAACGGTTTGCCTACCTATTAGTGTATTACTCTCTGTTTTAATAAAATACCAGCTAAAAAGTACGCATAGAGATAAGCCAATGAGGTACGGTAACTTCATAACAATATTGTCTTATCTTTGTGGATAAATAAACCTTTATCTCATAATGTAAGTGAGCCGCTCCACTTAAGATCGTATCAAATATCAGCTGTTTCAACATTGTATTAAGGATATTAGGGGTCTTGAAGTGAAGAAATGTTGTCTTATTTCCTTTACTAATGTCTTAAATTTGGATCTACTAGCTATAATTTCAACCCACAACACAATGTAAGACGTCGAGTAGGCGTAATGATAGAGTAACAATATTATAAACCCAATTTTAATGTAATCACAAAAATATTTTACTAAAATCTTGAATGGGTTTCGGATAATTTGGTACATTACGTTACGACAGGTGTAGCGATAGATGTCAATGTTTTTTACAGAGACTTTTTCTCTACATTTTCCCTGTTCGTTTTTAAACGCCGTGAAACCATTTCACGTTTCCAACTCACTTTGAGGGAAGTTGGAGGTAAATGTGTAGGACTCTCGAAAATGCCAGCGGCTGCTTCTGGGCGGAAGCGGAATTGCAATGCTCAGGGGTATATCCACTAAAAAATTTAGCTGCTCAAAACCGCTTTTTAATAGTCCTAGTACTCGTACTAGTAGTATTGAAACGCTTTAATTCGACCGCTCGGGATAAGGGCAGGAGAATAATGGTACGTACAGTAGCTTAGTAGTTTAAACTTCTTTTACCGTAGCACAGATAACTGAATAGTCCAGTCAAAATAGACTTTCCAGTTTGCATTAATTCCCAACAAGCTGGATTTTTGTGCAGGCCTTGAAGGGAATTAATGCAACCTTACCCCTGATTTTGATGCTAATTTGACTGGACTATAAACCGTAACTTAAGTAGCGTAATATGTCTTTCCTTTCTAAGTGTCTCGAGGTCGCTGAAGACCTGCGAGAACTCCACGTCGACAACTAGCGACAGTCCACAGTCAAGTGCGCAGGACATATTATAGTGCACAAGTGTGCGCGCAAACACAAGTCCACTCTCTATTCCCTTACTCTAATAGTAGGTAGGAGCTGGATGCGAGTGGCCGAGGATAGAGAGAAGTAGCGTGCATTTGGAGAGGTCTATGTCCAGCAGTGAACAGGAATGGGCTGATGAAGATGATGATGATGATGACTCTCTAGTTCGGTGAGACGACAATCCAATATGACCGATGAGAGATCGGGCGCAGGTTCACCGGCATAACGTGCTTAATTTGGAAAATATTCACTAACTGTCAGTCAGGGGATACCAGTCACAACTATCTGTCCGGTGGTTGGTGAACGGTATACGGGTAAGCGACCCCGGCTCCTCGAGCTACTATCGACTGAGTCCAAATCATCCGAGGCGATAGTATCCTTCCTCCCCTTTTCCTTCCCCCGTCATATATCCTTTCTACTCGTGGGAACGCAGTGACCTTGTTAAAACAATGCAGGCAGAATGGCGGCGACGTGGTCCACAACCCGTCACGTCACGTTTCCCACAGAGGTGAAAAGTGGATCGTTGGAAGTGATCTCTGCCTACCCCTCTGGGAAAAAGGCGTGATTGTATGTATGTATTCACTAACTGTCAAAGGCTAAAGCCCATTATGAGTCGATGCGCCATCCTAGTTAGTTAGTAAAAGCAACCCGGTAAGGCGTGTGGTCCCCCAGCCGCCGCCAGACCGCGTCCACCAGCAACTCTAGCTTCTTTTTATAGTAGGCTAAGGTAAGCGGTAGTGAGATTCACATATGAAGTCGACAGGCACAATGGACCATATTGAGCCTGTCACACTCACCCTGAAGGTTTGCTTAAATGCCGTTTCACGCCCCACCCGAAGAGCCCGGGATCTTAGGAGGGAGGGAAAAGACGAGCTGGAAGGGTATCTCATGCCATAATGACACGTGGCAGAAAAGAGGAACTAAACCTCTTTGTCGGAGCCACCAGCGCCTGCATTGTATATGGATGGCAGCGCTGTCCAGGACATGTCGTTGAGTGGAAAGCGGAGGAGGATTCATTTACTCATACTGTGGACAGTTACCTGTCAAGGCCTTGCCGGGTTGTTTAACTGCCTCGTTGGTCCATTGGTAGCAAGCGCTGTGTTAGGACCGAGAGATCCCCGGTTCGAATCCGGGGTCGGGCAAAATTTGTGTGAGTTTTTCTGTAATGAAATTACTCGGCCCGGAGTTAGGAAGTTGGCGGTTAAACGCCCGTGGTGGTCCTGCGCCCGATCTCTCATCGGTCATGTCGGATTGCCGTCTCACCGAATTATGAGAGTAAGGGAATAGAGAGTGCACTTGTGTTTGCGCGCACACTTGTGCACTATAATATGTCCTGCGCACTTGGCTGATCTCAATTGAGATCGGCCGCCATGGCTGAAATCGGTCGGACGCCTTAGTTAGTTAGTTACCTGTCAAAAGCACCCCGGCCAGGCGGATCCCCGCCACGGCCCAGCGGTGGAAGCGCGCCGGCGTGCGGTCCTCCAGCCGCCGCCAGACCGCATCCACAGGCACGTAGTAAACCAACGCGTATGAGAGCACCATCACGCACGCCACTAAGAGCTTCGCCACTTGGGCGAGTCTGGAACAATTTGGAAATATTCATTACATAAGAACTACTGTTGTACTTTAGTTAAGTTTAGTTTTACTACTGTACTAACTAAAACTAAACTGGCTGGCTGGCTGATGGGCTGGCTCGGTGGAACAGTGGCTAGTGACTCAGGTTCATAACCTACGGTTCCAAGAGTCGTGGGTTCGATTCCCACTCGGGACAAATATTTGTGTCACGAACATCGGTGTTTGTTCCGTGTCTGGGTGTGTATTAAGTATATTTAAGTATAGTTGTTGATTCTGATATCTGTAACACAATTGCTTAAGCTACTTACCACGGGATCAGATAAATGTATGTGATGTTGTGTAATATTTATTTATTTAAATTTAAACTGTCATGGTTACACACATTAGAAAACTGAAAACTGATCAGTTCACCCGTGAAATATCGGCAGCTCATTAAAATAAAACGACATGGTTAATATCACAGACAGTTTCAGTTTTCTAATTAGAACTATTGACTAAAGAAAGAAAGATTAAATTTATTTATCATTAAAAAAAATATGAACCAAAATAGACAAACATGCACAAATGTTTTTATTACTAAGGCCTTATCACCCTAGTTAAAGGTAGGCCCGTGCCCCATCATTATCATCATCATCATCAGCTGATGATTATGATAAATACAATGATAAAGAACTATGTACTTTGGGTCTACACACGATAAAAAGAGCAGAGAATGGTCGGGCAGTAAGTAGCTAAGTTTTTTCTCCTCTTTTGTTGCGTGTAGACTGATATTATATGTTTAAGTAATGGAACGCGAAAGCCCAAAATCGTATACTTAATATTCATTAAAATGTATTAACCAGTTATTGCATGATATGACTTTCGCGTTCCATTAAGTTTAAATAAAGTTCACTAGGACTTAACACGATAAATGATCCAGTAGCAAATTCATAGCTATTTTCTGCTATCAGACTGGATCATTAATCATGGCTGCGAGCGAACTAGAACCGCCTGTCTTCGTAGCGAGTGCAAATTTCTTTATCCACCCCGTCATTTATCGTTCAACCACCCATATTTGTTTGACACACAAGACTCATTTTTTTATATATGACTAGCTGTTTCACGCGGTTTCACCCACGTCCCGAGGGAACTACTTCCCGTACCGGGATAAAATAGCCTATGTTACTTCTGAATAATGCAGCTTTCTAATGGTGTAAAAATTATTACAATCGGTCCAGTAGTTTTTGAGTTTATTCATTACAAACATACAAAAATACAAATATTTCCTCTTTATAATATTAGTGTAGATTTTAGACTTTCGCGTTCCATTACACTAAATATTTATCGATTGTATTAAATTAAATCGTGGTGTGATTGGTGTAGTAAACACGATTGGTGTAACCCAGTCGAAACGTCGGGCCGTAAGTAGCTATGTATTTGCTACTCCTAATAACGCTTGTAGACCCATAAAGACAAATATTAAATAAGTTTTTGTGTCCAACTTGCAGTGGCGTAGCTAAACAGTAAGTATGGCTTGCGAACTTAAGGGGGCATCGCGCAAACATCCTTTTATACAAAACTCACTATTATTGTCTTCAACGGCAGTAAAATATAAGGACTTAGAAATATATGGGTGACAGCGGTGTTTGTTCGCTATCTGGCTTAGTAGTTTATATTCTTGTATCCAAGCTTAAATTTTGAATCTTCCACGTTGAATTTCCGTAAGTGACAAAAGTTCGTAAGCTACTTACACCGGATTAAATCAGTGTATGTGCTGTGGTTTGATATTTATTTATTTACTTATCAGCACAAAAGTAATTCGCTTTTGATTTTTACCCGACTACGGCAAAGCAAAAGGAGGGTTATGATTTTGACAGGCTATGTATGTATGTATGTATGTATGTTCATCTGTTTCCACATAACTTCTAAATTGCTTGTCAGAATTCGACAAATGACATATCATTAGAAGCGTCTTAATTGTCCGCTGGTTATAGGCTATATAGGGTTTCACAAAATCTAATGTGGCGCCCACTAGCGGACAAAACATACAGAGTAAAAAAATAAAGTTAAGATAAATACGCCGTGTTTGGTATCATTGGAAAGCGCTTTACTTGTACATTTTAAATATATATATATATTACTAGCATTTGCATGTGACTTTACGTATATTCATGGACTGATTGCATATAGTTCACATCTTTTCGTTCATAGCTTCTTTACTACGTCCCCTTAAAATATAAAACATGTTGGTTCATCAATTTAACTTTTGATAATATTATGCGCCACAAATACACTTTAACACCAAAATAGTACAAATAATAAAAAGTTAAAAACTAAAACCCAACTACGACAAAAAACGACGCTGAAAAAGTATAAAACAAGACTTTTAGAACACTGAACTGAACAAAGTTGCTTATGTAGTTCCAAGTAAATGGACACAGTAGACTCTACCAAAATGCTTATGTTGAAAATTGACAATAATGTCATACAATACTATTTTGAAGTATGCAATATTTACTATGTAGAGATAAGTTTTCATGTTTGGAAAGGCGTAGTCACACGTTCCATACACAAGTACCTACCTACCGTAGCACTTTGACAACGTGTGACTGCGGTTTTCCAAACATGAAAACCTATCTCTACATAGTAAATATTGCATACTTCAAAATAGTATTGTATGACATTATTGTCAATTTTCAACATAAGCATTTTGGTAGAGTCTACTGTGTCCATTTACTTGGAACTAAGCAACTTTGTTCAGTTCAGTGTTCTAAAAGTCTTGTTTTATACTTTTTCAGCGTCGTTTTTTGTCGTAGTTGGGTTTTAGTTTTTAACTTTTTTATTATATTAGATACGCATTTAAGTATTAAGAACCTTCTTAATACAAAGTACGACGTTCAAAAGATCATAGGTAAACATATTTGTCGAAATATTTGCGGGAATGCTTTTTGATACGTAAATGAATAATGTAGAAGTAACGATTTTTTTCTCATTCCGGTATTAGTGCTCGGTATATTGCTTTCTATTTTGACGACGTGTTTTTGGGATATCTATACATCAAAGGGCAGAATTTGAAGTTACGTAGGTGAGGCACTTGTGAATGTTTGTATACAAACGTAAGAAGCTTTTTCCGAGTAACATTGAGTATTTATTTTATCTTATTCTTCTAACTTATTATAATACTCTTCGTTTCCCAAGAAAAACTACAAACGCGGGCGGGATACTGCGGTGTAATAAAAAGAAGAAGAAAATTGTCGGAAGGCTCGGAGTAAATAAAAGAAAATAAAAGTTATTTTCTGCGGACTTAGTTGCATTCAAAGTTAACAGTAAAGAACGATGTCAAGATAAATGAAGAAAAAATAAACTTCCAATCAAAGTAAGCGAATGTTGTACGTATTACGAAGGTAGTACCTTCTAGCTATTTGATTAAGGGCCTACTTTCGTATTCGCTGGGGATTAGGAACACATCCTAACTACACCATGTACTATTGACTATTTGAACGGAGTGAACGTCTCTAGAATAATAAAGCAGGAAATCACAACATCGGAAATGAGGAAAATCAAAGTTACTTTTATTCGGGTAGTACTTAGTAAGACCGGCAACACCATACATCTTGATGAATGCATATTAAACTATTAAAATAGCGTGTTCCCTACATTTTTGAATGAACCGGTTCTTACCAGCCAGCTCAACCAGATTTTTTAATCCGACGATTCCACTGAGATAAACATACGAACAGACTTTATTTCAGCAGTAAATATCAACACATTTGTAACTACTGGTTACGCATATTAGTCCCATATCAGTATTGTCTGGTATTTTTCACCTAGTAGTTACATGTAATTCTGTGTCTAGTCTTGCGCAAGAGCAACAGGGTAAAACAATCATTCTTCATTTATCACGCACATGCATGCATTAGTCATGTAGGTAATGAGATTAAATTGAACAGATGTGCTGTTCAATTTAATCTCATTACCTACACATATTAAAGTGTTTTTTTAAATTTGTCTAGGCTCTTTGCGAAAAAGCAAGAGAGGAAAACAGTCTCTTCAAGTAACATTTATTTCCAAATCTGTCTGTCAAGTCTGTCAAGTCAGGAATCAGAAGGTCTACAATTCAAGAGCGGAAGTTTCTCACACCAAGCTTTTCAGAAAGAGCAAGAGGGAAACAGTCTGTCTAGTCTCTTCATCAAGTCACATTTATTTTCAAAACCATCCAGTCTGTCAAGCCTGGTTTCTTCCTTCTTGAATATCTGGACTGATTCCTAGTCTAGACTTTCAAGAGGAAGAAAGACAACCACACTCACACTTCATCCTGTGGCAGGTTCAGGGTCAGACTGCCCCGGACCTCCTCCCCGTAGGCGAGGTAGCCCACGAACCCGACGAAGCCGTACAGCAGCACCACCACGCTCATGGCCACGCTCAGCACGCCCGGGCAGCCGAGGAACTGGCGCGGCTTCGACATCTCGTTCTCTATCTACATGACTCCGCCTATCTTTCGACTGGGTTACGCTAATCACGGTCAACCTACAAGAGTCTTCTAGTCTAGCAGTAAAAGCAAAATTATTGCCACCAAAAGTTATGCATTAGTCATCATTAGTCCCAAATCTGTCCAGTTCAGTCTCTTTGCCTGGACAAATTTACTTGTATTTCCAAATGTGTCTAGTCTCTTTTCAAAAAAGCAAGAGAGGGAAACAGTCTGTCTATACTCTTCACCAAGTCCCATTTATTTCCAAATCTGTCAAGTCTATCAAGCCAGGAACCAGTCTAGACTTTCAAGAGGAAGAAAGACAACCACACTCACACTTCATCCTGTGGCAGGTTCAGGGTCAGACTGCCCCGGACCTCCTCCCCGTAGGCGAGGTAGCCCACGAACCCGACGAAGCCGTACAGCAGCACCACCACGCTCATGGCCACGCTCAGCACGCCCGGGCAGCCGAGGAACTGGCGCGGCTTCGACATCTCGTTCTCTATCTACATGACTCCGCCTATCTTTCGACTGGGTTACGCCAATCACGGTCAACCTACAAGAGTCTTCTAGTCTAGCAGTAAAAGCAAAATTATTGCCACCAAAAGTTATGCATTAGTCATCATTAGTCCCAAATCTGTCCAGTTCAGTCTCTTTGCCTGGACAAATTTACTTGTATTTCCAAATATGTCTAGTCTCCTTGCAAAAGAGCAAAAGAGGAAAACAGTCTGTCTAGTCTCTTCACCAAGTCACATTTATTTCCAAATCTGTCTAGCCTGTCAAGTCAGGAACCACTCCAGATTTTCAAGAGGAAGAAAGAAAACCACACTCACACTTCGTCCTGTGGCAGGTTCAGGGTCAGACTGCCCCGGACCTCCTCCCCGTAGGCGAGGTAGCCCACGAACCCGACGAAGCCGTACAGCAGCACCACCACGCTCATGGCCACGCTCAGCACGCCCGGGCAGCCGAGGAACTGGCGCGGCTTCGACATCTCGTTCTCTATCTACATGACTCCGCCTATCTTTCGACTGGGTTACGCCAATCACGGTCAACTTACGAGAGTCTTCTAGTCTAGCAGTGAAAGCAAAATTATTGCCACCAAAAGTTATGCATTGGTCATCATTAGTCCCAAATCTGTCCAGTTCAGTCTCTTTGCCTGGACAAATTTACTTGTATTTCCAAATGTGTCTAGTCTCTTTTCAAAAAAGCAAGAGAGGGAAACAGTCTGTCTAGACTCTTCACCAAGTCCCATTTATTTCCAAATCTGTCAAGTCTATCAAGCCAGGAACCAGTCTAAATTTTCAAGACGAAGAAAGAAAACCACACTCACACTTCGTCCTGTGGCAGGTTCAGGGTCAGACTGCCCCGGACCTCCTCCCCGTAGGCGAGGTAGCCCACGAACCCGACGAAGCCGTACAGCAGCACCACCACGCTCATGGCCACGCTCAGCACGCCCGGGCAGCCGAGGAACTGGCGCGGCTTCGACATCTCGTTCTCTATCGGCATCACTACGCCGATGCCTTCCATCGCGAACAGGCTTGTGCTGCAATTGGAATGATACTGGGATTAAACAGACCATCTGGTAAATTCAAAAAATGGAAGTCAGGGGATACCAGTCACAACTATCTGTCCGGTGGTTGGTGAACGGTATACGGGTAAGCGACCCCGGCTCCTCGAGCTACTATCGACTCTAACGCTAATCCTTCCTCCCCTTTTCCTTCCCCCGTCATATATCCTTGCTACTCGTGGGAACGCAATGACCTTGTTAAAACAATGCACAAGGCAGAATGGCGGCGACGTGGTTCACAGCCCGTCACGTCACGTTTCCCACAGAGGTGAAAAGTGGATCGCTGGATGTGATCTCTGCCTACCCCTTTGGGAAAAAGGCGTGATTTTATGTATGTATGTATGTATCTGGTAAATCTCGTGGAAGAAGCAAAAGTAGTGTTCAAGAACCGTAGCATATGGCAGGAAGTGATCTCTGTCTACCCCTCTGGGAAAAAGGCGTGATTTTATGTATCTCGTAAGTAATAGTCTTCTTGCCATCGTGTATACGTTCATATTATCTGTAGACATTTTAATTCAATAACAAACGCCAACACTGACATTGAAAAAAGTGTAATCAGATATTTCTGCATCGAATTTTCTAGTTATACTGAACGAACTACTACTACCATGAAATGAAATGAAATGAAATGAAATAATTTTATTTGCAAGAAATATGGTTACATACAAGTTGTTACAAATTTATAGTATACAGATCATGTGTACAGTAGATAATGATGGTAGAGAAACTCATTGCCTTAAAAGTTAAATTTGCCTAGTTTACTTAGTGTAGTTCTGATATCGAAGTCGGGAGTCCTTTTCAGTTTGTAAGTAATTAGTTATTAGACATAAATGACTCACCTTATAAAGTTAGGCAGCCCCGTAATGGACGTCGACAGATTCCTCTCTGTGGCTTTCGGCGGGTCTCTCAGACAATAATAGATGGAGATGCAGATGGAAGCCAGCCAGACGAAATTGGCAATTGCCGAGAAAGGCACCAGGTACTTGAGCTTCGTGATTTGTGTCAACGGCACGAGGACGACGAGAGTCAGCGCGCAGTAGACTTTCACTGACCATGCTGGACCACCGTAAACGTCTGAAACCTGAAAATTAAAAAAAAACCTCTTTAGTTTGAGAAAAAAAAGGTTAAGACAAGTTGTGATGGTAATCCATGTATGATTTAAGGCTTTAGGGTTCCATTCGAATTAAAACTACAATTAATTATGTTTAAAGCGATGAAAATACATATGTAGTTCGATGGAGCTACTATTTAGATCGTGTAAAGATTTAATCATAGTTTTAATCCTTATAAGCTCCTCCGAGGCATCGCGTTTAATCGTATTGGTATCCTTGCGCTACACAAGGCTTAGTATGTAAGTACGTTGTAGCCCTTTTGCCAAACATTAAGAACACGCTGGTATTAAAAGAAAAATCACGGAATTATGAAGACGGAAAATGGTAGGCATCCTCACAGGCTTGCAGGTGTCCCAGACCAATACGTATCAGTCATACTTTTCTTCCATGTTGAGATGACTATTTATTTTCGGATGTGTAAGGGCATTATCTTAACTTAATTCTTTTATTGTGTAGTAATAAAAATAAATTTGCTGCTTCCCGTCAGTGGGTGTTTGTAACAGGATTTTACGGAAAGTTCTCCCGAAGACAGCAAATAAAAAAAGATATACAAGGTGATATTTTGTTTGTATTTCACACCGAGCGCTCCTTTGAAGATAAATCCGAGGAGCGTATTGGGATATGTGGGCCTTTAGAATTATTTTTAAGTACACACGTGTTTTGATTTGTTTTTGTGCCTATCTTCATATGGTATTCAAATTAATATATAATTTTAAACTGTCATGGTTACACACATTAGAAAACTGTAACTGTCCGGGATATTTACCATGTTGTTTTGTTTTAATGAGCTCCCGATATTTCGGCACTGTTGCAAGCGCCATGATCACGGGTAAACGGGTGAACGGGTTCGGTATTCAAATTAATATGCTGATAAGACAAAACTATATTTTTTATATTACTTACGAGTATATCAGAGACACGACAAAATCCATATATGATATAATATGGTGTGCTAAAAAACACTATGGTGCACTAAAATGCTACGGGCTAGCTTATTATTTCATCCTTACTAATATTATAAATGCGAAAGTAACTCTGTCTGTCTGTCTGTCTGTCTGTCTGTCTGTCTGTTACGCTTTCACGCATAAAGTACTGAACCGATTTAAACGAAATTTGGTACAGACATAGTCTAGAGCCTAGAAACGGTTATAGGCTACTTTTTAACCGACTGCGCTATAAAGAAGTAATGTTTTAGCCGTTAAACATCTCTACGCGGACGAAGTCGTCACAGCCACTGGACGGATCGAGATGAAATTTAGCATGCAGGTAGATGTTATGACGTAAGCATCCGTTAGGACAGGATTTCCCGAAATTCCCACGGGAACGGGAAATAACGGGAAAATCCTTTTGTATGAAAAATACTAACCGCATAAGTTAGACGCTTGAAATTTGACATGCAGGTACCTTAATAAATTAAAAGCTTAGTTGCAACAGGATATTGTAAAATTCCCACGGGAACGGGAGTAATAGGAAAAATACTTTTGTATGAAAAAATCTAAACCGCGATATAGATAGACGATTGAGATTTGGCATGCAGGTACCCTAATGAACGTAAAGCTTACTTCCAACACGATATTACAAAATTCCCATGGGAACGGGAGTTATTGGGAAATAACTTCTGTATGTAAAATCCCTTACGGGGTTGAAATATATTATATAGAGATAGAGATATACCCGAAGCGAAGCGAGGGCGGGTCGCTAGTACATATATAAAATCACGCCCTTTTCCCAGAGAGGAAGGCAGATATCACTTCCTGCCATGTGCTACGGTCCTGGCACACAACTTTCGATTCTTGCACATCCATTTACCTCAAACCCCAAACGCAAGTAAACTTCCGTAAAACTTTATGATTCAATAACTATTTGCAAAAATTTTTTTATATTATCTGGCAACTTTGGCCTCAGGTCATCAGGTCAACAACCAACAAAGTGTCAACGTTTGAGTCATGTGTGATATAGTACCTGCTTGAAGGATTCAGCCACAACCACCACGTAGACACAACACGCGCCCAGGTGGGTTAATGAGAGCATTGTATCTGCCAACTGCCTGGAAGGGAATTAAGATACACAATTATTTCCTTGATAGATTGAGTCTGAGTTGAAAAAGCTAATTTGATATTGGCTACTTCATCATCATCAGCCACATAAGCGGCTTGACAGAAAATTTTGACACAAGTTGTGGTATAATGCAGTAGTGTGTACGGAGAGGAGTACTCTTCCTGCCATCCCACTGAAAGATTAGTTTATAATTTAATACCATTGCTCTATCAACTCTTGTTACCTGGCGAAGGGTGCAAATCTCCTGACAGGCTTCGGGCCGTTTTGAAAGACCAGGTCGCACGTGTCTGCGTATCCCAGGGAAGGTTTCTTCACTTCTACACATAGCTGCTGAGATGTTTTTACCTGAAACATACAAACAACAACATTGAGAAAAAACAAAACAAATGTCGCGGCATCATTTCGTTCTGGACGCAAAGAATTTCATATTTTTTCTTTTTTCGGTTTCTTTTGCTTTTTTTTTTAAATTGAAAATAATATTACGCTTACAAAAAATGTTAAAGGAAGGGGGTTTCATCTGACGTCGTGATTTGTTTTCATTGTCAATAGTATTCTATAAGGAGTTACAAAAGACGCAAAGTTTGGGTGTTTGTATATTCGTTAAATTGTAAAGGGTAATCTCGGGATCTTCTGAACCGATTTAAAAAAATCTTTCGAAAACGAAAACAACATAATTTCTGAGTGTCAAAGGTTATATAAAACCGAAAAATAAAAAAAGCTTTAATGTGGTCTTGCAAAATGAATGGGAGAAAAAAAATGTCGAATGAAAGGGAGGCTTTTATTTAAAATTTACCCGAAGCAAAGTGACGGCGCGTCACTAGTATTTTATAAAAACACTCATAGTATAACCTATAGTACTGCTATACAATTGGTAATTCCAGCCGGAGTCTACATATTTTACTGTGGGCCATAGTCTACAAATTATTAACAATAGATAGCTTACTGCGAACCTATAGGTAGCCATTACGATGTAACTTTTTAAACTTTGGCAGCTGTCAAAAGCTTGTAATAACTATAAATAACTTATCACGAACTGAACTGAGCCCTTTGTCAAAGTTTTCTTATCCCCGCTTTTAGCACTCCAGTTCATTGATCCGGAACTTAAAACGCCATAATTAATCTGACGTAGGTACTTATTGTTTATTTGCTTCGTTAATTAAAAACGTAATGAATAAAGAGAGAGTAGTCTTAGGTGAGGAATGGTCGACCTACTTTAGTATATAAGTTACACCGTGAATTTTTAATGGCGGTTTTCCTGAAGTAAAATGATTTTTTGTAAGAAGTACATTAGTCTTATGCAGTTTTTTTTCAATTAAAATCTATAATAGTAGTTTTACAAAAGTGATAAACAAAACTCGAAAGCATGCTCGAACCCATGTTTAACTTAGAGCTACACTAAAATAAATATTGTTTGTCACTCTATCGAGGCAAAATCAGAATCGCAAAAGGCAAATCCAAAATCGTTCTGCTTCGGGAAAACCATGACTAAAGAAATATAACCTTTATAAAAGCAATTTAATACAAAACAATTTCATAAGTTTATGAAATTTTTCGTTGTGCGTTCGTGCACGCTAATCTCAGAAATGGCTTATCCGACCTAGTATTGGTTTGTGAAGCCCAATTACCATTACATCTGATTTTATAAATAAACATGTCGAACTTGCTGGGCGTTTGTAGGCGCGGGTGTATTAAAAAACCTTAAGACTCTTTTACACTTACGAAGCCGCAAATACAACACTTGAGCTTTTGATGTGTCGCAAACCTCACTTACAGAAGCAAATTCACAAGCCCTCAGAAGAAGCTTAAAGCTCTCCTATTTCAATTTAACTTCTCGCTGCACAACTAAGTGACAATACGATATTGCTTGTCGTGGCAAGTCAGACACAGATAGGAAATGTAGCCAAGCGTCTTATCCAGAGACGCCGTGATGTGGTACTCAATAAATACTTTTTATTTTTTTCTTTCTTTCTTTCATGCGGACGGAATAGGGAGCTTTTGAGAGGATCTTTGTAACAAAGTGTGGAGAAGCTCTTCGCAGGATAAAATGGCCACGACTACATAATAGTCGAAAATAATTGTAAAGGGTTATCTGTAAACGTCTTTGTGTCATATATATATTTGACTGGCTCCGTGGAACAGTGGTTAGTGACCCAGGTTAACTACCTACGGTTCCAAGAGTCGTGGGTTTGATTCCCACTCGAGACAAATATTTGTGTGACGAACATCGGTGTTTGTTCCGTGTCTGGGTGTGTATTAAGTACTGCATAAATTATTGCATAAATTTTGGACGATTTTAAATGGAATGACTACCTATTGACATTGTTATTGACATTATATGTATTATTAAATAGTATTAATATTGAATTATTTGTGACTTACCTAATAATTTAAGATAACATTTTATGACAATTTATGCACTATTTGTACTGTTTGTAATCATTTAAATTTTTTAGAAAGGCATTGCACATTAATTTATATAATTGTAATTACCTCATTTTTAATATTTTAAATGTATTTTATAATGTATTTAATCTTATAAGCGCTTTGGATAACCCTGTCTGTTAGCTTTTAAGATATTTGTGTAATAAATAAATAAATAAATAAATAAATTAAGTACATTTCTGAATCTACTGTTGATTCTGATATCTGTAACACAAGTGATTATGCTACTTACCACGGGATCAGATCAATGTATGTGATGTTGTGTAATATTTATTTATTTATATATTACACTTTCATTTTAGCCCTTTCGCCTACATCAGGAAATTTGAGAAACATCAATTTGCCAACTTAATAGCTCTGAGAAAAGGATCCCTTGTTCTGAGTGCTAGAATTTCCTTTTGTGAGTATAAAACTATTATGGACCTTTATTCCACTTAAGTGTCGCAAAAATGTTTCAGTCCTACATTCAAACTAGAAAGGCCTAAACCAATATTATTTCTTATTCCCGAACCACTCTCTACATACCCCTCTATGCCATATTGAGTAATTGGTCAGCGAAAATCGAACAACATAAATGGCTGAACAATTGTATTTGCTACTTGAGTGAAGATGTAGTATAGAATAACGAAATAGCAATCTTACTTGAATTCGTTCGATTTATTACAATTTGGCAATAAAACTAGTGGGTTTTATTATAAACTAGCTGTGCCCGCTACTCCGTTCGCGTACATTTCGATTTTTAAAATTAGGTTTGTATGGGGGCCACGTCTTATCATAACTGGAGCTAGAATTTAAATAGCCTATCCTGTGTCCCAGATGTCTATGTGTTTTTATACCAAATTTCATCAAATTCGGTTTAAAGAGTTATGGAGGAACATACATACATACACACATACAGAAAAAAAATCTCACAATATCTCTGAAAACAAACTAACTTACTCCATGACCGACCCTTACAGATTTATTATTAGTATAGATTCTTGACTTCATTTAACCTGCTATTAGGCACAGCTTGTATTAACGATAAGCAAATCATGCACTTTACTTGTTGTTTCGTTAACATGACGATGATGATGAGGCATCATCGTAGTCATCATCATCATCAGCCCATATACGTCTCTACTGCTGGAGCACAGCTCTATCTTAAATTAGGGCGATCAGGCCTTAGTCATACACGCTTGCCATGTGCGGGTTGCTCGTATACACAACCTTAGTATATGTCCGTAGGTGTGCAGGTTTCCTCTCAATGTTTTCCTTCACCGTTGAAGCGTCGAATAATCGTACATATAAATTTCAAATTTGAAAACACAGTGGAACGTGGTGGGGTTTGAACTGGCGACCTCTCGCATGGCAAGCAACGACCTTGTCCACTCGGCCATTGACGCTTTTTGTGCATGTGCCTAATAAATCGTAATTCATTCATCTACAAAGCAAAAGTAAAAGTCACCATCGTATTCCCAGTAATTAGAAAGTATGTTTGCGCCACCGTTATTGTGGTAATTACGTCACAAACATAACCATTTGTCAGCTATGATGTTTGACTGCGAACAAAGATTATCTGCTCGGAAACACTTTGGTTACGTCATAATCATATCAAGCCGTAACAATGGGCTGAGGTAACTTAATGAGGTTAACGGACATCTTTGTTTTTTTTAATAGTCTAATAAATAAAGTAGCATTAATAACATAGTAATAGCATTCGAATTCAAACAAGTGTTTTATAAAAATAAGATTTTGTTGTGTTACGTTCGAATGTGAGAAAGATTATTTATTTAATTGATACTTCTGGGATAGGTATTTCGGTATTTTCTTTATTTTGATCTTCAATTAAGTTCAACTCATCTCCTTTAACTAATATTGAGGCCTATTCTTGTAGTTGTAGAATCTCTTCAATCGACGGATTAAAACAGATTTTTTAAAATAAATATATAAATAGAACAGTTTTATACCTACTTATGACTTGGTATTCTAATAATCAGTGAAATCGTCTAACAATAATAACATACAAATAGCTTGTAGCGGTAGAGAATCTCTACTATTCAGACGAATAATTACATCAAGTTTGACTTTTAAGCTCAGATACAAACTATATAAGTTACCTTTGAAACTTGGGAGCTTCAAAGGTAACTAAGAGTCTAGTTTCGGAGTAAGGTTCAATAATAACATGTTCTGTCTAGTTGTACTTTGTCTATGAAACGCCAATGTACCAAGAGTGAGAATCTAAGAGAGTTTTGGAATATTAATAACTAAGTGTTCAATTGAGTAGAAGTTAAAACAAACGAACAAAACAAAACAAAATTTAGAATTTCTATACCAAAAAGGGCTCAGTATAAGGATGTGTCGAAAATGATTAAGAAAGATGTGAAAGATTTAGACTTTACGGATTACGAATGCAAAGATAAGTTCAACATTTACTTATAACTTTTAAGTTCACTTTAAAGGATTTCCTATTGTGAAAAATTTTTTACTCGGTAAATGAATATTTATAAAACAAGTATTAAATAATTTTAACCTTTAACTACTGGGATAAATAAAACCCTATGATTGTATAGTTTAGTACGTTTGCAATACCTGTAAAAGGTCTCTAAGTTTTAAGTGCTATATACTTTTTGTTAAAACACCTACATTATGTAACAACACTTAGAATGCAAATAAATATTTGAATTTGAATTTGGAAAAATAAGCGAAATAAGCCTTATTGTAGGCCTTATCGCCCTAGTTTAGGGTAGGCCCGTGCGCCAGCAGTGGGGACGTACCTATATGGGCTGATGATGAAACTAAATAAGTAATTCGATATTGAATTTACTTTATAATCTTACCCGCGGCTAAGCCAGCCAGCCACTTATCATTAGGGTATGCTGTTAGAATAAAGTAACGCCATTTAACAAACGACTCCAAAATGCCACTCAGCTAAAACATACAAATTTGACTGGCTCATTGGAACAGTGGTTAAGTTACCCTAGCTGGCGGTTCCAAGAGTCGTGGGTTCGATTCCCACTTGGGACAAATATTTGTGTGATGAACATCGGTGTTTGTTCCGTGTCTGGGTGTGAATATGTATTTATAAATATATATGTATGTATATCAGTCTCTGACGCCCATAGTACAAGCTCTGCTTTGTTTGGGGTCAGATGACCGTGTGTGTATTTATATTTAACTAAATAAAATTGAAGTGTCTCTTAAATTAAATTACCTTATAACTTTACGAAATGGGTATGAATCTGTAAATTTGTTTTTTTTTACTTACGATGATGGATGAGTATACTGACCAGGATATGAACGACGTGTGCGCAAATGAATCCGACGACGATGGTGCCAATGCACCCCACTGCCAACCCGGCGTTCTTGAAGGCCAGGGGCATAGCCAGCACCCCGGACCCCAGGGAGGCCTTCAGCAGATGAGCCAATGCACCCACGCTCCTGAAAAAAAAATTAAGGTGAAATTGTAATATAACCTTTTTCGCGTCGAGGGAGCAAAATGAAAAAAAACTGCTAACCACCAAATACTCAAACGTTAAGGAAGATATTTCAGCGCTCAATTGATGATTAAGTACATTTTAAATTCAAAACTCTCATAATTTTGAGTAAACGTGTCGCTTTTATTTTTGTACTGAAGTGATTTTGATAAAAACAAAGAAACTCAAATCCTTCCAGAGAAAAAACTACACACAAATCGGTCTACTCGGTCTGGACTCTGGAACTAAGGTGTTTCATGACATTTTTAACGGGAAACCTTACGACACCTCCCATTGTACCCTAACCCCTTATAAGCTATAATTATTACATTCCCGTAAGAAAATATATTCAAGGACTAATAAAAAATATAAAACCCTCTTTCAGTACTCAGAACTACTACACAATTATTTTTGATCATTAGATCCCGGTGTTTCTTTAGTCCATTTTATGTTCTGTATCTAATCAAGGTTCATTAAATGACAAAAAGGTAGCTTATCTACTGAACCATTCTCAGTATTATTGAAGGTGGATAATTGGATACGAAATGGGTAAAATACCCAGACGTGTTTGTAGAACGATAGTCTGATACGCGCCAATACGAAGAAGATTGCAAATAATTGTTTGTTTTCGATTAGTAGAATTGGCCTGAGCTCTCTGAAGTATCTGAGTACTTAGGGAATAACAACAGAGAGATATCGCGACGAGGATTAGTGTTGAAAAAAACCGTACATATTTACTGAGCAAACTAAAGTATTGTCGCAACCCCGTTCTTGTTAAGTTTACGTATGAATTATGTATATCTTTAGTCTTGCCCGTGACCACGCTGTAAGAGCTCGAAATGTCGGATTTCTAAATAATATGTTTAGAATTACAATACATGCAAGTTTAATACGTTTTTATTTCAAATGTGTAGTCTTTACGCAAATAAAGGCATATTTTTCTCATTTAACGGGTTGTTATGTTTTCATTGCATGCTGTGACAAATTGTTTATTTTGAACTGATTGGAATTTATTAGCTTTATTGCCTGAGCCAGCGACTTCGTCCGTGTATATCCCCGTCCTTTACACTTTTTCTACTGTTTCCTTGCTTATATTGGTCGTGTCATAGTATATAGCCTAGAACCTTCCTCGATAAATGGTCTATCCAACACACACTACTTTTTCAATTCGAACCAGTAGTTCCTGAGATTAGCGCGTTCAAACAAAAAATAACTTTAACTTATAACTGTAATATTCCTGTATAAAGTCTGCTCACATAATTTCCGAAAATAAATACATACTCTGAAAATACAAACATATATTTTACAATTTTATCCCGAATCCTGAAAAGACAATTAAATATCTCCGTGTTTAAACGACGATTAAATTCAATATTGTGAGATTTCTATGGAAGTCGGTAAATAATAAAAGGCTCCGTCCGAAACAAAGGGATTTCCAAACTGTCTGTCTGATTCAGAGGGATTTCAGAACTAATCATAACTTGAAATTGATGCCGGATTGAAGTGCCAGAGGTAAATAAGAACCAAAATAGTCTTGGTCCAACAATGAATGTCTTCCCAGTCCTGTGTGTATGAAAGAAGAAAGAAAGAAAAACATTTATTGACCACGGCATACACACGATAAGTTACAATGATACATAAATACACAAGACACAAAAACACTGATTTGTGTTTTTAAGAAATATCACACATAGACAAGGACTATGAGAAGTGGCCAAAGAGGTACAGGCCTCAGCATATGCCACATCAGCCCGAGAGCCGTTGCAGCTATGGTATTCTGGCCGTTGAGACCAACTGCCTCGTTGGTCTATTGGTAATTGGCAAGCGCTGCGTAAGGACTGAGGGGTCCCTGGTTCGAGTCCGGGGTCAAAATTTGTGTGAGTTTTTCTGTAATGAAATTACTCAGCCCGGAGTTAGGAAGTTGGCGGTTGAACGCCCGTGCCTCGGAAAGCACGTTAAGCCGGTAGTCCTGCGCCTGATCTCTCATCGGTCATGTCTGATTGCCGTCTCACCGAATTATGAGAGTAAGGGAATAGAGAGTGCACTTGTGTTTTCGCGCACACTTGTGCACTATAATATGTCCTGCGCACTTGGCTGATCTCAGTTGAGATCGGCCGCCATGGCTGAAATCGGTCGGACGCCTTATTCTGGCCGTATATACCTAGCTATAAATATGTAATCGACATTATCTATTATTACGTCGAGTAGTACTACTACTTAGGTATTATTTACACTTCAAATTCCCATTGGCAATACAGCTTATCCTTATCAATAAGTGCTAGCAAATAGTGCTGACATGTGTAGAACGTTCATCTACATTGTAGTAAGGTATTCAAATACACGCAATAAAAGAGCAGCAAATACATAGCTACTTGCTGCTCGACGTTTCGGTTGGATCGCACCAGTTTTGGTCGCGGGCGAACTTCAAAACCAGTGTAATCCAGTCGAAACGTCGGGCGATAAGTAGCTATTACTATTATTGTATAATTTTTAATGTAATGGAACGCTAAAGTTTTTGTAAGGTATGGCTTTTTTCAACGGTCACATGAAAGAATCATCTTTTAATGGAAAAAAGAAACAGTAATACATTTTGGACTTGTATTCTAAATGTTTTGGAAATTCTTCTATGTTAATGGTAGATATTCTAATTACTTCAACCAGATCAAATAATCTATATCGATGATATGTGCCCATAAACGTTACATTATTATAGGGGTTACCCCTATTATAATGTTATGTTATGTATTTTATGATGAGTCATTAACAATTATGACTTTTGACTTTGGCTTTTGATAATGATGTTGAAAGTCACTTTAATATCCAGATTTGTGAGCACACAAGAAATTCGGGCTGATTTGGTATCTATTAGTACCAATGGCATGGCTAAGTGGACGCCTTTACCTAAATCAATAGTAGTTTATTTTGACATTTGTTTTAGTAAATTATCCGGTAACAAAGGAATGTAGTGTTAATAACTTACGATGTGCTGGATTCGATCGGTCTATGGTCTGCCGGGACGTAGGGATCCAGGTCTTCTCTTGAGCCATTGTACGCCAACTCGACTCTGTAAATAAAAAAAAAATGTTATCTCTACTCTTATCTTATATTCCTTTGCATGGTGACTTACTCATATTGCCTTGTAGATACCGTAATGTTCTTCTTCATATCAACTGGAGGGAATTGAATTTTCAAAGAAACGAAAGAAAAATCTTCTATCAATGCATGGTAAAGTAAGGAAAAGTATGTAAGCATATTCGTATGTAATTAACCGTACTGTTATAAAATACAAGCTAAATTCACCCATTAAAAAGCCATTAAACCTAATTAGTCTTAACATTACTGCCTAATGCAGTAATGACAGATCGCATCAATGTTGATTAAAGGATTTAATATTTTTGTTCGTTGTTTTAATGCTATTAAAAGCTATAATGTAAATTTAAAATTTGAAAAAAATCGCAGTTATGATCCATAAAGGATTTAATTTGCATTGGAGAGTTGTAGGGAGTTTGAGATCGATAATAACGATAAAGACTGGGAAATCATTGAAGCAATCTGACTGACAAAATTAAAGCGAGATTTTAAATATTTATGGCGTTAGTATAATAATTTAAAATATCGTCTGTATCCCGTGGAAACACGTGGTTGTTTAAAAGGTTTGTATGTCAATATTGCCCGTTATCATCATCATAAGCCCATCTACTATGTACGTCCCCACTTAGTTAATTACGCTGACCAAGTACAGGTTGGGCGACTACAAAGACTTAGAACAGGGTTGGCGAACCTTTATGTATCAACGTGCCATATTCTTCTGAAAATGTGTGAATCGTGTCATTGACATGCCATCAAATAATTTTGACTTTCTGATTATTTGGAAAATATAGATAACGGCAACGTTCGATCGTCACAAAATATCTACTTAACACAAATTTTACATATGTTTTAGGATTGGCGAAGTGCCCAAAATATTATTATTATTATTATATTATTATTATGTCACGTGCCATCTGTGGCACGCGTGCCATTGGTTCGCCTACCCTGCCTTAGAATTTCTTCATAGATGTGCAGGTTTCCTCACGATGTTTTCCTTCACGTTTATTGCCCGTTATCGTTGCGTATATACTCGTAGATAATAAATATAAAAAAAAAATATCTCAGACTTTTTGAGTCCATATATAATTAGTGCGTTAGTAACAAAGAAAATTGTTAACTAGTTAGTTATTGTTAGTGCTGACAAATGTATGATAAAAAATTTATTTGGCCGGTAATTGTTTTTATCCAATGAATTTGGATATAACAATCCGGACGTTCACTGATTATCTTCAGAATGCTGTTGTTGCTGGTTCTCATGCGTCGCAGCAGGGACAAAGCTTTTTGCGCATAATCGCATGGAATACTTCAACCCGCGCGTCCGCGAACATTCCTGAGGCGCTGCAGAACCGCGGCAGCCGCAAAAGCACTCTGAACTTATTATACTGCACGCGCAGGGCGCTGTAGGCTCGACTAAGATGTAACAAATTTAACTAACCTTGTGAACATCAACCTACGATCATGACCGAAAGTCAGAGGATGAGGCATGACGTCGAATACCTCAAATATTAAATAGAACGCCTACAGAGCTTCAACCACAGTATATTTTGAGACAACGCCAACACAGATTGTAACAAGACTGCGACAAAATTGTGCTCTGTTTACTATAAAAACTAATAAAGAAGGTTACAATACTTGCCCTATTAACAATAGTTCGATTTCAAGCGTCTTTGATTTAACCCCAATCTATAGTCGTGATGAAATATGTGTTTTTCATTGCATCATGCCACCTATTGACTGTAAATTAGAACAATATTAAGTCTAATACTATCAAGATCTTTGTTTACATTCAATTATTAGGAAAATCTTGCAACACGATCTGTTGAAAATAATTTTATTTATTTCACCTCTAAATTGTTAATTTTACTCTATGTGTTTGTCATTGTATTTTTATGTTTGAATTATTACACATATCTTGGTCAAGCTATGTGATTTGTCTAGACAAATCACATAGCTTGCATGGTGGGTTAATTATCATAATAATAATCATGTCTTTATTTACGTAATATTAAAAAAAAATAGTATTGTCTATTATTTGCGCGATAATTTTTCGGAGTAAAATCGCTAGTATTGTTATGTTAAACATATTATACATAATAGCGACCCGACGTTTCGTGCTATTTACAGCGCCCAATGCATTTTGCTTTTCAAATTTTTATAACTAGTTTCTAAGTACATATAAGAAAGATAATGTGTGCTCAATATTAAAATAATATTTAGATGCGATTTATGTCAAGAATATAAGTATTATACAGACCTGAAAAGAAATAAATTATTACCGAAAGTTCGCCTTTATTAAATTACGATGAAAATAGGTTGCTTTTTCTTACACAAAGTCGATGTCGCCATTGTGGCTAACTTTTGTTCATGGACTTTTAACAATTCGCAAGAAATTTTCAGCTTTTCTTACAAGTTACGAAGAAACGCATTTTCTGGAATTTTTTGAGAGTACGAAGAGTGGCGCTGCGGTTGGAAACTTGGCTTTATTGGTCGGTATATATAATAGGTATGTATGTATATCGGGTGTTGTTTTAGAACTTTTAAGTTTAATCGTTGTCTGTCTGTCCTTCACAGCTGTTTGTTTACGGAGGTTATTCTCAAGTTGTTTTGAGGTTTTATACACAACACTCGGTATTCGACGCTTTAACGGTGAAGGAAAACATCGTGAGGAAACCTGCACACCTAAGAAGAAATTCTAAGGTGGTGTAGTCGACCAACCCGCACTTGGCCAGCGTGGTCGACTAAGGCCTTATCGCCCTAGTTTAGGGTAGGCCCGTGCCCCAGCAATGGGGACGTATATGTGCTGATGATGATGATGATGATACACAATACTTACTTTTACTGAAGTTATAAACCATAGTACAATGTTTATCAAGTATGTTACTAACACGTGGGTGTAAAAACGACGTTATCGAATTGAATGGTGGTGGGATATTTTAAAAGGAAATTATTATTCACCTAAATTCAACGTCGAAGAAACAGAACTACAGTATAATGCGTGACATCAAACAAATAGTAAAGAGATATTTTAGAAGGAAATTATTATTCACCTAAATTCAACGTCGAAGAAACAGAACTACAGTATAATGAGCGAGTACCTAATGACAAACACAAAAAAGATAACCTTTATATTTGTCTCTATTTCTTATCAACAATAAATACACAAGTTTTTAATTAAAAAATTTAACTGAATGAAAAACCTGTCTACCTGCGATTTGAACAAACGTATGAAATTTAGGTTTAAAAAGTGAGCCTAGGGTGAATTTTAAATCAGCGCTCAAGGTATTTAGTAAGTATTGTAACTGCTGTGAAACTATAAATACATTTTAAATATTACACAGTATCACACTGATCTAAACCCATGGTAAGTAGCTTAAGCATTTGTGTTACGGATATCATAATCAATAGAGGATATAGTACAGGATCCGTGGAGTATTTTTTCACATGATTACTATCAAGCTAACTTTCCGTGAGTAGCTTCATTTTGATAAGACGCCCAACAATTTCCTCTGCGAAAATTTTTGATTTTGGTAGCTAACAGAGGTAGCAATGATAAAATATGTCGATTTGATGATTCTTTAATATTTATTACTAACTGAATTGTTTTTATTATATCTTATGATAACTATCTAAATTATTTAAAAAAATATTTGTCCTACAAAATCTATGGTTTCATCAAAGAGTCCTCCCCCTCCAACATGTATTGATAACGAGATCACCAAAAATGATTACTAACCAGCTGATTTCTTTTTATTTATTTAGTTAATATTTATATAATGTAACTGTCATATTGTCCTACAAATTCCGTGGTACGTTGTCCCGGTTCTACGGTCAAAAGTAGTAGTACAGATCCTTTATGTAAAAATAGCGTGGTACGCTATTGCGGTGCACCAGTTGAATATTTATTGGAAAGTCATGAAATTAAAAATCAATTCATTTCTCAAGCGTGAGAAAAAAAATGTTGACTTTTTGGTAGATTTTGACCGTAGGACCGGGACAACGTACCACGGAATTTGTAGGACAATATGACCGTTACATTATATAAATATTAACTAAATAAATAAAAAGAAATCAGCTGGTTAGTAATCATTTTTGGTGATCTCGTTATCAATACATGTTGGAGGGGGAGGACTCTTTGATGAAACCATAGATTTTGTAGGACAAATATTTTTTCAAATAATTTAGATAATTATCATAAGATATAATAAAAACAATTCAGTTAGTAATAAATATTGAAGAATCATCAAATCGACATATTTTATCATTGCTACCTCTGTTAGCTACCACAATCAAAAATTTTCGCACAGGAAATTGTTGGGCGTCTTATCAAAATGAAGCTACTCACGGAAAGTTAGCTTGATAGTAATCAAGTGAAAAAATACTCCACGGATCCTGTACTAAGATATTACACAAATATACTTAAATATATTTTATAGCACACCCAGACAAACACCGATGTTCATATCCCAAATATTTGCCCCGAGTGAAAATCGAACCCACGACTCTTGGAACCGCAGCTAGTGAGCCTGGGTCACTAACCACAGTTCCACCGAGCCAGCCATAAAGTATTTGCTATCAGCAAAAAATATACACAAAACGTAGTCAACACGATTTAGTGTGTTTTCCGAAATGCATTATGCAATTATGCATGCTATCATAATTACTGCAATGGTTCATGGAAAATCTTTAATTGCTGCGCGTTTAATTATCAAAGTATAATCTCCGCTAATTAACTTAGTTAATCTTTATATATTTAGTGACCCTAATTGATGGAAATCACAAATAGGTAAACGAATTAATATTTTTTTAAATTTTTTAACTGAATAATTTTAGTTTTCATTTGTTGATACGGAAAAGAAAACAAAATATACAACAGCTAAAAATAACATAGTCAATATGAACGTTTTTTTGGGTTTTGTAACCCAAAAGGTAACACAAATTAAGGCTTTATGTTTCCGGTATAACAACAAACTCTGAAAACAAACAAAAAATTAAAAGGTTTATTATTAAGGGTTGCTCCCATTCAATAAAACGTGCTTTTTTAGTAGTCCGACTCGCCCTTGACCGGTTTTTATCAAAATTGATATCGTCCTAAATGTTAGCTTAGAAAATACTTGTTATAATGAATAGCCTAATTTAATAACGGGATAGCTTAGTATAACCCTTGTATGTTATCGAACTTTGCCGATGAATCTAGATTAATCGGAAGAAGAGGATTGATATCCTAAAATGTGAGTTAGTAACGAAATGTTTTGACCTTGTAGGAAAACTTTTAGGGTTCCTAAAGGTAAATCTATTACTAATCCTACCCTGTCCGACAGAATGTCAAAGGCTTCAGTATTTTAGAACGGATAGCGGAAAATTTAATTTTACTAAACTAAACCGAACTTATCCAAAGATTTATTTGAAAGATTTTTTACAGCTTCCTAGGGCCTAAGGGTGAGTATTCGATATTCATTTCTATTGGTGCCTTCAAACATCTATCATCATCAGCCCATATACGCCCCCACTGCTGGGGCACGGGCCTACCCTAAACTAGAGCGATAAGGCCTTAGTCAACCACACAAGCCAAGTGCGGGTTTGTCGACTATCCAACCTTAAAATTATTTCATACGTGTGCACGTTTCCCCGCGATGTTTTAGTTCACTGTCGTCGAACAAACATATACCAAAAAAACAAACTTCTACCTATATATGGTAAAAATCTAATGGATCGCTGTCTGGACATGTATGGGTTATAAATTGTATAGGAGACCATTTCAACGCAGTAGTACCTAAAACTTTCATCGGTTTATCTGTTCGTGTACGCTAATCTCAGAAACGACTTATCCGATCTCGATGAGCTTTTCAGTATTGTCAATTGTGGTAAGCTTCAGTTAGAATCTAGTGTTTCGTTTATGGCAATCGGTTCATAAATAAAAAAGTTGTTAATTTAATGCGAAGCTAAAATCACGCTAGGCTTGTTGGGTTGCGGTTATATTAAAAATGCTACAGTCTCTTCTCATCAAAGAAGGTCTCAACAGACGGACAAGCATGTTATTTTATTGAACTTTTGAATTATTGTATTACGATTATGTATAAACGTGAAGTTATTTGTCGCGTAATTAAATAAAAGACTGGATTGACAAATAGGCATTACATAATTATTTTGTGTAGGCGGCCTGACTCTGTCGTTTATATTTTTAGATAATGTATTACCAAGCAAGATTCATTGAGGCATAATAATGTAAAGGAATAATTAAACAAGTTATCAAATCGTTTCAGCATGATCGTGTTTCGAGGGCGTTTGGTTGCCAGGGTACATTGATATTGACAAGCCAAATACTGGCAGTGTTTAGCGCTATGTAAATAATATTACAGTGACGTAGGTTGATTTATTTTGAGATAATTAATTCACTTTATTAGGAAAGAACATTGTTGAGTAAAGAGGTTCGTACGTAAAAAATATGAGCCTGCGTATTTTTAGACCAAACTTAAACATACATAAAATCACGCCTTTTTCCCAGAGGGGTAGGCAGAGATCACTTCCAGTGATTCACTTTTCAGCCCTGTGGGAAACGTGACCTGACGGGTTGTGGACCACGTCGCCGCCTTTCTGCCTTGTGCATTGTTTTAACAAGGTCATTGCGTTCCCACGAGTAGCAAGGATATATGACGGGGGAAGGAAAAGGGGAGGAAGGATACTATCGCCTCGGATGATTTGGACTGAGTCGATAGTAGCTCGAGGAGCCGGGGTCGCTCACCCTTATACCGTTCACCAACCACCGGACAGATAGTTGTGACTGGTATCCGCTGACGGAACCAGACCAAACACTTTAATAAATTTATATTGTGTACACACTATTATTAGCTGATGCTATGACTTTAAGATGTTTAGTTTAAAATTTTTTAATTACACAAATGTTAATTAAAGGTCGTGTCCAAGGCTATGGGACATGGGTGTGTAAATACTTTTTGTAAATTCACGTTCTTAGTATATTCTATTTTTATCGCGTCTCTATATAATATGTTTAGAGTAACAATACACGCGAGTTTAATCCATAAAAATAGTTAGTAATATTTACGTTCTTCTTATATGTTTACGTTTGAATTTTCAAATTGATATATTTACTGTGTTACAGCTATGTTTATTTGAAATAAAACTAATTTTACGGATTAAACTCGCGTGTATTGATATTCTAAACATTATTTAGAGATCCGACGAGTTTAATCCGTAAAATTAGTTTTATTTCAAATGTGTAGTGCTCGCGCAAATAAAAATAGACAAAGCTATGTTTATTTTTAATTCATCCGCAGTTCGGTAGCTTTATATCACAAAACTTAATTACTACACTAAATTGATACACAATTTATTGTTATTTTTGTCTTCCGTTGACAACTAGACAAATGTGTTTTGTCAACTGCGACATACATCATACTTCTCTTACAATATAATATGTAAACATCTGTCAAAACGTTTATTTAAAAATTTCCCGTGAAAATGTTACGAATTAATTAACGTAGACATACAAATGACATAGGTTGGGACTTTGTAACGGTTGTGTATGGTATTATGATAATTTAATGAGAGCATAAGGCATCTCTTATCTTAAATGAATCAAATTAGATTATGATAATGGTAATGGTGCAACGGGCTGATATCCGCGGCTCGACGTCAAGGCGCGTTGCGGATATCAGCCCGTTTGCGGAATTTTGCGTGAAATTTGATTATACATAAAATATTGATAATTAATAATAACACTAGTGACCCGCCCTCGCTACGCTTCGGGATTTTTTTTGCATAAAAACCTTACTCTCTCTATTAAAAGAAATCCGCATCAAAGTCCGTTGTGTATTTTCAAATATTGAAGCACACATAGGGACAAACAGACGCGGGATTTGGCGACTTTGCTTTTTACTATGTTGTGATTAAGCACCAAAAGTTTCTATGAAATGGTTGCGAACGCGATCGGGCTTTAACTTCTGAACCTCCTTTCGTAATTAGTCTCAGTTAAAACTATCTTTCCGCAGTTTAACATTGTTATCTATTGCCAGCTGGCAACACTGCAGATTATATATCTCGTAGTACTCCTGAAAGGTTAATGCCCTGAAACAAAGCTGAACTGCTCATTGTTAATAGTCAATTTACACTCTAAATTTTCGGTAACAAAAGTGCTCAAGCAGATGTAGAGTGAACGAATCTTTTTAGCATAGACGCTCAATGAATACAAATGTAATCAGTTCTTCGTCTGGGGATTTAACAGGATAATAAGTTGAAAGTTTATACATTCAAACATTCGTAAAACTTGTGTCGCAAATATATGTGTTGAAAAGTTTACGATAGAAGACGCATTTTATTTTTTACATTTTTCGTTCATCGTTTCATTACATTAAATACTATATAATATAGGTCTACACGCGATTAAAAAAAACAGTATCAAATGCACTTATTGCCCGACGTTTCGACTGGATTACACCAATCATGATCGCGAACGAACTCTCGCGTGTAGACACATAGTATATAGTTTTTAATATTTTCATTAACTTGTTAATCTTCTTCTTCTTCTTATCGTATGGTTGATGGACAACCTGGTGTCAGAGTTTTTAAACCGCCCGTAGGCCTCTGACATGGCTTCACACACCGTTGAAAAATTTCTCAGGTGTGCTGGTTTCACGATGTTTTCCTTCACCGTCAAAGCGTCGAATGTTGGTACATATGAATTTCAAATTTGAAAATCACATTGGTACCTGGCGGGGTTTGAACTGGTGACCTGTCGCAAGGCAAGCAACGACCTTAACCACTCGGCCATCGACGCTTTTTACTCGGCCATCGACGCTTTTTACTTGTTAATAAAAGGTAAATATAGATTATTAAATTATATTATCTGAACTATATAAACTTAATTTCGTGTAATGTCTTTGCTCGATTATAACTTGTCGTTTGTATGTAAGTTCAATTAAATAAATCTATAATTTGTAATTTTAACTACGCTTATATTCACAACGTCATTCCGACATTCGGATTCGTAAGAACGATGCTTTATCACTATTTACTTTTAAAATTGTTTCATATGTATTACAATTTAGTCAATGTTTGCTTTGACTTTCACGACAATAAATATATTTTAAAACGTGTATGCCTTTATGTGAAGTCATTAAAATATCTCTTGAGTTGAGTGAAACATATATGTTCTAAACACATGTTACCAAAATTTAATAAATATGGATGAATCAACACCACGTATTGATTACGTTTATAAATTTACTAGTGGTCCCGGCGAATTTCATACCGCCAATACTGATATTTTTCTATATTTGCTCATTGAAACCTTCCCTGGACTAGGAAGAATATAAGAAGATATTATCGTTGCTTGCTATGCGAGAGGGGGGCAGTTCAAACCCCGTCACGTACTGTGTTTTTCAAATTTGAAATTGATATGCACGATTATTCGACGCTTCAACGGTTACACTAAGGCCTTATCGCCATAGTTTAATTTATTTATTTTATTTGCAAAAATGTTGTTACATTGGTTCTTAATACATAGTTCTCACATAAACCCTGTAAGGGCACAGCAATTTTAGGTATCCTTAAGGTAGGCCCGTGCCCCATCAGTAGGGAAGAATATGAGCTAATAATGATTAATTTGTATAAAGCGTTTTAATTTTTGAATTATTGTTTAAGTATTGGTATTTTATGCAGGTTCATAACTTCTAATGTGTTATTTACTGTGTGTATTTCATGCCAAGAACCTTAAATGTATTTGGCGTATATTTAGGCGAATGGCTAACTTCGTTACTATAATCGCAATTTTCATCTGTTTTCGGCTCGGTTCTAGATATAGGTATGGATCTATGTATATATACGAGTGTCTTTATTAATATGACACATAGGTAAGTGAGTTGACTTATATGAATGCGAAAGTACATAAGTAGCTAAGCTTTAAAACGCTGATAATTGTTGTTGGTGCCTGAGCTTGGGGATGTTGTTTGAATGATAGAAGGTTTAGCTAACACCGAGTGTATATTTAACTTTCTACAAAAATGTTCTTAAACTGGTAAAATGTTATGTTAAAATGTTAATGTTAAGATGAATGTTAATGAATGCGACCCGCTAGTACGGCGGCGATAATTGCACTAAAATTAATAATTCTTAATATGACAAAAATGCCGTGCAACGGCGGTCAATGGCCTTATTCTTGCACCGCGTCATAAGTAATGAGTTGTCTTATAAGTGTTCGTACCGAACATATTCCCGGAGAGGATGAAACTCCTAAAATTATGAGGGTTTAGTAATGTGGTGAGACAGGATGAATCAATAGTGTCTTATATTAAATGAAGTGTTAGTATAATGTTTGCTAATGAGATTAAAAGTAAAATATGATTAACCGTTCACACACTTATTCACTGAACACTAACTTTTTTGGAACCGACACTGGCTTTAACTCTTTTAATTCTAATTCACTTTTAAATTTACGCACTCGCGCACTTTCACATTCACTAATGGTCGGAAGTTCCACCATGCTGGTGGAGCGGACGGGCACCGGCACCTCTCCTCGGGGCGAAGGCGCCTCCCGTGGCGCAGGCTGCGGCTGCGCCGGCGACCTCGCCGGGCACCAGCCACGCATCAGCTCAGCTCGCCGGCATACAGCGACACACATGGATATTGCTGCTACTCCTATTATTCCATACAAGAGCGTATATTGATGTATATCGTGGTATGATACTGAGTATAGATCAGTTGTTGTCTCAGCCTCCTTTAATTCTTTGATTTGTTTCTCTATCTCCTTTGCTATGGGATCTTTGTTAATGTTGTAGGTATCATTCGGTACAGGAACCTCCTCCATGGTTAGAGTAATTATCTGATTTATTGGCGCTATCATGTTTATATTCAAATTATCTTTAATGTTTATTTGGCTTTTTCCATTTTTATGAGCAAATACGGTAAAGTTTTCAGTTTTAATTATGCATTCACCGTCAATACTAATCAAACTCGGATATGTCAGCTGATGTGCGGTAACTCGATCCTGGCATATCGTTCGAACATGACACTGTCCGCAGCACGTGTACAAGTAACTGTTTACTTTTGATAAGCTGTGCCATTGACTTTGGCACGCGACCATAACCACCTTGCATTTATTAATGTCTTCTTCATTTCTGACGCACAAATCTTGGTCGGTTTTAAACTTATGTACTGGGCTGTGTAAAGTACATATAAAGGTAGAAGCGTCCTTAGTCATGCAATTTTGGAAATCATCCTGAGACATGGGTATGTAGGAATCCTTTTGCAGATTGATTGCAATATGATCTGATATCGGTATTATGCTTCTCATGTAGTTATTTACTTGTTGTGGAATAGGTATAAGCTTATACAAATCATATATGTCCCTGCTGATTAGAGGTATTTTTATTTCAAATATGAAATAGTCTTCGGTCAGCCTTGCCTTTATTCTCAATAGTTTGTAAAGTTCGGTAATGTCTGACTCTATGTTGTTAACTGGTAATGTGACGTCATTTGATAACAACGCCGATATAGAATTCAGCTCTGTTTGTAACTGTTGCGGTGTCAATAAGTGTATGTTAAAATGGCCGTGGTAGAGGTCCGTCACAGTACCCAAAAGGGTATCTTGAATTCCTTTCAGTGTTTCTAACATTTGTTGCGCGGCCAATGCGTTTAAGGTAAAACTTTCCTGTTGAGATATTTGGTTTAATTCCTTTTCTACTATACTCAGTGATTTATCGATCTTGTTTAAGTGGCTGTTGATGATTTTGTGTTGTTTAGCGATCATATTCTCCGTTCTCTTTAATAAATTGTATTCTGACTCTATGACAGATGTCTGATTTTTCCAGAGGTTATTTAAATGTGTTTGACTTAGCCTTAAGAGTTTTATATCTTTAGTATACTGTTCCGCGAATCGTTGATCTAATACTCCGAATAGTTCGCTCGCTAAGTAGCCCACACCGTTGATAAGGCCGCGGCGCTGTCTGGAGTTATGTTTAAACTGTTGATTCAGCAACAGGTGATTGTAATATTGCAACTCGACTATGTGGTGATTCAATTGTGACATTATCATATTACATGGATTGTCTGGGTTTAGTTGTTTACAAGATGTTGCTAAGTAGCTGTTCATTTTATTAAGGGCCGTATTACCTTCCCAATAAGGTGTTAGATCGTAATACACAACTAAAGTCCATACATCTCTGTTTAATTGCATTTTTGTTATTGTATCAAAGTAAAGTGTCTGATTTTTACTTAGTTCAGTAATGAGGCTTGCTCCAAGTATGTTTGTAAAAAGACTGAAGAAATAAACCAATGTCAGGCAGAGTGAAGAAAATGTTGTTGTCTTACTCTTAGATGACCTGTTTGTTTTTTCGTTTGTGTGTGTTTGAGATTTCGTTTCTGTCTTGTCTTGTTGTCGAGATTGAACTGGTAAAAGTGATAACTTCACGACTGGTCTTTTCATGTATCCATTCTTTGTTCTTAATGTGACAACTCTCACATAGCCATCAGCTCCAGCGTGAGTTTCAGTCACTCTTCCCATGGCCCATTTCCCTGGTGGTAAATTATCTTCATGGATAATAACCATATCTCCAACTTCAATGTTTTGTTGTGGTTTTAACCACTTACCGCGAGCCGTTAGTTGACTCAGATACTCATTATTCCATTTCTTCCATGTCTCTTTGAATATGTTTGATGTTAAGTGCCACCTTGTGCGCGCATCTTCATGATCCGGCTCGAAGGACCACATATGTTGGTGCCTGAGCTTGGGGATGTTGTTTGAATGATAGAAGGTTTAGCTAACACCGAGTGTATATTTAACTTTCTACAAAAATGTTCTTAAACTGGTAAAATGTTATGTTAAAATGTTAATGTTAAGTTGAATGTTAATGAATGCGACCCGCTAGTACGGCGGCGATAATTGCAGTAAAAGTAATGATTCTTAATATGGCAAAAATACCGAGCGTCGGCGGTCAATGGTCTAGTTATTGCACCGCGTCATAAGTAATGAATTGTTGTATAAGTGTTCGTACCGAACAATTGTTACTATTTTACAGGAAGGACTATGGAACGCATTTCATATAGCTACGAGTTACTACCACAAAGCTTCCTTTAAGCTTTTTGCCTTTGTTGCAGAAACTAGGCACTGTCTTACGTTTGGTATCCATTGCAACGAAACAATCTGTGTACTTCCGCAACCCAGCCATTTCATCCACAAAATTTAGGTATATTTGGAAGAGGTTTTCAATACCTACTAAATTGCCAAGTTATTATTTTTCATATTTTGATAAAAACGACCGTGTTTCGTAGTAAGGAAATAAGTGACATATTCTATCCTTGACAGTAAACATATATATTTTATTATTTGAACAAAATATAAGTGTCGGGTTTCCTTTCGAAGATAAATAGAATAGGGACAAGTAGGTATAATAATCAGTACATTTAAAAAATAACAACTAAAAAGCTTCTTATATAGTAAATTAAATCCAGCAGCTTAGCAGTAAAAAATCTTACCATTTTCGTTCTGGTCTGTGTTAACGCTCTAACTCAAATAAAATGTTAATTTTAACCGTGTTTTGTCCTCTAAAATGGACAAAATTAAAACTTGAAAAAGTACTTGTTCATTAGTGTCACCAAAAAGTTTGAAATTAGAAACTCACAAAAGAAAAACAACAACAAACAAACTCTTCCAAAACTGAAAAGAAAAAACAAGGTACTCGTAGAAGTTCGCGGAAAATGATCCTTGAGTTTTAGGGTGTGTACAGACAAGAGCATTAAATTTAAAAAAAACATGGAGCTCCTTTATGAAATGTTTGGGGTATCATCTTAATGACTGGCTTGATGACACCGCTTTTGATCCTGTGGCAGAAGTCGTGTCGCCAGATCACACAGGATTGATGAATGTTACGTGATATTGGTTAAGAAACTCTTGCACATAAATATATTATTTTCTATTTTATGGTCTGATATTTATATATAACTCTAAAAGGTTTACTTTTGATATTGAGTAACATTTCGTCGAGATATTTAAGAACGGGGTCGTTTAGTCATTCCATGTGAGTTGTTCGTCGCACTAAACGCGGAGCATTTGCAAGAACATCAATTTTACGTAGACATATTTTGTAAATTGACCAATTACCTATAATTATGTCTTGTATCTACCATAAATAAAATATAGCACTAGACTGAATTGCTTGAGTAAATAAAATGTAAATTTACAAGTGTATACTCACCGTAAGGTGTTGAAAAACACAAAGTTCAAACTCTTTCTACATAACATGATTATTTTTCCAGTTCTGTCAGCCACTTCACTTGTATACATTAGTAATTTGAGAGCTTTTCTAATTATATCCTTTTATATTATTAAAAAAAATAACGTTGAGAATGTAGTATTTTTTCTTGGTCGTAAATATTTAACTGAGAAACTCTTGACTTGTTGACCAGAATAAAGATTAAATAATACCTACAAGGATCTCTCGTACAAAAAAATTGGTTTTATCAATTTCTAAATTAATTTTCCGCCCACGACTCCGTTCACAAAGTCATAGTCACTTAAAAGTTACTTGTGTCTTAGACAGTTTTTAGACTATGTATGTAGAAAATTTTATTCAAACCGGTTCGGAACTTCAGTAAGACATAATTAGTATTGATTTATCACATTGTACTGCGACAAGTACTTAGTGACTAACTACAGTGACAAGTAGTGAACAACTTGAAATGAACAACGAATAACTGAGTTAATATTCACCTAAATAAGTGGTTGTACGCGACATCAATTTTGCCCTGAAAGGTCATGAATACAAAACTAAGTGTGCAGGTCGGTATCATATGTCCCAAAATGTTCAATCAGAAAAGTCAATAAACAAAATGAATCTAACCAGGATTTAATTTTGTAAAGCTTAATTTAACACGTACAAGCAATTTATTTCGTGAAAATGTGCACTGAAATTAAGCTCGTGATTTGGTTGTATAATTTTTAATCCAATATGGCGGACGTAACGGAATGATGGTTTATCATTTGCATCTGACACGCGGTCATTAGGTGACGAATATAAATCGTCTATATTCATCACTTTAAAAAAAAACAATAAAATAGTATTTATAAAAGAGGAATCTTTGTGATTATTATGAAAATATGAGCCTTCATTTCAATCTTTACTTCTGTCGTATTGAGTTTATCAATGAACCATTAGCCTTTACATAATTACAATAAGTAAGTAGTATGGTCCAAAATGAGTCCATACATTCTGTCCTACAAATTAATGGGGATGGGATGGGAAATTTATGGGATGTTTCAGCTATCATCTAGCGTATCGATGCACAATAACATACACACACACAGACAGTGTACCCAATATGTATAAAAACAGTCCTTAAATTTTCAAATAACACGTAAACCATTGTAAATTATGGAAAAGCAATAAAATATTTTAACTTCGAGTTTGAGTGTTGGTCTTTAACGCGTATCTCTGGGTAAAAAAAAATTGCACATAACATTTCCATAATTAAAATTATTCACATATACGAATACACAACAGTGTGGTTACTACCCAACAGTCAAGCCATCAGCTGTTACCATCCTTGGATACGAGTGGCACGCTGTAAGGCGTCCGACCGATTTCAGCCATGGCGGCCGATCTCAATTGAGATCAGCCAAGTGCGCAGGACATATTATAGTGCACAAGTGTGCGCGCAAACACAAGTGCACTCTCTATTCCCTTTCTCTCATAATTCGGTGAGACGGCAATCCGACATGACCGATGAGAGATCGGGCGCTGGACCACCGGCTTAACGTGCTTTCCGAGGCACGGGCGTTCAACCGCCAACTTCCTAACTCCGGGCTGAGTAATTTCATTACAGAAAAACTCACACAAATTTTGTCCGACCCCGGATTCGAACCGGGGACCTCTCGGTCCTAACGCAGCGCTTGCTACCAATGGACCAACGAGGCAGTCACGCTGTACATTTATAAACACACACGGACATTCGCGCAAGCGCCCTGTGCCGCCTAAACGATCTTACGCTTTTTCGATCAGCATCACGTGACCATGACGCGAGTCCGGATGTTTTTACCCATACTAAAAGTGCTTAGCACCGTTAAAGAAGTTTTCACTTCAAAAACATTATTATATTTTCCTGATAAGACTTACTTGGAACTGTAAGCGTCTGTGACGTCACGGATCTGTTGCGCACCAGGTTTTTCTTTCTCCATCGTCATTTTTCACTCTTCTAAATAGTTTAAACCTTTTTTGTTTGTTTGCATTTGCACACGGTTATCTTTTTAAACGTGAAACTGTACCTGTGAACAAAAGACACATTGATTATGGCTTTGTTTATTGAAGAGTATACCTTTATTTATATGATACTAGTGACCTGCCCTCTTTTCGCTTCGGTTGAATAAAGATAGGACTCAAGTGGAAGGTTTTTATGTAAAACCTTCATCTTCAATCCTATCCCTTCTAGATTAATTTAAAAACCTGCATCAAAATCCGTTGTGCACATTTAAGCATACGTACATAGGGATATAAGGCCAGAAAAAGTGACTCAGTATTATACTATGTAGTGAAGAATCTATCTTGATTCGAAATCTTTACTATGTGAAAATCAGTGCCAAAAAACAACCGATTCTGAACGATAGATATTAGAAAGGGATGATGCGTAATAACCAACACGATCGTACAATATACACAACATCATGAATACATTAATAGGTAGGTCATAAATTCAAAGCCTGATAGAAAATTCTCGGTAGAAAATCCCCCAATAGTCAATCAATCAAGTCCGACTACAAGATATACCTCTAGCAGATTTATACACGGAGAAAAATTGACTTTTGTTCTTTGGATAGTTACGTAATTTTTGTTATATTGGCATACTTTTTTACGCTTAAGTGATTACTCAATGAGCCAACAAGGCATAGATAAAAGAGTACTTGACATTTAAACGCGCTGTGTCTTTGGTAATATATTATTTCTAACCACCTCTACATTTCACCCACACAGTCAAGTCAGTTGCCATGTTGCCAAATCTAGTCGGCTATAACTATAGCCGGACAGCCCAGTCCGTTTGCCCGGATATTCGGGTAAAGAGACCAGTCAGTTTAGTTTAGATTCATCCGCTCCCCCGCAAGTCCGGGGATGACGAGGCTACTCCAAGCCAACATAGTATATTACTTGGTTAAAGACACCGGACAAAAATCAACCTTTTTTAGTAGAACTTCCAGGATGACCCCGCCTATGAATTAATAGCTTAACGAGTTTTGTTGGCTTTCCATTAAATGTAAAAAGCTTACAATAGCCGGACAGGTCGGCCATTGTTTATACGAAAACAGCTGAACTGAAACAAATTTTATGTGCGTAACCATGACAGTTCAAAATTATATACTGTTTATACGAAACCAGAAAGCCTAACTGTCGGCTGTATATATAAGCCTGGCAACACTCATTACGGCAGATTAGGTCTGCATGAATAAACTATTACTGCCCATGGGATGGATCTGAGAGCATCTATCATGGCTGAGTTATGTAACTACTCTACGTATCAGATGGCTGCCTTATTTTGAAGGTCGGATTTAGATTTGGCACTATGATTATGTAAGGTTGTCATTTGTTCTAGTGCTAGTTAAAATGATTATTTGGGTATCTGTTCTTTAATAAATAAATAATAAATATTTCACAACATCACATACATCGATCCGATCCCGTGGTAAGTAGCTTAAGCACTTGTGTTACGGAAATCAGAAACGACAGTGGATACACAAATATACTTAAATATATTTAATAACACACCCAGTCACGGAACAAATACCGATGTTCGTCACACAAATATTTGTCCCGAGTGGGAATCGAACCCACGTCTCTTGAAACCGTAGGTAGTGAACCTGGATCACTAACCACTGTTCCACCGAGTCAGTCAAAGTGTGTCAGTGTTCTTTGTAATTGCTTTATTATTGCTGTACTCTGTACAGATTTATAATATAGTGAATTGATGAACACTAATGTGACTATTATTGATGTAAGATATAAAAACTCTTGTGAATGTATAGAAAAATTTGGTGTTATAACATACATACATACATAAAATCACGCCTTTTTCCCAGAGGGGTAGGCAGAGATCACTTCCAGCGATCCACTTTTCACCTCTGTGGGAAACGTGACGTGACGGGTTGTGGACCACGTCGCCGCCATTCTGCCTTGTGCATTGTTTTAACAAGGTCATTGCGTTCCCACGAGTAGCAAGGATATATGACGGGGGAAGGAAAAGGGGAGGAAGGATACTATCGCCTCGGATGATTTGGACTGAGTCGATAGTAGCTCGAGGAGCCGGGGTCGCTTACCTGTATACCGTTCACCAACTACCGGACAGATAGTTGTGATTGGTATCCCCTGACTTCTGGTGTTATAATATCTCACTAATTTGACCCATTTAAGTGAGATGATTACTTCGTGATATTAATGATATGGGACAATCGTCCTTTTGATCTAACATAATAGTTAAATCCATTTGGAGCAATTTGCAAATTTATTTGCAAAGTTTCCATGCCGGTTATAGAAAAGGAAACTGGTGTTGGCATCGTTATTTAATTAGACTGTTACATTCACAACCATTCAAATCCTATGAGAATACTAATGAAGTTCTATAAGTCTTTTGACTACAACATATTTAATGAAAACCCGGATAATAGGCGAGATGACAAAAAAATATTGTTAGTCCGTTAAAAATATTGTACTCGTATTTTTTATTTTGTTTCACAAACAAGAAATTATGAAGATATAGTGCTTAGAAGTTTCGTATGACGTCACGTTATAGTACAATTTTTACCTAGCCATGACGTCACAAGCCCCCACTCCAGAAGTTTCATAAGCTATAATTTTGTCATTTTTCAATCGATTGAAAAACAAAAAAATATGTTTTCCATATTTTTGTATAAACTAACTTACGGACTAAATAGAATAATAAGATTTTGACCCAGTCGTCACGCCTATTATCTCCGAAAAAAAAGAACATAATATGTGTTTTCAAAGCCAAGTTTACAACTGCACAGGTATAAACAAAAAAATCCAAGATCAAATACATTTATTACAAGCTCTCTCATCCCAAACAAGTGTTTTGTACACACTGTTTTAATTATCTTAATATGTGTACTATTATACATAAGTGGCATTAACATCATTAGGAAATAGCTGTCATGGCAATACGTAATGAACGAAAAGTAATTTTTAAATGGACAGACTAGTAATTAGTTTAATAAACACTTGTGTACTCAAAACGTCATCCATCCATCACGCAGGTGATAAATACTTGTTAAATTGGTACCTATTTACGTGTAATATTTTGGATGTTACCAAATATAGGATTAAATAAATAATACTTTCACAGCAACACATACTTCGATCAGAGGGCCTACCATGAGTTGGCTATCGTAAACTTACGTACGTTAAAAACCTATCGAGTTGTTTTTTTCATATGGCCGATTGTAGTTCTTCGCGTAACCACCAGCCGGCGCTGTACATGTTTTTCATAGACATATTTACGTAGTCGATATCGAGCGCGTAAGTTTTAAACTCATGGTAGCCCCACTGTAGCGGTACCGTGAGTTGGCTATCGAAAACTTACGTACGTTAAAACCTTATCGAGTTGTTTTTTTTATACGACCGATTTTAGTTCTTAGCGTAACCACCAGGGGCGCTGTACAAGTTTTTCATAGACATATTTACGTAGGCGATATCGAGTCCGTAACTTTTAACTCATGGTAGCGCTGCAGATCCCGTGGTAAGCTTAAGCACTTGTGTTACGAATATCAGAAACGACAGTAGATACACAAATAAACTTAAATATATAACAAAAACACCGAAACATGGAACAAACACCGAGGTTCATCACACAAATATTTGTCCCGTGCGGAAACGAACCCACGACTCTTGGAATCGCCAGCCAGGGTCACTAACCACTGCTCTAACGAGCCAGTCGATCGATCGAAGTCAGATTCATTAATGAAATGTTTCAATATAAAGGATTTTATGATTATTACTTATTAATAAAATATATGATTGGAATTACAGTTATTGGGTAGGGCAATCAAGAAACTTTTGTATAAACGTAACTTGAAACAGGGAATATGCAAGAGGAATCAACGGAATACGCCCAATTTTGTCTAGGAATTGGCATTGCAGATTGGTATCTACAGTAGACTGCTCGACTTTTTTATCGGTTACCCTATCCTCAAATTGGTGTAATCAAAAATTCAGATGAAAAATTCGTGTAAGCCAACCGGTAGTTCTACCTAGTTGCCTCTACAAAATATCGCTTCAAAAATTCCCGTTGATATTTTCTGACTTACAGGATCTGATTAACACTTAACAATGGTACTGATGACACAAGCATCATCAGTAGAATGGGCGTCCGACCGATTTCTCCCTTAGCGGACATCAGGACATATTATAGTGCACAAGCGCGCAAACACAAGTGCACTCTCTGTTCCCTTACTCTCATAGTTTGGTGAGATGGGAATCCGACATGACTGATGAGAGATCGGGCGCAGGACCACCGGCTTAAGATGCTTTGCCAGGCGCGGGCGTGCAACTGCCAACTTTTTAATTCCGGGGTGAGTAATTTCTTAAAAGAAAAACTCATAAAATTTTCTGCCCGACCGCGGACTCGAACCGGGGACCTCTCGGTCCTTACGTAGCGCTTGCTACCAATAAACCAACGAGACAGTTGAAATAACAATCACATAAATATGTATTCTACATTAGGGATTTACCTAAGAACGGTCATGCGAATTTCGGAAAAAAAACCGAATACCTAGAATAAATTAAGCCTAATGAATATTGAACGGCATGCCAAGGTATTGCGAAATATACGCAAACGCTTTGTTTCAACTGAGCAGGCAAAGTACGAGTATTGTGCGCAGTGATTAGAATAGCTAGTTATCTACTGACTATAGTCAACTGCCGAAGACACTCTTCAATTGTTTAATTGGAAAATGAGTGAGTAACACGCAGCTAATGTAATGCTGAGGCTACATTAACGGCTTACGGCGAATATTCGCTGATCTATCCTGCTCTAGAAGACGTAGACTCACAGAAACAAATAAAGTACTTCGCCATATACGAGAATGTAGCCGTGGCTTAAGAAATAAAACACGTGTAAGATACTTTGCTCCGTTCGACAATGAAGGGGCAACAATAGTATCTATCTTATAAAAGACTAGCTGTGCCCGCGCCTTCGTTCGCATGGACAACAGGATTTTTAATTTAGTTTTTTAACATAAAAGTAGCCTAAGTTACTCCTTATTAAAAATATCATTCGTTAAGTGATTCCGGGAATGTTGCATGTGCTATTTACTACGGCTCGACCGCTTTTAATAAAAAGTAGCTTACGACCTTAAATAATTAGCTTCATATAGTGAAATGGAAATTTAATCATTATAAATAAATATATAGCACATTATGAAGCATGTTGCTTAGACACTTTTGTTACGGTCGTCAGGAATAAAAGTAGTATATACAGACTCGGAAAAAATACCGATGTTCATTTACCAATGTGAATCATGATCAACATTGGTATGAACATGTGGATAGTGATCTACATTGAAACGGCATGGTAACAAATATCATCCCCTGTATTTGTTACCAGTTCCAATTTTACTCCAACATTACGTGTCAAATCTCGACAATGTATTTCGTGAACCGCTCAATTTCTACTCAACTTCTTATTTCCACCAAAATTGCCCCCAAGTTGCGGGCCGCACGTGACTTATATTACAGCGTAGCATGTCATAAACTGTGGCCGTAAATCCGGATTAAAAAGATCTCCAACAAATTGTCACACACAACATCACAACGAGGTGTTTTTATCACCATCAGAGACTCGGTAAATAAACACGGAGTTTTCATTGGCAGAGGTAATCTGCGGGTTTAAAACAATTACTGTATTGTATTCTGATTGCGCTTAGCTAGGCGAAACACTTTTGTTAGCGTATCAGGTAAAATGTGTTACTAAAGCAACAGGTCTCATTATTAGGCTGTGAAATGTTTGGATAGTTTGGAACTTAGTCAAGATAGTTCTCCACCAATGATTCTGATTGGTGGGTTGGATATAACCTAATTAAAATTTATCATTTTTCATCATTTATCATTTATTTATTTCACAAAATCTTTTCACAGGCTAACTGAAATTAAATTGTTTACTTTATCCATTTGAAACCTAAAAAACAAAACAAAAAACAAAATAAATAGTTTCCTAGATAATGCTAGTGAGGCATGGCTCATGCTGAGATGTTTCCTTTGCTCACTTTTCTTTGAGTTTTTAAGCAACTTATGTGTGAAATTTATGAAGCAATAAACGTTTTTATATTTTTTTAAACCTTATTTAAGTATTTGACGTTCATAAAAATATATGTAACAAACTGATTAATTTAAAAGCTAGGAAAGTGAATCATAAATCAGTTCTTTAGACAGCTCCTCTCCCTTCAGTTTAAGAGTAAACATTTTAACAGAACGGATCTACTTAAAATTTTAATTACTTTGGTGCGGAAAAGACGAGTATAGAATAACAGATAAGCTATTTAACAAGGATGATAGTAACTTATGAAAACAGCGTAAACAAGTGATGATTAAAGTAACGATATTTTTTTTGTAGTTTATACATTTTCGCGACCGTGAAAGGTAAGTATTAATAGACCGTAACTACGGATAAAAGCGAAAATTCAAACCTAGCCAGAGCTACGTACCACTGTGTTATTAAAATTCAAAATTCATATGTTCGATTATTCGACGCTTCGGTGAAGAAAACATCGAGAGGAAACCCTCACACTGTGTTGTGTAGTCAACCAGCCCGCACTTGGCCAGTATGGTTAACTAAGGCCTCTAGGCTCTAGGCCTCGTCTCTCTCTCGCCCTAGTTTAGTTTAGCCCCGTGCCCAGCAGTAGGGATGTATAAAGGCTGGTGATGACGGAATATCGTACAAACACGCTTTTAACCTATTTATGAGGATGAATAGTAGTTGTTAAGCAATATTTACCACTACACTACAGATACGAGCATAATCCACTACTTCACTCTTATCAGTTAGGATTCGAGGCAACTGTAGTAGTGATGTGATTTGAGCGGTGTACTACGAGTAGGTATACCTAATCAGAATAGCCTTTTGTTAGAGACTTAGGCTTTTTCTATTTTTGATATATGAATTGGGGGAGGCTATTGCCTAGCAGAAGGAAAGTATGGGCTAAGTGAAAAAAAAACATTTTTCGTTTTATTTTTTTAGTGATTGGAACCTTCTTTTTCGTACATTACCGACCTATTTTAGGAGATTTTTCTTACCCGTTTAAATTTCGTGCATTATCGAAGTGAAATTATTTTCATATCCAGATGAATCTCTCGTATAATATAACGTTACTTATAATTTCAAAATCTGACGGTTTGGAACACTTTACAGCGATCGTTGAAAAATTTTCATTTCAAAAGAATAGGAATCGTGGCAAACATACACTTACTCGTATATTAAGAGGCCTGATTAAGCCTATCCTATAATTAAATTTCAGCAAATTGTGCTCTGACCAATGCAATGTAATAGAAGGTAAGGTTAGTCAACTTCAGACTGACTTTTACCATGGTTAGTTATTTCTGTATGTTTACAGCGGTTAGACGTAAGTTATTCATTAGTTAATTGGTGTTCTGAAGATAATAGAAACTCAATCTACCTACAAGTTTTTTTATTAAAAGTCAATGTAGTAAACAGAGCAGATCGCGCACTGTTTTAACCATTATTAGAATAAAAAAACATTATTAGGAATTTCAGACATACTTGTTTTGCATATAAACACACTTTTTCATTGAACATATTATATGTGTAAGTAAGTATGCGAGTACTTGTGTATCAGGTAAGTAATTACTAGTTGGCAAACACAATAAAGGTGAATTTTCAATTAGGAACGGTTCAACGTGAAAATTTACCATGGAAATGTGAGCTGATAAGTCATGTGTGTTTACGTAAATACCTGGTACCTAAAAACTATATAACATTAACGTTTTATTAAACTTCTTCACACGCGTGAAACTTAACAGCAATAAATGTATAATTACTTTTATCTTTATACTTTATTACCGAGCATTGACAGTATATAAAAAAATACACCTTTGTATTGTAGACGTGAAAATTATAGAAAATATCACTCACAATTTTTCTCGACCATCCCGTCAAGTAAATCCGTGCATGTCCCAAGAAGCCACCGTATCACCTAATAGCGTACACTGTTATCTGTTAAGGCATCCGTTATCAGAGCCTTTTAAGCTGCTAGGAACGTCACGAACTCTTCAATCGACAATGTGTAAACAAACACAACCTTCTTTCGCCTTTCACCGCCAGGAGGCGTCAGAATTTTTGAAGAGAGATAAAAAAAATGTTATAAATAAATGACGATCGGATTGTCACTTGTTTCCGCGGTGTGATGGCGGTATTGGCGGTGCGTGTAACTACCGTGCGCGCGTCTCCATTGCTGCTCGGAGAGTATATGAGCGTATATGCGCGAGCGCATAGTTTAATCAATGAATTACACGCACGCAAGTGTAGGTTGCCGTCTCTACGCTGCTCTTAGCCTTGCGGTTAGTGGAAAGGGCGTTTTTGGCTGTAGGAGTTCTCATTACTAATTTCCTGATTTTGTACTGAATTATATACATAGTATTACTTAGGGGTGAGAACCATCCGCTTTATCGCAAATCCGGTGATGATGACAAGGCTACTCCGAGCCATCATCGTAGTCAGTCAGGAACAAAATCTAGTATTGTGCGATTTATTATACGAATTAAACGGAGATAAAATATTAATCTAAAGAGTGTAGATGAATAATATATATTGTAATAATTTATAGTTTATCTGAATAAGGGATAAATAACTTAACTAATGTGCCTAATGCGCATATAAAACATATTAGTCGGTTAAAAATTACGATTCAACTGATTAATTTCGTACTGCTGGGGCTGATCTTCTGTTGCTATCTTTGCAAGACATAGTCTGACGTAGAAATAAGGCATCCGACCAATTTCGGCCATGGCGGCCGATCTTAATTGAGATCATCCAAGTGCGCAAGATGCGCGAAAACACAAGTGCACTCTTTGTTCCCTTACTCTCATAGTTCGGTAAGATGGCAATCCGACATGATCGATGAGAGATCGGGCACAGGACCACTGGCTTAACGTGCTTCCCGAGGCACAGACGTGCAACCGCCTACTTCCTTACCTCTAGTAATTTCTTTACAAAAAACTCACTTAAGTTTTGTTCGAACACTGACTAGAACCGGGGACTTATCGGGACGCAGAAATCAATGAAAATAATATGGTATTTATTTTGATACAGCTACAGGATTCCTGAAATATAAATTTGGCTCGACCATGGACTCAAACGAAGCCTTTCGACCTTTTCAAAGTCAAAGTCAAAGTTTTTTATTGCGAACTAAGTGTTGTTACATGTGTTGATGTTAAAACAGGATCTTAATACTTAGTTACCCTTGTCGGGTAATGCAATAATTATGAGGGCTAAAACTAAACAAAACAATTTGAAACTTATCCTAATTTTGTACTGTGTAGGTACATATGCATTACATAAAATCTATTAACTTAAACCTTTATCGGCTCTAGGCAACAGACAAACGCCGCGATCGATCTCTACATTATCTAACTTACGAATACCCTCTCATACATGGAATTTGAACATCACAGCATCTCGTACCTATTGTTCTACTACCAAATATGTTCCCTTCTACTATGAAAGCAAGTGTTGAAACAATGAAGGTACATATCGAGCGACTGTATCCCGTAGAGCAAAACACAATATACGGCTGTAATAGATTTTGTTTGTAATTGTGTTGTTTGGTACATACAACAATGATTTGTCACTAATTGTTTAGTGCGAAGGTCATGTTCATTGTATGTACATCTGTATTGATACTATATAATATATATTATGTATGTATGTATATGTATAGATTCATCATCAGCCCATATACGTCCTCACTGCTGTGGCACGGGAATGCCCTTAACTACACTAACACAACCTTAGATTTTCTTGGTAGATGTCCAGTTTTCCATAAGATGTTTTCCTTCACCGTTAAAGAGTCGAATGAGCGTACATATGCATTCCAAATTTGAAAACTACATTGGTACGTAGCGGGGTTTGATCTGGCGACCACTCGCATGGCAAGCAACGCCCTTAACCACTCGGCAATCGACGCTTTTAATTCGTTTATATTTTGCTTCGTTTAATAAAAGTGTATGAAAAATACCTTCACGTACGGGGTGGGGTCAAATTTTTATATAGTTTTTGATATTACTCTCCTCTATTCAGAACCTACGTTAAGCCGTTAGTCCTGCACCTCTTTCGGGATACGTCGGAATTACATTTTAAAATGGGAGAAAATTCAAAAAAATATAAACATAATGTAAGATTACAAAAGCCTGTAAGTGCAGTCTTATCATATAAGCAGGTTAATCCAGCTTTAATGTTTTATATCACAGATAGACCTAGCTGTAATTATATCTTTAAATAGCCATAAAACATAAAATAAAACGGATTTTGGATTAAGGTGTAATTAAAATTATATTACCTAGGTACTAGCTTTAAGGTATATAAAAAGTTTATAACCGAGAAAGATTAAGTTAAGATTTTTATTTTAAAAGATAGAAAAACCATTGTTCTGAACTGTGCTGTTCAAAAACTGTTTAAAGAATATGGCAGGACTATAGATAGGATCAGACAAACAAGCTTTTTGCAAGCTATAACTTACGTTAAAAAAAGAATGCTCGCGACCACGATTGGTGTAACCCAGTCGAAACATCGGGCAGTAAGTAGCTATGTGATGTGCTACTCCTAATATCGCGTGTAGATCCATAAAGACTAATTTTAGTGTAATGGAACACGAAAGTCTAAAATCTTATATAACTTACGTCATTGAGACTTCAGCAATATTCTCAACTATCTCATCAGAGCTATCTTGAACTGACTACGAACTTACATTACATACAAAGTAAGTCAACAAAAACTTATAATAAATGATCGAACGATTCAGAGAGATCTATTCTCTGAAGGTCACACTGCAAAAACTATTTGAGTCATCCATGATAATCTCAAAACCAGTTCAAGATGTGTGCCGGACGTTTAATAAATCTGTACTTAAAAACTACCTAGAACTTTTTTATTATGTAAGCGAACATTTTTGAATTCTCCTAAGTCGTTAATCCAGTTCTCACGCGATGGCAACATGTTACATTTTATAATCGTTACATAGTATAATGCAAAGTCGCTTCCGTCTGTATGTATGTATGGTCAAATTTTTAAAGCTACGCAACGGATTTTGATAGGGTTTTTTTAAATAGATAAACGCATTCAAGAGGAAGGTTTTTATGTATAATATACCCTAAGCGAAGCGAGGTAGGTCACTAGTACATTAATAATATAACAATGTTAGAGTTACATTTGATTCAGAAATAAGGAGACAGCACATTTTAATTGTTTTGTATACACCGTGAAATTTTAGTGGTTGTTTTCCCGCAGCAAAATGATTGTACCTTAGTAGCACAATAGATTTGTGCAGTTCTTTTTTATTAAAATCAATAAATGCCGGTTTTACGAAAGGTATAACCGAAACTCGAAAGTACTTTCGAACCACTTTATTACTTAGGGCGTAGAGCTTCTTTAGCTTTAAGCATCGATTTCATGAGGCAAGCAGTACCTGATTACGTCACATCTTAAAAAACAACGATAGCTTCTCCCGTTTTCGAGTTGGAAAATTATTATTTCAAAAAATTTGAAAAAAAAAAAAATTTTTTTTCAAGGAATAATTTGCATAATTCGATAGTATTACTAAAGGTAAATCGTTCTGCCACGGGAATACAACCACTCAAATTTCTCGGTGTAGAAAGGCCTCTATGTCTGTAATTGCCCCGTTGGTCTATTGGTAGCAAATGTTGCTCAAGGACCGATAAGACCCCGGTCAAAGTCCGCGGTTGGGCTAAATTTGTTTGAGTTTTTGTGAAAGAAATTACTCAGCCAGGAGTAAGGAAGTCGGCGGTTGCACGCCCGTGCCTCGGGAAGTACGTTAAGCCAGTGGTCCTGTCGGATTGCCGTCTCACCGAACTATGAGAGTAAGTGCAGAGAATGCACTTGTATTTGAGCGCATACTTGTGGACTATGATATGTACTGCGCACTTGGCTGATCTCAATTGAGATCGGCCGCCATGGCTGAAATCGGTCGGACGCCTTATAACTAAAGGAAAACTTTATCGTAAGTCTGTGTCTCTATATAAGCTTCTACATTCAATGAAACAGCGATTTAGATGAATTAAAAGTGCTACTGGTAGGTACTGAGTGTACTTCCTACTAGGATTTATGATAATAGCCATGAAATTGGATCATAAGCAATGAAACGTAAAGTCCAAAAATGAATCGATTTATTTTAGCCTGCGAAAGGTTTCGAAATTCTAATACTACTTATATTTAGGTTTGGTCTGAAATCCTGACTTATTACATTAGTTTAATAATAGACCACAATTACATTGACGAAACAGTCCTATAATTATAATGACATAATATCGTAGGTTGTATGTTAAAGCTTGTATTTTGTCTCATCAAATAGCTAGATTATACAACGAAACACATCGTAAATCATTAATTAACTGGGAGTTTTCCTGTGAAATAGAGAGAATAATAATTATGTCGTGTTTAATTAACCATTATTATACTTCTCGCAATGGTATGTTACTCGAAAATCTGCTTAGCGATAAGCCCAATTTAATTATATACACATTCAAAACTGGTTAACACGATCAAAGATCCACAGCGTAGTACTATTTACAAAATATTCGTTAAAGCGTCTTATTAATTTAAATCGGATTTATGGCGATCGGAGCGCCAGTCAAACCTACCTTGTCTATTTTCGAAAAAATATTTAGTTGCATCTCTATGGCCAAATTTAATGACTTAGAGTCTTAGAACCTGTCCAGCCATTCTCGAGTTTTAGTGAGCCTAACGAACAGCAATTAATTTTTTTATATATAGATTAGTGGAACTATTCTATTGACTGGCTCGGTGGAACAGTGGTTAGTGACCCTGGCTGGTGGTTCCAAGAGTCGTGGGTTCGATTCCCACTCGGGACAAATATTTGTGTGATGAACATCGGTGTTTGTTCCGTGTCTGGGTGTGATTATGTATTTAAGTATGTATTTAAAAAATATATATGTATGTATATCAGTCTCTGGCGCCCATAGTACAAGCTTTGCTTAGTTTGGGGTCAGATGACAGTGTGTGGAAATGTCCCAGATATTTATTTATTTATTTACTACTCTATTAGAGGTATCCTAACAGAGACAGACACAAATCGTCACCGTATCCCACCAATGTGGCCACGACGTAACGATTCCATTACGTCACAATAATGACGGTGTCATTACCAAGTAATAGACACATCCGTAAGGTGAATAAATACAATCACTGACCACAAATCTTCATTGTTCAAATTATCTAACCACAAGCATGACTGAAAATTGTAGGCTACGAGGAAAAATGCACTTTATAAGTCACGCATGTAGTAATTTCCTTGGAACAAGACGCATTATTTTTCTGATTCTATGGTAGAGCGTTTGGTAGAGCCCCTGACTCTTGCGTAAGAAGTCGTTAGTTCGATCCACGGCCAGGTCTCGGAAATCGAAACAATATATATATTTTTTTGTAGAGTCCAACCCCCTCAAGTGATGATGACAAGGCATCATCGTAGTCGAGAAAAAAAAGGATGTTAAATTTTTCAACTTTATTTTTAGAGATATGCCAAGTTTTATTTACAAAGTTTTGGGTTTCGCTAAACTTGACTTAACAATTTTGCTTTTTATAACTTTTTATTCTATCAAAGTTAATTTGGGATAAATTTAACGGACATTCGTCGGAGCGGAGGGTTCTCACTTTCAAAGTATCGTGTTAGGTAATAAGAAAACCGGTCAAGAATTTGTTGCCGTTGTTTATCAATAAACCTTTTTTTCCATGTGCTTAGATTCCAAAAGATATTTCACAAGCAATGCACGCACACTTTTGTCATCAGTATGCTGAACAATTTTCATTTCGAATGTTTGATCTTGACCCTTTTTAAAGCAGCATACTTTTGGTTGACAGAGCCAGTGATTTTCAAACAAATGTAATGGGTCTCTTCACTTGAGTTTCTTTAGCGCGTTTTTTGCAACAGGTTTTGTTTTTTTTACTCGGCTAGTGGGAGCTTCTAATAATATAGAAGCTAGTTACATTACATTTTTAAAACGGAATAGCTTGAGAAAAAATGTATGTTGCTGTGACAAATTATTTGCAATCAAATGAAAATAATTTAAATTACCAATCCAATCTCTAAATTTGGGGATTCCCTTCGCAACTTCAAAGTCAAAGTCAAAGTCAAAGTCAAAATTTCTTTATTTATATAGGCATTCACATGCACTTATAAATCGTCATTGCATTAAATAAATAAGTAATTCTACCACCGGTTCGGAAAGCCGATTCTATCGAGAAGACACCGGCAAGAAACTCGATAGTTACTCTTTTTAACCGATTATCACATAAACTTGTTAAATATAATTGCCATGTCGTACAGTTTGAGTATGTCACAGTATCAAAGAGAGAAAAAAAAACTTATACTACAATTACTGTTAATAATAAAAAATAGAAAAAAAAAGGTAAGATCGAACAATCCAGGGTCCCCAGTCCAATCCAAACTTTTTAAATTTTTATCATGATTTAGATATTAGATGACACTTGAGTCCGTAATTTAGTTTGACGTAAATTTTATATGTTAGGACGTCACTTGATTTCCATATGTCGACATTCCTTTGACTACCCCGTACCGGTATAAAAGTTAGATAATACGCCTACTTATACACGAGTATCGTGGACAAAGGTCAAAGACACTGCCTAAGTTATCAAATACGCTTCATTGGATCCAGTTTCCGTCAAAGGAAGGTTTCCATTTCATCCTCCCTTTGTCAGATCTGATCCTAATTAAGCTTAACTAATTGTATTGCTATCGCGCAATTCTTAATAAGGCTGAATTACGTATGTGGCAATTGGAAGTGCTTATAGACGGACCTCAAAGGGAATGAAAGCGGTAGCTGTATATAGGACTCGATAGGGTCTATTGTGTCTGTTGACCTTATATGTGGACCTCACGGCTGCTTAACAGAAGGTGGAGTGAGGTCATCCTAAACGTCGGTTTTAAAAAAAAGGGTTTCTTTTGTAATATTAAATTGTTATTCTTAACATTTTATTTAGAGAGCCGACGTTGCGAGCTCTTCACAGCGCTCGTGGTCACGGGCAAGAAAGACTCTTGCTAATAATTATGTTTAGAATAAAAATACACGCGAGTTTAATCCGTAAAATTAGTTTTATTTCAAATGTGTAGTGTTCGCGCAAGTAATAGACAATACTAAGGACCACTTTGTCTATTTTGTAAATTTTTTACCTTTCTTTTAGGAGATCGTGGCTTATGTTTTTACAATGGTATTATTTGTAAGAAACAGCATGCGTTTACTGTTAAATTGAAAATCGATTTGATTTTCCTCTCTACAATGCCTTTCGAGTCTATTCCAAGGCTGGAAAGGTTATAGGAATTGCTAATTACGTACGCCAGGCACGACCTGCGTAAAATTATTCACTTAACCTACTGTCAGTGTGGTAAGGCTAAATGGGGGAATGGGGCCCTACCAAGATCTTTGGGCCCTAGCCAACCTCACGTGCAAGTACGTACCCCTGCTGACCAACGAACGAGGCTCTGGCACCAGCTTTCCCTCCGGGGTTGGGTGGTCGGACGGCAGTCGCTCCCGTAAAGTGAAACACGCCACATTAAATGGAGGAAATATCAAGAAAAGTGCCAGGAATAGGGCGCCGCCGCAAAACGGCGCGCAGGAGTTTCGCCCGACTCCTGTGGCAGAGTGGGCGAGGGCTACCGCGTTGGGGACGGACGCGGCTAAGAAGTTAGCCCCAACCCCACGGAAACTCCGCTTCGCGACGTGGAATGTGGGCACGCTTACCGGCCGCGCGAGAGAGCTGGCCGACGTACTCACCAGGCGGAGGGTGGCAGTGGCGTTCCTGCAGGAGACTCGGTGGAAGGCAGCAGATCCCGGGCCATTGGGAATGACTACAAGCTGATCTACAGCGACCGCTTAATGGACGTAACGGTGCTTATCGAAGGGGTTACGACCCACTTGATAAGCGCATACGCTCCACAGGCTGGTTGCAGCGACACCGAAAAGACTTCATTCTGGAATAGACTTGGAGAGGTGCTGCGGGGAATCTCACCATCTCAGGAAGTCGTTCTGGGGGGCGATCTGAACGGTCATGTGGGTGAGGAGCCTGAGGAGTTCGAGCGTGTACATGGTGGCTATGGGTTCGGCAGACGCAACACTGAAGGGGAGAACATCCTCCAGTTGTGTTCGGCTGCCGACCTGGCTATTGTGAACACGTTTTTCCAGAAGAGGCCTGAACATTTAATCACCTACAGGAGTGGGCGGCACGCTACCCAGATCGACTTCCTACTCACTAGGAGGCACCACATCGGCAAAGTAGTCAACTGCAAGGTCATACCCGGAGAGTCTCACTGCACAACACCGTCTACTTGTCATGGATCTCTGCGTGAAGCCCAAAGCCAAAAGCTTTGAGCGCTGTCGGCGTCAAATAAGGTGGTGGCGGCTTGACGAAGACAAATCCCAGGTGTTCGTCTCAGCTATCGGCGACAAGTGCGCTGAGGCTGAGAACGAACCAGTTAAAGAACCACTGGGACAGGATTCAGGCAACCATAACCGAAGCGGCGAAGTCAGTGCTTGGCACGTCTAAGGGTGGACGCAAATTTGACAAGGAGACTTGGTGGTGGAACGACGCAGTCAGAGGGAGACTAGGGTGAAGAAAGCCTTCTTTAAAAGTGGCAAGCGTCAACTCTCCCGAAGATCGCGACGCATACAGGTCCGCAAAACGTGCAACAAAGAAAGCTGTTGCCAGAGCCAGGCGAGCCCACCTACAGCCGCTCTACGATAGGCTGGAATCGTCTGAGGGGCAGAAGCTTATCTATAGATTGGCACGTTCTAGGGTCAAAGCGGCACAGGATATCTCCATGTGCCGCTGTGTTAAAGACCCTCACGGTGACCTACTATGCGAGGACCTCGCGGTGAAGGAGAGATGGCGCTCTTACTTCCACGAGCTGTTAAATAAACAGCATAGAGAAGTGCATTCACCGGACCTCCCTTCGAATCTTGGACTCGTGCCTCCGGTAACGCCTGAAGAATTAGAGAATTCTCTTCGCCGCATGAAGAATCGGAAAGCTGTCGGAGCCGATGGAGTCCCCATCGAAGCCTGGAAGGCAATGGGTGGTCGTAGGTGTGGGCATCCCTAACTGACCTTTATAACCGCATACTCAGCACCGGCGGGATTCCTCGCCAATGGAGACTGAGTGTTATCACCCCGGTCTTCAAGGGCAAGGGATCAGTGCAAGAGTGCGGTAGTTATCGCGGTATAAAGGTCATGTCACACCATGAAACTATTCGAGCGGATAGAAGACCCTCGGATCCGTCAGGAGGGCCCGGACTCTGGATGGCAATATGCTTCCCGCCCCGGTCCCGGGACTATGTACCCCGTTTTTGCCCTTAGAATCATCATGGAGAAATACAGGACGAAGAACACGCCTCTCCACTTCCTATTTCTGGACATGGAGAAGGCCTTCGACTGTGTTCCGCGTGCGATGATTTGGTGGGCCCTGAGGTCAAAGGGAGTGCCAGAAACGTATGTTGTTATCATTAGAGACTATGTACTGTGATTCCGATTCTGTAGTTAGGACCGCTGTTGGCGACACTTTGCCCTTCCGTATAACCGTCGGAGTACACCAAGGCTCCGTCCTGAGTCCGTTCCTCTTCAGCCTGATATTAGACGTATTGTCAGACAGCATCAGAGACCACCATGAGCAGCCACCATGGCTACTTATGTATGCTGACGATATCGCGCTGGTGCACTCGGACAGGGGACGGCTGCTGAGACGATGTTAACACATGGAAGGAATCGCTTGAGAACGGGGGTCTGAAACTTAACGTGGCGAAGACAGAGTACTTGGCCTGCAACACTACAGATCCCATGTCCGTCCGCATAGGCGAAGACACGGTCGAGCGCACGGACCGGTTCCAAGTATCTGGGATCTGTACTCCACGCGAACGGCGACATCGACTCCGACGTCAAGGCACGCATTTCTGCTGCTTGGGATAAATGGCGGGAGGTGAGCGGCGTCACTTGCGACCCTAAAATGCCGGTTAAACTGAAGGGACAGGTCTATAAATCCATCATTAGGCCTGTTCTCTTATATGGTAGTGAAGCATGGCCATTACTTGAGCGGCACAAGCAGGAACTGCGGGTCACGGAGATGAAGATGCTGCGCTGGATGTCGGGAGTTACGCGAGCTGATCGCATAAAGAACTCCCGTATTCGCGGCAGCCTTCAAGTCCGAGACACCGCTGATAAACTGCAAGAGTGCCGCCTACTTTGGTACGGTCATGTTTTACGGAAACCGGCAAACTACGTAGGGAACAAGTGTCTAGCCATGTCGCTACCGCCGGGTCCCGGCAGAAGGGGAAGGCCCAAGAAGGCCTGGCTTGACGTCGTAGTGGATGACATGCGTGCCAACAAACTCTCCGTAAAGGATGCCGAAGACCGTGCGAAGTGGAGAGCTAGGAGTAGGAAAGCGGACCCCGGGCTCCGCAAGGATGCAACCGGGAAATCGCGAAGATGATGATGATGAGTGTGGTAAGGCTAAAGGTCATGGAAGGTTATATTCAGTACATTATACTTCCTCAACAACCTTCCAGTTACGGCAATATGCAATTCGAAGTTGTGTAATAAGTAGCGGACATCCTTTCATTGTTGAGAGATTTGTTAAGCCATCATGATTGTTGCGGCCTGCTTTTGCGAACGCAATCACTGTCCGCGCAGATTTTTTTATATTTTTTAGATGGTTCTATTTCCCGCGTTCCACGTGCTTTTTTTTCATTGATGACATATGAATTAAGCATTAAGCAAGGGGGTTTTATTCAACAACATAATTATTTCCAGCCAGTGGATCCTACTTCATACCGCCAATACTTATTTATTTTACCTTTGAACGCAGTTTTCTCAATCTATTTTTCACAAGATGTTTTTCAAACACAAAATGTACGAAATCGGATCAGCTGTTCTCGAAATTTGCGCGTAGCAACACATTCAATAATTTCTGTTTATATATTATACATACAAGATGAATGATTCGATAGATGGTCCGTTTAAATTTTTTATCAAGCGCTCATTTTACGTAGGACGTGGAAGCGATTCATCTTAAGAGTTTTTCAAACAAATGTTACTCTTTATATAATCTTTAACTGTCTTGGTTATACACATAAGAAAACTGAAAAAGTCCGGAATATTTACCATGTTGTTTTGTTTTAAATAACATGAAATATCGGGACCTAATTGAAACAGAACAACATGGTAAAAATCCCGGCCTTTTTCAGTTTTCTATCGTTACCCTTTATTGTCCACCTGTGTTTCTATTTTTCATTCATTCCATTCATTCAGTCCGCTCAATTCCTTTGTAAGCAAGTAGTTTACATTCCTCAAATTAAGTATTCCTCATTAATTCACTGTTGTGACTGGTAATTGTTAGCCAAAGGACTACAAGTAGGTTAGAATATAGGGTTGCTACAATCATTATTAGGCAATGTGGTACAGCTGGGTTGTATATAAAAGAGGGTTTCTCTACTATACTATACACGTATAAACCTTTCTCTTAAACCACTTTAATGTTAATTAAAAAAAAACAAATAAAAGCGCATTAAAATCCGTTGCGTACTTTTGAAGATTTAAGCACACATAGGCACAAACAAACCGTATTCCAGAAAATGTTCATATTTGAAATAAAATAATAAATAATAGACAATACTAACTGTTCAAATATTGTGATATGTGTATATAGTTAAATATAGTTTCCTATATATGTAGTTAAATATATATTCGTATTTATAATATTCTGATAACACTAGAGCATTAAGAATGTCAGAATAAGATCAACATAGGTATGTGATATTGTGCAATATTCATATTTTTTGTTCTGTTACTCACTTAAGTTAAGCATGTTCTTTTAATGTACATGCTGAAATATTTGTGGTTGCACTGTTGTTTAGAAAGTATTGTCGAACAACAAAATATTTACACATTTATTCCATTAACCGCCTTCAAAAATAAGAGCAGATTCTCAAGTCAATCTTATTTTAATTTATTTGGTCAACTGTATTTTAATTTACTTATAGATGTGGTAGCCCTTGTTGTCACCTTGTGCCATATTATGCGGAAGGCCGACACTAGACTACGTACCTCGTCTCGTTATAAACTCCATTTTTATCTTAGTGTTATGCAAAAATTGTACGTACATGTACAGTATTATGGATATTACGTTTTAATTATAAACGTAAATTAGCCGATTACTACGGTAACATTCCATTCATGAGTATACGTCAACGTAAAGTTTCGATACATTAATTTAAATTTTAAGATGAATCTTAGACGACGTACTTACCTACTCTTTATTGTTTTGTCTGAAGTTTATATGATTTACTTATAGTGGTAGAGTTTATAATGATGGTTACAGCACCTTGGCTGTTATTTCAATATAGACCGTTAGAAAATCTATCATGAATTAAAAAAAGATAGGCCCAACCATTTTGAACGTCAAATTTTTTAGGATCAATTAATTTTGTAATTACAGTCGGTAATTGATAAGCAACATTCAATGTCTAAAATTAAAAATAAATTACACTATTAACTTTTACATTTTCAATTAACACTTTGTACTGAGAGTTAAATAGTTTATTTTTGCATGAACACTGGTCTTTTTGATTGAATATAATAACTTGTTTTGAAGACAAAGAGAGTAATCTTTATATGTAAATACAGCCAATGGATTAATCTCATAAATTCAGAGGTCGATTGGTCCAAGGTCGACGAGTTGCAGCGATCGTAATTTGGCCATGACGGATGGTGTTTTTGCCCATATAAGCTATAACCTTATTTAAATTTAAATGAGCACATCCTTACTAATATTATATTGCAAAAGTGTGTTTGTTTGTTGCTCCTTCACGTTTTGTGTACTATGTATCTTCTTGCAATGTCGCGTGTACCTGGACACGCGACTTACCTTTTTTTTAGACTTCTTTGCTAGATGACTATCGATAAATGTACTAGAAAAGATACTTCTTGGGGGAGACATCAATATCCAGGGTACCTGCACAAATCTGCACCCTTTTTGGTACGCCCATGGTTACAGCGTGTTAACATTAGCGATTTTTGGGCGACAAAATAAACGTCGCGAGATATCTCCTCGCCGTGAAATCACCCAAAAAATCGCTGGTGTGAACAGGCACTTACAGTTAGTGCCCAATACCCATCATTAGAGCATGGAGAAGGACACATGCTTTCATCCTTAAAATAAATATCGCATGGAATACAAGGCATTTTGTTAATATAATATGGCATTGAGTTCATGTTAAATCGCACCAGAAACAAAATACGTGCCGTGGGAATTTCACGCGGGCGAAAGCTATTAAACAATATATTGTACATCGAGGATATCCAAAAGCAGAACGAAATGTTTAATCCATACTAATATTATAAGGCTGAAGAGTTTGTTTGAACACGCTCAGGATTTACTGTTTCAAATTAAATTTTCGAAGAAACTTTTTGTGTTGGATAGACCATTCATCGAAGACTTTATAGCATTACGCAGCGACCAATAGGAGCAAAGAAACAGTAGAACATGTGTAAAAATGGAGAAAAACACGGACGAAGTAGCTGGCATAACTAGTCCATTATAATCTGTCTTTTAACTGCCTCGTTGGTCTATTGGTAGCAAGCGCTGCGTTAGGACCGAGAGGTCCCCGGTTCGAATCTGGGGTCGGGCGAAATTTGTGTGAGTTTTCTGTAATGAAATTATTCAGCCCGGAGTTAGGAAGTTGACGGTTGAACGCTCGTGCCTCGGAAAGCACGTTAAGCCAGTGGTCCTGTGCCCGATCTCTCATCGGTCATAATTCGGTAATTATGAGAGTGAGGGAATAGAGAGTGCACTTGTGTTTGCGCGCACACATGTGCACTATAATATGTCCTGCGCACTTGGCTGATCTCAATTGAGATAAACCGCCATGGCTGAAATCGGTCGGACTCCTTATTTTTATTTTTATAATCTGCCTAAACCAAAAGTGCATTGGCAGAAGTGGACGGGAAGTTAAGAGTTTTTTCAAGCATCTTGCAATCTCAAAGATCCGGGTTGGTTAGGCTCTTAATAACAGATAATTGTGTTGTTCTAACAATTTTGGACGCAAATTGTTTTAAGTGCATCCAATGTATTTTTACAGAACCGGTCTTTGCAGCACCTTGGTCTGACCCCATATAAAGAGTGCATTCCTAAAAAAACCCAAGTATTTGTTTTGGCCATAAATTATATGTTGCTGTGGCCAAATTTCATGATACAAGTAAGGTCGTACATTGATCTGATACTAGGCTGAGTTGATTTTGCAACTGTATTATGATTATCAGGAATACACTAATATACTAAATATAAAAATAATATAAATAAGCAGGAACAAACATCGATGTTCCAACAATATTTGTAACAAATGGGCCTTCAAGGCAGACAATATCAGTCGAAGTTTGTGTTTTAAACAGGTTATTATTCACTGGAATTGTGTAAATATTTGAACTAATAGGTATAAAAAAAACCTTAACTTATAAGAACAATATCCGACGTGATTGTATGCAGTTTCCAATTTCCTTTTTAAGAACTATTATCATTAAATTTCTAAAACATACTGTGTAGGTGTTTCCTGTAAAAGGACACTCATAAATAAATAAAAATAGATTTTAATAAGGTTAGGTAACAAATGTGGAGGTTGTTAATTTAACGAAGGAAACGAATACTTTTTTGAAATACCGTTAGTCCGTTAGCGTATAGGTACAACCAAGGTTAGGTTCAGTTTTAGAAATGTTAATGTGTTTACGATATATTTACTTTCCAACTAAATAATCATTAGGATATTGCCTATATTTCATGCTTTGAAATTTCAAATAAGCACTTTCTAATGGAATATTTATGTGATCCTAAAGGAAACTCTTTAAGGCTGTGAAACAGACAATTGTATCCTGTTATTAGTAGATGCGAATTCTATTTTAATGATCCATAATTTATGCCCTCAAACTCCGGTCATGTATATAATCATAAATGCTTTTGTTAATGGTAATAAATAGCGAAAGTAAATAGTCAATGATTTCGATTCGAATTATAATAAGTTAAGTTTTTAGTTTTTCCATGTTTGTTCAGTACCTTAAATGATAAGTAGAACACCGATAACACTTAGTTTACCTAGGCAACTTTAACTACCGAGATGAAAAATAAAAGATGTGTGGCACTCGGGGACTGCCGCGGTATAGCTATTGCATAGCATCGTCCGATTTCGGAGCAGCTCGTCCCGATTCGTGCGAGTTTCATAGAGTCGTACAATACGTCTAACCGCACGCACACAAACACCGTGCCGAAGTCTACCGAACTGAAACGACGTTAGACGATTGTGAGGTTTCTTTTGTTACGGAATTTCTTGGTTCGGTCGCCGCGCTCAAAGCCCACGATAAAAGCTATGCTAGCTTAATAGAATAGAATAATTAATTTTAAATTGTCATGGTTACACACATAAGAAAGCTCCCGATATTTCGGCACTGTTGCAAACGCAATGATCACGGGTTCACTCGTGATCAGAAGCTCATTAAAACAAAACAACATGGTAAATATCCCGGACACTTTCAGTTTTCTTAATAGAATAATTGTTTAGTGTGAGTAGATAATAATAATTGTTTATAGATACGAGAACATACGAGACCTAAGACTTGTTTTAAATTAATAATGCTTAGATATCTATGATAATTGATCAGACTCAGACAGCAAAATAGTATTTTTACTTGAGCGATCAATTAGATATGAAATATACGAGACTTGATTTTCCATAATCTCAACCCTTTTAGATAGCAGAATGGAGTTTTCATGTATCTAGCTTATCTTAAGTGCCTAGTGTTTAAATTTTAAATAAAGGTTGTTTTATTCGACTTAATAAAAAAAACAAGACAATGTATTAATCATAATGCATATTTAGTTAGACGAATGATATTAAAAAGGATAGTCTATATTTTCATCGGGTTAAGATGTTAAAATGTTATGACGTTAAAAAAGACGTGTGCCAACTCGGGACTGCCGCGGTATAGCTATTGCATAGCATCGTCCGATTTCGGAGCAGCTCGTCTCGATTCGTGCGAGTTTCGTAGAGTCGTAAATACGTCTAACCGCATGCACACAAACACCGTGCCGAAGTCTACCGAACTGAAACGACGTTAGACGATTGTGAGTTTTTTTCGTTACGGAATTTCTTGGTTCGGTCGCCGCGCTCAAAGCCCGCAATAAAAGCTATGCAATAGCTTAAAAATTAAAACAATCTCTATAATATTGTATTTATTATAGTTTTGATTAGGCAGAGACAATTTCCTTCGAGCTAAGATTCCGTTCTGGACTTTTACTTCATCCTCTGCCGTCACCATTTCGTCTTGCGTGCTCAATTTCAGTTACATCAAGTATTCATACTATGAATCTCAAAGTTTCTCATGTATACAGACTGGAAGGTTCCAGTATGAACACATGTCAAACTTTTAGATTTATAAAAAAATATTGAATTATAATATAATGTAGCAAATACAATACAAAAACGCAAATTCATAATTTATACAATTGAAAATTAGTAATATAATACAATAAAAATATCAAAGAAAACTAGAATTTCTTTTTTTACTAGATTTCATCGTGCACAGAAGAGGAAGAAACAGAATGGGTTAATGATTTTGGTAGTCTCAGTACATAGACAAATATGCTATTATATTTGGTTTGTATATTTGACTGTAGCGTTTAACTACTAAACAGATTAAATGGCTACATAGATACTGGAGAGCCTAATTAATTTTAAGCGGTAAGTGGCTACAATTACCAAAGGTATGAGTATATCGGTTTAAAAATAAATAGAAAGTAATGTTTCCTCTTCCCTCATGTCTATTATTACCTTGTGTATAGACTGCATCCACTCTTGGAGTAAACGTATTGGTCTTCATCTTCCAACATTCCCATTTATTGGTCACTCTCCAAACGACACACACAAAAAAAAAACACAACACACCTTTTTGCTGATCGCATAGGTACTAAATTGTAATTTTATTTCATGACAAAAGAACACCTTTCACGATAGAAGGCTGTTAGTGTTTCAGCAAATTGATGATTCACTTTCTGAGAATCTGCCGAGGTAAAGTGCAACAATCATACTTTTAAATTGGCGGTTTCAAGTTCACACCGCTGTGTAGCTTCCGGTAGACTTTTACTTTGTTTGTAGCCTTCAAGCTTCACTTAAAACTCAGAACTCTATCAAAGCTGTCTACTATCACGCTCCTGTCATTAAATTATTAATTATATGGTTACTAGCTGTGCCCGCGACTTCGTCCGCGTGGACGAACCTTATCACTCAAGGGTATGAAAAATAGATGTTGGCCGATTCTCAAACCTACACAATATGCTCACAAAATTTCATGAGAATCGGTCAAGTCGTTTGGGAGGAGTACGGGACCGAAAACTTTGACACGAGCATTTTGTATATGTCACCGTAAAATTGTAAATAACGATAGATTGCAATCTATCTCGCGAGATTGTGAACTGTCGAAAAATTGTGAACCATAACGTACTGCTAACAATTTAACGTGTTCCCTTCTATACCAATCAACCACGCTGGCCAAGTGCGGGTTGGTCGACTTCACGCAACCTCAGAATTTCTTCACAGATCTGACGGATTTCTCGCGATATCCTTCACAATAACTGCAAATAAACGTCCGTATGAATTTAAAATTTGACAAACAAATTGGTACGTGGCGGGGTTTGAACTGGTTACCTCTCGCATGGAGAGCAGCTGACTTAATTGCTAGGTCATTGATGCTTTCACCTATCAAGACGCAAATAAATTGATTTACTACACAACATGTATAGTATAACAATTAAATGGTGAATAGGGTGAGACAGAGCACTAACATAGTCCTTAAGATGGTAGGTAATAGTATAGATTCAACCCTGGTTGGCAAATTCATTGATCTACATGTGATGAGGGGTCGGTGAACCTGCCAATTGGAAGAAATGCTAAAATTAGGAATAAATTTTGGCAAATTCATTGATCTACATGTGATGAGGGGTCGGTGAACCTGCCAATTGGAAGAAATGCTAAAATTAGGAATAAATTTTAATGTATTGCACTAACCTGCTAACATAGTCTATAAGTTACATTGTTACTAACTATTACTAACTATCTATGGACATACTCTGGTCTGAAAATAAATAATTTAAAAAAAAAAATTTTTTATTAAAATACAAAACTCGGACTCGGACTGGCTCGGTGGAACAGTGGTTAGTGACCCAGGTTCATTACCTACAGTTCCAAGAGTCGTGGGTTCGATTCCCACTCGAGACAAATATTTGTGTGACGAACATCGGTGTTTGTTCCGTGTCTGGGTGTGTATTAAGTATATTTAAGTATATTTGTGTATCCACTGTTGATTCTGATATCTATAACACAAGTGCTAAAGCTACTTACCACGGGATCAGATCAATTATGTAATGTTGAGTAATATTTATTATTATTTATTTTATTTATTGATTAACGTTCTATGTTATTCTCCGTCCGTACATGCAAATGTTCGTTGCCAGTTCCTACACATACATAAACAATGTCTGCTTAATATGAATGATCCAAGAGCGTGACGTAATTGGAACTATTACAGCGAGATTGCAGTTACGCGTGTTAATGGGGACAATTAATAGGTAATGTAAAACAAACGAATCCATTATGTAGTCATTTGATAGTATCTCCCGATGATTAGATGCATGTAGACTTGGAGCCTTGTGTTATTGTTACCATGTATGCACAAAAATTATCAAATCTTTGGTATACAAATAAGAATGTTGAATGATTCTAATCAGTGTATTATGAGTGATCATCCTCCTATATAAGTGATAAAAAAATATGATATTATTTTCGGTTATTATTTTCTAAAATGAAAAAAATATAATATTCATTTCTATACGTAAAGTTTCTGCTAGAATATCAGCGCCGTCGCGTCCTTGCGGCTGCTACGGCACAAGCTGAGGCAGAACCTTTTGATCATAAATATATTTGTATGTGTGTTGTGTATGTTTGTTTTTGGTTTTGTATGTTTTTATGATCAATAAATATTTTCTATTCTATTCTAAAGGAACCTTTTAGTGTGTAGCTGAACCGATAAACATTTAAATGGGTGGTAAAAAGAAAATGATAAAAGAATATTTTTTCCATACAAGATGGATCAGGTTAAAAATATTTTGCTGAGATAAAATTAGAATAACTTCATAACAAATAATATAAACACAGTTCTGGATAAACAGAAAAATATAGCTTACCTGGATAAGATTTCCAAAAAAATATTTAAACCTAGATTAGCACTTAAAGTATAAAATTAACATAAATAATGATGCTTGACTAAATATTTTCATGTAATGTACGAGTTTAATGGAATGTCTAAATAGTTGTACTTAACATCATTATAAGTGACTTGTTTTCAGTTAAATTTCGGATAAATAAATTTATCAAACCTTAATTAGGTATAAGATCTTAACATGGCATGTATTTGGAATGTAGGTACTCCGTGATTATTCTTGCAGTCATACTGTTCACAGCATTGCAATCCTGTTAGAAAAATATAAATTGACTGCATTGCCATGCAACAAGAGCTTAGACTATTAGTTCCGGAAACACAAGAGTGCTATTATGTGGCAATATAAAGCATTCTTTTGGTTACGTGTTTTATTGTTAAGTCGAAATAAAATGCAGTATGTAAATGATTACGGTATGTCATTATTATACGAGTATTATAATAATATGGTATATTTACTTATCTATGGTATTTGATCTTGAATCCACTTTATCACATAAAGCAAAAATGTTTAACAATAGTTGAAAGATTTAACTTATAAAATATAAGATCTAAAAAAGATACTAAAATTTTAAACTTTATTGAAATGAAAGTAAACTGTTTACAATTACCTTAGACAAAAATTCGATTAACTTCAAGACAAATTTATTATACTTCATACTATCAAGTCAATTATTCACAAATCAATATTTGATAAAATAATTAGAATAAAAATAAATGAATAAGGTAACAAGTGTTTATACTTGTATGAGAAATAGTAATAAAAACCTGTACTAATATTTAAATTGGTACGTAACTCATCTAATATTGGCTGGCGTAACGAGAATAAATTATTTTGCTCTCTCAAAAGCAAGTACATGCTGTGTAGCCCAAGGCTTTGTGCAACGTAAGAGTACCTACACTGATTGTTTACCAAAATAAGATAAATCTATTGTTTACCTTGAACTATTTACACGTGTTGAAAAGAATTATGGTTTATTTTTCTGGTTTACTACATATGTACGTACATCATGCAATTTTTCCAGAGGGGTAAGCAGAGATCACTTCCTGCCATGTGCTACAGTCCTGGCACACCACTTTCGTACTACTGTTTAAAAGATTGGCTTAAATCTGTCCATACACTTGGCAATCCTATGAGTTTTCTAGATACAACCGTCTCTTAAAGGTTGACAATTGACCTATAGTAAGTAAACGATAAATAAGGTACCTATCTAATCACTCACTGTCTTCTAATTATGGTTGCTTGCCACTCACATAATTAATACCTATTAAACCAGGTTGTCACGTTCATGATGATTGAACTACTCTTCGTTTGTATAAAACTTATACTGCTGGACAATCGAATCTGACGTTGCTCTACCAAAATTAACTAAACCAAATCTAACACAGAGGCTCTGTCTTTAAAATGCAAGGCCTTAAAAACAAAAACTCTCTGGGTTATCATGTTATCAGACAATACATCACCGGCGTTGTGCAAGCCTTTAATAATTTACAATCTCCACCGATCCCTAAACTTTCTTTTCGTACCAAAACCCTCGCAAAGTCCACGCTTTTTCACTCAACCGCCGAGCGAAGGCAATATTTTGTGCGGGTACAAAAAGTGTTCTCGATGTCCATCCGTGCCCTTGCATAAGAAAATATTGAACCTTTAGTTTTTTACGATATCAGCTCAGTTCATGGATCAGTTTATGGTTCGTTAGACATTTGTTTATGAGCAAGCTATAACAATGGCCGTTTAATAACGTCATGTAGGATTGATGTTGAACAATAAGAGAAGAACTAAATGCTTTATCGCTAGATTTTCATTAACTCATTCCACGAACGATTTACTCACCAATTTAATATAGAAAAAGTAAATAAATTTATATAGCGAATTCGAATATTTTTAAATAATTACTAAAAATATTATTATCTTGGGATTTAAAGAGTAATAGTACTCTGATTTCTTTTTAAACCTGATAGAGTCTATATTCTGTTAGGTTAATCTATAAATAATATTACAGCGGCCGGTTGTAGACTAGAAGGTATTTCGAACTGTAATATTTTAATTTAATAATAATGCAATTAACTATGCTAACTGATGATAAAATACTATTTTATAAGTGTAATTTTTAAATATTGAAACGAATAATATTACTAAGTAACTTCCTGTTATGGATATTTAATTCGTGTTGATAATTTTATTTAATTTTACATGGTATGAAATAATATTAAAAACCACTTGTTTTAATATTATTTACTTAAATATTGTACGAAAGTATATTTGTAAGTTTAAATTATTGTTTCATAAATTATTATAATTGTCGTTTCCGGTTCACTGTTAGAATGAGTTCTGCCTGTAATTTAAAATAATATTAAAAGGCATTATTAATTTAACCCTTAATTTGTTGATAGTTTTAAAAGATTTCAGAGCCCTCTTTGATGTTTGGATTAATCAATAAAATATATTTCTAAATGTTAACTAATATAATCATGATTGGCGTTTCGGTTTCCGGTAACTTGCATTATATAAAGGCGACGTTGTGCGAACGGAGGGTATTCCTGCTTGATATAAGAAACAGTGTAAATGTAAATTGTGAAATATGTGTAATTTTTATAAAGTGTGTTACTTGCAAAGTGTGAAATCGTTAATAAAATCTTTAATAATTGAAATTTGTGTCTGAACTTTGGCTAACGCCAACAGTTCAGAAGTGGGATCGTACAGGATATACAAAATTTCCTCTCACGCCTAAGTGGAGAAAAATTAAGGTAATTTTTTTTATTTCATTATTGTTTCACTTTTACGATATAACTAGACTAATAGCTGTTGTGGAGGATAAGGTAATTAAGATATCGTTCACTATGTTACTGTTCTTATTTTACACAAGCAAAGTGCCATGTTACATGTAGATCTTTATCAAACTTTTAAGAGGTATAACTGGCAGTATGTGAAGGAATTATAAAACGGCATGAAAAGTCAAGGACACGACAAGGTCACTTCCTGAAGGCTCAATCGAATGAGTGGAGGGCGCGTGGATCTACCGTTTAGGAGATACGATTGATTTATAGTGGAATATTTTTTTTTTTATTATTTATGTGACTTAGATAAGATATGGATAATATGTTCTTTTCGCGGTATATGCGATGAAAGAACTGAACCCTGAATGTTAGTAAGCTAGGTCACTTAATACTATATTATTGTAATGGGGTACGAGGAACATGATAACGTCCACTAAAACTTATTTGTCGAATACATGTAATGTGTTTATCGCAATTTGATCAGCTGACCATTTCTTTTATTTATTTTTTTTTATTGCAAAATCGTGATCATTTTGAGAACCAGGGCTGGTTCTCAAGAAAGATGGGTGTTTCATGTTTACCAGTGGAAATTTTGTAATAGGTGTAGTAATTGTTGGCGAATTTAATTTAATTATTATAGTTATTGAGTCAACCAAATACATTATGGGTTGGATAAAACCATACAGAAGCATTTGGATAAAACAATATTTAATACCATTATATTTCGTAACATATTTCTAATGCATTGCAAACAAATAACATGGATGTGACGTTAAACTATGATACTTTTGTTGTCGAGCGTTGTTGAGCTCGCCCGAATAATGATTTGTAATTGAAACTAATAATCTTGACAAGTTTTTGTAGCCCGTTAAGTCTGTTTGAATTATGAGGATTTGAACGCATTTATAGATACTTTACAACGGGCAAGTTTGTATGTCAGCTAGTCACTATTTGCTGAACTTAAACCCGAATATTGTGGATGTATGTTGTCGAGTCGGAATCCTAGTAGTTTATTTATTTCATTTACACAGGAAAAGTAAAAAAAAAATTATGCAATAACTACTTGGTTACATTGTCTATATACAAGTAATTGTGAGTGGAACTGCCTCGTTGGTCTATTGGTAGCAAGCGCTACGTAAGGACCGAGGGGTCCTCGGTTAGAGTCCGGGGGCGGGCATCATTTGTGAGTTTTTTCCGTAATAGAATTACTTAGCCCAGAGTTAGGAAGATGGCGGTTGAACGCCCGTGCCTCGGAAAGCACGTTTTGCCGGTTCCGCGGTGGTCCTGCGCCTGATCTCTCATCGGTCATGTCTGATTGCCGTCCCACCGAATTATGAGTGAAAGGGAATAGTGCACTTGTGTTTGTGCGCGCACTTGTGGACTATAATAATTGTCCTGCGCACTTGGCTGATCTTAGTTGAGATCGGCCGCTGGCTGAAATTTGTCGGACGCCTTATACAAGTTAGTGTAACATGATACGACTGCAGTAATATTATGTACATTGATCTTTAATTTACATAATATTTCTATTTTGAAGGAAAAAAAGAGAACAATTTACAAATTCTTGAAATAGGGGAATTGCTATCCAATACCGTTGTATGGAACGGAGGCGATAATAATGTAACTAACGACACTTGGACAATAGGTCCGAGAAATGAGTAAGGTTGTTCAATATTTTGAATGAATGTGCTAAGTTGTATACATTTGAAATTATATGAAATAATTTATTCAGTTTATTCTGCGAGTAGATTGCAAGAAATATAATATATATATAAAATTACATTATTCTTGGATGTTAAAACGAGCAGCTCACATGTACATGGATTTTTGTCATTTAGGTGGTCTTCTGCTTTATATAAAAAAAATATATATATAAAGATACGACTTCAGTGATTTTTGGAAAAGCAATTCTATTGAATTACTTTTTTTTTTTTTTTGCGGATTATTGTTGAGCGATTTCATGCTTAAATTTAGGAACGATTTTCCAATCTTTTGAAGCCTGAAGCTTGGAACGATAAGCTTATGTTTGTTTATGGTATTAAAGTGGTAAAAATCCGATTGCCTTTTGAAAGATTTCTTGTTCTTATAAACTATGATAACATCTAAAATGCACGGAGAGGCTACGGGTGAACGGATGGAATTTGGAAATGTATGTAAGAGTCACGCGGTCTTGTACCATATATGCATCGGATAGTTCTTTTCTGTAGTACAAAAATGATTTATATGTCGCAAGCGGACCCCTACACAAGAGGACCGTAATCTTGAAACCGGAATAAGAGGTGGGCTAATCTTTCCCTTTTAATGTATGTTAAAGCTCTGATTTTTCTAACTGCATACGGTACTGAACTAAATAAACATAAAATTTTAAAATTAATGAAGGGATCTAAGCCTAAGATATTATTAGAAAAATTAGAACGACATACCGAAACCTCATATTGACTTATACTACGTGACAAACAAATTGCAGGGTCTCATATTCCTTATTATATAGCCAAGCATTGAAGTTATTTTCTTTTGATAGATAGGATTTTTGGAAGGGACATACGAGTATGATGCACCCTGTGCTTTGGTTTTAACAGCGGTGAAGGAGGTTCTAAATAGATAGAAATTTAATATAGACTATGGACATTAAATAACGAATGAAATGCAGTTTTAGAACATTCTAATAATTTGTATTTTTTTTACAAGCAAGCAGAATGGCGGCGACGTGGAACACAACCCGTCACGTCACTTTTCCCACAGAGATGAAAAGTGGATCGCTGGAAGTGATCTCTGCCTACCCCTCTGGGAAAAAGGTGTGATTTTATGTATGTATGTGTGTTTTACAAGCTCTGGAACTGTCTGATGCTCGAGGTTAAGAGCTAGGACTATTGGTTGCCCGAGGTCAAGGGCTGGAACTGTCTGATGCTCGAGGTTAAGAGCTAGGACTATCGGTTGCCCGAGGTCAAGGGCTGGAACTGTCTGATGCTCGAGGTTAAGAGCTAGGACTATCGGTTGCCCGAGGTCAAGGGCTGGAACTGTCTGATGCTCGGGGTTAAGAGCTAGGGTTATCGGTTGCCCGAGGTCAAGGGCTGGAACTGTCTGATGCTCGAGGTTAAGAGCTAGGACTATCGGATGCCCGAGGTCAAGGGCTAGGACTATCGGTTGGCCGAGGTTAAGGGCTGGAACACATGACACTCTAGTTCATGATCGAGTGGGCCGAAAACCCATTCAACATCTAATCATTCTAGGGTCTCTGGAAATGATTTTAGATAAACTTTTCGATACTTAAGGATGTCTGGAATAAGTTGAACCGAAATTGCCTTTTTACCAATAATGAGATACCGGAATTCGATATCCAAATAGCAGACCATTTTAACATGGATTGATTAAAGGGATATAATACATAATTCGCTTCGTAAATTTATGGTCTAAATATGTGGGTCATGGTATCAAGCTCTAGAATCCATATGTAGTTGGATTTAATAGAAACTCTTGGAATAATGTCTTATCGTGAGTACAATGCGCAACGTCTTATTGAAGTTGTTACGGAGAAAGATGAGAACTTATTTTTTTATGCTAAGATTAATATTTTGAATCTTTACAGAATGTCAGTATGCAAGCGATAGATAGTTTAATTCATGACGTCGATGATTGTTAAATTGGAGCTCAATGGGCAATTTTCACAACCAAATTAGGTCCTTCAATATTTTTGACTAGCTGTGCCGACGACTTCATCCGCGTTTTCTCAAGTTTTTTGTTTTACACATTTTCCATTGTTTCTTTGCTCCTATTGGTCGCAGCGTGAAGTAATATAGCCTGAGGCCTTCCTCGATAAATGTTATATCCAACATAAAAGGAGTTGTTCAATTAGATTTAATGTTTCCCAAAAAAAAAACTCTTCAGCTTTATAATAAATAAATAATAAATAAATTTCCAGTTAATAAGCCAACTGATCCTAGGCCGGTAGCAAATATTGAAACATTAGATAATTTATTTGCAACCGAACTGAGCAATCATGTTCTAAGTGTGAAAGGATAGGGCACCAGAATATCTAATAGCAATAATAATAGTCTTCTAGTAGCTTTGATAAATCAAAACTGAGAAGCAGGTGTCGAATTTTGCGTTGTATCTACTAATTGAAATCGAGGAATAAGTATCGGAACTTAGCGTTTTGGTTTTATAAAAATACCTAGTTGATAGACTTAACAGAAAGGTGTAAAATATGTCGTTTAAATTTGAGGTGTTCGTTCTCAGTTAATACAGGATTTATGACTCTTTATTTCAAAATGTTATTGACGTATACTTATGTAGAGGGTACTTATCGTGAGAATATCGTGACTATTGCCTTAATCAACCGTGGATTGGATGAGATTTGATAGATTTCGGCAGTGGTTCTAGCGATGATGGAGCAAAAAGGAAAATGATAAGCACGACAATGATAAATTGGATCAATATCATCAGCCCATATGCGTCCTCAATATTGGGGCGCGGGCCAGCCCTAAACTGGTGATCGGGCCTTGGTCGGCCGCACTGGTCTGGTGCGGGTTGGTCAACTGCGCAACCTTGGGATTTCTTAGCAGGTGTGTAGGTTTCTACGCGATGTTTTCCTACAACGTTGAAACTTCGAATAATCGAACATTTGACCGGCTCGGTTGAATAGTGGGAGGTGCTCACTACCTACTACGTCTCCGAGAGTCGTGGGTTCGATTCCCACCGGGGACAGATATTTGTGTGACTTACGTCTATGCTTTTTCCGTCACAGGGTGTGTTGTTAAATATATTTTGATATATTTGTGTACCCACTGTTGATTCTGATGTCCGTAGCACAGGTGCTTGAGCTGCTTATCGCGGGGTCGGATCGATGTAAGTATTGTGGTGATTGTGGTATTGTTGAGTAATTTTTGTTGTTTGTTTAATATTGCTCCACCATTTCAATACGGACAGTCTCTTCACCAGACGAGAGCTTTTAGACCTAATGTTTATTTTTAAGACTGTAAGAAATGTTAGACTGTCCAGTTTCTAAGTAAAATAAATATAAGGGTTCCTTGCAAACTACTACGATACCCGGTCCCATTTTTTAGGAAACCACTGGCCTGCACTAACGTCCAGACACACGCTGCAACATACCGACTGACTGACGCGTACAATAGGCTCTAACAATATTGATATCTTCAATGACACATTCCAGCAATTTAAGGCTAAAGTCAACGAGTTTTTAGGGAAGAGTATCTCTTGGTATTATTTTTGTATATTTAAACATTGTTCATTTAAAGTATTCATTAATATTTGTTATTTTTCTATAGGTGTATATCTGTTTTTAGGAGATAACCCAATTTAACTTTAATTATGTTTATGATATCCGTCCGTGAATTAATTACTTTTTGGAGCTTGATTTGGTCTTCAAAGGATTTTTTTTACGTTTTGCTCGTGTTAAAGTTAATTTTAAGATTTATTTAATGTGATTTTCTCTAGCTGTTAAATATTTATTTGAATAGGGTAATGCTTATCTGAAATGTAGTCCTTGGTTAATTATGTATAATTTAATTTAATAAGTGCTATTTTTTATTTATTAATACGTTGACTGCCGCGTAGGTTACCGGTGACCTACGTTTTATTTTAATCTTAAGATTATTTATTTTTAGTTAGATAGGTATGTAATATTCTACAATTAATAGCACGTTAGACAAGTCTAAATATGTTCATTTACTTTTCGATTACTTTGATTTTTTTTTAAATAATTTTGCATGATGGCAGTTAAAGTATTAACAGGTTTTTTTTATAATCGTATTATGTTCGTGTTTTTTTTTATTATTTTTATTTCTCTTTGTGGTCATATCTATTGTGTTGTGAGGCTGTTTAATATTTTAATTTGATTTAATATTCTCAACCTAGTCAAAGTGTTTCCTGCCATAATCTTAATCTCCTCTAATCAGATGCAATACAAAATTAAAGCTGTTGGATATTAGCTTTAGTTTTAAGCAAAGCCGAAATAAAACTATGTATTTTTTTTGCTACTTAAATACCTACGCGAAGGGACTCGCTATTTACAGGATGGCCGAGCTGTTAGGTTAATCTTTAAATAATATTACAACTTCCGGTTGTAGACTAAAAGGTATTTCGAACTGTAATATTTTAATTTAATAATAATGCAATTAACTATGCTAACTGATGATAAAATACTATTTTATAAGTGTAATTTTTAAATATTGAAACGAATAATATTACTAAGTAACTTCCTGTTATGGATATTTAATTCGTGTTGATAATTTTATTTAATTTTACATGGTATGAAATAATATTAAAACCACTTGTTTTAATATTATTTACTTAAATATTGTACGAAAGTATATTTGTAAGTTTAAATTATTGTTTCATAAATTATTATAATTGTCGTTTCCGGTTCACTGTTAGAATGAGTTCTGCCTGTAATTTAAAATAATATTAAAAGGCATTATTAATTTAACCCTTAATTTGTTGATAGTTTTAAAAGATTTCAGAGCCCTCTTTGATGTTTGGATTAATCAATAAAATATATTTCTAAATGTTAACTAATATAATCATGATTGGCGTTTCGGTTTCCGGTAACTTGCATTATATAAAGGCGACGTTTTGCGAACGGAGGGTATTCCTGCTTGATATAAGAAACAGTGTAAATGTAAATTGTGAAATATGTGTAATTTTTATAAAGTGTGTTACTTGCAAAGTGTGAAATCGTTAATAAAATCTTTAATAATTGAAATTTGTGTCTGAACTTTGGCTAACGCCAACAATTCCTACCAGCAATAGTATCATAAGTAGTCACTAAAATTTTATTCTTTTTAGAATGGCGGTCAAACAATCAGAACCCGTGTAATATCAGCCTCTCTCTCAAAAGCCTACATTTAATCGCAAGGTAATAAATTATCTTCAATCACTGTTTAACACAACCCTTTTACTTATCGCTACTTCCGTTAATTACTCGACTATCCAAAAAAGCAAGAAAAACAAAACAAAAGACTTACGTTTTTTTTCTTCTTCCGGAAATATAATCCCTTCACTCCAATCCACAAAATAAGTTTTAGCTTAAAGTTCTTCAACAAAGAGATCCGATCTATTCGGAGGACTTAATCACCACACGATTTCAAAGCGACCCGTCAACTGCAATATACTTGCGTGCGCGCGCGACGTAGCGCAAACAAACATTGGCCAAAACGACACAATAAACATCGCGGATTGTTTGGGGATTGCCGTTTATACAGCCAGTGGGCTTGCACGTGTAGTTGGTGCATGTCCGAGCAAATCCAATCGAATCAATCACTGGTTCGTGCTACACATCTCTACACTATTAAGTCTGGTTAAGCACATGAATCCCTAGTTTAGGGTAGGCCCGTGCCCCAGCAGTGGGGATGTATCAATAACCATCCCCACCATCAGCCAATGCTGATGATGATGATAATAAAGCACATGAATAGGTGCGATTGTCATATGTCAATCGACATACGCAATATACTATAGGATATTGAATTATTCTGTCGAATAAAAAAATATATATTTTTGGAGTTTGCTTAGTTTTTGGAGTAGCAACCCGGTCCTTATTTTATACATGGATTTATTCCCCTGACAATAACTTCTCCTAATAATTTGGCTGACTCAGCGGTTTCAGTAGCTAGTGACTCAGATTCGCTACCTACGGTTCCAAGAGTGGTGGGTTCGATTCCCGTGACAAAATATTTGTGTGACAAACATCGGTATATTTAAGTGATTCTGATATCCGTAACACAAGTAGGTAGGTACTTAGGCAACTTACCACGGGCTCAGATCAATGTATGTGATGTTGTGTAATATTTATTTATTCATTTATAAATGTAAATCCTGGTCTTCCTAAAATAAATAAATAAAAAAATATATATATTTTATTAATTATTTATAACGGATCATAATAAGTTTAGTTCGATATTTTTTCCTAGCAAATCTACCTACGTGTACCTATTTAGTTGTCTGTACCTTTTTTGTTATGTGTGCTTATCATTCTACAGGATCTCAATTCGAAATAATACTGGCGGTTGTTACTAGCTCTACGGTAGATAATCCTTGATAGAATAATTTCCATACTGTGAATCATTTGGAAAAACAAAACAACAACTACAGAAAAATAAAATAAATCCAAGTTTATAAAATAGCTTTCCCGTAACTGGTAGCGCTCTGTCACTAAGTTACCCTTAATCCCTTGAGAGTTGAGACTGGGGATTGATAAGTAGAAAATATTTTTTGCTGCTAAAAGCAGCAAACGCTACATTTTTCCTGGAATATTCTTAAACCCCGAGACAGATCCATGTTTTCTAAAAAGCTCAACATTATTGTGGAAAGAGAAGCGATGATATCGCATTGAAAGTCTCGTCATTTGCATGTTAAAGCTTTCCGTAGTTATTTTGTTAAGTCAACTTAAGCACACTGTTAGGTTAGAAATCTTTGATCTTGTAGTACATAAATACAATTGAAACCAAATCTTATAACCAATTTTTAAAAAGATGCCATTCGAATTTGCCTCCACTCTTAGCCGGTACCGTTGAACTTGTTATGGCTTATCTCTCTTAACTTTTTCCTGCTTTTTTGCTTAAAAAATAATAAAATCAGACATTTTTTATGCATGTGTTTTTTTTTTAATTTTACAAGAGTTACGTCATTGTTTTGATCTTTGTGAACACTGCTCAAACTACAAGAAGAACATGCTCTACAGGGAAAATTTTAATAAAAATAAGAAAAAAAAGGTCAAAGTAAGTGATGTCCATCAGGATATCACTTACTTTGACCTTTTTTTTCTTGATGCGGTGAAGTGCTTGACGCACCGTCACTGGGAGAGGGGGTTCATTCCCGGTGATGTGTCGGACCCTCCGGCGACTGGCACGATGGTAAATGCCAGTGGCTGCTCCTGGGCGGAGTGCAATGCCCAGGGGGTATACCGACTAAACGATGTACCTCATCGCCTTGGCAGCGTCATGGTTCCTGGTATAGGCCAACTACCACGATGCCACCGGCAAATAACTAACTTTGACCTACTTTCGCATATAAACCGGCTTTATTGTTTCGGAGAATAAAACTGAGTTATTACTAACTTTATTTAGGGTAGTTATGTACTTTACAATATGTAGATGCGGAACTAGTAATTTTTTTTATTATCCAAAGGTTTTCTCGTAAGAAAAACGAACCCAAGACTCCTCTAGGTCATCTTAGTAAGTACGTTATTGAGTCTATAAAAAATAAATAAGTATCTCTTTGTTTATATTTATATACACGTTTTGTTTCCTGCTTACGGTAATGCATTCTGATAATTATGTACGATTTCTTATTTCCATACTCAGATATAACGCCCTTATTTGGGTCATAATCAGTTATTAAAAACCATAACAAGTGGAAGTCTTAGCCGTTGCAATAGGATATTCAATAGGAAACAAGACAAGCATTCACTTGATCCAATTCCGATACCAGTTTCGCCATAGAAATAATATCTGTAACGTTACGACAACGTTGCACGGACTACTATAGGCAGACATTTAATAGCTGTATCAACATAGTAGATGTGCTTTGGCAGAATGAACTGAGTACCTTTCCATGGCCTTCGTAAGAACCTTGCATAGCTCTATGGTCTGTTACAAACCTGTACAAAATGGCCGTTTGATAAGATTGTCGTCAATTACGATATTCGTTATTGCATAAGTGAAACGGTGATTTTTATTGGTACTGCGTAACTCGTAATAAGATATTACAATGTGTATAGAAAGAGCAGTGCTTACTTTTACAACTTTTGATTAGTTGGTTACAAAGGTACAGGGTACATGAGGAAACCTGCACAAACAATTATAAGGTTGTGTTTGTAGTCGACCAACCCGCACTTGGCCAGCGTTGTTGAAAAAGGTTTTAGGGTGGGCCCGTGCCCCAGCTGTGGGGATGTATATGGGCTGATGATGATGATGAAAAGTACATGCACTTGTCAAAACATGAGATAAACTTTGAGAATAATGAAGATCAGCGTCGGCTTCATGTATTGTTTTATTGTCACAAGTAAGGAAAATACACGAATAATATGACTGCCCAAATTACGCAGTTACTCAGATAGAAAGTTGGCATAATTCGTGTAGGTTACGTTTAGAGAGAGGCAACATAAAGATTTCTTACAAATGCCAGATGCACCTACCTTTTACCACTGCAATCCAACGAAACGAAAACTCATACTAAATGCAAACTGAATGCATAGTTTAGCTTTTTGAAATATAGTAAAACGTGTGTTTTAAAAAAATCTTAGATAGATGTAAAAATAATACACATAATTATAATCTACTTTATTTATGTATATCTTAGATAGATGTACATAAATAAAATTAAAATGTAACGGATTGCTGTCTATACATGAATAAATGTTTAAAAATATAATAGGAGACCTATATCAACACAGTACCCAAAACAATTACTTTAGGAATTTTCATCTGCTTTTCGGTATGTCTGTTTGTTTGTGCACGCTAATCTTAGAAAAGGCTTATTGGATCTAGATATGTCAAAATCTGTATTTGTTTTATATGTCAATCGGTTCTTAGGTACAAAAAGTAATGGTAATTTAAATAATCACGTTAAGCTTGCTGGGCGTTCAAAAACATAAAATATCTGTGAACATGTTGACCATTATTTCTTATGTAATATTATACAGTTATACATTACAGCCACTCTTCTTACAAACCCCAGAGACGTGTCCCAGATCGAAGAAATTATTTAAAACTATCATAAACTTTATCAAAACCTCGGTCGTATTTTATTTTCTTTAATCGTCTGACAAAAACGTAAATGTATGCACTTGTATTTTGACCATATCATCTCGCATTTATTAAGCGTAGACGATGCAAAAACATACTTACGGTTTCAAGAGTATCCAATGTTTGAATATGTTAATTTTTAAGATGTGAGCAAGCACTATCGTATGTTAAATTTGTTATAAATTTTCTTGCAAGTAGTCGTACTGTCATGGATCAAGGTCCACCGAGACCATTTCCAATAAAAAGTATGCAATGTATTTAGTAGCATCATCATCATCATCAGCTCATATACGTCCCCACAGTTAAGGCACGGGCCCAAGTGAAGGTTGGCCGACAACACAACCTTAAAATTTCTTCATAAGTATGCAGGTTTCCTCACAATGTTTTCCTTCACCGTTAAAGCGTCGAATAATCGTACATATAAATTAGTAGCATATATAAATGAAATAAAAATCATCACATTGGAATTCAATATATTAATTAAAATGATTAATTAACCTAGTATTTATTTAACAAGCAGGTAAGAAATATTGATGAATAAAAAAATAAATATTTCACAACATCACATACATCGATCTGATCCCTGAAACGGAAATCAGAAACGACAGCGGATACACAAGTAAACTTAAATATATTTAATACAACACCCAGACGTCACACAAATATTTGTCCCGAGTGGGAATCGAACCCACGACTCTTGGAACCGTAGGTAGTGAACCTGTGTCACTTACCACTGTTCCACCGAGCCAGTCAATGAATAAATCATTGACTTGAAAGCTTCAGTCCTTAAGGAACAGTAGTTAGTATCTTGTAAGATGTCTCATTGTGAATGCTCCTTGGCATCTAATCCAGGGGTCGTGCGTTCAAGCAAGTTGCAGTCGGTCCGTTTGTGTACCTCTGTGCATTGTAAGGGCTTAAGGAAATCCCGTTCGCAAATGGAGCTTTGGGTATGTAACCGTCAGAACTGACAGCGCGGTTTTCTCCCGCGTCCGAAGCGGTTGCGGTTTGCGGTTTAAGGGTCAGCTCGCAGCCGCTGTAGAATATTGATTCAAATGTTAAAAAAAATACAAAACTCACGACGACCAAACGTGTTAAAACCCCCGGCACGGTTATCTCTTGTTCAAACGTGGCGGGCGAAAACTGCAAGACAGGCACTTGCAAGTACAGTCAGCCAAGAAAGTGGTCTACCACTTTTGACAAAAGTTTCTGCGAGATGTAACGATCGCTTAGGTTGACAGTAGTCACTGACACAATCTTATTTTCATGGAAAATTTACCTTGTTGTTTCATGACGTTCAAACGAATCTCAACCGTAGGGTGGTCGACCACATTTTTGGCTGACTGTACAAACTGTTGAGAGTTTGTACATTAATTGCCAGTGTGTCATCAACTCTGTAGTTTAGATTTCTGCAGTGAAATGTCTGCGGCTGTTGGTGTGTATTCACTAATGAATGATGGCGCCACCTAACCATAGGGCCATAGGGCTAACAGGTGATATCCGGGAAAAAATCAATAAGCTGTAGCAAAAAAAGCTTCAATAAGCTGTTGGTTGGTGTAATGATTTCGGTTAGCGCGATTCCTGAACGGGCGGGTGTTCAAATCCCCAGTCAACAGTGGAGCAATTGAATTTTTTCTATTTTCCACAATATGTAGTTGAGAACTGAGTTTCCGCCAATCGACTGCAGTGCTTAGTAAACCGCACAAGCTGCGGTTACGCGGTTTCTTGTCCTCAGTTCAACCGCGCTCGCTGCGGGCGAAAACCGCCTCGCAAGTTTTTAATTTGTTTTTTACATACAAACTACTAACTTTCAAAGCCTCCTTAAATTATATTATTCTTAAAAATTGATTTTTATTATTTTTTTTTATTTCAGCAACATTTTTTTGTATTTTTCACAAATACAGAATGTAGTTATTTTTAACTGCCTCGTTGGTCTACCGAGAGGTCCCCGGTTCAAAACCGGGGTCGGGCAAAATTTGTGTGAATTTTTCTGTAATGAAATTACTCAGCCCGGAGTTAGGAAGTTGGTGGTTGAACGCCCGTATCTCGGAAAGCACGTTAAGCCGGTGGTCCTGCGCCCGATCACTCATCGGTCATGTCGGATTGCCCTCTCACCGAATTATGAGAGTAAGGGAATAGAGAGTGCACTTGTGTTTGCGCGCACACTAGAAAAACAACCCCTAAAATTTCCCCTCAGTCCCATAGGATCCACTATTTCGATCCACCAGTGGATCGAATAGCACGCCGAAGTTCACTATGATCCACCAATGGTCTCGGTGGATCCTATGATACTTCTATCGTCCAATATGCTCCACCAGTGGATCGAATATAGTTCAGGGAGTTTCTTCAGCCAAATTAAATACGACGAATTTGTTCTAGATACCCAACTTCAATTACTCGTGGATCATAGTGGATCAATCCACTGGTGGATCAAAATAGTGGATCCTATGGGACTGAGGGAAAATTTCAGGGTATATAAATAAATAAGCACTGTTATAAATAACGTCGTTTCATTAAGGGAACCGATTCTAACTAGAAATAAATACACTTTTAGATTTTAAACGTTATATTATTGTAAGCGTTATTAATCCTAAACACTATAACAAGTATCACATTTCGTTTTTTTATTACTTTCTCAATAAATGTTCATTAATTACAAAAATATTGTACTTGATAATGTCACTTTAGTAAAATGGCAATATTTGGACGGATCTTAACAATAAAATACATTTTTTTGTTCACATCACATGTCTAACATGCACACTTTATAATTGAAACAATCACAATAGTTTCTTATATTAAAAACTTAACGAAGAAGACGCTAACTGTAAAAATAAACTTTATTTTATTATTAAGACTGTTTGACATTTTAAACATAGCAAAATCCTAAGCCAGCGTCTTAGCGATGACAGATTTTGAAACCAGTTATTAACATGTAAGTAGATGACAGATTGCACGTACTTATTAAAAACGCTATGGCAAATTTTAACACAAACAAAATTAAATTGCATTAAATCGTTAGCCAAATACGCAGGCACTTTGCCGGTGGAATTAATTAATTACTGGCCAATTTCCAAATTAATTATTACTAGTAATTAACTTACAGATAATAATATGTTTTTAACAAAATCGGCCAGCAGATAGGTTTAATTAAATTATGTGAAAGTACGAAATTATTAATAACTAGTTTCTTTTTTTCGTACTATAGAACGTTATTTGATATTTTTGATACCAAAACTTCTTCTCGTGAACTTTGAGAGTAAAGTTTGCCTTCAATGTTATCAGGTGCGAGAAAATTAAGAAATTTATTCAAGGTTTAGTTAACTATAAAGATCTAGTACGTACTATGAATCCTTTTAAAATGTACTGGTAAAAATGTCTTCTTTTGTCACAAGCAACATAATGTTATACGATTCATAAGTAACTTTACCCTTAACCGGACACAGTATACTATAATTGTTCATTGGTTTTGAACCTTAAAAGAGGTGACTAAGATCCAAAATTATATGATCTCTCGTTTCCCAAGGGTTAAGTAGGTACACACTAATTCATAGAACATACCCAGGGTATGCGTATGACGAAGATGGCTTAACTAAAACAAAATGTCTTTTAGACTTTGATATATACTATACTACTATACTATACCTACTTATTTACCTATTTTGTTGTATACGTCAGTTGCGAGGTTCCAAAAATACGACCAAAATGTAGCTATGTACTCGTACATAACATAATTATATAAAATTTTGTTCTAAATTAGCGCTGATTCTCATTATAATAAAAAATATCATAATTACAAATTGTCAATTAATGAGAGTCAATACAAAAATCAATGAAACATTCAATTAAATTTTACATGTAAATTATATCACAAGTAAAAACTTTTTCTGAAATTTCATTCAGTTATAACATTACTACAAAAGAAAAGATAAACTGTAGATATATACAACTAACCCTTTACCTAGGTAGGTACAGATCAAAAACATTAAGAAGTTACGGTAGGTATACATTTTTAAGGCATACAATATTCTTAAAGAAATCTTAAGGTCAAGTCATTAGTTCAATTGGTCAGATCTTATTTTATTTTTAGTATGGCGATTGGCTAAGATAAAAATTAAATACAAAAACATGGTAGTCCTAACGTGTATAGAAGTTTGATCATTGAAAAGTACGTCTTTCTTAAATAAGTAAAGTTTCATGCTTGAAATACAAATCATAATATTGGGTTGGTTGTGTCATTTCAGCATCTACTTTCTATTCATGCTTTACAAGTATGACCAAGTTTTTAAAATGTCAGACCGGTAATGAAAGTGGAGTAGAGTCTAACGTTGTCAACACACTCGCGGGAAATTATACGATGGAATTCATGAAACTTAGAGAGAAGTGCAATTGAACATTATCTTTTATTTAACAGGTGCAGTCGTACCTGCAAAGTATAATCGTGGAGCTCGAGAAAACTTTCCACTTTTACCCCTTTTGTTCTCTCAGAAGATCTCTTTATGCTAAATTAGTTTGAAAAGTATCCTACAAAACGTTGAACATTTAAATCGTAAAAACAAATGATAGACGCCACAATAAGATTTCCTAAACATTCAGATTGTAAGGGGTAAGGGAAAGAAACATTGTAGGATAATAATCTTTGAATGATAATTGTAACATGCGAGTCTGGTACAAGTTTAAACTATGAGTCGATACAGTGATTTCGATTGAATAATACAATGTCAGAATATCATACCCCTGTAAGTAGTATAAGGATAGTTTCAGGTGTAATCATTCACCAACGCAGATTTGAAAACACTCAAAATTACACGAATGACCATAATAATACACAACACAACCGACTGAGATATCTAAGAGTACAATAATAACTGGAACTGTCAAAATAAGCGATTTAAACCTCAATCTTGAAGTCCGATATCATACAGCATTAAAGCAGTACAGCTATTGGAAGACCACAACAGCTTTCATACGATTTGTATTGAATGGTGACACCATTAGTGCGCGAAAAATTCTCTCTGTAACTTTTTCAATACAAACTTAAATTAACTACATCAATATTTCACATCAGCACACCAGCGCTGAACACTTATTAGTCTATACAATTGTACTTAAAATACGTCCTTAACTATAATCGTACACGGTTTAAATTCAATCACACATTTGTTCCATTCACTGGTATGAGTGTGGAGTTGCTTGCTCCCAGATCCTGTTGGCCGAACTTCGCGACCATATTGCTGATAGAGACGTAAGAGCCGACGATGAGAGCGACCAGGGAGATGAAGGCGATGAAGATGTTCTTCCACAGCCTCCAATAGCAGAAGCCGAGGCCTCTGTCCCAGTTGTGGACGGTGTCCACGACTGCTGGCGTGAGGAGACCGAGGCTGGATAGGAAGATGGCTCCACAGAGACTGATGAACAGCTCCAAGTCTGGGAAAGCGGCGGCGAGGGCAACTGTGGAGAAAGATTTGATCAGTGAAATGCTGGACAAGTTGCAAGATCGACTCCCTGAAGGAAGGTTCAGGATGTAAGGAAATGTAAATGTAAAGTGCTTTACGATATAAGAAGGAATTTGGACGTTTTCCATGCTGTACTTTCTGAAATTTTAATCGTTGATTCAGCATTAGGACAAAGAATCCTTCAGCAGGATTCCTAAAAGAGTAATAAAGGTCAACGACAAAAAAATATAATGGTGATCGTGCATCGGTCAGACTTGTTAATTTTTATTATCATGGTCGTTAGCGAAAGGAAAACAGGAAAAGACGCTACGAAAAAGCAACTACAATGTCTATTCATGGTCGTACCCTGATTATTAAAGGAAAACAGGGCAATGTACCACGAAGGTCCAATTAAAGTCTTACCTGATCCAACGACTGCAGCAGTTCTGATAGCAATCTGCGTGATGTTGTGATACCGGACTGCGATCTTGTGGTGTAATTCCCTCCAGATCATCTCCATAGGCACGTAGAATTGAAGGCTGTACGTGAATAAGATTGCCAGAGCCATGAGGATCTTAGCGCTTTGAGCCAATCTGGAAAGCAGACAGTTTTGTTAAAATTGAATGATTTATGAGTATGCTTTATTGCCAAAATAGTATTTTATAAGGTTTTTTTGGAAATTAAAGTAATTTATTTGGCATTACGGCTATTACATTAAAATAAATAAAAAACATTAAAATAATTTGGGTTGAGTTCCTTCCAGGACAAATACTGCATTGCTTTTGTTCCGTGTCTAGGAGTATAAATTCACTGTTATTTGTGAACTGTTTTTTTCGGATATTTGTAACAAAAGTGCATAAGAAACTTACTAGATCAAAGTGCTTAAATGTGTCAAAAGAAGAAAAAGTAGATATATATAGAAAAAATATTTCTTGTTGCAATTTTGCAGAAGGTGATACTCACACTTCATCTTGGGGCAGGTTCAAGGTGACACTTCCCCTGACGTCATCGCCGTACTTCATGTACCCAAAGAAGCCGACAATGCCGTAAAGCGAGATGACAATGGTCATAGCCACGTTTAGCACTCCGGGACAGCCCAAGAACTGCTGCGGCTTAGCCATCTCGTTCTCAACCGGCATCACCACTCCGATACCTTCCATCGCGAAGATCACTGTGCTGTGGATAGAGAAAAGCATGGTTTAAGGTAACCGTCCAAGTCCGAGTCAGACTCGCGTGGTCCGTAACAATGTTTTATGTAGTTAAAACTCATTTTTTTTGTATGGGAGCTCTACTTGAGTATTCGGAATTTGTTTTTATAGCGGCAACAGGTATTTGCTGTTATAGAGGTAACGATGGGGACGGCTTTCGACGAAGGGGAAGGCCCAAAAAGAGACGGTGTGACGATTTGGCTCAGCTATCAAGGAGCTGGGAAGTGTTAGCCTTGGATAGAGAGCGGTGGATAGGTTTGGAGGAGACCTTTGCCCAGCAGTGGGATGATACAGGTTAAGTAAAAACAAAGAGGTAACAGAAATATTTTTTTTGAGAAAATTACTAATCGTTGTTTTTGAGATACAGCCTGGTAAAAGACGGATGGACGAACGGCGAAGTCTCAAATGAAGAAATAGGGTCCTGTTTAGTAGTACGGATCCCTAAAAACCAATAGATATAAACTTCTTTGTACAAATTCATGGGAAAAGTCATTGCCCGCGTATTCATCAGTCAGTTTTAACTAGCAAACAAGAGTTCTTCAAATAACTTACTGACAAACAAAACAATTAACATAATTTAAAACAATATTGCAGAAAAATAATTGATTATTCTTACAAAGATGCTTTGTCCTATTTGTGAAGTTCAACAACCTCTTTTCACGCCCCATAAATTCACATTATGGAAAAGTAACAAAATTCTATGGATAAATTCCACAGTTGGATCCAACAAAATTAATGAAATTCCATTACGAATAACAAAAAATCCTTCCTTTGTGAATATTGGGAAAGTGGCCTTTGTTGACCTCATTAAAATGTATGATATCCATTTCTCCTTTGAGTCAGTGAAAGATTTTGAAGAAACATTTTAATGGCCGTGTCTTCTGGGAATACTGGGATACTAGCTACGAAGATTATAACAAGTCATTCTTCTGTTACTACAAATATTGCAATCCTCATCCTCTTCCTTTTTATGGTTAACTTCTTAATGACTGATTACTGTAACTAGAATCCTATCTTTCTAAAAAAGGTTTAAAATTATGTGTAACATTATGTCGTAGGTCTGGATCAATACATCAGCGAACCAATGTTTACTAATATTATAAATGCTAACATAAATCTGTCTGTTGGACTTTGACGATAAAATTACCGATTTAAATAAAAAAGTACGCAGTCCAAAGCTTAAAAAAGGTTATAGGGTATGCTGACTGCTCTATGCTGACTGCTCTATTTTTTAAATATACATGTTGCGCCGACCCCACTTAGTGTGGGACAAGGGCAGGAGAATGATGATGATGACTGCGCTATTTTAGGGTGAGTGCCATTCGCTCCCCCGCGAGTCCGGTGATGATGACGAGGCTACTCCAAGCCATCATCGTATGTCAGTTACGAAAAACTGCCTGCGCTATAAAGGAATAACGTTCCTCGTTCCTGTTAAACGACTCCACACGTGATACCGAAACGAGGGCAGAATAATAAATAAAATTTTAATGAATCATCAAAAAGGCTAAGGCTATCAGCAGAATACGATCCAGCTGGGTCGACTAGATTGCAAATGCCTGCTCACAACCTTCAATTTCCATGCAAATTCGTTGCTATAGTATTTGCTCGAGTCAAATATGACCGGACGATTAACAAGCACAAAGGTTCAGTCGAACAATAATGAACATAATAATTATGTACAAGTCTAAATTGGAAATACTGAGAAAAGTGGTTTGATATTTTTGCCCTAAACAAAAAATCAATCACAGCATTCAGAGAAATTGATTTTATATTATTACTACGAAAAAGAATCGTAGCATCATAATATAAGCGAGCATGGCGCATAGAAAATATTTTTCGATATGCTTTTATTAAACAATGTTGACTCATTCTGAAGCACGCAAAAAAAATCTGATATGAGGTTACAATCATCAGAAATACGGCGAGTACTGCTTATATATACTTATCCAGAAGGTAACACCGATGCTATTGTTGCCTGACTCTATGGCGTACTGAATAGATCCTGTTTCATGCGCTAAGAGTAGTGGCTTCGATTCCCACTCGGGACACAAACGTTTATTTGTCGAAAATCGGTGTTTGGCCCGTGGCTGGGTGTATTATAGATATAAAAATTTGTACCTTTAAAGTAATAGTTTATTTATTTATTTATTTATTAAAAAGGTACACCAACAGTATACATATCAAAGATTACAAAAATACTTATTTATGGTACAGGTCTTATAATGTATACCCTATATAGGTGTACACAACGTTGATAAAAATCTACGTAAAAACACAAAAGACAAACTAATAGTTTACACACATACACACTTAAAATCACGCCTTTTTCCCAGAGCAGTAGGCAGATATCACTTCCTGTCATGAGATACGACCCTGGCACACCACTTTCGCTTCTTTCACATCCATCATAATATCTAAGTAGTACCTCGTTTGTTTATGTATATTGCTGTTGTCAACAACACCCTGTTTAGGCAACAATAGTGCTTGAGTTACTTACAACGGGATCAATGTCAATCAATGTGATATTTATTTATGGTCTTACCTGATGAACAAAGGCCATTGAGTGACACCAGCAACCATCTCCCTCTTAGAAGGGCTTGGGAGGTCACTGAAGATGTAGTACATGGTTATAGCGAAACAAATGACCAGGAAAACATTGGCAATCGCTGAGAAGGGCACTAGCCATTTAAGGTTCCGTATCTGACAGATGAGTACCAAAGGAACTAGTGTCAACGCACAATACGTTTCCACTGACAGCTTGTAATCTGGCATGTATTCGTCAAGTACCTGAAATGAAAAAAAAAACAGTTAAAGTTAATAAGGGCCTGATTTTAGGTGAAAATAATATTCATAGCAATTAGGTGTCTTTTACACTAAAAATTTGGCATTTTTTTTATCTTTATCTTTAGTTACATAAACAAAACTATATATAAATAAATAAACGGTCATATGGAGCTGAGCAAAAAGAAACAATTAATGTGACGAAACAGAATGAATCCGACGAAAAAACAATTAGGTGTCTTTAGAACCTAATGACTAAAATTACTGCAAGTATAGTCTTGCAATATAGCCTTTCCGTTAATGACACTTCCCCACTTTATAAATTTAACGAAACAATACGTATCAGACCATCAACATTCGGAAAACAAAACACGTGGGCGTATTTCTTGCCTACTGACACCAAAAATGTGGCAAGTGTAATAAATTCGTCATTTCCCTGTACCGCCCGCCCGGATATTAAAAGCGTCGGTGTGCACAAAAAGACATCAAAAGCTGGAAATAAGTGGATGTCTACATCTACCACAGCTGTTGGTTGATTTGGAGAAGGCTGTTTATTGTCATTTGATTTCCGACGGTTTATTGTCATTCGATTTCCGACGGTTTACCTGATCGACGTTTGGAATAAATGGTGAAAAGTTTTTGAAGTATAAATTAGTGGATTTCAAATTTCATTATTATAAATGGCAGGTTTACTCCAAAGTTATTGTTAGAAAATTGCCATTTTCTTCATTCTCATTAAACTTAATACAAGCGCATCATATATACCTAGTCAAATACAGAATAACAGATACTATTTAGAATTCCATTCGGATGATGCTTTAGTTAGGTATCGAGATTTAAACTCCTGCAGATAGAGCTTTATCGACGCAATACCAGGTAAGTTATGAACCTAACTATCGAAAGCGTAGTATCAAAAGCTCCTAATACCCTCTTTACCTGCGAAATCCTAGTAAATTCTCTCAATAGGGAGCTCATTCTACAATCGAAGCATTCCGGAAAGGAAATACCTCTAACCGCACGGATGTGTCTCTTAAGCTTCAAGGTAAGGAATCGAAGGTAACGCCGGCCATCACTTGAACCTTCAATTCAAATTCGAAAACCCTTTCCCTATTGAGTGAACATGGTAATGCTTTTGTTGACAAATGAAAGCGACCACGTTTCAACATTATATCGTCAGTGAGTATTATGTTATTTGTGGTCAATTTTCAATCAATGTCAATGCAATTATCACACCAAAAAAATTACATAACATGTATGTAAAAACATAGACATCCCTTTCATTCATTTATTGTATCCGATATTTCCTAGTATGTATTAAGTTATCAAGTATTTGTTTAGGTATACACGTGTACTCATTTTCGTCATATTACGTCACTTTTGCCTTAGTTTTGTGTATAGGCACTTCTTAGCAGCAGAATATCATTTGAAATAAAACTAGAGGAAGACGTGAAGTGTCTTGCCGGTGCCAAAAGCGCTGTAAAGAGCTCAAAACGTCGGATCCGCAAAATTTTCAAATGTGTAGTGTTCGCGCAAATAATAGACAATACTTTGTGCAGCAGAATACCATTTGTGGCTTAGCTCTTACCTCTTTGAAGTTCTCAGCTATGAAGACAATGTAGACACAAAGTGCTGCCAAGTATGTGAATGTAAGCGCATAGTCCGCAAAGGTTCTGTAACAAGATAATAAGTCTTACTTACTAGTACATAATGTTATTTTTTTTTTTAATTTAACCTATATCATTCTACTGGGCAAAGGTTTCCTCCAAGCCTATCCACTGCTCTATATTCAAGGCTAGGACGTGCCAGTTTTTTTATAGATGGACTAGATCATCACACCACCTTTTCTTGAGCCTTCCTCTTCGGCGAAAACCGTCTTCAGGCAATGTATTTTATTATTATTTTATTTTATTTGCGCAATATATAAATTGCCTTGGTCTATTGGTAGCAAGTGCTGCGTTAGGACCGAGAGGTCCCCGGTTCGAGTACGGAGTCGGGCAAAATTTGTGTGAGTTTTTCTGTAATAGGGTTGAACGCTCGTGCCTCGGAAAGCACGTTAAGCCGGTGGTCCTGCGCCCGAACTCTCATCGGTCATGTCGGATTGCCGTCTCACCGAATTATGAGAGTAAGGGAATATAGAGTGCACTTGTGTTTGCGCGCACACTTGTGGACTATAATATTACATATACTTATAAACACACAAACACCTAGGCACCTACTGCAATTAAACACACACACACACACACACACACACACACACACACACACACACACACACACACGCACACTCACTGATAGTAACAAAAACTTTTCTCCCGCACAAATATATTTATATAATTCTTAATAATGTATGTAACCAGCATAGTTGTAGTTTTTAGTTTTAGTTATTTTGTTAAAAATACATCTATATAAAACCTAATATAGTAAATAATTGTAAGTAATATTATAATCATAGAAGAGCGGTGCCTCCTAACACAGGCATTTTTTGCTTAAAAGGAGGTTCCAAATTCACTAGTATAAGGCAAAAATATTGTTAAGGAAATAAAGTATTTTTATTTATTTTTTATTTAATAATGTCCTGCGCACTTGGCTGATCTCAGTTGAGATCGGCCGCCATGGCTGAAATCGGTCGGACGCCTTATATAAATAAATAACTTAATGCGAAAAAGACACATCTCATGTATGAACAGAGGCTCGCAACGACAATCTCTAGATTTTCGTAAGTAAACTGAGCTCTATGTAGAATTAAACACTTAGAAGGTAACATAATTATTCTTGTCACAACTAGGAAAAATATAATTGCGCTGAATAATTTCAGTTTCTATTACCTTCGTTGAGAAATTTATTTTATAATCAAATCTGGATGGAGTTAAGGCTATTTGCACGCTTGTGCTCTCGGGCGGTAGCTGAAAATCAGCTGTTTACTCTTGCTGCTTACGCTTTAGCAAAATATCGCTGAGGTATCATCGCCTTTTCACATTGTTGTGACACAAATATTCCAAAAAAATATTAATCCTGTGTTTTAATTTTGCAATGTACATTTTTGTCACTTTATACTACTATGTAAATTTTATACGTATTTATTTAATTTTAGCCTCTTCAAATATTATTTTTTGTACTTTTCTATTATGTAATTTTGATTTTCTCGCTGTTATGTTTTTATTTGTATTTGTGTCGACTTGAATGTGAATAAATGTCTTATCTATCTATCTATCGAAAAAATTAATAATGCTTAGATTTTGATTAATAAATGTTATTCAAAATCTAAGCAAGAGATATCTATTATCAAAACATAACTTCGTGGTCTTATAACTTGAAAATATCAATTTCATTCATAAGATTTTAGACTTTTACGTTCCATTACACTAAATATTAGTCTTTATGGGTGTGTCCCTCGCGACCATGTTTGGTGTAACCCAGTCGAAACGTCGGGCAGTAAGTAGCTATGTAATTGCTAGTCCTAATATTGCGTGTAGGTGGACCCATAAAGACGAATATTTATTTCATGCATATTTGATAATAATAGAATTTATTATTGTATGAAATATCGTCTGACTCTTCAAAACAATTTTATTCATCAAAGGAATTTCTTGGTTGTAATGAAGCAAACTTTTACCTTTCACAATTTATCATAAACTTCATTAAAATTCATATAGAATTTACTCAGCTGTCCGTGTCAAAATTTAACAATTTTAATTCAAGACACAAAGTCATTATAATGTTAGGGGTAATAACTTGTTTGTATTTTAATTTTTCAACAAACAATGGCTCAGATGAAAATCTGAGGTAAATTGTAAATTGATATGATGGCAAGTATTCTCATTGTGTACGTTAAGTACTTAAGCTTTTACTAATAAACTTAATTTTATTATTGTTTAAATTTATTTTGAATTAGAGATTAAGATTTTTTTTAGTGTGATAATTTTGGTCAATAGTGGAGCTCCCATTTCCACATCTATTGACATTGGAGTGGCTGAAAATCAGTTCTTGCTCATAGTACTATTTCATTAAGGACTTCACACGATAAAAGTGGTAGCAAATGCATAGCTACTTCCTGCACAATGTTTCGACTCAGTTACCCCAACTATGTAGCAAGCAAAGATACAGTAAGTAGCTATGTATTTGCTACTATTTTATCATACGTGCTAATTTTTAATTTTTATTAAATCTTCCTTTTATCTCGGGGTGCAAGGAAAGAGCTTCTTCGAACAGCGTAACGATTTAACCTTCTACGTCTGGCGCTCCCTGGCTATCAGCGAGTTTCCCTCACACTCGAGCTATTCTTTACACGATGGCAAAATCTATTAATCAAATGAAACGCGGCAGTCTTAAATCCTAGAATAATCCTTACAGAACGATTTAAAGGATCTTATCTTTCGTTTCATGTTGAGTCCGATGGAAAATAGACCTAAAGCCAGCAATAAATGTCCTCGAATCACTTACTTTGCAACGTTAGCCCACGGTCTCAGCCTTTTAGGTCCAAATTGGAATGCTGCTCCGCAAGTCTCCGCAAATCCCATGGACGGTTTTTTCGCTTCCACACATACTTCTTGTGACGTTTTCACCTGGAAATGTCGAATTGAAAACACACATTTGAAACGCTAACAATAATAATGTTAAGCTTATGATATTCATCAAAACACAGATTTTTAAGCTATTGCATAGCTTTTATCGCAGGCTTTGAACGCGGCGACCGAACTAAGAAATTCCGTAACGAAAAAAACCTCACAATCGTCTAACGTCGTTTCAGTTCGGTAGACTTCGGCACGGTGTTTGTGTGTTTGCGTTTAGACGTATTGTACGACTCTACGAAACTCGCACGAATCCAGACGAGCTGCTCCGAAATCGGACGATGCTGTGCAATAGCTATATCGCGGCAGTCCCCGAGTGCCACACGTCTTTTTATTTGTTATCAATGTTTAGGGTGTCGTATCCAAGGTAAAACCACAATCAAAAAGACACCGATGCATGTTTGTAGCTTTTGAATAATAATAACTAGACAGTCGAAAATACAAGTGATGTAAGTAATTTCTGTTACCACTATGGCAAAAATAAAAGAAAAATATTTTAGCATGGACAATACTTTTGTAAAAAATGCTTTAGTGACAAACTGAAACTTACGTGAGCGAGTTTAAAGGATAGCATATTATTATGGCCGGTTTTCAGTTGTTTCGTAAAGTGAGAAGAGCCTGATCGTTGCTTACAATAGTGGCTATCGCGTGTGAGAATCCACTAGATGGCAATCCGTAGGCGTGAGGTCCAACTGCAGCATGATTGGTATTTTTTGACGTGACATTAACAGACATGTCAACGTTAACCTTCATTAGACACAAGTTCACGAAATACAATACAATGAAATGGATCAAATATTTCTAATATAACGGTAATGGAGGTTTTATTCCGTTCACACAAATCTTATTATCCGCTCTGCAAAGTAAAATGGTAATTTTAGGCTTTTACACTTAAGGAGATTGAAAGAAAAGAAAAATGCTGAGCGCTGAATACGTAATGCACGTACTACGATTGTAATCTTAATGAATGCCTGCTTCGTAGCAGTCAAACAGAATTCAATATCTACCTCTACATGTAGCATTAGCTCGATTTCAAAAGATATGTTACATAAAAAATCTAAAATAAAATTTTAAATAGGTTCTGTTTAGAGTAAGTACATTAAACAAAGAAGACTTAACATCAAAAACTGACTGGCTCGGTGCAACAGTGAGTGACCCTGACTAGCGGTTCTAAGAGTTGTGGGTTTGATTCCCACTCGGGACAAATATTAGTGTGATGATCATTGGCGTTTGTTCCGTGTCTGGGTGTGATTATGTATATATAAATGTCTATTCGAAAACTGAAAGTGACTTCACCGACGCTTGCAACAGTACCGAAATATCGAGAGCTCGATAATTGAGAATTGAGCTGAATGTAAAAATGGAACACTACTTATTAATTTTAATAAGAGGCACAAAAGGTTCTACGGCGGTCGGAAAGCAATAAAAATATTTATTTACTTAGAAAAACATATTGTCTATCAGTATGTCGTAGGTAAACATACCTACTTCACTAAGAAAAACAAAATTTAACAAGTATAAAAATATTCCAGAAAGTTGTTATCGTCAACATCAATGTGCCTGTTAGATGGTTCAAAGATAACAAAGTAAAGAGGAAAACATTTGTTGAACGAAGTAGGATAAGAAAATTACAAAAAACACGTAAAAACATAAATACAGACGTAAGTTACTGACAAGTTCTCCCTGAGTATAAAATAGACTTAAAAAAAGAGGTTCTCAGATTGACCTGTGTGTATGTGAGTATATTTTATGCAAAATTATGTATTTAAGTATTTAAAATAGAACACTAAAAAGTATGAAACATTTTTATTAACAAAAGGAGATCCGACTTCAAATACCCATAATTAAAAGTTCAAAATGATTTAATAATAACATTAATAACTATTTGGGTAGGAATTCGATACGTTTCTAAAAAACTTTTCAAATCAACAGTTAGGATAATTCACTGCTAGTAAGCCGTAGATTTGTTAATTTGAAACAAATTTTCAAATAAATGTTGAGATCGCAGCAGACGGACCTAGAAACCAATAATTAGATGTCGTGCTCTTGCAGTCATTAATGGGCAAATAATAACTGAATAATTTTTCTTTACATCAAAAGATATGACGACATATCGTATCAATTAAAATCTTCTTATAAATAAAAATGAATTGCCGTTCGTTAGTCTGACTAAAACTCGAGAACGCCTGAACCGATTTAGGTAATTTTGGTTTTAAAATGTTCGTCGTAGTCCAGGGAAGGTTTCAATGAGAAAATATAGAAAAAGAATCAGTATTGGCGGTATGAAATTCGCCGGGACCACTAGTCTTCTTATAAATAAAAATGAATTGCCGTTCGTTAGTCTGACTAAAACTCGAGAACGCCCGGACCGATTTCGGTAATTTTGGTTTTAAAATGTTCGTGATAGTCCAGGGAAGGTTTATAGTATTGGCGGTATGAAATTCGCTGGGACCACTAGTCTTATAAATAAAAATGAATTGCTGTTCGTTAGTCTGACTAAAACTCGAGAAAGCCCGGACCGATTTAGGTAATTTTGGTTTTAAAATGTTCGTGATAGTCCAGGAAAGGTTTATAAGTATTGGCGGTATGAAATTCGCCGGGACCACTAGTGTATAATATATATGTAACTGGTAAATGTATGTACATTGCAGATAAATATACGTACAAAATACTATTTACAACTATGGCAAGATCTCATTTAAATAATAATATGAACACAACACAGCTTTGCTTGACGAATTGGTTTGTAAGAAAGAAAATGGCAGCCAACGGCATCATAATAACTGACAAAAGAAAGTAGATAATACAGATAATATTTTTCGGTCAAACCATGATAATAATATGGAAATTGTACGTATATTTGAATAATAGGTAACTGTACTGCGCACTTGGCATTGCAATGTTTTTGGAACAAAAATTGCAAATGTTATACGTTAAAACGTTTTAGTTCTTAAGTAGATAAATAAACTTAATTTAACTTACTGGCTAGATTATTATCTGTATAAGATAATAATTACAAAGTTTCTCATCATTCCACTTCCGCTTTTGAGATTTAGTTTTTTCTAAATGAAAATATCGTTCTCCTGCATCTTAAGTACATACACCAAAAGCAATTTGGGACATTTTGACACTCGACAATCAAACCAGAAACTAAACACAACTTGTACTACGGGTTACAGAGACATATATACACGCATATGTAGTTATTTAAGTCAAAATTTTCAAAGTCAAAGTTTTTATTGCGAACTAAGCGTTGTTACAGGTGTTATTGTTAAACAGGATCTTAAATACTTAGTTACCCTTGTCGGGTAATGCAATATGAGGGCTTAAACTAAACATACAATTTGAAACTTATCCTATTATGTACTACATATTCATTACTTAAAATCTATAAAAAAATATGCTAAAATCTATTATGCATACTTGAATACATGATCACAACATATGTTCATCATCACACTAATATTTGTCCCGGGTGGGAATCAAACCCACGACTCTTGGAACCATAGGCAGGGTCACTAACCATTGATCTACCGAGCCAGTCAAATGGATTAGATTTGAACTGTGAAAAAGTTAACTCACCAACATGTAAACGCAATGCGTGCAGATGAATCCCACAACGATGGTTCCCACGGCTCCGAAGGCTAGACCAGCGTTCTTGAATGCTGTCGGCATGGCCAGAATCCCTGACCCGAGGGAAGACTTCAGGAGGTGCACCAGCGACCCGATGGTTCTGTAAAAGTGGTCAAATGCGGTAAGATCATGGATTAAGTGAGCGTCTACTACGCGTATTCGAATAAAAATAAAATTAATATCTGGGACATTTCCACACACGGTCATCAGTAGCGCTACCATGAGTTTAAAAGTTACGGACTCGATATCACCTACGTAAATATGTCTATGAAAAACTTGTAAAGCGCCCCTGGTGGTCACGCTAAAAACTAAAATCGGTCGTATGAAAATACACCTCGGTAGGTTTTTAACGTACGTTAGTTTTCGATAGCCAACTCATGGTACCGCTACTGGATCCAAACTAAGCAAGGCTTGTACTATGGGCGTCAGAGACTGATATACATACATAGATATTTATAAATACATATTCACACCCAGACACCGAACAAACACGGATGTTTATCACACAATTATTTGTTCCCAGTGGGAATTGAACCCACGTCTCTTGGAACCGCCAGCCAGGGTCACAAACCACTGTTCCACCAAGCCAGTCGAATCGGTCTTTTAAAACTAAAGGTCCTCCTCGTATAACCATTTCTTTTAACTTAGTAAGATACGTCGTGCGAGGCGATAGAGTTACGATTCCGATTAGTGTGAAGTTTGTTTGATGTTAATCGGATGATAAATAAAAAAGTTATGTTCATTTTAGGAATCATGTTGAACTTGCTGGACTCTATTGGTAGGATGAAGTCGCTGGCAGAGCTTGTATTAAATAAGATAACTGCGTCTTTTCAGTTTATAGTTTATGAACGTACCATCATACCTATATGTTACTGACGAGAACCGGTTTGAATATAGGTCGTAGGTGTTTACATTATGTAACCCACGTGGCAAGTGACTATTACGCTATTACTAAAGGGAGTGATTATTACACACAATTAGTAAATTGGGAGTATATAGGCGTAGTAGATGTATGTATGTATTTACTTGTATTCTTTACGTCCTTAGTGTTCATTAAATATTTTTGTCTTAAGTAGTTCAAAGTAAGTGCAACGCAATATACACCGTGAAATTTTAGTAGTTGTTTTGCTGTGGCAGAACGATTTGCTTTTAGTAATACTATCGAATCATGCCTTGAAAAAAAATGTTTTTTTTCAAATTTTTAAAATAATAATTTTCCAACTCGAAAACGAGAGAAGCTATCGTTCTTTTGCTAGATGTCACGTAATCAGGTTCTGCTTGCCGCATGAAATCGATGCTTAAAGCTAAAGAAGTTCTACGCCCTAAGTAATAAAGCGGTTCGAACGTGCATTCGAGTTTCAGTTAAAACTTTGGTAAAACCGGCATTTATTGATTTTACAATAAAAGAACTGCACAAATCTATTGTGCTACTAAGATAGAATCATTTCACTGCGGGAAAACAACCACTAAAATTTCACGGTGTATGTGTCGTGGCCACATCGTAGAATTGGCCATTTCATGAAATGATTGGCCATTTCATGAAATGGTTGCATTTCATGAAATATTTCACTGTCCATTGGCCATATCATGATGTGGCCAGGTCAGATCAATGATAAGAAATCGTTTGACGATTGGGCCAACTAGATGCACTGCCATTTCATGAAACGATCAATCTCAATCGATCATATCGTGGAATTGTTTCGTTGACTTTACCGGTAGAGTGCCAGAGTTGCCATACCAGTTAAGCACTTTGTGCAAATATGCTAAATTTGCACAATGTGCTAAATTTTCTTCCTGTTTAGCATATTATTTTATCTTTTATTTTAGAATAGCATATTTATTGCAAAACATTTTTTTTATAAAATTCATGTTATTTTGAAAGTAGGTTTGAAGGTAGGTACATTTAATTTAAATTTGTACAAAATTGTCGGAAGTTTGCCTATTTTAGCCTATTTACTTGACTTTTATACTGCTTGTACTGAAAAACTTGCAAATTTCAATAAATGTACATTTTTTATAACAATAAAAAATCATTAAATGCACCTTTTTATTTTGAAAGTAAGTAACAACTAAAAATAAACAAATACGTATCAAAATTGATCCTGGTTTTCATGAAATATTTTATAGTCGCCCTCTTTTTACGATATGGTCAAACGTGAGTGGCCAAATCGTTAAACGTTTATCGTTTAATGATTTGGTCACCATTGATTGGCCACTTCATGAAACGTGAACACTTCACGAAATGGCCAACCATTTCATGAAATGATCAATTCATCCATTTAGCCACGACATATGTATAACATACGTCGATCCGATTCCGTGCTAAGTTGCTTATATTTCGGATACTTATTATTTAATCGTGACAGTTATAATCAAATGTACTGAAAAAAATATATATACAATAGTTAAAAATGTTGTGTTATTTCTTATATAACGTTCCTTTATTTGAATCGAGAAGTAATTACACTTTATTAGAATCTCAAGGAACACTCAGAAAATGACAAGCAATCACAGAACAAGGAATAAACCCTTGTGTTATAAATCCAATTTCTTAAATTAGCAGTTATTGCCTACTCGGGCCTTCCCCACTTACAACAATCAGAAAATTAAGGTCGTGAAAACCACTTCAGTATCCAAAATTGGAGTTCTATTTTTGAAGAATAAGGCGTCCAACCGATTTGTACCATAGCGACCGACCTCAATTGAGATCAGCCAAGTGCGCAGAACCTATAGTGCACAAGTATACGCGCAAACACGCTTGTGTTTGCGCGTGTGTGCACTCTCCATTCCCTTACTCTCATAGCTCGGTGAGATAGCAATCCGATATGAGATTGGGCGCAGGACCACCGGCTTAACGTGCGTTCTGGAGCATGCAACCACCAAGTTCCAACCTCCGGGCTGAGTAGTTTCTTTACGGAATAACTCACACAATTTTTTCCCGACCCCGGACTCGAACCGGGGACCCCAAGGTCTTTACGCAGCGCTCGCTACGTCTATTGGTGGCAACGAAGCAGTTTAGAGAAGATAAAAAGAATACTAAGAAACTGCCAAGTGATTTATAAATATAATAATAATGCATGGAATCCTTGACCTTCATGGACGGTGTAGATTCGAATCTGCGTATGCGTCACACAAAATAATCTTATTAACAGATCAATGCATCAAAAATACGGTGATAAATCCGGTTCGCGTTTTGGTTGCTAATTACCTCCGAGCAAAGAACTAATCGCTGTTTTGGTATTGAAAACTCTTTCTTTTCAAGCCAAGTTTGTTAAAACTGGATGAAGATCTTTTCTCAATATTGACTGGCTTGGTGGTGCATTGAATAGTAGGTACTCTTGTGTCTTGCGTTTAGAGTCAAGGATTCGATTTCCACTTAGGACAAAATATTTGTGTCATAAGTATCAGTAGTTTGATATGTGTTATTTATATATTTTTAAGGGACAAGGTCATCTGACCCCAAACTAAGCAGAGCTTGTACTATGGGCGTCAGAGACTGATACATACATAGATATTAATAAATACAAAATTAATTATGTAATATTCACACCCAGACACGGAAAAAACACCGATGTTTATCGCACAAATCCCGAGTGGGAATCGAACTCACAACTCTTGGGACCGCCAGACAGGGTCACTAACCACTGTTCCATCAAGCCAGTTTAAATTATAAGCTTTATGGTACTTTCTTGAGTATTTTTGTTGAACAACCATGACAGAGGCCAACGGGCGGTTTAAACTCTGACACCAGGTTGTTCATCTACCATACAATTAGAAGAAGTTGAACAAAAATATTGACTTGAGTTTCGCATTCGATTACACTAAATATTTGTCTTTATATGCGCATTAGGAGTAGCAAATACGTAGCTACTTAGGTACCTACTGCCCGACGTTTCGACTGGGTTACACCGACAAAGGTCGGGAGTGAACTCGATAAAGCTATATATTTGCAATTTCGTATAATTTGCGTGTAGACCGATAGAGAATAATATCTAACAATATTAAAGTGTTTTTTTCATAACGCAACTGCAACTGTGTTGCCATCGAAAATTATTCTCTATTTTATATAAAATAGTAATTAAGATGTGTACCTACGATTCTTTATTTCTAGTCCACTGTAAGTTTTCTGATTTATTTTGTCTTTCATTTATGAATATGCATAGAGATGAGTATTACTTAGTCGATACCATAATTTATTTTATTATATATCGATTAAGCAAGTGTAAGTTTTGGTTCTTTCAAAGTTTTCCACCATAAATGACTGACTGGTTGACTAGCTCGGTGGAACAGTTGTTAGTGCGCCAGACTGGCGGTTCTAAGAGTTGGGGGTTCGATTCCCATTTGGAACAAATATTTGTGTACTGAACATAGGTGTTTCTTCCGTGTCCGGGTGTGTTATTATATATTTATTTGTGTATTCACAGTCGTTTCTGATATCCTTAACACAAGTGCAAGCTACTTACCACGGGATTAGATCGATGTATGTGATGTTGAGAAATATTTAATTTATTTCTTTTCATTTCCCATGTTTAGGTAAATATTATTTTTGCTTTTCTCTTTTACTAAAATAGTTTAGATTCATTTGGTGAAGACAAAAGATAGGTTACATTTTTCACATTAAATAAATATTATTCACATTTAATTAAATAAAATGAATACATAATTTTCAAATGTTTAATGTGTTTTTTAAAAAAAATATTAGGTTAATAATTAGCTGTGCTACAATAATGGTAGAAATAAAAAAATAAATTGTGACACCGGGAATAGGGTAGTTTCCTATTTTGTTATTTTTATATAGATGGATGGACCACACAATTGTAAAGGTGATGTTAAAAGAATGGTTTGATATTTGGAAAACTCCCGGAGATATTACAGTTTCAATAGCACATCATTTGGGCGAGCTCAAAACGCTTCATACAAATGTCGCATAGAGCTATGACGTCACCGCTCTGTATACTGTATGCTTATCGTAAGGGCTTTCTTCAGCAGCTATACCAAATGTTGCGTTTACGAATATGTGTTCATAGTGAAAGTTACTACTAATTCTGTAATTTATAAGATGGCATAGTATTTTAATTGAATTTTCGCACTTTAGTAATGGACTTTCCCACCTAACTTCAAATGCCTATTATTGTCTGATTTCGTAAGAAATTTTAATTTCGATTTCACTTATGTTATTGATTTACCCATATGTTACTGTAAATTGTGAAATTTTATGTAAAATCAGACTTAGGAAACTAGCCTATTGAAGAGTTAACAATAATTGAGATCACATTTCACGTATGCGTAACGATAACAGGTTTAATTGTTTTTTTTTTCAGACAGGATGTTATTTAGACAACTTCAGACGTCAAACAATGAAACAGTAAATAAATTACAAATTGTATTCGCATATGTATTAACTTATTATGGTGTTATTTCTGTTAACCATCTAATAAGTAATCGATTAAACATCGATGAACGTAGAGGATCATGAAATAATTGACGTCAGAGTCTCCAATCAATTATTAGTATCACGAATGCAGATATTATTAATTATTAATGTATTTGTGGTCAAAGCCTTTGTTCGGAATTAAACCTATAGAAATAGGAATCGTTTATTGACAACATAACATAAACAAATAGGTATACAACAAATTATACCAATACAAAACACAAGATTCAAACAAAAACACACATATATGACAGACAAAAGAAGTAGGTACCTACAAAGAATTAACACGAATAGACCTACCTACCGTATGTTAATGTAAAATCTTGATATAACCTCTTTCATTTGAATGGAAATATATTTATAACTGGATAATATGGGCGAATTTAAATGAATCCATAATGGCACAGCGCAGTAGACATTATTTTTATGTTCGATATGAGTTTTCTTACAATGATCATTTACTATACAGTTCACACTGTTAAATATGCATGTGCATTTATTAAGAAATAGTAATATTAAAATAAAAAATGCAAATAACTCAATATAATTTTATGTGGCTATGCTTATACAAACAAATAGGTATTTTAGTATTATAATTTGTCTATAACACTGTTGTTTCAGATATTCGTAATAAGAGTATTTAGCAACTTAATTCGGACTACCGAACATACATACTAATGTACTGTTATTCGTATCTATGTGTTATATATTTGTTTATATTTTTTAACTGCCTCGTTGGTCTATTGGTAGCAAGTGCTGCGTTAGGACCGAGAGGTCCCCGGTTCGAGTCCGGGGTCGGGCAAAATTTGTGTGAGTTTTTCTGTAATGAAATTACTCAGCCCGGAGTTAGGAAGTTGGCGGGTGAACGCCCGTGCCTCGGAAAGCACGTAAAGCCGATGGTCCTGCGCCCGATCTCTCATGTCGTATTACCGTCTCACCGAATTATGAGAGTAAGGGAATAGAGAGTGCACATGTGTTTGCGCGCACACTTGTACACTATAATATGTCCTGCGCACTTGGCTGATCTCAATTGAGATCGGCCGCCATGGCTGAAATCGGTCGGACGCCTTATATTTTAGGGGTGAGAGCCATCCGCTCCCCCGCAAGTCCGGGTAAGTTGCGTTGTGTTATTCCCCAGTTGCGTTTTCACCCGAAATCAAACAGTTACAGTTTGTTGTCAGTGTCAGTGTCAGTTGTCTATAAACAAAATGTCCGGGTGAAATCGAATCTGGGGAATAACGCAACGAACTCGCAAGTCCGGCGATGATGACGTGCACCAAACCACCATCGTATGTCAATTAAGAACAAAAAAGTGCCATATAATACTTATTTCACAAGGAATTTAGATAAGAAAAAATGTAAAAACTTACGAGTTGGGGTGTTCCACATTTCTGTGTTCGAATGGGTTGTACGCCTTCTCACTGATGACTTCCTTTGAACCAAGGCTGAGTGTCGACTGGAATCCAGCATTTGACGTAAGGTTCGCTCTGAAATTAAATAGGAACGTTCAGACCATAATTGGAAATTCCTGAAAGTTTCACTCAATGAGATTGGTAACTTCTCTCTCAGTTCTGTGTACTATGTTATTTCGGTCTAAAGACAAGGTTTCAGAGATTCGCGTGTCCATACATTTAATGATATTAAACTTAGTAAATGGATCTTTAGACGAACAAGGTTTCGGGTGTTTGTCGCAAAACAGTAACTTCATTTTTGACTATCTATACAAAATTATTGAATTATGAGAACTGATTTTTTTAGATGAGGTTATTTAAAATACACCTACTCCTTCTTTTGAAACTACTACCGTCGCATACTTTGTCAATTTTTTTTTAGTTATTATCTTCTGACCTTATAAAATCTAATCTATTAAAACTTTCATTTGTGAAGTATATGATACTTACGTTGAATTGAAGTTGTCTAGGACTATTGTCCCTTTTTTTTCTTCGTTACCCATTTTATTGAGTTATCTGCAACAAAAAAAAACAAAAAATATTAAATAATTTGTAAACTTTGGCATAATAAACTTTAATTTTTGACAAGTCAGACTATCTGATAGCCTACTAAGCCTACTTCTAAGTTAAGTGATAATTCATGGACAAGAAAAACAATCGGTTACATTTGGCAACATGTTCGGAAGGACTGGGTATATTTATATGTTTCCGATAATACGGTAGCAAAAAAGGAGGGAGGGTCTACAATCAGTGTACAGTCAGCCAAAAATGTGGTCTACCACCTTATGGTTGAAATCCGTTGTCGTGAAACAACAAGGTTATCGATCATTACATCTTGCGGAAACTTTTGTCAAAAGTGGTAGGCCACTTTCTTGGCTGAATGTACACACATAAACATGAGCTATGTTTATTGTTTGTATGTTTTACCACAATACCTAAACTATAACTGGCTAGTGGCTTGATGGCGTATTGGATAGTACCCTGTGCCCCTGTCTCGTGCGCCAAGTGGGTTTGATTCCAGTCGGGACAAATATTTGTGTGATGAATTTTGGGTTGGGTTGGGATGAGTTAGTTCCGTGTCTGGGTGTGTTTTTTGTATGTTTAAGTTTATTTGTGTATACCGTTGTTCTTACTGAAATCCGTAACACGAGTGATTAAGCTACTTATAAAATATAATATGTGATGTTATGTAATAATGACTTTAAAAACCAACATTTTCAAACGAAAATCACCCTTACAGCGCGGACTATCTCGAAACAAAATCTCCGAGTTCCCACCCATCTGTAATGAGGTTAGCCTTTCAGGACAAAAACTAGCTGATAGGAGTCCATAGTTTCGTGAATTTCAAACTAAAACTTTCGTTATCCAGCCCTTGGAGAGCGATTCGAATTCCAACATCGTGTTAGGCAAGTTATCTCATTCCCTTTGCGAGAATTAAACTAGTATAATACTATAAATAGAATGTATAAAATAGATAGAATATACTCGTAAAAACTCCTGAAAATTGTGTCTCTTTTGAGAATTCTCATATGTATAATTTTGTTCTTCATTAAGTTATCATTATGAGAATTTTGTTTTGTTTAATTAACAAAGAAAGCTTTTTCATAAACGCAATTGAAAACTATGTACGTCTAAAACAAAAACATTATGACTGTATCAGTATACTTGCTATGACATTAGTCTGCCAAGACAATTTCAAAAGCTTTAAATCCTTAATAATATTATAAATGCGAAAGTTACTCTGACGCTTTCACGCATAAAGAAGTGAACTGATTTAAATGAAATTCGGTACAGATATAGTCAAGAGCCTGAAAAAGGATATTTTAACACTCTTTAACTATCTAGCGATAAAACGAAGTAATGATTTACCCGTTAAACGTCTTTACGCGGACGGAGTCGCGGGCGGAAAGCTAGTTTCTTATGAAGAAACAACAGCTTACTTCCAGATTGAAAGATTTTTTTTTTATAAAAGGCAAACAAGATGACCTCACTCTAGATATATCTAGATAAGACCTATCTGTGCGGGAGATGGGAATAATTGCCTTCAACCTCCTTAGTAATAGGGGTTGATAGCATATTCATTGCCAACAGTATCCATTAGCGTTGCAAAACAGCAAAACCGGCACGTCTTGAAGCACTAATAAAAGTGAAAAGCAAATTTAACTTGCTTAATTTGACGGTGGCGTGATTTTTTGTCGCTCTAAAAGTTAACTTAAATAGCACACGTAAAAAATATAATAATGGCGGCTGTATGTGACTCGTGTCGGAATTATACCGGCACATAAAACATTGCACAAATATTACGAGCGAAAAACAAACCGTTTCATTTTGGGCCACACGTTTTGATTTAAATAAAAAAAAACTGAATATAAATTGCGGCTGAATTTTTTAATTCAGTAAAGTTAAACTGTTTTAACTTTGCATTCACTGTTGAATAGGGAAATAAAATTTTGATTTTATTTGGTCTGGGGTCTTAATAAGTTTAACATAACAGGTAAGTTGTCTAAAAATATTAATTGAAAAGTACATTACCTAATTGCTGCGTAAAAACTAATGATATTATACATTATGCGGTACAATTTTAATGAATATTTCTTGCGCTTTTTAATTCTTACTTGATAACGAAAATTAATTATCGGGACACGGAGGCTGGTTGACAAAAAAATATTTTATGTCACGCGAAATAATACGTTTTATTCCGTGAGACAAAAAACCTTCTAATATTTGGAATCTTAGCGCGCGCATAATGCTCATTTTCTCTTTTAGTGTCTACCGAGAAGGTTGTACCTTAAAATACATTGTATGTATTTTAACAAGAAGTAATAAATAAATACATGGGACATTTCCACACAAGGTCATCTGACCCCAAACTAAGCAGAGCTTGTACTATGGGTGTCAGAGACTGATATACATACATATTTTTAAATACATACTTAAATACATAATCACACCCAGACACGGAACAAACACCGATGTTCATCACACAAATATTTGTCCCGATCGAGACCTTAGCTAATATTAAGTAGTAAAAGTGTATTTTTAAAGCACACTTTTACTAATCGCAATCTGGAATGTTCACAGATGATTGTAAGTTGTCCGCGTTTCAAACACTATTTCAATGCTTGCATATCGATAAATTGTAGGTACAATCAGAACTAATATCGTAATTATTGGCCATATTTAGCCACAACAAATAGCTAACACGGGTGTGCCCGCAATTACTAAAGTGGACCTTATCTCATGACCAGTAATGACATAGCAGCCTCCGTTCTATTGCAGCAAATAATACCCTGAAACTAGTAGCTGGTAGGTAGATAGGCGACCCTATAATTGGGAATCTGGTTGCGAATAAGCCTTAAAATAGATCATAGAACGTATTGGACCATTCGACGACATACCTACCGTTCGAATGTTCTCAAAATAAATGCTTCCGTGGGTTGTTCGATTTGTACCCGTTCTAAAACTGCTTCGATGGTCTATTGGTATTGGTAGCAAGCGCTGCCTAAGGACCGAGAGGTCCCCGGTTCGAGACCAGGGTCTGGCAAAATTTGTGTGTGTTTTTGTGTCATGAAATTATTTTACTCAGCTCGCAGTTAGGAAGTTGGCGGTTGAACTCCCGTGCCTCAGAAAACACGTTGAGCCGGTGGTCCTGCGATCTCTCATCGGTCATGTCGATTGCTGTCTCACCGATTTATGAGCGTAAGGGAATGAAGAGTGAAGGTGCCGTGTTTGCGCGCACACTATTGCACTACCTATAATGTGTCCTGCGCACTTGGCTGATCTGAATTGAGATCGGCCGCCATGGATGAAATCTTTTTAGCCGTAATATTATCATCACATACTGATGTAAATACAATCCTAACATTACCAAAACACTTTTATAATTTACTTGTAAGTTTAATTAATTACGATTTTAGACATTCCTGTGTAGACCCATAACGAATTCTTAATTAACAAATTAAAATTTTAAATGCATGATACAGAAGAACGATGAAGAAAAAAAGTCTAGGTATTCCTGTAATTAAATACTTTGTATTATAAAGTAATGTCATTCCTGCGTTCATTCTTGTTTGTATGGTACACATTTAATGGTGTATTTATGCAAGTAATGTGTCATTTCCTGCAGAATTCTTACGTGAATATCGTAACAATGCTGAACCGTTTATCTTGTGCTGTGAAATAACGACATATTAAGGTCTAATGCTGTCTTGGGACTTACAGATCACTCGTAAACCACAATTGCCACAACTTTATGCTATTGTTGAGTCCAACCCAATTTTAAATCGATTTAATTTAGTTCAGGCTACTGTCTGCTTATGAGCTTTACATGTAAACTTACAAGTATGAAAGTATCTACAATAATATTGAGCCTTTACCGCCATTTTAGCGTAACCGACAAAAACCAAATTTTACAGGAGAAGGTTTTTTTAAAATAATTTTGTACAGAAGTGTGCTATTAAAAAGAAAAAAAAGACGTGTGGCACTCGGGGACTGCCGCGGTATAGCTATTGCATAGATTTCGGAGCAGCTCGTCTCGATTCGTGCGAGTTTCGTAGAGTCGTACAATACGTCTAACCGCACGCGCACAAACACCGTGCCGAAGTTTACCGAACTGAAACGACGTTAGACGATTGTGAGGCTTTTTTCGTTACGAAATTTCTTGGTTCGGCCGCCGCGCTCAAAGCCCACGATAAAAGCTATGCAATAGCTTAAAAATCACAAATGTTAATGATTTTTATGGCGCATACATTATTTTTGTATATCAGGCTACTGTCTGCTTTATGAGCTCTACATGTAAACTTACAAGTATGAAAGTACCTACAATAATATGTAGCACGTAAGTGCTCATGTCTTAAAGAATTGCACCTTCGTTGATCATGTTTAAATCACTAATTATGTGATTAAAACAATACCTCACGAAGATGTGTCATGACCAAAATGTTTACAGTGGGGCTACCATGAGTTTAAAACTTACGCGCTCGATATCGACTACGTAAATATGTCGATGAAAAACATGTACAGCGCGCCGGCTGGTGGTTACGCGAAGAACTACAATCGGCCATATGAAAAAACAACTCGATAGGTTTTTAACGTACGTAAGTTTACGATAGCCAACTCATGGTAGGCCCTCAGAACAATCAATCTTCCGTTTACTTTCCTTTACAGCGTGTTTACACCTTCCGATTTTTGGGCGATTTCGATCGCGGCGACATCGCCGTGATTTCGCCGCGAGCTCGCAGCGTGTACGCCGCGATATCGCCGCGAGCTCGCCGCGATCACGCCGCGTATCGCCGCGAATCGCGGCGGTTACGCCTCATCCTTCCTACCCGCTACCCGCGCATTCTAAATTCGGAAATATGATCGCAGTACGCGGCGAAATCGCGGCGATATAGCCGCTATCGATATCGCCCAAAAACCGCCAGGTGTGAACAGGCACTTATTGTAAAGATATATTTAGAATCTAGGCCACACGAATTGCAAAGCCATAAAAGTCGCAAGTGTATGGCAATCTCGACTAACGGTATCATTATTGTACATAATATACACTCCTAATAATAGCTTGCACCTATTTTTCCGTGATCAATCTTCGGCGTTCGTGTCTGGGCCTAAGATAATGTGACACAATTAATCTACATGCCAAACATATTACTAACGGTGTGATCCGAATTCATACTGTTGATTTTGAGCTGTTAATATGATTCATCGACCAATTTGTGACCAAATACACTGAGTTATGCAGGTTTCAAAAGGGGCTTTTGAAAAAAAAGATTTATTTGGTGCATAAAATACAAACAAAACTACTACACACAAATAAGTAAGAAAAGGTGTGAAAAAAACAGGTACCCATTTTTTTATTCGTTTTTAGAAACATGATTCACTTAGATAAGTGAATCATGCAAAGATTTTAAGGAAATTTTGTGTCAGATCTTCGATATTAGAACCAGGACTACGAAAATATTTTTCTTCGTACGAGATGGTACATTCATAATTGGATAAGATAAAGCAGTATTCATAGGATAGGTTTTAATCAAATCTCATAATGAAAAATTATTTTCATTCCGTAAGGTGCAAAAAATTAATAACGTGTCATTATCGGTCGGATCATAGGTATAAAAATACATTTTTTGTACCTAACCTAAAACATAATTTTAAATCTACCTTTCTTATTGGTGACATTATTGAGATCTGAAACACACATTCTTTGAAAATATTTTATGTATTTTTGTACCTAACATAATACATAATTTAAAATCTAGCGTTCTAATTGGTGCCATTATAGAGATCATTACAGAGATCTGAAACACGTATTCTTTGAAAATATTTGACAAACACAGCTTTTGTGCTTGTACTCTCCTACCTTATTAATTCTATGTTAATAACGTGAGCCCGATTGTCCCTGAGGAACAGAGCTAATGAGATGCTCGTGTTACATTTTGTACGCTTCCTTATTTTCTTTATAAATTGGTATGCCTTTGTATAATTTAGTTGACCTAATTTACAATAATTAAAAATGCATATTTTGGAACTGGCTGCGTCAAAACCTTGAACTGCTACTACCTTGAATTGTAACATAAGTTCAAATTATTTATTGCAAATCTAAATTTAATATTAACAAAGTTGGCGTGACAAACTAAAATGTTGGCACGAAGGTACTTCATGAAAATTCTAATAATGTGGTTTTGTCACAAAAAAAACGTAACTAACACCTAATGATTGACAAAAATTGCAAGGGCACTTTTAGTCAGAAGAATATGACCCATGGTTGTGCAGATCATTGATGGATTCCACACCAAACTCTTAAGCCTGACCTCATAATGAACACAATCACATTGAACTCTTAAAGTTTCCGTCTCCTTTGTTCTTAATGGGTATTTAAACTTTGCAGAGCCAATTCACAGGCCGTATCAAACAATGGTACAAATAGGTTCCGTGTACAACTGCTTCATAATAACAGCTTTTTGCTTGACGCGGATTTATCATCCGTGTTCACTCATCTCGTTTGGCAAGTGACGTAATGAAAAAAATATTGGGTTAACATTAGATGTTGTTGGGATATCATTGTGCTTCGTAGTCAAATATAAGACTATATTTTTCTTTACATGTAAAACACATCACTTTTGCTGGGGCACGGGTCTAAGAATTTCTTCGTAGGTGTCCTCACAATGTTTTCCTTCTCCGTTAAAGCATCGGATAATCGTTCATGTCAAAAGTGCACAAGTGTGCACGCAAATACAAGTGCACTCTCTGTATCTTTACTTTCATAGTTCGGTGAGACAGGATTCGACAAGACATCAGTAGGATAGGATTATTAAAACGTAACGACTGTTAAATATGAAATGGCGTACCCAAAATGTATTGGATTTGTAGACTGATCGGAAACAATAAGCATTTACAGAAAGTCCCAAAACAATTTCATTCAAAAGCACTTGTTCAGAAGTCAATAACATCTTAGGTACTAAGTTTAAATTCACGGCGTAATAATAAAAATTACAGTTGTGACTTTGCAATTCTGGAGTCTGAACTTTGAGTACGATGAGAAAGCTTTATTTGGATTTTTAAATATTATTTTCCTTATATGTTGGGGTCAGTGCACTCATGAAAATACCTTTTCTGGCATGTCATTGGGCAAAGCTTATAGGGATTTACGAAGGAAACTGCGCGGAATAAAGCGCTTTTAGTAGTTCCTTTACGAAATATAAAAGCTATTTTTAGTGGCTAGAATGAGAGCAATAACTTACTATGTGCTTACTATTAAAGAAGAAAGATGCAAGTTTTAGAGGTGAGAGCCATCCGCTCCCCCGTAAGTCCGGTGATGATGACGAAGCTACTCCAAACCATCATCATGAGCTAGTTCAACAAAACAAGGATATTAAAAGCAAGTTACACTTTTGGTACTATAATATAGAAGGAAATTGTAATGTTTAATCGCTGAGCAAAAATTAAACAACTGTTCGAATTAATCTGCCTTTTACATAGATGTAGGCCGATACAATTTTCGACATACTAATGACTATGCTTCAATTAGACAGTAATTGATGTAGGATAGTTAATGAATACAAAGCAAATAAATAATGTTCAATATTTTGACTATTAGATACTATATTATATTATGTAAGGCAACTGCATGGCGGTGTGGAACTATAAATAAGTAAGTAAGTTATAAGTACTCTTTAGTTTAAATTTCGAGGCAAGAAGCTCATGCTTGTTGTGTTGCGGAAATCATATAAATAAATGTATTAAATAACAATGAATGGCATAATATTATAAGTAAATTAAATCGGAAACAGGATAGATCGTATAAGGACATTGCTTCACAATTATAAGGAAACAATTTGCCGTCAAAATGAACCGTTCTTGACACAATAGAGACATTCCACATTGAATTAAATTTCGCGCGTACAACACATTTTTAAGAAGAGGTAGTCCTCTTTAAGCAGTTTATAACAGTCATATCTCAACTGAGTCGTAAATATGGCACGATATTTTTTTTTTACGTTAGATTATTTATTCATATTTCATGCTTACATTTTTTCAAATGTTTAAAGGTTTTTATGATGCAAATGTAAACATTATCTAATAATAGTCTCCAAAAAATGTAGGAACTCGTGAAAAATTGATATGAAGAGTTTTTTACTTTAAATAATGTCAAAGCTATATGAAAATCCATTTATGTCTAGCTGTGCCAACGACTTTGTCCGCGTAAAATAGACATTTTGATAATGGTAGCCTATATTGAACCTTGTAAACTTAGTTATTTATTAAAGAAAGTCCCGTTAAAATTGGTCCAGACGTTTCGGAGAATAGCGGAAATAAACAGACAGATAGACCAAAATGTTTTCAACTGTGTTTTTGTTATTGCTACCCGATATAGATTCATACCCGTTCAGTAATAACTCGTTATTTTAATATGACGCAACAGATTTTGATGGAGGACTTTTTAATAGATAGCCCTATGTCTAGAGGAAAGAGGAATCCAAGAAGAAAGCCGAAAGCTTTTATCCTTACTAATACTATAAATCCGAAAGTAACCCTGTCTGTCTGTTACGCTTTCACGCATAGAGTACTGAACCGATTTGAATGAAATTTGGTACAGATATAGTCCAGAGCCTAGGAAAGGATATAGGCTACTTTTTAACCGACCGCGCTATAAAGAAGTTATGTTTTACCCGTTGAACGTCTCTACGCGGACGAAGTCGCGGGCGGAAAGCTAGTGTTCAATATACCCGAAACGAAGCAATTGCGGCTCACTAGTTTACTATGTAGTAGGTTTGTTTTGTAAATAATAAAGTTACAGAATAATTATTTGTAATTTATGTTAATTTAATTACACATTCCGGAAAAAAACCGGCATCATTAGCTTGTTGACATTATTATTTCGTCAAAGTATTATTATAATGTTTGTTTAGCGTTTTTCATTCCGGAAAACAAATATGGCGATGAATTGATGAAGTACACGTTAACTCAGTTTGTTATATCAGATGAAACTTTGTGTATTGATTGACAAGAAGAGAAGCAAAAATAGAAAGGTTATTTTTTCATTTTATTTCAGTTATAATAGAAATTGCATTTCTGGTTCATATTAGCAAATTATACTTTTTAATTTTGTAGTAGTAGTGTACGACACCACGATGAAATTTTACTCAAAATGTCTTCAAAACATTAAGTTTTTGTCATTTGTCATTGAGCAACCTATAGGCCAAATTGTATTTTTTTCTTTAAAAAAAAAACTAGACTACTTTACTAAAAATTACATAAAAATGAATTTTTTTTAATCCTTTGACGTGTCTACGATTTTATACTTACTGTGTGCTCAGTGAACATGTCGTTTACTGGAAACGTACCTTTCTATCAAAGTCTCAAAGAAACTGAAGTATATGTGGACCTACATCTAGATATTTATAAAGTTAGGAGCCCAAAGTAAAACGATTACAGCATCAGCTCTTGTAAGCAAAAAAAAACAAGAAATATTACGGTTTGTAAAATATTTTTTAAAAATTTTACAAAATTTTAATAATGTCAGTTTAGATAGGTAGGTAATCTATTCAAAATGTCAAAATACCGTCAGTCATTAATGCTTGCTAATAAACAAAAATCTACGAGTATGTAAGTGTGTAGGTGCCTGGATGCGAGTGGCCGCGGAGAGAGAAGTGGCGTGCATTTGGGAGGCCTATGTCCAGCAGTGGACTGTAATGGGCTGATGATGATGATGTAAGTGTTTAAACACTTTTTGCATGATGGAACGACAAATTAACATTTTTGTTTTTATAATATTTGTGCAATAACAAAGTAGTTACCTTGCTTGTGAAATCTCATGATTAATATCTAAAGGATCTTGACAGAAAGACAGATTTTATCAAAAGAGGTACGCAATCTTCAAAAACTTTTATTTTCTTTTTCTACTGACGAAGTAATTTATGTTTGGTGTGAAGTACCTCTAGTTTCCATTCCCTATTGGGAAATAATCGTACCAATGAACACAGGTCTAGTCGATGTTCGTGACATCCCTGATGTAATCATATTTCCTTATTAACAGCGTACGCAAGGTCATGGTCTCCAGATACATAGAGATTGGCTAATTGATCAATATCGAAGACAAACTTATCTCTTTACTGCGAACGTGATTAAAGTAATAACTCTACGGAGTTGAGCCAAGAAGCTAAATCGACTGTTGTCAAGATAAGACACAGATGTTCTCAGAAGTGCTAACCTATCTCGAGATAATTATCAATAAATCGAAATTTCGATCGGTGTCAGCATTTGCCAGGAAAAATCTGAATGAAAGAATGGTTATCTACATATACAAGTGTTTTTATTAAGCTATTGCATAGCTTTTATCGCGGGCTTTGAGCGCGGCGACCGAACCAAGAAATTCCGTAACGAAAAATACCTCACAAATGTCTAACGTCGTTTCAGTTCGGTAGACTTCGGCACGGTGTTTGTGTGCGTGCGGTTAGACGTATTGTACGACTCTACGAAACTCGCACGAATCGAGATGAGCTGCTCCGAAATCGGACGATGCTATGCAATAGCTATACCGCGGCAGTCCCCGAGTGCCACACGTCTTTTTTATTATCTGAGGTCGGGTTTCGCCGAAGGGGAAGGCCAAAAAAAGATGGTGTGACACTTTGGTCCAGCTATCAAGGAGCTGGCACGTGCTAGCTTTGGATAGAGAGCTATGGACAGGTTTGGAGGAGACCTTTACCCAGCAGTGGGATGATACAGGTTAATAAAAAAAAAACTACACACATTGGTAACTGAATATATCCGGGATTTTTACCATGTTGTTGTTTCGACCAGTGAGCATGGCGCTCTTAACAGTGACGAAATATCGGGAGCTCATAAAAACAAACCACAATGGTAGATATCCCGGACATATTCAGTCTTCTTATTTTTAATTTAAGCCAGTACTTGAATTTTGATAAAATAAAAATAAAAAACAGAACTTATACCAACTTTAATATAGGAATATTAAGCACAATTATGGCTATAAGATATTCGAGAGTTATCCAAAAAAAGTCCGCGTAAATAAACACCACCTGCCGTAAGATTTCGCAGGCCAAAGACAATGAGTGACCTTGACATAGATTGGTCTCGCAAGCGTACATTACTCTTAATTGGAAACCGAATAGTGAATACGTGGCAAAAAAACCTACACTTTTAGTATTATCATTATTTGCACATCTTCTTTCGTATAAATAAAAATGAATTGCTGTTCGTTAGTCTGACTAAAACTCAAGAACGCCCGGACAGATTTGGTAATTTTGGTTTAAAATGTTCGTCGTAATCCAGGGAAGGTTTCAATGAGAAAATATAGAAAAAATAATCAGTATTGGCGGTATGAAATTCGCCGGGACCACTAGTAAAAATAAAACTAAGTTTACGGTTTATTAAACTCGCGTGATATTGATTTGATTGATTGATTGTGATATTGATATTCTAAACATATTAATTGTAAGTTATACTGTAATGTACAAAGCTCGCTCGTGGTCACGTGCTAGACAACGTCTGGTGTCTAAATAATATATAGTCCAGTCAAATTAGGAAAAAATCTCGGAATTCGAGATACCCAGCTGTAAGTCTGTAAATACTTGTATATTGACGTCCTCAAAGTTGTCTCAAAACCTACATATTGTAGGGTGTACGCAACTATTAAATTTTCACGGTCAAATGTCACAAATATCAGTTTTATGAACTTTTGAGCGAAACGGGAAGTTTTATCATAAAAGTGTGTAGGAGAAAATTGCTTATCATCTAATTATCTATAAAAAATATCTCTACGTTTTATTCCTAAGATTCACCATTTCAGAGATACAGCGATGCAAATAGTTGAAAAAGTTGTATTTTCAAAAGCTTCCAGACCCCCGTGCGATTGTGCTAGACAGTTAAAATTTTCACGAATGATGTATTTTAGTAGCCTTTATAACATCTTATACTAGAAAAAGCTTAAAACCAATGTTTAAGTGGGTTCTCATACAAAAACTATGGTTTTTTTTTTCTCACACTTGGCCGGTTTTTAACGTGGTTACCCCAGTAAACCTATTCCAGACGACACCTTTTATACATGAAGAACACGTTGTTTATAAGGAAGCCTAGTTAAATAATTGTTTTGTGTTGTTTTCAGTATTCAGAAGATTTAAGATTTCTGCGTTTCATTAAATTAAATTTGGTTAATATGGATCTTCACGTTCATAATAGAGTTAGATGGACAGTTATCATTTTGAAAATGTATTTTTTTTTTTCAGTTATACTTCAAACAGAAATTCTAATAATTGTTTCTTTCGTACTTTTTGACCCATAATAAGCGGTTTAAATGTACTGAAACGTATATGTATAGTACTAAAAACAACATAAAACAATTATTTAACTAGGCTTCCATATAAACAACGTGTTCTTCACGTATAAAAGGTGTCGTCTGGAATAGGTTTACTGGGGTAACCACGTTAAAAACCGGCCAAGTGTGAGAAAAAAAAAACCATAGTTTTTGTATGAGAACCCACTTAAACATTGGTTTTAAGCTTTTTCTAGTATTAGATGTTATAGAGGCTACTGAAATACATCAGTTGTGAAAATTTTAACTGTCTAGCACAATCGCACGGGGGTCTAGAAGCTTTTGAAAATACAACTTTTTCAACTAATTGCATCGCTGTATCTCTGAAATGGTGAATCTTAGGAATAAAACGTAGAGACAATTTTTATAGATAATTAGATCATAAGCAATTTTCTTCTACACACTTTTATGATAAAACTTCCCCGTTTCGCTCAAAAGTTCATAAAACTGATATTTGTGACATTTGACTTTGAAAATTTAATAGTTGCGTACACCCTACCATAATTATGTAGGTTTTGAGGCCACTTTTAGGGTGTCAATATCTAAGTATTTACAGACTTACAGCTGGGTATCTCGAATTCCGAGATTCTTACCTAATTTAAGCTTAAATGACTGGACTAATATGTTTAGAATAAATATACGCACGAGTTTATTCCGTTAACTTAGTTTTATATCAAAGCTAGACTTTTATTTCAGAATGGTGTTCTACGAAGATATCGATATTGGAAAAAAAAACGATGGTTTTTACGAATATAACAAAATACTTTGTGAAAAACATTAGTCATTCCAATCTTTTCCTAATGTATTTACAAAGGCTGAATAAACCGGTCTAGGCCAATGTACCTAATTCGGTATTTTTCGACATTTGTTGAAGGACAAACCTAAGTCGAACCAATTACCTATATCAAAACAATAACTTGACTCAATGAGTTCATTCATCCGAATATCATTTACTTTACCACCAGTGGGGCTACCATGAGTTTAAAACTTACGCACTCGATATCGCCTACGTGAATATGTCTATATCTACGTGAATAGAACTAAAATCGGCCGCATGAAAAAAACAACTCGGTAGGTTTTTAACGTAAGTAAGTTTTCGATAGCCAACTCATGGCAGGCCCTCTGGGTATGTTGATCAATGTTGTTAGAATGTTGCACCGTTCAGTACTCACTACATAAGTCATAAATACATGAAATTGAATGAATGAATGAATTTAGTAGATAGATAAATAAGTTTATTTTTACCAAGATACAAGACAAACACTTACAATATCGGTAAAATGAATATTAAAACAGCAGAAACTACAAACAAAATGAATAGTAAGTATAACACAAATACCCAGACGACATTTATGTGTATTAAAAAGGCAATAGTTCAGCGATAATTGCCTCGTTGGTCCATTGGTAGCAAGCGCTGCGTTAGGACCGAGAGGTCCCCGGTTCGAATCCGGGGTCGGGCAAAAATTGGGTGAGTTTTTCTGTAATGAAATTACTCAGCCCGGAGTTAGGCGGTTGAACACCCGTGCCTCGGAAAGCACGTTAAGCCAGTGGTCCTGCGCCTGATCTCTCATCGGTTATGTCGGATTGCCGTCTCATCGAATTATAAGAGTAAGGGAATAAAGAGTGCAGTTGTGTTTGCGCGCACATTTGGGCACTATAAATGTCTTGCGCACTTGGCTGAACACAATCACGATCGGCCGCAATGGCTGAAATCGGTCGGACGCCTTAGTTCAGCGATAGGTTTACCAGGGGCAAACTGCTCATTTTCAGCCATAGCCATAAGAAGTCAAGTGCAATCTTTGAAAGCCTAGCGATCGTGATATTATATTTCATATTTATACAATAGTACGGTGAACGGTATACGGGTAAGCGACCCCGGCTCCTCGAGCTACTATCGACTCAGTCCAAATCATCCAAGGCGATGGTATCCTTCCTACCCTTTTCCTTCCCCCGTCATATATCCTTGCTAATCGTGGGAACGCAATGACCTTGTTAAAACTATGCACAAGGCAGAATGGCGGCGACGTGGTCCACAACCCGTCACGTCACGTTTCCATCAGAGGTGAAAAGTGGATCGCTGGAAGTGATCTCTGCTTATCCATCTGGGAAAAAGGCGTGATTTTATGTATGTATGTATTGAAAATCAGATGATCATGATGGATTGTGCATCGTGTAATGCATCAATATGCGCGCTGGTAACAAGTAGGATGTTAGTTTGTCCTTCAAACTGCACGATTACGCGTCATGACTAAGTTTAATAAGCTGTAACTATAAGCTATGTCCTACTAACAATACAGTTAAGTGAGCAATTATTGAGTTCAGAGAGAACGTTCAGTATAAATAACTGCGACTCCGTATAAACTGCGAAGCTATTTAAGTCTTTACTAGAAACAATAGGTATCAATCACCTGGTATCAAGTAAGGGATCTTCCTAAGAACTAGTGATTTATTCCTTAGGGTAGACTCCTTGTCGCCAGACAAAAGAGTTGCTAGACACAGTAAAAATAACTACTTTAAAACCTTAAATTTCTTTTTTTAACTGACATACGATTATGGGTTGGAGAAGCCTCGTCATCATCACCGGATTTGCGGGGGAACGGTTGGCTCTCACCCCTAATGCGGGGAAGCAGATAGCTCTTACCCCTTAAACGTAAAAATATTGTTTTTAAATTAAATATTTTGTAAATAAGATGTTTCCAACGTGGCCTTATTAAAAGAAGAAATGCACATTAATTTCTGCAAAGAAATAAAACTATTTTTAGTATAATACAAAAGAAAAAAAAGTGATTTGTACGAACCCATTTGTGTTTCCTGGAGGCGTGAGGGTTCGAACTAATCTCACAATTAGGATAATGTACCGATAGATAAGATGTAAAGAGACATTATTTATTTTGTTACAATTACTATGTGGATTCGGTTATCTAATAGGGTGTTAGTATGCTGCAGGTTCTATATTTATATGTCTTAACGTACAAAGAGGTTTTTTTAAATCAGCAGGTAAATATGATCTTACATGAATGTTATAGAGTTTATCACTATGGTGCGTACACAAACTTGTGATTCATCATCATCATCATCATCATACGTCCTGCTGGGCACGAGCTTACCCTAAACTAGGGCGATCAGACAACTTAGAACTGGTTGACTACTTAGAATTTCTTCGTAGGTGTGTAGGTTTTCTTACGATGTTTTCCTTCACCGTTGAAGCGTCAAATAATCGTTCATACGAATTTCAAACTTTAAAACCACAGTAGTGCCTACTTGGCGGGGTTCGGACTAGCGACATCTCGCAAGACAGGCAACGACCTTAAGCATTCGGCTATTTACGCTTTTTTTACTGAACTTAAACTACTTACTTAAACGTAAACTTGTGCTTAAGACTGTATATTAAAAAGTCCGCTGGTGATATCCAAATACTATAAAATAAGGCGTCCGACCGATTTCAGCCATGGCGGCCGATCACAATTGAGATCAGTCAAGTGCGCAAGGCATATTATAGCGCTCAAGTGTGCGCGCAAACACAAGTGCACTCTCTATTCCCTTACTCTCATAGTTAGGTGAGACGGCAATCTGACATGACCGATGAGAGATCAGGCACAGGACCACCGGCTTAACGTGCTTTCCGAGGCACGGGCGTTCAACCGCCAACTTCCTAACTCCGGGCTGAGTAATTTCATTACAGAAAAACTAACACAAATTTTGCCCGACCCCGGACTCGAACCGGGGACCTCTCGGTCCTTACGCAGCGCTTGCTACCAATAGACAAACGAGGCAGTTGAACGCAAATACTAGGTGTATTGCATCACAAGTGTGATAAATTAATCTTCTAATACTCTTGAGCGTTGTGGTTGAATCTCATTCAAGATACATTATAAAGGGCCGTGCTCTGTATTGGTTGCGAACTATTTCCACAGATTTAAGTGACATATTGAGAGAATGGAGTTGGAGGCAGTCTGCCATGTGACAAAGATTAATTCCCTTGGCTTTGTTCTTTAATACAATTAAAGACACGTGCATGACTAACTGGAACGAAAAAGTGATTAGTGTGCATTTATTACCTAGTTTATTACCAATTTTTGGATTGGATATTTATTACCTAGTTTATTACACATTTTTGGATTGGATATTTAGTTTTTTCATCATTGTTTGGGTGGGTACGAAAGATGAATAAAATATTAAGAAAATAAAATGTTAATTGGCTGATTAATGGCCACGATATGTTTGGCTTATTATAACATTTATAAATCTAGTAGAATCTATTAGTGATCAAAACTGTTACCAAAATTCCGAACTGTTATAGAGTTCCTACTCACATAGCGTAATTGTGAACAGTTGGCAACAAAATCAATCTGTTGTTTTACACAAATAGACAACAACTATTGTTAAAACTGATCACCAAATTACAGTAGTTAAAGTTCTGCTGATGTCAAAAATATTACCTACTTAATCATCATCATCATCAAATTTTGACCAATAGGGGCACCCGACCAAATTGCCATAATCAGTGCAAAGAACGGTAATGAAGAAATGAGGCGGTCATTACGTCTCATAATTAGGCTAACCCTGTGTACTCAACGTAATTTAGGTTTTACCAGCTATTAAAATGGTCATGTATGTAGGTATTCCACTTAGGATTTTAGGACGTAGTAACATTATTGTCAAGGGATACTAAGCTATTTAAATGAAGCACTTACCAGGACTTGAAAGGGCAAAGATATGAGATAATTTGTTGAGAGTGTTGTGAGAGACTATAATGTAGAGTTATATTAATACGATTTGACTGTGTGTCAAAGTTAGGTTAGATTTACTGGTTCATCATCAGCCCATATACATATACGTCTCCAATGCTGGGGCACGGGCCTACCAAACTAGGGCGATAAGGCCTTAGTCGACCACGCTGGCCAAGTGCGGGTTGGTCGACTACACAACCTTAGAATTTTTTCTTAGGTGTGCAGGTTTCCTCACGATGTTTTCCTTCACATCCTTGGACATCGACGCTTTTAGCTAGAATCTACTGGCTGGTAAAATAAGATGATGTTAATAATTTATACATATAAGAGTACATTTTATATTTCTTATTATCCATTTCATTTTAAATCAAATTTTCAAATTTGGAAAATGACCCCATTTGTGCAGCAGGTATGTAAAGAGGCATGCACATTCTTCTTGTCTTTGTTAAAATACTATTCATTTTCGTAACAAAGAATAATTTGTCATAATCCTTTTTGTATTGTCGTCCACTTAATACACTCAGGGGCACATTTAACCGACCACTTACATTTTTTCAGTTCTCTTAAAAGTCAGACTAATTGAAATAAATTTTGTTATGATATTAAGTTAAGCAGATATAGACGAACATAAATTAAACATTTGTAAGGTGTTAATTGGTTTAATTATGACAAAAAAAACTAAATGTGAAAATAGAGTTTTCGTATAACAAATTTAAAAAAATCGAAAATTAATTTAAAAGAAAAGTGTACCCTATATTTACGAATTAATAATGTGTATTTGCTCACCTGGCCCTAATGACTTCTTGCAACCGATTTGGAAGCCCATCCATTATGTCTTGGATGTCGCTTTGGGGGCTTTTCTCTCATTCCTCGATCGCTAGTGCTCTTAGCTCATCGAAGGTGCTTGGAGCTGGTGTACGACTACGGATTCATCTTTTGAGGTTGTCCCACACATGCTCTATTGGGTTCAGGTCAGGACTTCGAGCTGGCCAAGGTAATCGCTGAATATTGATGACATCCAAGTACTCGGTAACAACTCTCGCAGTGTGCGCACGGGCATTGTCGTGCATTAAAACAAAATTATTGCCTATGATAGGCGCAATAAGTACTTTTTGTGGTTCTAGGACTTCTGGCACGTACCTGTGAGCATTAATATTGTCTCCTTCAAAGATTACCAGCTCTGTACGGGCAGTGTAAGATTTGCCACCCTACATACCATTGTAGAGCCTCCTGGTATCCTACGGTTCCAACCACAGCACATTCAGCAAACCTTTCTCCGCGGCGTCTATACACGCGCTGGCGTCCTAATGGACCGCGTAGAGAGATTCTTGACTCATCTGAGAAGAGAACCATCTTCCATTGTTCCGAAGTCCAATTAGCATGTTCTTGGGCAAATCTTAGTCTCGCTCTTCTGTGCGCTGCAGTCAATTCTGGGATTCGAGCTGGTCTAAATGCTCTCAGATTCCGCTCTGCTAACCTTCTTCTTACCGTACGTAGGCTTACTTTAACATTTCGAACTTCAAATAATCGGCTACAAGCCTCAGAAGCTGTAGTAAACCAATTTCGCAGAACATTCAAGACGATGTATCGATCATCCCTCTCCGATTTACACCATCTAGGACCTTGCCCTGGCCTTCTGGTGTAGGAACCGGTCTCTTTGTAAAGCCGGATGGCATCTTGGATAGTGATTCGAGGATATCCAAGCATCCGTTGTTTTTTTTCTACGTTGATACGCTGTCTGAACCTAGCGTCTGCAAGTGCCACAGCCCTAGCTGCACCAGCCGCATCCAATGGCATTTTTTTGGTCTTAATTTAATCACGGCACCCTAACAAGTTGATTTTGATCAAATACCTGGTACAATAAAGTCTTAAAACAATAATGTATCCGTCAGATAAACTAAAAATCCAGGATGTCAAAGTGCGACTAAACTGATGATTGTTGAATAGGAACCACAAAAGTAAAGAAACCGAGGGTATGAATGTTTTATTTAATGCAGATATACCCATCAACAAGTTACGCCGAGCAATTAAATCGTAAGTTAAAATAAGCAAACGATATGGCTTATTATATGAGTGGACGGTTAAATGTGCCCCTGAGTGTATCTATAATGGTTCGACGTTAAGGCTATAATTGACTATCTCGGTTGAACAGTGGTTTTAGTTAAAGACCCAGGCACTACCTTCGGTTCCAAGAGTCGTGGGTTCGATTCCCACCCGGGACAAATATTTGTGTGACGAATATCGGTGTTTGTTCCGTGTCTAGGTGTGTTATTAAATATATTAAAGTATATTTGTGTATCCACTGTTGATTCTGAAATCCGTAACACAAGTGCAAAAGCTACTTACCACGGGATCAGATCAATGTATGTGATGTTGTGTAATATTTATTTATTTTGTTTAAAATATTTCTCTAATGACGAAACCAGATTTAAAGTTACATGCATGAGTAAACTAGATTGCAGAAAATGCAAGTTGGCGTCTCTTTAGTCAGCACTTCGACTGTGACGTCATCTACGATTCGAGTACGCCACTTCCCCTGACCCCGATTTGGCTCGTTACTCTCACTCCAATACGTCAGAGTGACGTTTTTTTTTCTTTGCAGGTAATTCGTAATCATAAACATAAAGGTTGGCGTCTTCGATTTTGCTAAGTGAATTGCGTCATGAAATAGATTTGTGCACAACGACCCTTGTCTTATGACTACCGATAAATCGTTCTTCCGGCTTCAAATCGTTTTTCATTTTGTAAGGCCCTTAGCCACCTGCCCATGTCCGAATTTTTGTAGGGCCGATAGTCGGGCCGATTGAGTTTGTATGAAATATTCCACCGACTTTTCGGCCGGCGTTGCTTCATTGCAATCAGTAGGTACGTTTCATACTTCTCCGACAAAAATAGGTCACCAATTATAGTACGTCAAAGTAAAAGCGTCGATGGCCGAGTGGTTAAGGTCGTTGCTTGCCATGCGAGAGGTCGCCAGTTCAAACCCCGCCAGGTACCAATGTGTTTTTCAAATTTGAAATTCATATGTACCATCATTCGACGCTTTAACGGTGAAGGAAAACATCGTGAGGAAACCTGCACACCTACGAAGAAATTCTAAGGTTGTGTAGTTGACCAACCCGCACTTCGCCGGCATGGCTAAGGCCTATCGCCCTAGTTTAGGGTAGGCCCATGCCCCAGCAGTGGGGACGTATATGGGCTGATGATGATGATGATGATGAATTATAGTACGTGGGCAGGCAGCTTAAGCCTTTGGTCCCTGGTCCTATCCGTATTAGGTAACGTCGAAATGTTATCTCACTGGCCTAGAGAGAAGGGGCCAATGAGACCTGTTCGCTCAAACACTTGTGCATTAAATATTATACTTTGTAATGAATAGCTATTGAATCTCCATTGAAATTGTCCGTTGTTACCAATTAGTTTGTTAAAAGAACATTGTAAATTATTATAAATAACATTTATTAGCCAAAACATTATTGTAATAGGAGGAAGGCGAAAAAGTATCTACGTATACGGACGATGATAGATGACATTATGCCTGCTCATAGAAAGGTGATTGAATATGTATAATGTAGTCAATCACTGACTGGCTCGGTGGAACAGTGGTTAGTGACCCTGGCTGTGGTTCCAAGAGTCATAGGTTTGTTTCCCATCAGGGACAAATATTTGTATGACGAGCATGGATGTTTTCTTTTTGTATGCTACTGTTGTTTTTGATACTTATCTATAACAAAAAACTTAACATCTAAATCAGATTACATCACAACGGTATACATTCAAAGTTTGTGAAAATACACCCAGGCTAACAGGAAGAGAAAATTTGAAAACGGAAACGTTATTAGAAGATAATCGATTCGCATCGATACAAGTGCTCACATTACCGTTCTTCACTTATCGATTATTCGCAACCGACATTCCACAACCGAATCGATAAGTGAATTATTTACACTTTCCAATACAATGGGCCGAGTCGAGAGTGACCGATTAGAGACCGTGTAAGAGGTAATAATCCGGAAAAGGGATAACGGAAATTAAGCGTAGATCTGTTGAAACAAGTGTAACTACTTACCTACTTACTTAACTTAGTTCTGTTACAAACGGTCTAACGTTTAGGAGTTTCGAGGAACGGAAAAATTTTAGATCTATCAAGTTCTATTTGTCGCCAAATCATATCAACCGTTTCATATTGGTGTAAATATCTGTATCAAATTTGTATAGTAATGATTTTATATTTATCTGAAATCAGAAGAGTACAGTCATATGAGACTTTAGAACCCAATATGAAGATTTTAAGCTTTCGTGTTTCGATACACTAAATATTAGTTTTTATGGGTCTAAACGCGATATTAGGAGTAGCAAATACTTAGCTACTTACTGCCCGACGTTTCGAATGGGTTACACCAATCATGGTCGCTCGCGACCGTATTACCGGTAGCTAAGTATTTGCTGCTCCTAATAACGCGTGTAGACCCATAAAGACTAATATTTAGTGTCATAATATGACGATTTGTCTTATTTCGGAAATATTCATTTGTGTAAGGTATAAAAAGTCACAAATTGTTTATTGTTTCATGACTGTAAAAAACTACATGCGCAGTATTTTGAATGTCTGTACGTCTATAATTATTATTGTTGACGTCATTACCACGATGCAAAATATTGTAGTAATTTTAAACACAAACCAGGTGTGAATTGAATAAATAATTGCTAATGTTTATAATTAACTAAACACCTACTTTGATAATGTATATAGTAATTGAGGCATGACAGACACATAAAAGTGTAAACGTTTTAACTGCGTTGCGAATAATAAAACTATCAATTATGTTACATAATAAAATGTGTAACTGTTTTTCTTTAACATCGAAATTAGCCACTGATTGATTTCAATACAAAATGTTACTACATAGTTTCGTGTTTGTTCTAAGCTCAATTTTTTAGATGTAAGTAAGTAATGAGAGTCATCCGCTCCCACGCAAGTCCGGTGATGATGAAATGGCCAAGCCAAGCCACCATCGTATGTCAGTTAGGAAAATGAAGATATAAGTAAAATATCACCCTATTGTAAAACATTTACTAAGTGCGAGTGATATTCACAAACGTTTTTTTTTCAAAAACATAAAGAAGAGTTTGTTTGGTCCCAGATATTTAGATATTTATATTTTGAATCTTAAGAACTACGGATTTGATTTCATAATACTTTAAGAATGGTCTTACTACCCTTTTCCGGCTTCAGTTAACTGGTCCACCCGAATCGATGGGTATCGGTTTTCGACGTTCATCCGCAATTCCACATTATACTACTACACCACTACTACCTGTGCCAGTGACTTCGTCCGCGTTGAAAAGAGGCCTTCAGGGTGAGTGCGACAGGCTCAATATGATGTATTGTGCCTGTCTACCTCATATTTGGATCTCACTACCGCTTACCATCAGGTGGAGTGAGGTCATCCTGTTTGCCTTTTCTATAAAAAAAAACCTAGGCGGCATATTTCAATATACCCGCGCCTATAACTGCCCGCAAGTTGGACGTGATTTTTTAAATTAACATAACTTCTTTATTTATGAAACGTTTGAAATTAAACCAGCACTTCATTGTAAGTGGGTTTTACCCCAATATATTATAACTGAACCCCGTCTAGATGAGATAAATCGTTCCTGAGATTATCGTGCACAATCGCTCAGACAAACAGACATAAATTCTAAAAAATATTGTTTTTTGTGTTTATTACAGAATAGTATGCAATATTTACCTAAATATAAAAAAATATTGAAATAATTTAATAAAGATCTCACTTATATATTTTTTTCATAATATCATCCATGTACAAACAGCGATCCGTTATTTTTTTTATTATACGTGCATATACGTATAGGGTACCGACCCTAGCCGGCTTAGCGTGGTATACTCGTGTGCCGCAAACCCAATCGGCTTTTTCCCCGAACATTAATCTGCTTATTTGTGATATAACGCAAGCTTTCCCGATTTATGCCGATCCGGACGTAAAGCTTCCTGAAATCAATGTACCAACGTGCAAAAATTCGGGGTCCCAAAGACGAATTAAATATTTTTCCGCAAATATCTTTACCTACTTATGTTAGTCTTTTATTTGCGCGAACACTTCACAAACCTACTTACGTAAATGTTGTTCCGATTGAATTTGATCATGTTATTCCCCAGTGTCAGCCAACTGTATAGAAATACAAACATTTGCACTATTTAATTTTAATCACTAAAATAGCTAGCTGGCTAAAAGCCTTCACTCACATTTCACGCTGAAGGAATGAAACATTAATAACAAGCGTTACGGATATCTTTTGATGTAGAAAAAGACACGATGCAATATATAAAGCCGGTAAAGTGCAAGGGGGACTCGCGCAAGAAAGGTTCCGTACCAATTATGTAAAAACACGTTAATTGGGACCCCCTAAATTTTTTATCTTTTTTAATTTTTAAATAAATCATTTGTGAAAATTTCAGCTTTCTAACGATTTATGAGATACAGCTTGGAGACAGACAGACGGACGGCGGAGGCTTAGTAATAAAGACCCGTTTTGACTTTTTAGGTACGGAATCCTAAAAACTAATACTACCTACTTAAAGAAATAAAACTAATCTTACGTATGTTACTCGCAATAAAATAAGATGTAATCTTATTCTTAAAAATGACTTCATTAATTTCAAAATTTTGTTCAAACAAACCTTCAACGTATTAACATAATCTTAAATGCTTCTTTAGCATTAAGAATGCATCCATGCTTAGATACAAGACTTACCAAGTAGGTGATAGAGATAGTCGAAATGGTAAACCAAATAAATAATAAACATATTACACAACAACACATACATTGATCTTTATCGTAATACAATGAGTCTGTGATAAGTTGATTAACACGTGCTTTTTCAACTTATTACGGATATCAGATCTAACAGAGGAAGAAGTTATAAGAAAGAAAGAAAAAATTATTTATTCAGTTATTTCCTTTTTTTCATAAAAAATATTTATTCAGTTATTATTTATTCACTTATTTACACTTATAAACACACATACATTTGCGAAAAAATAAAAACAAAGTATGGAATAGGTAACTGAAAAGGGATCTGCACAGCATGAGCTGATGATGATGATAATACACAAATAAACAAAAAAAAAAAATGAAAGTTTCATGGAAATTCATTACTTTTAATCAAATATCTGTGAAAGTAGTTTATTTTTTTACTTTTAGTAATTTTAAAAATAACATTAAAAGAGAGGTCAAAACCATGGATGTTCATGAAACAAATATTATCCTGAGTGAGAATCAAACCTTCTCTTAGTGCAAGGAACGGGGCACTACCAAATGCACTTTCAGGCCACCAAATACAACTGCATATATTTCGATCGCGTTCAAAACAAGACGATGCAACTACACATTTACCTTTCATAGTTCATTGAACTGGCAAGGCTGGTGGATTGTGTAAGAAGCATTATCAAAGGTCTTGCCTCACACCACGCGTAATCGACGATTAAACCACGGAGCAAACACAAAGAGGATACGGTTACTCTAGAAAATTTGGCATAAAGGACAAGAAAAAACAGGATTTCGAATCAACTACCCTTAAATAGTATGCGTGTATGTGTCTAATGCCTATGAAAAATGAGATAGACAGTCAAATGCGCTACAAATTGCGCAACTCTTGTGGTCATCATTAACAGCCTATATACATCATCAACAGCCTATATACGTGCCCACTGCTGGGGCACGGGCCTATCCTAAAATAGGGCGATAAGGCCTTAGTCAACCACGCTGGCCAAGTGCGGGTTGGACTTCACGAAACTTTAGAATACGTTTAGGAGAGCAGGTTTCTTGCAAAACTTTCTAATAAACGTGCTTAAAAATCTTTATTTAAAAAGGCATTGCTACGTAGCCTTATTTGAGCTGTTTACCTCTTGAATGTAAAGCGAAGACCTAACCACTAGGATATCGACCCTGTGTTTTGTCTCCCAAAGTTAAACTTGCCCAGACCAATATTGGCAAATATCCAAAATAAATTTGGGACCTTACTTACTCGATGATTGGTTTGCAATTAGGAAGAATATTGAAACGACCTCAGTTTGGCTGAACGTCAATAACACATCATTGTTTCAATATTGATTATTTATCAGTTAACAATGTCACTGTGGTCGGCTGATAACATAGCTATCTATGCATCATATACATATATTTTCAATATCCATACAAAAATTACCAAACTTTCATTACTTATAAAGCTATGTATAGTTTTATGCAGATGTGTTTGATAGTTTTGTGTACATATTTAATAAATCGTTCAAGTTTTTTTTAATGGTTTCCATCCGCGAGTCCGCGTGAAATCGTTTATCTTGTGAAACATTATTCTCCTTTCAGAAGTTTCGGTGCAACAGAGCATTGCCAAGTCATGGTTAGAAAGCGCTGTGATCACGGGTTCGCTTGGAACAGTGCCGAAATATCGGGAGCTCATTAAAACAAAACAACATGGTAAATATCCCGGACATTTTCTAATGTTTGTAACCATGACAGTTTTACATTATAAGTCATGGTTAATTTTGCACTCATGATATTGGTAAGATCTGTCGAAAAAAGTCACCTCTAACACGCTTTTTACAGTGGGTACTTCCTTACCTTTTTACCAAAAAGGAATATTCAAATATCTCACCAAATAATCGGAATCTTTAATACCCGGAACAATGCTCATAGTAAATTGATGATCTTAATACCAACAAGGATATTATTGTAATTACTTATTTCTTCCACGAGTCGCCATTTCACTTAACTTCTACGACCTTGTTAAAGGAATGTAAATCATTATATTAATATCTCGATGATGTTTTAGTTATTACATTCATTTTATTATAGGAATTATAGGAAACGTTTGATTTCAAAGGACTTTCATGAGAAATAATTATAACTAAGACATCGCTCAATAACTTCCATTGGATCTGAAAAAGTTTCTCTCTCTCACAATTACTGTCTTACTTCCGTCATTAATAAGGATAGAAACTAATTTTTCTGCTCATTTTAACACACTTTTAATTAAGTTTCAACATAACTAAATTTTAGTCTCTATAGGTCTACACGCGATATTAGGAGTACTAAGTACATAGCTACTTACTGCCCGACGCTCGCTCACTCGCGACAATTATTGGTGTAACCCAGTCGAAACGTCGGGCAGTAGTAGTAGTAGTTATTTATTTATTTTTAAAAGGCACAACTACAGAATACAATTCGTACATTACTATAAATTACAGGTTTTTATCTTCATATTAAAACTGTATCCGAATAAAAGTTGCGCACAGCATTTACCTTAGCTATGTATTTGCTACTCCTAATATCGCGTGCAGACCCACAAAGGCCCATAATCGAATCCGAAAGTCTAAAATCAGTCTTAATATGTTTAAAAACAAAAGGATTCCTCGCGATATTTTACTTTACCGTTGCGTTAAATATATTTTCTATTTATAAAGACGAAATACTCGTAAAAATAGTATGTATGACCTATATTTTATTTAAGCAAAACGTTAAGATAAAACAAGTATGATAATAACGTTTTACCAGAAAGTCGCGTTTCTTGGTAGCTTAATTGTCATCTTTAACGGAATGCGTGGGAGATGTTGACTTTACTATTCCCTAGTCGATCTCTCACTGTGTGAACATTTGATCGCGCTATTAACCACAATCCTACTAAAAGCAGCCATATGTATAAATGAATAACCCGTAATTATTCTAGACGTACGTCCCCATTTGAGATTCAATTACGTAAGTACATTTAGAATTAGTGCCTTATAGTGTGTGGGTAGCTAAAAGGTATGTATTTAACGTTTGTACAAAGCAAGTGTACAAAGACTACTAATTAAGAGACTATGTGCACTGCACATTTGCAACAAGAAGATGACTAACGTAAGTGGATTTATTTTTAATAAATAACCTAATACTGTCGACCAACCCGCACTTGGCCAGCGTGGTCGACTAAGGACTTATCGCCCTAGTTTAGGGTAGGCCCGTGCCCCAGCAGTGGGGACGTATATGGGCTGATGATGATGATGATGATGAACCTAATACTATAAAGTATATTTAGCTCGTTCGATGTAGCATAGGTAGTTTTCGTGACTCTCCCGCGGTTCGACAATCGTGGGTTCGAATCCCACTCTCGGCAAATATTTGTGTGATTAACATTTGTGTATGCCACAGTTGTTACTGATATTCGTACTTTCACGGTACGGAACCCTTAAAATATAAAAAAAACACTGGTGTCATAAGTTTACTCCTTGTTTCCTTGAAATCGCACACGAATTGTATGGCGGTAATCGCTTGGAGACTATAATAATAATCAGAATCGAAGATTTGCGGCGCTTGTGTATGAAGGGCCTGAGTCGTCAGGCAATTGATTGGCCTCCGTCACATTTATAGCCATATCACTTTCGATCAGGGTTAAGACTTTATCTATACTATAATAAAAACGTAGAGGTAAAAATTCTTGTACTTTTTTGAAAAACGCAAAAAAAACAAGTCAGGGATATGTTTTGAGAGTAGTAGAACACATCCCCATACTTAAAAAAAATTGTCTGTTTGTTTGTTTGTTTCGACTGACCTCCTAAACGGCTGAACCAATTTAAATGAAAGTTTACACGAAGGTATTTTAAATTCCGGAAAAATGCATAGGATACTTTAAATCACTGACAGTTAACTGGTTCCCGTGGGATATTCAAAAAACCTAAATAAATGACTGATCTCTGAAACTATTACACCGATTTAAATGAAATTTTGCATGGTGGTACCATACATCCCCGGTCAAGATCTTAAATACTTTTAGTCACAGAAATTCCTGTAGGATCGTTAAAAATCTAACTTTATTAGATCACGTACAAAAATGGTAAAAGTATATCGACCAAAATGAACCTTCTGACTAGGACTATACGGACTACTTTATTGAGCAAAACGTCATAGTAGGGGAGGTACATAGCTAGATTTGCATTTACTCGAACGTCATGGAATCGGAATAAAAAGATTACGCTAAATAAGAAAAAAGTTTATTACTCTTTCTTTATAAGTGGGGGGACAGCGATTAATATAGGAGGGCTACCTGGTAACAAGCTGTTGAAAGAAAAAAGTTATTTGACCGTGTCAGTCATTCAAAGTGCATGTTAAATAATCCCTAAAAAGTGTTATTGTAACGATTTGGGCCAGAAAGTTATAATTAATCTTTGTGTCTGTTGAAAAACACATAATCTTCAGCGCGTTTCATTTTTGTGCAGGAGGTTCAAATTGATATCAAAGTCCTGCTGTATAATAATCTGTCATTTTTTTTTGTCCTGTATCATCTCACTGCTGGGCAAAGTATCCTTCAAACTTATCTACTGCTCTGTCCAATGCTAGGACTTGCCAGTTCTTTGATACATGGACAAGATCGTCATACCACCTTTTCTTGAGTCTTTCTCTTCGGCGAGAATCGTCTTCAGGCACGCGATGTGTAACGATTCTGGTCCATCTACAATAGATCTTTATCCTGCAGACATTCCCCGCCCATTGCCACTCCGGTTTTGACTAAAAACAACAACAGTACGGGAGTGGATACTCCACTGTATAGCTCTTTGAAAATCCTTGAGTTTAAACTTCTGATTTTCGGTGAGGGACCATGATTCTGCCACATATGTTAGGATAGGCACCATGAAAATGTCGATGAGTTTGTGGTTCAGTGATATAAGAAGGTCACCCTTCATATACTCATTCATAGACCAGAAGCTTTTCCAGGCGTTGTCTGCTCTACGGAGTATTTATTTGTCCCGCCTGTTTTCGGAGGAGGCTGCCTAGGCCAAGTCTGTACTCTCATATATAGTGTTTTACCTGCCTGTTGACTGCTATGCTATCGTTGGTGCTGTTGGTTACGACCTTGGTTTTGGATCTTTTCATCGTCAGTCTAACCTCAAAGCTTTCTGTGCTCAGTTGTTCAAGCACCAACTCGAGTTCTGTCGAGGTATACTTATTTGCGATGAGGAAAATGTCATCTGCAAAGATCCCCTACACCAATTCCTTTTTGTTGCCTAAGAATATTATAGTGACCTGAAGACTTTTTGGAGCATTCTACTGAAAAGCTTTGGCGTTAGTGACTCCCTCCCTGTTTAACTCTTTTTTGTGTTAGTAAATGATTTGGAGATTTTTTATGTATGTTGGGTTCGACGTTTTGCTGAAGAAGAGATAGCTAATTGGGTTGATGTGGGTGATACAGTCAATGACTTTTGAAATATCCACGAAGACCAGGGACAAAAAGTTTATTACATTCGCTTAATTTCTCTTTTATCTGGTTTTCGGTATGGAGGTGGTCAGTTGTCCTATATTCGCTTGCTGACTTGCATTGCTGGTTTGTGTTTTTTCAATTGATAGGCTTTTCGGTATTATCTGTATGTTCATAAAGAGGGATATCGCTATTCTAAGCATATAAAGGGAATTCATAAACATTCACGTAAAAATGTTGGATATTATAAAATTCCATTTAAAAATCTTACAAGACAGAGTCTGTGTCTGATGAAGACTGCAAAACCCCCGTTGGGTTTTTTAGGTTGGCAAGTCATGTCAAATATTGTCAGATTTGACATGAGTGTTTAGTTCGTGGTTAGTTCAAGAGATGTCACACGTTTATTACTTTGCAATATTGCTTCAAATACTAAACGTAATTAATAAGTTCCATCTGATATCAAACATCAGTTTTGTGTACTAACTACATAGGTACAGTATGCTGTTTGCAACCATTAAAATCTGTTTCTGTCAAATTAAATAATTTTTTAACGTGGTTTTATAGATCAAAAATGTGAAAAATATTTTGTGAGTCCTAGCTACCACTCTCCTCATCTGGCTAGAGCATTGCTTGGACAAAAAAATATTGGGCGAGTGAATCCTCTTTTAGTTGGCCGATTTGTAATAAAAAATGTAGTATGTTGTTAATCACCTATTAATTTTAGGTTCTTTCCTGGATATTAATCTAATCAAAGTCTAAGTTTAATCATATTTTCTTTTCTTATAGTTTTTATAATTTATGTGGCTTTATTTATTTTACCTGTAATTACTTTAAAAAATGCTTCCTAAATTCAAAATGCTGGCGAAAGTTACTATTCCACGCAGACGAAGTTGCGGGCACAGCTATTAACAAATTTTCCTCATATTTAACTTCATTACTGAATGAATAGTCATGGAAATATAGGAAGATTAGTTTACCTTTAAAGTGTACCAAGAATTATAATGTTAATTAACATTTTTGTACAATAAAATACACATAATTGTAGAATCATCCTAACTAGTCGTACACATAATACTATTTGATCTCACTTTAACCGTCTCGTTGGTCTATTGGTAGCAAGTGCTGCGTTAGGACCGAGAGGTCCCCGGTTCGAGTCCGGGGTCGGGCAAAATTTGTGTGAGTTTTTCTGTAATGAAATTACTCAGCCCGGAGTTAGGAAGTTGGCGGTTGAACGCCCGTGCCTCGGAAAGCACGTTAAGCCGGTGGTCCTGCGCCCGATCTCTCATCGGTCATGTTGCCGTCCGTGTTGGATTGCCGTCTCACCGAATCATGCATGAAATCAATAGAGAGTGCACTTGTGTTTGCGCGCACACTTGTGCACTATAATATGTCCTGCGCACATCAATCAATCAATCTTGGTTGATCAATTGAGATCGGCATCTCAATTGAGATGCCGATCTCAATTGAGATCGGCCGCCATGGTCGAAATCGGTCGGACGCCTTATATTACTATTTGATCGCGTAATAATGATTTAGTTGACATAATATTTCATACCTTTTCTACTGATGAAAGTATCACACTTCGTCATATTATGTACTGGTGTAGAGAAACGCTGGACGATACATTTTCGTGAACGGATATGGGACAAATATAAGCCATAATAAGAATATGTAGAAAACTGAAACTGTCCGGGATATTTACCATGTTGTTTTGTTTTAATGAGCTCCCGATATTTCGGCACTGTTGCAAGCGCCATGATCACGGGTGAACTCACTAGAACAAAACAACATGGTAAATATCCCGGACAGTTTCAGTTTTATAATGTTACACACATCACCATGACAGTTTAAAATTATATATTAAAAACATGTAGATTATTTGTGTTGGAGGTAATGTCATCAGTATTAATCGATTCACCCAGCGGCATCCTATCGCAAAGTCGTAGGATGTTGCTGGCTGGCATTAAACACCAGTTCACCTTGGTATTAAGGTCTGTCTCTGCCGGAGTGGATTTAGCCTCATACTTGTTTTCGGCGAGGATTTAATAGTACGTGGAATTTTATTTTCCACAGTTGAATGCCAACTACTTGGCTCCAAGAAACAAGTAGTGTTGCTTTTATTGATTGCTATATCGGTGCCATTTCATGCCAAGGTCGAAATGCACATCGGACTATTTATAGACATCATTTACTTTACATATAAAATGTATATTTAGTAAAAGTACGTTACCCACTGAGGAACACTGATATGTATCTACTATAAACTGGTATAGCTAAACAGGACGTTCCGATTTGAAATAAAACTAATTTTACGGATTAAACTCGCGTATTATTTAGAGATCCGACGTTTCGAGCTCTTTACAGCGCTCATGGTCACGGTTAAGACTAAAGTTGACAGGTGTCTTCATAAGTGAGTTTAATTACTACCGTCATTTGGTGTGATATTTTGTGTGTTCCGATTCACGCAAACAGAACTCACAACATTGTTAGGTCTTGCAACATGTTGTTGTTTTTGACGGGCTTGGGATATTATGGTCTTCATGCCGTTCAGGACTTTTCGATTTCGTTTCGACGATTTTTGATAATAGAACTTTGTTTTAATTTTGACTGGCTCGGTGGAACAATGGTTAGCGTGTGATTCCCACTCGGGAGAAATATTTGTGTGAGGAATCCGTGTCTAGGTGTGATTATGTACAAGTATATCAGTCTCTGACTACCGTAGTACAAGTTCTGCTTAGTTTGGGGTCAGGTGGCCGTGTGTAGATATGTCCTAAAATATTTATTTTATATTATTTTGGAAACTGGCATGTAATACTTGAATTATAAGTGTAACAGTTGATAATATTTTAGCATTAAATTTGACAAAACCAAAGATTTCTTCCATAAACTGATCAGTTCAAAAGTTTTTGTTTTCGCAAACTTTAATAGAGTTCATTTATGTTTAACTGTTTTGACACTGAAAATTAGCAATTTAGATTGGTCCGGAATATCGCGGTGAGATCACATAAACAATGACCAGAGTTGTTCAAAAACAACTGATGTAGCAGACCGAATAATTATGACGTAAAAAGTTAAGTTTGGCCGCTGATTAAAATAAACACGTACTACATTAACCATTAATTCCGATTAAAGTGCCTTAAGAACTTTAAATAAAACAACAAAAATATACAGGGGAAATGCTGACAGGGGAATACCAAGAAATACCTTTCATTATCAAATAGGTCAAACCTTGGAAGATAATGTTAAATCAAAAGAACCGGTAGATGGAAGTGGAAAAAGCTAAAGTAGTGTGGCAGGATCGTAGAACATGGCAGGATGTGATCTCTGCCTACCCCTCTGGGAAAAGGCATGATTCAATGCTAAGGCAAAACCTTTTGATCATTTAACTGTATGTGTGTTTTGTTTAATTATGTAATTGTGTACGTGTGATCAATAAATATTTTCTTTATTTCTGTCTATGTATGTATGTAATGCGCAAGAGTTGGAGAAAATATTAAATGTTTTATCGAGGCAAGCAAACATGCATAGACACAAATTAAAGATTAATAGGATGATAAATAAGGCATCCGACCAATTTAGGCCATGGCGGCCGATCTCAATTGAGATCAGCCAAGTGTGCAGGACATATTATAGCGCACAAGTGCACTCTCTGTTCCCTTACTCTCATATCTCCTATCGGTCCTCACGTAGCGCTTGCTAACAAACCAACGAGACAGTCAACATGATGCATAATACTTTGTCACTTAAAATAAAAAAAAAAAAATAAATAAATAATATTATGTCCCAGATATTATCTGGGACATTTACACCATTGAGTCATTTACACCCAAAACTAAGCAGAGCTTGTACTATGGGCGTCAGAAACAGATATACATACATATATATTTATAAATACATACTTAAATACATAATCACACCCTGACACGGAACAAACACCGATGTTCATCACACAATTATTTGTCCCGAGTGGGAATCGAACCCACGACTCTTGGAACCGCAAGCCAGGGTCACTAACCACTGTTCCACCGAGCCAGTCCATGCTTCATGCCTTGGATTAAGGTTGAATATCAAAGTTTAAAATACACTTCATCATTTTAACTTTTAAACGCTGTGCTTTTAAACTGTCACTTACTTATGATTGATGACTGTTTTTTTTTCAAGACGAACTAATTTCGCAATTTCCTGTTTTGAAACGGCTCTTATTGTTATGATGTACAAAATGACAACCTAATTTTTAAGTTCATTGCACTTTAGCTAAAATGGTTACATTAGATTTTTTTTAACGGGTACAGTGATTTTAATCTATTCTTTACGTGTGTGAAAAGAATTTAGTGAAAAAAGGCTTTGACAGAGGCGATGATTTTATTGATTTGATTTCTTGGATTGCTGTAACTTAAGAAGAAATACTATATTTATCTATATTTATAATCTTATCATTGCTTTTCAATCTTATTTCAAAGGGTTAGAGTTCAAAGTATGTATGTTAACATTTTGGACACAGCATACATTTAAGGGTTAAACCGATTAGTTTCAAACAAATAATTTCAATATTTGTTTATTGGAATTATTTTTTTAATATTTGAATATTTTTTTTATTCATCGGTCATCGGAGTCGGTTTACGAAGCAAGGTCTAACCTTTTTCAAACAAATCCAGTGAAAGAGTAACCTTTTATATCCTCTCGTAAGTAACGAACTGAGAATACAAAACCACTATAACCTTTATGTAGTGACGAAAAGGTTAAGGATTAAAGGTTTTATTGCATCAGAGGAGGTTTGACGAATATCAAGTGATCATAACACGGATTCGCGGCCTTGCGCACCCCACACGTGTGGTATTGAATGCTAATGCGATTTCCATATAAATCAAATATTTTAAAACAAGATAATTGTGTTTGATCAGCTGTACGGAATCGTAGCGTAATTACGTACCTATGTAAAAATAAATGAGGATGTTTATTAGCCATTTCCACGCTAACTAGCTTGCGCCTTTGACTCTTTGCCTCGTTTATCGCGTATAACATTATTTACAAAAACAATATTAGCGTTTAGTAGGTACTATTTAGAAAACTTTCGAAGGTTCTAACGCTTAATTAATTTTAATCGAAATATAGTTTAATTATGCCTCAGGAACAATGACAGTTACTTTTGCAGTAACTAATACAATATTGAGTAGGGATTGTGAATACAATAATTGCCAATTGAATTGCCTTCTGATCGAAATGTCATGTCTACTCATATTGGTTATGTAACATATTTGTTTAGCTCTATGTTTTTTGTTATTTATGGTACACTGTACATGATATTATTATTATATTATGTTACCTTTTGGAAAGATCCAACCCGGAATAAGGAAAATTATAACGAATTGATACCTATATAGTTTTATGTTCGACAAAAGAAAATAAAACAATATTCTATATTATTAGCTGGTGAAGTGACCTTTCAAAAAAGATGAGTATTAAGATAATACTTTAGTATTGTGTAGTCTGATATTAAAAAGATTTTAATATTTTGTTAAAACAGAAAATATATTTAAAATTATAATTTTTATCATAAATTTTAATGGTTTTGTAAGATAAAGATTTATTATTTTAAATACATACATACATAGAATCGCACCTTTTTCCAAGAGGGGTAGGCAGAGATCACTTCGTGCCATGTGCTACGGTCCCGGCACACCACTTTCGCTTCTTCCACATCCATCAACCTCTTCATGCACGCTCGTCGATTACGGGTACTTTTGATTTGACCTAACATAATATTGTGATGTATACTTTACTGACTTCAAAACCAGTAGCTCCTAAACGAGCACAATTAGATGCATGCAGCATGACAGCCTTGCGTTTGTACCTGCAGCTGAGCCGACTAGCGAAACGAATGTCAGTAAGCCTAACAACATTTAAAAGTAAGATTTTGGACTTTCGCGTTCCATTAGACTAAATATTAGTCTTTATGGGTCTACACGCGATATTAGGAGTAGCATTTACATAGCTACTTACTGCCCGACGTTTTGACTGGGTTACACTAATCATGGTCGCGAACTGATCGGTCGGGCAGTAAGTAGCTATGTAATTGCTACTCCTAAATTCCTTATATCTCGTGTAGACCCATAAAGACTAATATTTAACATTTAAAAGTGTCGAAATACATCATCATCATGGTCATCAGTAATTTTGCTTATAATATAATAATTAGGGTGCAACAGTAATAACAGTATTTTTAAATGTATCATATAATAAATAAATAAATATTTCACAAAATCATATACATACATCGATCTGATCCCTTGGTAAGTAGTTTAAGCAATTGTGTTACGTATATCAGAAACGACAATGAAGATACGAATAAATTTAAATACAGAAATAAACACCCAGACACGGAATAAACAAATTTTTGTCACACAAATATTTGTCCGGGGTGGGAATCGAACCAACAACCCTTGGAACGGCCTATAATCACTGTTCCACCGAGCCAGTCATACCTTTATTAAAATTGTGACGAGGCTTTAAAATCTTAAGTTCGTTGATCTACTTCCATACTGCTAATGTTCCACTGTGGCAGTATGAGTCATTGAGGTACGGTTAGCACACAATTCGAGGGAAAAAGTCAAGGTAACGTAACTATTATGACTCATTGTTGGACTCAAATGGTCTAAGAGAATGATATTATTAATGTAAACAAAGATTTAGTAACGAGCCCACATTTACTAATTTTTGGTTATGATTGAGTTTTTAACCGACTTCAAAAAAAGGAGGAGGTTCTCAATTCGTCTGTATGTATAATTTTTTTTTTTTTTTTTTTTTTTTTATGTATGTTCACCGATATTTTCGTCAATTATAGACGGATTTCAAAAATTTTTTTTTGGTTGGATAGAGTTCACTTCCGAGGTGGTCCCATTTTCACCAGTCTTGGATCTGATGATGGGATCCTGGAGAAATCGAGGGCAACCTTCAAATTTTATAGGGACATGTACCGCGTTTTGCATATTATCTGAAGTCATATTGGCATTTGCTTCTGGCTATCATAATTTTATGATGCTGAGCTGATGATGGAAGGTCAACTCCTTAATAGTTATGAGTAAAAGAATAATTATTTTAATACTGTATACATATTAAGACTACTAGTTATAATATCAGTAGCATTACAGGTGAGCTAAACTATTAGGTTGACCAGTCTAGAATCTGATGATGGGATCCAGGAGAAATCGAGGGCAACCCTCAAATTTTATAGGCACATGTACCGCGTTTTACATATTTTCTGAAGTTATATTGGCATTTGCTTCTGGCAATCATAATGTTATGATGCTGAGCTGATGATGGAAGGTCAACTCCTTAATAGTTGGGAGTAAAGGGATTATTCTTTCAAATCTGTGTACATATTGATACTACTGGTTATAATATCAGTAGAATTATAGGTGAGCTTAACTAATAGGGTGTTAAAAAAATTAACACTAAAAAGGATGAAAAAAAATTGTAAACAAAAAAAAAAAACCGCCTTCAAAAACACGACTCACTATAAATTACAAAATAATATAATACGAACATTAATCTGGGTATGAATTTGATATGTTGTTGAAGGCGGTGCCGTTTATATTTCACGCAGTTTTCCTCAAAAATTTAATTGGCACCGCCTTCAACAACATATCAAATTCATACCCAGATTAATGTTCGTATTATATTATTTTGTAATTTTTAGTGAGTCGTGTTTTGAAGGCGGTTTTTTTGTTTACAATTTTCACATTACAACCACTTAATTATTCAAGGTGTTAATATGATGAATATCTAAAAAATAATGAATGCTTCACCTGTTTCAATATAATTATTATATTTATTTTATTGGATAGAAGGATTTTGGTATTTCGTTCATGATGACGCAAGTTCTTATACAAATCGTCTTTCGTAAAAATTTATAATTTAATATAACTTTTAAAATACTTTAAAGTTTTTGATAGATGTAAATTAAGATTTAACGAACCGAACGTGTAATTCTTAGCAAGGTACTCTTTCAGGTCTTGTAAAAATCGTGGTGGTACATTGAATAACATTAGTTCAAGAACTAACTTTTACCGACAGCCGTGTGCATCTCATAACTCAAACGGTAATTATGTATTCTTTATTCATAAGTTTTTAAACTTTGACGTACCGTTCGAAGTAAAATTTTAGAGTAAACAAAGCATTTATGTGCCGACTAACCTGTACCTGGCCAGAGTGTTTGACTAACGCGTATCGTCCTAGTTAAGGGTAGGAAAGGGTATATAAATATATAAATACAGTAAAATTTTACTGTGAAAAGCTCCAGAAAATATTTTTATTTTCCGAACTGACAACAATGATTGCTTGGGCTATGATGATAGCCTTGTCATCATCATCGTATTTATAGGACGGAAGGCTTAATGCGTCATTGCTCAAATTTGAGTCATGTCAGTTACTTCACTAAAATCACTGCATTACCAATCACTCAAACAAAACAATAACGCATCCTTAGTCACGGGACATGTTACACTCTTGGGTAGGGGTGAGAGCCATCCACTCCCCCGCAAGTCCGGTGAGGCTACTCCAAGCCATCATCATATGTCAGTTGGGAAAAAACCCTTTTGGATCCGATTAAGTGTTAAAACGAAATAGTAAAAAAAAGGAACTGTTTTGCCGACCATTCCGTATTCGTGCCAAATTTCTGCAACCGGTTTGGTTGACCAAATAATGCCGGAGGCTGGCGACAGCAATTAGAACCGATTTTTGTTAGCTCAGTGGCCACCGTTAAGAGCTTTTGCAGCTGCAATTGTGCATTCGCTTAATTCAATGTTATGTAGCTGGATAGATTACATGCCATATACGCCCGTAAGTGAGTGAGGGCCTGAATACTACTATACTTATTATTATTGAAACATTTTTTTCGGAGTGACTTGTAATAATTAAGATGTTGATTGAAAGCCATATATTTTTTTCAAATAATTATGATGCGACTTCTAGTTTCTTTGTTAATTTATTATCATTTATTATCGATAAAATCATAAGTACTTTTTAATTGCCTTTAAACAATAAACAAACAAAAAAGACAGTTTTTCCTTTTCTACTACAATATTTGAACACGTCAATTTGTATCACCATTTAAGAGGTAACAAGACATATTTCAGTCACAAAAACAAACAAACTTCGGTTGACTAGAGTAGCTACGTTACTTATGTAAGTATTCTACATACGTATAAGCTTTTTAACCTACTTAAAAAGACGTTGATCAAATTATCTGGCTTTATTTATTTTTGTGTTTAGTTACTCAATACGGCGTCACTTTTATGACACAATATGTATGGTCTGATGGATATTTAAGTATACATATACAACTGTTGTTGCGGATAGCTGTAACACAAGTGATTGAAAGATGTTGAATAATAACCCTTTATTCTAAGATTTGAGATGACTTTAGCAGTAGATTAAATGTTATAAAAAACCTTTAATCTCTAAGTGCCTCTTGGCACTTTGAGATTAGAGATTTGAGATTTAGACTCTTGTCAAGAGGAGGCCTACCTCTAACAGTTTCCACTGAGGCCTATCCTGAGCTACTCGTCTATGAATGATGTTATTTAACGTAAACGTGTGCGAAAACTAAAAAAAATATGAGCTGAACGAATTTAGTTGATAACAAAGGTAAAAGGTCAGCAATAAAAATCCAAATTAGCATTTCTAAAACAAACAGCACTTGTGTAAATTCTGATTGTTGTTTACAAAGCCAACAAAAAAAAAATGTTGACTGTGTAAAAAATGCACTCTGTGCTTTTATTAATGAGTAGGTATATTGTGATTAGCCAATGTGGGTAAATAAATAAAATATTTGTCGAATTGTTTGTGGCATCTCGGGTTACTATAATGTCACCGACTAACGAAAATAAAAATATTATCTTATATTTCAAGCCCTTTTTGAAAATGGTCGCCACTGTTGTTTTGTTTTGCAATTAATCTATGATATTTTAATTAAATATAGCTGCTAACGCAAAACTATTAATTAACGATACAGTAACAATAGAGTAACTTTAAACTAATTAACTTGTTAAGGCGAGGAAAATAATTTGCCTATTAATTACTTTAGTGATCAAGACCATTCATTCGACTATGATTGAAAGATGTGTTTTGAATTGGGATTTAAATTTTGATAATATGATTAAAATTTTATTTCGTGTACTAAATTCAAGTAATAACCATCTATTTTTATTGTTTTTCTTATCAACAAGAGTTCAATAAAACCAATAAGTATTTTGAATTTGAATTTGAATTTGAAAACGTAATTTGTACAAAATAAACCATTATTCTGTTCCATTACATTTCAAAAAATGTATCTATATTTATAAAAAAAAATACTGGTTTGACCCTAATCGTATCAAAAAGTAATCAAACAGCAATAATAAATTCTATCCGAAAAACAAAAGGCGATCCCAAAACGTTCCCACAAAAAAATCGAAGGTACTTACGAAACGAGACGTAAATAATGCAATGTTTTGTTTACACGGTGAGGCAACACAAATATTCACACATCACTTTCGAACGGAGCGCGAAATGTACTCGTGTTTGATACCGAACTCGTATAGCGGCGCGGGCGCATGCAGTCACGTCGGTCACAACACTGCTTTTGCGAAAGATTGCGCTCGAGCCAGCCATGTGCTAACTGCGACAGGGTTGGGCGTTACGAAATTTGAGTACCTGTGCTGCAGCCGTACAGTTGTAATAGGCCTTTTGACAGCTACTGTCATTTGTATACTGGTGGATTTATTTGTTTATTTAAATTTGACACACCTACAATACATGCTTTAAGCATTTGTTGTAAAACCATAAATCACTCAGTATATTTAGGTTTTGATACATGCATCAGTTAAATTAACCTAATAAACAATTTGGATGGATGGATGCTAGAAACTTCCTTGAAACTGTAATTAAAACATATTTTTTAAAGTAAAGTATCGGACACTCGAATCTGTTTAAATTCCCTCATTTCTGTATCACATGGGGGTCCCATTCATAAAGGAAAACATAGTATCCTGCCAGCCATCAATTCACGAACATGTTATTCAAAATAATCAAAAAAATATGCATTTCAAATATTTCAGTGTACCACTTTTCAAAGAAATATAGCGAAGGATAAATCCATTAAGTAAAAAGAAAATGCGCTCTGACAGCTGCTATTATTGCAGTAATAGCAGCGATCATTGGTAACTGTTAGCGGGCTTGTTCTTTCGACGAGTTATCGGCAAATTATACAGAACTGTCGAATATATTCTAATGACAATTTTACTTAGGTACATGCTTGGGTCAAAATAACCACAATTTTACCGAGGCCATTTTCTTAGGCAATCGTACTTAACCACGATTTGTAAGTATTAGTTAAATGACAACATTTTCGAACCAACTTGCAATAGGTGACAACCTTAATATACCCAGCGATGGTTGAACTGCGGTAACTTAAAACTGTCATAGCGGAACCCAGTAACATGTGAGGTCTTCGTAGCCTGGTCGTTTTTACAACCTCCACGAAATAAGTTTGGCCCATTAAATTGGGTGATTGTCTGCATGTATGGTGGAAAGGTTTCTGGCTTTTTTGCGTACACCTGACGGGTTCAGTGACTTTCCAAGGGGAGGGAGGAGTGTCGAACAAGTTTGAAGAGATATGGCACATATTATCACTTGGCATCATTGACGGATGGATGCAACAACGCAACATGTACGCGGAGTAACAATTTTGGAAAGAAGATGTAAATATTGTCAATCAAAATCCAATTGTATGTCCTATTTCGGCAGAAGTCGTTTTTTTCTTCTTTGACCACGATGATGGCTTGGAGTAGCCTTGATGTGATCACTGGACTTGCGGGGGAGTGGATGTACATACTTTCAAGCGCTTGACTACTAGCGCAATTAAAGGTAGGTTAATTTAGGTAAAATATTAAAATTGCAATGGCAATAAAATTGGCATTGTTATATGTTTAATAATCTTCTAATATTATACGATACACGACACGACCACATGGCACGACTAGTGGGTAAAATTTTGCCACTTCTCTCTCTCCGCGGCCACTCGCATCCAGCTCCTACCATAGTGGAGTCATTGAAGCATTTTAGGTCCGAATTTTTTTACTGTGAACCGATTGGCATGAAATTTTGGATTTAGGTCCATATTACCCTTAATATCAAAAGTGAAAATGATTTGGACCCCGCAACCACACTGGGGGTGGTTGCTGACCCTTCTCGGCGGTGGATGGTTTTTTTTTTAAATAACTTCAGATATCGATAGAAGGTCTAATTTTAAGCAAAAATCATTTACAAAGTTTTTCGAAAAATCCAATAATTTTCAAGTAATTGGCCATTGAAAATTCGCAATTTTTGCATGTTTTTCATCGGTTTTTAGCATATATCTCCAAAAATATACGATCTATCGAAAATTTTCCTACAACAAAATTGAAGCAGGTAAAAAAATGAACAATTTGGATATTTATAAAGTGTTCTAAGTGCAATATTAAGCTAGATATTAAAGATCAAAGTCGTTTTTCACTTTGTCTGAACTTTTATCGATGTGGTCAATGCCATCTAGCGGCGAGGAAATGCATTTTATGCATTCTAATAAAAAGGTTTTTGTAGCCCATAAAATAAGCTTTAAAACGAGTACTATTTAAAGTCTTTTGCACCTAAAATAAGTGAGCTGTATTGCAAATAAGCGGAGCATCTAAAGTTTTTTCTCCGAAATCAATGGGTTTCATACGTGCCATTTCCACCCAAATTGAGATTAATCGTATGCCGTCTAGAAATATCATTATAATAAAGAGTTTGATGGATTGTATCAGTTTGGATGCTTCAGGACACATATTGTTCAAAAAAGTCTCGATAAAGAAAATAATAAAGATTTCATTTTTTGAAAATCCCTCCTTTCTTTCATAATATCTCACAAATTAAGACAGATACGTATAAAAGTAAAGACATAAAAAAATAGGTATTTTTCTAACAATTTGGTTATTTGTTTTTTTCTATCGAACAAAAATTGACGGAGATACGATTGTGTAAAGAGCGAGTGGCAGCGCAATCCCAGCCTAAGAGAGGCTGTGATTGCGCTGCCCTTTAACCCTTTAACCCTTCCCCGTTTGTGTAAAGTGTTTTTTACTACTATTGCATTACAGGATATTGTAGCTCTCTTAATTACCTTTACAATGGTAGTTTACAAATTGTGATAGCAAAAAAAATTAAGGAGTTATAGTCGAAAAACGTATCATATATTTTTCTACTCAGTTTTCTTTTTCTACTGAACATTTTCGGGGTGTGAATCTTTTGGTGCAACGTGAAAGTACGCAGTATATATAGTATAATAGAGACCCAAAACTACTGTTATGTGTATAAATATACATAACTAGCTGTGCTCGCGACTTTATTCGCGTGAAATATAGGATTTTACATCCAAAAGTTTTTTCCCGATAACTCCCGTTCTCGTATGAATTTTGCAATATCGCGTTGCAAGTAAGCTTTACGTTCATTAGAGTACCTGCATGCAAAATTTCAATCATCTATCTTAGGCGGTTTAAATTTTTTCATACAAAGATTTTTCAAGGTTTCAAGGAGTCGTTTTTAAGGTTTTAAGGGATAGTTACATGGGTTAACAGGGGTTGAAGTGTCATAATTATTATAGAGAATTTAAAATATTACTTACTCCATACTTACATCTTTTTATGTCATACCAAAGTATTTCGTTGTGATTTTCAATTTAAGGGTTGTTTGCAAGGGTTGTAAGATATTCAAATGGTTGAAAATTATTTTAATATGAGGTAATTGTGTTAGAAAACACTTTACAATTTTACCACTTATTATTAGACATGTTTTCTAGCGATAAAATGGCTCAATGTAATTTTTTCCATTAAGGGTTAGTTTTCACCCTTAAAAAATAATTGACGGGGTTCAGATTATTTTCACTTTTGAAGTTAAGGGTAATATGAGACTAAATAAAAAAATTCAAGCAAATCGGTACACAGTAAAAAATTCGGAGATTTGACCGTATTTTACGCTTCAATGACTGCACTACCAGCCGTCCTGCGCAGATCGTCACACCACCTGGCCTGCGGGCGTCCTACACTACGTTTGCCGAGACGCGGTATCCACTCCAGAACTCTTCTACCCCAGCGGTTGTTGGTTACGACTGATGTGGCCAGCATAATGCCACTTCAACTTGCTAATGCGATGAGCGGTGTCGAAACAAATAGAATAATGTGAGATTACTTTCATTCTTATCAAATACACGACATGACCAATGTTTAAACCATTCGTGTTCGTTACTGTGGAAGGTTTTACTGAAGTGAATCAGTTTATCATTCGCACCTATGTCATTAGTTTTATATATTTATTTTATTTAGGTATGAAGTACACTAATCGTCTATACTGGGATTTTCCGTTCAAAAGTGACGTTTATTGGGTGCGATTCGCGGAATATGGCCTTACTTAATTTGCAGAACTAGTGGTTACTGTAATCGTGATTGCACAGATTATAAAAATAAAATTGTTTTCTTCCATTTTATTCTCTTAGTTAGATGTTACAAATTAATGTTTAACATTTTTGATTCCAATGACGCCAACTGATGAAACCGTTCAGTGTTTTTACTGATAGCATAATATCTTATTTCATTAAGTAGTTAACTTGATTGTTTTGTTTTTTAAGGTATAAATAGGTATCGCTCTGGTATGAAATAGTGATGATTAGATAATAAAGTACCTACATGGCTTAAAACAAAATATCATAATGGAAATAAAAGAAAAAAAATGAAAGAAAATATTTATTGATCCTGGTAAAATTATCAATAGTTTCTGCCCCAACATGTGCTGTAGGCAAGGTTGCTACAGCGCTGTTTTTCTGGCAGAACCTATTGATCATAATGACCTGTTAAAATTTGTCTTTATGGGTCTACACGCGATATTAGGAGTAGAAAATTACATAGCTACTTACTGCCCGACGTTTCGACTGGGTTGGTGTAACCCAGTCGAAAGTCGTGGTCGCTCGCGACATAAAGACTAATTTTAGTGTAATGGAACGCGAAAGTCTAAAATCTTACATTGTGACATGTTTAAAAGAAAAGCTTTACAACCGAATTTGAAGAAAAGTGCCCTCAATACAGGGCCACTCTCTATCTAACACCTAACCGTCCCGGAAATACAGCAAAAAAGCTCGAAAAAGTCTAGATATGAACGGCAGTAATCTACCAAAGTCAGCGCAACCTCAGAGAGAGGGTTTTTTATCTACTTGTTTTATTGCTAACGTTACAATAAACAGTCGGCGTATGTCAAAGTCGTTTTGGGCACCCAATTTTGTGGTGTGTTGTCCCTGATAAATGACTACGGCAATAATAAACGGGTTATTGTTTTAAATGTTGTTGTATTACGAAAAAGGATTTAAACGGTCGAATTGAGAAACATCTTCCTATTTGAAGTCGGTTAAGAAAAAAATGAATGTTGAGTGTAACCTTGGAAGATTGAATATGGTAATTAATAGATCGATTTAGTTGGCGAGTCGAGTTATTTTTACTGCTATTTAAAGCTCTAATGAAAATTTTAAATAAAAGAAAAAAAATTAAAGTAGTATATACTTCATTATCCCGCCTGGACGGAGACATGAACTATAATTATAACAAATATACGCTAACTAGCGCTAGCTTCGATGACCTTGTGGTTAAGGTCGTTGCGTGCCATGTAAGAGGTCGCCAGTTCAAACTCCACCCCGTAAGACTTTGTTTTCAAATCTGAAATTCATATGTTCGAACTACGATTATCCCACGCTTCAACGGTAAAGGAAAACATCGTGAGGAGACCTGCACTATACATTGTGTACGGATTGTTACGGATATCAAAAACAACAATGTACCTACTTAAATAAATAAATAACACACCCTGACACAGAACAAACACCGATGTTTATCACTTAAATATATATCCCGAGTGGGAATCGAACCCACGACTTAGGGTAAGATACAGACATTATTTTTATTTATGACAAAAAGCTAGGGGTTCCTGAAGTATACTTCCATTTCTCTGCAGACATTAAACCGATAAAAGTGCAGCAGCCACAGATACATAATTTCTTGTAATATGTGTGTATAAAAAAATATAATTAGTCCGTTATTTAGATTATTTAAAAATATTGTACTCGTATTTTTTATTTTGTTTCACAAACAAGAAATTATGAAGATATAGTGCTTAGAAGTTTCGTATGACGTCACATTATGGTACAATTTTTACCTAGCCGTGACGTCACAAGCCCCCACTCCAGAAGTTTGATAAGCTATAATTTTGTCATTTTTCAATCAATTGAAAAACAAAAATATATGTGTTCCATATTTTTGTATAAACTAACTTACGGAATTAATAAAATAATAAGATTTTGACCCAGTCATCACACCTATTGCACATGCACTTTATCCAAAAAAGAATTAAGTCATGAAATGCACTTCCAACTCATGTGTTTTCCTTCTTTCAATTCCGATTTTTAAATCGGTGAAATAGCATCATGCAATGCAGGCCCTCAGGATGAGGGCGAAAAGTTTAATAGGGTCTATTGTGCCTGTCTACCATCAGGTGTAATCCTGAAGGTCCATTATAAAACAATCATTATGAAAGGAGTAGTAAATAAATAGCTTCTAAATGCAGTCAAAGCTGAGGCACGTACCTTGTTGGTTACTGATGTAAAATATTCATTTTATAGTTTAATATTGTGTGAATTACTATTATTTTATTTTTTCTTGTATTATGTAATTGTGTATGTGACCAATAAATATTTATTCTATTCTATTCTCTCGCTCGCGAACTAGCTGTGTATTTGCCACTCCTTTCATTATACCCTTAAGTTAGTTTTGAAATGAAATGACTTTATCTGCTAGAAATATGGTTACATACAGTTGTTACATTATACGTATACAGTGTTCAGCATATTTTACCAACTTTGGCGTGTAAAAAATTTACAAAATGAGAATAAATTCTCATCCATTATTAAAACAAAATTGATTTATTAATTTTGAAACTAATAAATTTATACTTATATCTGGAGATCCAATCTATTAATTTTATTACACTTAAAATATTATATTTGAATGTAACATAACGCGTAAGTCTAAATCGTATAGGTAAAAAATATCACAAATATAAAATACGTTTATTGGCATGCATTACGTACCTTTGTATACGTCTCCAGAGTCGTGACGAAAATTTATATTTATAGAGTACTACGACACGACCCGTAAATTCCCATTACGTAAATGGTGTCACACTACTAGTCACGAAGTCGTAATGTGTTTATTTGGGATATGGCTAATGAAGCACGAATATAAGCCGTGTTCGTCAGTGTTCGTAGATTTGGGCAAAAAGATAAGAACATTTTAGTCATTAATTTTAGTCATAGTCCTGTACAAAAGTATTGGATTATAAGCACTACATAATACGTACACTGCCTCGTTGGTCCAGTAACCGAAAGTGAGAGGTCCCCGGTTCGAGTCCGGGGTCGGGCAAAATTTGTGTGAGTTTTTCTGTAATGAAAATATTCAGACTGGAGTTAGGAAGTTGGCGGTTGATTGCCCGTGCCTCGGAAAGCACGTTAAGCCGGTGGTCTGCGCCCGATCTCTCATCGGTCATGTCAGATTGCCGAGAGTGCACTTGTGTTTGCGCGCACACTTGTGCACTAGAATATGTCCTGCGCACTTGGCTGATCTCAATTGAGATCGGCCGGCATGGCTTAAATCAGTCGGACGCCTAATAACGTAGGTTAGCCGTCTGGCCCTATTGCTTAAATCCTTAAAACTATGCAAGGGATTTTCTTGTGGTTTTCTATAGATAAGGGGATTCAAGAGGAAGGTTTTAATGACTAATATAGCCGAAGCAAACCGAGGGCGTTACTACTGATTCAATAAATATAGTTACTAATACTCTAGATTGTAAGTAAATTATGTAAATTACTCAAAAATTTTAAAGAAGAACTTAAAAACTTGACCAAATCAGAGGGCGTATCATGAGTTGGCTATCTAAAACTTACGTACGTTAAAAACCTATCGAGTCGTTTTTTTCATACGGCCGATTTTAATTCTTCGCGTAACCAACAGCGGCGCTGCACAAGTTTTTCATAGACATATTTACGTAGGCGATATCGAGTGCGTAAGTTTTAAACTCATGGTAGCCCTACAGGTTACAATTTACCTATTACGATCTATAGCGCAGTACTACAACTGTGTGATTCGTATTGTCTATTATTTGCGCGAACACTACACATTTTTAACTATTTTTACGGATGAAACTCGTGTGTATTGTTATATTTAACACATTATTGAGAGACCTGACGTAATGCTCAAGTAACATGTGACGGAAGCGTAGGAAAGCTTATAATTTAAGCGTAACTTATAAGTTAAGTGTAAGTTACGCTTATAATGTCTTACTTAACCTTATGTTGTTATATTATTTAGGTAAGCGACCGATAATATACCGAGCGAAATGAATGGGCACGCAGAGATAAATATAATTTTAACCGAAACGTAAGATGACAATTTGATACGATTTTAGACTCGTTGGTCTATTGCTGCAAGCAGTACAAAGTAGCAAGTGCTGCGTAAGGACCGAGAGGACCCCGGTTCGAGACCGGGGTCGAGGAAAATTTGTGTGAGGTTTTATGTTAAGAAATTACTCAGCCCGGAGTCAGGAAATGTTGTGTCGTTTAGCAGTTCTCTGAAGAAACGAATTACGGAGACCAGTTCCAGACTCCATCCCGGTGGGCATTGCACATTAGCCTGCTCCTGGGCTGCCGGTTCTCCATCTTAACACCCCAGACCATCTTGGGTAAACCCCTGCCCAAGGTGACGGTGCATCAAGCATTCTCCGCGTTAAAAAAAAACTAAGTTATAAAACAAATACTCGTGTTTTCATTATTATACAGTCAGTGTCCACCCAGTTAGGTAATGATTACCTACATACTACAAAATATAATAGCTATATACATAAAAAAGGTACAAAAATATAACAACTTCCCATCAAATAACCCAGTCGATCATAAACCCTAAGCCTAACATCCTCTCGTAAAGCGGACTTTGTCGCAATCCAAGCGTATACATAGCCGTTCTATTATTTGTCGAAGAAGTAGTGACGTAGGTATACGGGCGTCATACGTCATAATTTCGTATCGGTAATGCGATGGATAGAGGAGCTTTGGGGAAACGAGAGGATTTACTTGACAGTTCAGTTTATTTATAGCGTCGAACACTATTATATTAAACGGATGATTAGGTGATGGTATGATTAACTAAGTAGAGATGGATTGCCGACTACGAGTGGACTAGAAAAAAATAGTCGACAAATAAATATCTCAATGTATATGACATAGTGATCTATCAACACACAGCCCGAACTACTGGATGGATTGAGCTGAAATTTAGTAATGAAATCAATTACGTCATGTGGTCAAAAAAAACGTTTGACTCGTATGTGGACCTCACCTCACCATCAGGTGGAGTGAGGTCATCATAAGTATTTAAAAAAAAAAACTAGTACCACTATTTTATATGCACAACTGCGGGGACTTACACAAACAAATCGGATAGGATTACTTTTTACGTGTCCGCAATGCTAAGTTACCAGGAAAAATCTTATATAACACGTTTTCCTCTCCCTTAATTCGATCGTGGGTTAGCCAGGTACGCCTAGGCACTTAACCTAACTAACCATTTCTTTTCTAACGTGACTACTATTTAGCTGCCAAAACATAGCAACAAGAACTACCTATGTTTTGGTCACAGGTGTCCGACCTATTCTATTGGCTGATCTCCAATGGAGATTAGCTTACTGTGCAGCACATATTATAGTGCACAAGGGTACGCGCAAACAAGTGCACTCTCTGTTCTCTTACTCTCATAGTTCGGTGAGATGGCAATCCGACATGACCGGCGCAGGACCACCGGCTTAACGTGCTTACCGAGGCACGGGTGAGCATCCGCCAACTTCCTGACCTGGGGCTGAGTAATTCTTAACATAAAAACTCACACAAGTTTTGCTAAACCCCGGATACGAGCCGGGGACCTCTCGGTCCTAACGCAGCACTTGCTACCAACAGAGCAATGAGGCAGTCAAAGCTTTATAAGTGCCAACTATGTTTTGGTCAGACATGCGTAGTCTTATGATTGAAAGACTTTAAAGAAGTTATTATCATGGCCTACGAGATATTTTTATATCAGACCTAAAAATATAATAATTTGTAATACGATTATTTTATATGAACATGTTATTTATTACTAACTTTACGCTCTCGACTTCGTCCATGTGAAGTCGTTTATCGAATAAAACATTACTCCCTAAAAGCGCTCTGAGCTGCCTGTGTAACAAATTCCATTTAAATCAGCTCAGAAATATTATTGTGGAAACGAAATAGACAGAGGTTTGAGTATTTTTGCATTTAAACAATTTGTACGTATGAAAGAATGTCCAGGCTCCCCTCATTAATGATTTTTTTTTCCAATTTTAAACTTTATATTAGAGCTTTATGTAACACTAAAAAAAAACACCGTGCAGTGGTCATTATCCCACAGTTAAATGGTTCTATCTTAGTAGTACATTAGATTTATGAAGTTTATTTTTATTCAAATCAGTAAATAGCACCAAAGTAATATGATTCAGTAGCAAAGCACAAACATTACAATTTGTAAGGATTTTTTCAGTCACCATATTCATAAGAACTCCATCTTCTGTACACGGTATTCCCTATTCCCTCCGAGGTACATCCGTGTCACCGAACTGCACTTCATGTTTTCGTTTTGTAATATGCGTCAGCTCAAACAGTTCACGCGCGTAATTTGGGATTCCCCACACCTAACTGGATCGAATGTGGGATTTTGAGGAGATGTGTCGTCTATTATTATTTAAGGACACATTGTTATAAATTGTAATTAATGGATATTTCTACTATTCAATTATGTGCGTTAAGTATACAATGCGATAAAACATCGCTACTTCCTTATTCTTACTTCCTTACTAATATAGTAAATGCGAAATTTACTCTGCTTGTCTGTCTCGGTCACGTTTTACGTTAAAAGTACTGAATCAATTTAAATGGAATCTGGTATATGGTTAGTTAGTCTAAAGGTGAAAAAGGACAAAGGCTACTTTTGAATTCAATGAAATAAATAAAATTATCTATATAAATAAAATTATCTACATAAATATAATTATAAAATATAATTATTTTATTTTACTTTTAAATTGACTGTGCTATAAAGGAATGTATTACGCTATTAACTACACCACACAGACGGAATCGCGGGCGGAAAGTATTATATAAAACTAGAATAACTTTCATCTTTTGTAAAGTCAGGGGATACCAGTCACAACTATCTGTCCGGTGGTTGGTGAACGGTATACGGGTAAGCGACCCCGGCTCCTCGAGCTACTATCGACTCAGTCCAAATCATCCGAGGCGATAGTATCCTTGCTCCCCTTTTCCTTCCCCGTCATATATCCTTGCTACTCGTGGGAACGCAATGACCTTGTTAAAACAATGCACAAGGTAGAATGGCGGCGACGTGGTTCACAACCCGTCACGTCACGTTTCCCACAGAGGTGAAAAGTGGATCGCTGGAAGTGATCTCTGCCTACCCCTTTGGGAAAAAGGCGTGATTTTATGTATGTATGTAGTAACTTATGAGGAAGTCATTTTTGATTATTTTGCTGAATATGTAAAAGTACCAAATTTTAATGTCTCTTTTATTTGGATTGCGTTCGTTTGTAACCAAGTTAAATTATAAAAGAATTAAGAATATACACTTCATCAGTTTATCGCTATCCCATTTAAATTATGAAGTATTCATCATCATCATCATCATCATCAGCCCATACTTGTCCACTGCTGGACATAGGCCTCTCCAAATGCACGCCACTTCTCTCTATCCTCGGCCACTCGCATCCAGCTCCTACCAGCCGTCCTGCGCAGATCGTCACACCACCTGGCCTGCGGGCGTCCTACACTACGTTTGCCGAGACGCGGTATCCACTCCAGAACTCGTCTACCCCAGCGGTTGTCGGTTCTACGGCTGATGTGGCCAGCCCACTGCCACTTCAACTTGCTAATGCGATGAGCTATGTCGATGACTTTGGTTCTCTGACGGATCGCCTCATTTCTGATTCGATCCCGCAGAGAAACACCGAGCATAGCTCTTTCCATAGCCCGCTGAGCGACTTTTAACTTGTGGACCAGCCGTGCCGTCAGTGTCCACGTTTCGGCTCCATACGTCATGACGGGTAGGACGCACTGATTAAAGACTTTCGTCTTAAGGCTTTGTGGGATTGACGATGAGAAGACTCGGCGAAGTTTCCCAAATGCTGCCCAACCCAGCTGAATTCTTCTATTCACCTCGTCCTCAAAGTTGTTTCGACCCAACTGCATAGTCTGCCCGAGGTACACATATTTTTGAACAACTTCGAGGACGGTGCCGTGAATTGCAATCGGTTCCGGTAGTATACGTTTTACGCGTTACGTAGAAGTATTGTTCTAATTTTTTTACCTGCACGTGTTTTCACAAAAAAGAGTTTGTCAGATAGACACTCGGAAAAAAGTGAGTGATAATATAAAGGGCCTTCAAATGGTTCCTTTGAAGGCTCGGAATTGTAAGAAAATAAGGAAAAGTCGTTATAATTGAACTTCATAATATTCCCTTGCTTACTGGGCTTATCGCACCTTTAATGGGAACTCTCGTGACCCTTCAGTATAAACAGAACCCTTAAATACACGAAACCCTCACAAATGAGGGTTTTCCGTGTTTAAGGTTGACCGAAATTAAGTTACAATCGTTTCAGAACGGGTTAAAAAGCATAAATTCTTACCGTACAGTCTACCACAGTGAGGTGTTTATAAGTTATAACTGACAGTTAGATTTTAACGCTTCTGCCCGAGACATAAGGACGGTCCAACGTCTTACTTATGACGATCGGTTGACTGTTCACCAAATGTGCTTGCCTTGCACCCTAATTTGACCGCAACGGACACACGTCAAAATGACGGTTATGTCAAACCTTCCTATTCAAATATGACCCTCATTTAACCCGTCCCCCCTTCAAATTAATCGGGTTTGATAAATTTATCCCTCACACCTGAAAGAAATACGCCTGAGAGTTAATAGCGAATGGTGGATCTCACTTGAGTGATTGTCACATTGTGTTTTTATTGTTTTTCACGATTACAATTCATCATTTTTATCATCATCATCACCAATAGTTTTACTACGCTTTTAATTGTACGCAGTTGGTTACACTTCATATTTACGGCGTCAAACATATTGGTGATGGAATGACATATTAAGAAAACATACTATTACGCTTATACTTTACATGAGATACATAAAACACAATTTAGTTACCATATACAATAGAAAACAAGTGAAATCAATGAAAGTGAAACAGAAATGTTGTTTTTAGTACCTCTACGAGTACTTAGTACTTTTACTTTTAGCGGAGGAACATTCGCTAGAAGTCCGGTACCTATTGTATTTTCTATATTTTTCGTTTCCTCTTCTTACGTACAATAGAAATAAAACAGCCTCGTAAGGTTAGGAATTACAATGATTAGAATTAGGTACCTAGTGTTTCTGCTGGCATTTTTGTTGCGGCGTCATCCTCTGTTTCTTTCTGTTTTTGAACACTACTGTGTTTTAGACAATTCTGAAAGTATTGAATATAATATTATATATTACACAATATCACATACATTGATAAAACCGTCGATGGCCGAGTGGTCAAAAGGTCGTTGCTTGCCATGCGAGAGGTCTCAAGTTCAAACTCCGCCAGGTACCAATGTGTTTTACAAATTTGAAATTCATATGTACCATCATTCGACGCTTTAACGGTGAAGGAAAACATCGTGAGGAAACCAGCACACCTGAGAGATTTTTCAACGGTGTGTGAAGCCATGTCAGAGGCCTACGGGCGGTTTAAACTGTAACACCAGGTTGTTCATCAACCATACGATAAGAAGAAGACAAACATTGATCTGATCCCGTGGTAAGTGACTTAAGCAGTTATGTTACGGATATCAGAATCAACAGTGGATACACAAATTTACTTAAATGTGTACGTAACATATGTTCCACCGAGCCAGCCTGTAGGTAATAGTGCGTATAAACCCTCGTTCTTGAAACAATATCTTAATTTGCTTGTAAAAATTGACAATAATATTATAGGTAAAGTACTTAAGTATTTAAATATGTGGAACGTAGAACAGCTGTCATTATTTATATTACTTGAATGATTTGCTTGCCCTACAAAATTAAAAAATTTAATAACTTCTTGTACCAACAACATCAAGTGCGAGACGTTTTGTCGACTGGTTGCTGTTACCACCATACAGTTGCGTAAAACCCGTCAAGTGACTCTGACCTCTCAAGGTCAGGTCGCGTTCCGGGATCAGCACTGTACGAACCGGAGCCAGGGGGGACCATTGTTGCGGCAAGCGCCGGACCAGTGGAGTCTTAGCGGCGGTATTGTGCGGGCGGAGCGGTTCAGCCCTCCGGCCAGGGAGACCCGTAGAAACGGTGGTACGAGGACTCTTCCGCACAGCTCGATACCAATGCGAGACTCCACGCCTTGTCTCGTTGTTGCCGCAGCAGTGGTCTCCTCTTTAAGCGGGCTTTCAGGGTGAGTGCGACAGGCTCAATATGGTCTATTGTACCTGTCGACCTCACGTTTGGATCTCAATACCGCTTACCATCAGGCAGTCTTGTTAGCTTAATATTATAAAGCTGAAAAGTTTATTTTTTTGTTTGTTTAAACGCGCTTATCTCAGGGACTACTGCTTCGAATTGAAAAATTTTTACGTTTGTGTTGAATAAACAATTTATCGAGGAAGGCTTTAGACTATATGACATCACGCTGCGACCAATAGGAGCAAAGATACAATGGAAAATGTGTGAAAAAACGGGGGGAAACGCGGATGAGGTCGCGGGCACAGCTAGTATAAAATAAATCGATTAATAAATTGCCTTAATACGAAAAGAAGCATTCAATAGGAATGCATCTCTTAGTCGGCGGTGGTAAAATTGAAAAGTCAGCTGCAGATATTCTTTTTTCATGATAAATTTACATTCGTTTTACATTTTGCGTTATTCATGTTAAAGGAAATATTTTAATAAGAACCTTATTGAAAAGCTTTAACTATTAAATTTTTTGTCTTGCGCACCAAACATTACATTACATTATACAGAAAAGAAAAAAAGTAATAATTGTTTACTTGGTACAGTAACAATATATTAAAATATAAAATCAGCAAACATTTCAAATATTCAACAACTAACTTTCTGATGGATTGGTATGGTATGGCACAGTAATATAGTAGTTAGCTCTTTACTACGATACTGCTTTATTAAATGCAGAAAATCTGAAGGTAAGCTACAGTGGAGATGGGTAATATAAATTAACATAAATACCTTGCATTGTGCCGATAAATTGAAGGTGAATAACTATAGTTACACATGAAGTCAGCGTTTCTTTGGTATTTAGCCAAGTCACGAGTAGTGTACAATAGAGTTAAATTATGTCTTAGTTATTGAAATGATTAGATGTTACAGATAATGCAGAATTATAATAAACTAGCTTTCCGCCCGCGACTTCGTCCGCGTAGAGATGTTTAACGGATAAAACATTACTTCCTTATAGCGCGGTCGGTTAAAAAGTAGCCTATAACCTTTTCTAGGCTCTGGACTTAAACTGTACCAAATTTCATTTAAATCGGTCCAGTACTCTATGCGTGAAAGCGTAACAGACAGAGTTACTTTCGGATTTAAAATATTAGTAAGGATTATGTTGACGTACTACATCGACAGAATCTTGATCATTAGATAAAAGCTAAAGATATTACCATTCTTCTTTCTTTCTTTCATTACTATTTTTTTTTCACATACATTGATGTGATCGCGTAAGTGGTAAGTAGTCTACGGAAATCAGAAACAACAATGGATACACAAAAATACTCAAATATATTTAATAATACACAATGTTTCTTCTAGTCAACTTTTACCTTTATTATTGTCCTAGCTTTCCGCCGATTAATCCGCCCGAGTAAAGTTTATCGTATAAAATATAACTTCACTACAAATAACGCGATTAATAAGTAGCTTATGTCCCTTCTCAGGGTCTTAACTAATTGGGTACCAAATTCTATTTAATCGGTTGTGTAGTTTTGGCATGGAACATGGACGGACTGACCCCTAGCACATATTAATATAGTATGGAAAAGAACTTTGACTGCCTCGTAAGGACCAAGAGCTCCTCGGTTCGATTACGGGATCGGGCAAAATTTGTGTGAGTTTTTCTGTAAAGAAATTACTCAGCCCGGAGTTAGAAGGTTGGCGGTTTTGGTGCCTCGTAAAGCACGTTAAGCTGGTGGTCCTGCGCCCGATGTCTCATCGGTCATGTCGGTTTACCGTCTCACCAAATTATGAGAGTAAGGGAGCAAAGAGTGCACTTGTTTTTACGCGCATACTTGTGCATTATAATATGTCCTGCGCACTTGGCTGATCTTAATTGAGATCGGCCGCCAAGGCCAAAATCGGTCGTACGCCTAATGGATAAGAAATCGAATTAAAAATCGAAGAAACTAAGCAGTCCAAAATGAACCCTCAATTAATCACAGGTTATAAACGACTTGTTTATTGCGACGCAGAGAATCTTAAATCAGAAAACAACGGAACACGTTATTTGAACACTAATATAAATCATCCTTGATATAGCCTGCCTCTATGTCACGTATCACCATAAGAAAACCCTGACCCTTTAGGCCATAACTTTTTCAGCAGTGTAGTCGTTTATTGGCTTTTTATTTATTTACCCCGTTTTTATGATAACTGTCACATATCTTTGGACGTTATGGCAAAAACGTGGAAATGGCCGTAAAAGTAAGATATAGCTAAAACAAATTGATTCTTAGTAATCTGACAGCAAACGTTTGTACACTGAAGAGTACGTTAGGCCTACACTGACATTCGATATAATTGCTTATGTCTTCGACATAAGGTCGAAATAAGGTCCAAAGTGTGAAAAGCTTTTAGGTAAGAAACAAATTCGGTACTCACATATATCCTGAAGTCAAGCTATGTTGTTTTGAAAAGCAAGTCACGTCAAGTTTCATCATCATCAGCCCATATACGTCCCAACTGCTGGGGTACGGACCTACCCTAAACTAGGGCCATCAGGCCCTGCTGACTACAAAACCTAAAAATTGCTACGTAAGTGTGCACCTTTCATGATGTTTCTCTTCACAGTTAAAGCGTAGAATAATCGTACAAACAAATTTTTGAAATCAGAGTTTTGAACTAGCGACCTCACGCATGGCAAGCAACGACCTTAACCACTCGGCCATCGACAATTATATTATCATGATATGTCATATTGATATCATGTTAGAGCACCTAAAATTACCACAGTCCACTGTCAATCAGGTCTGTTCCAGAAGAATAGACTTGCTTTTTCACAGGACTGTAATACCTTAAAGTGAAATAATAGATTAGTTTTGTGCACAAAATATCCAAAAATAAATCTTTTGTGCCATCATCTATTCTACGTCTACACAAAAATACTTTATCATATATTCTCTTTTTTTTGGAAGTTTGAAAATAATATTAGAAAGGAAGATAATATAAAAACCAATATCCGTGCCACCTTTACATTAGATGTGCTTCACACAATGTCACTCAAACTGGGTTTTATTTGACAGGAGCCAATCGTGTGACGGTGTGACACCATTCGGTAGACTTTACGAGGGGGCTTTTCTCAATCTTGCCGCCTGCACGATGTGGCTATTCAGCCGTGGCGACTAATGACGTCACGCTTCCTTAAAACCTTCACGAGGCGAGGCAAACATGTAAAAGAGAGAAAAAAAAACATAAATATATTTTAACCTTGAATTTGTGGGTTGACAGAGCGTTGGGTACATCTTGCCTAAGGCGACCGTAATGCTGAAAATTTGCTTTGTTTCCGAGAAAATCGTGCGTGGGAAGGTACGCACCGGACCCTTAAACCTCAATAGATAGGACAGTAAGTAGCAATGTATTTGCTACTGAACCCTCTTAACGTGTCAAGTCCCATTGTGTAATAATATTAAGAAGTTTTGTGGACATTGGAAAATTATTATTTCAGCTAGTCCCTCCCTCCCCTTTCCACTCCCGAGCGATACGTGCTGGGCAGCGCTGCAATCCACATAAAATGCAGGCTGGTGGCTCGGACTAAGAGGTTTAGTTCCTCTTTTCTGCCACGTGTCATTAAGGCATGGAATGCCCTTCCAGCTCATGTTTTCCCTCCCTCCTATGATCCCGGGCTCTTCAGGCGGGGTGTGAAACGGCATTTAAGCAGGCCTTCAGGGTGAGTGCGACAGGCTCAATATGGCCTATTGTGCCTGTCGACCTCATATTTGGATCTCAGAGAGGTCATCTTGTTAGCCTTTAGAGTACGTAGTGAATATCTGAATAGTCAAAAAGTTTTATAAAATTTTGTGCACTAATGTGCATCTAGGTACCATACAACACCTCAACTGATCAAAGTCACGTTATGTCGCTCCTAAACGTGTTAAATCGGTTCAAAGCACCAGAATCAAGCAAACGAAACAACTTAGGGCTTTATAAGACACGTTCAGACGATAAAACATTTGTGTTTTTATCATTTATTAGCCGTTGTGTGTGCGATTTCATCTGCATTAAATTTTTATTTTAAAAAATACAGGGTGTCCCAAAAAAGTAGTGTCAAGCGGAAGTCCTGAGATAGAACACCCCGTGGGGCATCCGAAACATTCCTATGTATGTTCCGCGATTTCTTATAGTTTTCGAATTATGATTTTTTTTCTAAACTTTTGAAAATAATTGACCTAAGTGACTAAAAATATTCTGGCGAAAAAAGTATTTGACTTTTTTGAGTAATTCTTTTTGCAAATCATTTTTCAGAAGTTTTGCTTTAAGGCTTAAAATATTTGTCTTTATAACTTATACGGAAGTATTCAAAATTATAGTACAAACTGAAAAATTATGTTCTGTAAATATTGCCTTACAATTTCAACGTTAAATTTTAAATATTAGGAGGTAGCTGCATGGCTCCTAAGTAACTATTAAAACTGCGCCAGACTCTCAGCTTTCATAATCATTAATAAAAATGGTTCTTAATTGGCTACTTTTGCTGAAATCGGACTACAAAGACAGAGAGGTGGAAAAATCATAAGATTAGCCATTTGATGAGCAAGTATTATTTGGACATTTTATTATTTCGAAAGTTAGTCAATTTGTTAAAAAACCTAAATTTAATACAGGGGCACTCAGATGCAAACATTTGGATGCTTTTCATTTTGTTTAATTTAAGTTTCATTGCGCTAACACTGTTTTCACATGTAATACGTATAGGTACCTTTGTTACGACGAACTTAACGAACTTTGCTTTCTTTACGGACTTTAATAAACTTTTACTTATAAACTTTTTGCAATAAATAAATCAAAAACAATAACTATTTTTTTTAAAAAAGTTCCCATTTTTAAACTTAATTAATTTTTTAAATATCACAAATTTAACTATCAAGTGGTTATTTTTTAGCATTTCTGGTATAATTTTGATTGTTAACAATCTTATTAACTTTAGAAATAATAAAATGTCCAAATAATACTTCGGAATCAAATGGAAAATTTTATGATTTTTCCACCTCTCTGTCTTTGAAGTCCGATTTCAGCCAAAAGTAGCCCATTAAGTACCAGTTTTTATTAATGATTATGACAGCTGAGAGTCTGGCGCAGTTTTTAAAGTTACTTAGGAACCATGCAGCAACCTCCTAATATTAAAAATTTAACGTTGAAATTGTAAGACATTATTTACAGAACGTAACTTTTCAGTTTGTACAATAATTTTGATGATTTCCATATAAGTTATGGAGACAAATATTTTAGGCATTAAAGAAAAACTCATGAAAATTTATTTGCAAAATGAATTACTCAAAAAAGTCAAATACTTTTTCTCTCCAATATTTTTAGTCGGTTAGGTCAGTTTTTGTCAAAATTTTAGAAAAAAAATCATAACTCGAAAACTATAAAAAATTGCAGAACATACATGGGGTGTTTCGGATGCCCCACAGGATGTTCTATCTCAGGACTTCCGCTTGACACTACTTTTTGGGACAACCTGTATGTAATATAATATTAATAAACTGTTCAAAAAATAACAAAACGCAAAAAGTAATTGTCTGATTTGGTGCAGTAGTTGGAAAGATCTGCACAAACATACATTTAGACAATTCACTTTTATTTTTGAGGATGTGTGACTTTTTACCAAGTTTTGTAGGTATAAATCTCAGAAATAAATAAACCCTGTAGAACTTTTAGTCCAAATTAACCTCTAAGTCTCCTAATAAATTGCTATAGTCAAACGAAACTATGAATGTTATCGTCAACCTTGCCTTATCAAAAAAAGGAGGAAAATAGTTAAAATCTCATGATTGGGTTCGTTAGTGCTAGTTTTTGTTGAGGTTTTATTCTTTTTTTATACAAAAACTAAGTTTGCTTAAAATATTAAGTTACCTATTATATTAGAGCACCAGAGTTGAAATTTGTAATTAATTATACTGGTGCGTACCTCCAGTTTGCTGCAAGATGATTTGCTATTGTCTTTTCTTAGGAGTTACAAATGAAAAGGCTAATACAGTAAAAGCTTGAAATGAAAGAGTGAGTTCCATATCTCATAGTTTATTATTAACAAAACGATTTCTACAGATTATTCAAACGGAACAATGCATTATCCTAATTGCGCAATCACGGTTATGAGCTCGACATTACATTCTGCATTTACATTTAACTTACACATTTTATAACTGAAATTTCAAAGAAATACTTCAAGATATACAATTTATTAACCACCAAAACTTAAACTCTGTTTTTATAAACATTTTTACATCGTACAATATGAATAACATTAGGTATTTTTCGGATTCACGATGGAAGGTATTTTGATCGTACGTAGGTATGAAAAATTTAAATCTATTAATATCACTTTCTTCTATGATTTGCCAGTTTATTCTAAAGTAAAAAAAAAATTGTTGTTTTTAATGCTATTAAAACTCAAAGTAAATATAAAATTCGAAAAAAAAAAAACTTAAAGAAACATGTTTTTTTATTTATGTTAGTAGTCATAGTTTGACGGTCGTGAGCTTTAGGTCCCTGGTAAATCGAGTTAGGAATCTATTTTCTTCCTCATATTTCTTATCAGAAATTTCCCACAAAATCTCAATTATATCAATTAAAATTTATTCAAGTAGCTAGGTCGGTGTATTATCTATATAGCCCGTAGAAAAAGATAGGCACAATAAAATAACAACATTATCTTCTGTGAGGATTATAGAACCGATATAAAAATGTATACATGATTTATATATATAAGTACAAATATTAACGAAATAACAACTGTGCATTCGATCAATAAATAAATATTTGAAATATTTATGTTCCTTCAATCAGAATTTTCCAAAGGGATTAATCCCTTTTAGGAGGACAATATTACAATATTTATTGCAACTTAAAATATTGTAAAACCATTTTTTAAAATAAAAATTAATTGATACAAATAAAAATATTCACAATATTCTTAAATTGAAATGAAATGTTAGTAGATATTTTAAAGATATTATTATTAAATATTTTTGCTTTATTTATCTCCACTTAACTAAATAGAAATCTTACAATTAAGGACGATTTTTCCAGCTAACATTTATCTCGTAAAATTTAATATTTTCCAGAAAAATTACGACTCTTTTAAGAAAATAATAAAATCAGTCATATCAACAAGTGCCTAAGCATATAATATTTTGTTAGGGAATGATAAAAGATGATTGACCTTTCTTTCAAAATTGCCTATAGATTAAGGAAACGTTTCATTTTAAGTTTTTGATTATTCAGGTATAAATGAGTAAAATGTTGATTAAATTCACAAAATTAGACGGTAATAAAAATACTATTTTAAACTATACAGTTTCGTATGTACAACAGAATAAAAAATAATTTTACCTTTTAAAAATAGTGTTTTTTTTAAACACGCTTCCTTAAACCGTTAGCGTCTAACTACAAACTTCTCATATATAACGAACATTAGAATCTTCATACTCGTAAGCTATCACAATGGATTAAAGCTTAAAAATGATTGCGGTGACGCACGTAATAAGCACCCACATTACACTATTCCACATCACATTATATTCCACATTCCACACATAAAATCTGCATAGAGCACACCCAAAAGAGATAGATCAATTTTATAAAATAATGAAAATGTAGTGACGAATCTATAATCAAAATAAAAAAAAATCAAAATCAAAAATGTCTTCATTTATATAGGCAATTTACATGCACTTATAAATCGTCACATTACTAGTAATAAGATTTTACCACCGGTTCGGAACGCCGATTCTACCGAGAAGACTCTGGCAAGAAACTCTATAGTTACTCTTTTTAACGACAGTCATGTTACAAATTGTGAATGAGCCAAGTCATACAGTCTGGGTGTGCCATAGTATGACATTAAACTTATTAACAGGGATACATTTACTAAAGAAAAATAATTTCAGGCTCAATAAGGTCTATTGTGCCTATCGATACCCTCATGTGTGGATCTCACTACCACGCATTAGGTAGAGTGAGATCATCTTGTTAACCTATTATAAAAAAGAATAATATGGCTTCTTTTGGTCATCATTATAATTGTTCCTAACACTGAATTTAATAAAAAATATGGTCTCTTTTGGGTGAAAACTCTATGTCATACAGACTGTTGCAATATACTAATAGTCGAAAATATCCATTTCTCAATTAATCTGTAAGGGCTTTTGATTTAATTTCGATTGAGTTTTAAGCTCTCTTCTCGTTCCGATCGTAATCGAGTAAAAAAAATAATCAAAAAGCAAATAATCCATCGATGACTTTGTAGTCCATAATTTTCAATTACATAAGACAATAACTTTACGTTTTATGAAAAGCGAAATTGTATTGGAAGTATTTAATGAATTTATTCGAAACGAGGTTGTGATATTGCGACAGCCTGCAATAAATTAACTCTCACAACAAAACGACAAATGCTTACCATTCTAAATCAGCACCTTAAATTTATTATAATTCATAAATACCCATAAACTTTAATAAAGTTTAACGCATTTATCTTAAAGTACTTCATATTTTGAAATGATTAAGGTACTTGAAAATAAAATGTGATATTTATTTTTGATCTTATCTACCAATGGATTGTGAAATAAGTATTAACTCGGTTTAATATAATGTAAGCACAGCTTTAAATATTAGATTAAAATTATTACAACTATAAAATAGGTTTTATATTTTGTTACTTATTATAGTAAGTATTTATCTATAACCCTTATACAAACCTATGTTTGATATTTTTAAACACAGTTAATTTGTGCATATTTTGTACGATTAAAATGACGGTATCACATAACTTTGATGACATTTAATGTCGAAAAAAAATGTTAAAAGATATAAAATGGTTTCATTTATATTATGTTTCATATTTGACACTTCAAATTAATTATATTTTTAATCACTTTGATCCTTGGTTACGACTTGATATTTTAAAAATAATATTTTCGTTGGTTTTGATTGATTACATTTTTTTTTGCATTTTTAATTGCCTTAAAATTATATTAGGTAAAGTATTGAACATTAAAATCTAAAAGCAAAATTTTAAGTGTTTTTAGATATATCTACATTTTAAAAATGCATGCCACCATCTTCGGCTACGAAATATGGTCCTTTTTTTGATGTAACTGACCCGATAAAGGCAAGTTAAGTTAAGTGTTCAAGATCCTTGAAAAAAAATATACACTATACATTTTTCACTTTAACAAAATCGCATTTCGTGCATATCGATTGAATAAATGTTCAATGTCACATGTTATAATCATTATAAAATTTTTTACTACCCAAATATCGTTGAGTAAGTCAAAGTGTTAAAAAAAAAAGAACAGAAGATGGTAGCAAACAAACCAATTTGGCTTTAATTGTTATGAAGATGTTTTCGTTTTTAGCAACAAAACCGGCCAGTACATAGTTACGAAGAGGAGGAATAATGCAGGGAAAACCACCCGAGAAAGCTTGTCTATCTCCCGCCATAGGATCCTCTCTTGCCCCGTGTCTGCGTCGAGCCAAGCAACCTGAAATAAATAAAAAAAAATCTTTTATATAATATGGTGTTCGACCGATTCTGGCCATGGCGGACTATCTCAATAGATCAACCAACAAACTGCACAGGACTTAAAGGGCATGAGTGTTCTCGCAAACGCAAGAGCTCTACAATCACGTAGAGACATTGCCGGTCTAAGTGTACTCTACCGTCTCTATAATCTCCCAATCTCCCAAATATCTCTGTTTTGTGCTTTTCGTGGCAACCTGTAATTAAGACATCACCATGGCTTGTGAACCTGATGTTATGTTCAATTATTACTTTTAAGGTGTATGTTCTTGTTGGTTGCTCAAATAAATAAATAAATAAATAATGGGGTATGCTCTGAAGAGCTATTTCAGCTAGTACCTCCCTCCCCTTTCTACTCCCAAATGACACGTGCTGGACAGCGCTACCATCCACATAAAATGCAGGTGCTGGTGTCTGGACCAAGAGGTTTCGTTCCTCCTTTCTGGCACGTGTCATTAAAGCATGGAATGCGCTTTCAGCTCATGTTTTCTACCATCTATGATCCTGGGCTTTCCAGTCGAGGACTGAAAGGGCAATTAAATCAGGGCGATAGGCTTAATATGGTATATTGTGGATATCACTCACTACCGCTTACCATCAGGTGGAAGAGGTCATCTTGTTAGCCTTTTATTAAGAAAAAAGTGCTGTTTCTCTTCCTTTGGTCCCGTAGTACAGTGCGACGGAAATTCATTATGGTGTAGATGGGGCAGGCGTATCATTGGCTTAATGTCTTTTTAACCGACTTCAAAAAAAGGAGGTTCTCAATTCGGCTGTATTTTTTTTTTATGTTTGTTACCTCGACACTTCCGCCTGGGTGAACCGATTTGGATGTTTTTTGTTTCATTTGATAGCTGGTGGTTCCCGTTTGGTCCCATAGCAATTTGGTCCAGTTCTGCCAATGGCATCCATGAATGAAGGAAGGTCAACTCCTTAACAGTTAGTAGTAAAAGGATAATTCTTTCAAAACTGTATGCATATTCAGACTACTAGTTATAATATCAAATGTAACACTAAATTATTAAGGCGGTTTTTTTTGCTAATTTTTTTTTGGAGCAGGGTACGCTAGCTACCTGACTGGGCTGACTGATTTCTTAACCGAAAAGCACACACAAAGTAAGTGACACCGGACTTGAACCGGGGACCTCTCAGGCTGAGAGTCTCAACCCTCACGCAGCGCTTGCTGCCAACAACCTCGTTGGTCTAACGAGGCAGTTTTGTGTAAAATATTATTAATAAAAACCATGTTTGGCTGTGTTCGTTTCAACATTGTTTATTATGCAACGCCAAGGTGCATGCAAAAGTATAGTTAGGTATATAAAAAGTTAGGATACTAATACTAAAACTAATAAAATACGTCCACAAGTTGATATGAATGGACCTCCTTCAATTATTTCCACATGGATAGCTTTTGTGCCGACCTACATCCAATGTGCACTCACTTCAAATATTATTGTTATAGTCGTAAGTAATCATAAATTTATCTCATATTATTATCTCAAAATGAATGTGTGTATGTACTCAAAAGTCCTATAAATGTATTAGTGTGCCGAAAATTTAATTTAGGTCTGACCGGATATGGCTATGACCACAATTTAGCTTCTGTAAAAAAGTAAAAACCATTCTAGGTATCATATTGACTGGCTCGGTGGAACAGTGGTTAGTGACCCTGGCTGGCGGTTCCAAGAGTCGTGGGTTCGATTCCCACTTGGGACAAATATTTGTGTGATGAACATCGGTGTTTGTTCCGTGTCTGGGTGTGATTATATATTTAAGTATGTATTTAAAAATATATATGTATGTATATCAGTCTCTGACGCCCATAGTACAAGCTCTGCTTAGTTTGGGGTCAGATGACCGTGTGTGGAAATGTCCCAGATATTTATTATTTTTTTATTTTTTTATATAATTGTGGGCGTTTTTATTATAAACGTTCTGACCATCTATTCAGAGACAGCGAGAGACAGAGCTTTTGGGGAGAGGTCGCCAGTTCAAACCCCACCACGTACCACCATGTTTAAAAAAAAAATGTTGTTAGTACTTTTATTCGACGCTTTTACCCTGGAAAAAAGCTGCAAACTTACGAAGAAAGGTAGGAGGAAAGGTGTAGTTGACCAATCCACACTTGGCAAGCGTGGTTGACCGTAGTTTAGGATAGGCCCGTTTTTTTCCTAACTGACTAACGATGATGGCTTGGAGGAGCCTTGTCATCATCACCGGGCTTGCGGGGAGCGGATGGCTCTCACCCTAATACAGGCCCCTGCCCCATTAGTTGGAACGTTTATGGGCTGGAACTTATACCTGTTTGGATTACAGTAATTAGTTCCTTTCTATTTCAGGTTAACATCGTTTATCGTCTTGCAAACATCGTAATAATTCACATCTAATTATTCTACCGTAGTTCCTATTTCTTAAGGCGCGCCCGGGCTGAAAGATTAGACGGTTCAAAAGTAAGTAATTTATGAAAGGATCAGTGGAAAGCTCTTAGCAAATAAATCAATAATCGTTCGGCCTATACTTGGCGTTAATCGATTACCATTATTACTTCCATTAGAATATTGTTCAGTTCCTAATTGCTTTCGATGTCAGATCCTTGGATTGGAATAAACCATTTCTTGAGTCTAATCGGCTCGGTTAATTGATTTTTCTTTGATGTGATTTCATTGCACAAATAGGTCGTCACTAATTGGTTATTGATAATTATGTTTACCTTTAATAATATTCTGATGTTTGAGAATATTGAGAGAATATACAATCATACATATGTCCCTACACCTACATAACTAAATAAAATTGGAATGTCTGTTTGTAATATTAAAATAACGGTTTTTAATAAATGTGTGGGAATATACATCGAGTACCAATGACAAAAACACAAATAAAAACTTTTGTCTGTCTGTCATGTTAATCCCTGCAAATCTCCGAACGGCTGCACCAATTTTGATAAGAATTCCATCAATAAATAGCAAATTTTACAAGGTGCAATATAGGTTATTTTAATAAACCACTGCTAAAACGATTTCCTCGCGGACGAAGTCGTGGGCGGCCGCTAGTCAGTTATAAATTTAATATTGTTGATAGTGTAAGGACTTAAAATGTATAAAAAAATTATGTTCTTTTTATATTTCAACTAACAGTCACTGCAACATAATAAGAGTGAGAATAATTAATTTTGTAAGAGGAACAGTTTTTTCCGATGATAGAGAGTACCCTTGTCGCTATGCCTGCGAGGGCTCTCACCCCTAGTTATAATAATTATATTACATAAATGCGACCTTGCCTGAGTTTTCTGACCCTTAGTTCTGCCGGTTATGTAAGTCTAGCTGTGCCAGCGACTTCGTCCGCGTTTTTATCTGTTTTTTACACATTTTCTTCTATTTCATTGCACCTTATGGTCGCAGCGTGATGTTATATGGTCTAAAGGCTTTTTCGATACATAGTCTATCCAACGCAAATTTTTCAATTCGAACCTGTTCCTGCGATTAGCGCGTTCAACAAACAAACAAACTCTTCAGCTTTATAATATAGTATTGAGTATTGATTTGTCGTCATCGCTAGATTACGTGGGAGCCGTAATGTCGTCCAGGTGCCGTAGACAAAGTAACAATATCAAAACGATAACGAAGTTCGAAAATAATAAAATGTATGGGAATGACATTACACGCGATAAATCACGTGGTCAGTCCACCTCCCGGCATCGGACAACGCTGCCCTCCCACGCTGCCACGGTGCCGAAAGATCCTTTTTCCCCGATTTTACACATTTTCTTCTGTTTCTTTGCACCTTATGGTCGCAGCGTGATGTTATATGGCCTAAAGCCTTCTTCGATACATAGTCTATCCAACACAAATTTTTCAATTCGAACCTGTTCCTGAGATTAGCGCGTTCAACAAACAAACAAACTCTTCAGCATTATAGTCTTCTTCTTCTTCTTATCGTATGGTTGATGAACAACCTGGTGTCAGAGTTTTAAACCGCCCGTAGGCCTCTGACATGGCTTCACACACCGTTGAAAAATCTCTCAGGTTTGCTGGTTTCCTCACGATGTTTTCATTCACCGTTAAAGCATCGAATGTATGAATGATGGTACATATGAATTTCAAATTTTGAAAAACACATTGGTACCTGGCGGGGTTTGAACTGGCGAATCGTCATTCCGTGGGAGCCGTGATGTCGCTTTGGTGAGTCTTGTACCTGGAGTATTCTCTGATCGTTGCATTCCGTGGGTGCTGTGATGTCGCTACAGATAGTGAGTCCTGTACCTGTAGTATGCTCTGGCGCCGCTCGACCCCCACTAAGTGGGGGGCGCTGTGGGGGGCGGAGGGTGCGGGGTGCACGGCGGGAGTGGCCGCGGGAGGGGAGGTGGGGGACGTCAGGTCCACCTTCCGGCATCGGACACCGCTGCCCTCCCACGCAGCCACGGTGCCGCAGGAGCCTTTCTCGCCATTCAGACGCTGTAATACAATAAATAAATAAATATAATATAATTTATAGGTTCACATGTGATATTAGACTGGGTTAGGTTATTTGTGGACTGGGTTACACCAATCATGATCGCTCGCCATGATCGGTGTAACCTAGTCGGGCAGTAAGTAGCTATGTAGTTCCACTCCTAATATCACGTGTAGACCTAGTTATTTATTTATTTATATACTTAAATTTATTTAATGACACACCCATAATCGGAACATACCGACGTTCGTCACACTTACGCACTTAAATTGCATTATACTGTATTAATTTCGTGTAAAAATACATATGTTACGGTAAAAGTGGATAGAGCGGTTATTATGTATAATTACCGGTAACTATGCATAATTACTAGTGTTCGTGGTAAAGGTGGTGAAAACTATCAAATTAATCACATTTACCGGTAATTATATAAAATTACCATACCCTTTGTGTAAATGTGGCAAAGAATAAATAAATCTGACTTGACAGGCTCGGTGAAACAATGGTTTAGTTAGTGACCCAGACTGGCGATTCCAAGAGTCCTGGGCTCGATTCCCACTCGGGACAAATATTTGTGTGGTGAATATCGGAGTTTGTTCCGTGTCTAGGTGTGATTATGTAGTATGTATTTATAAATAACTTTTCTGAAAACATTTAAACCGCATAAGATAGATGATTGAATTTTGGCATGCAGGTACCCTAATAGACTTAAAGCTTACGCGACGCAAACGCGATATTGCAAAATTCGTAAGGGATCGGGAGTTACTGGGAAAAAACTTTTGTATGTAAAATCCTGTAGTCCACGCGAACGAAGTCACGGGCACAGCTAGTTATAAAATAAACCAGTCAAGTATCTAGAAACCAAACTACATGTTTGGTTTTTAAAAAAATATTATCTTATAAAAATAAAGTTAAATAAAATTAGCAAATTGGCAGGGAATTTTCAGTGGAACTCTTAAAATTCTTTCTCGTCAATATATTTATGAGATTTGAGATTTGTTATATTTGGAATTGCAGAGTACTTGTGATATTTGTCAGCAATGTCAACATTTACCACAGTCGAGCGGGAGTTTTATATAATTACCGGTAAATTTGAATAATTCACTACATTTACCATGTGCGTCGGGAATTATCTATATTTACCGGTGATTATAGATAATTACCGATTGTTCACATTGACCGTAACATATATACAAACATACAATCACGCTATTTTCCCTGAGGTGTTGGCTAGAGATCACTTCCTATCATGTGCTATGGTCCTGGCATACCACTTTCGATCCTTCCACATCCATCAATCTTCTCATGTACGCTAGTCGATTACAGGTACTTCTGGCGTGACCTTTAATTTTTGACCCTTTTAATAATCATTTATGTTTCTCACCACAGGTATAATACGTGGCAGTTCCTGCGCCTTGCTCTTGTTCATCTGGTACTGTTTGTCCAGTACTTTGACGACCACGAACTCGCCCAACGCCGCAAATACAAACATCATGCAACCTGCCATCCACAGGTCGAGAGCCTGAAAAACAATACATAACTAAAATTAAAGCCGGAATTATACACATACCTATTATACACCGTGAAATTTTAGTGGTTGTTTTCCCGTGGCAGAACGATTTGCCTTTAGTAATACTATCGAATTATGCAAATTATTCCGCGAAAAAAAAAATTTTTTTTTTTGAAATTTTCAAAATATTAATTTTCTATCTTGAAAACGAGAGAAGATATCGTTCTTTTATAAGATGTGACGTAATCAGGTACTGCTTGCCGCATGAAATCGATGCTTAAAGCTAAAGAAGCTCTACACCCTAAGTCATAAAGCGGTTCGAACGTAATTTCGAGTTAAGGTTAAACCTTTCGTAACAAAAAAGAACTGCACACATCTTGCACACATTTTGTACTACTAAGATAGAATCATTTTACTGCGGGAAAACAACCACTAAAATTTCACGGTGTAGACCCGCCCTCGCTTCGCTTCCGGTGTACTATTCATGAGAACCCTCCTCTTAAATAGGTACAGATCAAAATAAGGTTGTGTATTTGAAATAAAACTAATTTTACGGATTAAACTCGCGTGTATTGTTATTCTAAAGATCTCTAAATAATGTTTAGAATACCAAATACGCGAGTTTAATCCGTAAAATTAGTTTTATTTCAAATGTGTAGTGCTCGCGCAAATAAAAATAGACAATACTAAGGTTGTGTAGTCAACCAACCCGCACTTGGCTAGCGTGGTTGACTCGCGGCCCGATCGCTATAGTTTAGCGTAGGCCCGTGTCCCAGCTGTGGGGACGTATATGGGCTGTTACAAATGATGACGACTTATGTTACGCGTATTATGCCCTCCAAGTGATTTGTTTCCTCCCTAAGTCCCGGGATCTTTAGGCGGGTCGTGATACGGCATCTATGCAGGCCATCAGGCTTAGAGCGACAGGCTCAATGGATTCTATTGTGCCTGTCGACCTCATATGTAGACAGCAAGGCCGCTTACCATGGGGTGAAGTGAGGCCACCTTGAACGTCGGCTATTAAAATAAAAGTGTGTGAATGGGGAATGGGTGTTCTTACGAAATGAGCTACCCACACAATTAGTATGCTTATTTAATGTTCAGTCTTTATCCACAACTCACAGATAGTGTCGAGCAGCAAGGACCTATGGATGTATTTGCTTCTATACCTACCCAAAAACTAATTAAGTCCTATTGTGTAGAGTTCAATTAAAACTTATCTTTTTTTTTTTTTTTTTATAAAAGGCTAACAAGATGACCTCACTCCACCTGATGGTAAGCGGAAGTGAGATCCAAATATGAGGTCGACAGGCACAATAGATCGTATTGAGCCTGTCGCACTCACCCTGAAGGCCTGCTTAAATGCCGTTTCACGCCCCGCCTGAAGAGCCCGGGATCATAGGAGGTCTATCTATGGTAGTCTTTAATAAATAAATAAATGTTTAGAAATATGGCAAGGCATATATAATATTCTCTTTCAATATTAACATACCTTCCAGATTTGGAGGTACCAAATACATTTATCAAATGTTATTACAAATACTGTCGGTTACATGTGTACAATAAAAAAGTAGATTAAGGAATCATTGGATTTGAGAATATTCGATTATTTATAATTTGTTCTTTCCAATACCAAATAATAATACGATTGCTGATTTCATTTAATCTGAGGTTTTAATACAGAATACCTACCATTCTATTTGTGGTAACATGAAGTTTTAGTATTGAATTGTTTTCGTAGTAAGAATATTGCAAAGTGAGTAAAGTAGTAAAGATACCAGTGTCAAGTATTATTATATATTTCACAAATCTGGATATAATTATGTTTCTAGAGAAACAGTTTCACTTACTTAATTCCACTTATAATACAATAAGCCAGAACAATATAACATGGTAACAATCATTAACACGTAACAATTAGTAGAAGCCAGATATTAGTACCAAGAAATCTCCAAAAACGCAACAAAAGTTTTTCCTTATGTTTTCTTTTTAACCGACTTCAAAAAAGGAGGAGGTTCTCAATTCGACTGTATTTTTTTATGTTCCTTACCTCAGAACTTCTGCCTGGGTGTACCGATTTGGACGTTTTTTGTTTCATTTGAAAGCTGGTGCTTCCCGTTTGGACCCATAGCAATTTGGTCTAGTTCTGACAATAGGTAGAATCCATGAATGATGGAAGGTCAACTTCTTAATAGTTAGGAGTTAAAGGATGATTCTTTCAAATCTGTATGCATATTCAGACTACTAGTTTGAATATAAAATGTAACACTTAAAGTAATTAACAAAAAAATTTCCACAAAACCCACTTCAAAAACCCGACATACGAACACTTATATATATCTGGGTAGGAATTTGATATGTTTTTGAAGGCGGTGCCGTTTGTATCTCGTGCACTGAAAAGCACAGTGTGTGTTCGTTCTAAAAATTTTGTTTGGCACCGCCTTCAAAAACATATCAAATTCCTACCCTACCCTACCCTATAGGTATATTTAAGTGTTCGTATTACATTATTTTGTAATTTTTAATATGTCGGGTTTTTGAAGTCGGTTTTTATTTCCTTGTTAAATTTTTGGAAGTGAATATTTAACTTGCAGAAATGCAAAGAAATTATGTGCTATATTGCGTGACATATATTTGACTGGCTTGGTTGAACAGTGGCTAGTGACCTATGATAACTGTCTACGCTTCCAAAAGTCGTGGGTTCGATTTTCACCCGGGACAAAATATTTAAAAAAAATAAAGTTTGTTCCCTGTCTGGGTGTGTTATTAAATATATTTGAGTATATTTGTGTAAATGTGTACCTACTATTGATTCTGATATCTGTAACACACGACATCAGATCAACAGATGTAATGTTGTGTAATGTTTTTTTTTTTTTTATATACCTAAGAGGCTAACAAGATGACCTCACTCCACCTGATGGTAAGCGGATGTGAGATCCAAATATGAGGTCGACAGGCACAATACCATATTGAGCCTGTCGCACTCACCCTGAAAGCCGTGAAAAAGGAGACCACTGCTGCGGCAACAACGAGACAAGGCGTGGAGTCTCGCATTGGTATGGAGCTGTGCGGGTCTGAGTTGGCCAGTCCGCCATATTTATTAAAAAAAACAATGTGACTAGAAATTATACCTCATCTTTTATTAAAGACGAGAATTTTGGCCACAAGAAACAACAACAAGCTTGCGTACTGTAATTAAAAAGGTTTGCATTGCATCTTTATGAGTTTTAAGCTATTGCATAGCTTTTATCGCGGGCTTTGAGTGCGGCGACCGAACCAAGAAATTCCGTAACGAAAAAACCTCACAATCGTCTAACGTCGTTTCAGTTCGGTAGACTTCGGCACGGTGTTTGTGTGCGTGCGGTTAGACGTATTGTACGACTCTACGAAACTCGCACGAATCGAGACGAGCTGCTCCGAAATCGGACGATGCTATACAATAGCTATACCGCGGCAGTCTTCGAGTGCCACACGTCTTTTTTCGTATTTTTCAAAAAAAAGTTACAGTTTTGACTGGCCCGTTGGAACAATGGTTAGTGACCCAGGTTTACTACCTACGGTTCCAAGAGTCGTGGGTTCGATTTCCATCCGGGACAAATATTTGTGTAACGAACATGAGTGATTGTTCCGTGTCTGGTTGTGTTATCGAATATAAATATTTAAGTATATTTGTGTATCCACTGCTAATTACGGACACCTGCCGTAACACAAATGCTTAAGCTACTTACCTCGGGATCGGATCAATGTATGTGATGTTGTGAAATAATTTTAATATTTAAGTTTTTGTGAGACTTTCTATCTTGAATGTTGCATATACCATATATTAACTTACATTTAAAGTTTAAATGGCTGGACCTAAATACATTTCATGTACATAATAATCATTGGATCTGAAGTTCGCTAACAACAAATTATACTGGCGTAAACCAGAAATTTGACGAATTTTTCCTTAAGGAAGGGAATGACGATGACTCTTTGGAATTTTTCATATCCGCCGTCGCAAGCAACTCATGCTTAAGTTAATAATAAACAAACAAGGTAATATTAAATTATAAAATCTTTGAAAATTCCAATTTCCTTCCAATCCAAAAAAATATTAATAAAAATTCGTTCTTCGCATCTTAATGGAAATAATCATCATGACCGACCTACAAACAGTGACATTTGACATTTAGGATTTACACTAGAAGCGCCCCGCTTCTATAGCGGCGAAGATGCGATAGTTCACACAATTTAAAAAAACAAAGCCTGTGTGCGTCGGACAATGATAAACATGCATACAATAATCTACATACATACAATCACGCCTTTTTCCCAGAGGGGTAGGCAGAGATCACTTCCTGCCATGTGCTACGGTCCTGGCACACCACTTTCGCTTCATCCACATTCATCAACCTCTTCATGCACGCTCGTCGATTACGGGTACTTTTGATTTGACCTTTCTTTAAGATTTGACCTATTTGGTCATGAAAGGTCTTTCTTGGTCTTCCCCTGTCGACATCTCCAATCACACCCTCTCTATATATACTCTTCGTTAATCGTCTTTCACTCATCCTCTCAATATGACCAAACCATCTAAGCATACCTTTCTCAACCTTAGTCACTACATCTTCTTTCACACCACAACGTTCTCTAATTATTTCGTTTCTTATTCTATCACTTAGTTTCACTCTAGCATACTTCTAAGTGCTCGCATCTCCACTGCATTTATCCTACTTTCGTGCTTCTTCTGCCATACCCAACTTTCGCTTCCGTACATTAGTGTCGGGATCAACACTCCTCTATGAACCGCCAGACGTGCCTTTTTGGACACCTTCTGACTGTTCACAAAGGTGTGCAGCGCTCCGTTCACCATGTTACCAGCATTCACTCTCCTTTCAATATCGCTATCACACTTACCATCTCTTGTGAGCTTGGATCCCAAATATACAAATTCTTTCACTTGTTCTACTTTTTCACTTCCAATCATAACATCGCAAACTGTCATATCATCACCTTTTTCAAAAACCATGACTTTCGTCTTACTGACATTCACATTCATTCCTTTCCCTTTTAAAGATTCATATAGAACAGTCATCATATCCTGCAACTCCGCAGCCGATGAAGCAAGAAGGACTTGATCATCAGCGTAAAGGAGACACTGGACGATTGACTCATTCATTCTCAAACCTTTCTCACACTCTCTCAGACTAGTCAAGCAACTATCTAAGAATAGGTTGAACAGCCATGGTGACGCTACACATCCCTGTCTAACACCTTTTTCGATGTTAAACCAATCAGTGCATGTCCCATTGATTCTGACACAAGCACTAGAGTCCTTATAAAGAGACTTCAGTGCTCGTATCAAATTACTGCCCACCCCAAACAAAGATAATGCCGACCATAACTCATGCCTCACCACTCTATCATAAGCCTTTTCCAAATCCACGAAAGCGCAATAGACTTTTTGGCTTTTAGCCAGAAATTTTTCAGCTATGCATCGCAAAGAAAAAGACTACAATAATCTTTATATAAATAATTCTACTGTACGTGTATATTTTTTTATTTATTTATTTATTGCGAAAACCAATGTAAGAAGCGAGCCCGGGAAGTAAGAATGAAAGGAGTAGACACAGAGCTGACGAATGATAGGCCCGAGTGGAAGAAATACACATGTTGCGCCGATCCCACTTAGCGTGGGATAAGGGCAGGAGAATGATGATGATGAATGTCATTGAACTCCTCCAAAACGGCTTGACTGATTTAAATATTTTTTTCTGTATGCGTTTGAGTGTCACTCTGGATGGTTTAGATTCACAAATCAGCCCGGTAGATGGCGCTGATTGCTTGAAAAATAATGAGATCTCGGAAACGACCCTAATAATTTCGGTGAAATTTGATATGTGGGGGTTTTATGCAGGACAACGTCTGTCGGGTCTGCTAGTTTATGTTGCTATAAATACATACTAAATCACAGACACAAATGAATTCATCACATGAATGTTTGTTCCGGATGGGGATCAAACCCACGACTCTTGGAGTCATGGTCAGTAACCACTGTTATACCGAGCCAGTATAACTTCGAACCATATTATAATATTTTTTGCAGTCTATTTGTAGGTTCACGTATCTGTACCATTTTACTAGCAAACAAAAAATCTTATTCTGCAGTGCTGGGGCACGGGCCTTCCCTAAACCAAGGCGACAAGGCCTTAGTTATCCACTTTGGCCAAGTGGTTGGTAGACTAAACAACCTAGAATTTCTTCGTAGGAGTGCAGGTTTCTTCATGGTGTTTTCCTTCAACGTTAAAGCGTCGAAGAATCGAACACGTGAAATAAAAATTTGAAAGACACAGTGGTAAATGGCGGGGTTTGATCTGGAGACCTCTCACATGGTAAGCAACGACCATAACCTTTCGGCCATGGACGCTTTTTTTTTATTCTTAATCTGATTCCTGACAAAGTACCAATAACTTACTTTAACATACGCCACGGGCGGTATATCGGCTCTAAGGCCGGTGAACATGGTGACCAGGGTCAACATGCAAGTGACCAGGAGTGTGACCCTGCCCGGGATCGCGTCCAGGTCTAGCCAGAAGCTAAACCAGGACAGCATGACCACCAGAGAGGAAGGCGCGAACGTCTGAATGAGGTGGTGGCCGATCTGACGCTCGAAACGGAAGTAGACTACCAGTCTTGAGTAGTTACCTGGAAAGGGAGAGAGACAAATGAATAAATAAATATTACACAACATCACATACTTTGATCTGATTCCGTGGTAAGTAGCTTAAGCACTCGTGTTACAGATATGAGAATCAACAGTAGATACACAATTAATATACTTTAATATATTTAATAATACACCCAGACACGGAACAAATACCGATGTACGTCACACGAATATTTGTCCCGGTTGGGAATCGAACCCACAACTCTTGGAACCGTAAGTAGTAAACCTGGGTCACTAGCCACTGTTCCAGCGAGCCATTCAAAGAGAAGATAGAGTAATCAGTAAACAGAATGATGTTGAGTCTGATAGTTTTGAGGTATAAGTAGACCTGTTGCATTGCTATCAGCCTACTATCTCCCACAATAAATATCTAGGACATTTCCGCACACTGTTATTTGACCCCAAACTAAGCAGAGCTGGTACTATATGGGCGTCAGAGACTGATATACATACATATGTATATATTTATAAGTACATACTTAAATACATATTCAAGTTTTTTAATATACCTCCCCTCTCTGCATCTAATTGTACTCAGGAGCACAAAGCACAAATTCTTTGATTCTTTAATTGGAAAATATACTGTAGAGTCGAGAAAATTTACATTGCAGTTTATTCCGTGTTTCCCAACATTTACATTGTGGTAAATACCAGAACTATTAGATACTATAAAATTATTTTTAAGTACATACGGGTGTATTAAAGATTGTTTTTATTTCATATCCGTAACACAAGTGCTTAATTAACTTAAGACAGAATCAGAACTTTCAACGAATCAGAACAATTTGTACATCACACGTTGCATAGTTTTATAGTATTTCACCATTAAAATTGTTGTGTCGTTTTGGGGATGAAAGCCTACAGCTCCAACGTAAGTACGGTGATGGTGACGAGGCTACTCCAAGCCATCATCGTATGTCAGCTAGGAAAAACAAGGGTCGTGTCCTGACTTAAGAACGCGTCGAAACCAGAACACATCAAATATCCATCCGTTTACACCATCAGCATTGTCAACAATGAAAATAAAAGGTCCTCTGATCTTTTTAACAAATTCGATACGGGCGTCGAATAAATAGAACCGAATTGTTTAAAGAGGGAACAGGGAAGATATTGGATCTGCGTCGTTGGTATTCAAAGTTCCCGTAAAACGCTTTGAGGATCGCCTTAATTCGAGCTACAAGAATGCGCTGCTTATTGACGTTTGAAATTGAAGTTTGAGCATTCTATTAGATAGATAAGATAGATAAACGCATCCTTTCATACATAGTATAAAACAAACTGCCTCGTTGGTCTATTGGTAGCAAGTGCTGCGTTAGGACCGAGAGGTCCCCGGTTCGAGTCCGGGGTCGGGCAAAATTTGTGTGAGTTTTTCTGTAATGAAATTACTCAGCCCGGAGTTAGGAAGTTGGCGGTTGAACGCCCGTGCCTCGGAAAGCACGTTAAGCCGCTGGTCCTGCGCCCGATCTCTCATCGGTTATGTCGGATTGCCGTCTCACCGAGTTATTAGAGTAAGGGAATAGAGAGTGCACTTGTGTTTCCGCGCACACTTGTGCACTATAATATGTCCTGCGCACTTGGCTGATCTCAATTAAGATCGGCCGCCATGGTTGAAATCGGTCGGACGCCTTATAGATGTAACAGCTGTTAGACATAACATATAGACAATCCCGATTATTAGAAACTGAATATGTCCAAGATATTTACCATGTTTGTTTTGTTGTGATGAGCTCCCAATATTTTGGCACTGTATCAATTGTCATGATCGGATCAACGAGAGCGAAAAAAAATACTATTTAACCATCATCATACATTCATAAAACATTTCAATATCGTTTTAATCGAAATTCTATTCAAATGGGAAAATACCGGAAATGAAAATTACGAGTATGTTTTTCTAGGATCACACATAAAATACGTTAAATACGCTAGAAAGCCGACTCTGATTCGTATCTCCGAAGACAAACTATTGTCTCTAAAGGCAAACCAGTTTATTAAAAAAATATTGTCGAGACTTAAAATAAATATCCCACAAGATCACATTGCTTTTTTCCATTAGGTACGTAGTTATTTGCTGTTGCATTTATTTTAACGATATCAGAAAGAGAAATATAATTAAACACATAAATATCTCTCACAAATACCTATCCCGAGTGGGAATCGAACCCATGACTGTAGCCGACAGACAGGGGCAGTTCCAATGCGCCAGTCAAAAACTTTGTTTCGTTTTTTCTAATACCAAGTTCTCTACCATTATCTTACTTAGGTCCATTGCTTACCGTCTTTGTCGATCATGTACCCATTGGTCTCTTCAAGACGCAAGGGTTCTCCGATATGGTACTGAAGAAGCTTCAGTTCAGGATTGATCGTGACTCCGGCTTCACTCCACCGAAACCTCACTTTCTGGTTGCTGTATGAAACTGAAATAAAATAATTATAAAAATTGGTTTCGACGAAGTCGTTGAAGAAGAATTTGTTTGCGGGAACAAACATAAAAAAAATCATATATACGATCGAATTGAGAAACCTCCTCCTTTTTGAAGTCTGTTCAAAATTACACGAAATCTATTGAAATTCTAAAGTCGTTTAGTCGACTAACCCGCACTTGGCCAGCGGGTTTGAGTGAGGCCTGACCGCCCTGGTTTAGGGAAGCCAGTGTCCATCAATGGGGACGTATATGGGCTGATGATGATGATACGACGATCACATACATTATCGCGAAACATCAAATCACAATGGGAAATACAAATTTGAGTAAGTAGGTTGAATTGTTCATTTACATTTGCATGTTCTCGTATTTGTCACGAGTGGTAATCAACAAAAAGACGAGTCTAGATACAAAAGAAGACTTTTTATTTTAGAGGGCACTATAGCGTATTACATTGCTGCCACATTAATAATGATTATATTTTTTCAGATGAATTCAGTTGTAGAAGGTTCTAATTCTTAAGGTTTCTATTCATCGATGATTGAGTAGGTGCCAATTAAATGTCAAAGTACTAATTGATACTTACAAACCAGATGTTTAAGAAATAGCAAGAAAAAAATATAAATCCTACATTTTACTAATGGACGTCTGAATTGGGAAAATACTCTTTCAAAAACTTTTTTACATAGCTATTTATTATAGATTCGAAAATTCACTGATGACTGAATAATAATTACTCATCATTAAGTTTCAGAAAAGCTCTAATTATTTACGAATAATTTATTCCATCGAATATTTATTAAAAAAATATTGAGGATATAGATTGCTCTCTTCAAACGGAAAATATAAAAGGAAAGATAACTTTATAACAAGATTGTACCGATTTTATACGTGATTTCAAAAACATTATAGCATAAGAACTTTGTCATTCTAAAATATAATGATGCAATTAGCAAAAAACATTGCTTCCATTAATTACTGTCAAGACAGGCATACTTAACCAATTTTTAATTAGTAATTTTATTATTTGGTTAAGGAATTGATACTTAGATAATATTAGATAAAAATGTACTTCCTAAATCTAACCTATAAAATATAAATCTAAAAAAACTGTTAGTACCAGGAGGTGTCCGAAATTCTCAGTATGAGCTTGCTTTTAGAACTAAGGTGCTCTCCAAGACAGGATTTTAGGACCGTCGCAACGAAAATGGTACTGTCAACAGTATGTTTCAGTATCATGGGCTTTACCTTAGTTCGATATTAAGCCTTAAGCCCACCACATAATGACGGTAAACCGTACAAAGTGTTTCGTCTAATGCACTCTTTGATTTTATTCCCCATTTGCACGGTTGCAAAGCACCCATGCGAATCCGGGGCAACTCTCTGGTCAAGGATAAACACGCTTTAGGATTCGTCTTAAACCACTTTACAGATACTCACAGCTCTCTATATAAATCGGACAGGACTGTATGTCCATTGGATAGAGTTGGAATTCCATCTGACAGGCTATGATGGCGTGCATTCTGGCTGCGTAGCGGACAGTCTGATTCCTATATAAGGTTACCGAGGAGAATTTGTGGGTCAGCTCTGCGATCTCTGTAGGCAAACAGAAAACAAATTATCAGTGTCGCACGTGTTTCAATTTTGCTCTTTCATCATTTAATTTAATAATTTCTCCTATAATCCTATTAATTTTCATGTTTACGGCCGAATACGGAACCAATCATTACATTTCGTCGATAAGATACAGTCTTTTTCTATTTTGGTATAATTTTATGTTTTTGTGTACATAAGTAACCTTGTGGTTTATTTTTAGTTGCATGATGTATTCGCCTATAAGTGTTTGTCACATCTAACATTTTTTTTTGTTTTTTAATTGTAGGTGCATTAGTAGATGTTGTGAATCAAGAAATAATTATGCTGAATTATTTTGATATTAGAAAAATTTGGAGACATTTCGATGTTTTCTAAAATGCTGCAAAATATTTCAAAGTACTAACGTATGTGAAGTAGCTGTTTAATAAATAGGAATGACAATTTATTTAAGACAGGTACTTCACATGGAACTTTAAAGTGCTTAACATCCACCACGCTTTCATATTCAACGTTTTGTCTAGACAGTTGTCTAACTTTACGGAAACAAAGCAATTCTTGCTGCCTTTTGTTGTTCAAACAGATGTTACGTTTAAGTACTCACATCGTTTTGAATAGGTATAATGTTTACATTTTCGTGAAGCTTAGCGTCTATTCGTGGTAACTTGGATTATGTTTCGAGGATCATCTTCCAAGTAAACTTATATAATAATTATAATTGATACTATCAGATATCAGATTTGTGTGTTTGGTTTATTAGTATGTTAGATTCACATTTATTAACTCAATTAAAAAAAAGTATTGAAAAGAAATAGTAGGTATGATAGAAATGAATCTAAAGTAGATTGACCAGAACATCACAATTCTTAGATACGTGCATTTTATGTTGCCTTTCCTCAGTTCAAAGTATAATTACAAGGATTGGCTTTGTCAAAAGTGCATAAATAAAGATTATGGCCACTTTGAATTTGAAACATCAGCCAACCCACACTTGGCTAGCGTGGTTGACTAAGGCCTTGCCGTCCTAGTTTAGGGTAGGCCCGTGCCCCAGCAGTGGGGACGTATATTGGATGATGATGATACAATCCTACGTGCAAAAATATTACATATTTTTGATGATATCCAAAAAAACACACATTTCTCAGACATGAGTTTAAGACTTTTCTAATTCAAATAACATGACGACAAAATTACAAATTACTCTACTTTTTTTTCAAAACTAATTACGACTGCATGTTAAAATCTGAAAATATGTTTATTCTAATTAATCACTCAATCTAAAGTGCACACAATTTACATTACTGTGGTGCAGAAATATTTTGGCATACATACTTTTTGATTGTTTTAGTAGGAACTATACAATTTACATACCAATAGATCCATTTGGTAATGTGAATAGCTATTTACGTAAGTGGGTTTCATTGAAGTGACGAATTTTTAAAAGGTGCCATACCATGGAACCATAAAGTGACGACATATTTGTTATGTATGTGATGTGACAAAAAATAACAAAATTCCAAACAAAAAAAAATATCGAATAAACACGAAAATATTTTTGTAACCGTTTTCATGACCCACATAGATTAAGAGAATGAATCATAATGTAATACACAAGAGGCAAATCCTTACTAATATTATGAATCCGAAAGTAACTCTGTCTGTCTGTCTGTCTGTTACGTTTTCACGCATAGAGTCCGCGTTTTAAACGAAATTTGGTACAGATATAGTCCAGAGCCTAGGAAAGGGTATAGGCTATAAAGAAGTAATGTTTTACCCATTAAACGTCTCTACGCGGACGAAGTCGCGGGCGGAAAGCTAGTAATGTAATAAACAAGAGGCAAATGAGTAATAAGCGCGCTTTGTGAGACAGAAAGGAGCTCAAATTCGGGCACCTTGAGCTGTTTCATTAAATTGCATGCTTTTTCGAATCTTTTGTTAACTTTGTCTTTAAAGTGTCAAAAAATTGCCCGGCATAAATTTAAAGGTAAAACTAAAGTTGATTTTGTGTATTAGCTAAAGTACATAAACCCCAACATGTTATTAATCAATTGTCTCGATTCTATTACTCATTGTGGAAATGTCCCAGATATATATTTATTTATTTATTTATTGTGCTCATGTGCGATTGAGCATGCCATTTCTTTTTAGAACCCTTAAATATCTATTGCCAGTGTTAAAAAAACCATTCGTGATTGAAAGCATAGGTTTTACACGTGATTTGTGCCAAGGGCTGCCAACTGAAACTTTTAAAAATTTAATTCATCTTCTTAAAAAATAGTAAGAACTGAAGTGAAGTTTTAGTATCCTGACGCAAACTATTTGTCTGAGGCACGGCAGTGCCCCCGCCAAGTTGAGCAATTTCTTTGTCAGTTCTTTAGCAAACACGTAAAGTTACGTTTTTCTGATAGTTGGCAACCCTGATTGTGCCGAATTTCAAATTTTCCTACCAGAAGATTGATGCCGGTAGTACAATCCTCCTCCTAAAATAACAAGTTTCATTAATTTTAATGTAAAAGTCGTAAATAATTATGGTACAAAATGTGCAATCTGAATTTGAAACGTTGCAGTAGTAATTAGTAATGAAAACAAAACACATTTATGTAACATACAGTCAAATGGAATGGCTGTAGAACAGAATTAAACACTTAAGATTTTTTATAGAATTCATTATACAAATCCCGAACATTATCTCTGTCTGTCTGTCACGCTTCACACCACTATTACTGAACCAATCAAAATAAAATTTGGAACACATTTAGATAAGAGCCAATAATTAACCGACTACACTATAAGGGAGTAATGTTTACGCGGTAAACGACTCCACACGGACTTCACTGGCGGAAAATCAGTAAACTTTAAAAGTACAAATAACTCACCAGTAACTTTGGAGTTCAAAAAGTAAGGGTCAGGATGCCACAGGTTGTCGAAGAACTCTGGTGGGAGAGTGACGTGGTCATCACCCTCCTCGAAGATGTCTTCAGGCAGTTGGAGACGACTCTCGCTCCACGTTTGTCTAATGAACATGTCCACTCTGAAAAGATCACAAATTTACCGTCAATATTGTTTGTTTGTTCATTTATGCAAGCTTATCTCAGAAACGGCTCATTCGATCTAGATGCGATGTGGTGAGCTCTACTAAAAGTTTATTCATTTGGGTTTATAAATAAAAAAATAATGCTTATCAAAAAAATAACATCGAACATGCTGGGCGTTCGTAGACGCGGCTATATGTAGATATTATGTTTCGCTCAAAGATCGAATACGGTTGATGAATGTTCGATCTCTGAGCGTTCATAATAAATGCTGCCTAAATTATATTTTCCAGGTCACATTCTGTCAAAATAATGACAACTATAATACATCCTACAACTATAACTTCTTGAACAAATCATTTTACATTATATGTATACCAGTATAGCTATACCATACTGTGTACGTAAAGTATCGATGGCCCAAATAATGTTCATAGATCATAATTGACTTGAATCAATGTTCAAGTAAGGTACCAAAGGGCAAATGGTTGAGCCCAATTAATCTCTGCTATCGATGTCGTTCGTTAGGCTTAGGCCCTAGACAAGGGTTTAAGGGTATCTCGATATTGTCACTCGGTTTACATGCGGAGACTTGCTCTTTGACTTTCTATGTCAATCAATGATCCCGTCAATTTCAACATAGGGGTGAGAGCCATCCGCTGCTCTGATTTCCGGTGATGTTGACAAGGCTAATCCAAGTCATCATCGTCATCATCATTATCATCAGCCCATTCCTGTCCACTGCTGGACATAGGCCTCTCCAAATGCACGCCACTTCTCTCTATCCTCGGCCACTCGCATCCAGCTCCTACCAGCCGTCCTGCGCAGATCGTCACACCACCTGGCCTGCGGACGTTAGGACGTCCGCAAACGTAGTTAAGTGTAGGCACTACGTTTGCCGAGACGCGGTATCCACTCCAGAACTCGTCTACCCCAACGGTTGTCGGTTCTACGGCTGATGTGGCCAGCCCACAGTCAGTCATCATCCGTTATAAAAAATAAAGTCAACATCAGTGTATAGAACTTTATGGGTTCGAAATTGGTCCATTTACTTTGAATTATTTTTGAACGTTATATTATTAGACACGGACAGTTTTGACGCAATTTTGTTAGTGTTTGAGATACCTTAGAGACATCATACACCTTGGAATATTTATAGTTTGAAACAAAATAGAGGTACGTAAAATGGATCAGAATACAATTGGCCCGACTAGCTCCTGTAGCGCAAGTGGTGTGCCAGGACCATGGCAGGATGTGTTCTCTGCCTACCCCTCTGGAAAAAGGGGTTATTTTATGTATCTATGTATGTATGCTCTCGTATTTTGAATACCTAGTAAGTTAGTTATAAAACGTGTGATCTAAACCTTATTTCCTTTTTAAATTTGTTCTTTGTTTCTATCAGAAACTCCTCATGGTTAGCAGATTAGAGTAGAGAGTCACCATGTCGAACAAACCGATAGACGGACGGCCAACAAAGATTCTAAGGTTTCGGTTTTCGATATTAATGTCCAGAACCCATATCATAAATGCTGACCTAATTTTGCACTATCCCCTTGGCGCGTATTGAAAGGGATGTATTATAATTCCCATCGTTCCGTCGTTGTCACTTGATGTGCATCCATAGTTATGACAGGGGCTTATTATCATATACACCGTGAAATTTGAGTGGTTGTTTTCCCGCAGAGAAATGATTCTCCCTTAGTAGCACAATCCGATTTGTGCAATTCTTTTTTTATTAGTATCAATAAATAGCGGTTTTACGAAAGGTATAACCGAAACTCGAAAGTACTTTCGAACCACTTTATTACTAAGGGCGTAGAGCTTCTTTAGCTTTAAGCGTCGATTTCATGTGGCAAGCGGTACCAGATTACGTCACATCTTAAAAAACAACCATAGCTTCTCTCGTTAACGAGTTGGAAAATTATTAATTTTGAAAAATTTTCAAGGAATAATTTGCATAATTCGATATAGTATTACTAACGGCAAATCGTTCTGCCACGGGAAAACAAGCACTAAAATTTAACGGTGTATAAGTGAGAACAATACATTCGTTCCAGATAGGTATTTTATTGGTATCATATTATAATTCGGCACACGTATATTACTTTATACAAAACACCCCACCTATTTAATGAAGTAAATAACACGACACATGATATTTCATTTGATAGAGTCACACAATAAAGTTCAATATGGTCTATTGTGCCTGTTGACCCCATATGTGGATCTGACTACTGCTCACCGTCAGGTGGAGGAAAGTCATCTTGTTTGCCTTTTATAAAAATCAAAAAAAGGTCACGCCTTTTTACCCGAGGGGCAGGCAGAGATCACTTCCTGCCATGTGCTACGGCCCTGGCCCACTACTTTCACTTCTTCCACATTCATCAATAAAATCAAGCATGCTCGTCGTTTAAGGATACTTTTGATTTTGACTTTCTTCAAGATTTTATTTGGTCATGGAAGGTCTTTCTTGTCAACCATATGGACGTTTCTGTTGAAACTTACTATATATTATATTCCTCTTGTTAATCGTCCTTCATTCGTCCTCAACATGACCAAACAATCTAAGCATACCTTTCTCAACCCTAGTCACTAAATCTGAGATAGAATCAGAAATGAAATTATAATTAGAGAACGTTTTAAGTATAAATATATTATATGTATAAAAGCAAACATAGAGACGGAAATAGCGAAAGTGTTCCTAATAGATATCACGCGCAGTACCTAGGGGTGGTATTAATTAGGCTGCAAGCCAGTTAGCCTTTGACTGTAGTCTAATCTAAAGAGATAACGTCATCAAAGCTAGTTTTAATTGATAAAATCAACATAATAAATTAAAAACCTACTTAACGTAATATTCGTGAGAGAGATTCGTGTTCCATTACACTATTATTAGTCTTTATGGGTTTTCACGCGATATTAGGAGTAGCAAATACATAGCTACTTACTGCCCGACGTTTCGACTCATCATCATCATCATCAGCCCAAATACGTCCCCACTGCTGGGGCACGGGCCTACCCTAAACTAGGGCGATAAGGCCTTAGTCGACCACGCTGGCCAAGTGCGGGTTGGTCGACTACACAACTTTAGAATTTCTTCTTAGGTGTGCAGGTTTCCTCACGATGTTTTCCTTCACCGTTAAAGCGTCGAATGATGGTACATAGTCCAGTCAAATTAGGTGAAAATCTCGCAATTCGAGATACCCAGCTGTAAGTCTGTAACTACTTGTATATTGACGTCCTAAAAGTTGTCTCAAAACCTACATATTGTAGGGTGTACGCAACTATTAAATTTTCTAGGTCAAATGTCACAAATATCAGTTTTATGAACTTTTGAGCGAAACGAGAAGTTTTTTCATAAAAGTGTGTAGGAAAAAATTACTTATCTCCTATTTATCTATAAAAATTGTCTGTACGTTTTATTCCTAAGATTCACCATTTCAGAGATACAGCGATGCAAATAGTTGAAAAAGTTGTATTTTCAAAAGCTTCCAGGACCACGTGCGATTGTGCTAGACAGTAAAAATTTTCACGAATGCTGTATTTTAGTAGCCTCTATAAGATCTAATACTAGAAAAATCTTAAAACCAATGTTTAAGTGGGTTCTCATACAAAAACTATGGTTTTTTTTTCTCACACTTGGCCGGTTTTTAACGTGGTTACCCCAGTAAACCTATTCCAGACAACACCTTTTATACATGAAGAACACGTTGTTTATAAGGAAGCCTAGTTAAATAATTGTTTTGTGTTGTTTTCAGTATTCAGAACATTCAAGATTTCTGCGTTTCATTAAATTAATTTTGGTTAATATGGATCTTCACGTTCATAATAGAGTTAGATGGACAGTTAACATTTTTAAAATTTATTTTTTTTCAGTTATACTTCAAACAGAAATTCTAATATTTGGTTATTTCGTACTTTTTGACCCATAATAAGCAGTTTAAATGTACTGAAACGTATATGTATAGTACTAAAAACAACATAAAACAATTATTTGGACTAGGCTTCTATATAAACAACGTGTTCTTCACGTATAAAAGGTGTGTCTGGAATAGTTTTACTGGGGTAACCACGTTAAAAACCGGCCAAGTGTGAGAGAAAAAAAACTATAGTTTTTGTATGAGAACCCGGTTAAACATTGGTTTTAAGCTTTTCTAGTATTAGATGTTATAGAGGCTACTGAAATACATCAGTTGTGAAAATTTTAACTGTCTAGCACAATCGCACGGGGGTCTGGAAGCTTTTGAAAATACAACTTTTTCAACTATTTGCATCGCTGTATCTCTGAAATAGTGAATCTAAGGAATAAAACGTAGAAACAATTTTTATAGATAAATAGAAGATAAGTAATTTTCTCCTACACACTTTTATGATAAAACTTCCCGTTTCGCTCAAAAGTTCATAAAACTGATATTTGTGACGTTTGACCTTGAAAATTTAATAGTTGCGTACACCCTACCATATGTAGGTTTTGAGACCACTTTTAGGGTGTCAATATCTAAGTATTTACAGACTTACAGCTGGGTATCTCGAATTCCGAGATTCTTACCTAATTTAAGCTTAAATGACTGGACTATACGTATGAATTTCAAATTTGAAAAACAGGGGTTTAAATGGCAACCTCTCGCATGCCAAGCAACGACCTTAACCACTCGGCCATCGAAGCTTTTTCACGTTTCGACTGGGTTACACCAATCATGGTCGCGAGCGACCCATAAATACTAATATTTAACCTACTTAGCTTTGCTAATTAGCAAGAGAACTTATCCGGTATCAATGTTTAAACATCATTAATCCAAATTTTAAATTTATATTGAGCTTTAAAAGAATTAAAAACAACAAATAAAAATATCAGTAATCCATAAAAAGCTGATTTGTTTATTTAATAAAAATAATCAAAGCAGCTTTTTATAGAATTCATTCTCAAAGATGGTTTTCTTGAAGTGTGAGACAAAATAATTCAGTGAGAATAAATAATGCATTTGAAATACATGTCTATACTAACTGGGCCCGCGACTTCAATTGCGTGGACTCCTGGATTTTGATTTGTTTTTTCTAACATAAGAGTAGCCTAAAATACTCCTTATTACATCAGCTACCTGTCAATAAAAGTCCCGTCTAAGGGTTTAGTTAGGGAAAGCGTCGATAGAGTGCTGAAAGTCGTTGTTTGCCATGCGAGAGTTAAAACTTAAAACCCCATCACGTCGTTGTTTGCCATGCGAGAGTTAAAACTTAAAACCCCATCACGTATACATAGACAAAATAGGATCTCCATCTAATCTAATATCCACAAATACGTAAGCCAGTATCTTTCACATTTTAAAACCTTTCGTACTCTGTAGAAAGATTAATCTATCAAATGCAAACAGTAGTAGGTACAGACAAATTGATTTAACATCGTTTTTGTCAAAGGGTTTAATCATACAAGCATTGACGTCAAACAGCCGTCCAACGTATTTTTATAATATAATTTATTCACTGCAAAAACTTTACTATATGAATGAATTCACAAATGGATAAAGCTTTTTGGGGTACCTACTCGACTTTAAGTAAATCTCTAACTTTTTTGGGAATAATCAAATTGATCTATGTTTTCAATAAAAATCTCAAATTGTTTTTTGTTCCAATAAGCTGTAGTAAATAAAACCAACTAAAAATTATGTCAGAAGTTAAAAATTATGGTGACCATTGCTGAATAGTAATAGTAGAGGAAGGCCGAAGAATACATGGATGGATTGCGTGAGAGATGATTATGGGAGTGAAAGGAGTAGACGCAGAGTTGATGAATGATAGACCCGAGTGGAAGAAAAATACATGTTGCTCCGACCACACTTAGCGTGGGACAAGGGCAGGACAATGATGATGATTTCTTAAGAACATAATAGCAGTTTCGATAGCTGAATAGATAAGCGATCGTTTTATTATTTGACTGATACGACACTTAAGAAGGTATGGCGACATCCAACTAGCAAGTTTGAAACGACTTTTAGGCGCTTTTAGAAACTATTCTAAAGAGGTTAAGCGCAAATGTGTCAAGGGACCTCTACATGGATAAACCTTTTAACATAATTTGAGTAATATTTTTGATCCATGGTGCCCTTAGTAAAAAATACTAAAGCACCGAGAACGCAGTTCTGTGATATCCAAAAGACACAATTTAATACGAATAATGTTTTGCAGTTGATAAGTCAAGGTAAAAAATTGAGGTATTGGAATGGCAAATGACGAATACGATTCATCTATGTTTTAGCCCCATGCAAGCTTTTTAAAAAGCTGTGCCGTGATTATCCCAATAAAGACAACCCATAATAATCTTATAGTAACTTTTGATTTCTAATCGTGAAACTTACCTAAAGTCCATGTCTTCAACGTTGATAGAATTGACATCCACCACATAAATACTAAATTCAACTATAACTGGCTGCCCCTTCCTTGCAGGTGGCCGCATTTCTGAAATAAGGTTCTGCATTAATCGATACAATAGTTAAAAAGTAAATACTACTTGATAAGATAGGTGTCTACTCAGCAACTCTCACCAATGTATAGGTCTGATTCCGCGGTAAGAAGCTTTATCACTTGTGTTACGAATATCAAAATCAACGATGGATACATTTAATAAGACATAAAACAAACACCGATATTCGTCACACAAATATTTGTCCCGGGTGGGAATCGAAACCACGACTCTTGGAACCGTAGGTAGTGAACCTGAGTCACTAACCACTGCTCCACCGAGTCAGTCAAAAAGGTTAAGTATACCTGGAAGTTTAGGAGCTGAGTATGCTATATGCTGCCTATGTAGGTAAATATACTTTTGTCTTGGCCTTGAACTACTACACAGGCGTTTATCAGCAAAATTTGAAGTTTATTTATCGATGCCACGGTATTACTTTGATGAAAGCTTAATTTGCGATTTACTTAGTAAGTCTAAATTACAATGAAATATTAAAGTATTTTCGCTAAAGAAATCTTAAGACATTTAAAAACTAACGTTTTATGATACCTTTTACATAATTCTCTGGCAGGACGACCCTTGGCTTTAGAGTGTGGTTCCGTTTTGATACGACATCATTGCATAGCCTGTAAAAAGAAAGGGTTGTGATTATTAATTAAGCTATTGCATAGCTTTTATACGTCTGTATTGTACGACTCTACGAAACTCGCACGAATCGAGACGAGCTGTTCCGAAATCGGATAATGCTAAGCAATAGCTAAACCGCGGCAGTCTCCGAGTGCCACACGTCTTTTAAGCTATTGCATAACTATTTAAGCTATTGCATAGCTTTTTAAGCTATTGCATAGGTTTTGCGGGCTTTGAGTGCGGCGACCGAACCAAGAAATTCCGTAACGAAAAAAACCTCACAATCGTCTAACGTCGTTTCAGTTCGGTAGAATTCGGCACGGTGTTTGTGTGCGTGCGGTTAGACGTATTGTACGACTCTACGAAACTCGCACGAATCGAGACGAGCTGTTCCGAAATCGGATAATGCTAAGCAATAGCTAAACCGCGGCAGTCTCCGAGTGCCACACGTCTTATTTTTATATTATTTATTCGTCGTCAAGGTAAAAACTTATAAAAATGACATAACATCACGGCTTGGACCCGTTTACTCCTTGGACGATGTCAACCTTATCCAGGAAGATTTAAATAACATCTACAACTGGTGCGAAATGAACGGTATGACTCTGAATGTAAGTAAAGTGTTATCATATTAAATTCACCAGGAAGAAGAAACTCTTATCTTCCGCATATCACATTAACAAGGTAGCATTGGCAGAGGTTTATGAAATTAGGGATTTGGGTGTTACAATAGATAGACAGTTTAAGTTCTCCTCTCACGTAAACAACATTGTAACAAAAGCAGCTAAAATGTTAGGATTCCCTAAGAAGAAACACCAAAGAATTTAGGTTATCTCGTACCCATAAAATCTTATATAATGCCCTTGTTCGGAGCAACTTGGAATATGCCAGTGTGGCTTGGAACCCAGCGTATACCGTTCACTCCCAGCGCTTGGAAAGTATTCAGCGCGCGTTCACGAGACACCTTGCGTTTGTTTCTCCGCGTATATCGCGCAGATAACCATACAACCTTAGATTGTCGTTTTTCGAAATGAATACACTTCGACAGCGTCGAATTACCCAGGACCTCGTATTTTTGCACAGACTGATCAACGGAGACCTGAAGTGCCAAGAGTTGCTTCAATTCGTAAAGCTATCAGTACCGGCTCGCTTACCTCGTCATTCAATCAAAAAGATATTCGCTTTACCTCCAGCCAGAACTAATTTGGGTCATCACGCTCCTATGGCCAGATGTTGTGGGACATACAATGAACTTCACCTGAAGGACATTGATATTTTTTTCGACTTAATGATATTAAATGATAGGTAGCATACTTCAATTAATCTCTATTATAATGTTGTTATTGTTTCTATAATTTTATTAAGTGTTTTTATTTCTTTTTATTTTATCTTTTGTGTTTTTACGTAGATTTATATCCACGTTGTGTACACCTTTAAAGGGTATATATATAAGACCTGTACTTCATTTAAGCATTCTTGTATTTTTTTCATATGTATACTGTTGGTGTACCTTTTTTAATAAATAAATAAATAAAATAAACATATCATAATACATTTCTTATTCTGACATACTTTTATTAGTGTACATGTACACAAATATACTTAAATATATAAATAACCTCAGAGTTTACCCGAGTGGGAAAATCCCTGTCAATACCTACTTTTGGCGCAACACACGGAGGTACTATTAAACATACCATAGAGCGCATCATAATAACTGGCTTGGTGGAACAGTGGTTAGTGACCCTGGCTGGCGGTTCCGAGAGTCGTGGGTTCGATTCCCACTCGGGACAAATATTTGTGTGATGAACATCGGTGTTTGTTCCGTGTCTGGGTGTGATTATGTATTTAAGTATGTATTTATAAATATATATGTATGTTTATCAGTCTCTGACGCCCATAGTACAAGCTCTGCTTAGTTTGGGGTCAGATGACCGTGTGTGGAAATGTCCCAGATATTTATTTATTTATTTTATAATAATATTATGTGTACATATCATGTAATCGAATCTCATCTAAGTTAAACATCCAGGAGTTAAATCAAACATTACTACTAGTTTACAGGAATTATTCAGATAAAAGGTTTAACAACTTGTTTTCATTATCTATTAACAATTGTCGTGTGTCGGTGTTTTACACCACCTCCGCAGCAAATAAGAACTATTTAGTCGTAGTTAGCAACGCCCACATTCATGGCATCAGGCAATAATTAACACGTTCACAGCCCTCATACATATTTGTTAGCTAACAGATAGACTAAACATTGATTACACTACTATTTGATGTTAGCCGAAAAGTAATGTCACTGATATTAAAGTTAAACACTTATGTGTGATGATCGATATTACAAATTGGTAGGGCGCGTATAAAAAAAATAATCGGCCTGATATTTAAGTTTTCATGTTAAAAATGAAAGTCACATCTAGGACAAAACTTTACCTAAAAATTAAAAGAAAGGTTAGCCAAAAAAGATTTTAAAAATCAAAGCAATTTGTGTTAAGAGTTAAAAAAAAGTAAGAGACAAACTGCAAAAGAAAGAGGTTAAAAACAAATTCAACTTTATAATTGGTATTCAAAGTATAATAAAAGTACACATGCTGATTAAATTAGCTTACGTTTTGTGATACATAATATCATATCTAGACTTTACTGTACAGTGAACACGTGGAGCACAGATTTCCTATCATTTATGAACTTGAAACGCCCACACCTTATTCAATACCTAAACCACACGTGATTTAGCCTCCATTTTACCTCATGTGTTTGCATTGAGGTTTAACGCGTAAGAGAAATTCACTAGAAGACAGTACGTAGGCGTGATGTCAAACTGCAACAATCTGCAACATGATTGGTGAATATTGACATTTCTGTCAATCTCACGTCAAAATAACCAAACAGGATGTAGTTGGACCTCACGCCTACGTATTGCCATCTAGTGAATTTCTCATAAGCGTTAAACCTTAATTTTATGACCGCAGGGATCAAGACTTGAGAATAATTTTATTAATTTCGTGCTAGTTTTTAGTTTTACCCGATTACGCCAGAAGGTTTTTTGGGAGCATGTATGTATTTCTGTTAGTAAATTACGCGGCCTAGTTTAGTGTTAGGAAGTTTGCTAATGCAAAACTGTATCTCGTATGTTAAGCTGGCGGTCCTGCGCGTAATCTCTCAATGGCCATGTCGGATTACAATCTCACCGAACTGTGAGAATAAAGGAACAGATAGTGCACGCACATTAATCGTCCTGTAGAGGGCACAGAGAGTGAAAATAGTGCAGTTGACTGATCTCAATAATAATTGAGATAACTGCCAAGGCAAAAATCGATTCTACATAAACCATAATCTGCTTTCTCACCATAATCTGCGTACTTCAGAGTTCTATCTCTAGAGGAAGGTACGCAGAAATACATTATGTATGGAAAAACCTGCTCGAAATTCGAATATTAATATTATTAATGCTTCTCACCGATACAACAAGGCATAATAGTGTATTGAGTTTTTGGATGAAGTTATTTGTTCCGAACCTTTTTTCCTTACTGACTTACGATGATGGCTTGGAGTAGCTTTGTCGTTATCACCGGACTTGCGAAGGAGCGCATGGCTCACACCCCCAATTGTTAAGAAACTGATTCACAGTTTCGTAACAATAGTAACATAGTACACATTCATTCAATCATAATGTAATCAATTAAGTTAAGAATGCACTTAAGATAAAAAGTCTGAAGTAACTGATGATGTGATGTAAAACAAAACCTAATTGAGTACAAGAATAGAAATAGCGCTCCTTGAATAATCATAAACAATGAAAATAACAAACTTTAACACAGTATTAGGTACGAGCGGTGAATATTTTTTAAACAACAGACAGTAAAGTAAAAAATACTAGGCTTCTAGGACTGCGGTTTCAATTGCAATACAAAGGATTCCGAGTCTTACCGGGCAGGGTTTAACGATTGCAATTGGTTCAACTTCAGTGCTTGTTTTTTAGTCATGACGTCAATGAAAATTGTTATTATGCCAACGTGGCGTGTATTTAAATTTAGCACTGGCTGAACCGATGCCGTGTTAGTAACCTATTTGCCGGGGCTCACTAAAACTGAAAGTCTGTCTAGGAATAGTGTTGGCTAAAGACTCGTCCTTATGTTTTGCATAATGGAAATGTGTTGGGAAGTTTAACTGGCCCGCTTACAATAACGTCGGTGTAAAGGGCATTCAACTTTGAATAACTGATGCGATGGCTTGTGTAGTATTCATTTGTTACCATTTGTTCGATTGCATATACATAGTTTAAAATAGTCACTAGCAACTTCCTTGCTTGAATTGCCTTTGTGTTTGTTCCGTATCTGAATGTAAATATGTATTTATAAATATCTATGTTTATGTTACCGGCCAAACCCGATTTCAGGACAAACTAGTTTAGCCTAGTCCAAACTAGTTTGTCCTAAGCCCGTTAGGATAAACCGGTAAAGCCTAATCCAAACTAGTTTGTCCTAAGCCCGTTAGGATAAACCAGGTTATACTAGGCCAAACTAGTTGATCTTGATATAGATACGCATTATCTAGGATAAACTGGTATGGCCTTTTCCAGACATCGTAATATGTCAAGAAAGTCAAAATAAATAGATTATCCAAATAAAATCCTCCGTAATTGGAAAAATTTTATTTTTTATTATACTATAATCTTATTTCTTATAATGATTCGTCGTTAAGTTTTCATTCGTAAAATCATACTAAATTTGGCAAAAAATAAATGTTTTTATTACTAGAAGCAATAATTTCTTAATTATTACAATTATTATGTCGTTAAAAATTATGGATAATACATGGTAATACAAACAATCATACTTTAACAAATAATAATAAAAAGAAATAATCATATGAGTATTATGTCAATTATTAAAATTGTTTCTTATTTTTACATGTTGTGCTTTGGTGACATTAAGAATTGCAGAGCAACGTTTAGTTTTAATACGTACAATCATGCTATATTTATACTTTAATCGTTAAAAAACATGTCTAATAGTAAGTGATGAAGTCGTGAATCGTGTTTTCTAACACAATGACCTCATATTAAAATAATTTCAACCCTTGAAAATCTTACGACTCTTGCAAACAACCCTTAAATAGAAAAAATATAAAGAAATATATTAGTGTGCAAATAATATTTTATATCTTCTATAATAATTTTTCAAATTTTAACCCTCTTTCAACCCTTGTTAACTACCCCTTGAAACACTGATTTTTTTTTAAATTGTATTCAATAATTAACTTGAAGCTTATTTGCAACGCGATATTGCAAAATTCGCACAGGAACGGGAGTTATTGGGCAAAAACTTTTGGATGTAAAATCTCATAGTCCACGCGAACGAAGTCGCGGGCACAGATAGTTATGTATATTAATATACTCAATACAATAGTTTTGGGTCTCTATATTATACTACGTACTCTCACGTTGCTCCAAATAATCACATGCCGAAATTTTCAGTTACGGAGTAGAGAAAAATATGATAAGTTTTTGACCATCTTCAATTTTCATGCTATTACAATTTTGAAACAGAGGCCATACCGGTTTATCCTATCTTTATAAGAAACAAGAAATAAGATTATAGTATAATTAAAATGATTATTTTTCGTATTGCGGAGGATTTTATTTGAATAATCTATTTATTTTGACATTCTTGACATATTACAATGTCTGGAAAAGGCCATACCAGTCTATCATAGATAATGCGTATCTATATCAAGATCAACTAGTTTGGCCTAGTCTAAACTGGTTTATCCTAACGGACTTAGGACAAACTAGTTTGGACTAGGCTATACCGGTTTATCCTAACCGGCTTAGGACAAACTAGTTTGGACTAGGCTAAACTAGTTTGTCCTGAAATCGGGTTTGGCCGGTAACATAATATATATCAGTTTCAGAGGCCCATAGTAGGTACACGCTCTGCTTAGTATAGGGTCAGATGACCGTGTGTGGAAATGTCCCAGATATTTGTTTATTTATTCTTGATACCGGTTTTCTTAATAAACAGCAAAAGTATGATTCTGTACTAAATCATACTTTTGCTGTTTTCATGATTTCTAATTGTTGGAGTGTGACATTTGACATTTAAAAGACCTCACGCTACACAAGAGCCTCTAGCGGCTAATTCTCACGCAATGGCCAGTCATTGCAAACATTAATAAAATTAAATGATATGCTATAATAGTCATCATCAATGTTACTAATTTTATGGATTAGACTCGCATGTATTCTGACTCTCTAAATATAATATTTTTAGGACCCGACCTTTAGATCTCTTTACAGCGCTCGTCCCAGGCAAGATTTAATCATCATCAGCCCATATACGTCCCCTCTGCTGGAGCCTGGGCCTTACCTAAGCTAGGGCGATAAGGCCTTAGTCAACCACGCAGTCCAAGTGTGAGTTGGTTGACTACACAGTACACAACTTTATTATTTCTTTTTGTGCAGGTTTCCTCACGATGTTTTCCTTCACCGTCAAAGCGTCGAACAAACGTACATATGAATTTCAAATTTGAAAACACAGTGGTGTGTACGTGGCGTGGTTTGAACAGGCGACCTCTCGCATGACACGACCTTAAACACTCGGCCGACGCTTTTTAACACGCTTTTTTAGATTAAATGTGATAGTTTTATTTCAAACTAGCTGACCCGACAGACTTCGTCCTGTCAAAAAAATGTAAAAAAGAAAAAGGCTGTTTTTAGGATTTTCCCGGCAATTATTCGATTTTTTCTCGCCGTAAGAACCATCCTTGGACTTCAACGAACATTTAAAAAAAAGAGTTGGCCAAATTGGTTCAGGCGTTGTTGAGTTATGCGCTTACCAACACATTTTGCGATTCATTAGGGTTCCGTAGCCAAAATGGCAAAAACGGAACCCTTATAGTTTCGTCATGTCCGTCTGTCCGTCTGTCCGTCTGTCCGTCTGTCACAGCCGATTTACTCGGAAACTATAAGTACTACAGTGATGAAATTTGATGGGAATATGTGTTGTATGAACCGCTACAAAAATATGACACTAAATAGTAAAAAAGAATTGGGGATGGGGCCCCCATACATGTAACTGAGGGATGAAATTTTTTTTCGATGTACATACCCGTGTGGGGTATCAATGGAAAGGTCTTTTAAAATGATATAAAGTTTTCTAAAAAACATTTTTCTTAAAGTGAACGGTTTTTGAGATATCAGCTCTCAAAGTCGTAAAAAGTATGTCCCCCCCCTCTATTTTTATAACTACGGGGTATAAAATTCTAAAAAAAATAGAGGTGATGCATGCTAATTAACTCTTTCAACGATTTTTGGTTTGATCAAAGTATCTCTTATAGTTTTTGAGATAGGTTGATTTTTATTATATTTGCTGGTACGGAACCCTTTGTGCGCGAGCCCGACTCGCACTTGGCCGGTTTTTATATTATAGATGTGTAGTTTTCGCGCAAAAAATAGACAATACGACTGTGTACCAATGAAGCGTAACAGAGTAACTTTCGCCTGTTAACATAGTAAGTACTAGCGACCCGCCCTCGCTTCGCTTCGGTATACCTCTATCTCTATATAAAATATTACATTAAAATATAATATTTATTATCAGGTACTTATTTACCTACGAAACGAATTTAAAGCGAATTCAAAATTCCTTCAAGTTAAAATCAAAGTGGCAACCACGCGACTTTTTTCTCATACTTGCATTTTTAAATTCGTGATATCTTCCGAAAGAAAGGTCCGAATTGAATAATTCAAAAAGTTATTTAAAGGTACTGAAGCCGTCTTGAAAATAAAGAAATTTATTTAGATAAGGATTAATACCAAGGTACAAATAAAGAGCCTTTTCAAGCGGCGACATATAAATTAAATTTTTACAATAAAAAACCGCTTACTGTGTGGCATAACTATAATATTTAGACATAATAGCATATTATGCTGTCGCGACACTTTTTGTAGATAATGGAAAGTTCTGCAAAGTCGTAGTAAATGATTTTATTCTATCATCAATAGTTTTCGCAGCGTAAGTAATTTTTTAGGACATTTTTTACACCTTGGGTTACATTATTGGAGTTTTAGTAAGGATCCCTAATTTTTAAAACAATATAATATAGCCTATGTTACTTCTGAATAATGCAGCTTTCTAATGGTGAAAAAATTATTGCAATCGGTCCAGTAGTTTTTGAGTTTATTCATTACAAACATACAAAAATACAAATCTTTCCTCTTTATAATATTAGTATAGATATAATAGTAAGGATCTGTATTTTTATAACCTTATACATTCGGCCATACCTGTAGAACCCATGGGCTATCATACCCTACCCATTTCCCAAATAGGATTGAATTCCTATTCACGTAATGAAGGTAAATTTATTTTAAAGGGCCTAAAAAGGGTACACCGGAAGAGAATTGTCTATGGTGTATTTATGGAGGTGTGCATAGGGATTCTACAAACACCTTGAATAAATTACCAAACACTTTTCACTTTTTATCTCCAAGTATAGACATCATAATAGTCCATGCTTTACCATCATAAATTATGTCCATGGATATTATTTTAATCCTTACAATGAACAAAGGATAAAGTATAACCTCAAAATCTAAATGCGATCTTCTGAAAAGCATGAGTTCGAAGCTGTAGGGGACTCGTTGAATTTTACTGATTTTCTAATCACAAAAAACACGCAAGTGTTAGCACTTATTAATAATACAAAATAAAGAATAAAATATGTTTTAATGCACGTGTATAATAGACATAGCAATAGATACCACGAAGACCATAATATCCTAGGCCCGAACAAAACAACAACATATTGCGAGAACCAAAGATGTTGTGAATTCTCCTTGCGTGAACCGGAACGCACAAAAGATCTCCCCGAATAATAAATAAATAAATAATAAAAATGTTTTATTTTTTCACACTTATACATAAGTTACAGCTAAAAAGTACATCTTATTGGAGAGAACATAAGTGTGAACTGGAGCCTAAACTAGGGCGACCCTGTATTTCAGGACTCCAGGTCCCACCTGTAGATCGAGGATAAATAAATGTTTTATATAATTCATAATAATATGTAGCATTTATGTATAGTGTAGAATGGCGGTAAAGATTAAACATTCTTATTGGCGATGCAAAGATTATAATTCTCTGCGCGCCTCTATCGGCCAAATTTAGAAGCTGTCTAAGAACGACACTTTGACGGTTTTTAGAATCTGGGTCGTATTTAATAAATAAATTTTCCGTGACGTTTATTGTATCGAAAAACTGTCAGTGTCGTTCTTAGACAACTTAAAATGTTGTCACTTGAAGTGCTAGTCAGAATCTTTGCTTCGCCAATAAAGACAACTGTCACCTTTAGTCTTGCCCGTCAAACAAGATACCATCAGTGCACTATACTTTCAGCCACTATCGATCACTCTACCTATCTAATCGAATAGTATTCGAGTACCTCTATTAAAACTATGTCATCTGGGTCATAGTAAATTCTCATAAGCCCTAATCGCCGGGGATAGACCAGGCCAAGGCGAACCAATCGATGGTAGTGCGTGTTGCAGTTCCCAGCTAGAGTATCGATTTCAAGGAAATAGACGCTAATTGTGGCTATTTGCTTCTATAAATATAAACAATGCTTATCAAGTCTAGCCAGTGTAGGCAAGTATGTAAATCAATAAGTCAATCTAGTTCCAGGTGAAAAGCTTTGAAGCTCTTTGTTACTGGTGGACTAGTGGCCCGCACTCGCTTCGCTACGGGTAAATTTTACATTAAAATTATCCTCTTGAATCGATCTATGTATTCGTCAGTGAAATCATCTGAAATCTTTTATTTATGCTTAATAGGGAAGTGGGGACAGAGAAGTAGTATTTTATACTAGCTAGTAATAAAATAACTGATATTGTTCCATAACATCATCAGTGGCAAAGACAAATAAAAAATATTTTTAATTATACACCTGGAGTGTTTAAAATGTACCTTATCTTAAGTATTTATGTTATGTAACTTAAATATAAGTCTCATGTTTGCAATACCTACCTGGTAACTAAGTTGTAAGTGCCTTATCTATATTCCACCTCTGTATGATGTACACTTAGTAAGCAAATAAATTATTTGATTTGATTTGATTTGATTTGAAACTGAAAAGATTTCATTCAATCGTGGGCATTCAAAATTGTAACAAGACAAAAATGTGTAAATTGATAGGTCCTAGCTTATCAGCTTTTATTGAAAATTTTGCAAGCATTGACAATCTGAGAACTGAGATAATAGAATCGGAAAACCCGAAAAGATTGACCAAAATCCACCTGAGTGTCAGCACAACGCCGTCACTTTCAATATCACTCTCTGTGATAAAGAGAGTTGGGTAAATAGACCATAGATCCATTTATTTTAATTGAAATCCATTAATTATCATCATTGTACCGATATTATTGTTTCTTTTTTAGCAATGTATTGATTTTTACGACACTTTTCTTAAACTAAACTAACTCACTGAATTTGGATTTACTACCTTGTATTTTTTTTCCTTAAATACGATTAATATTAATAATCTTACGAAATTATCTTTTTCATATTTTTCAGCTTGCAGAAAGCGAATAATTCAAGATACAAAATATGAACAATATTCAAGACCTTTTTACGACAAATATAGGCCCACCATTTTCATTCTCCTTATTATCCATTTTCCCTCGTGCTAGAAGTTAGATCCAAAGGCTGAAGAAATGCCTAAAAGATGACTGAAAGAAGCACTACCTAACGTTCCAGTCATGTTTCAAAGGTCGATGTTCGAATGTAACAAGAATTTCTCGTGTTCTAATACATATAGTATTGTACATATGTAAAATACATAGTAACAGACTCTCACACGATATCCCTTAGGGCTTACTCAAAGTTCACAGGCCTTTTATGTAGCCGGAAAAATCTAAATGTGTTTTTTGTTTCTGGAAAATACCCGCCGGTTCTTTGGTAAGAAGAATAGGCATAAGGAATTCTGCAGATTCAAATGAATCTGAATATGTAAATATTCAGATTCAGAGCCAATAAATGGTGACTACGGTACTGTATTGACAGAGAGGAGTTTCTCTATCAAGAAAAAAGCTTCTGCAGAATAGTTCGTAAACAAAAGGGATTGCTAAAAATGCAAGATCGGTTCTGCTTTTACTTGAAAGTGCCAGAGACAAACAGACGAAGATAAGTATTAATTACAAAATACTTCACTTTAACGGTTCCTTTTTTTGACGCTTGACGACAGTAGGAAATACATCGTCAGAAAGTTGACTACCTGCACTTGGCCAGGGTGGTTGACTAAGGTTTGATCGCCCTAGTTTAGGGTAGGCCCGTGCCCCAGCAGTGGGGACGTATATATGGGGGAATCAGACCCGTTGTGCTTGTAACATGATGCTCTGTTTCAGAATATTAAGAGCCATTACCTATTCTTTCTCGGAAATGAGCTTTCCGTAAAACTCTAGTTATAATATGTCTAGAATCAAGTAGCATAATAAACCCATACAAAACAAAAACAGACAGGCCCTTCTGCAGCTAGTTAAAATAAGTATGAAACTTATGAAAGTGACTAACCTCTATGAGCTCATTCTAGTACAAACCTTTAATATGGTTTTATTACAAATAAAAAATATCTGAACACAACTTACAGCGAACGAAATAGGTTTACTGCTAATTTATTCCAAAGAGGCAACTGAACGAAGAAAGTTAGTCAAACGAACACGCAACCACATGTAGTATTGATTTAACGAATTACCCGTGGAATGAACTGTTTATTTTGGGTTGACCTTGCCTCACGGCATAATATTTTAAGGTGTGCTTACAACTGTGTTTTATATCTTCAAGTCTCGCCAACTCATGTGAATTCTCTTGTTTGTTATGTTATCTTTGAAACTTTGGCGTAATTTAGCGGTGCTGAAGATGTGAACTTGTATGTCTTGCAGCTCATATAGTTACATAGGTATATCTAATACCAAAAAAAAGCGTCGATGGCCGAGTGGTTTAGGTCGTTGTTTGCCACTGTATTTTTCAAATTGGAAATTCATACGTACGATTATTTAACGCTTTAATGATGAAAGGAAATTATCGTGAGGAAACCTGTGTTTCTTTAATATGTGTGCACATAATGAAGAAATTTAAAGTTTCTTAAGGTTGTGTAGTCAACCCACCCGCACTTGGGATTGAGGCCAGCGTGGTTGACAGTGGATAGACAGTGAAGAATGCGTAAGTGTATCACTGTCGCCCTACCATCAGCGGCTAAGCAGGAGGATCCAGGGGATTACAGCCGGTAGTAGTCCAGGATAACCACAGCTCTCCCCGGCGCTGTGGTATCCAGAAGGATTTCCCCCGGGTAAAAAACAAAAACGTCTTATCGACGTATTAGGGCGATAGCCCTAGTTTGGGGTAGCCCCGTGCTTCATGCCCAATGAGGACGTTGATGGGCTGATGATGACAATAGGCTTTAGTACCTTACAATAATACGAACTAAATGAAACACTGAATGTATCCTTTACATTTTATCGGCGTAGAAATATGAGCTTAAAGAGCTTTTCCAGCATGAATAAAATTACATAAATAGTGAGGACTTACCGTTGCGGCATAAGGGATCAAATACCTATTATGGAGTAATAGCTATTATTTATACCGCAGTACCATGATTTAGGAAATTAAGTAGTAATCAAGACAATGTTTGTCATATTAATGAATGTTAACTATGTTCGCTATTTTATCCTACTAATATTATATCCTACTAATATAATAAACGTGAAAGTTTGTATGTGCGGATGGATGTTTGTAACTCTTTCAAGCAAATACTACTGAACTGATAACGATGAAATTTGGTATGCAGATAGCTGAAGACTAAGAGTAAACATAGGCTACTTTTTATCCCGCAGTTTCTGCGGGAATAGGGTTTCCACACGGACAAAGTCGCGGGCGGAAAGCTAGTGTGTAATATATTTCATTTCATTTATAAGAAAAAATCTTGTACCTCTAATACACCGTGAAATTTGAGTGGTTGTTTTCCCGCAGCAAAATGATTCTACCTTAGTAGCACAATAGATTTGTGCAGTTATTTTGTATTAAAATCATTTATACCGGTTTTACGAAAGGTATAAACGAAACTTTAAAGTACGTTCGAACCACTTTATTACTTAGGACGTAGAGCTTCTCTAGCTTTAAGCATCGATTTCATGCGGCAAGCAGTACCTATATTCAAAAATGCTGCCTAATGTCACTTTCCCACGCGGACGAAGTCGCTGGCAGATCTAGTTATCAATGTATTTATTACAAAGTATAATTATACGGATTTAATCATTATACTATGTTTTATTTATATGTAAATAATGTGAAAACGTATATAATGCAATTTTCAACAGTATCATGTTACATTTCGGTTATCGTCTACACTGATTATTCCGGGATCTATTATCCGGAACTTTGATGTAAGACTTTCTTGATATTATAAGCCAGTTTTGATACCAAATTCCCAAGTTTCAATTCTATGAACCAATTCATACGAAGAAGGTTTATAATGATGTAAGGACTATCAATAAATGAGGAATGATTTTAAGCGAATGTTGCGTAGATCCAAATTAGACAGTGAGGCTTTCAAAGTTCGATTACAGCTAAAAATCGGAATTAAATACGCCATTTTAAAACAAATACCAAAAGTCACCTCCGGATTTTATACATTAAAATGTTAAAAATGTTGGTTTTCACATTTTTATAAGAAACAACAAATGATAGACTACAATAATATACAATAGGTTAGACAACATTTGTAGATGCTGTATATCAGACCCCCACCATATTACGTAGGCCATTAAGGAAATAATTTTTTTTATTTCTCTTCCACAAAACTTATGCTTACAGACTACTGACAATAATTGTACTTAATTAAATTGTACTTGTGTGGTATACTGGCGTCTGAAACTAAGTTTATGACAACTTGCTGTTTTCAGATCACCAGGCTCCGCCCTTATTCCATTTATTAATATAGAGAATACATTCTTGATTTAAATAATACGTTTTATTAGAAAAGATTAAGTAAGATTTTTGTTTTTGCGTGTAGGATTTTGGTACTATACGTTTGAACATTTCATCAATTTTATTGTTTGTTGAATGTTTAATCATCAATATTGAAACTACAGGCAAAGTGAAGTTAATTTACCAGTAAAATTGAGAACTAAAAGGGAATAGTTTCGCAAAGTTCTTGCATTAATGCAAAAGTACTATTCTGACCCTGGGTGTAACGAAAATAGCTTTCAAACTACTTTTACCAATTGTTCGGTTTCAGCAAACTAAGTTGGACTTCCAGCATGTGGCGAAAGTTCTTAGTGGCGGACTTTAAGTTAGTCTTGTACACTATTAGTTGGCATTAATTACAAAGTGTACACTTATTAACAAATTAACTAAAGGGGTTCCGAACGATGAAGGACGAAAGGATAAGGAACGATGATTCGCACATGGGTGGTTTTTGAATAAGTACTTGTGTTTAATTTTTTTGCTAACACCAATAACATAAGCATTTTTGTTTATGTTATGATTATAGCCTTAAAAATTCTAGTAAAATGCCTTAGAAAAAGCGTCGATGGCCGAGTAGTTAAGGTCGTTGCTTGGCATGCGAGAGGTCGCCAGTTCAAACCCCGCCAGGTACCAATGTGTTTTTTACCAATTTGAATTTCATATTTACCATCATTCGACGCTTTATCGGTGAAGGAAAACATCGTGAGGAAACCAGCACACCTGAGAGATTTTTCTACGGTGTGTGAAGCCATGTCAGAGGCCTACGGGCGGTTTAAAAACTCTGACACCAGGTTGTTCATCAACCATACGATACGAAGAAGAAGCCTTAGAATTAGAATTAGACATTTCAAAATATAAGTTAAAACAGCTGCATGAAAAGGTCAACTAAGAACCGAGTTACCCTAAATAAACGACGCGGCCAAGAGCCTTCATTCTTCAATGAAAATCCCAGAACTTATTTTAGTAATAACCGGCTTTTATAAAGCTTCTGTTAACCTTCGCAATGCTAAATGAGCTTGTGCTAGGGCCAAGGTGAGTGCGGCCGTGGATCGTGGCGATAGCCGAACTGACGGCCCGGCCCGATACCATCGATGCATGTGCATTGTGCACTTTACCGGTTTGGAGGGCAGAGTGCCCTCGAAGTAGCATTGTCAAATGCGCGGCTTCTTGGACAGAAAACGGAAGAAAATTAGTAAGAGTCCGATTCGTAGCGCTACCATGAGTTCAAAAGTGACAGACTCGATATAGCCTATGTAAATATGTCTATGAAAAACTTGTACAGCGCCCCTAGCGGTTACGCTAAGAACTAAAATCGGTAGTATGAAAAAAACTATTCGATAGGTTTTAACGTGCGTACCTAAGTTTTCGATAGCTAACTCATGGTACAATAGCGGTTGATTAATTTTACGGATCAAACTCTCGTGTATTGTTTTTCTAAACATAATCGTATCATTTAGAGACCCGACGCATCGAGCTCTGTACAGCGTTCGTGGTCACGGGCAAGGTTAAAGATTTTTTTAAATAAATATTAATATTACAAACATCACATACATTGATCTGATCCCGTGGTATGTAGCTTTAGCACTTGTGTTATAGAATCAGAATTAGTGGATACACAAATATACTTAATAAACAGCCAGACACGGAACAAACACCGATGTTCGTCACACAAATATTTGTCCCGAGTGGGAATCGAACCCACGATTCTTGGAACTGTAGGTTATGAACCTGGGTCACTAACCACTGTTCCACCGAGCCAGCCGAAGATGACAGTTGTCTTCATAAGAGAGTTTCATTACTTCCGCCATTTGGTTTTATTTTGTTTAAATATGTTATAGCAGCAATAGGAGTACATCATTTGTGAAAATTTCAAATGTCTAAGGCGGCTCTTGAGATAAAGCCTGGTGTCCTACCGACGGATAGCAAAGTCTCGGTAATAGGGTCCCTTTTAAGCCTTTGGATACAGAACCCTAAAAAGCCAGTGCTTATCTTTTCTGTGGTCAGTACCACAAACATGTTATGGCATTCTGAACATTGTTATCTTTTCTCTGTTTCTTTTGATTTTAATTATCGTTATTTTTAAAAGTAGTAAATATAGAACTGGTACTTTTTGCTATGGCACACCCAGACTGTATGACTTGGCTCATTTACAATTTTTAACATGATTGACGCTTAAAACGAGTAACTATCGAGTTTCTTGCCGGAGTCTTCTCGGTAGAATCGGCGTTCCGAACCGGTGGTAGAATCTTATTATTAGTAATGTGACGATTTATAAGTGCATGTAAATTGCCTATATAAATAAAGATATTTTTGATTTTGATTTATTGCGTTGCTTTTTTCTGTGATGCGAATTTCAAACTGCGTGGAGCCTATTTGCGTGTTAAAACCGACGCGAGTTCATGCGAAAAAAATTGTGCCCGCGTCCCGCAGTCAATCTGCATTCCAGGTGCCTGTTGACCGCGTGATTGAAATTATTACGGGAAAATCTGCTTCGCATATGTGTGGTACGCATGCATGTTAAATTCTCATATGAGCAAATAATGCACTTTAAGTTGATGACACAGAATTTACCAAAAATTTAAAATAAGAAACCAGGCCACTTTTAGCTGGGATGACAATTTAAAAACTTAAGTCAAATTATAAACTAAGTTAAAAAATACAACTCGCTTTCAGCTAAGGAAAGGGCTCGTATAAACTGTTTGTCCTGGTCTGCTCCAAAATATTTCGAATTATTTGATAAACACAACAGAGGTTTATACACTTACAATGTAAAATTAAATACAAGATTTACGTTTTGCAACTTTAATAAGGCAAAATTAACATTTTCATACCAGGGCATTCTATTCTGATTGCTAGTCAACGAAAGTCTTAAGAAACAAAGTCTTAAGTAAGTCAAAGTAAGTGTTAAGAAACTTTTTCGACTCTTAAGATATAATTTATCAGTGAAATAACTATGCTAGTGGTGTTACCTATAATTAGTGGTATTGTACTGGTAAGTAGGTAGCCCAGGTTCTAAATAAAGAGCATTTGGAGAGGCCTATGTCTAGCAGTGGACGGTAATGGGCTGATGATGATGATGATGATGAGGTAGGTATTAATTATATATTCTAATAAATTAAAATACGAATTTCATAATATTTACTACTCAGAAATCCAGTCCATTACCGTGAAGTTTGCCCATTCTGAACTTCGTCCCATATAGAGGTCGTTTATTTTAGGCACAAAGTGGCTTAATTCTCAAAGTTATGCTGCGAAAGTAATACATTATAGAAAAACTATTAACAAGAAGTATAAAAAGAAACTTTCGGTAATTTTACCTTCGTTATTTAGTTACTTAGCAAGCCTACAAAACATATTCTATGTGATGCTGTAAGATGTTTTTTTTTAAAAGGCTAACAAGATGACCTCACTCCACCTGATGGTAAGCGGTAGTGAGATCCAAATATGAGGTCGACAGGCACAATAGATCGTATTGAGCCTGTCGCACTTACCCTGAATGCAGTTTCACGCCCCGCCTGAAGAGCCCGGGATCATAGGAGGGAGGGAAAACATGAGCTGGTAGGGCATTCCATGCCACGGATTAATGGCACGGGGCAGAAATGAGGAGCTAAACCTCTTAGTCCGAGCCACCAGCGCCTGCATTGTATGTGGATGGCAGCGCTGTCCAGCACATGTCGTTCGGGAGTGGAAAGGGGAGGGAGGGACAAGCTGAAATAGATCTTCAGAGCATTCCCCATTATAGAGACGGTAGAGAACACTTAGACCGGCAATGTCTCTACGTAGCTGGAGAGGCTCTAAGGTTTTGGACACCTTTACATCACCGACAATACCAATAGCACGTCGCTGCAACCTATCGAGGGCGTCGAGCAAGTATTTCTGTTTTTGTGGATAGTTGCATGTCCGAAACTATAATGATAATACATTTGTCGGCAAGAGTCATCGCTCGCCTTCGTTATAGAATGAGTAACAAGCTGCACGTGCACGGGTCACGTCACCGACCAGCTGCGTCGTTACCCGCTCCCCCTCGCCGCTCGACTCGACTATAAAAGGCGCTCACTTTGAACAGTGCAGGGAGTCTTGGCTCTGGCGTGGCACGGAACACTCGTTGTACCGTTGCAATAGCTTATCCTAGACACCTTTGGATAATTAATTCGATTGTCGAATTAATTATTATCGTTAATTATAAAACTGCTGCTGTGCAATTTGTAATTAATAAATCAAACTCTAATTGTAGTTTATGTCTTAGGCATTTGCTACAATTGCTATGGTTATAATTTGATAAAAGTGATAAGTGATGGATATGGTTCTCATTAAGAAAAGTAATAGAGTATTAGATCGGTTTCTATAAAACTGACGTCTTATTCATTATTCATTATGTAGTTACATATCCCCGCTTCCTACACATTAATATTTAAATAGATAAACACACCCAACAACATACATACATACATAAAATCACGCCTTTTTCCCAGAGGGGTAGGCAGAGATCACTTCCAGCGATCCACTTTTAACCTCTGGGAAACGTGATGTGACGGGTTGTGGACCACGTCGCCGCCATTCTGCCTTGTGCATTGTTTTAACAAGGTCATTGCGTTCCCACGAGTAGCAAGGATATATGACGGGGGAAGGAAAAGGGGAGGAAGGATACTATCGCTTCGCACACACCCAACAAGGAACATTATGTAGGTAGGTGGTTCTATTAAATAATTTACTAAGGGTACAAGGGCCACACTAGGTCAGTATGTACCCAAATACTTGTAATGATACGATTTAAATTCTTATCACGGGAAATTTCCATTCCAATTCGCCGGTCTTGTCAAATCTTGGATCCCCATAAGTTTTACGTTAAAGGAAACCAAGGAGTTCACAAAGTAATCTGGATTCAAGGGAACTTTAAGTTCTCATTCTGAGTTATCTTTCGCATATCTAAAAGCAATAAAGGAGAATAATACACGTGTTTAAATTCACGAGCAAAGGTGAAGGAATTGATAAAATCCATAGTAGGTACATATATAGCAAAGTCGCTTCCCGCGTCTGTCTGTATGTACGAGTATGTATGCTCAAATCTTTTGTAACTAAGCAACGAAATGTTATGTTTTTTTTAATAGATGGAGGGATTCAAGAGGAAGGTTTTTATGCATAATATACCCATTATCATCATCAGCCCATATACGTTTCCACTGCTGGGGCACGGGCCTACCCTAAACTAGGTCGATAAGGCCTTAGACAACCACGCTGGCCAAGTGCGGGTTGGTCGTGACACAACCTAAGAATTTCTTCATAGGTGTGCAGGTTTCCTCACATTTTTTTCCTTCACCGCTAAAGCGTCGAATAAATCGTACATATGAATTTCAAATTTGAAAAACACAGTGGCGGGGTTTGAACTGGCGAACTCTCGCATGGTAAGCAACGACCTTAACCACTCGGCCATCGACGCTTCTACATATAATATACCCGAAGGGAAGCAAAGGCTGGTACTATTTGGTATAAAAGAAAAGCAAAAGTAAGTAAGTACTGGTCGCGTGTCAAGTCGATTGTAGTTGAAGGTCAGGATGCTAGTTTAGATAAGACCTAACCTAGCCAGAATGTCGGCTATCGCTGAAGATAGGCGTGCACTTGGGGACACGGTTAGTGGACGAGCTGCTTAAGAAAATTTAATTTAATTTACCAGTTTTACATACAAAAATGTAGTTAGGTATCATTGCAATAAAAAATGTGTTTGATTTATATAGACGTACCAATGTTGGATACATGTAATACGTAGATTATGTAATACGTTATATTCTGCCGTATTTTTATCATGTTATTTTTGGAATAGTCAAAAAGCACAACAAAATAGTTATAATAATAAGTATATTCATATTTTATTACTATTTACTACTATTATTTTATACAAAACGAATACTATTTAAACTAAGACATATGATTTTTTAAAATAAACTACTCATTCTATTGCTTTCTGAATTTTGTAAAATAATTTGAAACATTAAAATTTCTGTGTAACTTGAAGTCTTAATCACTCAGTCTCAGTTCAACGACTGGATTTAATACAATTATTAAGTTTGGCCACTTCACCTTGGCCTCACGTGTACAGCTATTAGTTCATATAGGTTCAAGGTCATTTGGTGGACCGTTAATCCTTCCATCAATCTCAGCAATCTCCCGGTCCCCTTATAAATTAATCACTTCTGTAGTGGATAGATACCTGATAAGATTTTTACCTGACATTTATAAACGGGCCGTGAGGTTAAGCTTATTTGCAATACGACATTTTGAGATAAAAAGCGTCGTTGGCCGAGTGGTTAAGGTCCTTGCTTACCATAGGTTCGCCATAGGTACGAAAGGTCGCCAGTTCCAAATCCGCCACGTACCACTGTGTTTTTTAAATTTCAATATGTACGATTATACGCTGCTTTAACGGTGAAGGAAAACGTCGTAAGGAAACCTTCACTCCTACAAAGAAATTCTTTGGTTGTGTAGTCTACCAACCCGCATTTGGCCAGCGTGGTTGACTAAGGCTTTATCGACCTAGGATACAGTAGGCTAGTGCAGCAGTGGGGACGTATATGGGCTGATGATGTTGATGATAATGATGCTGCAATACGACATTTAAATGTTACATAACTACACTTTTCCCAATATTGTCATAAATATGTTCATATTTATAACAATATTGGGAAAAGTGTAGTAATAATGAAGAAAGCTCAAACAGGTTTCCATGCTAACCGACAAAGGCACTTGTAAGTCATCAGTTAGTAGTGAGGCATAGACCTATTGTGCGCAAAACGGGATTGGTTACCACGTCACTGGAATACGTTCATTCCCTTCACTATGTTGAAACGTGAACGGGACTTTCACTAATTAGTAGCTAATTTTACAAGGTATTATATGCTATTTTAATAAAACATTGTTGTCAAAAGTTATTATATCACGCGAAGTCGCTGGCGGCTAGTCTGTTATAAAGATAGTTACTTATCATGTTATCATCAATCATGGATACCTTGTACATTAATTGATAACTGATCTTTTTTGTAGATTGATGACTGTTCATTATGGTTTATATTTCCGCAACACTAATGGTTTGCAGGTTTGCTCACAAAATGTTTTTCTTCACCATGAGAGCGTCGAATAAAATACATTATTATTAGGGAACGGCTTTTATGCATATTTCAGCCATTTTTAGCGGTAACAGCACATTTCACCTTAGATTTAGTTATGATGCATATTATCGGCACCATTTGCAATATTTTTCACTCACACAGCGTTCCAAAATGTGGCCAAATTTAATAACAGTTAAAAATAAGGGCTACAATTTCTATACCAGTCAGGGGATACCAGTCACAACTATCTGTCCGGTGGTTGGTGTACGGTATACGGGTAAGCGACCCCGGCTCCTCGAGCTACTATCGACTCAGTCCAAATCATCCGAGGCGATAGTATCCTTCCTCCCCTTTTCCTTCCCCCGTCATATACCTATCCTTGCTACTCGTGGGAACGCAATGATCTTGTTAAAACAATGCACAAGGCAGAATGGCGGCGACGTGGTCCACAACCCGTCACGTCACGTTTCCCACAGAGGTGAAAAGTGGATCGCTGGAAGTGATCTCTGCCTACCCCTCTGGGAAAAAGGCGTGATTGTATGTATGTATGTATGTACAATTTCTAAAACAAAAGTGTAGAACCTGTAATTGGTAAAATAGCACCCAAGTTAAATTCTGCCCAGTTACCTCAGCGGCTGTAGAGCGAACCTTTTCCACAAATATTCTAAACTATCGCAGACACAATGTTACAAAAAAAAACTAATTATTATAAAACTGAAAATGTGCGGGATATTTACCATGTCGTATTGTTTTAATGAGCTCCCAATTTTCAGCACTGTTGCAAGCGCCATGATCAAGGGTACAACATGGTAAATATCCCGAACATTTGCAGTTTTCTAATGTGTGTAACCATGAAAGTTTAAAATTAACTAATTAGGTACTGGACACAGGTGAGAGACATTTTGTCGACCGGTTGCTGTTACCACCATACAGTTGAGTAAAACCCGCCAAGTGACTCTGACCTCTCTCGGTCAGGTCGCGTTTCGAGATCAGCACTGTACGAACCGGAGCTAGGAGGGACCATTGTTGCGGCAAGCGCCGGACCAGTGGAGTCTTAGCGGCGGTATTGTGCGGGCGGAGCGGGTCAGCCCGCCAGCCAGGGAGACCCGTAGAAACGGTGGTGCGGGGGCCCTTCCGTTTAGCGGACTGGCCAACTCCGACCCGCACAGCTCAATAGCAATGCGAGATTCCGCGCCTTGTCTCGTTGTTGCCGCAGCAATGGTCTTACCTTTCTCGTCCCCCTTTCCCTCTAATATTGAAGATGGGATCATGGGATCATAAATACTACTAATAATATATAGGCGGGAAGTGAAACGGCATTTAAGTAGGCCTTCAGGGTGAGTGCGAACGGCTCAATATGGTCTATTGTGCCTATCGACCTCATATTTGGATCGCACTACCCCTTACTTACCATTAGTGGAGTGAGGTCATCTTATTAGCCTTTTATAAAAAAAAATACTTATTAGTTTTTCAGATCCTTACCATATTAAAAAGAACAATGTTGTTGGCCAGGTGCAGGGGACCATTTTTGAGGGGGTCTGGAAGGGAGGTCACAGCGTCGGGGATCATCCCAATGCCTCCAGGTTACCTGTAAAAAAAAAAATGACATGAGGATACTTAACAGAAAGAATACCTTAGTACTTGAATTTAAGGACTAGAACGAAGGTGAAAAGCTGGGAAATGGCAAGCTGACGACTGCCATTTCCTAGGTTTTAGATTATTACAGAGATTTAATCGGCTACCGACTATCGAGGCCCAAGTAATAACTCAGTAACTGCTTTCGGATGTATCCATTTTAGTTCGCGTTTGCGTAAATGTATTAGTTATAATAATATCTCGAACCAAAGTTACAGAACTAAAATAAATTGGGGAAAATTATCTTTTATTTTTTAAGAGTTTCTAACGAACTTTTGTTTTCGGACCAATGAACTGTGGCAACACATATGCAGATTTACTTTCTTTCTCATAATTCAAGGTCCGTGAGAAAAGTATGAAAAAGTCTCAGACGCATGTTAAATTGACTGGGACTAAACACGATAACTTATACAGTAGTAAATACACAGCTAGTTAACGGTAACTATCAGTAAAGGTGTAAAAATTACCTAAGAAAGGAAAGCCTTCCTTTAAGTGTTCATCAACATAGTCGATTAAAAACCAGCTAAGTGCAAATCGGACTCTCGCACGAAGTGTTCCGTACCAATTATTTGCCGCATAGTATTTTATCTTTTATAATTTTTAGTATTTGATGTTATAGCGGCGGTCTAGCTATCACGGCTAATAAGAAAAAGCTTGGAGTCAGACAGACGGACAGACGGACGGCGGAGGCTTAGTGATTGGGTCCCGTTTTTACCCTTTAGGTACGGAACCATAAAAATTGGTACTTGATACCTCTACAAATTTCCAAGTAATTAAATCTTGACCGACAAATGGGGAATTACAAAGACCATTTTCGGGTTCCGAATATCTTCATCGAACCCTTAAAAAATGTTGAGTGGCAGCCATCTTGAAAATTTCCCTCCGCAAACTCCATTCGAATTTGAAGCGATTTCCAATGTCCCCTTTCACGGAGCTCTCCAAAGAGACTTGTTTACAATAACCATCGATGAAACGGAAGTAATTAATGGGCCCGGTGTATTATACCCATCGTTATTCAATATGAACTTAAGAAAATTGAAATTGAAAGTGTGCCGAACTGCTGAGCTAAATAAAGTTTCCACTTAAGCTGAAGTTGGGTTGCCGATAATTTGACACTTTTCTAAATAGAGTTAAATAATATTCTGAAAGCTCCTCCTCCTTTTACAGAAAACCTTTCTATGATGATCGCTTCCGAGCAATTTCGGTCATGGCGACCACTTTGACTCCTAATTAAGTCTGCGCTGATGATGATTTGCATAGCCAATTTTCGCAGCAAACTCTCATGCTCAACGTGGGCACGTTAGTTTGCCGTTTATTGTAAGGTAGGTAATGGCTGCGGGTGTACGGGCTTGGATCTCTTCGCGTTTAGTGTCGAGGTCAGCTTGACGATGTTCCTCGAAGACGCGTTGCCGCTGCAAACGCCCGCGCCATACAGGCCGTTGCACTGCCAAACTCTCCCACAAAGAGGGCTCTATGTTGCATCTCTTCATGTGACACTTCTGTAAATCTTTATATGGGAGAAGTTGTCCACCGCGTTTACGCTTGCCTTCCTCAAGTTCAGAATAAAAAATGCGCTTCAACACTCTTTCCTAAAACATTCGGGATACATGACCGTACCACCGAAGCTGACGACGCATTATGTAGGCCTTAATGCCGCCGACATTGGCTCGTCGCAAAATTTCGGTATTACACACGCGATCAGACCATCGGATTTTCATAATTTTACGTGGACATTACAGATGAAAGCGGTCTAATGTGCGTATTTGTTTGCGATACAAGCACAACGATTCGGAGGAATATAGAAAAAGATCCGGCGCCAGTTTGCTCGCAATCATGATTGGTGTAACCCAATCGAAACGTTGGGCAGTAAACAAACATATCTAGTATATCAAGGATACTATCGCCTCGGATGATTTGGACTGATTCGATAGTAGCTCGAGGAGCCGGGATCGCTTACCCGTATACCATTCACCAACCACCGGACAGATAGTTGTGACAGGTATCCCCTGACTGTCTGTATGTGTGTGTGTGGGCAGTAAATAGCTTTGTATTTGCTACTCCTAATATCGCGTGTAGACCTGTAAAGACTCATTTAGTGTAATGGAACGCGAAAGTTAAAAATCTTAAGTTATTTATAGCTTTCTGTCGATACATCAAGCAGTAAAATTTTATTTTTATAGATTACATCCCCTATGTAAGCGATTTCTAATGACCATGTAAGCGCCGGATGGGTAAAAAAGCGGGTCTAAAAATAAGCACGTGACCTTTGCTCCACTTAACTAACAGCCAAGTCTGTCTAAGGTGTCCGACAGATTTCAGTCATGGCGGCCGATCTTAATTGAGATCAGTCATGTACGCAGCACATACTATAGTGCACAAGTGTGCGCGCAAACACGGTGCACTCCTTATTCTCTTACTATCATAATTATCTAATTACTAATTCTAAGTGATCCGACATGACCGTTGAGAGATCGGGCGTTGGACCACCGGCTTAACGTGTTTGCTGAGGCACGGGCGTTCAACTGCCAACTTCCTAACTCCGGGTTGAGTGTTTTCATTACAGAAAAACTAACACAAATTTTGCTCGACCCCGGATTCGAACCGGGAACATTTCGGTCCTAAAGCAGCACTTGCTACCAACGTGGCAGTCAAAAGTGTAAAAGTCTGTCAATGTCAGCTTCAATGCACAGCCCAAATTGGTAGAACCAATGCACAGCCCAAACCAGTGGTCGGATTGGGCTGTAAGGCAGGTAGATATTATGACGTACGTATCCGCTAAGAAAGGATTCCCCGACTCGAAGCGAGGGCGGGTCACTGGTAATAATATAAACCTTTTTTGATTCTAAGACTTTTTTGTTTGCAATTTTTACACAAACAGGATAATTATAACATGAATTGCTTACAAATTAAATTAAGAGACGGATAATTATATGGGAACTAGCATCTATCGTATAGGACCCATGAAGAGCTGTATTTATGCGGTGTATTTGCCCTCAACCTAATAATAAATAATTTTTTGGTCCCTAGGGCTACACAAAGCCATGATGGTAAATTCTTTATAAAAACCTGTTGTCTATGTTCAAGTGTCTACAATGGAGTGGCCAGTAATAATTTAGTAATAAGAAAATCGATTCATATTGAATCGATACAGCGAAGAAGCATCGACCTACTGACCAGACAGCATTTGTAGCAGTAGTTTAAAGGTGGGTCACTGACTGAACACTAAATAATGCAATGCTATGACATAATAAAGTACTTATACTGGCACAAACACAATCAACATTTGTATTCGTGCCGTTTTTGAGAAAATATCCATTATAAGCATTTTGAGCGGCGATGGTGCATTAGATAGTGGACCTGTCTCATACGTCAAGAGTCGTGGGTTCGATTCTTACTCGTGACAAGCTTATTTGTGTAAACCACTGTTTTTTTTATATTCGTAACACAATACTTAAGTTACTAATGGGAGACGCTCTATGTATGTGATGGAGTGTAATATTTATTTTGTATTCCGGTTTTTTTTCTGATTAACAAACACTTGAATACGTCTTTCTCTTAAAATTAATGTTTGGCTATTAAGCACCTTTTTATTTTTTCCTAACTGACATACGATGATGGCTTGGAGTATCCTTGTCTTCATCGCCGGACTTGCGGGGAAGCGGATGGCTCTCACCCTAACTCTAAAGCTATTAAGCACGATAATAGCACGAAATCAGATCAACATACAATGTAAATTAACATACAATGTAAACAGTCAGATTATAATGTGATATAATCAAAACAAGTGGCTAAGCGTCAATGCTTACCTACTTGTCTTGAATCAAAAGATGTGCTTGACATAAAACAAGGGTGATTATTTTTGTATCTCAGACTGTCATAATGTTATAGCAACAATCAAAGTTAACTTCCACGTGATTTAACGTAACATCGATCAGACAACCTTCACATATCTGCGAGCCTATAACCCATTTCAGAGCCCATTAGTGTTAGATTGTGACCAAACCTGAATGGTTCGGAATTGCTTTCATGTCGATTTTGATTGGTATCGCATTATACGTGTTGTACCAAATCACTGGTATAAGGAACCTTGGAGGGATGAAAAATATCACATATCAGATATTGGAGTTATTATTAAAATGAATGTTCAACATCTGCCTGATCTCTCAATAACATGTCGGATAGCTGTCTCACCGAAATTTGAGCGCTTGAGTTAGGTCCTACACTTGTAAACTGTTTTGAATCCTGCGTGATTGACTGATCTTCATTAACATCAGGACATCAACTAAGTATTAAGTCCTGTTTTAACATCAACACCTGTAACAACACTTAGTTCGCAATAAAAAACTTTGACTTTGACTTAACATAACTGATTTGTCGATCTCCACATTGTTACTTTTCTCAATGAGATTGAAAGAACAATTTTATACCGTGCTAAAGGCGAATTGCTAGAAAATTCTTCAAGAAACTTAAATCACCAAAATTATGGTCATCCTCATCATCAGTCCATATAATATCCCCACTGCTAGGGCGCGGGCCTACCTTAAATTAGGGCGATCAGGCCTTAGTCTATCACGCTGGCCAAGTGCGGGTTGGTCGACCGCATAACCTTCGAATTTCTTTGTAGATATGCAAGTTTCCTCACGATGTTTTACTTCACCGTTGAAGCGTCGAATAATCCTTTTTATATGCATGCATTTCAAATTTGAAAACAAAGCGGTACGTGGCTGGGTTTGAACTGGCAACTTCCAGCATGGCAAGCAACGAAACGACCTTAACCACTCAACTTAAGGTCAGTAGAGTATAAATAAATTTAGCATCAGATAAAGGTATCCAAAATTTAAACGATATTTAGCCCATTTCAAACTTTTATTACGTTCCATAGGGATAGACACAGTTAAGTATGGAAATGAGGAAAGTTGCTTGATTAATGAGACATTAATACTCCAACGAGAACACTTTTGCCCTAGAATTAGGCTTTGGAGTGCTATCTAATCCGACATCTGTACGGTAGTTTAAATTCGAATTAAAAGAATCGACCTTATCATAATAATAATGATCAAAAGGCTAATTGACCAAATATGTTAAAATTAATAAAATTAGATGGAAATATCTATGACGTAAGATTTTATTATGTGATAGTTGTACATTTGATTGTTGTCAAACCATCAGATCTATAAATGTATAGATGAGTTTGTAATCTAAGCATCGATGTTTGTTCCGTGTCTGGGTGTGATTATGTATTTAAGTATGTATTTATAAATCTTTTATATATGTATGTATATCAGCAGTAGTGCCCATATTGCAAGCTTTGCTTAGTATAGGACCGTGTGTAGAAATGTCCCAGATATTTATTCATCTCATGAAAATCAAGCTCGCCAAGGAAACCTCTATATTTGTCTCTAGAAAATTCCGATATTGTACAAATCAGGACAAATTGGGGCAAGGCTTTCCACTCCTTTGTTATTCGCACGAGGACAGTGAAAACAAAAGGTGCGTGATAAGTGGTAATTTGTTCCATGATATGAAACTATGGAAGCATAATATAAAAATATGGCAATATGGTATTCAAGACACCGTCCGCTACAAAGAATCAATGTGCACTATGAATTGATCCTTAAAATATACTAGAACGACAATTTGAAATTAAGTTTGAAATTTCGTTCCACGGCATGGGAAACATAATAATTGCTACGGGCTGTCAAAATTGTCAGAACTAAAGTACAAGTAAACTTAGCTTGTCAAAACTTGTAAAACGATAGAAATTATTCAGTTCCACAACTGCACGACATCTAGAGCTACATCAAATTAATCACAACAACTTATAGGGTACACAAAATGTCTCCGAATCAATAAGTGCCGCAAATCGAAGACCTATAACGAAGTCACGATATCCAGTTTACTGCGAAATCCATAAATTTCCGAGAACCGCACTTGAGCACCGCATCAGCGAACAGTTGGATCAATTGCTACTCGAGTATCATAACTGGGTATTAAGTATCACAAATTATAGTTCTAGGTCGTAACAATAATGTAGGAACTAAATTGTTATCTAGGATGTCGTAAAGGCTCTTTTTTCAACACTTTTGGTAAGTTCGGGCGTGGAATAATGGCCACTTATATATATTTTGTGTGTGTTTGTTTTATTGTGGTTTATATTTTTACGGGAGCCCCCGCAAGTCCGGTGATGATGACAAGGCTACTCCAAACCATCATCATTAATCAGTTAGGAAAAGGTTTGTATTTTTATTTTTATGTTCAATAAATGTATTTTTCTTTCCTACTTTGTTTCTTTTCACTTGTTTTTACATACTTTACCTCCGAAGTTTGCTTACGGAGGGAATTAACGGAAATAATTTTATTGATATAAATAATGCAACAAAATATTTTTTTTTATCTCCAGGTTATTGCGAGCGAACCCATGTCTGTTAACCTCATTTCAACAACGATTTCTATTGATTTTCCCAAAATCATTTAAGAAGTCAACTTCATCTAACTCTGCCAAGAAAACTTGAAGCTATAAATAGAATCTAACCCTTTATTTACTCTTAACGTCATCCCAATATTTCTGAGTTGACGGTGGTCTTTCTCACTTGATCTGAAGCGCAAAACCAGTTATACAGAGTGTTTGCATGCGTAAATTGGAACGGTCGCGATCATTAGATTCTTCCCGACCCCGCCCTGTGGGACCGTGACTCGGATTGCAAGACGCGAGACCGCTTTTATTGGCTGGTTAAGACCGTTGCGTTCAATTAGAGTGTTCTTTTTCGGGTATATCTTTTTCTTTAGAGTCAGCTGAGTCCCAAAGCTAATCACGTATTGGCTTGAAACAAGCTTCCTTATGTAGGGACTGAATAAGTTCACGAACTAGGTATAATGTAGAGAACCTCACAACTTTTGAAGAACTAAGTTGTGAGATTTGATTTATTTACAAGTTATTTGTATGGTGATTTTTTTTCGGTAAAGTAAACTGATTTATGTTGACGATTGGTTTAGTGCCTTGTTTGGCACTGACCTATTTAATTTATCGCGTGTTTGTAAATTCCTCGAAATATGCCAAATAAATCTTCATTTATCGTTTAAAATCTAGTTAGATCTAGGCCAAATACAACTAAGCAGCTACATTGAAAGTGGTTAAGTATTGTGATTTACGAGTAATGTCCTCGTAGGTTACTTTTTGGATGATAATATAGGCAGTCAACCATTGATCATATCGAGTAATCACTCGATATTCCTAATCAAGCCGGATTATGTAGTACAAAAGGTTTTCTTGAAAAAATACTCTGGTAAACTTTTACATGGAAATCTTAACATTGTTAATTTAGCATAAATAATAAACTACATTCTTAGGGATGCTTAGGTGGCATCAAAATAGCTCCGAATGAAATTGTAGGAGCATTGATATTGATAAAAAGTATTTTGATAGTTTAATGGAATAAGTATAGTAATATTATACCTATAATTGTAGTTTAGGTTAATTGTGTAGGTTTAAATAAAATTATAATACTGTATGTTTGTAGTCTCTTTATCGCATTTAAGATTTTTTGAAAATAAATAAATTATTGTGATTAGATATACACAATAGTGAGTAGTCGGTAGTGAAAATGTTAATACTAGCAACATTATGAATGGGGGTAACCCTAAACATATGGCAATGGACTATGGTTAGTAGCCAATGGTTTGGTAAGGGAAATAGACCAATTAACGACGATTGTTGCTTGCGGTCGTCCGTGACTTTGACGGGATATGAATGTACTAATCATAGACTAGAAACGTAGGTCGCGGCCATTGCGGAGCAATGGACAGAAACAAGTTAATGTAGGAAGTGACGTCAAAACGTAAAATTTTCTTTGAACGATTATGATTCGTAGAGTGACGTTTAAAGTTCTATAAAAAAAGAACTATAATACTATAGAAAAAGAAACATAATAATATCTAGGTCAATAATCAAATAATCTGCTTTACACCAGCTCAAGTTAAGCACAGGGTCCTAGGCTTTATGTTAAAATCAGATTTTTATCCAATGTTTAGTGTATATTTTACCTTTGTAAAGAGAATCAAAATATGTTTTAATTTGAATTAAATTTGTATGACAGTAGTTTCTAAATCGAATCGAGTCGAGTATCGAAAATTTTCGTAGCATTGAGTACGAATATCTACTTGTCACATCGCATAAAACATACTCCAACTACGGAACAAGTGAATTCCTCTTCGGAATCACACTGGTTATCATATTCCACTTTGTATCTAAATTGCTCAAGATAATCTTGTTTTATCTCAAACGAAACCCGGATGCGTCCATCGAGCGTTAAGTGGCCTAGAACTCGCAATTGGAGTCTCACCTGTAACTGGCATTTGAGTCATGTTACGTGCGGTATCGTCACTACTTGTGACGTCACGGCTCTGCGAAGATCGGGCTTGCACCGGAAATGACCGAGTAATTGGTTTACTGTTTACATTTCTAGTGGTTTCTCGTATGTAGAATAGGGTAGTTTCCTAATTCTGATTTTGCATAAAATTTCTCATATAACAGTAACATATAGGTAGATCAATAACATAAGTGAAATCGAAATTTAAATTTCTCACGAAATGAGACAATAATAGGCATTTGAAGTAAGGTGGGAAAGTCCATTTCTAAAGTGCGAAAATTCAATTAAAATACTATGCCATCTCATCAATTACAGAATTAGTAGCAACTTTCACTATGAAAACATATTCAAAAACGCAACATTTGTTATAGCTGCTGAACCAAGTTCTTACGATATGCATACAGTATACCGAGGGTTAACGTCATAGCTCGCTACGATATTTCTATAAAGCGTTTTGAGCTCGCCCAAATGATGTGCTATTGAAAATATAATATCTCGGGGAGTTTTCCAAATATCAAACAATTCTTTTAACAGCACCTTTGTAATTGTGAGGTCCGTCCATCTATATAGGCAACTATCCTAACTAACCCTATTATCGATGGTTTTAGGATTATCGGCCGAATGGTCATAGCGTACATATTAACACGTTTAAAGGGAATGTAGCCGTATCAAATCTGGCTTTTACTATTTTTTGTATGAAAATTCTTACTGCAACGCACACTAATCGGAATCGTACCGTATTCACCTTGCCTTCGAGACAAGTTCGCGAACCGCGGTGCGGTTTACCGTTCCTACATCTAACGACTCCCCTGTTTAGCTATTGCATAGTTTTTATCGCGGGCTTTGAGCGCGGCGACCGAACCAAGAAATTCCGTAACGAAAATACCTCACAATCGTCTAACGTCGTTTCAGTTCGGTAGACTTCGGCACGGTGTTTGTGTGCGTGCGGTTAGACGTATTGTACGACTCTACGAAACTCGCACGAATCGAGACGAGCTGCTCCGAAATCGGACGATGCTATGCAATAGCTATACCGCGGCAGTCCCCGAGTGCCACAAGTCTTTTTTTTTTCCTAACTGACATACGATATGTCTTAGAGTAGCCTCGTCATCAACCCCTGACTTCCCGGTTCCTTCTTCCACACTGCCTAGTAGTTGTCAAACGGCGGCCTGCGATCAGAAAGCGTGGCGTCAACTAGCCGTAGCTGCTTACATTAGGTTGACGCCTGGTTGACAGCCATGGCAATTGTTGATAGATGCTATGTGTGTGAATAGTAAGACCACCAGAATAATGATATAACAATTTGGACAGTTAATACGACAAAGACCTTAACGAAGAATTAAAGATTCTGATTTGATATGCTTAAGCACTTGTTTTATAGAAACCAAGTACACAAGTAAAGTTAAATATATTAATAATACCCACAGACACGGAATAAACACCGATGTTCATATTTTTCCGTTATTTGTCCCGAGTGGAAATCGAACCCACGACTTTTGATACCTACCACCAGCCAGGTCAGGGTCACTAACCACTGTTCCACCGAGCACGACTTCCGCCAGTCAAAAAAAAAATATTAAAAGATTCATGTGAATTTCGTAATCTACTTATTTGGGAAATCAATGTCAAATATCTTATTATCGTAATAAAATTGCCTTTTTTAATGAAAAGGTTAAGTAGCCTCCACGTGATAGTTATTAACCTAAAATAACTCAAACCAACGGAATTATCTTAATTTACATGTAATAAGGTAATTTCTCCTGAAATATGAAAGCAACTTAAGTAATCAAATATTATACTTTTAATCATCAGAATTACTTTCGTAAATCGAATGGTCCCAATTTTGGATTGCATATTTCAGACTTGTTGATTTTGTTACTAAACGGAATATCCGCCTCGAAATGATATAAAGCAACTTTTCGTTTTATTGATGGCCTGAGTGCAATGAGTGCAGAATAGTTTTTAATTAGTAGTTGCAAAAAAAAACAAATCGAATCAATCAATTGTCTTAATGTTTCAAGGAAAACTTTACAATAGTAATCTTAAAACTTATTGTTTCCTTTAATGAAAGTTTGTTTTTGTTTCTTTGGACCAATTGTTCGATTTGTGTTTATAATCGGGAGGACGACCTTTAAGTTAACCGTTTGTATTTCCATTTACTGAAATTCATTAGAATAACTTGAATGTTTTTTTTTGTTTTTGCCTGCAGTGTTTTTGATTTTATCATTGTCCTGCCCTTGTCCCACGCTAAGTGGGGTCGACACAAAATATCTCTTTCTTTCACTTGGGTCTATCATTCGTCAGCTCTACGTCTACTCCTTTCACTCCCATATTATCTCTCACGCAATCCTTCCATGTCTTCTTCGGCCTTTCTCTACTATTACATTCATTCACATTTAACCTCATCACTCTTCTGGTCACATGGCTTTCTTCCCTCCTCATAACATGCGCGTACCAGGCAATTTTATTCCATTTATCCCAAGACAAAATAGAAATATATTATGACAAGTTCTTCTTAATAGGCTTCTATTCCCTATAGGTACTTACTTGCAAGGTGTTTGAATACGAGTCGTATGTTTAAATTCAAATTGTTCACGAGTTTTTGTTAGTAAAATATGTTTCAAAAATGTGGTGTGTGCGCTAATAATAATAATACTTTAGTAATATATAAGAATATGGACTATATACGTAGAAAAGGTTCAACCCTCATTCGCATGTACTTAGTGACGTCAGAAGTCGGAAGTGCGTCATGACTCATGACTCCAATTTGATTGAATCGATTGACTACGCTTGATAACTCAAGTAGTAACTCCCGAAAGAAAAACTACCAGACTCATCACTCTCTGGTTTCTTCAAATTGTTCTTTAAATGAAGCGAATGGTATTATATTTCATAGTTCGATTTTGATCGATTGTAAATTATACAAATTTACGAATAGTTATATAACTGAAATATTTACAGCTGATCCATAATTGGTACCTTCTGTACCGGTACTCACAAATCAATTGGATCACGCTTAAAACACCAAGAAAACTCAATTACTACTAGTACTGAGATTTCTCTATACTAGTAGTATTGAGTCTCTCAAATATTAGTCATATTCTATGTAAACAGACTGAGCGTGAATCATTATAATAAGTCGTTTCATTTAGGTCACCAAAATGTTTAACGTTACAATCATTATTAAGTTTTAGGTTGAAACCTAGATTAATTCATACTCGTTAATCATTATAAAGACCCTGACCATTAAAATAACCAGCCATTTTATTAGGAATGTTTGTTTTCTTAATAGGATATTGTTTGAATTATGTTCAACTTCGAAGTTTATTGTATAATTTCATAAGTAAATAACTATAAAACACTAACCTTGGTAAAAGCCGCGTTGACTGAAGAAAAACATTAAAATAGCCTTTGTCTGTAAGTGTTCATTGTTTTTGTAAGGTAACTTACTTAACTACAACAAATAATAATTTTGCATTGCGTAATATTATCTTGTGTATTTTCTTGCAAATTATTTATTTATTTATTAATGTACGTAGAAGCTTTTTTTAGCTATTTCGTAAACGTGAGCAGCTACACACACTCATACAAAATAACTAATATTTTTTTCTTTAGGATAGGATATTGCAATCCTATCTACCTTATGTATTTTTATAGGGGTTTTCGGCAAGGGAATACGTATATCCCTTGCCGCGGTTACATATTTTCTAGAAATAATTTCATTGGTTCCTTTTTCAAAATAAGGACTATTACAAATAAAAAGTTTATTACAAATTAATTAAAAAAAATTAAAGCAAAACCACCGAAGAGCGCATTGCCTTTAAGATTGACAACGTCCATTTCAACGCCGACTTACCAATATTTGAACACCATAATTCCAAAAATCCTGCTACCGTCCACTACACAACACTGGCCACTTTACCGCGTGACGCGAATAAAAAAAAATTAAAACTTTTTTTGTGATATTTTATGTTAGGCGCGGTCGAATCGGCCCCGACTGTAGTTTTAACTGAAAAGTGGTTGCACGGGTTGCGTGCTTGGGCCAATGGTATACACCCACCGACTTGTCAGACGTCGGCAACTTTTTCGTCGATTTCCAATTTAGAGAACCGAGCATTTCTTTCGGAATATTTTTCTTGCAAACCAACCGTAACTTCTTTTGTAATAAAAGTTCCTTAATATTCAAAGTCGATTTCTTTTTATAGGCATGAAGTTAGATACACATTTAAGCGGTAGAAGAGTTATTACGTAGTCATTTGGATACCTGGAAATTTTGTAATTGTCTTTTTGAACGGACTTACAATTGCTGGCACTTCTTTCAACATAGATCTTTATGAAATATTTACAATTAATTCCTACATAATCGTCCTTGAAGTGAGATGATTCTTTAGCTTTTTGGATCCTTTATGACTTAATATTGTAAGCAAATTTTCCAGATCGTCTTTGTAAATGAACGTATAAATTGGCTTTGAACCGTACTGTATCTAAGTCCTTTTGCTCCTTTTTATTACGTTGGCGTCGCGTTCCGGTAGTTATGGCAACGAGATACAAACATTGGAAGCCGACTTGTAGGAGAAATGGCATAGAATTCCAGCTCGTTGAAATATTTTGATGTTCATAAAATGAATGTAAATCAGTATAGCATATTGATAATTGCTCGATATTATACCGTTTTTGGTTGTGTTTTATACTTTGAACTCTATAAATATCTTCGTAATTCGAATGCGAATCTAAAATGATTTCAATTTTGTTTTATGATTACTTTAATAAAACAAATTGTAAAGACGAAAATAAATTTTTATATCATATTTTACAATAGAGTTAGGTACTGTGATGAATAATATTAGCAATATTTTCAGTACTGAAGAGCTCAATAATTGAATCATAACAATTGACATGTAAACGGAGTTGGTGTCATTTTGTTATTTGATTGAAATATTGTAACACTGTAAACTGACACTGATTCCCAAGTTTTTTTCCAAGATTCGTCTTTGGAAATAACTTTTCTAGGCCTAACCGGCACTAAGGTCGCCCACCGCCGCGCGTATCAGCCTATTTGCTTCATCGCTCTACAAAAATGTTGAGGACTCCTAGATTAACGAACACGCGGTGTATTAGTAAAATGACATTTGAGTGCGGCAGTGAAGTAGGATGCGTTGCCGGACAATGCTGACATTGACCAGCCTTGCTGATCGGGCCCGCCTCTACGACATCCCTCGATCTTTGATGCTTCCGAGTATCTTAGATCGAAGAAGTATTTGTCTACAAAGGATATATTCGTACAATGAAATAATAATACTCTTGAGACCCCACAGGTTTTACAAAGTCCATCGGACAGACAGCTTTAATTTACTTACATAATATAGACTGTAGCCTTTAAATTGGTTTAGAAAACAGTTGTTAAGTACTTAATTATGTACAAAAATTAAATGATGTTTTTACAAAAGCCTAGTATACGTTATTTGTTAAATTTCTTCATATTTCTGAAAATGTCACACAAGAAAGTGCAATGTTTGGTGCGCTATCCATCGCTTCATTTCTTTTCTATCATCATAAAATCGTTCGCTTATTATAAAGAGTAATAAATATATTATACACTTTTGAACTAACGGGTGGAAATCTTCTTATAAATAAAAATGAATTGCTGTTCGTTAGTCTGACTAAAACCCGAGAACGCCCGGACCGATTTAGGTAATTTTGGTTTTAAAATGTTAGTCGTAGTCAGGGAAGGTTTCAATGAGAAAATATAGAAAAAGAATCAGTATCGGCGGTATGAACCACTAGTACACACACAAATATCTTGTAATTATTTCACAACACTCAGTTGATCATAATATAGAAACAAATTTATATTATAAATTGAAAATGTGACACAATCAACATAATGTTTATTTATTTACTAACCTATTAATAGCGTGTCTATACTTTATTCAATCAATACTGATCAATGCTTTTAAAGGTATCCTTGTACCTATAAAGAGTAATATACGTATATATATATAATAGAATAGAATAGAATAGAATAATTGTTTATTTGGTACAAATGTTTCTTTAGGCTATATAACATCACGCTGCGACCAATAGGAGCAAAGATACAATGGAAAATGTGTAAAAAACGGGGGAAACGCGAACGAAGTCGCTGGCACAGCTAGTTGATTATAAAATGTTGAGCATCCCAACAGAAGCGAACGACATTGTTTCAATATGAAATACAAATGCAGACATGGTTTTGACTACTAGATATTGGCTATAGCTAAACTTTAAAAAGTTCCCTTTGTTCTTGAAAAAATTGTACCCAATTCTTTTTTGTGCAATTGCCATAGTGTCTTTAAGGAATACCTATGATGAATGAAAAACACACCACAGTGATTAAATTCATAATTTAAAGGGGCTCTTATCCAGATTCAAAAAAATTATTCGTATCAAACGTTATTACGTTAAAGACAAGTCATAATACGATATATCTTGCCAGAAACAGTCATCTCATCATCATAATAATCAATACTATTGCCAATGTAAACACAAACATATTACATGACTACCGGCGACAACTTCGTCCGCGTGGAAATGGTATTGGCAGCAGTGATTAACAAAATTAAAATAGCCTTAAATATACCTTGTGAAATCAGCTATTCATCAGAGAAAGTCCCGGCAAAATTTATCCAGCCATTTCGGAGATTAGCGGAAACAAATACACAGACAGACAAACAATTTTGCCCATTAAGTAAAATGTATTATTCTTAAATTATATTACAAACAGACACTTCAATTGTATTTAGTGGTATAGATTACTCGATGCTGGTTAACAACACTCTACAATTTCCAATGACTTCTGAGAACTTTCACATTAGAATAGATTGAGTTGTCAAGGATCTTCAGAGTAATATATCTTGTACATCATCTTCGTTTCGGCGAGATGATTGAAGGATGAGGATGTGGAAGCGGGGTGAAGCCGCAGTGACCCGGACGAGGCAATTCGCGCGGTCGCACGCTCTTGTAGACTTCAAGTATTAGACATCGCTTGTGCACGGTGGATATATGCAGTTCAATATTACCTCATCACGTACATACATTGTTGTTATACCTTAGTAAGTAGCGTGATAAAAGCGTCGATGGCCAAGTGCGTAAGGTCATGCGAGAGGTCGCCAGTTCAAACCCCGCTAGGTACCAATGTGTTTTTCAAATTTGAAATTCATATGTACCATCATTCGACGCTTCAACGGTGAAGGAAAACATCGTGAGGAAACCTGCACACCTACGAAAAGGTTGTGTAGTCGACCAACCCGCACTTGGCCAGCGTGGTCGACTAAGGCCTTATCGCCCTAGTTTAGGGTAGGCCCGTGCCCCAGCAGTGGGGACGTATAAGGGCTGATGATTTGCTCTTTTAGTATTTAGAAAAACAGTAAAAATTCATTTTTCCCATTCGATGATTCGAAGGTTTTTTCGCAAAGCGTCTACTTCGTAGAATGTCTGCCAGTCGCAAAAAGCCGCTTTTGCACGAAGTCTCTTTTACAGATTGTCACCTTCGCACAATATCTTTTTCGCAGAATGTCGTTTTCGCAAAACGTCGCGATATGGACTTAGAAAAAAAATAATTAAAAGGAAAATCCAACCCATTCTCGAAATCGCATCCAGACGTGCATGCCTACTAAGCAAGCACCTATTTATTAACCAGAGCCCTTAATTTTTTTCCATCATGTTACATATACTATTATTATGTATCGCTCCAGCTTCATTCGTCGATGAAGAAAAAAAAATTATAAAAGTGCCAAAATCAATTAAGAGTTCGTCACTTGCTGGAAAGGAAAGCGAGCCATTTATGGGTTCAAAATGTTGAAAACTTTTGAATGTTTGCGTAAGGAATTTGCTCGATTGGCTTCCATTAATAGTACTCCAAATACCAGTCGTATTTTTGCACATTTATGTACTTAACAAATATACAATATAAGTTTTGAAAATTTACACTCTATTGCACGAAATAAACTGCTAAACTGTAATTTCCCGGAATCAATTTTGTTTGTGTAAAGGGTTTATCCAAAGTTTAGAGTACGGAAATCGGCAAGCCCACAGACATCGCGTTAAGTCAAGTCGAATTGTATTGACAGATACACTTCGTATTTAAACAGGCGACCATAAGCCTCTGGGGCAATCAGGAAATTTGGGAGTCGGAGGTCATGATTTTCAGACGATGCGGTACTAACCGAGGAGTCTACCTCACCCGAACGCCGCCGGGTCGAGGTCAAGGTCAAACTTAGCTCTATGAATAAAGAATAATACGATTTTTAGCTTTTGTTTTGTTAAAAGCGATTGTAGGGCAGTAGACGGAAACTTTGTTTTTCGAATTCAATGTTCTTTAGGCAAAATTCGGTTAGGACTCTTTGAAAATCTTTACAATGTTTCTTCAAATAAACTTTTTAGACTTTGTAAACGAAATGGTTTGAACACCTGTTTTATCTACAGTTACCTTGCTAAGTTTTTGTTTTTATATAATTTCAAGTGGAAAATTGTGTAGTCTGCCTGAAGAATCATATAGCACAGAGTGCAAACAGAGCATTTGGGAGTCCTTTGTTGTTGCGCCAACGACTCGTGGGATGAATATCGGTGTTCGTCTGGTGCCTGGCTGTATTATTTAAATTTTTCATGTATATTGACTTTATTATACTGTCCAAATATATTATTAAGCTAATAGGGGTGGTTCCCTAGTGTCTTGGTGTGCCAGAGGCACGTGATAATCCGTGGTGGGCACAATCGATCACCCCCAAGGCCGCGCCGGCAGCCGGCTGATAACTGAAAGGTCGCAACAACAATTTACACGTTGCAGTCATTAATATTGTTGTTCTTGCATTGACCTTGCTCGAGCAGTTTTTGTGGGGTGTGTACATTAACATTTATGCAGATTGCGCTGCGTTCGTGCATTTTATGAAAGCCTTTTGACACTAATATGACTTAGAATGTAATATGAGGTTTTGTGGTAACATTTGCTTAACCCATTTACGCCCTCTGGCCCCAAATGGGGACGCCATATAAATTATTTTTAATTTTAAAATCTAAAAAAAAGATGCATTTAACAAAGTGAATTTGTACAGTATAATAGTGAATCTCAACAATAAAAAATATAACTTATCGATCACAAGCATATTATTGTGATTTTTTGAACTGTTTTGTGGGACTTTTTTTTTTGGAGATACCAGCAAAACTCAATATTTTATAATTTATTTATTTAACTTACGATGACAGTTTTTTCGTTTATAAATATTAGTTTATATTATATTCTTTGTATATTATGCATAATAATCATTATTTGAAAGTATTTTGTTACTTATATTTTACTATTTATAGCGGTGTCCCTAATTGGGGCCAATGGGCACATAAGACCTAATATTTTCGTATTTCAAAAAAAGGGAATTTCATGTAAAAAGTGACTTGAACGACATTCGGCGTTATCAATGCATACCACGAGATTCAGGAAATTGTGGAAGCTGAGTTAGGTGAAAACAATAACGAAAAGGAGGTAGATTTAGTGATGCTGCTTCCTGAACCAAGGGTCTTTATCGAGGAGGAAGAAGGGAATGATGACAACATCCAAAGAAGTAACATGTCTTGAAAGGTACCTACCGGGTAACATATAACTGATTGTTTGAAAAATGGAAATGGAGTGACAGTAATGAGGAGTCTCCAGCATCCAAGAGACAATCTTCATCGTCAATCGACAAACCATGTTTGGTGAAACTGTGAACCAACATATGAACCTACTATGACTATGATTCTTCACTATTTCCAAACATATGCCATTCAAATGATAACCGACTTCTAGTTGTCTATTGAAGAAATGAAAACATTCTTATCTTGAATGGATGGGAATACAGATTTGAAACAGTCAAGTCCGTCAACAAAATATTTCTTTGTTTGATGGCTTGACGACAGTGTGCGCACTATGGGCTCCAATTCTAGTGGTGTCCACCCTCTGAGATACAAGTTGGATTTGGCAGTTTCCAATACATGAGGTGTTCTTTCCTGGCCAATGACCAAAAGGTTGATAAATTCCAGTTTCGACACTATATTGCCAGTCATTATTTACGGTTCAAAAACTCCCAAAATCATTGCCCGACCAAAGTTTGCTGAATGATGCTGTAGGACACTATGTCTAAAAGCTGTCTTAACAGCTGCGATGTGTAGTGTACAGTAAAAAAACGCATTGGGAACATAATACATGTTCGAAAACATTGTGTGTTGAATTCCCATATATCAAATTTTTCTATACTGCATGTGCCCATTGGCCCCATTTGAGGACGGCTTTTATTTAGATATATATTATACATATATTTTTATTTTTTTCATATTTTCGTGTTCTTTATGCTTGTTTCCAGCTATTCACAACAAAAAATATGTACATTTACCACTGGGTTTCATTTGGGCGTAAATGGGTTAAGCTGGACTGGTTTGATGGTGCATTTTCTAAACAAGTTTATAATATTTCAGCTACCTTTCTAGACGGTTATGATGGCTATTCTGTCCGTCACGCTTTTACGCTCAAGCTGTGGAACCTTTTAATTATAAATTTGGTATGAAATAAGATAAAGATACAGGTAGTTTAAGGTCCAGAGCAAATATTCTATAGGTATATGATGCAGACTTTTTGGAGAATCGTTAGTGGGCTAATATGAAAATGTACCTGTCTTACCAATTTTTTGTGTGTAAATTCTGCAGTTATCGTCCGCCCTTGCCGCCAGCCATGAGGGTTGACGCGTATGAGAAATTCACTAGCATGATTGGTGAATATTGACATGTCTGTCAATGTCATGTCAAAAATAACCAATCATGCAGCAGTTGGACCTCACGCCTACTTATTAGCATCTAGCAAATTTCTCATACGCCTTAACCCTCATTGGCTACGCTGGTTAATTTCAGTCTCATAAACCTGGTTAGGATAGGCTCGAGTTCTTTGGTTGGAACGTATGTGTTTGAGTGAAATAGACACTCTATTTTTTTATTATTCATTCCGTTCTAGAGATATAAGAGGGAAATCATGAATGGGTATGACCAAAAAACAATTGTATGTAGTTGTAACACATTATTTTTTTTGTAAGTACAGGTATATCACTGTCTGTAGAAACACATCATTTTTATTTACTAACATACTTCTAAAATAGTAACAATTATTATTCAATAGTTTTTTTTTGTATGAAAATCATAACGTAGCTTTATTGAAAAACGAGTAAAGTATATCAATTCGATTTCATTGAAATAAACTATGTTTGTTATGTTATAAATGTATACTACTACGTATGTCTTCCATGTCGTCAAAGAACGAATTATGCTGGAAAAATAGAAATATACTTTACACACGATTTCTTCGAAGCAACATAATAAATAAATATTACTCAACATTACATACATTGATCTAATACCGTGGTAAGCATTTTAGCACTTGTGTTACGGATATCAAAGTCAACAGTGGATACACAAATATACTTAAATATATTAAACTAGCTTTCCACCCGCGACTTCGTCCGCGTAGAGACGTTTAACGGGTAAAACATTACTTCCTTATAGCGCAGTCGGTTAAAAAGTAGCCTATAACCTTTCCTAGGCTCTGGACTATATCTGTACCAAATTTCATTTAAATCGGTCCAGTACTCTATGCGTGAAAGCGTAACAGACAGACAGACAGACAGACAGAGTTACTTTCGGATTTATAATATTAGTAAGGATAGTAAGGATAAGCCACCCAGAACAAACACTGATGTTCTTCACGCAAATATTTGGCCCGGGAATTGACTCTTGAAACCGTAGTAAGTGGTCCTGGGTCACTAACCACTATTCCACTGAGTTAGTCCATAATGAACATAAACACAGTGTTTTTAACCTACTTCAAAAAAAGGAGGAGGTTCTCAATTCGTCTGTATTTTTTTGGCTTAGTGATCGATACGATACGTACGTTAAGGCAAGGTACGCTAGGCGCTACGTGTAACCTTTAAACTACAATGTTATGTAACCAATTTAGAGTCCATCACTCAGTCTGCGGATGAGCCAATGAATTAACTGCGGAACCATTCCTCTTAATAAATAGAGGAACTGTCTAGACAGATTACCTGCATGTGTACCTTTGCTACGGGATTGTATAGGACTTATGTCTTTATTTTGTGAATGGTATAGGATATTATTTAGCACTCACGTTCCATTAGATTTGTTCACTGGCTCGGTGGAACAGTGGTTAGTGATCCTGACTGGCGGTTCCACCTAAGGTTCGATTCCCACTCGAGACAAATATTTGTGCGATGAACATCGGTGTTTGTTCCGTTTCCGGGAGTGATTATGTATTTGAGTATGTTTTTAAAAACATCTACATAGATGTTTTTACATACATACATACATATGTATATACATACATACATACATACATATGTATATCAGTCTCTGACGCCCATTAAGTACAAGATCTGCTTTGTTTGGGGTCAGATGACCGTGTGTGGAAATATCCCAGTTATTTTATTGTATTTATTTATTTTATAAGATTTGTTAAATAAAAAAATATCACACTAATTTTTTAAGTAAGATTCCTAAGTAATTTGCTTAAGTGTATCTTTGACTGACTGGCTCAGTGGAACAGGTAACAGTGGTTAGTAGGTTCACTACCTACGGTTCCAAGAGTCGTGGGTTCGATTCCTACCCGGGACAAATATTTGCGTGTCGAGCATTGGTGTTTCATATCTGGGTATGTTTTTAAATATATGTCTGTTCACTGTTGTTTCCGATATCAGTAAAAAAGTACTTAAGCTCCTTACCACGGGATCAGGCCAATGTGTGAGATGTTGTGTGTAATATTTATCTATTTTTAGATACTTATGTTTATAAATTTATATTATTAGAAGGCCTCTTGTAGGTAGGTACTCAACATAAAATTTGTATACCAAGAATAGTGATATACATATGTATACAAACTTTAAGAAATGTAACACCTTTTCATGATAATTTATACCATGTCTTCAACAAATAAACATATTTCTTCTTCAATTTACTTCTTAGATTCGCTACTGCTTATACAGGACTAGCTTTCCGCCCGCGACTTCGTCCGCGTAGAGACGTTTAACGGGTAAAACATTACTTCCTTATAGCGCAGTCGGTTAAAAAGTTGCCTTTACCCTTTCCTAGGCTCTGGACTATATCTGTACCAAATTTCATTTAAATCGGTCCAGTACTCTATGCGTGAAAGCTTAACAGACAGACAGACAGACAGAGTCACTTTCGGATTTATAATATTAGTAAGGATAAGTGATAATGCTTGTGCTAATCTCTACGTACTCTTAGTAGGAATCCTTCTAATGACTACCCATTGCGACTTAAGCTAAGACTTCCATCCAATGTTCTAACAGACAAGTGACAGCGCTAACGACAATGCTTAGGAGGACTTGAAATTTAAATCCTCACAATGATATACCTCTACACTAAATGTTGTTTTACTCAAAGGGTGCGAGCCATCCGCTCCCTCGCAAGTCGGGTGATGATGATGGCTACTCCAAGCCATAATCGTATGTCAGTTATAGGAAAAACAAAACGAAAGAAGAAGAAAAAAACAGAGGTTTTCCACTAGTACTTTTACGATAAAACTACTAAACAATATAAGTCATAGGCTTCTTTTAAATTGAACTGGATATAAGGGAGTAATGTGTAACACGATAAAAAGCCTTAATGGAAACCTTAATAATGACGGCGCAGGAACCTACACTGGTTTCATTTATTATTATTAATTAAAATGAGCAAGACCATAATGAGATGGGTATTTTGTCAGTAGGTAAGTACATACATAAGATTGATTACAAATTCAAATTTATGGGACAATATAAAGATTACTAATTTGAAATAACCCATTATTTCAAATTAGTATCCTTAATAATGTAATAGTTACGAGATACTATGGTATGGGGGTACGTACCTGGTTTTATTATCTTTCAGACAATTCTTTGAAATAGTTACACGACACAGCTTTAATCTCTTAAGAGACCGAAAGATTCCGTGTAAATGTAAGTTCTCTGAATCGCTTTTAGCCCAATATAATATGAGTTTCGCTGGAAATGTGACAATATATGTATGGATTTGCCGGGTCGGTTACTACACAATCATACATTCATAGGCCAGAATAGATACGTAACTGTTGCCGTTTGCCACTAATCAATTCAACGGATCACAGTACCGAATATCTACAGGAAGGCAGAAAATTCGGGGTAAAACTATTCAAAGGAAGTGAGCTCTGCCTACCCCTCTGGGAAAAAGGCGTGATTGTTTTCCCGCAGTAAAATGATTCTATCTTAGTAGTACAAAAGATGTGTGCAGTTCTTTTTGGTAAAATCAATAAATGGCGGTTTTACGAAAGGTTTAACCGTAACTCGAAAGCACGTTCGAATCGCTTTATGGCTTAGGGTGTAGAGATTTTTTAGCTTTAAGCATCGATTCCATGCGGCAAGCAGTACCTGAATACGTCACATCTTCAAAAATAACGATAGCTTCTCTCGTATTTGAGTTGGAAAATTATTATTCTGAAAAATGGAAAAAAACAATTTTTTTGTCGAGGAATAATTTGCATGATTCGATAGTATTAGTAAAGGCAAATCGTTCTGCCACGGGAAAACAACCGCTAAAATTTCACGGTGTATGTATGTATGAACTATTCCAAGGCAAGATTACAAGAAACGATTACTTTGTATTAAGCTATTAATCACTAGCCAAATACCTAATCATTGTACGACATTTCTTCTTTCATATGATTTTAGTGATCTATCGAAAAACTGAAAGAACGAGAGAACAAACTGTCTACAAAAGAACAGTTCTGTATAAGCAGACCCTGAACCTGCCGCGGCGGAAGCGCTAGATTGCCCGTTGTTGCTCGACCGCTGCACGCTTTACCTACGTGCCTATTCAACATTCATCAAAGACTACGACACAGATAGACAAGATCTTAAAGACAGAGGCAAAGAGTTTGACGAAAACTGACTAGCAAGTTCTGAGCGCAACCAAAAGATGGCGCTTTTAGAGAATTTCTGTACGAATACCGGAACAAGTATGTAAACCTAAATCTCAGTTACATTAATTACTCTTACTGATAGCCCAGTAGAATAAGAATCTAAGTTCGCAAAGCGTGATGTAGTTTAGCATTTCTTATATGTCTGTTAGATCATTTGCAGCGTAGAAAAACTTGTGGGAATGCTCGTTCTTAAAATTGGGGATTTCTCTTTTATAATTTTAGACTTCTGTCCTCAGAGGAGGATAATCAACTTTAAGTACTTCTTATTTTTACACTACGAAGCTAGTACAAGGTATACTTGCTAAACTACTTCTTGCAATGCGTATTATTTACCCCCTGTAAATGATAGAATAGAATGGAAACGATTTATTGACCACATAAAACAAGTACACAACGAATTACAACATAAGAAAGAAAGAAAGAAAGAAAGAAAGAAAAACATTTATTGACCACATAGATATAACAAATACAATAATAATAAGGTGTAATGTGTGTGTGAAAATATAATTATGTGCCTAAAAGAACTTATCTAATCCTAAAGTTATTCATATCATACATTTTATTCAATATTTTTTTCAAAAAATTAATGGTCGCACAGTGAAATATCAGAAAATCTATGAAAAAATCTAATATTAGTAAACGTCAGGTAGTAAACGTTAGTAGGCATGAAATGTTCCTAAAATAAAGAAACCCTTCTGTACGTCGATTGTGGGATTGACGTTGAACGCACAATACTGGGCAATTACGGTAGCGCCTCCGAATAAGGATATGTCGTCGCAACGGTTATTATTTTTAACTAACAATTACAGGGAATTACTGATTGGATCTATGAGGGTCAAGGTTGATTGAAATCGACTAACTTATATTCCACACGTTTATGGAACGCGTATGAATTATAAAACAGACTGACTCATCTCTATCTTGTTATGAAGTCGCGCTGATTTTAGACATGCCAGAGCCACCAAGTCTTTTTTCAGTCTTTGTGTGGCATACTTCATTCAGATACAGATCATTGTAAAAACCTCACACTAGTTGGCAACAAATACTTTGACTTCAAATCGGTTCAGTCGTGTGGACTTGTCAGTGCGACAGACTCAGTGACATTCTGCTCTTACCCTACGACCTTTCTTCCTAACTTCCTAAGGTTCTACAACCTTCGTAAATATTTGTGAAAATTCATTAAACAGAGTATGTTGTAACATTGTACATTATTATAAATTTTACGCTCAATAACCTGCAAAGTTAACTAGAAATGTGGTTGCGGTAGACTTGTAATTTCCAAAATTGACTACGTTAACGGATGAATTAGCTGTAAAAATAGAACAAAGTCGTTCAAAATGTTTGTAGGTAAACACTAATATAATAAAACAAGCAAAACTGCCGAGATAATATTATGGAGCGTGAAGTGTATAATAAAGTTCAATATTGTACGTACTCAGTTTTAGTTTGTACGGTACTTCGGGCTAATTCAACGAGAAAAAGTTATTGTAATAATGTATTGTTTTAGTGTTGTTCTTGTTCTATCTTAGAATGATCTGCTTTGAAAATGTGTGGTTAACTCATCAAGTTTAGGTATTTAGAACCTTCACGTAGGTAACCACAGGAAAAATTAAGCTTGAAGACTTCAGTGATTTGTTTTATTAAGTTGTTTATTGCACTTGTAAGCATTAACATGAAACAGCCCTTTTTTTAAAGTCCCTTTTTATTCACAACGGGTTGAGAACGATTCAAATCCAGAACTGTTTTCAATTTGTTTAGCGTAAACGATTAATCATGATAAAGTTTTTAGTTTTTCCAAATCCGAACGAAGATAAACATGTGAATCGGAAGTCATTTTGATATTGCAGTGCCTGACAAGGGCAACTAAGTATCTAAGCTCTATGTAAATACAATTAGATCTTTGTAAATACCTCACACTTAGTTGGCAATAAATACTTTGACTTTGATTTTTTTAGAATTTTTGTATAAGATAGAATTAACTGTTGTGTCAGAATTTCTTTATAAGCACTGACTTAAAATATAATAAGGCGTTTATCTTCAAACACTCTTTTGAAGAAGGCGCATCAAAATCCGTTGCGTAGTTTTGAATATTTAAGCATACATAGGGAGAAACAGCAAGTGGCAACGACTTTGTTCAATATTAAGGTAGTGATATTGTATTAAATTCGTAACATAAGCTCTGAAAGTATCGATGCGGCGAATTTCAGTCGAGCCGCAGAAATAAAGTTAGTATTCGATTGAGTTTCAACTCTCGCGTGTTTACCTCTTATAGTCATAACAAACGGAATTCACTTATTACCTATTGCTAAGTACTTACCTACTGTTGTAGTAAGACTGAAAATTATTGTAATCGATACCAGGGGGCTTAGACAAAGTAACAACATCCAAACGATAACGAAGCTCGAAAGGAACAAAATGTATGAAATTGACCACATGATTTATAGCGTCTAATGTCAATTCCATACATTTTATTCTTTTCGAACTTCGTTATCGTATCGATATTGTTACTTTGTTTACGGGGCCTGTAAAGGTATTTGACGATTATTCGTCAAATGTTCGTCGTGTTCATGTTACATGTCTTTCATGATTATGATTAATTTTGCTTTGTAACATGTACTTTCAAGTGTCATACCAACTAAATCTTGATATAATGATGAGAATCTCCAACTAGATCAAGACTAAACTAGTTATCACCTAAACTCCTTAAAATACTGGAAACCCCAATTCTGACTGACTTCATGATTACGCAAATTTACCTCTTTGTGGAATAATGAGGTCGTTGAAGACTTGAGGTAAACAAGATGAGGCAAGTAAAATAAACGTTCCACGCTATCTTAGCTTGTATTATTAAAGGCTAATGAAATATAAACCTCTTAGTAATAATTATATCTACCTAATTGGATTTGATTTACTGTTTCTTGATTGTAACTCACGCCTGCCGGTCCGTATTTTTTTATCTAAAATTTTTCATCTTACCATTCTAATTAGGTCGGAAAAAATTCAAGCAGTTAATTAATTTAAATTTAATAAATTATTAAGATTTTTTGATGTATTTCTAACGCGTTAAATGAGATTGTACATCGTTATATACAGCCTCTGTGAAGGTTAATATTGAGGTTATTTAATATTATGATTAAACAGTACCTTCACCACATAGTATAATATAACAAAGTCGCTTTCTTTGTTCCTACATCCGTCTGTATGCTTCAATCTTTAAAACTACGCAACGGAATTTAATGCAGTTTTACTATGTACTTACGGGGTGAATTATGGACACGGAACAAAAACTGATGTTAATATTTCACTAGTATGAATAAATATTATAAAACCCCGCCAGGTACCAACGTGTTTTTCAAATTTGAAATTCATATGTACCATCATTTGACGCTTTAACGGCGAAGGAAAACATCGTGAGGAAACCAGCACACCTGAGAGATTTTTCAACGGTGTGTGAAGACAATGTCAGAGGCCTACGGGCGGCTTAAACTCTCACACCAGGTTGTTTAAAACACCGTACGATAAGAAGAAGACGTAGAAATATTTATTTTTATTTGTTGTAAGTTGTAAGTGTTATTTAAAGATCTTATGTGAATTTAAATTAAATTAAAAATTTGAAAAAAATCGCTTCTGTCATCAGACTCGATATTTGAAGACCGGTGGTTGAAGTCTCCCTTTATGCGATTTTTTTCTTTGTCTCGAGTGGGAATCGAACCCATGACTTTTGGCGCATGAGACTGGGGTACTATCCAATGCGCCATGGAGCCTATAATAAATGCATTCTTTTTTTCTTTCTATCAGATATTTACGTGTGTAAATAAAGTATGGACTAAGTTAACATAAGAACCATCGATTAATTTACCTGAAGAGGTATTATACCTGTTAGGAAGGGTAGGTTAGGTTACTCCTGTTCCCTTGTCCACGTCCTTCTTATACTCGTATATTCATTACATGGTATCTAAAAATGGACACAATATTACCAATATCCAATAATCCGTCCATAAATTGGTACACGTGGCTGTAAAATAACAAAATTGTCCTCTGTAGGTAATTCAATTATAGGTACCGGCATTCTTCGGTCTGACAACGCAGTAGGTTTAGAAGCCTTTTCAGTGACATTATAACTAGCGACGACGAACTCATCAGTATGGTGGAAGGTAAGTTTTGTTTAAATACTTTTAACACTTTTCCTGTTTTCAAATGTTTTAAAATGGTTAAGAATGCAATTTTAGTTGGTAAACGCGTAAACGCCTAATATCTTATAACGAGTAGGTATTAACACAATGTAGTATTCTATTTTTCATTGTGTTGAATTCTAAAATATTTAATGAATATCTTGATTATACACCGTGAAATTTTAGTGGTTGTTTTCCCGTGGCAGAACGATTTGTCTTTAGTAATACTATCGAATCATGCAAATAATTCCTCGAAAAAAAAATTTTTTTTTTTAAATTTTCAAAATAATAATTTTCCAACTCGAAAACGAGAGAAGCTGTCGTTTTTTTATAAGATGTGACGTAATCAGGTACTGCTTGCCGCATGAAATCGATGCTTAAAGCTGAAGAAGCTCGACACCCTAAGTAATAAAGCGGTTCAAACGTGCTTTCGAGTTTCGGTTAAACCTTTCGCAAAACCGGCATTTATTGATTTTTATAGAAAAAACTGCACAAATCTATTGTGCTACTAAGATAGAATCATATTACTGCGGGAAAACAACAACTAAACTTTCACGGTGTATATTGCGTAACTGCTGTGAATGTGGATCATAGAATGTCCTCTGAATTTTTTTTGGAATTGTTGCTATATTTTGATTTTGCGTTTTGAATGGTATGGAATCCAATGTATTTCTTTCATGAAGAAAATTAAGCAAAATAAAAGTCTCTTAATAATTAATTTAAAAAGTTAAACAGTTTAAGAAAACAAAATCAAAATTTCAGTTGTGGATCCGGGAGTGGTGAAAACTGGCGCCTACAAGTACGAAGATGGGACGCGCTACGTCGGTGAATGGAACTCTAAGGGACAGAAGCATGGAATGGGACACTTGGTGTTGCCAGATGGGACGCGGTATGACGGCGCCATGATTGGCGGCCTCTGTTCCGGACTCGGGGTCATGGCATTTCCCGACGGTGCCAAGTATGTATAAATGTTATTGGGCTTGACGATTTATTCCTTTTAGGGGTGAGAGCCATGCGCTCCTCCGTATGTTCGGTGATGATGACGAGGCTGCTTCAAGCCATTATCGTATAAAAAAAAGACGTGTGGCACTCGGGGTCTGCCGCGGTATAGCTATTGCAGCATAGACCGATTTCGGAGCAGCTCGTCTCGATTCGTGCGAGTTTCGTAGAGTCGTACAATACGTCTAACCGGACGCACACAAACACCGTGCCGAGGTCTACCGAACTGAAATGACGTTAGACGATTGTGAGGTTTTTTTCGTTACGGAATTTCTTGGTTCGGTCGCCGCGCTCAAAGGCCGCGATAGAAGCTATGCAATAGCTTAAAAAAAATATTATTATTAGTTTCCTCTTTGCCCATCAGTCCCCCACTAAGTACTCCACACCCGGTAAGGGGTATGAAGTAGCTATTTCTGGCGTGGAAGTATACGGCCTTAAACAGTCGGGTATCGACGCAGTTTCTTTTTAACCGACTTCAAAAAAAGGAGGAGGTTCTCAATTCGTCTGTATGTATAATATTTTTTTTTTTTTTTTTTTTTTTTATGTATGTTCACCGATATTTTCGTCAATTATAGACGGATTTCAAAAATTTTTTTTTGGTTCGATAGAGTGTTCTTCCGAGGTGGTCCCATTTTCACCAATCCCGGATCTGATGATGGGATCCAGGAGAAATCGAGGGCAACCCTCAAATTTTATAGGGACATGTACCGCGTTTTGCATATTATCTGAAGTAATATTGGCATTTGCTTCTGGCTATCATAATCTTATGATGCTGAGCTGATGATGGAAGGTCAACTCCTTAATAGTTATGAGTAAAAGGATAATTCTTTCAATACTCTATACATATTAAGACTATTAGTTATAAATCAGTAGCATTACAGGTGAGCTAAACTATTAGGTGGACCAGTCTAGGATCTGATGATGGGATCCAGGAGAAATCCAGGGCAACCCTCAAATTTTATAGGCACATGTACCCCGTTTCACATATTTTCTGAAGTTATATTGGCATTTGCTTCTTGCAATCATAATGTTATGATGCTGAGCTGATGATGGAAGGTCAACTCCTTAATAGTTGGGAGTAAAGGGATAATTCTTTCAAGTCTGTGTTCATATTAAGACTACTAGTTTTAATTTCAGTAGAATTATAGGTGAGCTGAACTAATAGGGACCAGTCTAGGATCTGATGATGGGATCCAGGAGAAATCCAGGGCAACCCTCAAATTTTATAGGCACATGTACCCCGTTTCACATATTTTCTGAAGTTATATTGGCATTTGCTTCTTGCAATCATAATGTTATGATGCTGAGCTGATGATGGAAGGTCAACTCCTTAATAGTTGGGAGTAAAGGGATAATTCTTTCAAGTCTGTGTTCATATTAAGACTACTAGTTTTAATTTCAGTAGAATTATAGGTGAGCTGCACTAATAGGGTCCAGTCTAGGATCTGATGATAGGATCCAGGAGAAATCGAGGGCAACCCTCAAATTGTATAGGCACATGTACCGCGTTTTACATATTTTCAAAAGTAATATTGCCATTTGCGCCTGGCAATCATAATGTTATGATGCTTAGCTGATGATGGAAGGTCAACTCCTTATTGGTTGGGAGTAAAGGGATATTTCTTTCAATACTGTATACATATTAAGACTACTAGTTTTAATTTCAGTAGAATTATAGGTGAGCTGAACTAATAGGGTGAAAAAAATGTAACACTAAAAAGTATGAAAAAAAATTGTAAACAAAAAAAAAACCGCCTTCAAAAACCCGACTCACTAAAAATTACAAAATAATATAACGAACATTAATCTGGGTATGAATTTGATATGTTGTTGAAGGCGGTGCCAATTAAAATTTTGAGGAAAGCTGCATGAAATATAAACGGCACCGCCTTCAACAACAAATCAAATTCATACCCAGATTAATGTTCGTTATATTATTTTGTAATTTTTAGTGAGTCGGGTTTTTGAAGGCGGTTTTTTTTTTTTTGTTTACAATTTTTGTAATATTGTTTTCCACAGCAATTTCTTCATTTATTTCAATTTCCTATGTATTAGGTACATTTCAAAGTCGCTTTAGTCCTAAATTAAAAAGAACAGAAATCAAAGTGTATTCTTTTTCACCAAGTCGAATACAAAACCTTTGCGTTTCCAATTTATTGTTGACTCTGTGACAAACAATGTCATTGTTCGCTGTTTCAGACAATTCCTTCCGAAAAATTGAAGCTTTTGATTGTTTGTAAGAATCGTTTTACTTACCAGTTGATATTTTTAGATCGCATTACTCTTTATACTCATTATATAGGTCTTAAAAAGTCAAAGGTTCTGATAAAGTATATTGTAAACCATATTATTATGTAAAATTCCAAAGACACATGTGAGATAGTTTTGTTTGCAGATGATACATCACTTCTATTTAAGATGGACAGACAGCAAGAAAATGTTGACGACGTAAACAAGGCTCTCTCACGAGTTCTGCACTGGTTTACTACTAACAATCTAATGTTGAATGCCAAAAAAACTAAATGTGTCAAGTTTTCAATGCCCAATGTAAGACAAGTCAGCACCATTATCAAAATGAACAATGAACCCATTGAAGTCCTAAACTCAACGGTGTTCCTTGAATCACTCTAGATTCTAAATTGCAATGGGGACCCCATATTGGTACCCTGGCAGGAAGACTTAGCTCTGCGGCATATGCTGTTAGAAAAATTCGACAATTAACTGATGTTGAAACGGCAAGATTAGTTTATTTCAGTTACTTTCACAGCGTTTTGTCCTATGGTTTGCTTTTTATGGGGATCAGCTGCTGATATCTATAGTATATTTGTATTGCAAAAAAGAGCAGTAAGAGCCATATATAATCTCAAACGACGTGATTCTCTCAGAGATCGGTTCAAAGAGTATAATATTCTCACAGTGGCCTCCCAATACATTCTTGACTGCTTAATGTATGTGTATAAAAATATACAATACATTCCTAAAAAATCTGATAATCACCAATTCAATACAAGAAATAAACATAAACTTGCTATTTCACATTTTAGACTAAGTAAAGTTAATAGCTCCTTTGTTGGACTAGGTGTAAAAATGTTCAATAAATTACCTTTTTTTTTTTTTTGTTTTTTTCAACGCGGTGAAATGCTTGACGCACCTTCACCGGGAGATGGGGTTCTCTCCCAGTGGTGTGTCGGACTCCCCGGTGACTGGCGCGAAGATGGTAAATACCAATCGCTGCTCCTGGGTGGAGTGCAATGCCCAGGGGGTCTACCGACTAAAACACCGCGGCGTACCTCATCGCCTTGGCGACGTCATGGTTCCTAGCATAGCCCAACTACCACGACGCCACCGGCGAACAGCCCCAAAGAGCTCCTCTCTAGCCCCCTTCGAGTGGGGGCGCGGGGCAACCCGGTACACGGGGTCGCTCCCGTCCCTCAGCGTCGGCCGTTAGTGCAATGCCGCCGGGAGTGTCCCCACACCCACCGCCGGCTGGCCTCCGCTGGAGTGCGCAAACTGACGCATAAAATTACGCCGCGCACGCCCTGTTCTGCGCCTTCGCAGCGCCGGGGCGGAGGGATCATTCTCACGCGCCCTTTCGGCTTCCTCCTTCTGCGACATAACTGCCTCACAGAACGAGGCGACCGCCACCCAAACCTCCCTTTTTTGTAACATCCCCGCCAAAAGTTGGGGGAGGGAGTTTATCTGGCCGGCCACGGTGTTAAGGGCCGACCTTTCCGCGGACCACGACGGACACACGAAGAGCGTGTGATCAGCCGTGTCGATGTCCACCTCACAAGCCCGACAAATGGGCGAATCCTCCCTCTGGATGCGGTGCAAGAACTGACCGAAACAGCCGTGCCCGGTCAGAACTTGCACCAGGCGATAGGATAGGAACCCATGCGCTCGCTCGAACCAGTGTTCCAGGACCGGTCCGAGCGCATCCAATAGGCGGCGACCCGATGGGGCGGTCTCAATCTCCAATGCCCACCGCCGAATAAGCTCTTCCCGCTCCTCTCTTGCGAGGGTTAAGCGCTCCTCTAGTGAGGGCCGGACTCCCAGCTCCTTCAGATCAGCCTGCCACTGATATGTTCTGGCCATCATACGAGCTTCCAGTTCCCAGGGCGGGGTGCTAGCTAATGCACACGCCGCCGGAAAGCCCACTGACCGGTAAGCTCGCACCACCCGGCACGCAATCACCCGCTGGGGCCTACGAAGTAGGGCGGTGTTTCCTCTGTGATGGAGGGAATCCGCCCAGATGGGCGCTCCGTAGAGGGCCATGCTGCGAAGAATACCGGCGTAAAGCCGCCGGCATTTGGCCCTGGGCCCCCTCAGGTTTGGAAGGAGCCACCCCAGCGAGTCCGCCGCCTTAAGCAGGCGCGGCGACAGCCCACTAAAATGTGGTAGGAATTGCCACCGCGCATCTAGCACCAAACCCAAGTACTTCATGTGGCGCTGAACTGCCACTCGGACTCCCCCAACTAAGATATAAGCGTTGGGAGGGGGTCCTTTCCGAGGTCCGTGAAAGTAAACGGCCTCGGTCTTTTCCAGCGCCACACGAAGCCCAAGACGCCGGATCCTTTCCGCAATGATATTACTGGCGGCTGTGGCTCTTGCCGCCGCTTCCCCAAAGTCCTTCCCGCGGGCCGTAACAAGGGTGTCATCAGCGTAGCATATAACACCCGTGCCCGTGGGGAGAACACCGCGCAACAACCAATTAAATCCGATGTTCCACAGAAGAGGCCCCAAGACGGACCCCTGTGGAACACCGGACTCGACGCTGTACTGCACCATTTCGCCGGAACGCGTGATAAACGCCACTGATCTGTTTTCCAGATAATTTGCCAACAGAGCCCGTAGGTATTTTGGGACCCTGTGGTAACTCAGCCCCTGCAAGATAGTAGAGTGGGGGATGGTGTTAAAAGCATTGGCGATGTCAAAAGACACCGCCATCACTCCACCGCCACTCCCTAGTTGCCTCAAAACCACGCTTTTTAGCCGGGACAGGGCGTCGATAGTCGATCGCCCCGCCCGGAATCCGAATTGCAGGTCCGAGAGGTCTGGCCCCGACTCTCTAAGGTGGTCGTTGATCCGCCCAGCGATGATACGCTCAAAAAGCTTACCGGCCTCATCAAGAAGGACGATGGGCCGGTAGGCGGATGGGGAGTCGACGGGGCGACCTTCCTTTCTAATAAGACACAGCTGGCCCTCCTTCCATACTTTCGGAAACTTCCCGACCGCAAAACATTGGTCAAAGAGGCCCCGAAAGGAATCTTCCATCTCCGCGCAGACAAGGGCCAGGACTCTGGCTGGAACGCCATCTGGACCGGGGGCGGTCTTTTTTGCACGGAAAGGAAGGACTGCTGCGTCATACTCTTCTGGCGTCAGTGAGGGGATGTCCTCCGAAATTGGAATCGCGCGCATGCGGCCGTACATATTGGGTGGCGTGAAATTACGATCTCTGAGCGGGAAGAGACCGCGCACCACCTGCATGAGAAGAGATGGTTCCAGAATCTCGGTGACAGGGGGAGCTATTGGGCGCAGTTGTTGTCGCGCAGCCTTGTATGGTCTCCCCCAAGGATCGTCATCGAGACTCCGGAGCATCTCCTCTCTGGCCAGGTCTTTGGCATTCCCAATGGCGGCTTTGAAGGCCTTTCTGGCGTCTTGGTAGGCCTCGTAGAGGCGCGCCTCGCCTTCGAGATTCCTCCTCCTGCGTCGACGGCAGCGCTGAAAAGCACGGCGGGCCGCGTAGCAGGCCGCCTTGAGGTTCGCCAATTCACTTGACCACCAGTAAACAGCGCGGCGTGGTGTTGGTCGACGTGCCCGAGGCATGGACGAATCACACACCTCGGTAAGCGCTTCTCGGAGCCGCGACGCCGACACGTCCACGTCTATGCCGTCCACTGGGGGAGCGAACCAACCCTGCACAAAGGCGGCCTCCCTTGCAATGTCCCTGTCAAGGCGAGTTAAAGCCCACCTTGGAAACGAGGAACGGCCCGAAGCAGTCGCAACGATGTCGTCACGGAGGGAGACCTCCCACCGGATGTAGCGGTGGTCCGAGAGAGTCTCCCCCAGCTCCACCCTCCAATTGGACACGCGTGCAGCGAGAACGGGAGTAGCGAACGAGACGTCCACAATTGATCCCCCATTATGCCGCACACATGTCTGGATGGACCCCCGGTTTAGGATGGACAAACCGGAGGCCGATGCCCACTCTTCCAGACGTCGACCGCGCTGATTGGTCTTGTCAGCAGGGTTACCCCATGCCTCCGCCTTGGCATTAAAGTCGCCGGCTAAGATGGACTGCCGGCCTCTGATGCGACCAAAAACCCCAGATAGGGCGTCTAAAAAGTCTAGGAAGTCTTGAAGCGGCCTCGACGGTGAAAAATAGGTGCCGACAACCACTATGTCTTCCCAGGACACAGCTACATAGCCGTTTCCTCTCTCCACGAATTGTGTTACTAAACTACCTATACAGCAATTCAAATCATGTATTAAGAATGGTCTTCTTAAAAAGGCTACTATAAAGTAGAAGATTATCTCAATGATAAATATGCATGGACTAATAGTTTAAATTAAATTTTTGACATTAATTATGATTTGTTTTTTTCTTATGAATTAAGTTTTTGACATTAGATATGATGACATTCTATTGTTATTAATTTTGACATTTATCATGAACTTTTTGTTCCTATTATTATATTAGTCTTAATTTTAATAAGGCAATGGCTGTAATTAATAAAATTCTACCTATGTAAGCTTTGTCATGCAGACTGGATTTGTTATGGTATTCTGAACATTGTTATCTTTGCTCTGTTGCTTTTTATTTTAATTACCGTTATTTTTTAAGGTAGTAAATATTGAACTGGTACCTTTTGCTATGGCACACCCAGACTGTATGACTTGGCTCATTTACATTTTGTAACATGATTGTCGTTAAAAAGAGCAACTATCGAGTTTCTTGCCGGAGTCTTCTCGGTAGAATCGGCGTTCCGAACCGGTGGTAGAATCTTATTATTAGTAATATGACGATTTATAAGTGCATGTAATTGCCTATATGAATAAAGACATTTTTGATTTTTGATTTTGATTTTGAAATATAGAAAGTAATTTCGCCTTTGTTGAGTATGTATATAGGTAGATGCTGTATTTGATATTTCCATGCATATAAAAAAATAATAATAAAGGTCCTGACAAGTTGACAGTAACTAATTGATACTTAATTGAAAATATATTAATAGTGGTACCTAATTAACGCAGCTCTTTTTAACTCTTATTTTTAAGCGCTAAATTAATAAAAATGATTGATGATGACATTATTAGGTACCTAACTACCTATTGAAATTCTAATTGTGAACCACAAAATATTATATCAATTTAATAAATGTAGGTATTTGTTAGTGCTTATAAAGCACTTTAACAAAAACAATTTTATATTGATCCGAAGTCTTATTATAGTACCTTTGGATACTCTTTTGAAACGCTAAGCTCTATAATGTTCCAAGCAACATCGGAAAATGGTTTAATTTCTATTACTTACTAATCTTATTTTATTTATATTATAGAATGCAAACAATCCAAAAAAAATGTTTTTTTTTTTTCAGATATGAAGGCGAATTCATGCAAGGCTGGTTCCACGGCCATGGGGTATTCTGGCGGGCAGATGGTATGAAGTTCGAGGGAGAGTTCCGGGGTGGACGAGTATGGGGACTGGGTAAATTCATTTTTTTTTTGTAAAAGGCGTCCAGGATGATCTCACTCCACCTGACGGTAAGCGGTGGTGAGATCCACATATGAGGTCGACAGGTACAGTTAAGCCCCATTGAGCCTGTCGCCTTTACCCTGGAGGCCTGCTTAGATGCCTTTTCACGCCCCGCCTAAAGAGCCCGGGATGGTAGAAGAGAGGAAAAATATGAGCTGGAAGAGCATTCAATGGCAACCAAGACAATTGAGGCCTAGTCAACCACGCTGGCCAAGTGTGGGTTGGTCAACTTCACACGCTTTATAACTTCTTTACAGGCGGGCAAGTTTTCTCACGATGTTTTTCTTTACTTTATGAGCGTTACATAAACGTACGTATGAATTTCGAAAACATACTGATACTTACTAGGATTTTGAATCGACAACACAGACACGGAACAGTGGTAAGTGACCCAGGCTCACTACCTACGATTCCAAGAGTCGTGGGTTCGATTCCCATTCAGGACAAATATTTGTGTGATAAATCCATCGGTGTAGGTTCCGTGTCTGGGGGTGTGATAAAATATAATATTTCAATGTATATGTGTATCCACTGTTGATTCTGATATCCGTAACACAAGTGCTTAAGCTACTTACCACGGGATCAGATCAATGTATGTGATGTTGTGTAATATTTATATATTAACCATTATACCATCGATGCTTTTATCGACGCGTTTGTATATCAAATATACATACTGATGTTCCATAACAACGCACGTATCTCAACTAATTGCGGAACAAGTTATTCCCTTAAGGTTCACAATGGTACAAGTGTCTTGTGGATTTGTAAGGAATCCAATAATTGTAAGATATTTGGGCAATTAGCAACAGAGTACCTGCTTCAGTCTTGTCGGGTTGTTGTCAGTAATTGGAACAGAAGCAAATCGTAATGAATTGAATTCTACGAATAACTGTGTTCAAGTACAGCTTACAAGTGCGTTAAGTATCCTAAGTTAATTTTCTATCTTAAGAGCACGTTCACACTGCCAATTTGTCTTGTACACGTGATTTTACTGTCAATTTTATTGAAGTAGGTTCTATTGAAGTGTGTAAAATGAACGTCGAAATTGATCACATTAAAATAGTCTGCCTTAAGCAATATATTGTTTTACTGTACATAGTAAAAAAAGCGTCGATGGCCGAGTGGTTCAGGTCGTTGCTTGCCATGCGAGAGGTCGCTAGTTCAAACCCAGCCAGGTACTAATGTGTTTTTCAAATTTGAAATTCATATGTACTATCATTCGACGCTTTAACGGTGAAAGAAAACATCGTGAGGAAACCAGCACACTTGAGAAATTTTTCCACGGTGTGTGAAGCCATGTCAGAGGCCTACGGGCGGATTAAAAACTCTGACACCAGTTTGTTCATCAACCATACGATAAGAAGAAGATGACTGTAGATGACATAAGGCTCAATCATCAGCTTACCGCAGTCTACTGCTGGATATAGGCCTCCCCTAAATGCTCGCCTTTCTTGTTTATTTTCGGCTACTCACATCCAACTCCTAGCTCAGCCGTCCTGAGCAGATTGTCAGTCCATCTGGCCTGAGGGCCCCAATCCTCAATTAAATAGGAGTTGAGAAAATCTCTCTATTTTAAAACTTTTCTACTACGTTTAACTTCACTGGATAGCGCATTTGGATAGCCAAGAGGGTAACATGATGTACTGGAATATGTTTATACCACCTGTATTGTTACATTCATGAACTAGCGACCCGCCCTTGCTTCGCTTCGGGTATACCTCTATCTCAATTCGGTAGGAACATCGAGTAATTGAAAAATAAGATATTTCGTAAATTAAACTTAAACACCACTAAAATCGTTATTGTGGCTTAACCTTAAAGAATAGGCATATGCTATCGAAGACTTTTTTATAGAACTTTTTGAGAAGAATAATTCCCGCATACATTGTTATTCTGTATTTTGAGTTATTTCAGCAGCGCACGCAAAGGAAGCCTCCAAAAAGCTCATTTGCTTCCGTCCGTCTGATAACTGTTACGATTACTCTAATAATTTCTTAAGTAGGTACACCTAAATTATACACCTATAGAATCCCTAGAATGTCTTCTTTCTATTATTGAAAACCGCATAGCTATTGATATAGTACTTTTTGAGATCCTAGGTAACAAACACATTTTGGGCGCCCTTCGCAACTTCATTTTACTTTGTATAGATAGATGCAATAAACACCTTTGACTTTGACTTTGACATTTGGTAGTCATTTGTCCTATCTTTTGCTCCTAGAGTCGTGGGTTCGATTCCAATTTAGGACTATTATTTTTGTAGATGCACATCGGTGTTTGTTCTACAAAACACCTAGCTGTGCCATTTATTTATTAATTTCAAAATAGTATGCTCTTACAGTTTCCCAATATGGTAGCATGCTTTTCAAAGAAATAAATATAAAACATAAAAAAAATTCAACAATATCAATTTCTGAATTTTTATTTGATTTCTGAAATCAAATAAAATACAAAGTCAATGGTTATAAATAAATAATGCAATAAAATAAAAATAAAATACAGTACAGTTCAGTAAGTACATATACGCTTCCATCATGGTTAGCCCGTAAAGGTTAGCTTAGTCAACCTCGCTCGCCAAATGCAAACCAACCCGCACTTGGCCAGGATGGTTGACTCGTGGCCTGATCGCCCCAGTTTAGGGTAGATGAACCCCAGCAGTGAAGACGTATATGAGCTGATGATGATGATGATGAATTTTTTCACAGGCCTGGTGACATTCAGCGATGGCAGCAACGGGTTTCCTCGGAACGAGGGCTTCTTCCAGGACTGCCGGCTGGTGCGAAGGAAGAGATGTCCAGAGGTGGTGCAACGGGCGCAGAAGGTCGCTTACATGGCCAGAGCTCAGTGTCAACAGATGTAGATTAAACGCTGAGAAGGTTGTGTGTCTTTCTTTATACCCTACTACTATATACAGTCCTTTACACATACTAAAGATGATACATGTAGCATCTTGCAGTCTATCAAGGCTGCTTGTTGATGTACAAGCCGATGCGAGGCTGGACCTTACGTCCGCATGGATCTTACGAGGCTGGATCATACAGCAGAAGAACTGAGCGCTACTGGGTTTGAGGTTTTTGGATTGACGGTTGACACGTATTATCGCAAATATGTGTAACACAACAGACCTCATCTTGCTTTTGCAAGACGAGGTCTGTTGTGTTTTTGTGGCGTCAAAAATGACGCCTTCCGATATTGTTCCTCGCAAACTGATACGACCTGAGCCATATTACTACTACTATACGAGTATAACTCGTTAAATGCTTCGTTGGTGTTAGTAGCTGCTATGAGAACCGAAAGTTCTCCGGTTCAAGTCCGGTGTCGGGCTTTGTGTGAGTTCCGGAGTCATAAAGAAGATGGTTGCACGCCCACCCATGCCTCGGAAAGCATCATCGCTCATGTCAGGTTACCGTCTCATCGAAATATGAAACACAATTGCACTCTCTGTTCCCTTGTCTTGTGCCTCGTCTCCTGAACAGAGAGTGCAATTGTGTTTCCGAGCACACTTGTGCTCTATGTCCTTTGCTCTTGACTGATCGGTGAAATGAAATCGGTCGGATTCCCTACATTATTTCATTCATTTTACTTTGACTTTGACTTTGAGTCTGGTAGGGCTGGTTTTAGATTCACACTGACCGCATACGGACTATCGGCGCCGATCAATATACTTCTGGCTAGATATAGGGAGGCGTATATGTGGGGAACGGTTTTAAGTAACGCTGACTGGTCAGCGCCGATGATCGATACAGAAATCTGTCAGCGCATTTCTATAGCGTAATTCACACTGAGCCCGCTGGGCCGCTGATACAGCCCGTAGACACAACCCGGCGGCCATTATCCCCCTCTCCTCGGATCGCTGCGCAGTGCAGACGTGTTTGTAGTTAAAATCTGTGTCGATTTTTTAAAGATTATATTTTAAATTTTATTTATTTAAATAAAATATTACTAAGTATAAGAAGTGACAGTACCAGGAGAACATAAGAACACTGGTAGCGATTTTATATCCACCAGCTTCAGAAACCGTGAGTGATAAACTTAATCTCCAACCTCGCCAGTACCAGGAGCGCATATCTATAGAGAGTTAGTGAAACGGAGACGCTCACAGAGTCCACGCGCAAGCTCGTACGCACACTCTCATAGCTCACTACGATACATAAAGCACCCACACTTCCTTCTGCTTATGCGCTCCTGGTATCGCAGCCCGCGTTAGCATGCCGCTGCGTCACTCTCCCCCCCGCCAACCGGCCCCCGCTAGCACGAAGATGGCCGAGAAGGAGCCGAATGCCGAGAACCAAAGCGCGCACGCATCGAGCGCCGCGAGCGAGGATGAATCACCACTGTCAACCAATACAATTAGTACAGGACAGATACGTAAACGAAAGCGTAGCGCAGAGGAAATAGTGGAATTGAGAAATGACCTGATGACCGTTTTCTCGGGGTGGAAAGCTGAGCAGGATACAAAGTTCTCAAACATCCTCAGCTCGATAAACGACATCAGAGAGCAAAACAATAATATAAAACAATCTCTTGAGTTCTTTAGTTCAAAATACGACGAACTAACTAACAAAGTAAATATACTGGAGTCCGAAAGAGCCGATGACCGCAAATACATAAAGGACCTTGAGGTCCGACTGGAAACTATAGAACGGAACCACCTAGCTAGCTGTATTGAGATCCGAAATATGCCACTACAGAAACCGGAAACAAAGATGGAACTGGTTTCCGTTATACAAAATGTGGGAACGGCGCTCAATGTACCACTTGTTCCAGCCGATATCCAAGACGTCTATAGGAACCAGGGTGATAAAAACAAGTCCATTGTGGTCAAGCTCCATAGCGTCATCAAAAAAGAACAATTATTAAAGTCGGTGAAAACATATAATCGGAATAATAGAGATAAGTTTACGACCGTTAGCCTACAACTGAAAGGCCCCGCTACACCAGTGTTTATCTCTGAAAAGCTCACCCAGTTCACCAAAAAACTTTTTTCATACGCCCGAAAGTTTGCAAGCAAGAACAACTACCGTTTCTGTTGGACATCATTTGGTAAAGTCTACCTTCGGAAGACTGAAGGTAGTCCCGTCGTGCGTATAGACTCGGAAAATGAACTAGATAAACTACAAAATATATTATGACTGTACTTTTACATAAGCGCTTTACGCATGTCACTATCTATAAACCGATTACTTTTTTATGTTAATTACATTTTTATTAGCTTTAGTAACACTAATCACACCTATACACATAAATACTTCACGTACACATCATCATTATATACAATAGACACATTAAACATAATTAACAAACACACACTTAACATACATACAAACATGAAATGGGTGGTTATTCGTCCCAATCACTTTCACTTTTTGAGCTTTTGTTTCCTACTAATTCGAGCTGCCTTTAACAATAGTCCAGGTTACCTAAAAGTATTACTATTATGAATGTGTGCGACTTGGTCAATAATATAGATGATTTTCAAATATCAACTCCTATGCTATGCGATCCGGAACACTATACTTCCCATATAAAGCAACCAAACTCTTACCTTAAAATCCTTCAACAAAACATACGAAGTATAAACCGGAACTTTGATGAATTGCAAGTGCTTTTGAGTAGGATCGGAGTGGATTGTGACCTAATCGTCTTATCAGAATGCTGGTTGTCGAAAACTTCGAATCTACCTCAATTAAACAACTATATACAGCATAAAACGAATCGAAGCTATAATAAAAATGACGGAGTAGTTGTATACGTTAAGAACTGCTTAACGGTCAATATCGAAGAACCGACAATAACCGAAGCAAATTGTATTCTAATAAAAATAGGCAACTTTATTGCGATCATTTGCATTTATAGACCCGCATCTTTCAGGAACGTACATCCCTTTCTTCAATCCTTAAATTCATTGATAACTGAACTGACAGGGTTCCAAAATATAGCGTTGATAGGTGACATTAATATAAATCTGCTGGAAGTCTGCGCGGATACTTCAGAATACCTCGATATTTTAGCTTACCACGGTCTTTTACCAGCATTTACAAACCCAACTAGAGCTGACAGCTGCCTGGATCATGTTATTATAAAAACAAAACTGCCAGCGTACGTTTTCATATTTGACTGCGCTTTGACGGACCACCAGCCTGTTCTCCTAAATCTTAAATTGAAAAGCATACCTCACTCCACTCGGAAAAAACAATATGTAAAATATAATTATGCGGCAATAAAAGAAGATTGTGCTAAGGCTGATTTCAGTTTTATCAATACGGATACAGATTTAAATAGAGCGTCAGATCAGTTAGTTAGTATGTTGGGAACAATTTTGTCAAAAAACGCTATAATACTTAGAACACCAAGAGCTAAAAATAGGATTAAGCCATGGATGACAACAGGGCTTCTACGTTGCATCAAAAACAGAGACTATATGTACAAGAAAATGAAAAAGGAACCTTTAAATACAATTTTAAAAACTACTTACTTACGCTATCGTAATTTCTGTAATAATCTAATAAGAAAGACAAAAAGACAACACGATAAAGAGCTATTAAATAAAAGTAAAGGTAACAGCAAAAAGCTATGGTCTACTATAAAGTCAATAACGAATTTAGATAAAAGAAAAGACATTCCAAGTGATTTATTAAAGGCAAAAAATAACACTGAATCTTCCGTAGACTATGTTAATGATTTCTTTAGCACTATAGGACAACGACTTGCGGAGAGTATACCACCAAATATCCCTCCTCTGCAGCATTCCACTGTTCTTAATAATCCCTCGCCATCTGGTTCTTTTGTTTGTTCAGAGGTTACCACAGAGGAAATTGAGGCAGTCATATTATCTCTTAAGTCAGACTGTGGCGCCGGATGGGATACAATCACCCCGAAATTGCTGAAAACTAATATTCACATACTCTCACCTGTTTTCACAACGATCATTAACCGCTGCTTTAATGCTGGAATTTTCCCTAACTCCCTCAAAAGTCAATCTTGCACCCCATTTATAAATCAGGTAATAGAGAAAACGTTGACAACTACCGCCCCATCTCTATCTTAACATCTATCTCTAAAATATTTGAACGAGTACTCCATAACAGACTCTCTAAATACTTAGAAAACCATGGCTATTTGTCGGAAAACCAATATGGCTTTCGCCCCGGAAAATCAACGGACACCGCTGTTCACGATCTGGTTGACCACTTGGTTAAGAGCCTGGATAAAAATAAAAAGAGCTTAACAATATTTCTGGACCTTAAAAAGGCCTTTGACTCTGTCTCAGTCCCATTACTGATTGACAAGTTAGCGGGGCTCGGAATACGTGGCAAACAATTGGACCTTTTCAGAGACTATTTGTCAAATCGTACACAACGGGCTAAGATAGGTGAATATATAAGCAAAGAAACACCCATTAACTATGGAATTCCTCAAGGAAGTATTATTGGACCGACCCTATTTTTGTGTTTTATCGACCAACTATGTCGACTGGAACTTGATAATTGTAAAATTACCTGTTACGCTGACGATACTGCACTGACCTTTTCTGGGGATTCCTGGGAGGAGGTCTTCCACTACGCCCAAAAAGGATTTGATACAGTCCTACATTGGCTTGCTCTGCACTCTTTAAACTTAAATTGCAGTAAAACGAAATATATGACATATTCTTTGAGAAACTCTCAGAGTTCTTCCCCTGGGGATTACAGTTGTTTGCCCACAGATGCACGTTTCCTCCGACGCAAAAATGCCTCTGTCCTTCTATCGATAGAACTAATAACATAAAATATTTAGGGATAATGCTTGACCAGAATCTGTCGTTTGCTGAACACATTCATCAACTTGCACAAAGAGTCAGGAAACTCACATTTGTGTTCAAACAGTTGAGACACGTCGCGGACGGTCGTACTGTCAAAACCATTTACTTGGCCTTAGTTCAGTCGATACTGACCTACTGCATAACTACATGGGGAGGAGCACCTAAATCAAAACTTATAGAGTTGGAAAGAGCGCAGAGGCTGATACTAAAGGTTTGCTTATTTAAACCCCGGCTCTTCCCAACTGTTCAGTTGTACCTGTCAGCAGAGGTACTGACTGTGCGGCAACTTTTTATATTGTTGTGCATATTACGTCAGCATTCAATCGTTCAATTTCCGACAGAACCCATTACCAGTCGGAGACACTTTGCTGTCTGCCGAAACGATTATTACCGGACATCATTTTCCAAAAGATTTTTCTGTTACTGCGGTAGTAGGTTGTACAATAGAACGAATAAATTATTGGACATTTGTAAAAATACTAAATTTGAGTGCAAAAGAAAATAACATCATGGCTACTTAGTCTCAATTATTCGGAAACGGAAAATCTAATCAGCTAAAACCTACAAACTCACATACATCTACAAATTCCTACTCAATTCTATCACCCTCCTATTCCCACACACCCCTCTCTAACTCAACTCCCACACACGCCCATCAGTACACTCCTCACATAGATAACACACACCACACTCATAACATACACCACACACACAACACAACATATTACACACACATTACATATTCCACACACACAATGACACAAATCTCACACATCGCATGTTTCTCACACCCAAAAACTATTATAAGAACTATCACATATAACTATTGAAATGTTTTCTCTAAGTGCATTTATATGTAATAATAATACTGATCTCTGTTTAAATGTTGCATGTAACAAGCAACAATGCTAAAATGTATATGCTTATGTGCAATGAATTAGTATTATTTTTAGTCTACATTATACATAATATCTACTATAAAAAATCTACGTCAACTCTGAAGGAGGAGGCCTGGTGCTCTGAGATACAGGCAGACTTGTTGCCTAATTCAGACTCCAGTCTCCCACAATATAATTATGCCTGTGTTTAAATATTATTAATCTTTGTAATGTATTGTGGAGAGAAAATAAACAAATTTATTATTATTATTATTATTATTATGAAAAGAATCATGAGTCCAATCTAAAGTTGTAGACACAGGTTAGCGGCCCGGCCGGCTCTGTAGAACACACTAAAGAAATACACACTGTATTTCTCTTAAAACCAGCTGTAATACACTACCGCACTGTGTTTCATAAGATAGTGATATGTATATATAAAGGTATATAAAGTTGCCCATAAAAATCAAAAGCTACATATATACTCTTCTCTGTATATATGTATTCGGGATATGTCGTACAATCCTAAACTGTAAGGATGTATTTAATTATATTATATCCAACGATATGACTAATGGTTAATCGGGATTGTTTACAGATGAATCCCCAATTAATGTCGAAACAATTTTGGTTCTCGATTACAAATTGTCTGAATGGCTTATTGTCGTTTGGACTTTTCCTAGAAAAGTTAAACGTGCCTACATAATGTTTAAATTACACGAGTTTGACTCTCCTTAACGAAGGTACTTTTTCTTCAAAGAAAATTCGTCAAGTCAATGTTTTTTTCCCGGTAGAGGATCGGAATCGATCGACAAAGTTGTAAATGATGCAAATAAATCGCTTGGTTTCATCTTAAGAAGCACCAAAGACTTCCATTCCATCATCCAACTCTACAATAGCTACGTGCAAAGCAAGCTTGAGTATTGTGGTTCGGTTTGGTGTCCAACCTACAATGTTCACATGAATAGGGTGCAGAAAAACTACTACGCAGCCTGTCGTACCGCTTCAGACCTCCCAGGAACGTAAAAGCCTATCATGAGAAACTCAAGGATTTTAGGTTGGATTCTCTTTCTGTGCGGCGAACCCTCACGGACTCTTGCTTGCACAAACTATTGAACAACCATATCGATAGCCCTAAGTTGCTCAATAAACTAAATTTTAATATTCCGACTCATTTACAGCGACACCCGTGCGGTTTGTTCAAAAACAAACGTTATAGGACTAATTTAGGCCGTAGCTCGCCCGTGTTTCGATTGTCTCGTCTGTATAATGATTTAACTAAAAAATTACCTGAATTGGACATAAACTTTCAAAGCCTCGCTAAATTTATACATATTTTAAGGATAAACGTACCTCAGCTAGTAATGTAATACTATTTCGTAAGCCCTTCTTTTTCATACCTATCCTATTATTATTCAAAATTGTATTTCTTGTTATTTAATTGTTTTTATTCCAGCAACAATATTTTTGTATTTTTCATTTATGCAGGATGTGGTTATCTTTAATTATAAGTGCAGTTAAGACGTTAATTCTATCTCATTGTATAAAAAATATGTAATGCTGTAACTTATGTTGATAATCCAATAAATAAAAAAATTAAATGACAAGCTCGAGTTCATACGATATGATTATATTGCATTTCAGTAGCGCGTCCATGAGTTTAAAAGTGACAGACTCGATATCGCCTATGTAAATATGTCTATGAAATACTCATACAGCGGTAACGCTAAGAACTAAGTATAAAAAACTGAGTATAAACAACAATTCGATAGGGTTTTAACGTACGTAAGTTTTCGATAGCTAATTCATGGTTACCGCTACTGGTATGTTTTCTTGAAAACCGTACCTTATGTATATCGATATATTTCGTAGACATAAGGTTTTCGTATAATTATTTTCTATATATTTTCACTGAAACTATGATGGCCTTTATATTTCTTAGACGGTATACGAATCAAATAGATATTGACCGATTAACTCTATCAAAACAACTACTATTATCGTAAAACAACTCCAAGAAAAACAATTAACGTTAATACCCAACAACATTTACTCATTGCAAGTTTACAAAGCCATAACAAGGTAACTTAGAGAGCTCTAACTATATTTTTAATACTAGCGAATAAATAGTGATACAATACAAAATAACATCAATTAGACTTCAGTTTTCGTTTGGCGGTCGTCTCCTCGTCATCTAAGCACTGGCCGTATCTCACTTCCATGCATTTGCTTCCCTGAAAACAAAAGAAACATACTGATTAATATCTTGTGTTACGTTTGAGGCCACCAGAACTAGAGTGGCCCAAGTGACATGAGCCGTAATGGCTCAGCCCAAGGTATCTGGGCCGCTATACCTACCAATTAATGGGTTATTCCACTAATCCCCATTGAATGTTGAAAGTTAAGACGAATTTAATTTCGAAATGAAAAGCAATGTGATCTTAGTGTTAGATCTATGAGTGTAAAGCTATGATTTAATTTAGTAACAAGTATAGGCGACCTGATCAAATAAAGGTTTCATTATTTAGGTTCTGTTCTTCTTTTATTTAATTTCTGAGACAATGGGGATTAGTGCATTTTATTTTTTCACTAATCCCCATCAGAGGCATAAATGTTAACTTTAACCATGTTGTGCATATCTGTAATAGATGTAAGCACTAGAATAATTATGCATGCTTAATTTAAGAATGTTTGTGTTTACATTGTTGATGTGCATTAAAAATAAAAACAAAAAAAAAATGGGGAATAGTGAACAAAAATTACACTTTTCCCCATTGATGGGGAATTCCAATGGGGATAAGTGGAATAACCCCTATTAATATTAATCATAACGTCACCTCTTTTAGTATTATCTATTAATTATGCGCGAGCACTACACATTTGAAATAAAACTAATTTTACGGATTAAACAAGCGTGTATTGGGCAAACTTGTCCGTGACCACGAGCGCTGTAAAGAGCTCGAAACGTCGGATCTCTAAATAATTGAGAATACCAATACACGCGAGTTTAATCTGGAAAATTAGCTTTATTTCAAACTATTGGTTCCGGCGAATTTCATACCGCCAATAATGATTCTTTTTCTATATTTTCTCATTGAAACCTTCCCTGGATTACGACGAACATTTTAAAACCAAAATTACCTAAATCGGTCCGGGCGTTCTCGAGTTTTAGTCAGACTAACGAACAGCAATTCATTTATATTTATAAGAAGAAGATATCACTTCTTTTTTAACGTCACTTGTGAAAAAAAAAATCCTTTGAATAATTATGGCTATTTACTAAAAGGTTTTAAAGGGGACATTTCCATAGTCATTAAAAATAATGTGTTGGTGGTCTAATTTCACTATGTAGGACCTATATTGTAGGTATTATCATGTAAAGTTGTATTCATCATTATTATATCAGCCGAATCCCTATAACAGCTGGAAATAAGCCCCAACGATTTTCACCGCGGTCCTTTGTTGGTGGTATCCATTATGTCCCACATTATATAAATAAATATTACAATACATCACATACAAATATCTGATCCCGTGGTAAGTAGCTTAAACACTCGTGTGACGGATAAAAAACAGTCGTTTACACAAATATACCTAAACATATTAAATAACACACCCAAAACCCCGATGTTCTTCAAATAAATATTTGTCACGAGTGGGAATCGAACCCACGACTCTTTCGCCCTCCCTCGGACCCAAGAACCGTAGCAATTGTATAAGAAAAAATAGTTTTAGAGAGATAATGCAATGAGGAAAATAATATCGTTAATCTCGTAGAGATACCTGCCTAATTTAAATCAAATGGGTATATACTATGATAAAATTATGCAATCAAAGAACTACCTATACTACACTATACTGCATTGATAAATGTTTTGTAGTAGTCATGTAGAGACCTAGTTAGTGAAATTAATAAAAAAATTAAACATTAGTCAAATTGCCTTGCATCACAACGGGGGTAGATAATAATATTTTATATGATTCGAATTAAGTTGAAAATCGTTCAGCAACCGTTGAAACAACAACTAATTAAATTAACAAAGAAAAAAATCAAAAGAAATTGCTTATTCGAAGGAAAGGCAAAGCATAATTAATTAATACAATTACATTAATTGTGCTTGCCGACTCTTGTTATCTAAGTATGATAATTATTAAGCGAAAAAAAAGATTTATCTTCGAATAATAAGCTTTAGAACTTTTTAAAGAATTTAACCAACTTTCTCCTTCACAACCCAATAATTTTACTGGCTAATGCCATTAACTTTCTCATATAAATTACGTGAGTAATTATGGTCTATTAAGAAAAGAGTACTAATCGTATTTGGGCGCACAATTCTCATAAGGTAATAATTATAATCGATATAAAGTAGGTGCTTATTTTCTACGGCAGTATCTGGATGATCGGTTATCAAAATGGCGTATATCATATTTGATGCGAAATTTTATAAGTATTTAAGTTGAATAGTACTGTTGTAGTTCATGGAGTTTTAACACTGAACAAAATATCATTTACAAACCGACTTCAAAAAAGGAGCAGGTTCTCAATTCGTCTGTATGTATAATATTTTTTAATTGTTTTTTATGTATGTTACCGATATTATGTTATTGACATTCGAAAAATAAGCCTTCCAAAACGGCCTTTAACATAAACCTTCCTGTTAATATAATGTCAAAGAAGACAGAAAGAGATTTGCTAATAGTCATACATTTAAGGTAAAGAAATAACGAAGACCCGTTTCATTTCTTCGCTTCCACGTGTTAACACTTATAACAGCACAATTACTACGAAAGAAAAGTTGGGCTGAAGTCCAATAATATAGATGAAAATGATTACCGAACTTGAGTGGAATAATGGCAGATCAAGCGCAACTTATCGTGCTTGCGTAATCCAATCCGGCTATTAGGTTTTATTACCCGGAACAAATTTTTATGTTATGTTTTTACAAAAATGTTACGTAATTAAAAAAAAAATATCAAACTGTATACTACTATAATTATTGTTCTGATTCCGAAAAAGACGCTTAAGCATGTTACGGATATCAGAAAAAACATAATTGTGGTATCAAAGATATTTTTTTTAGGTTAGGAAAAGTCCATTATATAAAACCGGCCAAGCACAAGTCGGATTCGGGCACGAAGGGTCCGTAACAACTATGTAAAAAAACACGTTTATATGGGAACACCCTTAACACGTTGTCTTTTTCTTTGTTTTAATTTGTTATAGCGGCAACGGAAATACGTAATATTTTGTGAACATTTCAGCTTTTTAGCTATCACGGTTTATGAGATACAGCTTGGAGACAGACAGACGGACAGACGGAGGCGGAGGCCTAGTAATAGGGTCTCGATTTTACCTTTTAATAACAATAAAGTTCGTTTTTTGCTTTCCTTATCATACACATACAGAATTAAAAATAACAGTAAGTATAGCATACTGTATGTGTATATGTTTAGCAGAAGGTAGCAATAGGAGATAGCTCAGCATGAGCTTGTCTAGGATCTGGTATCCTAGATGATGTTGTTTTCAGCTTCTCCCGTTTCTCTTAAGGTGTAAAACGAGAAATGGGTCACCTTTTAGGTACGGAACCATAAAAAGGAAGGGTCAGATTCTGCAAAAAATCTCAAATAGAGGCCGATGAAGATGAAAGCCATTACCGGCGATCCCACAATCCCTGTCGTTCGCAGGCGCAGTGACAATACATCTCAATTTTGTGTAAATTTATTGTTCACGTCATTTAGGATCTCCTAGTTTTCACCACATACAAGCTGGAGTTATTATATTTACTACTAGTGACCCGCCATGGCTTCGCTTCGAATGTATACATAATACATTAAAAACTTCTTCATGAATCCCTCCATCTATTTAAAAGGACCACATCAAAATCCGTTGCGTAGTTATAAAGAAAGCGTACACTACATACATTAAGATAGAAGCGGGAAGTGACCTTGCTTAATACTATGTAGTAATTGTACGTTGACTGATGTAAAACTATTAATATTCAAGTTGTCTTAGAAAGTATGTAGATGTTGGTCAAAACTCATTATCTTATTAACAATACAACTGCATGTTGTTACTCAAACTTGTGATGCCGTTATACACTACATCTTGAATTTAAAAAAAACATGTATTTTATTTTCTAATTGTCTTTAATAGTCCGGTCAATTTAGACATTCGAAGTTACATAAATTCCCACCAAGCTGAAAATCGGTAAGATTGCTTAAAATATCATTAAAAACAAAATTTGAAAGTTCCCCATCTTTCCCCTGTAAGGAAAAAATGTTATTCAAGGTCAAAGGTAAAAAAAATGAGTTTTTCGCGATTTTTAGCAAAACGGTAAGTTTTATCATAAAAATATGTATGACAAAATTACTTATCATTTAATTATCTATAAAAATTGTCCTTACACTTTGTTCCTAAGATTCACCATTTCAGAGATACAGCGATGCACAAAGTTGAAATGTTGTATTTTCAAATGCTTCCAGGCCCGCGTGCTATTGTGCTAGACAGATAAAATTTTTACGAATGATGGATTTCAGTTGCCTCTATTATCGCTAATACTAAATACAACATAAAACCATCACTTAAGGTGGGCTCATACTAACGCTTTTTTTATTTGCCCGCACTTGGGCGGTTTTTATCGTGGTTCCCGTAGTAAACCTCTTCCACATTAACGTGGTGACCATGGCTTACCGTAGTTACCACGTTAAAAACCGGCCAAGTGCGAGCAAATAAAAAAAAGCTTTCGTAGAGAAAAGAAAAAGAGCCCACCTTGAGTGATAGTTTAATGTTGTATTTAGTATTAGATGTTATAGAGCCAATTGAAATACATCATTCGTGAAAATTTTAACTGTCTAGCACAATCGCACGGGGGCCTGGCAGCATTTGAAAATACAACTTTTTCATCTTTGTGCATCGCTTTATCTCTGAAATGGTGAATCTTAGGAATAAAGTGTAAGACAATTTTTATAGATAATTAGGTGATAAGTAATTTTGTCATACATACTTTTATGATAAAACTTACCGTTTCGCTCAAAAGTGCATAAAACTGATATTTGTGACATTTGACCATGAATTTTTTTTTGCACACGTCGGATCGATGGGGACTTTTGACATATCATTTGTAATGACGTATTCAAGGCCTGCACAAAAATCCAGCTTGTTGGGAATTAATGCAACCTTACCCATAATTTAGATGCTAATTTGACTGGACTATAAGAGTTTATTGCTTTTCGAACCCAAAAATGGCCAGAACCCTAATATTTCCTGAGGACATGAGTTGGGTAACACTAATTGAGTTTTAGGTTCGTATTAGGAGAATACTCTGACCTTTTCCCTTGTAATCTCATTACGCCAGTTATTCTATAGGTACTAGGCTTTAAACGTTGATTTTATAAGGAATTTTCATGAAACATCTTGAGCAATATTGTTTAGTACTAAATTTCACTTTATTATGTACTAGTGACTAGTGAGAGTGCGTTAATTATACATCAAACCTTCCTCTTCAATTCCTCTATCTATTAAAAAAAAACATCAAAATCCGTTGCGTACCTAGTTTTAAAGATTTGAGCATACATACACACATACAGACAGACGCGAGAAGTGACTTTACCTTATAATAGTAGTGATGTAAGCTCAAGCATCAAACGATCGTTATTTTTTTTAAGACGAGTTTGATCCTGTATTGAATTTAATTGTGTTTATGGAAACTGGGTCTTTTATCAACCTCAAAGGTTAAAATTCCCATCCAATCAGCTTTTACCATTATGTGCCTTAACTTTCTACTTATCATTATAATGATTCGATTATGTTGTTCGTAGAGGCTTCATAGAAAGTGATTGGGACACAGGTAATAAACCATCGGCGAAAATAACATTCTCTGGTTTAGTAATTTCACGCAATTTCACTTCTTCTGTTTTTTTTTTATGTGAAAGACCATTTTGGGTATAAATTCTTGACATGGTCTCTTCAAATTAAGGAAAACGCAGTAATTTAAAAAAAATAGAATTCTGTGGTTTACAAAAACAGTGAAGGATCACACAAAATTTTCTAAAAAAACATATTAACCAAAACGCATTAAAAAACTACTAGACTACTTATTAGACTATGCTTGTCGCTTAAATATTTAGTTATCTGTTTAAACGAAAACTTTCATCATTATTATTAGGTTTTTTTTCAAGCTGTTGAAACATTTCGACCACTTTCTCTCACTATTTTGATCGCACTACAAATGTATTCAAATCATAATAATAACTAGTATTATCCAACCGCATACAGTGTCTAAAATGACCGAGAATCGCAATATAATTGTGCAGTGGCAACTATGGACTATAAGAGGTCACTTACGCATATAAGTTTGAGCTTTATCACGTCTGCTTAAGGTCAGAATTATAATATTTCCGTCTTGCTTGAAAGCAGAGTGATCCAAGTAACGGAACCTGCTATGGCGATTACATAATACACTTTCTCTCGGATGTTGGTTGCGTAAAACGGAACGTAACAGATGTGTTGATTAATGCTGTAACATTGAGCTTGTGACTGTATAATAGCGTCGTAAGTAAATTAGATGAGACGAATTTGCATGAAATTGGATGTTTTCGGTTAGATGTTTGGACTCGGTGAAAGTAGTTTACGGTTCATTAGACAGATACCATAAATTTGGCAATTTTTGCAGGTATTGATGAAACTGCAAATTTGGCAATGTTGTTGTCTATAAGGTTTATTAACATTTATTCGTTTCCTAATACTTTATTCTACCATAAATAATTAAATTTTTTTTAAAACGTTTTATTTTCCGCCTTATTCTGTAATAAAAAATAAACCAAATGTTATCATTCCAGTTCTGACACTAAATTTTGGTCAAACACGATGCAGATAATTGTAATCTTTATTTACTCAAAAACGGATTTAGGGGTAAATTGAACAAAATATAACATGTGTGAGTACCTTATTTTGCAAGCAAAAACAAGCGGCAGAATATATCTTGCACGACGTTATACTTTAAAGCTACTTTAATTTTGGAATTCTATAGTTTAATAGCTACTGAACTTGTGCATCTATGAAAACAAAATCTGAGAGGAAAGATATTTTCTCGGAAAATATATTTCCAGTATATCATCTGTGCATCTTATTTAGATGATTTCTACTTGATATTCCAAGAAAAACTGTCCAGACAAGACTTAACAATTTTGCCATTTAATTCTAAACAATAACAGTAGGTAACAGATTACACAGAGGTAACATTACTAAGAAACCTTTTACAATTTCGCCGGAAGCTTGAGTTATTTTCAGTATTAAGTTATGAATCTTTTATATTGCCATATGATTAACCAGAAATGCATAAATGGATGTATGAATTGGAAAAGTTGTAAACAATACGTAAGCACTTCACACACTTCTTCCACTTGTTTTTGTTATCTACGTATTTATTCCATAGGTTATTTAGGACGTACTCAATATTTATGGATAGCATAGAAAATGTACTACCAAATCTAATAATCGTATAATAATATAATACATATACGCAGAAAAAACCCGATCAAAAACCAACACTTGATCGGTCTCGGTATAGACTCATCGAACTCAAAACTTTTACTGCAAGTCAGTCCCACCATCATTTTATAATGAGCTTTGAAAATGTGATTTTCAATATCAGCTGCTTCTATAAAATATTGAGATGCAACTCTCTATAACTAAATGTATAAATTGACAGATATCAAGTAAATAATGATAATTTTTGGTACAAGGTCGCATATGAAATGCTCAAGGATTTTGACGTTGAAAATATGAAAATATATTGATGGATGGATGAAAATATTCCCTTAAATTTTGATTTTTCAGCAAATATTTTGAAACTTCAAGAATGTTTTGTATAAGACGAAAGTTTTCCCTCCGCTTTATCCAGTTCAAGAGTGAATATTTCAGGAAAATTATAGTTTGTTGACAATGATAGATTGAGAGGGCGATTGAATAATATTGCTATTTTCCAAGTATTTGCAAGTGTACTTATTTCATAGAATTTATGGGTTGGTGAATTTATATTAATAATATGCCACGTCAGAAGCCTACGGGCGGTATAAAAACTCGGACACCAGGTTGTTCATGAACCATACGATAAGAAGAAGATTAATAATATTTGTGATGTTTCAACTCTAATTGTTTTTATTTCCTCGTCATCTAAATATTGTAATTAATTAAACCGATTACCACCGTATGAGTTAATATAATTGAACACTAGTGACTCGCCCTCGCTTCGGGTAAAATTTACATAAAAACCTTCCTCTTGAATTTCTCTACCTATTACAAATATCTGCATCAAAATCCATTGCCTAGTTTTAATGATTTAGGCGTACATACATAGGGATAAGGGGACAGACAGACAGAAGATGGAGAAAGCGACTTTGTTTTATACTATGTAGTGATTATTAACTATATACCAACGACTTCTATTATACTCATTTAACTTTATTGATAGGGGTTTGCCTAATACCTAAATACGTCTAGTAGATCAATTTCAGCCTTTAATATGAGGGAAGACTGGCTTCCCACTTATTGAGTGACGAAGTGGAAGCTAATTACATAACATAAATACTATATTGCACGTTATTACGAAGACGCAAGAGCGGGGTATGCCTTTGTAGTGCCTTGGGCTAGAACTGCCTTATCCAGTAATAATGTTGCCAATCTAAGCCTATTGTGGAAGCTGAATCATTGGGCCGGGAGGCCTTTTGGTTGCCTTCCAAAAAGCTCTTGTTCATTACACATTCCACATTTTGCATATGGCATAATCCACTTTAGACCAACAATAAACAGTGGTCTTTTTTATATATATCAATATTTTCAGGATGACCTCACTCCACCAGATGGTAAGCGGAAGTGAGGTCTACATCTGACTAGCACAATACACCTTGCATGTAAGGATGCCGTTTCATTCCCTGAAAATCCCGGGGTGATAATGGAATGTGGTAAATCTCACCTTTGCAATATAAGCCTTCATGTAGAAGTTTCCGAAGAGAATGATGAAGGAGATCATGTACATGATGAGGACGTAGTGCATCCAGAGGGGGAACTCGCAGCCGGTCCTGATGCCATTGATGCCGAGGACTAGAGCACAGGTGAACTGGATCTGGAAATAACGGAAAGGTTATCTATCTATTTGCCTATTATAGTCATTCTGCCGACATAACAAAAAAGTGCGATTTTAAAGTCGAAAACGGAGAAACAGAAGCGTCGATGGCCGAGTGGTTAAAGTTGTTACTTGCAATGCGAGAGGTCGCCAGTTCATACCCCGCCACGTACCACCGAATTTGAATTTGATATGTACGGATCATTCGACGCTTTGACGGTAAATGAAAAACAGCGTGAGGAAACCTGTACACCTGCGAAGAAATTTTAAGGTTGTATAGTCGACAACCCACATTTGGCCGGCGTGGTTGACCAAGGTCTTATAGCCCTAGTTTAGGCCTACCCTAAAGTGCCCCAGCAGTAGAGATGTATAATATGGACATATCATGATGAAAGATAATGTGATTTAGAAATTTAAGGCGTTGCTGACTCTTAAAATATAGGAATTATCTTCACTGTTATTATTTACAGTGAAAGTAACTCTACTGTCTATGTATATCGTATTGTTACGCAAAAATGACTGAACCGTTTTAAATGACACAGTGTAAAGACTAAGGAATGACACAATCTTTTTTTTTTTACTGACACGTTGCTTTAAGGCAATATTTTTAATAAAGTTCAATGAGGTAGCAAGTATGATTTATTTATTTGTGGATAGCCAACAAAGCATACACCATTACAATGAGATCTTAGAAGTATAAAATACATTTTAAAGTGAATGATAGGTAAATAAGAGAAATTGTACTTGTGTTTGAATACAAACTCATATACTTACTACATGTGTCGCCACGCAATATATGGCTGATTTACTTTTGAATTTCATACAAAAGTTGGAACCGCATAGGACCAATGTTCGTCACTCTATCTTGACAGCAAAAACTTGTAAATAACAATGCATTAACAAAAAAAAAACATTATTACGCTCACGACAATGTAGTATGCATTATTTTGTAGAGAACTAACAACTCCACTGTGCATTAAAATTAAATGATTATTCGTTGTTAAAACATTTAAATGCAGGTCATCATCATCATCAGCCCATATACGTCCCCACTGCTGGGGCACGGGCCTACCCTAAACTAGGGCGATAAGGCCTTAATCGACCACGCTGGCCAAGTGCGGGTTGGTCGACTACACAACCTTAGAATTTCTTCATAGGCGTGCAGGTTTCCTCACGATGTTTTCCTTCACCGTTAAAGCGTCGAATGATGGTACATATGAATTTCAAATTTGAAAAACACATTGGTACCTGGCGGGGTTTGAACTGGCGACCTCTCGCATGGCAAGCAACGACCTTAACCACTCGGCCATCGACGCTCAATGAAATGCAGGTAAAATATTTTAATGATTCGCCTTAGTGATTTTGTACATTATTCTTATTAATTAATTAAATATTTTAAGTATCTATGGATTTAAAAGCTGTGTCGTATGTAATTTCATTTAAATGCTCAATTAAACTTGCTTTAACTAAAATTAGAAAATACTTTTAAATAAACCTGTTAATAATAAGTAAGGTACTAAATAATCAAATAGTCACATTGCAAGCAACTGTAGGTACAGTTAATATCTTATTTGTTTTTACTATCTTTTTGGTTGTCAATATCAGTTTTTTTTCTATATGTACCAGGTAGTGTAAACAAGCTATTATATTATTAAAAGACCAAAAATAAAACGTTTTAATTCAGCTATAGAAGATAAACAGATATAGAATCGTGATTTTATCAAAACTCGCTTTCACATTTTATTCAAATCATAACTCCAACCTGATGTCGGTCCATAATGAAATCGGTTTTCGGAAGCAAAAATATATTTTTATTTTAATGAGTTATAATTATTTATCAGCTTATGGTAAAATATGTTAATCTTGACCCTTTCTCGCCCACTCTTTAGTTAATTTTGAAAGTGGTTCAAAGTAGAATCAAACGCTCTCTCTAAGATACTACTCTACTTAAGCGAGAGGCTTAAGAAAATGAAGTCACAAACCTATTCAAAGTTAGAGGTAAAGTTCTCTTTAAGTTTTGTATTGCTTTCCACTCTACAAACCAGGTGTTTCGATACAATAAAATACAAACACCTGTTCCCACTAAATCGAATTCACTTAACTTTTTGCATTTAAAAGAACTATACTAGTAAACTACTGTACAGGAAAAGGGATGAGAGTGTTGCTACGGTGTTGTTTTTTTTTTCCTCATTTTGTTCTTTTAAAAGTTCAATAAAACAATTGAATTCCAAAAATGAAACCATTTGTTCGTTACCGTTACCAGCATGCTACATTCTAAAACGTTCACGTCGTTGTTCTATCAAACATATTTGAAAACCAAAATTTGAATTGTGTATGAAAAGTCAAAATGAGACAATAGAAAACCGTAACTGTCCGGGATATGTACCATGTCGTTTTGTTTTAATGAGCTCCCGATATTTCGGCACTGTTGCAAGCGCCATGATCACACGTGAACTGAACTGTTCACCCGTGATCAGGTACAGTTTTTTCATGTGTGTAACCATGACAGTTTAAAAAAATGAGACAAATTTGCACCGAGCAAACCGAGCAAGGCGTCAATGGCCGAGTGGTTAACGTCGTTGCTTGCCATGCGAGAGGTCGCAAGTTCAAACCCCGCCAGGTACCAATGTGTTTTTCAAATTTGAAATTCATATGTACCATCATTGGCCGCTTTAACGGTGAAGGAAAACATCGTGAGGAAACCAACACACCTGAGAAATTTTTCAACGGTGTGTCAGAGGCCTACGGGCGGTTTAAAAACTCTGACACCAGGATGTTCATCAACCATACGATAAAAAGAAGACCGAGCAATCGTCCACAACAATGCAAGTACACTTAAGACAAAATGAGCTAAGGCGTAAAACTCACCAACTGCATGATGGTCAGGTACTTCTTCCACCACAAGTATTTGCTGACGGACGGTCCGAAGACGGACAGACCGTAGTAAGTGTACATGAGAACGTGGATACCACTGTTCACCATCGCTGGCAGGAACGCTGGAAATAGAAGGAATGGAAATTAGCAGATGCCTTTAAACTCAGAGTAGTCTCAGAGAGCCTTTATTACTGACTGACTGTAAATATGACGCGAATTTTCATAGTTGAACCTTTATAAATAAGGCTAATAAGGCGTCCGACTGACTTCAGTCATGGCGGCCGATCTCAATTGAGATCAACCAAGTCCGCAGGACATATTATAGTGCACAAGTGTGCGCGCAAACACAAGTGCACTCTCTATTCCCTAACTCTCATAGTTCGGTGAGACGGCAATCTGACATGACCGATGAGAGATCGGGCGCAGGACCACCGGCTTAACGTGCTTTCCGAGGCACGGGCGTTCAACCGCCAACTTCCTAACTCCGGGCTGAGTAAATTCATTTCAGAAAAACTCAACCTGAACCTGAACCTTTATAGTACGTAGCAAGCTATACTGAATACTATCTCACGGTACTATATGCTGGAAATAGAAAGAATGGAAATTAGCAGATGACTTTGCTAACTAATTGACTGTAAAATATGACGTGAATATTTGTCTCTATGGGTCTACACACACGTTATTAGGAGTAGCAAATACATAGCTACTTACTGCCCGACGTTTCGACTGGGTTACACCAATCGTGGTCGATCCATATAGTTAAATCATGACTATCAGTAAGTAGCTATGTATTTGCTACTCCTAATAACGTGTTTAGACCCATAAAAACAAATATTTAGTGTAATGGAACGCGAAAGTCTAAAATCATATATGACGTGAATGTTCGTAGCTGAACCTTTATAGTACCTAACCTAGTACCTAGGTATTTATACTTTCCCTCGGTACAATAGTATCTCAATACAAAATAAATTTCATCATCATCAGCCTTTGATGAAGTCCACAGCTGGACATGGGCGTCCCCAAATGCTCGCCACTTTCCACATAAAAAGAAATCTCAAAAGTAATCGTTATACTAATAGTCTTAAGAACGAAGCAAAAGTTTAATCGGTTGGTTATTAACCAAAACTTTTTTTTGGCCAGCTTTGAGTAAAAACAAGTTATAGATAAAATACTATGTCTTGTTATCATGTGAACAATTGAACTTTGGAGTGATAGCGTGTCTAGCTTTCACATTTTAATTTCTGTCACAAATTGATTTTACGCTTTGTAAGCTAGCGGCATTTCCACACTTCTGTATTAAGGTATTGGCAAACAAAAGACGTAATTACACGTATAACGAACGCTGCCGAATTTACTACGTATAAGATTACACTCACAAAAGGGTATTATGTCCGTAATCAGGATAATAATAAGTCTTTGCTTCATCATCCTGAATCTTTGGCTACCTTTCACCACGGGATATGTACTACTGATGTGAGCACAAGCGTTTTATTTAAAGATCTGAGATACCTTATAATATGTAGTTAAATAATGCTTTCAATGTATCTCAGTATATTTAAATTAAATTAATTAGTTTAATTTGACTGGCTCGGTGGAACAGTGGTTAGTGAACCTGGCTGGCGGTTCTGAGAGTCGTGGGTTCGATTCCCACTCGAGACAAATATTTGTGTGATGAACATCGGTGTTTGTTTCGTGTCTGGGTGTGATTATGTATTTATAAATATAAACATATGTATGTATATCAGTCTCTGACGCCCATAGTACAAGCTTTGCTTAGTTTGGGGTCAGATGACCGTGTGTGGAAATGTCCCAGATATTTATTTATTTATTTAATTCTCATTTTAGGGTACCATTATCAACTGTATATTTAATGATCAACTTCATTGAAGAAGTTCATCTCAATCATTGGCGCTCTTGATACCCTATCTCTTGCGGCAGAAGAATGGACTTTAAATTTACGATGTCATTTCCTTCAAGTTTAAAAAAATCTTCGTCTTTAAAAAGACGAATGCTTTTTTAGGGTTCCATGTAAAATGGCAAAAACGGAACCCTTATAGTTTCGTCATGTCCGTCTGTCCGTCTGTCCGTCTGTCCGTCTGTCCGTCTGTCACAGCCGATTTACTCGGAAACTATAAGTACTACAGTGATGAAATTTGATGGGAATATGTGTTGTATGAACCGCTACAAAAATATGACACTAAATAGTAAAAAAAAGAATTGGGGGGGGGGCCCCCCATACATGTAACTGAGGGATGAAATTTTTTTTTTTCGATGTACATACCCGTGTGGGGTATCAATGGAAAGGTCTTTTAAAATGATATAAAGTTTTCTAAAAAACATTTTTCTTAAAGTGAACGGTTTTTGAGATATCAGCTCTCAAAGTCGTAAAAGTATGTCCCCCCCCTCTATTTTTATAACTACGGGGTATAAAATTCTAAAAAAAAATAGAGGTGATGCATGCTAATTAACTCTTTCAACGATTTTTGGTTTGATCAAAGTATCTCTTATAGTTTTGAGATAGGTTGATTTTTATTATATTTGCTGCTACGGAACCCTTTGTGCGCGAGCCCGACTCGCACTTGGCCGGTTTTTTCATTTAGTCTGCAACATGAGCAGGAGTTTAATATTTATTCACTTTATCTCAAGCACGTTGGTAATATGAATTGGCTATTAGAATTTTATTATTCGACCATTTTATATCGCGCGTCTAGACTGATTGATTAACCATCGTGGTTAAGGAAACTTCGTTGTGGTTTTAAAAGTTTGCTGGATAATAATCTCCAATGCCTGCAAAGAGTTGATCAAAAATGTAAATCAACTTTATTTTCCATCGTTGATACTTGAATAAGATTTTAATTGGTATCGGTTTGGTTGTCCAGTCTTTCTCAATTAATTATGATTATGAAACATTTTCCCATTACAAGGTACAGACAGATAATAATATAATAGTTTACACTTCTGTACTTAACACCTCAGATATTGATTTGTACAATAATATTTTATTATAATTACCAAAGTACGTAGATTCATTCATTAGTTAGGTAGCAAACAGTTTTTATGAAACTGACTTCAAACACACCTGTTACAACTCCCCACCACCCTACTTTAATACAGAAAAAAGTAGGTATCCAGATTACATAGCAGTAAAACTTTGAGCACTTACTAGATCCACTTGGCACCCATTTGATTCCGATCCACCAGAAAGAGAACATGGTGGAGTGGTGGTAAACGTGGAGGAAGGTGAGCTGCTCATCCTTCTTGCGGAGGATGAAGAAGAACGTATCACAGAACTCCAGGAGTTTGGAGAAGTAGTACCACCAAACTGCGTCTGCTATCTGCAAATATGTATGTGATGTAGCTTTTTTTTTATTGAACGACTCTCACTCCACCTGGTGGTAAGCGGTCGTGAAGTCCACATAAGTGGTCAACAGGCAATAGGGTATATTGCCTGTTAGCCTTTCTTGGGATATGTGACGACACAATTAAAATGGAAATCTTTGTCAGGGGTGTGGAGTTATACTGTGAAGTCACTAATGGAACGGAAAAATTGGAAAACTACTGCGTCTATTATGATTGAAATCAAATATAGTAGGAGTATTTCAGGTTGTATGTTAATTTAAACAATGCGTTTTGGATTTATGTCAATTACACCTACAAGTAATGCGCTGGTTGGTTAAATTATAGAGAACCTGAAATACAAAAATAGTTTTTCTGATATTTTTAAACTGTTCCCCAGTCTGATTGTATCTTGTTATAGTATACTATTTCGAAGTGAATCAAAAAGTATAAAAGATGTTTAATAATTTCGATCTTTAAATATTACCAAAGGTACATCAACAGCATATATATAAAACAAACGTAACAAGTAAGGCATACAAGTAGAGTTTCTATTTGTAAAGGATCTTACCTGCAACTCATCAGGATCATACTTTTGCCGGCACGGTTCGCATATATAGCTATACCTCAATCTAAATGAGGCTGTAAGCAACCTCAAAGCTATGTAGGCATTTAAGGCAGCCATGGCCAAATTGTATGGTACTAAAAGCCAAGTCAGTTTGAATGGCTGTCTGTTCTTCATGAGTTTTGGGCCAACCCAAACAATAAACAGGTAGAGTAGTGTGTATATGACTGTCGGTATAGGGGAATCCACGAGGGGCCATCCTTTTGTCCTGTTATCTGAAACAAAAGGCCCTTTTTAAACCCGTTAACCCTCTAATAACGTCGGAAAACAATTTGATTGACAAAATTAGGCTTAACGCGTTTGAGAAATTTACTAGGTGGCAACACGTAGGCGTGAGGTCCAACTGCATCATGGTTGGTATTTTTGACGTGACATTGACAGACATGTCGATACTCACCAATCAGCAGTTGGACCTCAAGTTGAATTAATTAATACTTGCTAAAAACGGTGAAGGAAAACATCGTGAGGAAACCAGCACATCTGGGAGATTTTTCATTGGTGTGTGAAGCCATGTCCATACGATAAGCAGAAGAAGTTGGACCTCACGCCTACGTATTGCCATTTACTGGTTTTTTCATACGCGTTAATCCTCATTAGAACGTCGATTTGCTGAATTTGATCCATCGTTTGTGTACCAAGGGGATGTGTAGATAAAATTGACATTTTGTTATTATATTTTAAGATGTATCTGTACGGAATAAACAATTATTATATTCTATTAAATGTGTGATTTCTAGGAAAATATCCTGTTTTATTGAAGGTGGGTTTTCGTTACTTAACCTCATTAATTAAAAACTTCCTGGAATTGAGTCCAGCGCAGAGGTTACAAACGTAATTTACGAAATATAATTTGTGGCATAAATTTGAATATATTCTCATTTCCTGAAACATCAAGCCACATCTGGCGAAGGACCAACAACTTTCCAAGTATTCTGAAGTAAAAGGGTGAATCATCGCCAGCTTCCTAACTTCGAGCTTATACAGTTCAGTCAAGGTACTTCAAGGTATCAGTTTCCAGCTTGATGACAAAGCTTGTAGAAGCCACCATACAAGTCAGACAAAATTAAGGTAAAAAAATCTTTAAAAACAAGCTTTTATTTAAATGCGCTAAAAAGAAAAAAATAAACTTTTACACTATAACTTTACTGTCAACTTATAACATTTCAAATTCAACATATTTGACACAATTTATATGTTTTAAAAGCTTGTCGCGAGATTTAAGTACTCGTATTTACTTTCTTAGTTTAAAATTTTTAATAGGCAGGTATTTTAAAACTTGCTTTTAAAATTACGAGTAGGTACTTAAATCTCGCGACAAGCTTTTAAAACATATAAATTGTGTCAAATATGTTGAATTTGAAATGTTATAAGTTGACAGTAAAGTTATAGTGTAAAAGTTTATTTTTTTCTTTTTAGCGCATTTAAATAAAAGCTTGTTTTTAAAGATTTTTTACCTTAATTTATTTTATACTTTTTAGTTTTCACCTTGTAAGTTCCTAAGTCTGTTCATCTCATTCAACGCATCATTATTGCAAGGTCGTTTGCCAGTTAATTTTGAACAATCCAACTCTTCAATTAGACCCTGGTTACCATCTAGCATCTAAGTACTCATCTAGGCGAATCAAACGAGCCCAAACTCGATGGGGTTGTGTCGTTTAAGTACTGAGTTCCTTTGGCTGTCTTCCGGCTCCATCATCAGACCCTGGTTACCATCTAGCATCTAAGTACTCATCTAGGCGAATCAAACGAGCCCAAACTCGATTTGGTTGTGTCGTTTAAGTACTGAGTTCCTTTGGCTGTCTTCCGGCTCCATCATCAGACCTTGGTTACTATCTAGCACCAAAGTACTCATCTAGTCGAATGAAATGAGCCCAAACTCGATGTGGTTATGTTATTTAATTACTGAGTTGCTATGGCTATCTTCCGACTTCATCATCAGATCAGCTCCATGTCATAATAATATTGCATTGTCATCGGATATACACGTGCATGCAAAATTTCAGCTCAATCGGTTGAGGGCAAGTGCCTTAAAATTGAGTTATAAAATTCCACCCGAACACACAAACATACATACATACATACATACATTGCAAGTTAAATAAAAGCTTGTAAAAAGACGTGTGGCACTCGGGTATAGCTATTGCATAGCATCGTCCGATTTCGGAGCAGCTCGTCTCGATTCGTGCGAGTTTCGTAGAGTCGTACAAAACGTCTAACCGCACGCACACAAACACCGTGCCGAAGTCTACCGAACTGAAACGACGTTAGACGATTGTGAGGTTTTTTTCGTTACGGAATTTCTTGGTTCGGTCGCCGCGCTCAAAGCCCGCAATAAAAGCTATGCAATAGCTTTAAAAAAATGTGGTTTTAATTATTTCTGAGTGGGTTTTCTTATAGAAGAGGCATCATCATCAGCCTATATACGTCCCCACTGCTGGAGCACGGACCTACCCTAAACTAGGGCGGTAACTACTCCAAGTAGTTTAGAAGAGGCATTCGGCCAGCAAAGGGTTATTTATGGGATAAAATGGCTATTACTTACCAGAAAGTGACAGAGTCCATAAATAATAGTCATATGTATCCTTTAGGACGCTTTGCGTTGAGTTTACTATAACGTCCGCCATTATTTCCTAACTGCCCACTAAATCTGAAACAAAGAATTTACATTTTATTATTTACACTTTGGTAAACACATTTAAACTAAATAAAACTAAAAATGCATTTATATTTTTTTCACACGCAAGTTTACAGTTTTACACATAACTTAAAAATCTTAATGGTAAGTATTATTTAATTTAACAATGTCGTGAGACTAACTCAATGCGTGAACTCAAAACTTATATTCTGGAACACTCCAATTATAGTGGAAATAATATGAATGGCCATCAAAACTTGCAACATATGGACGATGTCCAGTTTTTCAATGTTAGTTCAATTACTCTGCATAGCATTGTACATCAGTGTAACTTTCAAAGAAAGTGAAAGTTAAAACTTGTTTATGTAAACAATAGTACTTATAGTGAAATGCAAATCATACATGAAAGTCTTCATGAATTCTTACTACTTCTCTTATGTGATGGATTTTTGGACAAAATTATATTTATGATTAAAACGGAACAAATAAGATCCTAAGTCACCAAAAAATATTAAATTAGGCTCTATTTTAAAATCACTTTGTATTGTTCATAGTTTTAGTTCATTTTCTTGTGCATTCTAGTCTGAAAAACTACTTATTTATTTAAGATTAATAAGCCAAAATATCTTGCAAATTTGTTGTGTTTCATAGATTTAATTTTTTGTCTCTTAGTTTAATTGTGACATTTTATTTGAAACCTTATGAAGTGAACTTTCATTATATAGAGTGGAAAGCTCTTATAATCAAGAGCTTTCCTCTTAAAGCTTGAGTTCAATTAAGACTTATCTATAGAAATAGTGTCAACTAATTTTAGTGTTGTAAATTACGATTATGGAAAAAAGTATTTTATTAAGCATTCTAATTGATGAACAAACTATCCTTAGTCCTACCATTAATTTATCACCATTTTGGAGGTCCTAAATGAAAAATACGCTGACAGGAGGTTTATGGAGGTCCTAAATGAAAAAATACCCTGATGCTACAATTTAATTTTAATGTTTCTATGACTAATAACATAAGCCTTAAATTATTTTGATGTTATTATATCTTCAAACTTATTTATGGTTACCCTATAAAAACCAAGCATGCGAAGTAGGGCCGGACTGCTAGTCTAATCTAAAACTACTTTACACGATATAATTATCCGTATTGCAATAACAATAATGTTATGGACAGAAATTGTATTTAAATTAAAAAATTACATCCGTCTCAATCATGATTCATTGCTCCTTGTAAAGTAATTACACGAATAAGATTACTGTAAACAATATAACGATAAATTATATCATATATTTTTCACAACAATGTTGTTAAGATTATGTTACAAGAGTCTTCATAAATAGAAATTATCAATTACCAATAATATTGTATCAGTGTTTACGCCACCAAAAATATTTACAGTTAAAATATTTGTATCTAAAAATGTATTGTCTCTCCTATTAAAAAACGTCTTATATCGGAAATACTTTTGAAATCGCTCTACTAAAAGATATAACAACTAAAATACCAAATGACGTGTTTACTATTCAGTAAACTAAATATTGTTTGCCACATAATGTTGTCCACGGAATACGGAATTACTATTTTTAAGAAAAAATCATAAGTTTCCAACAAAATCCTTGTTTTTACATCCATCTTTTACGTTAAATATCCTCCCGCTCCCGTAAGTCCGGTGATGATGACAAAACTACTCCAAGCCATCATCGTATGTCAGTTAGGGAAAAAAACTTAAAATATATTACGTAGGTTAATTACATACATATAGGTACCTTCTCCCTAAAGATGTTCATCTTTAACGAGAATATACCTTAATTCTTATTAAACCATTTTCCTAGCTTACCTACTTGTTATGCGATACATTAATTTAAAAAAAAAACAGTAAATATTTCTAATTACCGTATGTGAACACACATGGTTAGTTGAAACAATGATATACAATTAAAGTAACTGTTACTTACTAAGTAGAGTCGTTACAATAGAATTCCTGTTATTGTTTTTAATTAACTAATTGATGCCTACGAAAACCTTTGTATTTCAAATATTCATTAGTAAGTAACTTAGTGTAAGTAAACAAATAATAATGTTGTGGAACAAAATTCCCCAGATTATTCTGTTGTCTCTAACCGCAGCGAGGGAATTGAAATTAATAATAATTTAAACATTCGGAGTTTCGACTAGCTATACACCGTGAAATTTGAGTGGATGTTTTCCTGCAGTAAAATGATTCTATCTTAGTAGCACAATAGATTTGTGCAGTTCTTTTTTATCGAAATCATTAAATGCCGGTTTTACGAGAGGTTTAACCGAAACTCGACACCACCTTCGAACCGCTTTATTACTTAGGGCGTAGAGCTTTTAGCTTTAAGCATGGATTTCATGCGGCAAGCTACTGCTTGGTACTCCTGATTACGTCAAATCTTATTTAAGAACGATAGCTTCTCTCGTTTTCGAGTCGTAAAATTATTATTTTGAAAATTTGAAAAAGATTTTTTTGTATTCGAGGAATGATTTGCATGATTTGATAGTATTACTAAAGGCAAATCGTTCTGCCACGGGAAAACGACCACTAAAACTTCAAGGTGTTAACTATTTGAAATAATAGAATTTTACAGATTAAAATCGCATCTATTGTTATTGGTATGGTTAGATGGTTTGGTCATGTTAAGAGGATGAATGAAACACGATTAACGAATGGTATATCGACACCGATGTTCGTTACACAAATATTTGTCCCGGGTGGGAATCGAACCCATAACTATTGGAACCGTAGGTTGTGAACCTGGATCACTAACCACTGTTCCACCGAGCCAGTAGATTGAATAAAGCTACGGCTTTTCTTGTCGATACATTGAAAAAAGCTGTCTAAATGGGTTTTGAGCACGTCCAATCAAATTTCACCCGTATTTGACGAGTCACGCCGATTTTCAACTACGTGTCAACCTTCATCCGTTACAAACCAACAAAAGATACCGAAGCTAACCTACTAAAGGTACCTGTTGTACCTGCTAATAAGCATTGACCATCTCCAACACTTCTCAATTGAGCGGTCAGTCAGTGAAAGTAAGCAGACGAGCGAGAAGCATATACAAAATATAATATGAAAGAAAGAGAAAGCTGCGACTGAGAACCATGTTCCGTTGAGGGTTTCCGTATAAAGTGCTTTCCGAGTTGGTGGTATGTATAACGGAATTACGCTAAGATGTATTGCATACTCTCCAAGCTTCTGAGCGGCTGGAACTTATATTGGAAGCTTTAAGTCAATTATATAATCCCTCGCTTCATTAGCAGTGCTTTGTTCGCTGATGTTGTACGTACATAGTTAGTTTTCATTGGATTGAAATCTTTATTAAATCCTAACGAACATTGGGATCTGGAGTTCAAAGTTAATAGTGTGAGAAGAAAATTCGATTGTTCTGGTGCACGCTAATGGTTACAGTTTTAAAAGATTAAACCATTTATAACGAAAAAGTTGTAAACAATCGAAGCGGTTTTATAATAGTTAAAATACTGAGGCTTTACACAAAGGATCAAAACTTTATTTGGGATTAATTAAAGAAACTTGCTCTTTGATCGTAATCATGCCTTGTGAAACCAATATAATTAAATATCGTTCATCACTACATCACTTGGTAAACAATCAGACCTTAAGTATCCTGTTGTAAGATACACATGGTGCATACTTAAAAATAATATAGTAAAAAAGAAATAAGAAGTTATGAAAATAACTTATACATCCGAGTACACTTGTCAAAGTAAGTGGTGCTCAAGTGAGATTACCACTTGAGTATTTTTCGGTAGTCATTTCAAATCAAATCAAATCAAATCAAATCAAATAATTTATTTGCATAATACAGAAGTACAGGTAAAGGTCTTACATTTATAGACGTTCCACTATATTAGGCCTAACATAGGCATGCAAAATTTATAAGGTAAAGCATAGTCAAATTAGTAAAAAATAATTCAATGAGTGTTGTGTTAGTTTAAGAGCCATTCATATCAATTTCATCAACTTTTACTCGCTGGAACAGTGGTTAGTGACCCAGGGTTACCACCTGCGGTTCCAAGAGTCGTGGGTTCGATTCCCACTCGGGACATATATTTGTGTGACGAACATCGATGTTTGTTCCGGGTCTGGGTGTATTATTAAATATATTCAAGTATATTTGTGTATCCACTGTCGTTTCTGGTTTCCGTAACACAAGTGCTTAAGCTACTTACTACGGGATCAGATCGATGTATGTGATGTTGTGAAATGTTTATTTATTTTATATCAACACTTTTTACATTACATTCCCTTTCCATTTTCATTTTCTAATCGTTTAATTTACAGCCGTTGTAAGGTGTTGAATGGTTATTGAACACAACTAGCATGTACTAATGTTTATTTCATCGTAACTTTACATCATGACTGACATAAATTATACGTTCCTGGTAAATGCTTGTAAGTCTAAAGTCTGCATCTCCGTGTGTTTTGTATAGGGGAGTTTACTAAAAACATGGTAATAATACAAAAGAATAAAAGCTTCTGTAGTTCATGTACCTAAGTATATAATGTCACATTTGTCACATTCCACGTGGTTTTGGAGTTCAAAAAACATGTTTTTCTAATTGTTTATTAAGGAAGTGACGGATCTTAAGTTCTAATTCCGAATGTCTGAACCATACATGTAAGCTCCTCTTCGACTTTGAGATAAATAAGTGATCCTCAACCAATCATGAATTACGAAAAAATCAGGAATACGCATTGTGATTCAAATCTTTTACAAAGTCAAGGTTATTATCATTCACCCCATCTCCAACAATCCGACGTGATTTGAATATTTTATTGTCAGCATCTTTGGCTCGCCCGAGCTTATTCAGAGAAGTTTCAGGCATTTTTTCATATTGAAAAACCAATAACGCTTAAAAGACGAGTTCATGAAAATGCATGTTGAAGTGGCTTTAATATTTTTTAAGTTTGTTTTTCGCTGCGGTAGTCAGCGTATTTCACATTTTTTCTGATGGAGCTTGAAAAATTGCCTTTTCAACCGAGAGTGCATTAATCTTTTTAAAGCAATATACGTATCTGAAATTGCTTAATTTTCCAGTTGGAAAATGTATACGCATTTATTATGCAAATGAGCAGTCTGAAAATCATGGCGTAGACAAGTTGAGTAAGTAACTAGAGAATAGTGAAAATTAAGTTTTGAGAGCTTTTGTTTAATGTACTTTCCAAAAATGACAAAGACGGTTATTTAACTTACTTAAAAATAAAAAAAAATACTAAATAATACATTTTCCTTTAGATTTCTTACACGCTTTGTCAATAACAGAAAATTCGAATCCATTTTCCCTGTAAAATAGCAAATTAAAATAAAATTGTAATATTACAAAGAAAATTTATATAAGAGATGACGAACATTCCTTGCATTAGTTCAGAGTTTAAACTTCAAAATTATGGTTTCTCAAAGCACCGGAAATTGTGTAAACTATTTGATGAACTAAAACTAACGACTATGCATAATAGTTTAGAATATCTACCAAAATAATCTAATGTTTAGTGTAATGGAACGCGAAAGTCTAAAATCTTATATCTACCAAAATGTCTGAAAATATTACATTATATAAGAAGATAAGAACAAGATTAACTATAAACTAGAATTAAACATACTGTACAACTTTTACAATAGTTATTTATTTGTAGTAGCAAACAAACAAATGAAACTTTTAACAAAGCTTATAGGCCAGACTGTTGTCCAATATTTGTTGAAATATTTCAATCAATATTAAAGTTATTTGAATTAACTGGTTGTATTACGAAATATCATGTTAATTTGAAATTATCATGTAGATAATAAATCCTTTTCCGTTTATATTTGCCTCATTATATTTTTGATGATTACGAACGGGTTTAATTAAAAATTACCTCAATATTATTTTCAGAAACTATAGTTTTATTTGCAAGCGGTATTTAATGAAATCATCAAAACTGATCGATGGTAAGTAGGTAATAACACATTTACGGGTTGTGGCAAATCTATACTAATAATAAATCTGTAAGGGTCGGTCATGGAGTAAGTTAGTTTGTTTTCAGAGATATTGTGTTTATAGGCTCAATATATGATACTGATACTAATTTCACGATTTTTAGATTTTTTTTCTGTATGTGTGTATGTATGTATGTTCCTCCATAACTCTTAAACCAATTATCCGAATTTGATGAAATTTGGTATAAAAACACATAGACATCTGGGACACAGGATAGGCTATTTAAATTCTAGCTCCAACGCGAACGGAGTCGCGGGCACAGCTAGTATACAATAAATTCGTAGTTCAATATCCAATAGTGTTACATGTAAGTTAGTAAACTTACATCTTAACCACAATTATGTATATCTTACCTATTCAGTGAGCAACCAATTGGACCATAACACCTTAACAAAAATAACTTTCTAATATTTTTTTACATATACCTTTACCAACAAACTTGCTAAACAAGTAGAAAGATTCACTAAAGCCTTCTTTGGACGTTGCAAAGCGCATTGGTAAGAGATGCCGTTTAAAGCGGAAACATCGCGGTTTGATTTGCCTAACAAAATAGTCACCACAATGTCCGTCAATATCTAGATACTTATCAACTTTATTACACATAATAAAGATTATGTATTATAATAAATAACATACAGATGCTATATGATGCTACATTTTGGTTCTAGTTTTTATAACTATCAGTTATACCTACATTTGCAGACGGATTTAGTTTCTACTTGATTAAAAAACTCGAATAATTAAGCTATAAGTAAAGTAAAAAGGATTTTAGGTTTTAAAAAGTGCACTTCCACATTGGCTACTAAAATGTCCGAACGCAAAACGTAAATATAAGATTCTATTCAAAACAAAAGAGAACCGTCAATGAAAAATTCAAATCCTTACCGAACAACACTACGATAGAACGGAACCACTAACACTAATCGACACAGTACCCGCGGCAACATGCGCCGCGCCCGACCACCACTACAGAACTGCGCATACGCATCGAGGCAACGCAGTCGACGGCTCGCTAACTGACCACTGGGCCATTCGGCCTGTCCACCAGAGAGGAGCGAGGCTACGTAGCTGAGAAACTAATGCTGCTCTGCACTACTCGCGAAGTTCAACGGCGAATTACCTTTTTTTATCGCGTTGAAATGCTTTTTGCCCCATCACTGGGTAAGAGGGTTCTCTCCCAGTGGTCTGTCGGACTCGCCATCGGCTAGTGAGGAGATGGTACATGCCAGACGCGGCTCCAGGGCGGGGTGCAATACTCAGGTGGTTTACTGACTAAACACCGCGGTGCACCTCATCGCCGTATGGCGGCCTCAGAGTCCCATTCTGACCTAGTCTTTTATTACCACAGAAATTTCCTAAGTGCGTAACTGCACTCATAGTTGAACGAATGTGTAGCGGCACACTTCGAACTTTTCTCGAGTAACTGGCCGAGGAACTTTGCAAGTACTGTAGTCCTCTACAGTACAGGCATTAGGCATAGGAAGTAGGGATTCAAGGAACCGAGATTTGGTGAACACCTGGGTAATATTTCTTAGTTTCTGCTTTCCGCTGCCTCGCACCGTAAGTAGAAATACAGCCTTAGACCCCCCTTACATAATCTGATTTCGCTTAGCACTAAGGCTTATTTATTTGCATTCGGTCTATGAATTCTTTGTAAAAGAGAAATATCACTCACTAATTAATCACGAAATCTCAGAAAAAAATCAGGCAGGAAAGGTGTTCTGGTCTTCTAATTGCAATCGTATCTCCTTAAAGGGCAGCTGCCGTGGTCATTTCGTAGATTTGTGCAAAATAATAAAATGAATCAATATATAACAGGGTAATGTAAATCGTCTCATGAAATGTATATGTTACGGCTAATACATTTCGGATTCTAGTAGAATTACGTATGATCCGTTCTATGAGCCAATCGTAGATTCTCCCGGGGGTAAAACGGGGGTTGAATGTTTATTTGAAAGTCCGTATAACTAATTCCTCTCGTGCCGACTCGCATTCGCTCATAGTAAATAATATTTAACAAGCACTAAGTAAATAGTGAAAATTGAATAGTGGTTCCGAGTTAAGGGTTGGATCCTAGTGTGAGTTTTCTGTTGAGAAGTTACTTTGCAGTCCGATTAGAAGTGGCATTGACCCCATTGACAAAGTCTTTTAAGCGGGCTTTCAGTGTGAGTGCGACAGGCTCGATATGGTATACTGTGCTCATATTTGGATCTCACTACCGCTTACCATCAGGTGGAGTGAGGTCATCTTGTTAGCTTATTAAAAAAAGACGTGTGGCACTCGGGGACTGCCGCGGTATAGCTATTGCATAGCATCGTCTGATTTCGGAGCAGCTCGTCTCGATTCGTGCGAGTTTCGTAGAGTCGTAATCGTGCCGAAGTCTACCGAACTGAAACGACGTTAGACGATTGTGAGGTTTTTTTTTGGTTACGGAATTTCTTGGTTCGGTCGCCGCGCTCAAAGCCCGCGATAAAAGCTATGCAATAGCTTAAAAAGACTAATTTTCGTTCATATTTGATACAATGAAAGAAATCTATTTAACTTTAAAATAAATACATAATTCAATGCATATGCACACCCAGACACGGAACAAACACTGATGTTCATCACATAAATATTTGTCCCGGGTGAGAATATTTAACCACTCTTGGAACCACCAATCAGGGTCACTAACCATTGTTCCACCGAGCCAATCAAAAAAAACTGGCTAGAAATACAATATTTAGAACCACTTTTAACTTGTAAATAATCAAATAAATAGAGACAATAAATTATAGAAATAAGCAAGCATTCCTTTTCAATTCAATTGAAACGACATGTTCAAAAGACTTATCACTAGAAATAAATACAGAAAAGTAATATATGGTTCCAGTAAATCTAAAGACGAATATTTTCTGTAAGTAAGCTCAAACATTCTTAGCGTTTGGGCTCTCTAGATGGACTTGCCAAACAATACTTTGTTAAACGTCCGACTTGACTTTCTCTGCTCTTAAGTCTTTGCTTGTATCAAAAGCTTGTAGTCATGCTAACGTTATGAATATGGCTACTCCAAGAATAACTTCTTGGAAAAATTGTGGCTTCGGACTTCTTACATGTTTATTATTTTAATTAGTGATATTGTTGGATTATGTTATCAATCGTCGATGGCCAAGTTCATGCTTTCTCTCCCTCCTATGATCCCAGGCTCTTCAGGCGGGGCGTGAAACGGCATTTAAGCAGACCTTCAGGATGAATGCGACAAGCTCAATATGGTCTATTGTGCCTGTTGACCTCAAATATGGATCTCACTACCGCTAACCAACAGATGGAATGAGGTTATCTCGTTAGACTATTATAAAAAAAAAAGTGGTGTCGCTTTCAATGCAAGAGGTAACGATTACAAATCCCGCTACAAACCACTGTGTTTTCATATTTCAAATTCATAAGTACGATTATCCGACGCTCTTACGATGAAGGAAAAGCATTGAGGAAACCTGCACACCTGGGATGAAATTCTGAAGTGTGTGAAGTTGATCGACCCGCACATAGCCAGCGTGGTTGACTAGGAACCTAAGTTTAGAAAAGTCTCGGGCCTAACAATGGGGTACAATTGGGTAAACAAGTATATGGGTTGATGATGATAATATTGTCAAAACTTTTTGATCACTGTGTATCGCCTTATTTTGTTAAGAATCACTTTATTATGCATTTATAATAAAAAGTTCTGCATAAACGAGTGTTACATCAGTTTATCCAATGAATACTAATGTGTTATAAATATTTTGTGAAATTTGACAGTAAATTATTTGGTGACTATTACATAATAGAATATAACATAAATATTTTACTGTCTTTGTTGCATCCAACAAAGACAGTAAAATATTTATGTTATATTCTTTAACAATAAAATATCTAGACACGCGGTAGCGTGTCAAGCCAAGGTTCAAGAAACAGAACTGGCGAGCCGCACCGTGTGTAATATTACACGAACCATTTGGAACCACTTTTGAACCCCTCATAAATCAAAAACTATTTCACATAAACGTATCAAATTTGGCTCATATATTGCGACTTGCGAGATAAATATGTGTTCTAAATTTCATAAGCTTATCTCAAACAGTTATTTAGATATTAATGTCCAAAAATCCTCATTTTTATCATTGACTGACTGACAGATCAAAATTCTAACCCAGTTCCAAATGACCTAGAGAGTTAAAATTTGGTATGCAGATAGGTAATTACATGAATACAAAGGAAAAAATAAAAGCCAACACAGACCTTCATAGGCTACCACCATACATTATCTTATGTTATAAGAAGATATGATAGGTATGTTATAGTGTTACTTATAAATAAATTTCTGGGTTGACCATTGAACTTGGCACCCATTTAGATCTCACTTCTTTTGTCGCTGAAGTCAACAACCAAGGCAATATTGAACTTGGCTCTCATTTCACATTCATGTTTTTGATTGGATATGTTTAATTAAACTAGCGGCCACACACGACTTCGTCCGCGTGGAAATGGTTTTGGCAACAACTGTTCATTATTTAATAGGCTATTTAGCCTACAATATTCCTAGTAAAATTAGCTATTGATAAGTGAAATATCCTTCAAAATTGATCAAGCCGTTTAGGAGATTAGCGGGAACAGACAAAAAAAAATTATAAGTGTTTTTGTTATTAATATTCGATATAGTTCCCTGATTATTAAGTAAAAACTCGTTATTTTGATATTGCATAAAAACACGTAATTTTACATATTTAGTTGTTTCTGTAAAATTTTAATAACTGGTACAGACGAGTACAAATTTTCTCGCTTATTTGTAAAATGTGAGTAAAAGTAAAGTAAAATTTAAAGGTATTAGGAAATCTTTATACAAAAATAAATTGCTGTCCGTTAGTCTAAAGCTTAAGAGTGGCTGAACCTATTAGGGTACTTTTAGTCTTGAAATATTCGTCACAATCCAGGGTAGGTTTTAACGGTAAGAAATAATGGAAAAAATTAAGATCAGATAGTAAAAACAACAATTTCATTTTTCCATAAATGCTGTTCTACCAACTTTCCTGTCAAACATTATTGTCACTGTATTGACATATTTTAGTAGTTGTCGACTCAACAAAGTCGTTTCCATGATTGCAAGTCACACATTAGCAATTGAATAATACTTAATATAGATAGGTACCAAAATATCATGAGTTAATTCAATAGACACGTTAATTATTCTTAACCAGAACAAAAAAAAATATTGGCGGTATGAAGATCGCCGGGACCACTAGTATATTATAAAAACTGTATTTTTTTTATAAGAGGCTAACAAGATGACCTCACTCCACCTGATGATAAGCGGTAGTGAGTTCCAAATATAAGGTCGACAGGCACAATAGACCACATTGAGCCTGTCGCACTCACCCTAAAAGCCGTGAAAGAGGAGACCACTGCTGCGGCAACAACGAGACAAGGCGTGGAGTATGGTCAAAGATCCGAATAATTTTTGGACCCGATGCGTTACATAGGTTTCTATACAGAGCCTTTCGCTTCTCAACGCTTACATCCGATGACCTTTACAAGCTCACCACTTATCTGGAACAATATTGACTTCCTCCATCGGATGTTTGTTTGTGAACAGCGTCTTTACATCTTGTAACTGCAACATCAACATCCTTAAGGCGATACTAGGTATTGTATGTCACACTTTGCAAATGTCTGGTTAGCCCAGTACAAGGTTTGTTTAATATTATCTAGCTGTATTTAGGGTTTTTGTCATTATTGATATATCAGCCCCATCGAAGTTAACCTATTACACATCACTCTTTATAATTATTATGAATATATAGAGTAAAAAATTGTAAACAAAAAAAAAAACCGCCTTCAAAAACCCGACTCACTAAAAATTACAAAATAATATAATACGAACATTTATAATAATCATCTGGGTATGTATTTTATATGTTTTTGAAGGCGGTGCCGTTTATATTTCATACAGACAAAAAAAATGTCCTCAAAATTTTGATTGGCACCGCCTTCAACAACATATAAAATTCATACCCAGATGATTATTATAAATGTTCGTATTATATTATTTTGTAATTTTTAGTGAGTCGGGTTTTGAAGGCGGTTTTTTTTTGTTTACAATTTTTTTCATACTTTTTAGTGTTACATATTTTTCACCCTATCAGTTCAGCTCACCTGTAATACTACTGATATTTTTAGTGAGTCGGGTTTTTGAAGGCGGTTTTTTTTGTTTACAATTTTTTTTCATACTTTTTAGTGTTACATATTTTTTCACCCTATCAGTTCAGCTCACCTGTAATACTACTGATATTATAACTAGTAGTCTTAATATACCGACGAAATTGTTATATTGTAATTGTTTTGGTTCCTGCGATACAGGCCTAGAGCCTAGTGCAGTGGCCGCTGTTCAAGATTCTCCACTGTCTAAATGAGCAGGTTTACACGGTCACAATATGTTGTCACTTATAATGGAAATGTAGTTTATTTTTGTATACCTGTTTGAGATTACGAAATAAATAAATTCTTATTCTAAATTCTTCTTCTTATATACACAGTATTGAAAGAATTATCCTTTTACTCCAAACAATTAAGGAGTTGACCTTCCATCATCAGCTCAGCATCATAACATTATGATTGCAAGAAGCAATGCCAATATAACTTCAGAAAATATGTAAAACGCGGTACATGTGCCTATAAAATTTGAGGGTTGCCCTCGATTTCTCCTGGATCCCATCATCAGATCCTAGACTGGTCAACCTAATAGTTTAGCTCACCTGTAATGCTACTGATATTATAACTAGTAGTCTTAATATGTATACAGTATTGAAATAATTATTCTTTTACTCATAACTATTAAGGAGTTGACCTTCCATAATCAGCTCAGCATCATAAGATTATGATAGCCAGAAGCAAATGCCAATATGACTTCAGATAATATGCAAAACGCGGTACATGTCCCTATAAAATTTGAGGGTTGCCCTCGATTTCTCCTGGATCCCATCATCAGATCCGAGACTGGTGAAAATGGGACCACCTCGAAAGTGAACTCTATCCAACGAAAAAAAGATTTTTGAAATCCGTCTATAATTGACGAAAATATCGGTGAACATACATAAAAAAAATATTATACATACAGACGAATTGAGAACCTCCTCCTTTTTTTGAAGTCGGTTAAATAGAGTTAAAGATGTGAAATCATATCCACACTGAAATACGAGTATCGCCTGTTGGTATACTTAGGAACGTCCCCATATCGTACCTGTTAATGCATAACTTTTCCATGATTAACTCCTAGCACAAGGTTTGCTAGAACCTATGTTTATTTTCTTGAGGAAACGTAGTTTTTTTTAACAGTAGAACTACAACATAAATTTAAGACAATGCCAATACATTCAACCATCACTCGTCCTATACATTAGACAAAGTTCGAAAATTGGCACCGACAAATCACATACATTGTATAATTATACAAAATCACATACATTGATCTGATCATGTGGTAAGTAGTTTAAGCACTCGTATTACAGATATCAGAATCAACAGTAGATACACAAACACACTTAAATATACTTAATACACACCTAGACACGGAACAATCACCGATGTTCGTCACACAAATATTTGTCCCGGATGGGAATCGAAGCCACGACTCTTGGAACCGTAGGTAGTGAACCTGACACTAACCACTGTTCCACCGAGCCAGTCACCAAATAAATCCCTTGAATTTAATTTAAAGCCAAAAAAATACTTATGTGGTTTTTTTTAAGGAATAACTACTAATGTTTACAAGGGTGACCTTAAAACCGAAACATAACTTTGTTTACTGAACTAGAAAGTATCTACGCCTAAACATAACAAAACACTCTAAGTCTCGATCCATCAAATAAGTCCACCATTGTTTTTAAAGTGAAGAACATTCATTTAAGTGGAACTGGAAACAGTTTACAACACCATTTTTGACATTCTCTAAAGTATCATTTAAAATATTTGCACTTGTTACAGTACCTGGCTGGAAAAAATCGTATACAATGCGCAAATGACATGCCTTACATCACTTGCCATTTTTTTTTAGAAAGAGAATAATTCGGCCTAAGTATTGATAATTACATTTCATTCTCGCATGAGGCTCGCAACTTTCAGAGAATATTCCAGATAAATCACGTAAGTATTGACTAAAGAACAATACGCAGAAGGTACCTTCGTGTAGAAATACTGTTACGGCCTCTTGCCTCTTTTTCGAAGCTTATTTTTTCTTTTTTTACTCTTACGACTTCCCGCGTTACGAGTTAATGTCGTGTTTTTTTATTATTGATTTGACACCAATACAAACATGTTTCAATGAAGTTTTATTCAACATCTGAATTATATTTTAATGAGTTCATCTTGCTTAAAATACAAAGAGAGCAAACGAATACATATTACCAATATACAATGTTGTTTTTAAGTATCTTAGTAAACAACAAAATGAACTAGGAGAAAGCTTTAGCAGATACCGCTATTCAATCTGACGATGCTGATTTTATTGGTAAATTACGGAAAATTCGTTGAAATGGAGTCTCTAATTTGTTTTATTAATAGCAGTTTAGGATGTGTGCTAGGTGAGGTATGAAAGGCTTCTAGCTTGATCCTAATAGGCAGGGCTTCAGCGAGGTGGCGAAATGAAAAGCAGGTTCAGCGATGTGTCTTGATCGGAAGTCCGAGACGAAGTATATATTTTTCGGAAAAATGAGACCTTAAGTACTATTTACAGACTTAGAACTAGCGATGGGTGACATGAGTATATTTACAATAAACATTAACTAAAATGACGGTAGAGGGCGCGCGTGCGCTCTCTGCGCGGGTCGGCCGTGCGTCGGCGCACGGCCGTTACGTATAAGAGGCGAACGGGCCTCGCGCGCGAGCCATTTGGACGCGGCCCGCGCGAGCGACGGACGGTCGTGGCGCGGCGCGCGGCAACGGCGCGCGCGATGTATTTTGATGTTTTGCAGGCAGCTACAGGACTCCCCCTCAAGCGAAGCGTACGGGCGTGTTGACACGGCGTCCGGATCGCGTTGTCCTCTCTGGAGCTGCTGCAGGTGCTGGCACGTCGCGTCGTTCCGCAGATACCGCTTGTGGTATGGCGGGCGAATTCAAATCGGCGGCAGTGATAAGCGGCGTTGTGTTGATAGTGTACGCCGGTTTCAGTCTGTCAATTGAGACTGTAGCGCTTCTGCCGGGTAGTTGCAGCTCGAAGGTCTTGTCGTTGCGCTTGATGACAGGGTACGGGCCTTCATACGGTGGTTGTAGAGGCTTCCGTACGGCGTCGGTGCGGAGAAACACGGAGTTGCACGTCGCTAGGTCGGTGTGCACGAACATACTTCGCTTGTTACTGTGCGGTAGGTATGTCGGCGTGAGCGCGGTGATCGCACTGTGGAGGCGGCGTACGAAGTCTTCGTCCATGTAGCTCGGTGATGATGATGATGATGATGACGGTGAGATGAAGTCACCAGGCAGGCGGAGTGATTGCCCATAGGTGAGCTGCGCTGCGCTGGTGTTTGTGTCGGTGCGGATCGCTGCGCGTAGTCCCATGAGCACAGTGGATAACTCGTCGATCCACTTGGAGTTTGATTCCAGGCGGGTCATCAAAGCGGCTTTTAGTGATCGATGCCAGCGTTCGACGATCCCGTTTGATTGCGGATGATATGCGGTGGTGCGAGTTTTCTCAGCGCCAAGTAGGTAGGTAAGAGAGCGGAACAGCTGACTCTCGAATTGGCGGCCTTGGTCGGTAGTGATAGTTTTCGGGCAGCCGAATCTTGATATCCATGACTCGTATATCTTCTTAGCGACGACTTCGCTGGTCATCTCCCTGATAGGTATAGCTTCGGGCCAGCGCGTCGTTCGGTCGATCATAGTGAGTAGGTATCGATGTCCGCGCTCGCTGGTCGCGAGCGGTCCAACGATATCGACGTGTAGGTGGTCGAATCGGTCGCAGGCGGCGAATGTTGATGTGTTGCTTTGTGTGTGTCGGTGAATCTTCGCACGTTGACATGACACACACGTCTTCGCCCAGTTGCCGATGTCGGAGTTCATGGATGGCCAAAAGAATCGCTGTTGTATGAGTTTTCTTGAAGTTCGCGTTCCGGGGTGACTGACCTTGTGCACGGCGTCGAATGCTATGCGACGAAAGTCAGTAGGTAGATACGGTCGAATGTTGCTGGTGGTTGTTTCGCAGTAGACATCGCAGCTGGCGTTAGGTATTCTTATTTTCTTGAATTGTAGGTTATGTTGTTGAAGTAATGTGGGTAATTCTGTGTCTTCTTTTTGTGCTGTGGCGAGTTGTTCGTAGTCTATTGATGTTGGACAGCTGATTGTTTCGACTCGTGATAAGGCGTCGGCGACAATGTTATTCTTCCCGCTGATATGGCGAATGTCGGTTGTGAATTCGCCGATGAATAGTAGTTGTCTTGCGCGGCGGGGTGTTTCGCTGTCGGATGACGTCTTCGTAAGTGCGTAGGTAAGCGGCTTGTGATCGGTGAATATTATTAGTTCTCTTCCTTCGAACATTTTTCTGAAGTGTTTCATCGCCATGTAGATAGAAAGTAGTTCCCTGTCGTAGGTACTGTACTTCTGTTGCGTAGCGGAGAATTTCTTCGAGTAGTAGCCAAGCGGTTGCCATGCGTTGCGTAGGTATTGTTGCAGAACGGCACCGGCGCACGTGTTGGACGCGTCGCAGAACAGTGCGAGCGGAGCGGAGCTGTGCGGGTGCGCGAGTAGTGCGGCGTTCTGTAGGCATGTTTTGGCGTCTTCGTAGGCTTGTTGCGCTTCGGTCGTCCATTCGATTTCGGTCTTGTCTTTTTTCTTTGAATTATGTAGGTATGCGTTGAGTGGAGCTTGAAGAGATGCGGCGTTCGGTATGTGTTCTCGGTAATAGTTGATCATACCGAGGAATGTTCGAAGTTGTTGAATGGTTTTCGGTCTTGGGTATTCGGATATTGCTGTGACTTTTTCAGTAGGCGGTGTGATTCCGGCTTCGGATACTTCATAGCCGAGAAACTTGACTGTTTTCTTGCCGAGGTTGCACTTGGATGGGTTTATCGTGATACCCGCGTCTTCAAGTCGCTGGAGTACCAGGCGTAGGTGTTCTCGGTGAAGATCTTCATTGTCTGAGGCCAACAATAAATCGTCCACGAAAGGAAAAACGAAGTTTAGGCCTCTCAGGAAAGGTTTGTCCTGCATTCTTCAGTCCCGGGCACATACGGGTGAATTCGTATAGCCCGAATGGTGTGATGAGGGCTGTCTTCTCTATGTCTTCGTCTTTGTTAGGTATTTGATTGTAAGCTCTGTTCAGATCTATTGTTGAGAAGATTTTCTTGCCGGCGAGTTGGTATGTGAAGTCTTTGATGCGAGGAATCGGGTAGCGGTCTGGCTTGGTGATGGTATTCAGGCGACGGTAGTCACCGCAGACTCGCAGGTCACCATTTTTCTTCGGCACGACGTGGAGAGGGCTGGACCATGGGCTTTTGCTTGGTCTGCATAGGCCTTGTTGTATCATGGACTCGAACTCTCTTCTGACCTGTTCATACCGGTGAGGTGGTATAGGTCGAGCTCGGCAGTGCAGTGGTGGCCCGCTGGTTTCAATATGGTGTTCCACGCGATGCTTCGGTGATAACTTCATGGAGGTGAGTCTTGTGATGCCGGGGAATTCGTTCAGGATGTCGTGATAAGATTGATCTGGATCAATGCTGCGTATTGTAGGTATAGATGTGTAGCAGCCGGGAGCGTGAATCGATAACTTGGTGACGTTATCGACTAGTTTTCGGTTCTTCAGGTCTACCAGGAGTTCGTGGTGACAGAGAAAGTCGGCTCCGATGATGGGCTTGCTGACGTCGGCGATGATGAATTTCCACTTGTACGGTCTTCGTAGGTTGAGATTCAGTTCAAGTGTTTGTTCGCCGTAGGTATTTATCGTCGTGTTGTTCGCAGCGTACAAGTTGAATGGTAGTGGCTTCATTGGTGTCCCTCTTCTTCGTGGAATGACTGATACGTTGGCACCAGTGTCGATGAGAAACGTCAGTCTTGTTTTCTTGTCAGTCACGAAGAGACGGTAGGATTTGCATTGAACGTCGGACCCCGCCTCGTCTAACGTTCTTGTTAGTTTAACGAGGCGTCATTCTTCTTTTCTTGCGTATTGTAAGAACACGGCGACTGGCATCTTCTTGCATTTCTTCCAAAACGACGATGATAGTAGCAGAAATCGTTGCCGGGCGACTCGCTGCGGTGATAGCGGCGAGAGCGGGATGCAGAACGTGCGTTAGAGCGAGAACGCTGCACGGGCGTGGCGCCATACGGAGATCGGCCGCGGCGATAACGCGGTGGGCCGTTACGCAGCGCCGAAACTTCGAGAGATAATCGTCGGATTTCTTCAAGGAGAAATTGCATGTCTTGCGGTTGTACGGATGATGATGCTTGCTGTGGTTGTGGTTGCGGTTGTGGTTGTGGTTGGGACGGTGCTTGAGTCGATGTAACTGCGCTGACTTCTTGCGTTTGCTCGATCATCTTGTCGGCGAGCAGGGCGAGTTCGTCGAGTGCGGCAGTCTTGCTGATAGTGTCGCTGACGACGAGTACGGATCTCACGTGGGGAGGTAGGTGGTTCATCCACATGAGCCGTAGGGTTGTATCTGGCACCCTGTCTCGTGCCAGGTCGCGCATTTTTCGCAGCAGCTGTGACGGACGCTGGTCTCCGAGTTGCATTTCGGATAACAGCTTCTGGAATTGCCGTCCTTCGGATTCTTCGTACACGGAGATTAGGCGTTGCTTGAGTGCGTTGTAGTAGTTCTCAGCTGGCGGGTTGTATAGGAGATCGCTGATGTTTTCAATATCTTGCTTCTCCAGCTGAGCGAGAACGATTTGTGCGAGTTCGCTCTGCCCCTTGTTGGCATTTCGAATGGCGGTTTCAAAGGTCATAAACCACAGACCTGGTTTATCGCGCCAAAAAGGCGGTACGCGCATTGTAAGCGCAATACCGGCGACTTCTGTTGTTGCTGTCGGGCTTGAGATTGCTTGCTGTTGGCTTGACTCCATTGTGTTGCGGTATCTTCGTTCTTCTGAAGGTTGTTGTTCAGTCGTGGGTCACCACTTTAGGATGTGTGCTAGGTGAGGTGTGAAGGGCTTCTAGCTTGATCCTAATAGGCAGGGCTTCAGCGAGGTGGAGAAATGAAAAGCAGGTTCAGCGATGTGTCTTGATCGGAAGTCCGAGACGAAGTATATTGATTTTAGGAAAAATGAGACCTTAAGTACTATTTACAGACTTAGAACTAGCGATGGGTGACATGAGTATATTTACAATAAACATTAACTAAAATGACGGTAGAGGGCGCGCGTGCGCGCTCGGCGCGGGTCGGCCGTGCGTCGGCGCACGGCCGTTACGTATAAGAGGCGAACGGGCCTCGCGCGCGAGCCATTTGGGCGCGGCCCGCGCGAGCGACGGACGGGCGTGGCGCGGCGCGCGGCAACGGCGCGCGCGATGTATTTTGATGGATTGCAGGCAGCTACAGCAGTCATCTAAGCTAAGGCTATTATTAAGGCTAGCTTATATTCTGACTAGACTGATAGTAAACTTGGTGGTGTGTCGGGCTTCCTGGGGACAGCGGAAGGATAAAAATAGCAGAATAGCGGAAAATTGCCAGCTGCAGCTCCTAGAGGGCAATGCCCAGGGGGTATACCGACTAATAGCGTCGATGGCTGAGTGGTTAAAGTCGCCGCTTTCCATGCGAGAGGTAGAGTAATTCAAACCCCGCCACGTACCAGTGTGTTCAAATTTGTAATTCGGTGATTTAACTTTGGTAACATCCACAAAACCATAATATTAAGGGATTTTTTTAGATTTACCTCCATTTAAAACTTGGAAGTAACTTCTGAAAATCGCAACTAAATAGCCATAGTAAATTTTTGCCTTCTGGTGTCTAACATATTCATATTCATTTGTGTGCATATCTTTGGATTGTAGAGAATATTTTAGTGTGTATGGGCCGTGAAATTTTGAAAGTGTTAGCGTATAGTAATTGTGTAAGTTATTAAAAACCTCATCCGAATAATTCATGTTCATTCATTCATAAGTCTTATTTTTATATTGTTTTGTTCACGCTCACTATGGGATAAGCTTAATTTGTATAAAATCTTATTTTCATTTATGACTGTTGGTTTATAATTAATTGTTAACTGTACTTTCTTTTAAAATTAAAGTACAGTTAAAATAAAAGAATTTATATTATGTCATCATCATCACCATCCCATTTCTGTCTACTTTTGGTCATAGGCCTCCCCGAATGCTCTCCACTTCTGTCTACCTTCGGCTACTCGTATCCAGCTCCTACTAGCCGTCCTGTGCAATCGCCACTCAACTTAGTCTGAGGGCGTTACATTATTTACTGTAAGGCATTCATACACACAACTTCACATACACTAATATAATACTATGGTATAATTTTTGTATGTGGTTGAGATATCAGAAACCACAGTGGAAAATATAAACACCCACAGTCCGACACATGGATCCAAAACAAGTGCTCACCAGAAAATATCAATAGTACCGGTGTTTATTGAACCCACATTGTACGTGCTTTTTTACAGCACTAACAACTGAGCTATTGAACCAGTCAGATAGCTGCAGACCAACGGCAATTTGTATATTGTTATTGTTATACTTGCTAGACCGTTAAATTGGTTTTGAGAAACAAAGCTTTGTAGTTCATTATAGACAAAAAGTTAGAAAAGAAAAAATAATATTAATCTTGCGAGAGTACATTTTGATAAAATTTATAAATTCTACGATAGACACATACCTATACATTAATTATCGTAGTATTTCATTCGTTACTTTACTCATGTATGGTAATATACGTAGATACCTCCTTATTCTAATCTAATTATTAAATCAATTAAGTAGTAATGATTTAGTGTTCTGAACTCCAACTAAGACTTGCTGTACTAATTTTAATTACTCTGGCAGACTAAACAGCTATTAATCACTGGTGATCATTCATTATTACTTAAAGCAATACAAGTTTATCTAAGTAACAGACACCGGAAGTTTACGCAGACATGGCTTTCTACTTAACTATGTAAGTGATAACACTAAGAATACTAAAGAATGTAAGCTCAAGAAAGATTTCGATTTAGAAATAGAAAGAGAAGTTTGCATCATACTAACAATAACCTCTTTTGAGTTTCGAATAAATATATTGAATTTGGCAAAATTTCGGAAAAAATAGATACAACTATGTATAATTATAGCGATGTTGTGTAAATAATATTGATTTTCTTTTATATTTCTACTTTAGTAATCATAAGTCTTTCAAACGTTTTCATTTATTCTCCTTAATAGTACCTTAATTTGTTGAGAATATATAAGAAATTAATTAGGTAAAACTTTTCAAAGAACATAAAAAAGGGCCAAAGCTTTCTATTCAAGGGCAAGAATTTCCTAAAAATCTATTGACACAAACTTTCCAAATCATCGAAGAAAATCTAACCAACCCAAAAATAGTTCCCAAAAAATGTCTCGTGATAATTACTAAGTGACGTTTTTGGTGAGCGGAGTTCATGAAGTGTGGGACTTTGAGCCTTAACGTGTGGTAATAGAGGCGGAAATGATGAGACAAAGGTGAGCCGATCCGGTCAGTGGTAACAAAAGTGTTGTGCTCAAATACGAGTGAAAGGCGGAATGGCACTTGCTTTCGATTTTCAAGATTGCAACATAACCGGTATTTAGCGACTCATATTGTAGGTGTAGCTCATCAAATATTTTGATTTGTAGAAATGCTAGACGAACAATGGAATATTGACAGACCAGAAATGAGACTCTAACTTTTTGCGAGTCTAATGAAGAACACTTGCAAGGAACACATAATGAGGTTTCATAAAAAGAAACATTACCAAGCGTTGTCTTCGCATTGTAATTTGGGCCAAAGATATTTTCACAGTAGTAATTACCCATAAACTAATGAAGAAAATATGTTTAATAAACTTCACATTGAGCATTACCATTGATTAGGGCACAGGAGGAAGTCACCAATGAGGATATACCAGAGAATAAAATGGCGAAAGATTATGAGGCAAACCTGGGGGACACTAATAAAACCACTCTGAACTTCGGAATTTGTCTTAGAAAACTTCTTTAATCTCAGTCTTTTCGAGCCACATTTCCTTGCAAATACCGGGCTCAAAAAGGAAGGGTCCCTTTTCAGCATTAGAGAGATTATAAGATAAGTTTGATTATATGTTTTAATGCACCTAATCATTGAATCTAACACTGTATAACTTAAACCTGTCAGGATTATACACAGCGCCACTGTTGTTGTTAGTTGACAGGTAAACATGGCGCTTGCAACAGTGCCGAATTATCGAGAACTCGATAATATAAGGAAACATGGTAAATATCCCGGACATATTCAATTTTCTAATCTGACACTAACTGCGGAGCGATTATCCCACACATGCAGCCCAATAAGTAAACCAGGCTAATGTTTGGATACTATCGATACACTCTTTGTATAAAATCCGGTTTCCCTATCGAAAACAAAATAATTAGAAGGAATGGTGAGTTACTTTTCTATAGGATCGACGATGGCCCAGGAGAAAGCGGTTTTATGACGATACCGCACCTAATAAAACTCTTGTCACTGTCAGTTGAACTTTAACGCCTGATAGCTGCGTGACCCGAGCTTTACGTTTTTTTTAAATTGAGGGTCAAGGAATTGACTGGCTTGGTGGAACAGTGGTTAGAAATAATAATAATAAATATTTGGGTCGTGTCTGGGTGTGATTATATATTTAAGTATGTATTTAAAAATATCTATGTATGTATATCAGTCTCTGACGCCCATAGTACAAGCTCTGCTTAGTTTGGGGTCAGATGACCGTGTGTGGAAATGTCCCAGATATATATATTTTTTTTATTTATTTCAAACAATGATAACAGTTCATATTGGGTTAGTAACATACGATTTAATCTTATCAAAATAATGTTAGTATTATTTTAATTTTTAGTTTTATAATTTTATTTTATTGTGGCGATGCAACATTGAAAAATTGTAATAAATTGAACTCAAATCACTCTTCGCACCATACATTTCCACAAGTGTGAGACGTACCTATCCGCCACTGTTCTAGGCACGGTTAGTGGTCCAGGTTCGCTACCTACGCTTCCAAGAGCTGTGGGTTCGATTCCCACCCGAGACAAATATTTGTGTGACAAACATCGGTGTTTGTTCCGTGTCTGGGTGTGTTATTAAATATATTTATGTATATATGTGTATCCACTGGTGGTTCTGATATGCGTAACACAAGTGCTTAAGCTACTTACCACGGGATCAGATCAATGTATGTGATGTTGTGTAATATTTTAGTAACTCTAAAAGTATTTAAGCGAAAATTACCTTAAAATACGTTCTGTAACGACGTCATCTTAGCAAATTCTTTCTTTCCTTTAAGTTTGTTCGTTCCTTAAATAATGAGCAAAGCATCTTAGGCGATTTAGGTTTGATTCTCTTATTTTAGGAGTTAAACAGGGATTTTAGTTGAAACACATTTCGCACTGGTACGTCAATGATGAGTATTTAATAATATTTTACGGTAAAAGGAAACTTCATTATTTATTAACTACGAATTTCCGCAGAATTTTTTTAAACTTTAACGTGAATAAAAACTCGTTTTGTAGCTGCACAATACAAAGTCGTCAAAAACAAGATAGAGGTCTGAAGTTAAATTGTAACAACTACTTGTTCTGTAGTACTGTTCTTTTTATACCTCCATTAAACTTGTTGCTGAAGGAAACACCTATTCTAGAAAGAATTCCGATAAAACTACCTGCAAAGAAGAGCTCTAACTTTACAAAAACAATAAACTTAAACCAACCTACTTGAAAAAGCATCGATGGCCGAGTGGTTAAGGTCGTTGCTTGCAATCCGAGAAGTTGCCAGTTCAGAACCCACCGAATACGTTGAAAAACACAGTGTTTTTTCAAATTGGAAATTCATGTATGCGATTATTCGACGCTTTAACGGTAAAGGAAAGCTTGCCTACCTACGAAGAAATTCTTAGGTCGTGTAGTCAACTAACCCGCACTTGGCCAGTGTGGTTGACTAAGGCCTTATCACCCTAGTTTAGGGTAGGACCGAGCTCCATCAGTGGGGACGTATATGAGCGGATAATGACCTACTTGAAAAGCTTTACGCGACCCACTTCCGGTAGAACTGGTTTCCGACAGCCGGAGAGGACCTTGTTACGCAACCTTTCATTCAAAATTAATTAAGGATTATCGATTACGCAAGGCCTGATTGGAATGCAGACAGTAACATCCATTGAGGTTTCTGTGGTATTAACTTAATGCATTGGTTTTGTATAATTTTAACATACAGCGCATTATAAATTAGAATGTTCGGAAATTTCACCACATAATTTGCTATTTTGTTTTGAATGTAAATTAGTTCGATGAAATGAATTGAAGCGGAAGGTAATATAGTTATATCGTTAAAAGTCCAGTGTGAAGTAAAATTAAGAAAATAAGTAAGATTGTTTTCATTGAAAGTATAGATTGGTGTTAAAAAAATTTTTTTTTCATCATCATCAGCCCACTTTCATCTAGAGCTGGACAAAGGCCACTTATTTTTGTCCTCGGCTACTCGAATCCAGCTCCTACCAGCTATCCCGCGTAGATCGTCACTCCATCTGGCGTAAGAGGGCGTCCTACACCACGTTTGCCGAGACGCGGTCTTCACTCTAGAACTCGTCTACCCCAGCGGTTGTCTATCTACAGCTGATGTGGCCAGCCCACTGCCATATCAGCTTGCTAATGCGATGAGCTATATCGATGACTTTAGTTCTCTGCCGGATCACCTAATTTCTGACAATTTTATTATTAAACACAAACGGACGAATTGAGAACGCAAAAGGTTACTTTAGCCGTTACTAAAGGAACGACCTGTAATCATGAACTTAATTGAGTGCTTAACTGTGAACAAACATAATTATTTATCCCTGTAGCCTGAGAAAAGCTTAAATCCGGACCGTATACCGTAACACAACGGATACAAAAACAAAAATTACTTGGTTATTTATATAATTGCCTGTTCAAAGCACTCGAAAGTTTTCACGCTTGTCCACTTAAATCAAGTTTTACAACAAGCTTAAATGCAGCATTTTAATCACGTTGGTATGTCTCAACCAATTTTGGCCATAGCGGGCAATCTTAAGAGAGATTAGCAAGACTTATTATAGGGCGAACACATGTTTTTTGTTTTCTTTTTTAAAGACTAACAGGATGATCTTAATCCACCTGATGGTAAGCGGAAATGAGATCCACATATGAGGTCGCTAGGCACAATAGATTACATTGAGCCTGTCGCACTCACCCTGAAGGCTGCTTAAATGCCGTCTGAAGAGCCTTATCGGAAGAGGATTCTAGGAAGAAGGGAATACATGAGCTGGAATGGCATTCCATGCCTTAATGATAGTAAGGGGCAGAAAAGAGGATACACTCTTTGTGCACTCTGTTCCGTCACTCTCATAATTCGGTGAGACAGCAATCTGTCATGACCGATGAGAGATGAGAGGTCGACTGGCCATCGTGCTTCCCGAGGCACAGGTGGCCATCCGCCGCCTAACTCCTGGATAAGTAATTTTTAACAGTTTGCTGTTCTCTCTACTCTACTCTCACAAACATGCCCTGACCGGGATTCTAACCGGGACACCTCTGGGTCTTTAAGCGGCGCTGGATATCAATAGACCTATTAAGGCAGTGTGAAAGTTACAAAACTCTAATTAAAGAGAGCAAATCAGTGGCGGATACGACCTTTCCCCATATTTGAACGTTGTTAAGTGATGAAGAAAGTACTACAATAACACAATATTGTTAAATTTTATAAATAAAAATATCCAGGGAACAACTTAAATAAAAACAAAAACAGTTCAATAATTTAAAACGAATAAAGTAAGCAACAAAGTCTCGTTTTGCTATTACTCGTCCTACATATTAAATGGGACTAGAGCACCTATTTTGTCTTGTACATTGAAATATTTTTGCCAAATTCCTCAATTATAAAATTGAGAACAAGTATACGTGTGCCACGTGCAAGCAAACGTAATAAAAAGATGTCACAATAAGAAAACTCAAAGACTAAATTCTTCTCTGAATTTGCAAAGCAACAAAGTAATTTTTTTTTTACTTTTTTTTATAATCACCTCACTCCACCTAATGGTAAGCGGTAGTGAGATCCAAATATGAGGTCGACGGGCACAATAGACCATATTGAGCCTGCCTGTCGCACTCAGGTAGACCACTGCTACGGCAACAACGAGACTAGGCGTGGAGTCTCGTATTGGTATTGAGCCGAGCCGTGCGGTTCGGAGTTGGCCAGTCCGCCGGACGGAAGGGCCCACATACCACCGTTTCTATGGGTCTCCGCTCCGCCCGCACAATACCGCCGCTAAGACTCCACTGGTCCGGCGCTTGCCGCAGCAATGGACCCCCCTGGCTCCGGTTCGTACAGTGCTGATCCCGGAACGCGACCTGACCGAGAGAGGCCAGAGTCTCAGGTCATATTTTTTGTTTTTTAATTGATTGATAAATGACAAAATTATAGCTTATCAAACTTCTAGAGTGGAGGCTTGTGACGTCACGGTTAGGCAAAAATTGTACCATGACGTGACGTCATACGAAACTTCTTAGCACTATATCTTCATAATTTCTTGTTTATGAAACAAAATAAAAAAAATACTACAATATATTTAAATAATCTAAATAACGGACTAATTATATTTTTTTAGTCGGCTCGCCTATTATCCTATAACAATGTAACCCTGTTGCATTGCAGTTGTTGCACCAGTTTTGTGCATTAATTTATTCTCAAGGAAAATGAGAGTTTGACTAGCAGAACTTTATTAGTAATGTATTTTATTGGTTTTCATTACTAGAATTTCAAATAATTCGTAAACTTATCATTTCAATATTTATGAAATTTAATTAGCAGCCCTTTACTTTTTTTTAAACACACTGCGATTGAAACGTTGATAGAAGTACACAATAAATCATGTATGTTGATTTTATTTTATTATTTGAATTTTGAATTATAAAAAGCACCTTTAAAGTATATATTGGCAGTTGATCACTTGTTCGGTAAAGGAAAATATCACGCAAACCACTAACATCACCATTTAACCACAATTATTTACCATTACGATAGTAATACAAGTATTCATGTAATCGATGTGGTTAGGTCCACAGGGTCACATCAGACAATATCCACACTGACAGTCAAATTTGCTATTTAACTGTTACATTGTGTGTAGTGGGTACTTAGTGCCTGATCGCGTGTGAGAGCAATTTGTTGCTAATGAAAAACCTAAGATAATAAACGTAGGCGTTTTCCTTTTGAATGTTAAGTATATAAAAGGAGAAACTGACTGACTGACTGACATGTCAACGCACAGCCTTAACAGCTAAACGTAGGCACTTAAATTTGGAAGGGAATTAGGTATGGTAGAGGTGCACTAAGAAAGAAATTCCCTAAATTCCCACGGGAACGGAGCGGGAAGAACCGAAGAGAAGCGCGGGCGGGTCGCTAGTGGATTATATTTTATTCGACTACTAAGTTGGTACTGTGATAGTACAGTGTTACTTAGGAACTTGTGAATGAACTCATTTTTTTTGTAAGGTCTCTTAACATAGATACTATGGCTAAATGAGACTGAAAGACTTGAATTTTAGCTCCCGCTCTCTGTTTGGTTAAGCCTCTGTGATATGATTTTAGAAATTTGCATCAAAAGCTATAAAAAGGGTCGAACTACAACAAACTAACTATAAATTTGGTTCTCTGACGGATCGCCTCATTCCTCATTCGATCCCGCAGAGAAACACCGAGCATAGCTCTTTCCATAGCCCGCTGAGCGACTTTTCGATCGAATGAGAAATGAGGCGATCCGTCAAAGAACCAAAGTCATCGACATAGCTCATCGCATTAGCGAGTTGAAGTGGCAGTGGGCTGGCCACATCAGCCGTATAACCGACAACCGCTGGGGTAGACGAGTTCTGGAGTGGATACCGCGTCTCGGCAAACTTAGTGTAGGACGCCCGCAGGCCAGGTGGTGTGACGATCTGCGCAGGACGGCTGGTAGGAGCTGGATGCGAGTGGCCGAGGATAGAGAGATGTGGCGTGCATTTGGAGAGGCCTATGTCCAGCAGAGGACAGGTATGGACTGATGATGATGATGATGAACTATAAATTAATTCTACTTACTTATTCTACGTACACACGAAACACTCAAAAATTACAATGATATTTTCAGCTATGCAAACTAAAACTCAAAACGAAACACACTCGTAGATACACGTAGCAAATCACTATTGGTCATAAAAAGCAGAAAAGTTCGCGGGCAGTGCTCGAAGTTGCGTTCTTTATTGAACAGAAACCTTAATAAAAGCTTTTTCGACATTCATGTTTCAACAGACTTCGAATTTGTAATCTATTTCTCTACTTTTAACAATGTGGAAAAAACTCCAATCATGAATCATGTTTACGAGCTATTCAGACTATTCAACATTCGTATTTTGAAGATAAAGACAAACTACATAATACCAAATTTTCGTTTAGTCAGATATAAATTCTTTATTTGATATTCTGAACACAACTATTCTCCTACTCGTGTTGTATTCCAAGTACTAAAAATACATTGTCTGGCTCATATTGGTTTAGGCTTACATAAACTATCTACTAATTGTATCTATATTTAGGTATATTTTGCCCTTGGAGTCATGATTTCTATACTTACCGGATATTTATATACATACAAACATCTTCTTCTTCTTCTTATCGTATGGTTGATGAACAACCTGGTGTCAGAGTTTAAGCCGCCCGTAGGCCTCTGACATGGCTTCACACACCGTTGAAAGATCTCTCAGGTGTGCTGGTTTCCTCACGATGTTTTCCTTCACCGTTAAAGCGTCGAATGACGGTACATATGAATTTCAAATTGAAAAACACATTGGTACCTGGCGGGGTACCATGGCAAGCAACGACCTTAACCACTCGGCCATAAAATCGTACATAAAATCACGCCTTTTACCCAGAGGGGTAGGTAGAGATCACTTGCTGCCATGTGCTATGGTCCTGGCACACCACTTTCGCTTCATCCACATTCATCAAACTCTTCATGCACGCTCGTGGTATATTTTTATGTATGTAATTATTGTTATATTTGCGTGTTATATCCTTTAGAGAATCATTCGCGCCACAATAATGTATTCCGAACGCTCAGATTCGTTATTTTGGTAAATGATGATTAAATGTCTACTACAGAATTTCCCTGTGATAGGATTTAGAGAATCATAATAATCATGACTAATGGTCGCTCCCTTTTGGTAACTTGTTGAAAATTTAGGTGAAATGGAATATGAATAAGTTACCTAATTGGAGTTTTTCCGGATGGATCTGTTTTGAACAGTTAAAAATAGAACGCTTTTTTTTATAATATTTCATGCAAAGAATATAAGTGACATCGTAGTTATTTTAAAGGAAACATTAAGGTAAATATCAAATGCGTATTTTTTTTTTCTTAAATTTTATCAAAATTTGAACGGGCTTTCCTAAACTATCGATATTGGTAAATCAGAACACTTAGCGAGAAGGTCGGCGATGTGAAATGTGGATAAATCTTTGGCGTTATCTTAAGCATGTACGTTGAACAGCATATAATGTATCGTGATTTTGTCATCTTAAATCAAAAACCCCTTATCTTCGATCTGAATTGCAGCTGGCGAAAAAACCATATTTCTTGAATTTGCACTAAGAACGTATAGAATAGCTTTTTTGTATTTTTTTAATACACTTATTTAGAATATCTCGCTACAAAGTTTCAAATAAAAAAAATATTACACAACTTCACATTATATAGATCTTATTTCGTAGTAAGAAGCTGAGCACTTTTCCACAAACAACAGTGGATATCCAATACACTTAAATATATTTCATAACACTACCAGCTACGGAACAAAAACCTATGTTTGTCACACAAATATTGGTCCCGGGTGGGAATCGAACTGAACGACTCTTGGAATCGTAGGTAGTGAACCGGGATCACAAACCACTGTTCATATTACCAAGCTTGTAAATTTAACCAAATAATATGTGCATTTAATAAGTAAAATACATTTGCAACAAAATAATGTTTATTAACTTGCTTCACAAGGCAAAATATAAGCAAGCTCATACAAGGTAATTTAAGCCTTCTGATGAGCTTAAAGCACTTCATAATGATGCTTAAGGTATTTCATTTCTGTTGCAGAAATAGATACACTTTGAACTTTGACGGCTTCGCTTCAAAGTTAGAAATCGGTGGTATTTTAATGGCCTTAAGTCGGTTTCAATGCGGCAAATATCATCTACGTATCTTAGTATAAGATACATAATTAGTATTATTATAAACAGAAGATTGTAAACATTATTGTATCCTGATAAATAACTAGCTTTCCGCCCGCGACTTCGTCCGCTTAGAGACGTTTAACGGGTAAATCATTACTTCCTTATAGCGCAGTCGGGTAAAAAGTACCCTATAACCTTTCCTAGGCTCTGGACTATATATGTACCAAATTTCATTTAAATCGGTCCAGTACTCTATGCGTGAAAGCGTAACAGATAGACAGACAGACAGACAGAGTTACTTTTGGATTTATAATATTAGTAAGGATAATAGTATCCTATGCGTTCAAGTCTGTCCCGTGTAAATAACCGTGGGAATTATCAATTTTGTTTATTCTGTAGAACAGTGGTTTAGACCCGGTTCCAAGAGTCGTAGGTTCGATTCCCAACTAAGATATTCCTGTAATAAACATTTCTGTTTGTTCCGTCTAGGAATATAATATTTAAGTATTCACTTTTTCAAGAAATTATGTTCATGATTCGATAGTACTACTAAAGGCATCGTTCTGCTACGGGAAAACAACCATTAAATTTCACGGTGGATAGTGGATAGTATGTGATATATTTATGTATGTTTAAATATTTAAATTAAATAAAATTATCGTGAATTGAATCCTACCAAAAACGTAAATGTAAACTATGGGACCCTTAAAAAGAGAGTCAAGTTCAATAGTACAGTACAAGTTTATGCGTGGCTGTAAATTTCGCCAAAATAATAGAGATCTAAATTAGTGCCAAGTTTAATAACAACCGCTGTTATTTAAAAAGAATGTGAGATCTTAAACAAGGCTGACTTGACTTCGCCAGTTCTTTTTTTATAATATATGAGGTCGACAGGCACAATAGACCATATTGAGCCAGTCGCACTCACCCTGAAGGCCTACTTAAATGCCGTTTCTCGCCCCGCATGAAGAGCCCGGGATCATAGGAGGGAGGGAAAACATGAGCTGGAAGGGCATTCCATGCCTTAATGGTAGAAATAAGGAACTGTACCTCTTGGTCCGAGCCACCAGCCCCTGCATTGTATGTGGATGGAAGCGCTGTCCAGTGGTTACGTGTGTTATCAGAATTCAAATAAAAATAAATGTTTAATAACGATTTAACATTATTGTATTCGCTTATTTCACAGTTTCCATGGTTCTGATATTTATTCTTACACAGGTGCTTATTCTATTTACTTCAAATCAATATAAATTGTGCTACCTGAATACGTATTTTCTTTGATCCTCGTGTCGACTTAGTTTAGAGGTCTCTAAAGGATGAACGAACATGACTGTGTTGTATAGGCTACAAATACCTTTTGATAGAAGCTTCCGTTTTTCGGCACGATTTCGATTTTGTTTGCCCAAGCCCCACTTAAGCTCAAACGTGGTGAGTAATTTAGCTTTAAAGCTTTCGCTTCGTTAAAACAAACTTTAAAACTGATTTAAGGTCACACACGTTTTCCGCTTGACGCCTAGCGCTGCATACAAATAACGCTTTCAGAAAATTGGAACAAACTCTCCTTAACTTTGGGTTTTCTAATACTTTTTTTTTTTAAACACGTGCATGTGTTGTTCGGGAGTTTAAAAAGGGATTTAAATACAATAATCTGGAAGAAAATACTGACTGACTGACTGACATATCAACGCACAGCGTAAACCGCTAAACGTAGGCCCTTGAAATTTGGAAAGGACGTATCTTAAATATCGTAGAGGTGCACTAAGAAAGGAATTACTGAAATTCCCACGGGAACAGGAATAAGCAGGAAAAAAAACGTTTCACGCTTGCAATTTGAAATTCCTACCTGCTTTGAACTTATGCAGGTACTCTAAAGAACGTAAAGCTTACTTGCAACACGATATTTCAAAATTCCCACGGGAACAGGAGTTGTTGGGTAAGTACTTTTTAAATTTTTCATACAAATATGTAAAACTCTGTAGTCCACGCGAACGATGTCGCGGGCACAGCTAGTTACTTAAGATATAAATTCCTTTGTCGATTTCAAGGAATACTTAGTTGTTATTTATTTGAATGTAAGTCAAAGCCGCTTTTTAATACAACTAAATTGCTATATTGTGCTTCCAAAAATGCTTTGGTAGCGTTTTATTATTAATTCTTAAAAATTCACAATCTGTGTTCGAACTTTTCGAATGCACAGCAATATCATTTCTAAAATAGGTGAAGCATTTGGGGTACAAAAAAGGTTTGATGTTCAGTTCTATGCAATAAACGATTTCATTCTGAGACGAGATAGCGGATAAAATTTTTGTATTTATATTTCCATTCTTCACGTGATCCCGGAAAACTTTACACCGTATATACTCATTTATATTTGCTTCTGCGCAATTGTTTTTCTTTTAAAAGAACCTTCTCTTCACAATGACGATTTTCTTTCAAAAGAACCTTCTTTTCACAATGACGATCACAATAAATAAAGAATCAGCGAAATCGGTTCAGCTGTTCCCGTAATTTGCGCTTAACCACATATTTCTTTATTGAATTAATTTAGCAATTCCTTAACCGTTGAAAAGTAGGAAATTCTCAATGAATCTGTTGTATTTTTTTATGTATATCCATCGGTACGGGTGCAAACTTAACTTTGATTAGCGAGTACGGTAACTTGCTAGACATCCTTGCCGGATAATTTGCCAAAATCATGCCATCCTCGACCTGAACATAGGCTGGGTTTAATTCAGATTTTTAGCTTTTGAACTATTGGTAAATTTTTTGTGTTATTTTTTTTAGTTTTTGTTCATCATCATCATCAGCCTATATACGTCCGCACTGCTGGGGCACGGGCTAGGGCGATAAGGCCTTAGTCGACCACGCTGGCCAAGTGTGGGTTGGTCGACTACACAACTATAGAATTTCTTCGTAGGTGTGCAGGTTTCTCACGATGTTTTCCTTCACCGTTAAAGCGTCGAATGATGGTACATAAATTAATTTCAAATTTGAAAAACACATTGGTACCTGACGGGAGTTTGAACTGGCGACCTCTCGCATGGCAAGCAACGACTTTAACCGCTCGGCCATCGACGCATCGAGTTTTTTGTATCCTTACTAATATTATAAACGTGAAAGTTTGTGAGTATGGAGTACGGATGGATGTTTGTTACTCTTTCACGCTCAAACGTTTAAATTAGTAAAGAAGAACATTGACGGAACTTTCACTAAAATATTAAATTTACAAGGCATGTAGGCTATTTTAATACATCATTGCTACTAAAACTCATTAATACGCGGATAAAGTCGCGGGCGGCCGCTAGTTTTAAATATTTTTGCAATTTTTGAATTGTGTTTTTTTTTACATCCTTTTTTATTTTTTGTATTACATCCTTTTTTTTTGTTAAAATTGCATGAGTACTATAGTATTTTTTCATTACTGCGTACTCTCATACAGGTGTAAGTTGTGTTTACCTTTAAATAATGTTTCATTAAGCAATTAATTCGTAAATAAATACATTGTTATGTCAGTGTAAACAAACACTGATACCTGAATAAATAAACAGATATCTCTGTAAATTACGGACAGATTTCATTTTTTAAATCATGTAGTCATGCACTTAAAGTGACAGTGGACAAGCCTTCAGCAATTGAAGCTTGCTGGATCATTGCGCATGATGTTCTGTATGATTAGATAGTAGCCTTAGCAACTGACTTTATACACGTGCGTAATTTTCCATACGTAAAGAGAGAAGTTTCCTTTTTATCGAATTAAATATCAAATTTAACTAAGGAGTTTGTTAGATATCTTAAATTGTGGTGTTATTATTGACACATTAACCGGAGATTTAATTGAAGTTTGGTAAGTATTATAACTCTATATACGACTACAACCACTTCTTGAATGTGAATTTGCTTAAAATTCTAACTTAACATTAATAACTTAAATTAGTCTTTATGGGGCTACACGCGATATTAGGAGTAGCAAATTACATAGCTATTTACTTCCTGACGTTTCGACTGGGTTGCACCAGGTTGCTGAGGCAGATGAAGACGGGCGGCGCCCAGTTCGCTCGCGACCACGATTGGTGTAACCTAGTCGAAACGTCGGGCAGTAAGTAGCTATGTAATTTGCTACTCCTAATATCGCGTGTAGACCCATAAAGACTAATTTTAGTGTAATGGAACGCGAAAGTCTAAAATCTTACTTAACATTAATAAACTCGAATAAAACAACCTTTTCTGAATATTTATCTCTAGAAGCATGAAAGTTTTACGTTTTTTGTTTATTATGAAACATTATGTTATGTTTAAACTGTCATGGTTACACACATTAGAAAATTGAAAGTACCCGGGATATTTACCATGTTGTTTTGTTTTATTGAGTTCACCCGTGAACATGGCGCTTGCAACAGTGCCGAAATATCGGGAGCTCATTAAAACAAAACAACATGGTAAATTTCCCGGACACTTTCAGTATTCTAATTATGTTATGTTTCGTTATTAATCGTTTTAACAATCATAGTTTAAGACACATAATGTGTCCCCTGGAAAGAATATAAAATAAGACAACCTGATAAATCCTGAACTTGTAAAGCAGTGTCAATAAGGAAAACATACAAATTTTCCCAATCACGTTGTAAAAGTCAATAGACAATTGGGTTACTAATTAAATACTAGGATAATTATCTTCCTTGTATCATTGATTTTAAATAAGGAAAATGCCATAGAAACATTAATCTGATCCAATGTCACTGGCATAGCAACAGTTTATCTTGAGTCAAAATCAAAGATAACATCTGAACTGTCAATTTCGTGATTAAATCAGAATATCACTTCATACATTGACGATTCTGTACGTTATCAAAAATTACCTACAATTTAAAAATCTATCTGATTCTGACGTATTGCTACGCCTCTTGTAGGATTCCGTATCTTAATGGAACCTTTATAAAGAGTCTATTCGTTTTCATCACATACATACATGGAAAAACGCCTCTTTCCCAGAGGGGTAGGCGGAGATCACCTCCTGCCATGTCCTCGGTCCTGGCACATAACATTATCCTAAGGATTATATTATTTTATCCGTCATCATCAGCCCATATACGTCCCCACTGCTGGGGCACGGGCCTACCCTAAACTAGGGCGATAAGGTCTTAGTCGACCACGCTGGCCTAGTGCGGGTTGGTCGACTACACAACCTTAGAATATCTTCTTAGCTGTGCAGGTTTCCTCACGATGTTTTCCTTCACCGTTAAAGCGTCGAATGATGGTACATATGAATTTCAAATTTAAAAAACACATTGGTACCTGGCGGGGTTTGAACTGGTGACCTCTCGCATGGCAAGCAACGCCCTTAACCTCTCGGCCATCGACGCTATCAATTATTTCTAATACAAGAACGATAAGCCGTTTACCGTCTCATCAAACCATAAATATCAAGGAACATAGAATTAACTTGTATGTGTTTGTGCATCCTTGTGCACTATAATAATAATTAGGTTTAGGAGTGAGAGCCATCAGCTGCTCCGCAAGTCCGCTGATGAGGACGAGGCTACCAAGCCATCGTCGTACCTACTATGTCAGTTAGGAAAAATAAAAAAGGTACGTGTGAATAATTGTTAATTACAATTAAAATTTATAACCTCATTTAAATTTTCATTGTGCTTAGTCAGTGTATTTGCTACTCTTTTTTGTCGACATCTCTTGTGATTTCCCGAAATAGTTCAAATCATTACGATAAATATACTTATTTATGCCGAACTGTAGATTTAAGTAACCAATGTCTGTGTATTTTAGCAATGCTTTCATAACATATTTACCACATTCTGGCAAATAAAAAATCTATCTATCTATCTATCTATCATAACATTTAAATAAACCAATAATGGATTCAAAAACAGATATATTTATTATTATTACTTTATCAACACATAAAATGTATAAAAGTACATACAAATTAATGGATATTTAACTTTTAATAAATGGATGATATAATATGACGAGTTATATTATTGGAGATTTTTATCAGCCCAATAGTACAGTACTATTCCACTAGGCCAAAGTCACTGGCAAAGCTAGTACACATTATTTTCGGGCCAATTTGTTGACTTTTTGGTATGTTCCTATATTATTATGTGATTATTTCGTACTTAATTCCAAGAAAAGATTTTATATTTAGATCATTGAATTCTATCTTTCTATAATTCTTATTCGTATAAATCTATTTTTTCATCACTGAGTACCTATATTATTATTGGCAATTCTCAAAAGAAGAATGAATCATGAATGGAAAAAAATCAAACTACACTGACGCATTAGCTCGTCTTAACTTATGTAGTTACAAGTGGATGCAGTCCATCTTGTCTTTAGAATTGTTTGTTTATTATAAAAAAACTATAAAACGTGACAAACATAGGTAACTATTTCAAATACGAGAACATAACAGACAAAACAATAGACACTTGTCAAAAAAACCAAGTCTCGCGATGAATCTTGTAATACCGTAAAAATGTATTTATTGAATTCCATCGTGGTTTGTAAGATTTTAGACATTCGCGTTCCATTACACTAAATATTAGTATTTATAGGTCTACACGCGATATGAGGAGTAGCAATTACATAGCTACTTACTGCCTGACGTTTCGACTGGGTTACACCAAGCGTGGTCGCGAGCGAACTCAAAAAAAGCGAAAGATTATTATGTGTCTGTATGTAGCATATTATCAAAAGAAAACATGGACTGTTATTTCGGTGATATAAAGGGACATTTGACCAAATACGAATTTGAAAAAATACATTAAGAGATTAAGAGAAAATTGTTTTTTCGTATAACCTAGAATTCTTCCAGCTAATGTTTTCCCTCCCTCATACAATCCCGGGCTCATTAGACAGGGCGTGACACGGTATCTTAGTAGGCCTTCAGGGTGAGGTCGACAAGCACAAAAGTCCCTATTGGCTATTGGTTAATAGGGTATATGTGCCTGTCGACCTCATTATGTAGACCTCACACCGCTAACCATCAGGTGAAATGAGGTCATCCTCATCATCATTCATCACGTTTCACCTTTTCATTACCTATTGAAAATATATTTCGTTTAGGGAATGGCACACATGGCACTTTTCATCCCGAAAAATATCTAATTTATGAAAAATCGGTATTAAAGATGGTGTTTAATGCCTAAATTCTTAGATGGCTCTGAGAGTATTTTAAACCGACGAAGCCACGCAAGAGCTAGTTGGTAACATATTATAATTATTTTGTTTGAGAAATTGCTTGGCTAATCTAACACTAATACGTATTGTGGTTCGTCTGATTAGGATTTGATTAATGTTTATAAATATTACTAATTCGGTGCGAAGATGGTAGAAAAAATAACATTGGGAAAAATCAAATATGAGAATATGTGCAAATAGACAAACCATAAATATTATCTTGGTAATTATTGAATGTATTTTGGAATAATCAAAGACATGCGATTTATTGATTTTTAAACGCATTTATTATATTGGGCACATATATTTTAAGAATAGGACATTATTACATTTGAAAAACCTTTGATTAGCAAACTAAGATTTTTTTTCTTGACTTATTGACTTTCGATTCTATGTTCATTCTATATTTTTCAAAGATTTAGAGAATCACTCGCTTTTTCGCATGTCCAGTGATAATGATAAAGTTGCCCCAAGTCATTTTAGTAGTCAAGAAGGAAAATATATCAAAATTCCCCTCTCCAACTCTCGTTATAAAGTAATAATTGGTTTAAATAGTAATTCAATAATTAAAAAAAAATAAAACATTCATGTCCCATTAATTAACTTTCCTTCACATCTTATTAGGACTAGACTCTATGGAAATTTATAACCCGTTATAGATACGGTATTCATAAAGAAATAACGATCTAATAAACACCCGAACTAGACGATTTGAGTGACAAAAACTAAGTGGACAACAAATTAGTTCTAATGGGCTCGAAATGAAGAAGAGACTCGAACCTCACACAGAGACATATCTTGTCTACTTGATTGACCATTGTCTTTTAAAATATTGCAACAACGTCACTTAATCAGTTATCTCTTTTTATTCGTTTTACGACCTTCGGAGTGCCGAATAAAGGCAGCCAACCGTGGACCTTAATGCAAGGTGTGTAGGTTTAAAATGGGTGTTACCTGTTTATTCGTGATCTGTCGAGGTGCGTTAGTATTGCCCATGCGCATGGTTCGTCAGTTCAATCCCAATAGTCTTGGTGTATGCATTGGAGGTTTTTTTTTCTTCAGTGTTTGCAAGTGACAGTTCTAGTTAATAAGTAAAAAGGTTTGTATGATTTATCCGTTTAAAACTGTTTGAATCATGATCGTCATCTGTCACAGAAATTATTTAAGGTTTAACGCTTAAACTTTAAAATAAATTAAATAATTTAAAAACATAAAAACGATTATGTTTACCCATCGATGATTCGGTTAAATGAATGCAATTTTGCTGTTTATTTCATTTTAGCACTAAAAAAAATAAAAGTCTATTTTAAATATAAAAACAGAATACTAAGTGTAAAAGTCAAGACTACAAAATTTTGAAATAATACTTTTGATAACTTTGAAAGATTTGTTTACGTTATTCAAATAATTAATAATCAAAAAGATTTACTCTTATTTTGTGCATTATCAATGTCACATTTTAATACTGATGGAGGTTAAAGTATGATTGAGGCTTTAAAAGCTTTTATCATTTCCCGCATTTCTCTTAAAATTAAAATACTGCATGCTTTACAATTAACATGTAAACACTGATTAAGCGACTTTATCAAAGCATTTTTGTTCTACAATCTATTGTACACAGTAATCCGAAAATAAAATAAAATTATTCAAGCACTCAAAACAAAAATAATACTTACAAATTTACATGCTGCAAAATAATAACAGCATGTTTTTCATTGCGGTTACAATACCTCCCAAGAATATAATGGCTCGATCGGGTATGGACTCGTTTACAAACAAAATGGCTAAAGAACTTTTAAGATATACAAAGTAAATGCTGTTGTTTGAAAACATACAATGCACTTTATACTTGTATGTCATCGGTGAGGGTTACCAAACGGTTACGCATTACGTTACATCCTTGTATTGTCTATTATTTGCGCGAACACTACACATTTGAAATAAAACTAATTTTACGGATTAAACTCGCGTGTATTGTTATTCTAAACATATTATTTAGAGACCCGATGTTTCGAGCTCTTTACAGCGCTCGCGGTCGTGGGCTAGACGGGTCTTACTCTCCCGAGTAAGGGAGACATCCTATTGTAAAATTATTACGTGCCTTAATAGAAATTGATATCAAAATGTTCATCTTATCCAATTATTTGTCCGATAAGTGAGGATCAGGTACCCATGGGCTCTTGTATGTATTTATTGATTTCGGACATCAACAAATCTTACCTAGCTATCATATGCTTATTCAATTTAAACATAATAAAGCTAAACGACTAAAGCCTTGTAGCCATAGTTTAGGGTAGGCACTTTATCCGTTGCAGTGGGGACGTATATGGGATGATGATGATGATGATAGCGAATTGTATTATTAACAGATTATCACGACCTATAATTTGAGTAAAAAGGTAAACTGACCTTAAATATAAAATTACATTCAAATAGTGGCAGGTCAATAAAGTATACCCACTGGGTACCTATACATTTACGTCTATACTTAAAATGATGACGTATCTATCCACTTGCTAATTCGTCAATACAAGGCCCTAATCGTACATAATGTCACGGCTGTCAACTGAACTTATAAATCGTTTGCCATAAACGTAAACATACATATATCACAAACTTCCATAGACGGATTCATAGCTTTATGTCTATCACAAGGTTGTATGTCGAAATGGGTTGCTATACCATTTAGTTCTTTTAAATGTTTGAATTAGAAGTGATAAACACAAATATATGTAGTACTGATAGTTTTGACTCAGTTAGCTTGCGGCCTTTAATTAAAACCATAAAATATTTTATTACGGTAATTATCTGCGTAAGATTAAACGCAAATTTAAACGAAGTATGTCCTTAATTAATTCCATTTCTAACAAAATAACATCAAAATAAAATAATTTGTTTGAAATCAATTACGTAGGAAACCTTTCTATCTACCTAATTTGTTTTATGCATAACAGGACAATGTCGTTTGATACTCTAAATACTAAAGTAAATTGTTAATCTACTAGGTACAACTAGATACATATTACTTAAACCCAGAGTTGTAGCCCACAGGGGGAACACTGATCAACAATATTGGCTAATAACGTTTCATGACTGAAATGTTAACTACAGTATCTATGGCCAGTACAAGGTTTAGCACTTAAAATAGATGCCTACAAATTTTGTTAGGTCCTCCATACCGAGTACTGTGCAGTGTGCGACTAATTTGCCTGGTACAATAGGTTTTTCCGGATGTTTCCTTCTAGCTCACCAAGTTTTGCAACCTATAGGTAAAATTAAAGGTCAAAGTTATTGTGATGAGGACAAACTATTCTGTAAGGAAGTACCTTCGTAATCTTAATACCATACATTAACGTTAAAAGCAGTAAACTACAGTGTTTATACACTTAATAGTAGAGTTCAAAACTCATATGGTGTTTAAGACCTGGGCTGTCGTGGTTCTAGTATTATTTTCAGGGATCAATTGAGTGCTGTGGAAATTGTGAGAATTATGGATTTATAATATTACAGTAGGCACTGGACAGGGGTGAGAGCCATCCGCTCCCCACAAGTCCGGTGATGATGACGAGGCTACTCCACGCCATCATCGTGTGTCAGTTAGGGAAAAAACTTACTGGAAAAATCAAAATCAAAATCAAAAACAAAATGTCTTTATGCATATAGACAATATGCTTGCACTTATAAATCGTCACATTAGTAATAATAAGATACTACCTCCGGTTCGGAAAGCCGTATCTATCGAGAAGACTCCGGCAAGAAACTCGATAGTCGCTCTTTTTTAAACATGTTATACATTGTAAATGAGCCAAGTCATACAGTCTGGGTGTGCCATAGAAACTGATGGGATGTTTGCATATTGTTTGGATTCTATTAGATAAATCTTGAATTTTTGCGAAATGTCGTACTACATGTGAGTACCGTTATAAATGTTAATTGTAGCAATGAATAATAAACACTTGAAAAATTAAAACTTTAATTAACAAAACATTGACGAAAATAAAGATACAACGAAATGTAGAAATCGCCCTTGACTGTAAAGTTTTGTTCAAAATGTAAATAATTCATTTTAAAATTGAATAATTACAATGAATATTCAAATAAGTGTTATATCTATTTCAAAATATTTATAGTATAAAGTAGCAGGTACATATTCGTAACTGTGTTTTTGTAGTATTTTTCCAAGAGTTTTAATTAGCGATAAAATTACACAAATAAGGAGTAGGTTCTTATATCAAGACAGGAACAAAATACTACGTCTTACACTATGTACGCAATGGAATTATTTAGAATTATACAACCTCATTTCTATAAAATTTGAATGATACGTAGGTTCCTAAATGAAAGTAAGAAGAAAACAAAGAGTTTTTTTCAGTTGTAAAACGTCACAATAGGAAATGTTTTTCCGGAATCGTTCTTGTCACCAAAAGTCATTAAAATAGTTATTTGATAAACCTATTGTATAATTTGCACTTACTCGTAGAATGGACAACGATCACCAGAATATTTTTTTTTGTAATGCGTTCAAAGTATAGGCTTTTATAGGGCGAGAAAATTTTACATACCTACATAATTTAATTTCTTAAAATATCCCCTTTTATTGACAGCTTACCTAGCTGTCTAACTGTTTACTAAGCAATATTTTGAATTAATAATGTGAATAATCATACATATATACACTCATACACACTGGTCAAACTGAGAACCTCCATTTTTGAAGTCTGTTAAAAAAAGATTTATCCAAACAAGGTTTGACGCAAAGGTAACCGGAAAAATGTTACAATAAAAAAAATTGTAAACAAAAAAAAAACCGCCTTCAAAAACCCGACTCACTAAAAATTACAAAATAATATAATACGAACATTAATCTAGGTATGAATTTGATATGTTGTTGAAGGCGGTGCCGTTTATGTTTCATGCAGTTTTCCTCAAAAATGTCACCGCCTTCAACAACATATCAAATTCATACCCAGATTAATGTTCGTATTATATTATTTTGTAATTTTTAGTGAGTCGGGTTTTTGAAGGCGGTTTTTTTTTTGTTTACAATTTTTTTTCATCCTTTTTAGTGTCACATTTTTTTACAACCTATTAGTTCAGCTCACCTATGATTCTACTGATATAATAACTAGTAGTATCAATATGTACACAGATTTGAAATAATTATCCCTTTACTCCCAACTATTAAGGAGTTGACCTTCCATCAACAGCTCAGCATCATAAGATTATGATAGCCAGAAGCAAAAGCCAATATGACTTCAGATAATATGCAAAACGCGGTACATCTCCCTATAAAATTTGAAGGTTGCCCTCGATTTCTCCTGGATCCCATCATCAGATCCGAGACTGGTGAAAATGGGACCACCTCGGAAGTGAACTCTATCCAACCAAAAAAAAATTTTTAAATCCGTCTATAATTGACGAAAATATCGGTGAACATACATAAAAAAAAAAAAAAAAAATATTATACATACAGACGAATTGAGAACCTCCTCCTTTTTTGAAGTCGGTTAAAAATAATATTGTAATAATAATAATAAAAAATAAGGTTATTACAGATAATATCTGGAATATCCTTTTTTTTATTGTTATTGATGCTCGATTTAAACTTACCTATTTCCGGACTTAGAGTGGAAAATTCTTCGCAATATGCATTACTGTATTATTTTTTATACCGCTTTAAAAATGGTATCCCCATACGTCCCCATAGCCATTAATGCCCGTGCTCCAGTCCTACTCAAACTAGGGCGATCGGGCCTTTAAGCTATTTAGGAACAGAACTACTAGCTGTACCAGCGACTTTGTAGGCGTTTTTCCCTTTTTTTACACATTTTCCACTGTTTACTTGCTCCTATTGGTCGCTGTTATATAGTCTGAAGTCTTTCCCGATAAATGGTCTTCTCAACACAAAATTATTTTTTCAATTCGAACCAGTAGGTCCTGAGTTAAGCGCGATCTAACAAATAAACAAAGTCTTATAATATAAGTATAGATCATCATCGGCAACAACTACAAATGGACTAGGTATTATTAGTCTTCGAAATGGTAAATTACGCCCGTTTCAAGTACACATAGCCGCTTCTTTAAATGTCTCCCAAGATTGTTTATAATTGCGGCAAGCCCAGTTTTTCAAGGTTCGCTAGTTGAGAGTTTACGCATGAATTACTGTACAAACACTTAGCTAGTCTCTCGGCTAATCGATATTGAAATTTTCTGGTACTCGACGACCTCGACCGCTTATGTGCGGCGGGTAGCGGATTCGAAATCTGGTCGTGTCAAATAGACACCTGTAATCTGTTAGGGCTACAGTACTTTGATGTGCCCTTAATCGTAAAGAATCGTATGAGAGCGAGTTGCTTATTGTTTTCTTTGACTAATTGACTAGCTCGATGGTATTTGGCAGAGCCCTTTTCTATTCGCCAAAGAGTTGAGATACGATTCCCATTCGGGGCAAAATATTTATGTGATAAACATCGGTGTTTGACAAAAAAGTAATTTGGTGTTATTTATACATTACAGTACGAGTATTTTCCCTGTTAAAATTGATTTCGGTTACAAATTTGCTTGTGATAGTTATTACAAGACTAAATGAATGTTTAAGATGTCTGATGTCTATTTATTATGAATTTTAATACTACGGGAAAAATATGAAGCCACATCTACGAACCACAACTTCAGAAATATCACAAGGACTATATTTTTATTTATTACCTTCAGTAGTTCTACTGGTCTTTTAGCTACTTCTACTACAGTGGAAGCTAACAGAGTAGTTATTTAACTATGCAGTAGCCATTTAGTTTGCGTGAAGATCTTAATTGCGTGAATCGCCATCGGTTTTTAGGACAGTCGGATGAATAGTTACCTTTGATCGTTGCTAGCACTTAAATAATGTACAATTATACTCATTAGCCCGCCCGCTACTTCGATCATTCATCAACACAGTTAGTTAATACTAAGTTAATACTACTAATAGCCTGACGAGATGACCGATGTTATATGTATAGGGTAGAGTCCCTTTTGCATTTATAATATTATAAGAAAAAAAATGCGAGTGGCCGAGGATAGAGAGAAGTGGCTTGCATTTATAGAGGCCTATGTTCAGCAGTAGACAGGAATAGGCTGATGATGATAATGATGAAGAAAAAAATAATTTATCGTTTCCATTTTTAACTATTTTTATAACATTTTTTGAGAATTATAGTAAGTTACGCGGCACTACCTTTATGCTAAACTGTATAATAGGTAGTCTGAAAAGAATAAGTGCAGTCATTTTTAAGGGTGAGAGCCATCTGCTCCCCCGCAAGTCCGGTGATGATGACGAGGCTACTCCAAGCCATCATCGTGTGGCAGTGAGGGGGAAAAAAGCACAGTTATTTGCATCTTACGTTCTTGTAAATTGAATAATCGTAAATGAAACTTAGTTCATGCCCCTTATCTGATGATTTCATGAGACACTTAAGAGATTAGATCTCTTTCAGAACAACAGATTATTTTGATCAGAATGACAGTATCATGACGATGATCTTCCGATCATATCTCAATCCACACGTGCAAGACTTCACAAATGAAGTGACTAAAGAATGTATAACTTAAAATTGTCAAAACTGGATATTTGCTTATTTATATAAAGTTACTTAAGAAATCTGAGTATTCATCTAACGTATGAAGATGTGATAGATAACGCTGTTTAGTTAGATACTTAAATACTTACGATATTAGACTTTTGCAGTCCATTACATTAAGAACCGGCCAAGTGGGTGTCGGACTCACGCGCAAAGGGTTCCGTACCATTGATTGATTTATGAATTAAAGGCCTTTTTTAATTTAAGTTATTTGTATGAAAGAAGCGGTTTTATCTCGTTCAAAAAATTTTCGATGGTAGTTGTTGACAGACAGACATACGGACAGACGGACAGATCGACAGACGGATAGACGGACAAACATGACTAATCTATACGGGTTCAGTTTTTGCCATTTGGCTACGGAACGCTAAAAACTCTATTTATGTTGCAATCCAGTCAAAACGTCGTACAGTAAGTAGCCATGTACATATTTACTACTATTTTTATCTCGTATAGATCTATAATATTGAGTGTTTAATTTAATAAGGAATAAAAGATGAATTGTAGACTATCATCTCCGTTGTAATGGTTTATTTTCTAGTGTTATGTTTTTTAGCGTCATTTGTAGCGTCATTTAAAGTTTCTGCAAAGATATTAATATGCGCTGCCTCGATCTAACCGCCTATGTTACATCACATTCTGAGTAACTATTGATAATTTAATTTGTAAGTATGTTTGCTTACGTAACTTTATGATCAATTGATGTTTTCTTCTTATCATCTATTAATTAACTTAAATCAGATTTATTACACATTTTATCTTGAAGAGCAAGATTTACTTTCGCAATTTTAATAATTTAAAATCCAATTTTGATTTTTCTTACTTCATCATAATTATCTACATCAGCCCAATTCCATCCACTTATGGTCATAGGCCTCCCAAAATGCACGCCACCTTTCTCACTTGTACTGATATTATCTTAAATTGACTGCTTGAGTTTAAAGTGAATCTCATAACATTCTATGTTTGTGAGGAGTCATCATTATTACCATAACTCAACTGATTTTTAAAAAGTTTTTTTTATCTACCTTCACCCTGCAGAGAAATGAGTTAAGTATTCGACAAGTCAAAGTAGTGCAGCTTTACCATATCTGTTAGTAAGATTTCACACTTGTCAAATGGCTACAGATAATATTTTCATTCATGACCTAATCTAAACTGACTAGATAAAATCAGATTTGGATGTAATTTATCTTTACATTATTATCAAACGGTTTCCAGTTAGTTCCATATCTTACTGTCAAGCTTGATAGTAACTAACTGGTATCGAAGTCCATCCGGTGAGTAGGACGATCTCTAGAGATACAGATCAGTGGAAAAATAATAATCTCCCACTGCCTACTATTCTTCAAGTATGATTTACCAATGTTCATGTTGCATCATGCTATTGGCTACGTACATAACATTATTTATTTTTTCAATTTATTTTGTGTATAAACCAGTATAAGCCTGGCCCAGTGGCTACAACTTTGTACTAATAATTTACTCCAGTAACTTTGTGGAAATTAGAAAAATAAGCAGAAATTTTATGTAACCATTAAATTTATTAGCTTACTTGAGGACCCTTTTGTTAATGAAAATAAAACTAAAACGTGATAAATATTTGTAATTAAAGCATCATAAGACGAAATACACTTTAAAAATTAATTTATGTAGCAGAAAAATTAATATTTGAATGCTCAAAACATCTTATCTCAAGAAAATTAACGAAGCAAAATATTGTTAAAGGTGTTTTTGTTATAACTGTAATATTATTATGTAACAAGAATATTCGCGAATTAGGTTTCAGTTAATTTAGTAATAACGCTTAAAGAGTTAAGCCTGTCCAAATTTAGCAAAGTGGTAAACCTTTTGTTCTAATTCTAGGTATACAAGGGCTCAGGTGGATATTTCACGTTATAGCCTTTTTATATGAGACCTTCCATTACAAGAGCCTTAGGCCGATTACATATGGCTCGAGATGGCAGCGGCACCGCTCCGACCCTTGGATTTGTAGGGACTTATTCACACGTCTCCACAACTGGGCCACACGCAATACAAACCCTCTTCAAAGAATAAATTTGATATCTTCGCTGAAATATTACAGTTTAAATAGCACATCATATTTGGAATGATCAAAACGCTCCATACAAACACTGTCGCCTATAAGGCGTCCGACTGACTTCAGCCATGGCGGCCGATCTCAATTGAGATCAGCCAAGTGTGCAGGACATATTATAGTGCACAAGTGTGCGCGCTGACACACGCACTCCCTATTCCCCTACTCTCATAATTCGGTGAGACGGCAATCCGACATGACCGATGAGAAATCGGGCGCAGGACCACCGGCTTACCGTGCTTTCCGAGGCACCGGCGTTCAACCGCCAACTTCCTAACTCCGGGCTGAGTAATTTCATTGCATGCTTGCTTGCTTCTTGCTGGCTTCTGAAACCTTCAAGTCCATGCGAGGAAATCGAGTCAGCCGTCATGCGTTGGTAATGCACGGCTGGAAACTGGTCCACTGGGCCAGTGCTTCGCGCGCTGCTAGCGGCTCATACAAACTTAGCTTTTCCAGTTCCGGATCAGCCATATAGCAAGAGTAGCAAATGCTACGGGCCCCGGTGCTTTAGTGCCTGTTCACACCTAGCGATTTTTGGGAGATTTCACGGCGAGACGATATCGCTGCGACTTCGCCGCGAGCTCGCTGCGATATCGCGTCGGTTATTACGCCTCATCCAATCTACCCGCTTAGCGCATGCGCCGCATTCTACAGCACAGGTTCATTCATGTTGGAAATACGAACGCAACGCGGCGAGCTTTGCGGCGTGATCGCGGCGAGCCCTCCGTGAAATCACCCAAAAATCGCTAGGTGTGAACACGCTGTTAGGGGGAAAGGGGAGTCTCCAACAGCTGTTATTTAGATAAGAGCGTAAAATCTGTTGTTATTCAGATACGAGCGTGAAATATCTTGCATGCCGTATAAGCGATAGGCTATTCTTCTTGAGTTGCTAGGGGCGCGCGGGTTTTATCCGGCTCTGAGCAATTCTACCATTTACTAACCGCCACCGACACTACGGATGTCCAGTAGCACTACCATGAGTTTAAAAGTGACAGACTCGATATCGCCTATGTAAATATGTCTATGAAAAACTTCTATAGCGCCCCTAGCGGTTACGCTAAGAACTAAAATCGGTAGTATGCAAAAAACAATTCGATAGGTTTGCAACGTACGTAAGTTTTCGATAGCTAACTCATGGTACCGCTACTGTTAGTCTTAGTAAGGCGGCGGTAGTGGCACTGTATGTAAACGGCCTTACTCCACGCTAGCGGCCATTTTTAAGGCAGTAATGCGAGGAACGAGATAAGACCGGAGTAATTTTATCCTTTTTAGTCTAGCGCTCGCCATTCTGATTTAGCAAGAAATATAGTATGTATTAAGTTAGATATTAATTGTGTAGAATTCGCTGGTGGCTGATATGTATAGTAACGTATGGATTAACATTAGAAATTACAAGAGGCATTATAAATTGCGACATTTACCAAGCCATCCAGCCATACTTATAACAAAACTTTAGTGGATATTGGAGGATGATTGGTAATCGATAACAACATTGGACAAGTGTATACCTAGCCTTAGACAAATAATATCTTTCAAGTAAGAATTAACTATTACTGATAATAGCTACCGCTTTGAAAATAAAGTGAAACGAATTCAACAAAGAGTATTGCACTTTTGCACCTGTGTATGCACTTACAAACTCACTTGTGTAATTAAACATCATATAATTAAATATTCAAGCAAACAAATACTCGCTAATGTGCGTCAAACGAAGTCGCAGTATTTGAGTGATTTATAACTTCACCAGATTTTTTTATAATTCTTAAGAATCACACCTAAAAATGTCTTATCTTGTGATCCGTCCTCGCTTCGCTTCCGGTAAATTATACATAAAAACCCTTACCCTGTATTTCCTCTAAATATTAAAAAAATATTTGTCTTTAAAAAAATTTTACAGATTTTGATTTTTAGCATACATTTGGCAGATAGACGCGGAAAGCGACTTAGTTTTATATTAGTTCAGGATAACCTTTCTATTAGTTAATTTAAACCCACCTATATCACATTTGTGTTTCAAATCAAATCTTTAAATAATAATAATAATAATAATAATAATAAAGGCGTAGGGATGTGACGACCCCACCGCCCGCTGGTGAGAGTCGCTGATTTTCGCACCATGAAAGTCAGCGACTCTACCAGTGCAACCAGTCTCCCCAGGGCAGCTTGTGGCGGGCTGAATGGGATTGACATCCCTTGGGACCCGTGCCTCCGAGAGTCGACCAGGCCCCTCTCTCCGCTTGCCTTAGTTGGCCGGTAGGAGTGGACCCCACGGATCCGCAGGACTCTCACCTCTGCCTTGCCTTAGCCGGCCGGCCAGAGTGGGGCGTCAGAGCTACATGCTCGCAGGGTGGAAGTGAAAGATGCATAAGTCGCGAGTTGGCACAGTGGCGTTACGCCACTGGGTATAAAGCGGTGTACACCTCTCGGCACCCTGAGCCGCTCACAATAATGTTGCCCCCCGTCGCTCCGGCCTCGTGCCTTGCGTGTGCGACCATTGGGGGGCCCATGACAGTGAGTGGCGAGTCACCACCTGCCCATTTTATTCGTGTTTATAAACATAGATCGGAGCAGGTTCCATAGTCCTTCCCATAGTCCCGGTTACCCAGTCCACTAGCACCTCGACCCCATAGCCCAGATTATTTGTTCTTCCACTCCATTCCATAGTCCTGCACTGACCGGGGGTTGTCCTTGGCTGCATTTTATAGTGTATACAGGGATAATCGTTGGCTGGTGCCACATTACATATTGCATACAAGTCATTAAAGGGCCTCTACGTGTTGGCTTTGGCCCCACGCACGCCTCCCAAAAATCCTGGACTCTGTAGTCCCGAGACGTTGGTATTGACTGATAATAATAATTCTTTATTTGCTTTAAATAGGGTTATACACAGTTGGTAATAATAAATAATGTAGCTTATGCCTATTTAGCTATAAACATTATAGCATGCAAAATTGTTACATTGAAAGTGTAACCTAACTTATAAAATAAACTTAAACTAAAAGATAATTTTACATTTCAATCTTAAATGCTATTATTTAGTCATCGTTCAATGAACAGTTGACATAACTATTTTAGACTTATATAAATAACGTAATTTACATGAACCTAAACTTAAAAATAAATCTATTTCACCTTCATGTACTCGTATCTACTTATGTTTTCATTTTTAAGAATTCATCCACCGAGTAGAATGTGTGTATGAGAAGCCATTCGCGTAAAGCGGTCTTAAATTTGTTTACCGGTAGCGTCTTTAACTGATTTGGTATATGGTTAAAAATAATTATGCACATATAATAGCAGTTATTTTTAAATCTTTCAGTTTTGGGGACTAAATTTCTCATCAATTGTTGGGGGTTTCTGATGTTATCTCTATTAATAAAGTCTTTAGCTCTGATAAATCTATCTGGATTCTGTCGTACAAATATTGCTATATCTAAGATGTAGAGTCACGGTAGGGGAGGATATTCAGGGAACGGAAGTAAGGTTTACAGGATGTATCAGGTTTGAGTTTACATATTGCGCGGATACATTTTTTTGTGCTATTAGTACTTTCTTACTTTCGGCACCATTACCCCAGATGAGTAGCCCGTACCTAAGGACCGATTCGACGTATGCAAAATATGTTGTCATTGCAGTTTGTCTATCCGCTACTGTTGACAACCTGTAGAGTGCATATGAGAAACTATTCCATTTGTAACATACTGCCTCGGTCTGATGTTTCCAGTTTAGTTTAGAGTCAATGTGTATACCAAAAAATTTTACTACAGTGGCGAAGTGTAGAGTAAAACCGACAAAGTTAATGGGAGGAAGTGGATCTTTGAAGTTATTAAAGTTGAGAAGGTAAGTTTAAAAGGTAGGTTTAAATATAATTCAAATTTTAAGATCTTGTATTATGTGCTAAGTTATCTAATACAGATTTTTTTTCTTTATCAGAATCATAATAATTTATGTCATAATGTGGTTAAATGGGGTCTTACAAAATATATAAAGTTCTCACATTACCCTGCAAGGGCACAGCAATTTTTGACTTGAAAAAAACACAAAATTTGGAAAAGGTAACAATTATTATTATATGAATTAAATCTAACCAGTAATAAATTACGAAAAACAAAACGATCTTTAAAATTGTAATTTTTAACCTACTTTAATGAACAGGCAAAATATTCATAAATATTGTAAAAACTCTGTGAAAGTAGATGTTTTTTCGTTTCGTTTTTGAAGTTTAGTTTCTTTACAATATTTGTCTAGTATGAAGGAAGTTTATTATAAATTTTAATTGACATATAGTAGGCTCCTGAGTGCACCAATTCCAATTTAGAAAATGGAAAATTTCGGATTGTTTTTAATAGTGTAATTCAGGTAGAGTTTAGGTTTCCTTATACATGACATCATATTAATAAGCTGCTTACCCAGTAACATACGTGTGTTTAACTATAGAATATTGCAATGTAATTGCATTTAATAAAATAAAATAAAATATACTTCTTCATTAATTCATTCATTAGAATTAAAATATTTTTATCATTAAAACTCTCTTTTCAGATACAATCAAAATAATCAAGATGGAGAAAGAAAAAAAGCAGAGTCTCCAGATGGAAAACTTCAGTTCGACGTAAGTCAATTTGATTTATCATTAGGATTTAGACCTTTATGTAATAGTAGTTTAACTGGCTCGGTAGAATAGTGGTAAGCGACCCTGGGGGCTTAGACAAAGTAACAATAACGAAACGATAACGAAGTTCGAAAAGAACAAAATGTGTGGGATTGACCACGTGATATATCGCGTCTAATGTCCCATACATTTTATTTTTTTCGAACTTCGTTATCGTTTCGTTATTGTTACTTTGTCTACGGCACCTGGCTGGCGGTTCCAAGATGGGGTCGTGGGTTCGATTCCCACTCGGGACAAATATTTGTGTGATGAAAATTGGTTTTTGTTCCGTGACTGGGTGTGAATATGTATTTTTGTATGTATTTATATATATAAATGTTAATATATATCAGTCTCTGACGCACATAGTACAAGTTCTGCTTAGTTTGTAGTCGGGCGACTGTGTGTGGAAATGTCCCAGAATATTGTCCCAGATATTTATGAAGGTCTATGTGGTCTATGTGGTCGACTGATTTAAATGAACACGGTTTTCAAATGTACAAACATCATAAAACGAATCGAAAAATGGTATCCATTCCTCTGTTCATAAAATTACAAAGCATTCGCTTCAAATTGAATGAGGAAAGACAGACAAAATTATTTTTGAATCATATTTACGTGACATTTCTAAATTAGCACGCCAACACGCGAATAAGAAAATTGAAAAAATAAGCAGGAATTTGCGGGTAACATACGTCACATTGACTAAGGCCTTATCGCCCTAGTCTAGGGTGGGCCCGTACCCCAGCAGTGGGGACGTAAATGGGCTGATGATGACTCTTTTAATACCATTCCCAATTTATATAGTACGAAATAAACTTAATTCATATCCGTATAAAAATTGGAGTTGGAAGAAAAATGGGTCTCAAAACAGCGTTGACATCGTGACTACTCCAAACGCTCAACGCATTTGCAGCTCAGCTGATTTGGTACCTACTAGTCCGGTCACGTCTGTCATTATTGACTCCTTTTGGGGAGAAGTAGCCGAGAGTTGGTCAGCCAAGGAGAATAAATGGCCGCCGCCACAATGGAACCCTCGGAATGAAAATCGGGTCGCCATCTATAAGCAGGGTTCGGGAAAATGCTAGTCGTATTTTTTGCGGCGGCTACAGAAACAAATGTACGTGCTTTGTGCAACTGTCCTGCTTTAAAATAAAGTTGAAAGAGACATAAAAAGATAAATGAAAAGTTTCGTTGGATTACGGAGAAGTTGATCATGATATTTGTTTTACACACGTGGGACCGGTGGGGAGTTTTGGGATTTATGTTTAATGGTGTATTTAAGACCTTTATCAATTTGAAGCTCTAAGCGAATTTATTTTGAGATTTAGAAGATAAAACTTAGAAAAAAAGAACACCAAAAGTCGATTTATCTGTTTTTGGAATAAGTTAATAAATAAATAAAATATACCTTACATAATTGGTTATCTGACGGCACCACTTCATTTATCTGTGTTATCCACTAGGTTTTGCGAGATAATAATTTATGCACTTTTCTTGCAAAACAATACATATTTTCCAAATCATTCTTTTATATTTCGTCAAGATTACTGAACTCTAATCAACATATAAACTTCTCTGTATTCAAATTTATGGAAAAATCACAAAATCTCCAACTTGCCCTTGTCAGCCAGTCATCGGGTCATTCCGGTCCTGTGCATTCATATCCTCTTTCTCACATTACCTTTACAAATCATTTTTACAGCCATTCAAAATACGCGATAAGAGAACATCCTATTTGCGAGAAAACCTTCCGCTCTTCAACGATAAAAAAGTCATTATATTTGAAGATAGTTTAGATAAAAACCTAAGAGGAAAATATTAACAGTTAACTGACTATAGAAGTAATAGGGAATACTAAACCATTTGTATTATTGAAACCACAGAACTCTTGATTTTAACAATGTTGGCAAAAAGTTTTAAATTAGATATAACGCTACGTAGTGAGTAATTTCATCACTATAGCTCGCAAAAAAATCAGAGTTGACTGCTAAAATCGTGATTTACCTCTCCGTGTAAGTAGTAGTAGTTTCTAGGTATTAATATTAATTATTTAATTGATCAACCATCCTACGATCATTTTTAATTATAGAAGGAGGATTATAGAAAAGTTTTTTTAAGTACATTTCCAGGGAGTAAGATTCACGTAAAAATATGAAGACTTAGTTCTGTAGGTATAGTACAGTCTGTGGGGACATATAAAAGCCTCTGGTCTGCAAAAGGTGGAGTAGAAAATGTTTTGGCGTTATATTGCATACGTATGGCAGTTTAATAGAAATCTAAGTTTTCGACCTCGGGGGCGCATGCGCGAGCCGCCATCTTGAATTAAAGGTGCCGAAATTCGTTTTTTTCTAAATAACGTCTAAACAGTTTACTTTATGACTAAAGTGTCTATGAAAAGCATAAAGAAGACAAAATTACTTACATTTCCTTCATACATATTTATTCTGTAAGTCTTATAGGTAAAAGTTTACAAGCGATGGAAAAAAAACGAAAAAATTATTTAAATCTAGTATGAATTTGTTACTACGTGTTTGGTCTGGGATAAAAAAAAACCCAGAAGACTGGGGCTGGAGATATAACACCAATGGGCTCAGTCCAATAACAACAACTGAGAAAGCTGCACCCCCAACGCTTTTAAAAGTAATTTCTTGCCACTGTAAAAAAGGATGCAGTAGAGCATGTAGTTGCAGAAAAGCTGGATTACAATGCTCTATTGTATGTGGGTTCTGTAGTGGTCAGTCCTGCGGAAATGCGGTAGAGATTCGGATAGATAACGAGGACAACGATGACGACGAAATTTCATTGCTGGAAACCCATTTTTTTTAGAAACAGCGACATTGAAACTGAAAATTCTAGCGAGATTAATGAAGATGTCGACATTCACCTACCTGGACCATCAAAAAGGTTTAAAAAATAATTTGTAAAATTTTTAACCAAAATTTTAATTAAATTGATGATTCTTGTAACTATTTTTCAACTGCTTTTATGTTTTTACCTATAAGACTTACAGAATAAATATGTATGAAGGAAATGTAAGTAACTTTGTCTTCTTTATACTTTTCAAAGACACTTTAGTCATAAAGTAAACTGTTTAGACGTTATTTAGAAAAAAACTAATTTCGGCACCTTTAATTCAAGATGGCGGCTCGCGCATGCGCCCCCAGAGGTCGAAAACTTGGATTTTAATTAGGCAGCCATACCCAAGCAATAGGATGCTTAAACCTTTTCTACTCCACCTTTTGCAGAGCAAAAATACCTGCGGACTGGATTAGTATTTATAAAAAAGATTATTTGTAATACCAGGTAACGGCCTACGAGAAGACTTTTATCAGGTAAAACAATGCTTAGTCGGTCAAAAGTATCTAAGTACCAAACATACATACATAACACTTCCTGCCATGTGCTACGGTTCTGGCACACCACTGTCACTTCTTCCACATCCATCAATCTCTTCATGCATGCTCGTCGATTGCGGCTACTTTTTCATATGACCCTTTTTCAAAATTTGACCCATTTGGTAATGGAAGATCTTTCTTGGCCTTCCCTTGTCGACATTTCCATTTATACTTCCGTACATAAGGTATATTTAGACTTTTGTGTACCGAATTTAATTTGAATCGGTTCAGTAGTATAAGTGTGAAAGTCATTTATAATGTATCTATGTAGTTCGAATCGTAAAGACTTTTAGACGTGTATTTTAGTATAGGCAGGCACTTCCTTTTAATTCTTATAGTCATTATATGGTCATAGTATGGCCTTAGTTAATCGAACGGCATGAATCACGCTATTAATACACCATTGTTCGAACAAGTACTGGATATAACGGCCGATTCCGTCAAATTGAAATAGTTTGCAAATATTTGACTGACTCGATCGCGCGTTACATAGTGACCCTGTATCTTGCGCCAAGACGGGTTTGGCTTGATTCCCACTCAAAAATCGGTGTTTGTTTCGTGTCTGTATGTTATTTATATATATAATAAGGCGTCTGACCGATCTCGGTCATGGCGGCCGATCTCAATGGAGACCAGCCAACTGCGCAGTACATATTATAGTGCACCATTGTACGCAATCACAAGTGCACTCTCGGTTATAGTTTGGTGAGACGGTAATCTGCCGAGACTGATAGAGATCGAGCGCAGGACCACTGCTTTGCGAGCCACGTGCGTACAACTGCCAACTTCCTGACTCTGGACTGAGTAATTTCTTAACAGAAAAACTCACACATATTTTGCCCGACTTCGGACTCAAACCGGGGACCTCTCAGTCCTAATGCAGCACTTGCTACCAAAATACCAACGCGGCAGACAATCCTTACTTCCTTACTACAATATATATAATATATAATATTATAAATCCGAAAGTAACTCTGTCTGACCGATTTAAATGAAATTTGGTACAGATATAGTCCAGAGCCTAGGAAAGGTTATAGGCTACTTTTTAACCGACTGCGCTATAATAAAGTAATGTTTTACCCGTTAAACGTCTCTACGCGGACGAAGTCCCGGGCGGAAAGCTAGTATTTATATAAATTTAAGTATATTTTCATTTACCGCAGTTGTTTCTGATATCTGTAACGCTAGTACTTGAGCAACTTTCTTCGGATTTAGAACAATGTATGTGATGTTGTGTGATATATTTTTTATTATTATTTTCGTAGTCAGTTATCGGTCAGTTAGTTTGGCCTTAGTTATCAAAATGAATAAATACACCATTGAAAAAGTTTGTACATACGAGTACTCGATATAACAGACAAGTCGGACAATGTGAATTGAAGAGTCTGCGGGTTTATAGATCGCAAATATGTGGGATTGTTTGTTTGACCCCGACTTGTGTGTTTGAAAGAATGACTTCCTTATAAAAAACTTGACGAATGAATACTCGCTAATATGTAGTTGGAACAGAATCATAAAAACAGATTTTTTCTCAGATTACATACAGATTTCATAAACGAGCATATTTAAGACAATTTAGAACGATCTTAAAATATATTTTTTCTCTAAAATTTACTATTCCACTTACTCTACTTTTTTACTTTTATTTATTTATTTATCATGATAAGCAATAATTGATTTGAATTTGAATTCTACTTGCCGATAACTTCAGTTAGAATTGCGAACTCTGTTGTAATAAGATACCTATCACCACACAGTTTTTTAAAAGTAGTTGGATTTCTTCGTATATGTTTTATTGAAACAAATCAACCTTTCACGTGATGCATTTACACATTACCTTCATAAAAATCCTTCCCTCAGATAAAACCTCACAACTATAATTTCTATCCTAAGTCCGAATAACGAACCGAGGTAAATACGTCATCGTACCTTTTCTGGATCAATAGGCTTAACTCGGATATCCTTTTAACGTAAACTACCTTCAATGAGTAAAATAGTGTCAATAGCTTATGTATTCGATATTTTACTGTTTCCATAGTCCATTAGGTTAATGGTTGTGAATGTATGAATCATGTTTATATGTCAAAACTACATGTAATAGATTTTTTTTATTTTTTCTCTTGTGTCTCACTGCTGGATAAAGAACGCCTTCCGCAATTCACTACAAAGCTTAATAATTTATTTTGAATATTACTTTTTAAATCATAAAGTGTTAAGATGCAAATAAAATGTTGAACTTTAAATGACACAAACAGATTTAAAAAAAAAATTAGACTTTCGCGTTCCTTTACACTAAATATTAGTCTTTATCGTTCTACACGCGATATTAGGAGTAGCAAATTCATACTACTTACCTACTGTCCGCCATTTTGACTGGGTTACACCAATCATGGTCGCGAGCATGTAAAATGGTGCTACGTCTAATATAGCGAAACCCATAAAGACTAATATTTAGTCATTTTATATCAGTCATGAAAAAAAACAAAAACAGTTCCTTTAAGTAAATTTTGAAGCACATAAATAAATGTCAGATTTCTCTGACTTCCCAAATAATCATTTATGTTAAATATTAGTCTTTATGGGTCTACACGCGTTATTAGGAGTAGCAAATTACATAGCTACTTACTGCCCGACGTTTCGACTGGGTTACACCAATCGTGGTCAAGAGTTCGCTCGTGGTCGACCACGATTGGTGTAACCCAGACTAATATTTAGTGTAATGGAACGCAAAAGTATAAAATCTTACAAATCATTTATGTTATTACTAATAAAGGGAATCTTGGTATCGGGCAGTAAGCATCGATGTGTTTGCGTCTTTACAGTATAACGTAACATCAAATAAGTTAGTAAGTTACGACCCGTTTTATAATGAAAAACACAATAATCCTAAAACCTATTTTATTCGTTGAATAAACGAAGTCATGACCGAATCACATTTTATCTCAGCAATAAACAGTTTATCTATTCTGTCAACTCGTTGCGTTTTCTTTTTGAAGACAATCGTTAATTTCAGCCGATAAAAAAAGTAACGTTGCTTAGTTTTAATCACTTTTTGTGCACGATACAATATTATGAAAGAGCGTTTGACCTTGACGATTGCCATGGAACGATTGATTGTGTTCATTGATGCGTGGATGGGTTATTGTGAAAACCTGTCAACGTGGTAGGTGTAGCGTTTGCGATTTGACGTAAAACTCAATAAAACCAATTTATATACAACGTGTTCCTTTTGACATATAACCATACTCTAGGGTATAGGGTAGGTGGTAGTAAGACCACACAATAGGACACATGGCATAATTATTCATCATCATCATTATCACCAGAGAGTGTGATAAAAAGTAATTTATGCCCATTTCTGTCCACTGCTGGACAGAAATGGGCATAAATTACTTTATTATTACGTTTCATTCGCTTAAAATATGACTATATATGTAAAGCACCCTTACATGACATATGACAAAGTCGCACTTTCTTACCTTAATTATTGAATAATCTAACTAACAAGTCAATAAAATAATCTAACTTAAAAATCGTCTTTATTTTCTACTAATGTCGCAATTTTCTTAATGGCGACAATTTTAGAGCTAATATTATCATGCATTTTTTAGAACCAATGTTTCCTAGAAGTAAAAAAATATTATTTATGTTTAGAATATACCCTTAAATTTATGGGATATCAAAAGGAACTCACTTTGTATAATTGGATTGGGTAGTATCGTTTTAGTTCAGATCAACCTTACGACAGGTGACGGATATCCGGGATTTGTATGCCACCAAAATAGATTTCTATTATGAAAGAAGTATTTTATTCTCATTCATTTCCTTGCGTCGGGTTGTTATCATCAGCTGCGTACATGAGTATGAATCAGCTTCAATGAATAATTTATTTCCGAGATAAAAAGCTTATATAAACGCTCCTAGAGTCCTGGTAATGGTATAAGAAACAACTCTAAGTCCTTATAAGTATAAATGCGATAGTGACTCCGTCTGCGACTCTCATGTGTACACTATCACGTTATAATAATATATTACCATGACTATCCTGTACCAATTTAAGTAAAATGTTGCCCATAGCGCCTTTGAAAGGTTCAAACTAATTCTTAACCATTTTCACTGTTTAGAAGTAAGCAATAAACAACAAACAAAATCACACGTCAAACAAACAGTCGCGGGCGGAAAGCTATCAAAACGAAAATAGATAAACAATACACCCAGACAAGGAACAAACACTGATACTCATCTTACAAAGATTTAATCCGAGAACCCACAGCTCTTTTCGCAAGTCAGGCTCTACCTAACCTCACAAGGGTCAATGAGCTTAAAGCTTAGAGCATTTCTCAATTAAATCATCCAGAATCTTATACGGTTCATTCACTTCGCAAAAGTTTCAACGAAGTTCAAACAAGTTCGTTTTGTGTGAATAAAAGATACTTTAGGAGACCTAAATAACCGAGTGATTAAACGTCTTCTCGCAAACTGGAATTCCGTGACTTTTAGAGAACGCAATTTGCTCTTAGTACAGTCAGCCAAAAATGTGGTCTACCACCCTACGGTTGAGATTCGTTTGAACGTCATGAAACAACAAGGTCAGTTTTCCCTAGCAATAAGATTGTGTCAGTCAAAAATCAACCTTAGCGATCGTAACGTCTCGAAACTTTTGTCAAAAGTGGTAGACCACTTTCTTGGCTGACTGTACGTCTTTATGACCTAACGATTCATTCATCAAATCTATAGGCTACGAGGGAAAGTATATTTATTAAGGCTATTTTGTATGCACATATAATATCAAAATAGGCGATAACATCTCGGATTTTATAATGTTGCGAACCTTACCCATAACCGTTATGAAGTCTAATATTCCGGGTACTAAAATGTTTACTACGGAGGCCAACACTGCTTATGAAAATATGACTTAATGGATATCATGAGAACAGTTCATAATACACCGCATACATGTCTGTCTTGAACCCTATTAAAAAACTATGGTAATATTTTCTCAGAATTTAGCCGGTATGTAGTTACATTACGGGGACTTTGCCAAGCAATGCTACTTGACAGGGTTGTTTAAAATATATCATTATTGTTACAGAGCTGAGCTGACTAACAATTTAGGATTCCAGTCATCACTCAGCATAGCGTCAAAGGCAACTAGCGATGAAAAAGCTTACAACCCATTTGAACACAGAAGCGTTGAACACCCGAACACGTGAGTATATTAATTGATTTCTTGCTCAATGGCGCATTAGACACTTTTTTTTATAAAAGGCTAACAAGATGACCTCACTCCATCTGATGGTAAGTGGTAGTGAGATTCACATTATGAGGTCGACAGGCGCAATATACCATATTGAGCATGTCGCACACACCCTGAAGGCCTGCTTAAATGCAGTTTCACTCCCTGCCTGAAGAGCTCATGATCATAGGAAGCAGAGAAAACATGATTGAAACATGACTTGCAAGCCTAGGTGAACATTGGTGTTCGTTCCGTGACTTAGTATTTGTCGTTTCTGATGCGAGTATCGGTATCTGTAACAAAGGTGATTAAGCTACTTACTACACCCACGCGATCAGATCAATGTATGAATATTTCGACGGTCCCTACGTATAAAGCGACATGTCAAAAACATAGGTTTACAGGAGAGCGTGATAAAGGTTCAAATCTCTCTACAAATTTTGGTATGAACAATTTTAATTATATTTTTACTCCAAAGTTTTATTCGTTTGAGGAAGTTTGTAACGGTATTGGTACATATTTAATTTTTTATCGATTTTCTTGATAAAACTGACAGTTGACCGTTTTTACATTGTTATCAAAATGAAAAAATACAAGACAAATCTAAGATATCTGTATATACTTGGGTAATACCAACTCAATAAATTAAATTATTTTTCAAGTCAATGTTTAATGAAAATATAAATTACTGTCATTATTTTCAAAACCATACCTTAAAAATCTTTAGATAGCTATCCTTAAGTATAAACTATACATTAATGGACACATGTCTGTTTTTACGTTGCTAGTGTTTAATACGGCACAAGTATAGAGCCAAACGTAAAAAAGACAAGTCCATAATAAAATTAATACTGAGACACCGGTTTATAAATAAAATCTTATTGTAGTCTCAGTATTAATTAATTATTTAAAGTACAAGTTTTTATATTAAAGAGTTATTTATTTTAAGTGAAAATCATCTAACAAATCAACTTTTTTATATTTATTTGTAGTCTCATCGTAAATCTCAGTTCCTCTTATCATTAATAATTATTAAGTAATTTCAGTATGTGAAACAAAAAATAATCACAGCTTTATTCAGACGGAGCGCTGCACACCTTAGTGAACTGTCAGAAAGGGTCCAAAAAGGCACATCTGGCGGTTCAAAGGGGAGTGTTGATCCCGACACTAATGTACAAGCGGAAGTTGGGTATGGCAGAAGAAGCACGACAGTAGGATAAACGCAGTGGAGATGCGAGCACTTAGAAGTATGCTAGGAGTGAAACTGAGTGATAGAATTAGAAATGAAATAATCAGAGAACGTTGTGGTGTGAAAGAAGATGTAGTGACTAAGGTTGAGAAAGGTATGCTAAGATGGTTTGGTCATGTTGAGAGGATGAATGAGAGACGATTAACGAAAGGCAAACATAGAAGAAGCATAAATGGAAATGTCGAAGGCCAAGAAAGACCTTCCATGACCAAATAGGCCAAAGTTTGAAGAAGGGTCAAGTACCCGTAATCTACAAGCATGCATGAAGCGATTGATGGATGTGAAAGAAGCGAAAGTGGTGTGCCAGGACCGTAGCACATGGCAGGAAGTGATCTCTGCCTACCCCTCTGGGAAAAAGGCGTGATTTTATGTATGTATGTATGTATTTATTCAGACTATAATAATAATAATAAAGATGATTATTATTCTTACAATTATTGTCTCATCGTGAACCACAGTTTCTCTTATCATTAACAATTATTAAGTAATTTCAGTATGTGTAACAAAAAATAATCACAGGTTTATTCTACTAATTGTATGTAGTGTTGTTCTAAAAGGAACACAATTTTTATAAATAAAGCACATAGAGGTACTCAATTTCTAATCTTCTTCATCCTGCCTGACCTTTCTCTTCTTTAACATGATTAAGATTCTTATAGAAAATATGATACTTTTTTGGAATAATCATTGTATCACATAAATGTTTTAAGTCTTTGTATTTTACTTCAGTGATAGGCCTTCTCTCTTTGTATAATTTCTCTAGAATCAGATCTTCCTTCTTCTATACTCCCCTAGTATTTTTTATGTTATGTTCGCAGTTTAGAGTTCTATAGCTTTCTTCGGAGAAGTTGTATTTAAATTTAACAATGTCTGGGTGAGCCCCTTCAATTTTTACTTCTCTTATTTTATTCCAAAAAATTTTATCAGAACTTGTATCTTTTACCACATGAACACGAATCGACACGTTTTTTGGGGAATCTCCCGTAAATAACGTTATGTTTGACATGACCGCGCTCGCTAGATTTGGCGCGCATTTTAAAACAGAGTACAAAAGGATATGTATAGATATCCGCATCTACGACATTGCTTCTTTGTAATTATCACACTTGTTCTCTTTATACGTTCCTTAAATTGGCAAAAGTATTAATATTTAGAAAAAATTATATATGGGCGTATGCGTAAAGATAAATCATTGCGAAAATGCAATAAAAAAAAAAACACTTTTTTTACATGTCCTTATATACGTAGGGACCGTCGATTTACTTGTTTATATATACTGTCTGTCCTTTGATCCAAAGAAAAACAGAGTAAGGCAGTTAAGAATACAAAAGATGGTTTTGACAAAATTCGTATTCAATATAAACAAAATATTGCATTATGTCTATCCATATCACAGACATGTGTTTTTGCTTTTTCCTCCATAAGTAAGATGTTTACAATTATATTTTGTACAAACATACGAAACACTTTGTCTCCAAGTGTCACGTGTCTTGGGCGGTTAAATTTTAATCTGGTTTTTTTTTTGATAATTCTGTTTGCGCAAGCACTTTAGAGATCAAAATCTTCGATCGTCGTTGGTAGCTTATCGTTTTATAGTAGTAATCATTTTGAAGTCCAGATTTTCGGAACGTTCAAAGTTTAAGATAAGTTATCTAAGTGTTTAAACCAGAAAAGTGCCATCTAATACGAAGATTACTCAATTGACCGTGACGGTTTGGTGAATCAAATTGCGTTTTGTCCCTTATTGTAAAGCCTTTAGTCCGTTATAATGAGGAAGAATGAAAGAAAAGCACCGTCGCTCAAAGAAAATACAAAGAAAAGAGATTGTCTTGGTTTTGGCTTATAATGGAAAAGATAAAGAGGTTTTAATAATGCTTCTGGCGCCAACTTTTTTTCCAGCATTGCCATGGATGTTTATAAAAATTTTAATTCTCGGACGTATTTAATTTTTTATTTATTCATATAACGGTTAGAAGCAAACGACCTATGTAATTTGAATAAATCAGACATACCGCAGTACCTAACCTCTTATTCAAATTGTATTCTAGTCCAATGCCTAAATTCTATCCGATTTCATGCCGATAACTTATCCATTTACATAAATATGGAATCTCACAGAGGTAGACCAAGCATAATCAAAAGCCTGTTTTCAATTTGAAGCGAACTAATAAACATGACGATTTATCAATGAAACTTCGAAAAATGCTTCAACAATATTTATTTTTACCATTAGCAATAATGATGGTGTTTGATTTTCATGAGTAGCATCCATAATTGAACACGATTCGTGTAAATGTTTGTATGTTGACAGGTATTTCGTGGAAAATATAACGCGTAGCCTGTGAATCGTTTATTTTTATTTTGATATCATGATTGATGTAATATTTTTTACAAAATGGCACATGAGAACAACCTGATCCTTTCCTTTCCGAAAATTTGTTTCACATTAAACCTATACCGTATACATGAAAGTCAAAATTATTATTTGGAAACCCCATAATAGCAAATTCCCATAACTGTACAATTTTGTATGCGAAGAGGTCTCCCAAGTCAATATCGTTGATATCTCATCTAACCATATTGACTCTAGCAAAAGTTTAACTTTAATCATAAAGTATGTATTTTGTCATTATTTTATTTACTAAATATTAGTCTTCATGGGTCTACACGTGATATTAGAATTAGCAAATACATCTTCTTACTGCCCGACGTTTCGACTGGGTAACACTTATCGTGGTCGCGAGCGAACTAACGCCGCCCGTCTTCGTCTTCCACAGCGGTTGTGAATTTCTAAATCCACCCCAGAACCAGTAGCAGTATTGTTTTGTTTGTCATTTCGTTATTTTACGTCCCTTCAATTTTTTATTTGATAACGTACACTAAAACGCATTCTTTTAAGGACACGTGTTGAGAACAATCAGATTTGTAGAGATAACTGCAATCACAAAACGTGACTCCTGTCAAATGCATCATGAATACAGTCAACATGCTTGATTGATTAATGGTACATTGTGTTATGAACAACATACACGATATACTCGTAAATGTCATTGGTGAATGTCCAATACCTAACCTAATAAGTTTCCAAAGACGTCAATCGCGGTACCTAGTCAAAAGATACAAACAATAAAGAAATCAGTAATGATAACGGACAAACACGAGAAGTCATAGAAGTATAGTCCCGTTTTAACCCTTAAGGAACTGATTCCTTAAAATTATCCGTGATAATTAGATAACTTACAAAAATGACGCTTTGCCAATTATGGAGTCAAATCTTTTTTATTCATAATACGAGTAGGTCATCTTGTTAGATGACCTCACTCCACCTGATGGCAAGCGGTAATGAGATCCACATAAATGAGGTCGACAGGCACAATAGACAATATTGTGCCTGTCGCATTCACCATGAAGACCTGAATCTTCACCAAGCCTTAAAATTAGTATGAAAGTCTACCAACTCCGGACACAATGATATTATATTCAAAGTGAATATCTAACAGAATTAAAGTTATTCTAATTAAATGATGAGACTTTTCGATTTGCTATTATTTTAGTTCTTTTCAATAGTGATAAGGAGGTGAATTTAGTTGCTTGTGCATTGACAAGCTTTATTAGCATGAAATCAGATCAATGTGTATGCGTGATGCTATGTTATTATATCAGCTCAAAGACGGCCACTTCTTGTTATAGGCTTTCTTCAATGAGCTCGGACTTTTGTGAAGTGCTTGCTTATTCTTACACGACAATTTTCATTTCAGAGTGACAGGTTCAATAATGCATTTGCTGAAAGCTTGCTTGGGAACTGGTATGCTGGCCATGCCTGCAGCCTTTAAGAATGCTGGTCTCTTAACAGGCGCCATTGGCACGATCCTTGCGGGATTCATCTGTACACACACAATGCACATTTTGGTAAGTAGATTTAATCAATCTGTTCAAACCACACCATGATCAGTGGTTAGTCAAACATCTCAAAAAATTCAACCATTTCAGAAAATCCTCGACTATTCATGAAGCGAGCATATCTACGATATGGCTGTCATTTAGATAGATATAAATCATTATTTAATGCACATAAAAATACAATAATTTATGCTGGCGTTACAAGTGCATTAGTGTCAATAGTAATACGTGTATTTTGTCTTGAAAAGAAATATACTGGTAAAGTTGTAACTAAGTAAAGAAGCAAAAGTATTAGTACTAAAGTATTCCGAGACGTTTCTTATTTTTTATAAAAGGCTAACAAGATGACCTCACTCCACCTGGTGGTAAGCGGTAGTGAGATCCAAATATGAGGTCGACAGGCACAATATACCATATTGAGCCTGTCGCACTCACCCTGAAAGCCGTGAAAAAGGAGACCACTGCTGCGGCAACAACGAGACAAGGCGTGGAGTCTCGCATTGGTATTGAGCTGTGCGGGTCGGAGTTGGCCAGTCCGCCGGACGGAAGGGACCCCGCACCGGCGGGCTGACCCGCTCCGCCCGCACAATACCGCCGCTAAGACTCCACTGGTCCGGCGTTTGCCGCAGCAATGCTCCCCCTGGCTCCGGTTCGTACAGTGCTGATCCCTGAACGCGACCTGACCGAAAGAGGTCAGAGTCACTTGGCGGGTTTTACACAACTGTATGGTGGTAACAGCAACCGGTCGACAAAATGTCTCCCACCTGAAAAACGTATATAGACGTTTCTTAATAGAAATTATGAAGTATTATATAGCATTAATCATTTCCCGGCCGCTTCCGACCATGATTGGTGTACAATCAGTCAAAACGTCCAGACAGTTAGAAGCTATATTTTTGTAACTAAATGCTATTTACGTATTCACGCATACAGTTTTATATGTTAGACGTATTCTTTTGCTACAGGTAAAAACATCACAAGAAGCATGCGTGTATGCCAAGATACCGTCGATGAGTTTCGCAGAAACTACAGGAGCAGCATTTACTTACGGCCCCAAATGGGCACAAAAGTGGGGTAACACAATGAAGTAAGTTTAAGAAGTACCTTTATGTTGTTAGGCATCGATCATATTAAAGTACACTTAGGGCCGGATCTACCAGGCTATTTGGGCTATAGCCCCTGGGCGTCTAATCCACGATTTAAGAAAAATAAAAAATACGAGACAACGCGAAAAACATCTTTACTTTTATAAGTATACATACTATTACATACAACGAATCCTGCAATTAATCTAACCCATTCAAATCCATGTTGACCGTTAAAATGTTTGGCCGCCAATACACATTAATTCAATCTGGATCGTGTTCCGCTGTTTTCCTTTCAACCTAACATTATTTCTTTCTCAGCCCAGCTTTCAAAATTCACGGTCTGGCCCTGAATAAACTAGCTTTCCACAATCGGTAGAATAAGCATTTATTCTGCAGCCACATAACTTGACGGGTTGATTAAATCAATCCGTTGAGCGGATGGCTCTCACTCCTGAAAATATTTTTTCCATCAAAATTTATTAAACTAGGTACTGCTATAGAGTTTATCTAATTATTATGCTCAGGGAATTTCCATATTTTATTTTTAAGTTATATGGAGATGGATCTTTTTTTATTGAACTTAGCGTAATGGAGAAGTTAGGTTCTTAAAACATCTTCATTTTTAACCGACTTCAAAAAAGGAGGAGGTTCTCAATTCGTCTGTATGTATAATATTTTTTTTTTTTTTTTTTTTTTATGTATGTTCACCGATATTTTCGTCAATTATAGACGGATTTCAAAAATTTTTTTTTGGTTGGATAGAATTTACTTCCGAGGTGGTCCCATTTTCACCATTCCCGGATCTGATGATGGGATCCAGGAGAAATCGAGGGCAACCCTCAAATTTTACAAGGACATGTACCGCGTTTTGCATATTATCTGAAGTAATATTGGCATTTGCTTCTGGCTATCATAATCTTATGATGCTGAGCTGATGATGGAAGGTCAACTCCTTAATAGTTATGAGTAAAAGGATAATTCTTTCAATACTCTATACATATTAAGACTATTAGTTATAAATCAGTAGCATTACAGGTGAGCTAAACTATTAGGTGGACCAGTCTAGGATCTGATGATGGGATCCAGGAGAAATCGTGGGCAACCCTCAAATTTTATAGGCACATGTACCGCGTTTACATATTTTCTGAAGTTATATTGGCATTGCTTCTTGCAATCATAATGTTATGATGCTGAGCTGATGATGGAAGGTCAACTCCTTAATAGTTGGGAGTAAAGGGATAATTCTTTCAAGTCTGTGTTCATATTAAGACTACTAGTTTTAATTTCAGTAGAATTATAGGTGAGCTGCACTAATAGGGTCCAGTCTAGGATCTGATGATAGGATCCAGGAGAAATCGAGGGCAACCCTCAAATTGTATAGGCACATGTACCGCGTTTTATATATTTTCAGAAGTAATATTGGCATTTGCGTCTGGCAATCATAATGTTATGATGCTTAGCTGATGATGGAAGGTCAACTCCTTAATGGTTGGGAGTAAAGGGATATTTCTTTCAATACTGTATACATATTAAGACTACTAGTTTTAATTTCAGTAGAATTATAGGTGAGCTGAACTAATAGGGTGAAAAAAAATGTAACACTAAAAAGTATGAAAAAAAATTGTAAACAAAAAAAAAACCGCCTTCAAAAACCCGACTCACTAAAAATTACAAAATAACATAACGAACATTAATCTGGGTATGAATTTGATATGTTGTTGAAGGCGGTGCCAATTAAAATTTTGAGGAAAGCTGCATGAAATATAAACGGCACCGCCTTCAACAACATATCAAATTCATACCCAGATTAATGTTCGTTATGTTATTTTGTAATTTTTAGTGAGTCGGGTTTTTGAAGGCGGTTTTTTTTTTGTTTACAATTTTTTTATCTAACTGACATCAAGTTTAGTTAAGTGTAGGGGAATACCATTATATATAAAGGTTCACTTCAGTTTTAATTTTTAATATTCTTGTACACAACATATTAACCGTTTTACACAACCCATTAATCGTTGTTTGAACAACAAATTTAGTTTAAAACTTGTCAAGAATTTTAAATTAAATTTGCTCCTCTAGCGAGAATTTTGTAGAGTAAGTGCAGTTAGAATTTAAACGTAATATTTTCCGGAGATTTTAATGCATCGTGAAACTACTGAAGTACTTAATAATATACTTAATTACTTAGTATATGTACGATATATTCTTACTACAAAACTCAATGGCTTATTTATTTATTTCAGAACTATGGCCGATTATGCTATGGTCCTTGCATATCTTGGAACTCTATGTGTCTACGTTGTTTTCATTGGATCAACATTCAAGGAGGTTAGTTATTTTTGCATTCAGATTAATCGCTTCATTGGAACAGATCTAGGTGTTCCTTTCTAGTAGCAAATTACTAGTAATAATGCAAATACAGCCATTTTGATCAAGGTAGTCTGTTAAGACTCCGCTACAAAACAATTAAATTTTTAAAATTTAAATTCACAACATAATGTGCGTTTATTCGACGCTCTTATGGTGAAGGAAATCCTATGGTTGTGTGAAATCGACCTACCTGCACTTGGCCAGGCTTGTTGACTAAGGCCTGATCGCCTTAATGTGTAGGTAGTTGATCAGTAGTTGGCTGATCTCTTTTAAATTTTTCTGCTCTAATTCCATGCAATTACAGAACAAATGATGACAATAATTTTACTATTCATCTCTCCAGGTGATCGACGTTCTTGTGCCAGGTCTCAACTTGTCGATTCAAGCTTACTGTGCCCTCACTCTCGTGCCGCTAGTGCTGATCTGTCAGATCCGAAACCTCAAGTACCTGGTCCCTTTCTCAGGGCTAGCCAACATTCTCATCATCATCGTCTTCGGCATCACGTTGTACTACGTCTTCAGTGATCTCCCTTCGCCTAGCGACAGGGAAATTGTGGCTAAGGTATCCACCTGGCCTTTGTTTTTGAGGTAAGAACTGGTTTTGGTATCTTACTATGCAAGATCTAAGGTTTACGATTTCGTTTTTCTTTTTGTTTTTTATATACCTACCGTAGTAGAAATAATTACAACGCAATCAGATTCATCAGATTTTTTCCGCAGTAGAAACATTGTTCATCATTAATTAGTGTTATATCTTTCAATTGTTTTAACGAACAAACATGCATTTTGTTTTTTTGCATGTACATCTCAGAATAGACATGTATTTAGTGCCACGGAACGTAGCGCAACCATCTACACTTGGCCAGTGTGGTAGACTTAGGACACCCTAGTTTCATTGTGCATTGCGGGCTTATATGGGCTGATGATCATGATCTTCTTCATTGATTACAGCACAGTGGTCTTTGCGATGGAAGGGATCGGTGTCGTGATGCCGGTTGAGAACGAGATGGCTAACCCCAAGCGATTCCTCAGCTGCCCCGGCGTTCTTAACATGGCTATGGTAGTCGTCATCTCTGTGTATGGCATCGTCGGTTTCTTTGGCTACGTCAAGTATGGTGACGATGTGAAGGGAAGCATCACTTTGAACTTGCCTGAGGATGACATGTAAGTATTTATTTACTGTGCTGTTCTAATTGTTTAGTGTGCTTTATACTCTGTTCAAATTAAAGTGAATTGTGAAATAGATTTGCAGAACTTTTTGTTGAGACACTGTAAAGTTTATTTTCTGAGTAAGGTAGAGTGTATGCCTGCAAAACATACTCCCAAAATAATGTGAAGTGGAGGAAAGTATTCTCTATTTCTCTATTGATAACTGATGACACAGTTATTATATCGTTAACGTATCTGCAACATACGATTGATATTGATTGTCACAGAATATTTCATCTTAATCTTTAGTCCGACCATCTGAAGATTACATAGTTGCATATGATTAATCTGACAGATTTTTGAGATTATCTGACAGAAAGGGCTTTCCAAAATATGCAAGATAAGCTATCTGGAAATTTCACAGGGGGAATAAACTTGGTACGTAGAATTCTTAAGTACACACGCTTACGTCTCACAAACCCAATTTTACTAGGTCATTTAATTTTAATCGCTAGTCTTAATGTATGTCATTACTAGATTCTTGCCATTCTCCAGAGAGTCATGGGCTTCGTAACCTCTATAAAACATTATACGGGGGCATTAACTATCAAAACTAGCGAAGCGTTGCGACCTCCTGTAAACATCAAGCCCATTTCAAATTGCATTTTTGTTTATTTGTGTACATTCAGAAAACAAAGCAAAGTTACCACTTATGAAATGTAAAATAAACATTGCATTCTTACGTCATCTAGTTATATCTTCGACAAATAGAAAGTTGCTATTTTGTGTGTTTTTTAACTATTGCAAACATTTTATACCGAAGTAACTTTCATGATTTTGATAAATAAAAAAGAATTGCGATGACGATCGTTAATCCAAATTGCATTTCGATCCGATACGTAATCCACTTTTTGATGCTCGATTTAATCGATATGCTGAAATAACATGAGATTAATTCGACTGAACACAGTAATCCGTAAAGGAAATCGTGCTTTATTATTGAATGCATTATTTAAATTCCGTACAATAATAATGAATACCTTCCGCGGTCGGATTTTGGAAATAACGATAAGAGAATGTGAATACTGTTCATTAAATCCCATTTCTGCAAAAGCTCTTCGTTGTTATTACGTGAATGAATATGAAATTTTTTCTGATCTTGTTTGGGTCAAGGATTTGATAACACTCGAAAAGTGTAGAGCTGACCGGATCGTCAGGTTCGGATAGGAATTTGGAAACATACTTACAATGGGATCATATCAATGTAGTACATATGTGATACATACATAAAATCACGCCTTTTTCCCAGAAGGGTGGGTAGAGTTCACTTCCTGCCATGTACTACGGTCCTGGCACACCACTTTCGCTTCATCCACATTCATGCATGCTCGTCGATTACGGGTACTTATGTGATATTGTGCAATATTTATTTATTTTATTTATATTGCACACTTTTTTTCAAATTCATATCATATGCTGAGGCTGGGACCTAGTTGACCATAAATCGTTGCGTTTTTGTGTTATTAATTTTTTCTCTTTTGTGGTTAATAAATTTTTTTATACTTATACCTACTTTTACTTTATACTATCGAACCCCCGGTCAGGTTTTTGGATAAGGTTCAGAATGAACGGTAAATACTTAAATATACGGTTTTCTGCCTGGGACTACGCCACTGAGAAATTATTTACCTCTCCCCACTCACTTATAGCGCATTCGCGTCGACTAAAGTTAAATTAAATAAATAAATATTACACAATATCACATACATTGATCTGATCCCGTGGTAAGTAGCTTAAGCACTTGTGATACGGACATCAGAATCAAAAGTGGATACGCAAATATATTTGACACGGAACAAACACCGAAGTTCGTTACACAAATATTTGTCCCGGTTGGGAATCAAACCCACGACTCTTGGAACCGTAGTTGGTGAACCGTACGGATTTGAACGTCGTTCTTATGGAACTGATAACTGTAGCGGTACCATGAGTGTACCATGGCTATCGAAAACTTAAAAACCTATCGAGTTGTTTTTTTCATGCGACCGATTTTAGTTCTTAGCGTAACCACCAGGGGCGCTGTACAAGTTTTGCATAGACATATTTACGTAGGCGATATCGAGTCCGCAACTTTTAAACTCATGGTAGCACTACTGATCGGAACAGTTTGATTTTGTTTTGGTTGTGGATATTGCTACACACATCTTTAGTTTGTTTGTTATAACTTTGCTGATGTTTGGCATATCTGAAACTAGCTGTGCCAGCGACTACGTCCGCGTTTTCCACCGTTTTTTACACATTTTCCATTGTTACTTAGTTTCTTTCCTATTCGTCGCAGCGTGATGTTATGTTATATAGCCTAAAGTCTTTCTCAAGAAATGGTCTATGCAACAAAAAATATTTTTTCAATTCTAACCAGTAGTTTTCAAAAATACCGCGTTCATCCAAACAGACACTCCCTTCAGCTTTAAAATGTTCCTCTTCAGCTTTAGATTAATCTTCATATGGTGCTGCAATGCAATCAAACTAAATTCAAACTGAAAGTTCAACTTACATACCTTCTTAATGTTGCCTACATCACTAATTACAACAGATAACAGAACTATACTAATTACATAACTAACGAAGTCTCTAATAATACAAATTCTCTAGACCTACAGCACTCGACTAGATGAAAGGCCTGCTTTAATTGCAAAAGTTTATTGCCTTTTAAGATATGAATAACGAACATACAAACTTACTTCAGTACCTAAACAATTTCAACTTCATACGCTGAGAGTTCCTTGAATAAACAGCGTATACAATATTAACGACACGAGGTCTAAACTAAACCAAACGTCTTCCTACAAAGGCTCAAGTTTACGCTGAAATAATTTGGTTAGGCAGTGTACATTGGATGTAAGTGCTAAAAATAGAAACCTAAAATGGAAACTTAATTATGTTGATTTTACTGGTTGGTGAAATGAAATGAGATAATTTATTCCGCAAGTAGATTTCATGAGCTTTCGCATGACATATTTCTGAGAGCCATCCGCTCGCCCGCAAGACCGGTGATAATGACAAGGCCATCATCGTTAATCAGTTAGGAAAAAAAATTACATATTACAAATAACTAACAATGTATGTTGTTACAAGTTACTTATTTAAAAAAAAAACGTTTTTTTTCTGTATTGGCATATAACCCTTGGCTTCAGGTGCATTATTTTTTTCAAATATAGTGGTACGGAAACATCACCTACACACCTACGAAGAAATTCTGTGAAGCTTGTGTAGTCGACCAACCCGCACTTGGCCAGTGCAGCGTGGTTGACTAAGGCCTGATCGTCCTAGTTTAGATAGGCCCGAGCCCCAGCAGTGGGGTCATATATGGGCTGATAATGATGATGATGATTATGGTAGTGGTACGGAAGGATTTCGTACCGCGTGTGTGAATCCGAGTTGCACTTGATCGGTTTTCTGACATCTTGCCACGACAAAGTGTTTACAAACAAGTCCGAACATGAAGCAATGAAGGGTCATTTAGTATGCGAAAAGTCGTAATGTCACGAACTCTGTTTCTCATAAAATGTTTATAACAGTCGTCTCTTGGGGATGTTATATCGAGGACCACGAGTCTTGGGAGTGAGTTGTTCGATTCGTTCACATTTTTCTTTACTTTGAAGAGACTTGATAACTTTAAGAAGTGGGAACTTAAGTGGGTAGAGTAGGTTTATTTTCAGCTTTTCACAATTTTAAGGATATAACATTATTCAAGGATTTATTTTTTACACGTTCTAACTCTATAGATTATATTCTTCATTCAGTGTTGAATGTAAAAAATGTATATTACACACAAAATTGTCTTGAGTGTTACAGCGAAACGTTGTTCAAATTGGTATTAGGTCCAGTAGATTCAAAATTCAACTGTCATAAATTGCCCTCAAGCAGAAATTTCACCAATTAACTGAGAGCCAGGCTCTGATTGGTAGATTCATAGTCTCGAACCTGGCTGAAGACTAATGAATGCTTCCTCAGAGTTGAGAGTCAATTGATGTAAGTACTAACTGCCTAAGTTTGGTTAGAACAAGCCAAAGATACAATACGATGTGATTCTAGTTGAATAATTTGTTTATTGAATGGCTCGGTGGAACAGTCGTTCACTAACCACTGTTCTACTGTACCGTATCTATGGTTCTAAGAGTCTTGGGTTCGATTCCCACCTGGGACAAATATTTGTGTGGGGAACATGGGTGTTTTTCCGTGTGTGGGTGTGTCATTAAATATATTTAAGTATATATTTTCAGATATCAGATCTTTAAAAGTGCTTAAGCGAAGTTTCCACGGGATCAGATAAATGTGTGTGACGTTGTGTAATATTATCCCATCAAAAACAATACTTGTCAAAAAAACCAAGTCTCGCAACTCATTTGTTCTACGGTAAAAAGTGTTGTGACATCCATGTAATACCAAGTCGGTTATTAATTGACGCGGCCATCGCATGAAAACACGTGTCATCATCATCAGCCCCTATATGTCCCCACTGCTGGGGCACGGACCTACCCTAAACTAGGGCGATAAGGCTTTATCCACGCTGGCCAAATGCGGGTTGGTTGACTACACAACCTAAGAATTTCTTCGTAGAGGTTTCCTCATGATGTTTTCCTTCACCATTAAAGCGTCCAAAAATCGTACATTTAGATTTCATATTTCAAAAACACATTGCTACGTGGCGGGGTTTGAACTGGCGATCTTTCGCATGGCAAGCAACGACCATAACCACTCGGACATCGACGCTTTTTAATACGTGAAAACACGTGTAAATAAAATTAATAACTTAATGGCCAAGTCTTTTTTGACAAGTATTGTTTTTGATGGGATCTCATTCATTTTTGTATTTTGTATACAGTCTACTTTTTTTCTTTTCGGTTTGCTCCATTTGGCAGGGGCACTCCGTGCGCCTATATTTAAATGGGATCACAAAAATATTTAAGCAGTTACGTATCTACAAAACTGGACCAAAATTTTTATTTTTTCCTAGATTCATACACCAAACACTTCCTACTTATATTTCAAATTTGAAGTTCGGTGTGTCAGTGAGTGACAAAATTAGGAAATTTTACCCGTTATAATTCTTAAACTGCTAGTTCTAAATTAATGAAAATTGAAAAATACCGTGTCTTTACAATGTTTGCCTGGGTATTGAAAAATTAAGTCTTCTAGTTTTATCCACAACGAAGTTATAGGGGGTCGAAAATGGCCTAAATCGCTTCGACAAAAGGATGGTACGGCCGTGCCGCTTTTTAATCGACATGGTGGGGGCACTGCCGTGCCCCAGATTATTGTTTATTTTACGACATTGCGTCGTATGATTTTTTCATTTTTTAATTATTTGTACAAGATTTTAGACTTGCGCGTTCCAGTACATTAAAAGCTATTAATTATGGATCTACATGCGTAAAAAAAGTAGTAAATGTGTAACCACTTACTGCTCGATGTTCAATTTATAATGCTTATGCAACTTGTTGCAAAATCAAAGCAATGTATGTTATATTACGTAATTTTTTTTAATAATAATTTTACTCAATTTCTTATTGTTTCAGCATCGCCCAAACCGCTAAGCTGTTGATGGCTCTGGTAATCTTTCTCACGTATGCCCTCCAGTTCTACGTTCCTATGGAGATGATCAGCAGACTCATCGGAGACAAGTGGCAGAACTACCGTAACTTCGTTCAGATCTCTATTCGTACTGCTATTGTCACTTTCAGCGGTAAGTTGTCTTATTTAAGTTACTTTCTTGGCAAAATAACAACAAGTTACTATCTTATATGTTACTATATTTGGAAAATAACAAAAAGAGCCAACTGCTCCCCACAAGTATAGTGATTTATTAAGGAAAAAATACAGCTGTTTGCATACATTTGACTTAAAAAAACTTAAAATAATACTTACATCAGCAATTAACATTTTCCACTACAAGTTAATACATTTAGTGTTGTGTGACGAAAAAAACCCGAAAGGAAAGATTAGGATATGAAATTAGTAACTGAAGTACTTATCTATATGATAGCAGTGATGACAACAAGGGATGAGAACCTCTTATCGTCGTAGAATCTTATAAATAAAAATGAATTGCTGTTCGTTAGTCTGACTAAAACTCGAGAACGCCCGGCCCGATTTAGGTAATTTTGATATTAAAATGTTCGTCGTAGTCCAGGGAAGGTTTCAATGGGAAAATATAGAAAAAGAATCAGTATTGGCGGTTTGAAATTCGCCGGGACCACTAGTCTTGTAAAAAAATGAATTGCTGTTCGTTAGTCTGGCTAAAACTCGAGAACGCCCGGACCGATTTAGGTGATTTTGGTTTTAAAATGTTCGTAGTAGTAGTAGTCCAGGGAAGGTTTCAATGAGAAAAATATAGAAAAAGAATCAGTATTGGCGGTATGAAATTTGCCGGGACCACTAGTAGGAAATAAATTCTGAATGATGGTGCACATTCAATTATTTCTGTGCGAATGCGTCTTTGCACTGGTCACAGGCAAAGGCTTGTTAGAACCATCTGACCAAAACCGCCAGAATGCAATCCATTTAAATAAAATATTGTTGAAAATCAAAATATGACTGAAAAGAAAATAAAATCTTTTGTTGTCAAAAACAAAACATGGTCAGATATATCAAAAGACGGTACCTATGTGAATCCTTACTAATATTATAAATGCGAAGCTAACTCTGTCTGTCTGTCTGTTACGCTTTAACGCATAGAGTACTAAACCGATTTAATCGAAATTTGGTACAGATATAGTCCAGAGCCTAGGAAAGGATATAGGCTACTACTAGGCTAGGCTGCTACTTTACACGTTAAACGTCTCTACGCGGACGAAGTCGAGGGCGGAAAGCAAGTAATATAATATTTTCTCTAACAAAAATAAGACAAAGAAATATAGAGCAATGTCACATGAAGTATGAAATTGTTGTTTCCTCTAGCGTGTCGCCTATTTTTATATTCACCTTGCTTACTTGAAGCCCTTCCTACGAATAACCTTTATAAGCCAAATCGAGATGTGACATTGGCTTTTCCTTCACTTACATTCGTATTTATATTATAACTGAATAAAAGCTTCACTAGTACGAATTATTTTCATGCCCTGTGGGTTCCGGATAAACGCTTGCGTAACTGATTACTGTTTGCGACACTTTTCCATACAAACAAAAACGATTACCAAATTTCAGTTCTTGATTTTATGCTCTAAAAAAATATCATAGGAAAAAATTCATTATTCCTCAATTCTTCCATGTGTCTCTCTAATATACATGAACCGTATCAGGTTTCTACGATTATATAGAAAAGAAGCTCAGTTGCCATTAGTTTCCACCTTAAGGGCTCCCTAGAAAAATATTCTAGACAACAATCCGAAACCCTAAAAATGGAGTGATGCTTTATTTTTCCTCGTTTAGTCTTGCGTCCCGAAAGGTTGTGTATTTGTCGGTATCATTCTGTATGTCAGGTACTTTTATATTTATTTCATTCTTTAGAAGTAAAATTGGATCATAACATGAAACCAACATATTTTATATAAAGCTTGAAGTCTTCAGATATCTAAATATTTGAGCACTTTTCAACTAACTAGGAATGAAATTCGTAACTTACATAATTAAGTCACTTAATCTTGGTACCACCTTAACTGTCAAATATAAAATTCTTTGCAGTATTTAGCCGTAATAGGTCAGTTACAGTACGTATACTTACTAAACACGTAAGTAGCTTACGATCGTCATTATTAGGCACATGTTCAGACGTATAACACTTAAAAGGCGACAGAACGTAAGAGGGTCAAATAAGCTATAGGCTCAATAGGGTCTATCGTCTCTGTCACCTCATAAGAAATCTGATCGTCGATTAAAGAAAATCAAATTCGCTTGTCGACATCGTCCAAGCATTTCAGCGTGTTTGCTTGTACGTTCAAGCATCCTTACTCTGCCATATCTATCCTTCACAAAAGTCTTTATACCTACTTACCCATATCTGGCTGACAAACGATAAAGGGTTCGGTTAGATCGCTATTAAAGGACATAATATATAATTTTAAACTATCATGGACACGCAGTCATAAGAAAACTGAAAAGTCCGGAATATGTACCATGTTGTTTTGTTTTAATGAGCTTCCAATATTTCGGCACTGTTCGCGCCATAATCACGTATGTATGGCATCCAGTGGCAAAAATGTGTCCGTGTTTGAAGAAAAAAGGAGTGATACATACCGTGAGTGTAGTGTGTCGCGATCGAGTTCGGAGTGACAATATTGTGAATGATGGTAGTGGTTTAGCGCGTAATAAAAGACTTAGAAAGAGTCCGATATGTCTGGTCTTAGACCTACCATCATTCTCGCAGTCCTACAGTTCACCCGTGATCATGGCGCTTGCAACAGTGCCGAAATATCGGGAGCCTATTAAAACAAAACAACATGATAAATATCCCGGGCTTATTCAGTTTTCTAAAGGTCAAAATGCTGTCGAGAGGATTTATCAAACAAATTTCACGCTATTTCATTCGCTTAAAACTAAAAAGGTTTCCTTATTTTTAGAATTTTAGATACTACTTTTTTTCCTTTACACATAGGTACCTAATGGCTAGAAAGTTAAACATTTACCTATCGGATTATTCAATTTCCAGTTTCCCAAATGCTTGGAAGTTTTTGCAGTGCGAACTTAGTACATTAAAATAAGTCTATCCGAGAACTTATATAATTCAAATATTTTCAACATCGAAAAATTTCAATGTAAATTAAAGAGGCGGAAAATATTGGCGAGTTTATTAAAAACTTCAGCTACAGGTGCTTATATTTTTAAGAAAATGTTTTATTAAATTTCCTTTCAAATTATTTTGCTTCGAAAAGTAGCATTCTTCGAATACATATAATTTAATGTTATTAAAATTGTACGTTAGCTAAATTTATTGGGAAGTTTTTATATATTTCAGTTAGTTTGTGTATTTCCGCATAATTGTTGATGTTTTTGATATCCGCAACTTATATATAACTTATCTAGGAATCAGAACAATGAATTTGATGTTGTGTGTATTATGTATGTTTAACTTTTCCTGTAAACATGACGTTATAATTCGGCGAACGAAATCTTACTTATGTCAATTACTCTATAATTTGGTACACAGTTAGTATTAAGCCTGCGAAAGGGCATAACATATAGAAATGATTCACTGGAATTATGTTTACAAAGGCCACTTTTTATAGTATTATAAATGAAAGAAAGAAAGAAAAGAAAGAAAACATTTATTGATCATAAATAAGAAAAAAAAATACAAAACTATTACAAAACATATACATACAAATATATTTATGATCAAAAGATTCTGCCTCAGCCTAAGCCTAAGCAAATGAGTGTCATGTCATATGAAGTCGTGGGCGGAAAATAAAATTTAATATTGTTATCCTTCCACAGTGGCTATCGGCGCTACGTTCCCTAATTTGGAACTAGTCATCAGCTTGGTCGGAGCAGTTTTCTTCTCAACCTTGGGCCTGCTCATCCCAGCGGTAGTGGATACCGTCTTCCACTGGGACAAAGACCTTGGGAAGTTCAACTACAAGCTTTGGAAGAACCTTGTCATATCAATAATATCTCTCATATGCCTTGTGTCTGGTGCTTACGTATCCATTGAGGGTATGATCGTAGAGTTCGGTAGCGGAAGTCATGATAGCTACGAAGGCCTGGACAGCCCTGATAATGCCACACTGACGTAAAGTGTTTCTAGTCTTATTGTAACTAAATCATACAGCCGAATAATGAAACGAATGTTCTGATTTGCTGAATAAATTGGTTCCATATTCGAAATTCCGGGTTCAAATTTTGAATTAACCGGTTTCGATGAATCTGTCAAATATTCAATTTTCTTTTTAGTATTCAGTTGTTAGAGTGTGCTGTATGGAAACTTGGAGTGTTGAGTATTCTTACATTTGTTTGAATTTCCTTCATAACTTTTCAAACGTTATTCATTTAAAAATTTTATTGTGTATGAATTTTAATGTACCCATTGCTGTATTTGACAGTCGGTTTATCAAGGGTAATATTGAAATTGAATGCCTTTTGTAACCGATTTTGTATGCATTTTGCTTTTAAAAAATAAAATATTTACGTTTGCTCCTCTGTGCAGTGAATATTGAAACGAGATTTTGTGGAGGTATAATTAATTTATTTGACCAGCATTTATAACGGAACTCCTGTGGTTTACGAGCTTCAATTGAATTAATTTCCAATTTAATGCGTTGATATAAAACGCGATATTTATCCACATGAATCCACAATCTGGCCAAAACGAATTTTCGTTGCACCCGAATTTTAAATATTGTTCAGAACATCAAAAGTCGTGCTTGTAGTTTTTTTTTTCATTTATAGACAAATGTGACTAGCTTTGTCTGTTCCTACCTCATAATATAATTAATGTCGTAGGTTATTTGATGTTCTATTTCAGACATTTGCCAAAAACCTTATAGGTAGAGCTTCTTAAAATAGGTTCACTAATAAAATTAATCTACATCAAAGATATACAGGGGGTATACCTTCATGGATCAAATTGTAAGTTAACTCATTGTCGCTGCGCCTGATCATTTTTCGGTCATGATATAAGAAGCCGACTTAACGAACTATTTAATTATACACGACATGACTAGCTCGGCGGAACAGTGGTTAGTGACCCTGGCTGGCGGTTCCAAGAGTCGTGGGTTCGATTCCCACCGGGACAAATATTTGTGTGATGAACGTTGGTATTAGTTCCGTGACTGGGTGTGATTATGTATTTAAAAAAAATATCTATGTAAGTAAATCAGTCTCCGTCGCCCAAAGTACAAGCACTGCTTAGTTTGAAGTAAGGTGACCATGTGTAGGAATGTCACAGATATTTATTTATTTACATAGTTCCATAGTATGGTAACGTAATGTGTACTTGAGTAATCCCGGATTGGATTGTATAAGCTTATCATTGATGTGGCCTATAAAAAATATTTTAGTGCTTCAATTCTGAGAAGGAGAAGTTATTTACCATCTAGTAAAAAGAATCGGCTTACACAGAGTGTTCTCTCAACATTGTGTATTTTCATCGATGGTAACTGTGATTGTTTGTACAATTGTTTACATTTTATTTCTTATAAAAGAAAGCAAACTTGAACTCGGTCGCTATATACATAGAACCTTGAATGAAAGGGCTCAATGTTCAATTACTGGCTCGGAACTTTATAAATATGGTTACTTAATTAATATATTTGCGAGTTTGGTCGGTTAATAATAATTCTACATGTATAATATGTGACTATTCAGTGTCACGTGATTTGGTGCATTGTCAAATTGTGGTTAAAATATTTGATTTAAGGTTATACATTCCAGGTGGCGATTATTCGTCCAATTATTACATACATATATGTATAAAGTCACGCCTTTCTCCCAGAGGGGTAGGCAATAATAATATGACGATTGATTTTGTAATGTTGTGCAAATTACTTTAATTTTACCCTTAGCGTAGTATTTAAGTAAGTTTTTTTTTCCTAATAAGTACAAAGCAATTATCATACTAAACAAAGTATTATAATGTGATAATAACGTAAGTTAAAAACGTCTGTATTATTTGTAAATACAATTTTAAATTCAAATTCCTTTTTTTTATTTTTGGCTGTGCCATTATCCCTAGCATACTATTTAATGTTCGTATAACTGGATTCCATTCTTCCTGGTATTTATTCTAAAAAAAAAAACAATATTAAAAAGAGCGCCGTATGTCAAAACTGTGTCGGCCTTTCCTTACTTATGCTTATACACGAAGCAGTGCATACACTACCTTTTTTTTTCGCGGTGAAATGTTTTTCGCACCGTCACTGGGAGAGTGGAAGTTTTCTCGGTCCCTCTCGGCCGCCTCCTTCTGAGACATGACGTCCTCGCAGATCGTATGCACTGCCTCGTCGGTCTATTGGTAGCAGCTTACAAGTACTGCGTTCGAACCGAGAGGTCCCCGGTTTGAGTGCGGGGTCGGGCAAATTTTGTGTGAGTTTTTCTGTTAAGAAATTACTACGCTCAGAGGAAGTTGGCGGATGCCCGCCTGTGCCTAGGAAAGCACTTTAAGCCAGTGATCCTGCGCCTGATCTCTGATCGGTCATGTCGGATTGCCGCCTCACTAAACTATGAGAGTAAGGGAACAAAGAGTGCACTTGTGTTTGCGCGAAGATTTGTGCACTATAATATGTCTTGTGCAGTTATCTCCATTGAGATCAGACGCTATGGCCGAAATCGGTCGGACGCCATATTTATTTTATTAGTATATTTTATAGTATACTTATATAGTCAAATGTATTTATTCGCCATTATCCTTTCAAGAATTTACAAGATTAATTCTGAGCCGAACTAATTTTATGTGTTTTTCCATCGACACGAAGAGAAGATTAAAATAAAATGTACTTATGATTATATGGGATCAAAAAAATGGTAAGATCTTAAATAGAGAGCTTTGGATAGGTTTGGACAAGAACTTTGCCCAGCAGTGGGATGTCTGGTTAATGAAATAAAAAACAAATGGTGCGTCGTCATAAGCGCAATGCCACGGGTAAAGCTAGTGTACAATCAATATAATAATCAGATGAACATTCTTGATAAATTTATGGTCTGATTTAAACGCAAGATAACGGATTTTCCTCTTATTTTAACCACTTGAATAGATCCTAAGGACAATATCTTTTAAGATTTTGATAGATAATAATTACTGACTAGCCGGCTCGGTGGGACAGTTAGAGACCCAAAATCACTACCAGTGCAGTACCTAATTGAAGCGAAAAATACGATCAAACCTCCGAATTTTTTTACTGCGTACCGATTTGCATGAATATTTGAATTTAGGCTCATATTATCCTTTACTTCAAAAGTCTAAGTAATTTCATTACTGTAATCCTGACACAAATTTTCACCGACCGCAGACTCGAACCGGGGACCTCTCGGTCCTTACGCAGCGCTTGCTGCCAATAGACCAACGAGGCAGTTACAACTATGTACAGACGCTATGAGTCACACTCGCTAGTAGACCTGCAGTAGATCAGCAGCACTTGGTGCTTACAACCTGCAGAGGCGCGTGTCTCGCTACGCCCTCCACCCCGCGCTGCTGCTGCAGATGCTGTGAGTCCTGAGTGTGACGCGGGGAAGGACGGAAGGCTTGGCGGGACTCGCATCTAAATTTTATCCAACAGGGATTCTCTGAACCTAGTATTAGCCGACATGGAATGGCTGGACCTAGTTGTAGCCGGCATGATGAAGGCTAGACCTAGTTTTAGCCGAAAACAATCGGCTACACCTAGGTTTAGCCAAGAGTGGTTACACCTAGTTCTAGCCGGCTAAACCTAGGTGTAGCCGCACTTCGGGTATTAGCCGTAACATATACATTACAATAGATTTGGGTCTCTATTATACTGCGTACGTAAAAAAATCGGACCCATAATGCTTCAATGACTGCACTATACTTAACGGTTCCAAAAGGCGTGGGTTCGGGTGCTTCCACGTAGTCAAACTATTTCATCCAACTGGTATGACTACCAGAAATTATGCTTCATCGTGGTCAAACTAATGAAGTCACTCATCCAGTATGAATGTTTAATTGAAAATGTGTATATTCAAAATAAACACAGCAAACTTTTTAAAAATATAATATACTTCATATAATTAAAAGTTTAAAAAACACAATAAAAAAACGCTTTTATAGATGCATATAAAAGAAAAAAATAAATAACGGATCATTCAAGTTGTTCCTATTTTTTGGCTGAAGTGCAAACTATGTGCTTTTAATTGTAATATTTTATTGCAAACGCGTGGGCCGCTGGAGCATTTGCATGATATACTTTTTAAAAAATATATTATCTTGTAATTGTTATTAAATGAAATATGTAACGTTTGCATTTTAATACCTCGTAACTAGTCACCTAGGATAATGAATTTTACATTGCAAGTGTATTTTTTGATGAATTGTCAAGACTTACCAATAAAGCGCCTAATTTTTTGAGCATACGAATTGCTTTTGCGGTTATAACAGGCGCATATGGTTACAAATTGTAATTGACTGACCTAAACATATTAATATTTTCGGTAACGGGGCTTGATTGTTTGTACGGAAGAGGATGTGCAAATTTTGGCAGGGTTTTCGTAAACAGGACGGTGAAAATACAACGCAAAATTTAAGTTATTTCCATCGTTCCCGTGGGAACGCGGATACTAATTTCAATTTCAAACAGCAGCATACTTCACAGGACCGTGTTTCCAGAATTTCGCGAGGCTTCCATTGACGCAATGTTCCTATTAAATATTGGAAAGATACTTTCTAATTTCCTGCAAGGGCAGGAATTCACGGAAGAAGAGGGTCGAAAATTTTGCGACGCTTTGTCCCAGGAAATGGCAGCGATGGAACTCAAAGCCAGACACGAAAGTCACTTGAAGTCACTGACAAATGCTAGTTTGGGATAACTACGATACAATGATACTAGCAGCTGCCCGCGATTTCGTACGCGATTTGTACATATACATAAAATCACGCCTTTTCCCCAGAGGGGTAGGCAGAGATCACTTCCTGCCATGTACTACAGTCCTATGTCTTAAGTCTTATGATTTGTAGCGTATGTATATGTTATTCAGATATTATGCATGAAATAATGAAAAAGATACATACTCAGACATCTAGACATACAAACTGTGAAATTTATAATATAAGTAGGATGGATTACCACAACCTGATATTCTACGTATTTATTAATTTTTTGCACTCAATCAAAAGAACATAATCGTAAGGTCTTATACAGGTAATTAATTCGTTACTTAGAATTAAATATATGCAATTTAGGTATGGATCCTACTAGACACGGCGACATGAAAAACCGGAGGACGTACTAATCTAAAATATTGTGCATTTTTAATATAAATATTTATATTATAATAATAGGGGTACAAACAATTAACAAACTAGCAACCGTGAAGTATGAGTTAGTTAACTTTCAAACAAAATCAAATACTTGGAGGTTTGACCTTCCGTTAGCCGAAATTGACAGGTACCGTACCATACAGGATGATTGAGGCTTATCAAAGCTGTCAGCACATTGGAAAACCAGATTTATTTTTTAAAGTAAATAGTAATAGTATTTTTCCTCAAGAAACATCATCAAATCATCTTACCTTGTTATCCAGTTTTGTAACTTCTTCTTATCATAGATTTCCATGACTTGCATGTTGAGTGTATCGATCAAATTTAATAAATCTTTTCTAACTCAAGTGTTTAATATGAGGAAAACCCGTATGGTTATCTAATACTTACCTACGTACAATTTGCTTCTACTTATCTCAAAATCAAGGCAATCTATTTGATTACATATTGATTGTACAAACTAGCTTTTAACTGTGCTTCGGGGTGCTATCGATCGGTGCCAACTAAAATGAGATCTAGAAGAGAATAAAGAGAAGAAACTATCAGAATTTTAAATTCTAATGACTCAACACAGTCCTAAACTACTTCGAACATTAAAAAATAAAATAAATAAATTTTACACAACATACATTGATCTGATCCCGTAGTAAGCGGAGTTTTATATAATTACCGGTAAATGTTGACATTGCTGACAAATATCACAAGTACTTAAATGCAAGCAATTCCAAATGTCACAAATCTCAAACCGACAAAAATATATTGACGAGAAAGAATTTTAAGAGTTCCACTGAAAATTCCCTGCCATTGTGTTAATTTTATTTAACTTTATTTTTATAAGATAATATTTTTTCATGAAGTTTGGTTTCTAGATACTTGACTGGTTTATTTTATAACTAGCTGTGCTCGTGACTTCGTTCGCGTGGACTACAGGATTTTACATACAAAAGTTTTTACCTTACGAATTTTGCAACATCGCGTCGCAAGTAAGTCTATTAGGTACCTGCATGCCAAATTTCAATCATCTATCTGACGCGGTTTAAATATTTTCAGAAAAGTTGAATACATACTTAACTATATAATCACACCTAGACACGGAACAAACACCGATATTCATCACACAAATGTTAGTCCCGAGTGGAATCGAACCCTCGACTCTTGGCCAGCTTGGGTCACTAACAAAACAATTGTTTCACCGAGCCAGTCAACTCCGTTTTATTTTATTATTTACCACATTTACACAAAGGGTATGGTAATTTTATATAATTACCGGTAAATTTGATTAATTCGATAGTTTTCACCACCCTTACCACGAACACTAGTAATTATGCATAGTTACCGGTAATTATACATAATAACCACTCTATCCACTTTTACCGTAACAGATACACAATATACTGAAATATATTTAATAATAACACACCCAGACATGGCACAAACATCGAAGTTCGTCACACAAATATTTGTACCGGAAGGGAATCGAACCAAGACTCTTAGAACCATAAAACTTGAATTGTTTTAAAACTGTTATGAGTTTTACATAAAGTTTTTTCATGTTTTTTGTTCTTCATTTAACACTAACAGGAATATCAACGAATTTTTTTTTATTTTTAAGTGAATTTTACAAAAAAACCTTCCTCTTCTATCCCTCTATCTAATACTAGCGACCCGCCCTCGCTTCGCTTCGGGGATATTTCTATCTCTATGTAATATGTTTTAACTCCGTAAGAGAAATCTATTTTTTTATTAAAAAAAGCCTATGACACTCAGGGATAGTGTAGCTTTCAACAGTGAAAGATTTTTTTCAAATCGGTGCAGTAGTTTCGGAGCCTATTCGAAACAAACAAACAAACAAAAATCAAACCTTTCCTCTTTATAATATTATTATCCTTACTAATATTATAAAGGTGAAAGTTTGTATGTATGGATGTATGTATGGATGTATGGTTGTATGGATGTATGTTTGTTACTCTTTCACGCTCAAACGACCGAACCGATTTTCATGTAATTTGGTATGATGGTAGCTTGCACTCTGGAATAACATATAGGCTACTTTTTTTTAATTCAACTCCCATGGGGTTCATTGGGGGGGTGAAAATTAGTATGGGAGAATGTTGACGGACCTTGCACTAATAAATAACGAATTTACATGTCATGTAGGCTATTTTAATACATCATTGCTACTAAAACCCATTAATACGCGGACAAAGTCGCGGGCGGCCGCTAGTATTAAATATTACATTGACTCCCCCGTACCCCAGTGATGCTTACATGGAGCCTACATCGCATGCTGGCTAACTGAGCGCGGTGGCGGCAACCACGCGACTTTTTCTAATACTTGCATTTTTAAACTCGTGATATCTTCCGAATTAAATGTCCGATTGAATAATCAAAAAGTTATAAAAAGGTATTGAAGCCGTCTTGAATATAAAGTAACTTATTTTTTAAGGATTAATTCCAAGGTACAAATAAAGAGCCCTTTCAAGCGGTGGCATATAAATTAAATTTTTAGAATAAAAATCCGCTTGCTGTGACATAACTATAATATTTAGACATATGCTGTCGCGACACTTTTTGTAGATAATGATGACTTCTGCAAAGTCTTAGTAAATGGGTTTGTTCTATCTTCAATAGTTTTCGCAGCGCAGGCGACGTAAGGAATTTTTCAGTTCTATTTTTTTCATCTTGTGTTACATTATTTGTGTTTTAGTAAGGATTCCCATTTTTTAAAAAATATAATATAGCCTTTGTTACTTCAGAATAATGCAATGCAGCTTTCTAATGGTGTTAGTAGTTAGTAAAAAAATATTTCAATCGGTCCAGTAGTTTTTGAGTTTATTAATTACAAACATACAAAAATACAAATCTTTCCTCTTTATAATATTAGTATAAAAAACCCTATCAAAATACGTTGTGCAGTTTTGAAGATTCAAGCATACAAAGGGATATAGGGAAAAAGAAAGCGACTTTGCTTATACTATGTAGTGATATAGTTATTTAAAAACAAGATAAAATAAGAATAAGGCGTCCGACCGATTTTGGCCATGGACGTCGATCTCAATTGAGATCAGCCAAGTGCGCCAGACATATTATAGTGCCCAAGTATGCGCGCAAACACAAGTGCACTCTCTGTTCCCTTACTCTCATAGTTCGGTGAGACGGCAATCCGACATGACCGATAAGAGATCGGGCGCAGGACCACCGGCTTAACGTGCTTTCCGAGACACGGGCGTTCAACCGCCAACTGCCTAACTCCGGACTGAGTAATGCCTTTACAGAAAAACTCACAGAAATCTTGCCCGCTCTGGACTCGAACCGAGGACCTCTCGGTCCTTACGCAGCGTTTGCTACCAATAGACCAACGAAGCAGTTAAAATAAAGATTTGTTTTATTTAAAAATACAGAAGTTACGAATGTCATGGTCTATATACAAATTGTAGTGTAGATATCTACTATATTTATTTCCACTATATTTTTTATTTATATAACCAATTTTGAAAAAAAAAACTACATTTAACCGAAGAAGTTTTGTGAACCCTAAGTCTACTCTAATCCATAATCGTAGTCAGTTAAGAATAAATAAAACCGGCCAAGTGCGAGTCGGGCTCGCGCACAAAGGGTTCCGTAGCAGCAAATATAATAAAAATCAACCTATCTCAAAAACTATAAGAGATACTTTGATCAAACCAAAAATCGTTGAAAGAGTTAATTAGCATGCATCACCTCTATTTTTTTAGAATTTTATACCCCGTAGTTATAAAAATAGAGGGGGGGGGGGACATACTTTTACGACTTTGAGAGCTGATATCTCAAAACCGTTCACTTTAAGAAAAATGTTTTTTAGAAAACTTTATATCATTTTAAAAGACCTTTCCATTGATACCCCACACGGGTATGTACATCGAAAAAAAAATTTCATCCCTCAGTTACATGTATGGGGGCCCCACCCCAATTCTTTTTTTACTATTTAGTGTCATATTTTTTGTAGCGGTTCATACAACACATATTCCCATCAAATTTCATCACTGTAGTACTTATAGTTTCCGAGTAAATCGGCTGTGACAGACGGACAGACGGACAGACGGACATGACGAAACTATAAGGGTTCCGTTTTTGCCATTTTGGCTACGGAACCCTAAAAAAGAAAAAAAGTAGGCACAAACTAACGGAATTATACCCAACATAATAAATATTTTAATTTTGGAATAGGTATTGTAAATTGTTTTGATGAAAATTGTGTCCTTGTCGAATAGAGTGATGTTTAATTTAGCTGATAAGGTCTAGGTGACTCACCTGTAATGACTCTAAAATGCTGATTTCCATTACCACTTACGGTAAATAGTTTGGCACAAAAATAGTATTTTTTTCCATTATTTGCCTAATAGACACATTCTTACACAAACAATTACTTTAGCAGCTTAAGTTAAAAATAAATTACTCATTAGTCTCTTTAAGACTAGATTGTAATCAAATGGCGTATATTATGCATAGGGACGTACGTCAGAAAAAAAAATATTTGCCTAAAACAAAGCACGAGGCAATCGCAGGCTGTTTGCTATAGGTTTGTACTAACATCTAGCTGCTTGTCCGTGAATATAAGAATTTTACAACGATTGTAGAGTCTTTATAGAGACGGAGATTCATATTAAACTATCTTTTGAAGTTCTCACTATAAAAAGAAAAACATTACTTTTTTGAACTAAGGGGGTTTAACCTGGAGAGCTCAAGCACTTTGACTAGGGTAACATTTAAAATAGTCAATTTAAATATTATCTTTTACGAGTTCGTAATAAATAAATATCACACAATGTCATAATTATATTATATTGTTTAAATATATATTCATTGTTGAAATAACAGTGGAATACACACCTATACTTCATCATCAGTCCATATACGTCCCCATTGCTGGGGTACGGACCTAAACTAAACTACTTACACATACTTAAATAAAAAAAGATTACATGGGATAGACACTGATATTGAACACAAAAATATTTCTTCTGGGTCAGATCAATGAATGTCATGTTGGAAAATATTTATTTATTGCGAAATATTTAGTAATATATCCCAATGGGTCGACCTGAACCGTTCAATAAATTGAGAATGCTCACTGTCGCCTCCAGTTGATCAATAGATAATACTCGTTTTTGAAGTGAAACTTCTTTACAGCGTTGGAAAAAAAATTACCGTCACATTTTTCGGTTACGCGTCACATTTTTCCGTTACGCGCCATCTTAATTTCACTTCTTACGTGTGTACACTAGTACACGCACACATTTTTTTATTTGTTGTTTTTGTGCTATTAAAACTCAATGTAAATTTAAAATTTACGCCTGGATTCACTCAGTGGTTAGAGCAACAGACGCGATATCGGGAGGTCCGGTGGTTCAAGTCCCCGTTCAGGCGGGGTCATTAATGCGAATTTTTCAAACTTAAAATTTAGGTAATACTCGTCCCTATGAAAAATGCCTTTTCACGTTTCGTTTGCAGTCTCCCAAATTAAGAAAGATATGCCGACGACGCGTAACAGGTTACCAAAGATAGGATCTGCCAGTATCATCTTAGGATTGCTCACACAGTATATAGGGTGATTTTTTATACTGGCACTGCTAAGACGAAAAGAAATGGATCGTATAATAAACTAGCAGCCACACGCGACTTTGTACGTGTGGCGTTAGTGAACCCTTGAACTAGTATACTATTTTGAAATTTCATTGCTTTTGTACCTTATTTTGATGGAATAAGGTTCAAATTATGGAGGCAATATGGTTGCCATTTCTAGTTAAAGGACTAACGTTTATTTTTCCGCGCCTATGTGTCATTTTAATATTTAAGTTTTATAGTCCGTTTAGTGCTTTCTGCGTGTACAAGTACACATATGTGTATCAGACATACATGATCTACTTGCATGTACAAACACAAAATTTTCCTTTAATAATATTAAGGACCCATTTTTAAGTAATATTGATTTATTAATTTACTGAAATAAATCAACAGCTCAAACAGCTTAAATACTTACATATAGCTCATCATTTATTATTTAGTTTGTAGTATAAGTAAATTTGCAAAGGTCAGTATGTTACGATCAAACGATTTCCGGGTCAAGGTTATTAATGATTCCTATTATAGATTTTTCAAATCTAGCGGTCATTCAAGTTTGATCAACAACTTCTGGCTCTAAAGAATGCCGCTCTAGTAACGACAATGATTCAGTTTTTTTTTTATGTTTTACTCCACTGCAGAATAAAAAACGAAAGACATTCAATGTCAGTCTAAGACAAAAGGCTGGTTTCTCATCGGATAATGATTAATTTTCTTCATTAACAGCTTAATTAAGATTCTCGTTTGCATAGTGACGTATTTGTGTTCATCAACATTCGTCTTTTATTTTCTTCTTCAGCGTAGAAATACATATTATATTTTAACTTAATATTTAACAATTCCACCATTAGAAACGTAAGCTAAATTTGTAGTCACTTGTGTTTCATTATTTATTACATCCGTATCGTAATACTACCGATCGCCATTACTGAAAATCATTCAATAAGACCGTATAGAACTATCGAACGGAGGATACTATTAGGAAATCGGATAAGAATAAGGTTACATTGTAAAAAGTAGATAATAAATTACTGTTCGGGAAAGTGGAATGAGCAAATTTATACAGGATGTGCTCCTTCGACCAATAGCAGGGTTGTTGTTGCAATTTATATAGGGACTAGCTGTGCCCGCGACTGCGTTGGCGTGGAATACAGGATTTTATATACAAAAGTTTTTTCCCAATAGCTCCCGTTCTCGTGGGAATTTTGCAATATCGTGTTGCAACTCATCTTAAAATTTACTAAGGTACTTGCATGCCAAATTACAAGGGTCTAAATTAAGTGGTTTACATACTACAATCCTCTGACTGGATCGATATGGCGTATGATACTTTCCATGACTCATTTGCCAGCAGTCCTGAATTCGATTCCTTCTTGGGACAAATATTTGTGTGTTCAACATCGCTGTTTGTTCCACGACTAGGTGTGTTAATCATATATTATTTAAGTAAATTAAGTGTTTACTGATCCGATCAATGTATGTGATGTGGTAATATTTACCAGAAATAATTATTATGCCTCTAGGCAATAGAAACCAATGTGAGTGAAAATTTCGCCTAATTAGCGAGCCCACAATAAATTTTAATTATTAAACTCAATACAAAATGTTCAAATAAATTGTTACACTGTGGTAATTAAAACATGGTTAATATCTATATATAATTTAAAGCTAGTTTTTTCGTGATAAATTAATTGTCATATTGAAAATAGGTTTGAAAAAAGCGTCGATAGCCGAGTGGTTAAGTTCGTTGCTTGCCATGCGAGAGGTCTTCAGTGCAACCACTGTGTTTTCTCAAATTCAAATGTACAATTCAACGCTTTAACGGTGAAGGAAGTCTTCGCGAGGAAACCTGCACACCTATGAAGAAATTCTAAGGTTCTGTAGTCGACCAACCCGCTCTTGGCCAGGGTGGATGATTTAGGTCTGATCGCCCTACTTTAGGATAGGCCCGTGCCCCAGCAGTGGGGTGATAATGAAACAGGTGTGAGCTGAGTTTTCCTATCGAAACTAAAAGATTTTTCCCGTTGGTAATTCACGATCATCATCACCTAATTGATACATGTGACCACTATATTGTAAATAAGCATGACAGGTAAAAAAGTCCTTAACTATTTGACTGACCATCACTTGTGAACGGCATAGTTTATCAGCCATTTATCTCGTTTGCCTTCATCGTAGGTGGTGGCTACGGTATAATAGCCTTTATGGGTAGGTGATTAGGTTCAGTATTGATCATGATGGCGTGTTGAGGATCTGATGTGCATCGCTGTGTCCGCACGGTTGCTTGACAGTTCAATCCCATTAGCCGCACAAGGTACACCCGCCATTTTTGTTTTTAATTTCCGCGAGTGTTCGTTTTATTATATTCAGTTGTCAATACGAAGGTTAGTTTATTTTAATTTTGATGTTTTTTTTCAATGTTTTTTACATCATTGTATTGAATTTTTTAGTCATTTTAAAATAAATATAAAATACCTATTTGGGTACCGCATATAAAAGAGACATATTATGCAATAAAAACAATTTAAATTCCCCAATAATATCAGTTTAAAAAGAACATTACTTTTTCGAATTAAATTTTAATTAATTTATAAATGTTAAAAATAGCAGAAGTGTTTTTCTTTGAATAATTAATTAAATTGAACAAAATTCTCTGGAAACTGCTAGCTATTTTCAAAATAATTGTTTGCTACATCCTGACCACAGGCGAATTATATCCGTTAAATAGTTTATTTCAGTTTAATCGCGTAGAGCACGTACGAATTGTATTCTTTACATGTTCTATCTTATATATAAAATTCTCGTGTCACAATGCTCGTTCCCGTACTCCTCCCAAACGGCTTGACCGATTCTCATGAAATTTTGTGAGCATATTGAGTAGGTCTGAGAATCGGCTATCAACTTTTATACCCCTGAGTAATAAGGGTTGTCCACCCTCAACAAGTCGCGGGCACAGCTAGTAATGTATATAAATTACCATTTTTTTTTAATTATCCTCATAGCAAGTTGCGCAGAGTGCAATCGAGATGTTAATTTGAATCTTTATGAGTTTTACTTTGATAATATTTGATAATCATCAATACTAATATTATAAAGCTGAAGAGTTTGTTTGCTTTAAAGCTAATTATTTAATTTCAGAAACTATTGGTTCGAACTAAAAAATATGTTAGTGTTAGATAGACCATTTATCAAGGAAGGCTTTAGGCTATATAACATCGCTACGACCAATAGGAGCAAGGAAACAATAACAAAAATAGGTCGCTGGCACAGCTGTTCAAAAATAAGAAAGTTTTTTTTATAAATATGTAACACATCCTAGTTTTTTTAATAAAATACTCTAAAAGTCTACGGGTCAATGTCTACGGTACCGAGAGAATTTAAGAATAAATTTTAAATTTAGTTTTAAAATTAACGTACCTACTTTATTTGCATTATTAGATTCAGAATACATTTGAACTATGTTCACGAATAAGACATTGAATTGTTGGAAAATCATTAATACCTGGCTGCCTAAAGATTCGTTATATAATCTCCCTAAAGTTAATTGTTTCAATTTGAGAGAGAGACAGGAAAGAAAACAAAATATTATGATCCAAATATCAAAGTATTTGAAATCGTTTTTATTTCATTAAAACGACACAAATCCTCTTTTCGGTAAATACCCTGTCATTGCTCTTATATTTTTATTGTACTTTACGATCGTAAAATCAGGTAACAAGACAAGGAAAACCGACTCTACTTTTTTGGGTAAAAAACAACTTAGGTATGCCTGACCAATTGAACATGATAATGACCATTCATCGACAGCGAACACTGATATCAATCTGTCTGTGTGTGTTTTATTTTATATTTACTCGTACAATAAGGAAAAATAATAAAATACTCCTGTTCTCGTCACAACCTAGACGTTTGAATTACCTAAGATTGATTGATAACTATATTATTTACGCGAACGCGTTTGGAATAAACCTTGGTAACCGGAGTCCTAAAGAGCACAAAACAACTGATCTATTAAAAAATAAATAAATTAGAATACATCACATACATACATGTATCGATAGAGAGAAGTGGCGTGCATTTGAGAGGCCTATGTCCAGCAGTGGACAGAAATGGGCTGATGATGATGATGATGATGATGATGTATGTGTGTACACAAATATATTTAATCACACACCCAGACACGGAACAAACACCGATGTTTGTCACAAAAATATTTTTCCCGAGTGGGAATCGAAGCCTCTACGAGACTGTTGGAACCGTAGTAGTGATCCTGGGTTACTAACCACTTGTCCACAGAGCCAGTCAAATCTATCCAATCAAAAACATAAATGTGAAATGAGAGCCAAGTTCAATATTATGATAATTGCCTTGGTTGTTGACTTCAACGACAAAAGAAGTGAGATCTAAATGGGTGCCAAGTTCAATGGTCAATCCAGAAATTTATTTATATGTAACACTAACATACCTATCATATCTTCTTATAACATAAGATAATGTATGGTGGTAGCCTATGAAGGTCTGTCTTGGCTAGTTTCTATAAACTTACCAACGTATTATTATGTTCGCACGCTAGTTTCTACCGACAATCCAAATTTTCGGAATTATAAAATAAAAAAAAACCGACAAATACTTGTAGGCTTAGAACTTGCGACGGCTATAATTCATGTATAAAAACTAGCCAAGACAGACCTTCATAGGCTACCACCATACATTATCTTATGTTATAAGAAGATATTATGATAGGTATGTTATAGTGTTACTTATAAATAAATTTCAGGGTTTTACTCTCTAGGTCATTTGGAACTGGGTTAGAATTTTGATCTGTCAGTCAGTCAATGATAAAAATGAGGATTTTTGGACATTAATATCTAAATAACTGTTTTAGATAAGCTTTTGAAATTTAGAACACATATTTATCTCGCAAGTCACAATAAATGAGCCAAATTTGATACGTTTATGTGAAATAGTTTTTGATTTATGAGGATTTGATTTTTCAAAAGTGGTTCCAAATGGTTCGTGTAATATTACACACGGTGCGGCTCGCCAGTTCTGTTTTTTGAACTTGGCTTGACACGCCCCCGCGTGTCTAGATAAATAATTACATTTGAAATCTTATTTTGAGCGAGTTCTTCCCGTACAATCAGTATTTCAAATATATGACTCTTGCTTGGTCTGTACATGGGTTGTAGTCATAAAGTAACAAGGTAGGACATTAAAACAAGGTCACTGCTATGTAGTTCCAAGGACAATCCATTGTCAGGGGAAATAACTGCATTAAATGATGACATCACATCCGTACAAAGATGCTACAGGAAAACCTCATTCTAACAAAGTAAATAATAGTCTCCTCACACTTCCAATTTCATAATGACTGTCCTTTATACATCTGTCTGCCTACACGTAAACTAAATCATTATGCTAGAATTTGCTATGCCACGTGTATGTCGCTTTGTATGTGGTCTGCAGAAACTACACTAAAATTATGGTTTTACTACTAAATTGACCGAAAAAGTACATAATTTAAGGTACGAACTTGCCACAAAGGCATCGATCTCAAAAACAATATTCTCTTATAAATAAAAATGAATTGCTGTTCGTTAGTCTGGCTAAAACTCGAGAACGCCTGGACCGATTTTGGTAATTTTGGTTTTAAAATGTTTGTTGTAGTCCAGAGTAGGTTTCAATGAGAAAATATAGAAAAAGAATCAGTATTGGCGGTATGAAATTCGCCGGGACCACTAGTATAATATACAAATGAAATACAAAACCTGTCAAAAGTATGAAAACCATTTGAAGTAAAAATTAAGAAAAACATTATTAAAATTACGAAAATAAATCTTGAAATGTGTTTGATGAATGTTTTCTTGTATAAATATTTGAAGTTGAAATACGTAATTGCCTTTTTGTGTTTGCATTTTATTATTAAACAAGCCGTGCCAGCGACTTCGTCCGCATAGAGAAGAGACTTCAGGCAGCGTTTTTCTATATACCGATGGCCCCACCGGATAAACGTGTAATAGCCATTGCACATAAAATTTTTTTTGGTATTTCGTTACATTAGCCTCTCCTCTACCTCCCCAATTTTTTTTAGAATTTTTTGATCATAAACAAGCCTGTAATTGCATTAAAAACCTTTTTTCCACGGAAATAATATATTTTTTTGTCACAAGAATATTATTATAAGTGACTATTACATGCTTCATACTTTCTCTGTTTCACAAGAATAAACGTGTATAAACTGCAAAACGTTTGATATTGTTAGTTCTTTGTTGTTAAGTATAGGCAATATGCGTTTGCACGTTTATTCGTGTATATTATTTTGGTGCTTTTTTGAGTAATGTGTCTTGCACGAGAAGTAACTTAGCAAATAATTTTGCATTGTTTCTTACCATAATAGATAAGTTTTATAATTTATTGCTATAAATCAAGCACCAGTATTTCATTATTCTTAATAAAATAAAAAGTAGAGTAAAAGTGCCTTAACCAAATATAAACGACAATCAATTTTTGCAATCGGGTCTCGCAGGGTAATAATAGATAAGTTTTATAATTTATTGCTATAAATCAAGCACTAGCCGTGTGGTGACGGCGTAAGAATACAAAGTGTTGAAGTGGAAGCTATGTATGAGGACATTAGTAGGGGCCATACATAGCTCCAAAACACATTTCACTGTTGTAATGGGAGACTTCAATGCAAAGCTGGGCCGTAGAAGCGATGGTGAGCTGAAAGTGGGACGATTTGGATATGAACATCGGAATCTCAGGGGACAGATGCTAGCTGACTTTATGGAGAAAGAAGGACTTTTATGAAGAATTAATTCTTCCGAAAGTCGCCGCACAGAAAATGGACCTGGACCGCTGAACTAAAAATGAGATAGACTACATCATGACCATTAGGAGACGGCATTTCAACGAAATCTTTGTGATCAACAGGATTAAAACCGGAAGTGATCACCGTATCGTTAGAGGCACATTGAATATCAACGTCAAACTGGAAAGAACGCGTCTGGTGAAGTCTACGCTCCGACCATCGAAGGCACATATCCAAAACCCCGAGAACTTTCAGCTTGAACTGTCAAATCGCTTTCAATGGCTGGACGGCTGTTCATCAGTGGAAGATATAAATAGCAGGCTGTAAACTGAAATGTTTATACGGTACGGTCCAAGTTTTTCAAAAGCCACCGTAAAAAAAAACCTCAAAAACTATCCGACCATACCCGACACCTCATCCTCATCAGGCTAGTCGACGTTTTTTGACGCTGAAAACTTCGGATGAAGCTGAGTCATATAGGCAGCTGAATAGACTGATTAGGAAATCTCTGCATGATTGCATGATTTACGCTCCTTTAATACCCAGCGTGTTAAGGAGACAATTAAGCGGAACCAAGGCTCCAAAGTGCCAAGCTAACCCGACACTATACCGAAGACATCCCGGACATCAGCCTGTACGAGATAAGAATGGCTCTCAAACAACTTAAGAAAAACAAGACACCGCGGTGCACCGGGTGAGGATGGAATCACTACAGGGCTCCTGGAAGCGGGTGATACACCGGTAGTAAAAGTCCCTCAGAAGCTCTTTTATTTCTCCCCGCCCGTCGGCGAAACGCCACGAGCATGGAACAGGGGTGTTGTGGTCTTATTCTTCAAAAAAGGTGACAAAACCTTACTGAAGAACTACCGGCCCATAACACTGCTAAGCCATGTCTACAAGCTGTTCTCTAGAGTCATCACGAATCGTCTCGAACGCAGGCTTGATGACTTCCAGCCTTCCGAACAAGCCGGTTTCCGAAAAGGCTTTAGTACCATAGAGCACTTACATACGCTGCGGCAGATTATACAGAAGACGGAGGAGTATAATCGGCCACTATGCTTAGCGTTCGTGGACTATGAAAATACATTAGGAACTTTATTGTAATTACAATAGTACATTGAAGTGTTGAAGTGTTTGTATAACAGTCACCATGTCAGTCTGAATACAGGAAAATCGCACGAAGGAAATCCCCTTACAAAGAGGAGTACGACAGGTAGTTGTCATATCTCCGAAACTGTTTACTGCTGCTCTGGAGGATTCCTTCAAGCTGCTGGAATGGCAAGGACTTGGTATCAATATTATTGGCAAGGCGAAATACATCACTCACCTTCGATTTGCTGATGACATCGTAGTCATGGCCGAGTCGCTGGAAGATCTAGGACAAATGCTCGATGACCTCGATAAAGTTTCCCAACAAGTGGGTCTTAGAATGAACATGGATAAAACAAAAAATATATTTAATGTTGCACCCACCGTACAAACTGTTGGGAACTTTACTCTCGAAATTGTGGACGAATATATCTACCTCGGACAGGCAATCCGTTTAGGAAAATCAACTATAGAGAGAGAGGTCAGTAGGCCGATGCAAATCGGCTGGGCAGCGTTCGGGAAACTGCACAACGTGTTCTCGTCCAAAATACCTCAGTGTCTCAAGACAAAGGTGTACAACCAATGTGTGTTACCTGTGATGACTTACGGCGCTGAGACGTGGTGCTTCACAAAAGATCTTTTTAGAAGGCTCAATGTCGCGCAGAGAGCTATGGAGAGGGCTATGCTCGGCATTTCTCTAAGTGATCGAATCAGAAATGAGGAGATCCGTAGAAGAACCAAACTTGCTGACATAACCCACCAGATTAGCAAACTGAAGTGGCAATGGGCCGGCCACATAGCACGAAGATTGGACGGTCGTTTGGGCCGAAAGATCCTGGAGTGGAGGCCACGTACTGGAAAGCGCAGTGTGGGACGACCACCTACCAGATGGACCGACGACCTGGTGAAAATCGCTGGGTTTTGTTGGAAAGCTTCGGAAGAGGCCTATGCTCAGCAGTGGGCAGCAATGGGCTGAGATGACGACAATTTCATTAAAGATTATGTTGGAATTTATTTAGTTCTCAAAATGCTTATAAGATAAGCTGTTTGTTTTTTTTGTTGATTTTTGCTCAATTTCTATAGTAATGAGAAATATCTCTATGAATGTCATAGGCTGATTATTATAAAAAATAGTTTCATTGTTATTATTATGATAATAAATAAAAATAATATATATAAACATGAGTTTTGTTTATTTTCCCTTTTAAGATTATGCAACATTTTAAATTACATAGCGTCAATTCATAATGTTAATATGCATAATATAAATGTAATTTTTATTACCGTCCATAGATCACCAAATATTTCTGTAATACAAGCGTGCAAACAATTGCAGCCGCCATCAAAAGACGCGAGATTTCCCTAGAATAATAGTGTATCATTGCGTTATGTTCATCAAAATCGTTTAAATTCACACGAATAAACGTGTAATGATCTATAACAGTCAACTGACTACTCTAATTTCACTCGAGTAATTGTATAATATGGATTTTCTTGATTATTGACTAAATTAACGACTATTTCTTAAAATAAAATATATCAGCTAAAAGATTATTTTTTTATCTTTAATTTCATTATACATTGTTTTAACCTACCTATAATAATACCCGAGATAGTAAGGATTAAACGTTTTTATTCTCTCCTGTAAAATTGACGTTTTTCACATGCACGTTTATTCGGCGGAGCCATCGATATATCCGCTTTTCTATATATTTTTTAAAATATATATCTGCGCCTACATAAGTCCAGCATGTTGGACGTAATTCTTTAAATTAAAATAACATTTTCATTAATGACCCGATTGAAATTAAACAAATGGTAAATTTTAATTTGGGCTTACCACAGTATATTAATGAAAGCCACAACTAGATGAGATAATCCGTTTCCGAGATTAACATGCACAAATACACAGGCAAACAGACAAAAAAAACATTGTTTTTACTACTACGTTGATAAAGATCGTTTATAATTTTACCATCCATGTAAACGCAGCGATCAGTTTCATTTTTAATTAGACATAGATCACAACTCTGTACACATATTTCGTGGTCGCAGTCGCAAACTCTGTCGCAATAGTACGTGAGATGACCGCCGCTCCGGTCGCTTAATGCCTCTATAGTGACAAGATCGTAGTTTGTCGTTTAGGTCCACAGCTCTTTAGAGCCCTGGCACGTGGCTGAGTTCTGGGCAGATTTAATTTAAAATTATTTGCCATCGACATGAAAAGAAGAAGCAGGGCCACGCGGCACTCATTTCGCACCGTCTTGCCTCGTGCATTAGTATTCTTTACATAGTCTTGTTTTCTGACGTGAACCACTAGTTAACAACGAATGGTCGCCGCACGATGAAGCATGGCGGGACTCATGCCATCATGCTCATCATTATTTTTGACTGGCTCGGTGGAACAGTGGTTAGTGACTCAGGTTCAAAACCTACGGTTCCAAGAGCCGTGGGTTCGATTCCCACTCGGGACAAATATTTGTGTGACGAACATCGGTGTTTGTTCTGTGTCTGGGTGTATTATTAGATATATTTAAGTTTATTTGTGTATCCACTGTTGATCCTGATTTCCGGTACATAAGTGCTTAAGCTACTTATCACGGGATCAGATCAATGTGTAATGATGATGTTGTGTAATATTTATTACATTATATATTTATTATTATCATCAGCATGAGTGAATATCTCAACAGAAATGAAATCCAAAAGTTATAATTACATTTGAACGGGATTTATTCTTCTTCTGTGCGGATTATTTTCTCTTGCGCGTTTGTAGAACTTTGTGACTTATATTTTATGTGAAAATATGAAGATACATGGGTTTTACTATTATTTACTTTCATTGTGGTTTCCTTTCGTTTTTAGTCCGTCCCGTAATTCCGTTTATTTGGAACTAGATTATTACGGCGTTCTACCAATCTCGGCCTTAGCGGCCGATATTAATTGCCAGCCAAGTGCGCAGGACAAGGACATATTATATTGCATATCAAAATCAAATAAAAAATCAAATCAAATGAAAAATGTCTTTATTTATATAGGCAATTTACATGCACTTATAAATTGTCAAATTAGCAATAATAAGATTCTACCACCGGTTCGGAATAGCGATTCTATAGACAAGACTCCGGCAAGAAACTCGATAGTCGCTCTTTTTGACGACAATCATGTTACAAATTGTAAACGAGCCAAGTCACACAGTCTGGGTGTGCCATAGCAAAAAGTACCAGTTCTCAAAAAAATCAAATCAAATCAAAATCAAAAAGTCTTTATTAATAACAAGTAAATATTACATGGTGGAATGGGTTCTCCTGTTAAGTATAAAACTTGTGTTAGGAGTATTCTATATTTACTACTTTTAAAAATAACGATAATTAAAATCAAAAGAAACAGAGCAAAGATAACAATGTTCAGAATACCATAACAAATCCAGCCTGCATGACAAAGCTTACATAGGCAGAATTTTATTAATTACAGCCATTGCCTTAAGTAAGTATGCGCGCAAACAAAAGTGCACTCTCTGTTCCCTTACTCTCATAGTTCGGTAAGACAGCAATCCGACATGACAGATGAGAGATCGGGCGCAGGAGCACACCGGCTTGACGTGCTTTCCGAGACAGGGGCGTGCAACCGCCAACTTATTAACCTTGATCTTATATCTTTGATCGATTATAACACATCCAATCAAAAACATAAATGTGAAATGAGAGCCAAGTTCAATATTGCCTTGGTTGTTGACTTCAGCGACAAAGAAGTGAGATCTAAATGGGTGCCAAGTTCAATGGTCAACCCAGAAATTTATTTATAAGTAACACTATAACATACCTATTATATCTTCTTATAACATAAGATAATGTAGGGTGGTAGCCTATGAAGGTCTGTCTTGGCTAGTTTCTATAAACCTACCAACGTATTATTATGTTCGCTTGCTAGTTTCTACCAACAATCCAAATTTTCGGAATTATAAAATAAAAACCGACAAATACTTGTAGGCTTAGAACTTGCGACGGCTATAATTCATATATGAAAACTAGCCAAGACAGACCTTCCTAGGCTACCACCATACATTATCTTATGTTATAAGAAGATATGATAGGTATGTTATAGTGTTACTTATAAATAAATTTCTGGGTTGACCATTGAACTTGGCACCCATTTAGATCTCACTTCTTTGTCGCTGAAGTCAACAACCAAGGCAATATTGAACTTGGCTCTCATTTCACATTTATGTTTTTGATTGGATATCATTACTTTTTGTAGAAAAGTATATATCATAGTAACGCCGTGGGTCCTTTGAAAAGGACAAATTCAAAAGTAAAAAAATTGTAAACAAAAAAACCGCCTTCAAAAACCCGACTCACTAAAAATTACAAAATAATATAATACGAACATTTATAATCATCTGGGTATGAATTTTATATGTTGTTGAAGGCGGTGCCGTTTATATTTCAAACAGACAAGCACAGAGTGCTTCTTTTTCCTCAAAATTTTGATTGGCACCGCCTTCAAAAACATATAAAATTCATACCCAGATGATTATAAATGTTCGTATTATATTATTTTGTAATTTTTAGTGAGTCGGGTTTTTGAAGGCGGTTTTTTTTTTTGTTTACAATTTTCTTTCATACTTTTTAGTGTTAAATCTTTTGTTACCCTATTAGTTCAGCTCACCTGTAATACTACTGATATTATAACTAGTAGTCTTAATATGTATACAGTATTGAAAGAATTATGCTTTTACTCCAAACAATTAAGGAGTTGACCTTCCATCATCAGCTCAGCATCATAACATTATGATTGCAAGAAGCAATGCCAATATCACTTCAGAAAATATATTAAACGCGGTACATGTGCCTATAAAATTTGAGGGTTGCCCTCGATTTCTCCTGGATCCCATCATCAGATCCTAGACTGGTCACCCTATTAGTTCAGCTCACCTATAATGCTACTGATATTATAACTAGTAGTCTTAATATGTATACAGTATTGAAAGAATTATCCTTTTACTCCTAAGTATTAAGAAGTTGGCCTTCCATCATCAGCTCAGCATCATAAGATTATGATTTCCAGAAGCAAATGCCAATATAACTTCAGATAATATGCAAAACGCGGTACATGTCCCTATAAAATTTGAGGGTTGCCCTCGATTTCTCCTGGATCTCATCATCAGATCCTAGACTGGTCACCCTATTAGTTCAGCTCACCTATAATGCTACTGATATTATAACTAGTAGTCTTAATATTAATATGTATACAGTATTGAAAGAATTATCCTTTTACTCCTAAGTATTAAGGAGTTGACCTTCCATCATCAGCTCAGCATCATAAGATTATGATTTCCAGAAGCAAATGCCAATATAACTTCAGATAATATGCAAAACGCGGTACATGTCCCTATAAAATTTGAGGGTTGCCCTCGATTTCTCCTGGATCCCATCATCAGATCCGGGACTGGTGAAAATGGGACCACCTCGGAAGTGAACTGTATCCAACCAAAAAAAAATTTCTGAAATCCGTCTATAATTGACGAAAATATCGGTGAACATACATAAAAAAAAAAAAAAAAAAAAAAATATTATACATACAGACGAATTGAGAACCTCCTCCTTTTTTTGAAGTCGGTTAACTAGACTTTATGTAGGTACCTACCCTAAGTAATAAATATGAAAATCGACTATAAGTACCTTCTCTTAATTGTAAATAAGTAAGTATTAGTCCAGTCATTTAAGCTTAAATTAGGTAAGAATCTCGGAATTCGAGATACCCAGCTGTAACTTTGTAAATACTTGGATATTGACACCCTAAAAGTGGTCTCAAAACCTACATATGGTAGGGTGTACGCAACTATAAAATTTTCACGGTCAAATGTCACAAATATCAGTTTTATGAACTTTTGAGCGAAACGGGAAGTTTTATCATAAAAGTGTGTAGGAGAAAATTACTTATCATCTAATTATCTATAAAAATTGTCAGTACGTTTTATTCCTAAGATTCAGCATTTCAGAAATACAGCGATGCAAATAGTTGAAAAAGTTGTATTTTCAAAAGCTTCCAGACCCCCGTGCGATTGTGCTAGACAGTTAAAATTTTCACGACTAATGTATTTCAGTAGCCTCTATAACATCTGATACTAGAAAAAGCTTAAAACCAATGTTTAAGTGGGTTCTCATACAAAAACTATGTTTTTTTTTTCTCACACTTGGCCGGTTTTTAACGTGGTTACCCCAGTAAAACTATTCCAGGCGACACCTTTTATAAGTAAAGAACACGAAAGCCTAGTTCAATAATTGTTTTATGTTGTTTTTCAGTATATTCAAACTGCTTATTATGGGTCAAAAAGTACGAAATAACAATTATTAGAATTTCTGTTTGAAGTATAACTGCAAAAAAACATTTTAAAAATGTTAACTGTCCATTTAACTCTATTATGAACGTGAAGATCCATTTATTATTATCCATTAACCAAATTTAATTTAATGAAACGCAGAATTCTTAAATCTTCTGAATGCTGAAAACAACACAAAACAATTATTTAACTAGGCTTTCATATAAACAACGTGTTCTTCACTTATAAAAGGTGTCGCCTGGAATAGGTTTACTGAGGTAACCACGTTAAAAACCGGCCAAGTGTGAGAAAAAAAAACCATAGTTTTTTTATTAGAACCCACTTAAACATTGGTTTTAAGCTTTTTCTAGTATTAGATGTTATAGAGGCTACTGAAATACATCAGTGGTGAAAATTTTAACTGTCTAGCACAATTGCACGTGGACCTGGAAGCTTTTGAAAATACAACTTTTTCAACTATTTGCATCTCTGTATCTCTGAAATGGTGAATCTTAGGAATAAAACGTACAGACAATTTTTATAGATAAATAGAAGATAAGTAAATTTCTCCTACACACTTTTATGATAAAACTTCCCGTTTCGCTCAAAAGTTCATAAAACTGATATTTGTGACATTTGACCTTGAAAATGTAATAGTTGCGTACACCCTACAATATGTAGGTTTTGAGACAACTTTTAGGACGTCAATATACAAGTATTTACAGACTTACAGCTGGGTATCTCGAATTCCGAGATTTTTTCCTAATTTGACTGGACTATATACCTAAATTTATACTTAGTGCTCTGCCTTCCCCGGTATATAGGCGTGATTAAGCACTAATTAGGTATGTTAAGCGTTCATAATAGAACGTAACCTAATTATTAAAAAATTGCCAGTTTTTAACCGACTTCAAAAAAAGGAGGAGGTTCTCAATTCGTCTGTATGTATAATATTTTTTTTTTTTTTTTATGTATGTTCACCGATATTTTCGTCAATTATAGACGGATTTCAAAAATTTTTTTTTGGTTGGATACAGTTTACTTCCGAGGTGGTCCCATTTTCACCAGTCCCGGATCTGATGATGGGATCCAGGAGAAATCGAGGGCAACCCTCAAATTTTATAGGGACATGTACCGCGTTTTGCATATTATCTGAAGTTATATTGGCATTTGCTTCTGGAAATCATAATTTTATGATGCTGAGCTGATGATGGAAGGTCAACTCCTTAATACTTAGGAGTAAAAGGATAATTCTTTCAATACTGTATACATATTAAGACTACTAGTTATAATATCAGTAGCATTATAGGTGAGCTGAACTAATAGGGTGACCAGTCTAGGATCTGATGATGGGATCCAGGAGAAATCGAGGGCAACCCTCAAATTTTATAGGGACATGTACCGCGTTTTGCATATTATCTGAAGTTATATTGGCATTTGCTTCTGGAAATCATAATTTTATGATGCTGAGCTGATGATTGAAGGTCAACTTCTTAATAATTAGGAGTAAAAGGATAATTCTTTCAATACTGTACATATTAAGACTACTAGTTATAATATCAGTAGCATTATAGGTGAGCTGAACTAATAGGGTGACCAGTCTAGGATCTGATGATGGGATCCAGGAGAAATCGAGGGCAACCCTCAAATTTAATAGGCACATGTACCGCGTTTTATATATTTTCTGAAGTGATATTGGCATTGCTTCTTGCAATCATAATGTTATGATGCTGAGCTGATGATGGAAGGTCAACTCCTTAATTGTTTGGAGTAAAAGGATAATTCTTTCAATACTGTATACATATTAAGACTACTAGTTATTATATCAGTAGTATTATAGGTGAGCTGAACTAATAGGGTAACAAAAAATTTAACACTAAAAAGTATGAAAAAAATTGTAAACAAAAAAACCGCCTTCAAAAACCCGACTCACTAAAAATTACAAAATAATATAATACGAACATTTATAATCATCTGGGTATGAATTTTATATGTTTTTGAAGGCGGTGCCAATCAAAATTTTGAGGAAAAAAGAGCACTCTGTGCTTGTCTGTTTGAAATATAAACGGCACCGCCTTCAACAACATATAAAATTCATACCCAGATGATTATAAATGTTCGTATTATATTATTTTGTAATTTTTAGTGGGTCGGGTTTTTGAAGGCGGTTTTTTTTTTGTTTACAATTTTTTTTATTTTTTCCTTTGTATTCATGTAATTACCTATCTGCATACCAAATTTCAACTCTCTAGGTCATTTGGAACTGGGTTAGAATTTTTGATCTGTCAGTCAGTCAATGATAAAAATGAGGATTTTTGGACATTAATATCCAAATAACTGTTTGAGATAAGCTTATGAAATTTAGAACACATATTTATCTCTGCAAGTCACAATATATGAGCCAAATTTAATACGTTTATGTGAAATAGTTTTTGATTTATGAGGGATTCAAAAGTGGTTCCAAATGGTTCGTGTAATATTACACACGGTGCGGCTCGCCAGTTCTGTTTCTTGAACCTTGGCTTGACACGCTACCGCGTGTCTAGATACATAAAACGCATAAAATATTATGTTGTTCCCTGCTTAAATAAAATATCTAAAATTATTTTGAGAGTAAATCTGATTTCAAGGTAATATATTTTATGGATTAATTTAGTCTGTCTTCAAAACAGGTTGCAACAAAGCGCATCGCCCCGAAGTAAATATAAACCGGTGACGTCATGATATGGAAATTCCATTCTAAGTGTATAATATTTTTTATTCAAAGCTCGCTTATATTACCATTATTTATATGTCGTGAAGGACCCACCTAAGAGTCCGTTTTGATGCACAAAATCAAGAACGTTATAAAAACAACTGCAAACATTTCTGGTTCGAAAGCCTTCGCGTTTTAAAGCCTTTTTTTCTCACTTACTCGCTTTGTTCTGGGTGAATCTATATATATAAAAGGAAGTCGTGTTAGTTACACCACTTATAACTCGAGATCGGCAGAACAGATTTGGCTGAAAATTGGTAGGGAGGTAGCTTAGAGCCAGGAGAAGGACATAGGATACTTTTTATCCCGTTCCACGTTCCCACGTTCCCGTGGGACTTGACATGAAACGTCAGTCACTATTCATGTGTGCGTTCAGAAATTCATTTTTAGTAAAATGTCTCAAAAGTTTAGGTACTGTTATAACTGTTTGTTTCAGATATTAATTTGTGTAAATTATTTATTTGATTTTTAATATCCGAAAATAATACCTCAGATTATTATAAGGGTGTTGAATCGACAAAATTCATCTATATTATTCAGATTATTGTCTATTTCAGAGATTTTCATTTAGCAAAATAGTGACATCTAATTGACATATGTTCGTTTATTGACAAACATTTCAATATCTATAGTGACCAAAGAAGCTTCGTTGTCAAAAAATTTCAATCATCAAATGTGTTTAGTTCAGAAGTAAAGACGAGCTGATCGCACTACAAATAAATACGGTTCATACCTGCATCAAACGGAGAAGATAGATATTAAATCTAGACACAAGAAATTTTTGCGAATATATTATCCCGAGAGGAGATCGGGCGCAGGACCACCGGCTTAACTTGCTTTCCGAGGCACGGGCGTTCAACCGCCAACTTCCTAACTCCGGGCTGAGTAATTTCATTACAGAAAAACTCACACAAATTTTGCCCGACCCCGGATTTGAACAAAATTCAGCATAAGAATCAGTAGATATTGATCAGCGTTGTGCACAACAATTTGGTGAAGATAATATACACATCCTGTCCTTATCTGTTCGTGTTAAGTCTTTGTACTTCTATTGTCTGTCATATATGTGTGTTTTTGCTTGAGTTTTGTGTTTTGTATTGATATAATTTATTGTATACCTATTTGTTTATGTTATGTGGTCAATAAACGATTTCTATTCTATTCTATTCTATTCTGTATATTGTGGAACAACTTCACACATTTTTCCATCGACACAATAGGGTAGTTTCCAAAGTCAAACTTTACATGCGATTTCACAATTCATAGTAAGATATAGGTTAATTAATAACATTAGTCAAATCGAAATTAAAATTTCTGACGAAATGAGAAAATAATAGACATTTGAAGTTTGGTGGGAAAGTCCATTTCAAAAGTTCGAAAATTCTTCAAAAATGCTTTGCCATCGTATAAAATACAAAATTAGTAGTAACTTTCACTATGAAAAAATATTCGTAAACGTGACATTTTATATAGCTACTGAACAAAGTTCTTGCGATATGCATACAGTATTTTTTTATAGACGTTGTGATAGGACTACTATGATAGGACGCTAACAATAATTTTAATGCTTGATATCGATTTTTGGTAACTTTTCTATCCAATATTACAATAGGCTTATTTTGATATATCTGGATTTGAAAGCAATTATTGTATTGCTGGATATGAGTAAAAAATATGAGATTAGTAAAGTTCTTCTCAGTTATGACGAGACCAGAGGGCCTACCATGAGTTGGCTATCGAAAACTTACGTACGTTAAAAACCTATCGAGTTGTTAAGCTATTGCATAGCTTTTATCGCGGGCTTTGAGCGCGGCGACCGAACCAAAAAAATCCGTAACGAAAAAAACCTCACAATCGTCTAACGTCGTTTCAGTTCGGTAGACTTCGGCACGGTGTTTGTGTGCCTACGTCTACGAAACTCGCACGAATCGAGACGAGCTGCTCCGAAATCGGACGATGCTATGCAATAGCTTTACCGCGGAGGTCTTCGAGTGCCACACGTCTTTTATTTTCATACGGCCGATTTTAGTTCTTCGCGTAACCACCAGCGGCGCGGTAGGTACAAGTTTTTCATAGACATATTTACGTAGGCGATATCGAGTGCGTAAGTTTTAAACTCATGGTAGCCCTACAGGGAAGTAAGGATTAAATTGAATATGGAGGATATTATGGATTCCAGTTCAAATTTAAAAGCTACTTACTCATACCCAAGATGGGACAACTTTCAGCTATAAAAAGCATATATACGTATAATTGAGAGACTCCATCCTTATTTCAAGTCGGTTAACAAAATAAAGTAGTGCATCAAAGCTACGTTAAGGCGGTACGAAGTTCGCCGGGTCAGCTAGTATTAATATAAAAACCTTTCCCGTAAATCCCTCTGTATATTACAAAAGCCGCATCAAAATCTCCTGTCGAATCAAAAGCTTGTTTTAAGGATTAAAGCATACATAGGGATATAGCTACAGAGAAGGCGACTTTATTTTATACTGTGTAGTTAAGTGTATCTCAAATTTGAAATTCATATGTACGATTATTCGATGCTTTAAAGATGAAGGAAAACATCGTGAGGAAACCTGCACACCTACGAAGAAAGTCTTAGGTTGTATTGTCAACTAACCCGCACTTGGCCAGCGTGGTTGACTAAGGCCTTATCGCCCTAATTTAGGGTAGGCCCGTGCCCCAGCAGTGGAGACGTATATGGGCTGATGATGATGATGTGTATCTAGACAAATGTTGATATACTCTGTCAATAATAGCATCTATCAACAAAATATCAATAATTATGACTACAGTACATAAGTATTTTAGTTGCTTATTTACTTGGCCGATTTTTTGAAGTGCCTTCAAAGATAAGTGATTGCTACAACTACCCGTTTCGCTCTCCGTATACTTGAGAAAAGTATGAACAGTTAAACAAACAATTAGCTTGAGTTAGATTATCTACTCCTAGTACTTATTCCACGGCTTGATCAGGTAAATAAAGTAATAATATAGGTACTCAAGTGAAAAGCATTGTGGACATACGTTTTCCGAGGTTTTTTCTTTACATTGACTATTTTAGTTATTTGTAAGAATACTACATGGGGTCCTGGCACACCACTTTCGCTTGTTCTTGTTCCACATCCATCAATTGCTACATGCATGCTCGTCGAATTAGGGTAACTTTTGATTTGGCCCTTCTTCAAAATTTTACTTATTTGGTCATTTAAGGTCTTTCTTGGCCTTCCCCTGCCAAAACTTCCATTTATACTTCCTCTATATATTTCTTTCATTCATTTTCTTAACATGACCAAACCATCTATAGTCTGTTTGTTAAGATTTGTCTTATTTTGTGAACAAATATGGCGTCTCGTGACCAGAGACTATGGATGTGTTAGTGTTGAATAAACGAATGAGGAATGATCAAATATATTAATCTAAATGATTTTCGTAATGACGTCAAATATTTAAGTAAATGAAAAATATAAATTGAACTAGTCGATATACGTACTTCATGTCAAAACCAGACGACTGCTTTCTAATTTAAATACTAATACCTATTTACAATTTTTGATGAAATTGCGCTTTGAACATGTATACAAATGGTATTTAAAAATACCAAAAGTAAGAAAAAAAATCATCAATATTAGGTAGGAAATAGAAAAAGATGGGTTAATTTTATAAATACTAAATATTTTGTAACTACCAAAAATCACAAAACATTCCAAAAATTTTTAAACGGACACGACATGGTACATAAAAAAAAACACTCACGGTTTCAATTATTGAATGTGTAATAAGCAGAGTTGCCAGTAGTCAAAAATTACGGAAGTCATTTGGGAACCATATATCGTCGTCTTAGAGTGTAAAGCTGCTAACTCCATATCAGGTACATTTTCAGGAGAGACGATTAGATTGTGTATTTATTTTCACACTTTCGAATGGTATAAATAACGTATTAAAGTAAAAAATTGGATTTGACAGGTTTACACTCTAAGCCGACGATATCCATATTTGTATGTAATATTTAATATGTAAGTCATGGTACCTAACGAACTCACTAGTCCTGTAAATTTAGCATCAAAGTTAGGGCTAAGGTTGCATTAATTCGCATAAAGCTAAAAACATAGCTTTTGTATGAGAACCCACCTTACACGTTGGTTTTACGTTGTTTCTAGTATTAGATGTTAGACAGTTGAAATACTTACATCATTCGAGAAAATGTTAACTGTTTAGCACAATCGCACGGGGGCCTGGAAGCATTTGAAAATACATCTTTTTCAACTTTGTGCATCGCTTTATCTCTGTAATGGTGAATCTTAGGAATGGAGTGTAATGACAATTTCTATAGATAATTACCTTGAATATTTTTTTTTATAGCACACGTCTGATCTATGGGGACTTTTGACAGATTATTTGTAATAGTGTTCCCAACATACATGCAAATTTTTAGCTATATGCGAATTAATGTAAGCTTGAATATCTATTTCGACTGGAGAGGTATTCTATTGGATGAACGAATTAACACTTCTTAACCTTAATTATTTAATCACTAAGTAGTATGATGACAAACTTCACGAAACGAGTGATTTGTCATATTCTATATAATATTATTTTTCGCAATGAATCGAAGCATTTACACATTATTATTAACACACAGATGTAGTATAAATACGAGATAGCATACTATTTTTCTTCTTTTCTGTTATATTATATCTAGATACTCATAGATATAAATACAAATTCATTTTTAAGACAGAACGCGCTCTCGATTATATCTCGTCAATGAAAAAATGATTTTACATAATCACTTTTCAACAAATCGGTTAACGGTTAACAACAGTAAGAATTCCTGATATGTTTGTAATCTATTTAGGTAAATACATAACAACTAAGTGGGCGTAAGTTATCTTTAAGTAATTTGTCGGATTTTTTCTCCGCAGGTAATCCTATGAAATGGAGCGAGAGAAAAAAGAAAGTTTACCAATGGAGAACTTTAGTTCTACGTGAGTAAAACTTCAAATTATTAAGATGATGTACTAAGACCTATTTTTAAAAAATTACTATTTGTTCACAACTCGCAGGCCAAAGTAATTAATTCTAATCTTGTATTATTTTGCGCATTTTTCGAGACCACAGGCAATGACGACATTGACTTCTTATTTACTTTTATAATGACCGATCCAGTATCGGGGAACAGTGGTCGGTGACCGTGTCTGGCGCCCGACGCCACGAAGTATCGTGGTCGAGAGTTGTGGGTTCGATTCCCATTCGGCACAAATATTTGTATGATGAACATCAGTGTATTATTTAAATATTTATATTTATTTATGTATCTGTTACGGCTAATACCCTAAGTGCGGCTACACCTAGTTTTAGCCGGTTAGAACTAGGTGTAGCCACTTACTCTTGGCTAAACCTAGGTGAAGCCGATTGTTTCGAGTTTTATCCAACAGGGAATGGCTGGACCTAGTTGTAGCTGGCATGATGAAGGATAGACCTAGTTTTATGCGAAAACAATCGGCTCCACCTAGGTTTAGCCAAGAATAAGTGGCTACACCTAGTTCTATCCGGCTAAAACTAGGTGTAGCCGCACTTCGGGTATTAGCCGTAACATATCCACTGTCATTTCTGAAATCCGTAACACAAGTGCTTAGCTACTTACTACGTGATCGGGGTGCATCTGATATTGTGAAATATGTATAATTTTTTTATAATAAAAATAACCATATAATCAGGTGGGAGACATTTTGTCGACCGGTTGCTGTTACCACCATACAGTTGTGTAAAACCCGCCAAGTGACTCTGACCTCTCTTGGTCAGGTCGCGTTCCGGGATCAGCACTGTACGAACCGGAGCCAGGGGGGACCATTGTTGCGGCAAGCGCCGGACCAGTGGAGTCTTAGCGGCGGTATTGTGCGTGCGGAGCGGGTCAGCCCGCCGGCCAGGGAGACCCGTAGACACGGGGGCCCTTCCGTCCGGCGGACTGGCCAACTCGGACCCGCACAGCTCAATGCCAATGCGAGACTCCACGCCTTGTCTCGTTGTTGCCGCAGCAGTGGTCTCCTTTTTCACGGCTTTCAGGGTGAGTGCGACAGGCTCAATATGGTCTATTGTGCCTGTCGACCTCATATTTGGATCTCACTACCGCTTACCATCAGGTGGAGTGAGGTCATCTTGTTAGCCTCTTTATAAAAAAAAAATAACCATAAATGTATCTGTGTCATCACATCGCAAAGAGTAAATAAACCGAATGAAAACGTTCGTTATAGTTGTTTATCCAGTTAGAAATACAAGTGGAATCGAAAAATGTTGTAACCAGTTTCAAGTCAAAATAAATAACAGAAACGTTTTCGAAAACATTCCACATATTTTCCGCACAAACATTGAATTGAAGAGTATTATTATCTATTATTTGTGCAAACACTACTGATTTGAAAATAACACGGGATAGTGGTATTCCTGAGCCCGAATGTCCCTAGATTCCAATTATTCGCAAGTTTACTTTATAAAATTGGTTCTATTTAGTTTGATTTGGCGTTGAAATTACAGATCTAACTGTATTGTCCATTATTTGCGCGGACACTATCTATTTTATTTGTAGTATTATAATACACGAGAGAATTTTACGAGTTAACTCACAAAATCAACATAATTAATTTGAGTGATAATCCAGTCCGCAGGTATTTTTGCTCTGCAAAAGGTGGAGTAGAAAAGGTTTAAGCATCCTATTGCTTGGGTATGGCTGCCTAATTAGAATCCAAGTTTTCGACCTTTGGGCGCATGCGCGAGCCGCCATCTTGAATTAAATGTGCCAAAATTCGTTTTTCTAAATAACGTCTAAACAGTTAACTGTATGACTAAAGTGTCTATGAACAGCTTAAAGAAGACAAAATTACTTACATTTCCTTCATACATATTTATTCTGTAAGTCTTATCTTTAATTCAAGATGGCGGCTCACGCATGCGCCCCCGAGGTCGAAAACTGGGATTTCTATTAAACTGCCATACGTAAGCAATATAACGCCAAAACATTTTCTACTCCACCTTTTGCAGACCAGAGGCTTTTATATGTCCCCACAGACTGTACTAAAGTGGTGACGGTAGTGGTTAAATATGATAGGTTTATGTTAAGGTTTAAAAGAACTTTGTTATCAACAAAGACAAATGTTGTCACGTGATAACATACAATAAAGTAGATAACTTAAAAATTTCATCGTTGTGATAGTTGTTTATAAAAGTGAAATCACTATGTACCGTCATTAGGTGAATTATGTTGTGCGTTCCGGTACGTGCATTTTAGTCCTTGGGTCTCCAAGTCATTACGTTTAGAATAGTTATACGGAAGTTAACCCGCAAAATTATTTGTATTTCAAAAACTGTGTTTTGTTACAGAGCTGAACTGACGTCCAACTTAGGTTTCCAATCGTCCCACAGTATTTCATCAAAAGATGTTAACAGCGATAAACCATACATACCTTTTGAACATAGACAAGTGGAACATCCAAATTCGTAAGTATCATAATTTATTGTAATAAATCGCATGCTGTAGGCTTCATCCTCTTGGCCTGCTTGCATGACTTGATGACTAATTGCCTGGATGGATAGCTCAGAGGTTAGAGCAACCGACGCGATATCGGGAGGTCCGGTGGTTCAAGTCCCCGTTCAGGCGGGGTCATGAATTCTAATTTTTCAAATTTTAAATTTACATTGAGCTTTAATAGCATTAAAAACAACAAATAAATATTAAGTTGCCGAGTGCAACCATTCTGTATAACATTTCTGTTAATATTCTGCTTGCATCACTTTTTTTTCTACTTCCACGGTCTTTATTGAGAAATTATTCTTCATGTTACTAACCTACTTATATTGTCAAAAGTTTAGAGAAACCGCATCAAGTTGATCTCAATTAGGAGTCGAAAGGGTCAACATGCCCAAAATCGGTCGGAAGCTATCATCATGTCATGTCATATTGCAAAGTATTGACATTTATACTCATAAAGCTATTCATGACGTTTTTCTACATAATTTATACGGCGATTTATTTTCATTGTGTTTAGATCAGGCATGTCAAATAAAGTAGTAAAAAATATAAATTGATGATTTCGTCCAGCGGCATCCATTTTCATTATTCTCAAATAAGCTTCGTCACACACATTCCACTGTTTCCGAGATGCATGGAATGAGTTACACGTATTTGAATAGTCCTTGTTTTTATTTCTTGTTTTAGTGCTACAGCTTTAACTTTGAAAAATGAATATCATACGCGATCGGATTGGCCCAGTAACCTATGATTATAAGGTACCATAAAAAGAGTCGAGGGCCGAGCGGTTAAGGTCGTTGCTTGCCATGCGAGAGGTCGCCAGTTCAAACCCCGCCAGGTACCAATGTGTTTTTCAAATTTGAAATTCATATGTACCATCATTCGACGTTTTAACGGTGAAGGAAAACATCGTGAGGAAACCTGCACACCTGAGAAATTTTTCAACGGCGTGTAAAGCCATGTTACAGAGGCCTACGGGCGATTTAAAAACTCTGACACCAGGTTGTTCATCAACCATACCATAAGAAGAAGATAAGTTACCATGGCCCACGCTCCTCTCGTAGGATTAAGACAGCAACTTCGTGGAGAAATACCACAACAAATAGTAGCAAATGTCCAAGAATTTCTAAGAAGTTTCGTAGAAATACTTCCAAGCAAGCGAGACGTCAGTCGTCTCGATGTAATGCATTCCTTGGAGATTCATAGAATCCAGTTGTGTTGCACTGAAATAGAATATGCTGCTATTGTACCCCCGACAAACTAGGCTACCTATTTGTCTCCGCATATTATCTCTGTTTTCACTGCTTTATTGGTATACCAGTGACCTGCTCTCGTTTTGCTTCGGGTTTGACTTATAAATAAAAATGAATTGCTGTTCGTTAGTCTGACTAAAACTCGAGAACGCCCGGACCGATTTAGGTAATTTTGGTTTTAAAATGTTCGTCGTAGTCCAGGGAAGGTTTCAATGAGAAAATGTAGAAAAAGAATCAGTATTGGCGGTATGAAATTCGCCGGGACCACTAGTTATTCATAAAAACCTACCTCTTGAATCCCTCTATCTTGTTTAAAAAACCCATCAAAATCCGTTTAAAGATTTAAGCATACATACATACAGACAAATTCGGGAAGCGACTTTTCTTTATAATATGTAGTGATTTGTAGCAAGCGCTGCGTTATTTGTGCGAGTTGTCTGATGTGAAATAAACCCGAAGTTAGGAAGATGGCTATTGCGCGCTCGTGCCTCTTAAAGCACGTTAAATCGGTGGTTCTACAACTGTTCTCTTATTGGCTATGTGGGATAGCCGTATCACCGAACCTTGAGAGTGAGTGAACGGAGAGCGCACTTGTGTTTGCGTCATAATTTCCCGCGCACTTGGCTGATGTCCTTTTAAAACTTCCGCCACAGTTGAAATTGGTCGCACACCTGATCTCTGTCCAAAATGTCTGTACGAATACACTCGTTTGTATCATCGTTTTGTTTCAGAGTATGGGGTTCCCTACTGCATTTGCTCAAGGCGTGTTCCGGCACCGGTATGTTGGCTATGCCTGCAGCTTTCAAAAATGCCGGCCTCCTGCCCGGCTCGATAGGAACAATCATCGCTGGGACTCTCTGTGTGCATACGATGCATATATTTGTAAGTATATTCATGTGGCAGGGTAGAACTACGGTAATACTATTTCATACTCAAACTGAGATCCGTAACGGTAGGTAACTTGGTAACAATTCTCTATGACAGTATTATCGTGCTACAACGAAAACGATTACTAGGTAGGACCCTTGTAAAAATAAATGAAATCGTTCAGGTTCTTTACTAACGTTTATTGAAAGAAAATATTGAAAAACAAATAAATGAGATTGGTCTATTTGTATTTCTATAAAAGATTTGAATGATTAGAACGAAAACAGGAAAGGAAGAGGTAGACCGGGGAGAATAAGTAAAAGAAAAGAAAGAAAACTAATATTTCGTGTAATGGAACGCGAAAGTCTAAAATCTTACAAGTAAAAGAAACTAAATGGGCATACACGCAATGAAAGGAGTAGCAAACACATAGCTACTGTAAGGATGGGACCTGGGCGTATGGAAGGAAACAACTGCACCTTGGTGGATTATATTGTGTCTCAAATTCATCTTATGCTAACTTATATACTAATGGGGCTCTACATGTATGGGTGAGGTGCGCGACACACACTACACCTCCCCCGTTTTTTTTAAAAAAATAGTTATCTTTTTTTAATACATCAAAGTTTAAAAAATACCGCCCGTTGTTTCGACTGGGTTACACCAATCATGGTCGCAAGCGATCTAGGCGCCGCCTGACCTCGTCTGACGTAGCTTGCTACTCTTTTCATCATGTGTAGTAGACCCATAATAATTATTTTTTAATGTGATGGAACGCGTAATTAAGTATGTCTAAAATCGTAAGTAAAATACAGTTGATGTCATGACTTCAAGGCGTTGAAGTGGCTGTCAGAGTCCAGAGAACAATAGGAATTACTCGACCGACAAGAGAATAGCTTTTAAATAAGATAAGGTTAGATGTATTAATAATAAAGCGTGTGGAGTTGGCTCAGTCGTACTTAATGTCTAGGCCGCTATAGTTCAAACATTGACAATAAAATCTTAATTGAGTAAAGTGACTGAAAGTGGATTGTGATTATCATAATGAACAGCAGATTATTGAAGCCCGTGACTCTACAATAATCTGCTACTCATCATGTTGATTGAAGTCGAATTATTAAAAAAGTGAATACAAATACGTCAGCATTCTCTTCTAAACAATATAATATTGACATTTCGTGCTCATAAAAGAAAAAAAATCAAACCCGGACATTGTCAAACTCATTCTGTTTCACAATGGACATTTTTATCATATTTTTCCAGATGAATATTAAAATATGGTAATCTGAGGATAGGGGCCCTCGATGTCTCTTTTTATGCTTATTTTCCTGTTGATCTGTAACAGTGCAAATTGTTTCTATTAATATGATACGGAAAGTTTAAATTACATTTCACGGACTTACAGTGAAATCAGTATTAAAACTTTCCGTATTTAAACGTTCCGTGAACAACGTTTCCAACTAGTGAACAATTCTGCTACAGAATTAAGAGAACTTAAACATGATAACTTTTCTACATCTTAATGTTTGAATATTAAAAACTATTTTTTTGTTTGTTCTTAATGTGCCCAGTATAATGACACGATATTTTCTATCACTGCTCAACAAAAGAAAATCATTAGACACGTGCGATCTCTAATGGAATTCAATCAAGAAAAGGTCTGCTACATTTGGTCTTATTTTCACACAAGCATATGAGGCCTTTAATATCTATTGTCGCTATATCAACAATTAAAAACCGGCCAAGTGCGAGTCGGGCTCGCGCACAAAGGGTTCCGTAGCAGCAAATATAATAAACTTACTATCTTATAAGGTTCAGCCATCGTTTTCAGTGTAAGCACAATAACTTAACCAAAATTACAGTTAAATCAACCTATCTCAAAAACTATAAGAGATACTTTGATCAAACCAAAAATCGTTGAAAGAGTTAATTAGCATGCATCACCTCTATTTTTTTAGAATTTTATACCCCGTAGTTATAAAAATAGAGGGGGGACATACTTTTACGACTTTGAGAGCTGATATCTCAAAAACCGTTCACTTTAAGAAAAATGTTTTTTAGAAAACTTTATATCATTTTAAAAGACCTTTCCATTGATACCCCACACGGGTATGTACATCGAAAAAAAAAATTTCATCCCTCAGTTACATGTATCGGGGGCCCCACCCCAATTCTTTTTACTATTTAGTGTCATATTTTTGTAGCGGTTCATACAACACATATTCCCATCAAATTTCATCACTGTAGTACTTATAGTTTCCGAGTAAATCGGCTGTGACAGACGGACAGACGGACAGACGGACAGACGGACAGACGGACATGACGAAACTATAAGGGTTCCGTTTTTGCCATTTTGGCTACGGAACCCTAAAAAACCAATAAATGTTTCATGTAAGCCCCTTAATTTATTGTTTTGTTTACTATATTTTTATTATCATGGAAAATACGTTATACATGAAAATAACAATCTATACACATAGATATGTGAGAGCAAGAAGACACGTAGGTACAACAATACTTTGTATTATATAAAAATAATTATGTTGTAAACACTATTTTTTCACTAAATATTTGTCTTTATGGGTCTACACGCGTTAATAGGAGTAGCAAATTACATGGCTACTTACTGCCCGACGTTTCGACTGGGTTACACCAATCGTGGTCAAGTAGCTATGTAATTTGCTACTCCTATTAACGCGTGTAGACCCATAAAGACAAATATTTAGTGTAATGGAACGCGAAAGTCTAAAATCGTACTATTTTTTCAGGTGAAAACTTCTCAAGAAGCCTGTGTCTACGCTAAGAAACCTTCTATGAGCTTCGCTGAAACTACTGGCGCGGCGTTTACTTACGGCCCCAAATGGGCACAGAAATGGGGACCGACAATGAAGTAAGATCCTTAAACCGTTAAATTTAAAGTCTATAATAGTTAAGCAAAACTCCGAGATAAAAGTGCACGACAGGCTTAATCAGGAGGCAAACTTTCAAATTGAAAATACTGAGAGGAATTCAACTATTTGTAAGCCAAAAGGTTGATGCCGCCTTCCTATAAAGTTTTTTGCTGGGCTTATCTCGTTTCAAACTGCATTCAGTTGGTAAAAAGTAATTTTCAGTCTTCATATCAGGTCTTCAATCTTGTTATTTTTATATTGGATTCCTGTATTCTGTAAACTTCTCGTCAAAGTAAACCAAACTTGTTTGGAATCGTTTCTTAAATGCTTTTTTGATGCATCAAAATTTACAAATTCAAAATTTGGTTTATTTCTGTTTCCATGAATATAAACTACTTAAAACACTTTATCTAATTTGTGTGTTAATATTTACGCTTAAAGATTGTTAAACGTTACCTACGCCTCCTCTTTTGACATCAGTTAGCGCCAAGGCAGCGCGTTTAAAAGTTACGGACTCGATATCTTCTACGTTAATATGAAAAACTTGTTCAGCGCTCCTGGTGGTTACGCTAAGAACTAAAATCGGTCGTATGAAAAAAACTCGATAGGTTTTTAACGTACGTAAGTTTTCGATAGCCAACTCATGGTACCGCCACAGAAATATTTAATCATTCTGTGTAAATTACCCCTAAAATTATTAATCGAGCAATGTGTGTGTGACACGTATATAATACTTTAGAGATTGCAAAGGCAACTTAACAAATATGGAAAGTGGTCCGTCCAAGAACTTACTTTTTTTTTTAATCTAAATTATTTATTCAGTAAAACACATGCCCGTCAGCAAATTTTAGTTGGAGCTTCCTTTTGAGCAAGAGAAAACAGAATTGAGAATGTTTTGTTGGTATAACTAAATTAACTAATGCATTTTATTTTAATATTTTAGAGGTGTAGCTGACTATTCTATGCTTCTTGGATACATATCTGTGCTATGTGTCTACGTGGTTTTCATAGGATCTTCGTTAAAAGAGGTCAGTAAATAATTGTATCAGTGAAAAATTGTGAATAATCATTTGAGAATATTGAATACTAGTATATCTTCAATCTGCAAAGATACATTTTAGAGAACTGAAATATGTATTTGGAACAAAACAAGTTCCAAGTATAAAATTTTAAAAATAGTAATGGACTACTCGAATTGAAGCCTTCCAGTCACCTGAAATCTCTACCAGGAAAAATAATAATTCCTTTTAGTTCGTTTTTAAATGTGAATTGTTTGCGCATATGAAACATTAATATTTATGAGTTTACCGCTGTCCTTTCCAGTATCGCTGTCAGTTGGTTTGTACAAGCGTGCCATTATTGTTTCTAGGTATTGGACGTGGCAGTCCCCGGTGTCAATTTGACAATCCAATCGTACTGCGCTCTGATGTTCATTCCACTGGTGCTGCTCTGCCAAATACGAAACATCAAATTCCTGGTACCGTTCTCGGGGCTGGCCAACTTTCTGACATTGGTAGTCTTCATCATCACTATGTACTACGTCTTCATTGACCTTCCATCGCCTAGCGATAGAGTGTTGGTTGCTAATGTGTCATCTTGGCCTTTGTTTTTGAGGTGAGTTATTTATAATTACAATAAGTATCCAATTTTAAACTGTCATGGTTACATACAACATATAGAAAGCTGAAAATGTCCGGGATATTTACCAGGTTGTTTTGTTTTAATGAGCTCCCGATTCGGCACTGTTGCAAGCGCCATGATCACGGGTGAACTAAGTTCAACACCACTACTAAAACTAAACTACTTTACAAAGCATAAATGTTTTTTTAGCTCTTACAGACTCTGGCAATAATATAGACCAAATTCTTGAGCTATTCACATTTGAGCTAATTAAATCAATAGCAAAACTGTAAAGATCTCTATACGTCGGGTCTCTAAATAATATTTTTAGAATACGGAAGTTTAATCCAATAAAAATTAATGTAAAAAAAACTTTAAAACAAAAGCTTTTATTTTAATGCGCTAAAAAGATTAAAAATACCAGATGTGAATGTGATGTGTGAATGTGATGCGATGTGATGAAAAGTTTATTAAATTCTTTTTAGCGCATTAAAATAAAAGCTTTTTTTTAAAGTTTTTTTACATTGATTTTATTTTTTACTTTTTAGTAAATTTTTCGTGTTATACTCAAAGAGCTCTTTCATTTGATACCCATATTGTAAGGATGAAACAACAATAACAATTGCGCCATCTTGAATTTGCCGCCATGTTGAATTTTAAGCGACGTCACTTTATTTTCGTGTAATACTTAACAAGCCCCTTCATTTAATACCCATATTGTAGGGATGCATCAAATATACCTATTCCGCCATCTTATATTTTCCGCCATGTTGGATTTAGAATGACGTTACACAGCTTAAAATGCATTGTCACCTAGATGAAACACACATACCAAATTTCAGCTTAATCGGTTCAAGATAAGTACAAAATTGAGTTGCAAGATTCCACCCGAACAAACATACAGAGCAAGTTAAATAAAAGCTTTTAAAAAAAAAATATTTCAAATACAAACCTGATCCATCTTTCTTTTTTCAGCACGGTTGTGTTTGCCATGGAAGGCATCGGTATCGTGATGCCAGTTGAGAACGAGATGAAGAAACCCCAATACTTCCTGGGATGTCCTGGCGTGTTGAACACCACAATCTTCATCGTCACCATGCTGTATGGCTTCATCGGTTTCTGTGGCTACCTCCAGTTCGGCGATGAGGTGAAAGGAAGCATCACTCTGAACCTTCCCGAGGGAGATCTGTAAGTGAAATGTTTATTATACATTAACTGCTGACTATAACACACTTTGTAAGATTTTAGACTTTCGCGTTCCATTACACTAAATATCGGTTCGGGTGTGGAGTTCAAAATTCACAACCGGCAGACGAAGACGGGCGGCGCCAGTTTAATGATATTTAAAGCTCTGCATTCATATCCAAGTAGCTGGATAGCTCAGTTGGTTAGAGCAGCCGACGCAATATCGGAAGACCGGTAGTTCAAGCCCCCGTTCATGGTGGGGTCATGAATGAGAAGTTTTTCAATTTTTTTACCTTTAAAATTCGCTTTAGCTTGTTTTAATATAATAATATGGAATTCAAATGCGATACTTTTCACGTTAATTTATCTTCAAACAAGTAATTAGTTTCTCAATGCTTTAACGGGTTAATAAGATACACCCTACAACGTTTATTAAGTTTCACAGGTTTCCAAAGAAAACAAAGTGTATTATCCTACACGCAAAAGTTGGTACGGAAAGAGTTTGTACGTACGTAAATATCATATTTACTGGGAAAGCTAAAGTTGTTCTTGAATTTTAATGGTTTCTAGTGAAATATAACCGGTGTATAAACTGATGGAAAATGAGAAAGATGGTACCTATTTTATTAGTTTAAAAATAAAATTGTCAAAATCCCGTTTTATGAGGTTCACATGCTTTTGGAATTTCTTAGACATATATTCAGTATTGGGACCATTAAAATAATTAATAAAACCTTCCTTAAAATGTCAGCCTTATCCTCAAAAGCTAAAGATCCATTAAGTAGCCATTAGGTGTTCAAATTCTAATCCAGATTTTCTCACAAAGCAATTAATGTACGTACAGTTCAACACTGGATTTTCTACCGTCGTTATGTCGCCTAGGAGACATTATATATCGATCTGTAAATGAGTCTAACGTGCTGTTAACTGTACAAAATCTTTACAATTATCCTGAAGGCTATATTTCCGAAGTTAGATGGCAATGTTGGTTGTTTTTATGTAAGATATGCATTAGCTTGGGAATCGATAGATAAAAGTCAGCAAAAATGAAAATTCAAATCAACATTCAAAGTTTTAATTACGTGCGTGACACATCACATATATCGCAAATAAACGTTAAATATAACTCGATCTAAATGTGACATGTAAAAAATGTTTTCGCTCTATACTAATTACTAAAGTAAATAAAATCGTTTTAATAATTTACAATAATGTTTGAAAACTAAAAATGTCCGGGATATTTACCATAATATTTTGTTTTTATGATCACGGCGCTTGCAACAGTGCCGAAATATCGGGAGCTCATTATAACAAAACAACATCGTAAATATTCCGGAAAATGTCAGTTTTCTAATGTGTAACCATGAAAGTCTAAAATTATAAAATAATGTTTCTTCTAAATTTCAGGATCGCTCAAGCAACCAAACTCCTAATGGCTGCGGTTATTTTCTTCACATATGCTACCAATTTCTATGTCCCTATGGAGATGATTACACGACAGCTGATTGGCGATAGGTGGAAACAATATCACAACGTCATCCAGATATCAATAAGAACTGGGATTGTCACATTTAGTGGTAAGGTTTATCAAAATAAGTATTTTACAAAACTTTTTAAATGATTTGTCGTCTAAGAAGAAATGAATATTTAAGAATGGACAAGTAAAAAAAAAGGAAGATATCCATGCTATTATACTATTTGATAAAAGCGGTGGTTGAATCCTGCCAGGTGGAGCACTATTTTATTCATAAAAACTGATTCTTATAAAAGTACAAAAAAAATTATACAGATGTATAAACAAATATAGATAGATATTTCATTGTAACTAATTGTTAATATTATTCCTAAAATAAAGGAAGTTATAATTCATATTTTTTTATTTTCCTTTATTTTTAGGACTATTCTTGTTTTTATTGAGTTTACAAATGAAATATCTATTTATAATTTCAAACCCTTACTAGACACATGACAGATTAGTTCAGGTATTACTAAGCTCCAAACTGTAAAGGGACGACAAGGTTATTAGTCTTGTACTGATCCGTTTGCAAATCCGCGTCCTCAAATATTATCGCAGACATCTAGACATCCATCATCTTAATGGAACTTATCTATATCCTAGTAGTGAATAGACAGGGGCCTGAAAATTGGTTAGGAATAATAATATGATCAAAAACGTTTACAAACATGATGTAAATGACGATAAATCAAAATATATCTGCGCTGATTGTAACGTGGACCTTAATTTTCTTTCCTTAAACGTTTAAAATCAAATCAAATCATTTATTAGCTTATTAAGTGTACATCGAACATAGGTGTAACTAAGACACTTAAATTTTGCAAAATTGAAAATCAAGAGCTACACATTAAACTGAAAAAGAAGTAAAAATATTCAGGACCCAGCCATCATTATCTCTCTATAGGTGTAAAATCAGAGGTTAAGAACCGCAAAATAATAAAGTGGGTGAGACGACCTCTTAGCAGATCCTTATTTTACAGTAGGTTCCTGTAATTCCACTCTAGCTCGAGACTAGACATTTTATGGCCGGTTTTTTATTTCCAAAGGACTTTTTCGCGTCCAGATGTTTTCCATGAACTTTTTATAAAAGTTCCTTGCTCTGTTTGCTAATGATTTAAAACTAAATTATGAGTAATGGATCTTTGGATCCGTTTATCTTACAAATAGGTATACCAACAGTATCTTTAATGTTACTTAAGATATTTAAACCTACGTTATTTTTGGTGCTTGGTATTAAGCATTGTTTCTTTGAACATGTTTGTCAAATATTTTGCTTCCATTGGCTTCCTGAGATATACCGCCATATCAAAATCTGACAACTGAAAACCAATATTATTTAAGTGGCATTACGTTTTAAGTGCTTTCGAGTAAACAGTTCATTTGTTTTTTTTTTCAGTGGTAATTGCTGCATTATTCCCTAACTTGGAGCTGGTGATCAGCTTGGTCGGAGCCGTTTTCTTCTCAACTCTTGGCCTGCTCATCCCAGCTGTAGTCGACACAGTCTTCCACTGGGACAACCTTGGAGTTTTCAACCACGTACTCTTCAAGAACATCATCATTGGCATGATCTCTTTACTATGCCTTGTGACCGGTGCTTCAGTGTCTATCACCAACATGATTGCGGAATATGGAAGCGGATTTGAAGAAAGCCACATAAATGCCACATACTCACCGTGATTCGATCTAGTCTTCCGACGTTAATCAAAGTAGTTTGTCCACTCTGAAAAAGTAACAAGACGTCGAGGTATCAGTAAATGGCTGTCCTCGGTCAGGAACGACTGGTATCACAGACATTCAGTAACAGCATGTGATCCTTATTCTAGTTTTGACTTTTCAGAAGTCGGGTAGTAAAAACTTTTTAGAACCTAACTGACTTAACTTTGCTTGCAAATTTTTTGCGTGTGAGAAATTGACGATATTCACAATATTCACCAATCTTGCTGTAGTTGGACCTTACGCCTACGTATAGCCATATAGTGAATTTTCCATACGCGTTAACCCTCATTGGGGCATTTCATATGAGTTTCAAACATCTGATTTCTCAAAGCCGTTACCGTTTCTGAAATGTGAACAAAACATATTTGCCATTAAAATAAGTACAAAGTCACGAATTTAATAATCTGCTACTTAAATAATGTTATGTAAAACGTTGTTGTTAGAACAACAACCGCCACCACAGCTAAAACCTACAAAACAGCATGATTTTAGAAGTTTATTGATCACGAATGCTGTGAAAGGGGCATTGAAAGATGATACGACTCGGAGTTAGGTGCAATTATGTAAGTGGTCCTTGGGAATAATAATCGGCAACATGAACGAACATCCATTATTTGTGTCATCCCGGGTAATGTGTGGTTGAGAGGTATCATCTTACCAATATCCCATTATTTGATTGTAAATGTAATAAATAATGCCGCAACACGCCCGCACTGAGTATCAAATTCTGTGTTTACGATTTGAGACTTCGTTTCTTCAACATTAAAACTTCATATTCTGAGTCTACATGCGATAAAAAGAGTAACAAATACATAGCTACTTGCTGCCCGACGTTTCGACTGGATTGCATCAGTCATGGACGCGTACGAATTCAGTAAGGCTGATTGTAAAGTCGCGCTGACGGAGCGCTGATCTTTGGCGCCGATAGATTTTAGTATTGGGCGTTGGCAAATACCAGTCAGCGTTACTTACAAATGGTCTTTATATCTCTTTGCATACTCGATCTTCGAATCAGCCTAAGGGCTACTGTTTTTATCGAGTGTAGACCCATCGTATATAGTTTTGAAATTCTTTGCTATACTCCATTCCATTTATGAAGTCCTTTTTGACATTTCGAAGAACGTAACTCTGCACGTTTCAAATAAATCCAATTTAATATCACTTTTTGTGTTTAGTAGGAAATCGTTATTTAAAAAATATACAATTATGAAAAAACACCCTACAATTAATTTACAAGCAAAATTAACTTATTGTTTTTGATCTAACTATTGTTTCTATATCTGAACTTCAAAATAAAATAATATTTTTTTGCGCGTATGCAGTTACGTACTATGGTTTATGTTTTACTTTTAAACGTAGTGACGTGCCTCAAGTATTCGGTTAGTTAAACCGATCATTCGCGAATGAAAATGAATCTAACGGCAATGGGACTGCTTATAACTTTAATGCATTTTACAATAAAACGTAATAAAAAGTGCAGTCCTTTGCAGGTAATATGTATACTGATTAAATAACAAAATAAATTAATAAATCAAGCAGTGATGATTAATAACTATAAAATCAAATATAAAAACTTAAATGAATTGTTTGTTTTTATTTTAATCTGATGCTCATAGTAACTGTTGAGTTACTCCATTACGCGATACAATTTGTATAATTAATTTAGTGTTGCAACTATAGGTACTCGGTGCAAACACTCCTGACAGAAAACGGTGTCTAAACATTCGGTGCCATTAATTAACGAGTCTTTGACACGAGCCTATAACTGTTGTGATCCTTTAAACTCAGTGCAAATTTTAAATAACTTAACTATCATTATTCATTATTATTATACTAAACATCCAATCGTGTATTTCTTTTTTCGACAAAAAACAAGTTTGGTAGTTTTGCATGTCTAAAATTGTTCTTTCGATAATTTTTATTAACCTTAGTTTTTGAAAGTTAGTTCGATTTAAATTTGTTACAAATCGAGAATCGTTGCCGCTGAATATCGATTTCTAAGGGTACTTCCCTAGTACTGAACTATTGACATCTGTCAAAAAGGACTTCATAATTGGAATAGAGTATAATTTAATTAGTTATATTATCATAGGAGCTCTTAAGAAATATCTCTAGTCCTGTTTTTATAACATCTTTATGTTTCACTTATCTTTTAAAGTAGCCAATATTAACTGTGTGTTGTGTGTTACATACGGCATACCCAATGATAAGGGATTGAATAATTTATATTTTTTCATTATCATCATGTTGACTTTTTACAAGAAGTATTATTTAGTGATATTGCTTTAAAATGTGTAATTGTTGTAAATATATCAATAAGTAACTTATCTTAATATTAGTTTTATTTTCTTGCCTTTTGAATATTCAATAAAACAACGGCTACATTAGCGGACTGCGGCTAATATTTGTGTTGCTATCCCGCTCTACACCATGTAGACTGACAGAGACACAAATAGAAGTCTTCGCCATAATCCGCTAGTTACAAGAGAAGAAAGGAAATTTTGCCTGTGTGACAGACTATATTTAATTTTTTCAAATCGGAGTCCTTACGTAAATTATACTACAGTGTCAAATAAATTATAAGCGTGGGCGGGTCACTAGTTATACATAAAAACTTCCTCTTGAATCCTTCTACCTATTAAATATAAAACCCATCAAAATCGGTTGAGTAATTTTTACATATTTAAGCATAATCAAGCACGGTCCGAGTGGCAGAATTCTGTAGCGCTACCCTGAGTTGAAAGTGACAGACTCGATATCGCCTATGTAAAAAATGTCTTTGTCTGTTAGTCCAGTCAAAATAGACATTTAACCTAGGAAAAATTCGCATAGAGCTGAAAATTGGCATGAATGTTGGGAACACTATTACAAATAATCTGTCAAAAGTCCCCATCGATCCCACGTCTGCAAAAAAAAATAATCAAGGTCAAATGTCACAAATATCAGTTTTATGCACTTTTGAGCGAAACGGTAAGTTTAATCATAAAAGTATCTATGACAAAATTACTTATCACGTAATTATCTATAAAAAATGTCTAACACTTTCTTCCTAAGATTCACCATTTCAGAGATATAGCGATGCACAAAGTTGAAAAAGTTGTATTTTCAAACGCTTCCAGGCCCCCATGCGATTGTGCTAGACAGTTAAAATTTTAACGAATGATGTATCTCAGTTGTCTCTATAACATCTAATACTAGAAACAACATGAAACCAACGTGTAAAGTGGGTTCTCATACAAAACCGATGTTTTTTTCTCACACTTGGACGGTTTTTAACGTGGTTACCCTAGTGAACCTATTCCAGGTCATAATATATCGATCAAAAACGATATCAAGAGATGAATGCATATTATGTAAAATATGAATTTTCTAATGATTAAAACCCACGATATCTCGCGAATGGTGAGTCGGAAAAGAAAAAGTGACTAGACCATTTTTGTAGAAAATTGTATGATTTACAACTTTTGTTTGACCTATTTTTACGATAATACTTATTGTTTTCGAGAAAAATGGAAAAATCCTTAATTTTATACTTTTGACCTTGGATAAAATTTTTTGCAGAAGTAGGATTGATGGGGATTTTTGATATTTCGTTTATTATGATGTATTTAACGTCTCTGGCAATTTTCAGCTCTATGCGAATTTTGTCTAAGTTAGCACTTATTTTTGTCTATTTTGACTGGACTATGTACATTTTTTACACACTAAGAACTTAAATCGGTAGAGTAAAAAACAATTCGATAGGGTCTTAACATACAAGTTCTCGATAGCTAACTCATGGTAGCGCTACTGGGCCGAACTTATTTAAAGTGTTTTGCCATTGACATGAAAAGCAAGCAAGATACATACAGACAGACGCGGGAAGCGACTTTGCTTTACACTATTTAGTGATGAGTCTACACGCGATACAATGAGTAGCTAATACATAGCCACTTACTGCCCGTTTCAACTGAATTGTACCAGTCATGTTCGCGAGCAACTCTTTTTACCTCGTGTAGTTAAATAGATAGCATAGTTTTAACTCCCCAAGATATTATTTGGGCGAGCACATCATTTGGGTATACAATGCTCAATTCTGTAATTTTTGGTATAATGTTTGCACTTTTGAAATAGACTTTTACGCCCAACTTGGGCGTCTATACCACATTGTGTATTATTGTCTCATTTCGCTAGAAATGTTCGCTTCAACTTTACTATCTATTATCGTTGATATTAGGAATTCAATAGATTCATACTTTTCTTCGCTAATTAACATTATACAACAAACAATTAATTTCAGCAAATAATCTATACTAATATTATAAAGCTGAAGAGTTTGTTTGTTTGTTTGTTTGTTTGTTTGTTTGAACGCGCTAATCTCAGGAACCGCTGGTCCGATTTAAAAAATTCTTTCACTGTTGGATAGTCCATTTATCGAGGAAGGTTATAGGCTATATAACATTTTCAAAAAGTAGGGATCCGTACGAAAAACCCAAATTTGTCACCCGAGATGTAAAATCAAATTTCAAACAAATTTTATACAATTTGTTTTGACAGGACGAAGTCTGTTGGGTCAGCTATTGTTCATAAAATTACACATAGATGGCATCGTGTTTTGTACAGCATGCCATAAATGCTGTCAAGTTTGATATAACATGAGTATCTACGTGATAAGTTTTTGGTAGTTCAAAAGATGGCACTGTGCTCTACGTATTAAAAGTTTGTATGTAGGTAGGTATACCATACGTCAAATATGTGAAGTTTGTCTTTTTGGAATTGATAAATTTCGAGTGCCATTAAATTACGTAAATTACCAGAAGGGTTCTGAATCGACAACATGTATCGAAAATATTCTAAATGTTGCCTTTTTAATTTAACAAAATAGTGTCATCTAATTGACATATTTTTAAGCTGTCAAATTAACGAGAGCATTCAAATTTCCATAATTGCCGAATTGAAGAAGGTTGGTTGTCAAAAAATACATTGATATTAATACTCAAGGGTTTGGTATCAGAAAAAAGGATGAGATGATCACAATGCGATTAATACATTGTATGCACCAACCGGGTATTAAATATTCAATCAAATTGAACAAATTCAATATTGAGTTCAAAAAATAATATGAAAATCAACATAAAAGTATAGCATAAGCATATTTAATTTGGTAAAGCATAAAATTCGAAAAGAGAAAATGAGGGGTTTGCCAGGGATTAAGAAAGAACATGATTCAAGCACACAGTAAAAGCGTCGAATAATCGTACATAGGTATGAATTTAAAATTTGAAAAACACAGTGGTACGTGGCAGGGTTTGAAGTGGCGACCTCTTGCATAGCAAGCAAATACCTAAACCACTCGGCCATGGACGCTTTCCTCTCTAACTATAAACTGCTACCTGGCTTTGGAATAGGACGTCCTTTATTTCACATTGATCGATGAACAATTAGGATTACTTGAAGATGATCTATTCAATATGAGGAAGCTGTTCACTATAAACATAGATTTTAGGATTTCGTACGTCGAAAAGAATAACCGAACCCCTTATATAGGATCCGTTTATCATCGTCAATTTTTGTCAAGGAGAAAATATCACACTGAAAGTTACATCAAATACTCAGGTCTACTGTCCCTTCGCCTGAGCCAACACAATCAAAAGAAACATTCATTTATGCTGCCAATTTTTGACACTCGCAAAGGGAACTACTATCTGCTAAGTACTCAGATTCTCAAAATTTAGAATAAAGCAACGTCAAGTACAGAGAATTGCGTAAACTTTAAAAATAAATTGCGTTGTGCGAGTCCGTCTTGCACTTGGCCTTTTCTTTTTTCTTTTCTTGGGTTCTATTCCCACTCAGCACAAATATTTCTGCGATGAATATCGATGTTTGTTCCGTGTCTGGTTGTGCTATTTAAATATTTAAATGTATACCACTGTTCTGATAAAAACAAGTGCTAAAGCTTCTTACCACAGGATCAGATCAATTAATGTGATGTTGTGTAATATACTTATTTATTACTACACGATAAACAACAGATGATGATGATGATATAAACCAAAATAATTTTGTTTTAAATGTTTCTTCCGGTTGACTAACTTCTTAAGTGGCAGAAAAGATTTTGACGGGACTACGACTACTTTTAAGTTAAAAAAAATCAAAATCCTGTAGTTCACGCGAACGAAGTCGCGGGCACAGCTAGTTAATTAATATTGCCAAGCTACTTTAGTAACGAATTAGTAACCTGTTTTAAATTACTATTAAAATTTTAACATCATTTCTTGGTTGAATGTATCATTTTTAACTAATGGTGATTTTGTCTAACTTTGTTTCAATCTTTATTTTAAAACAATTAAAATCATACCAAAGACTTTCAAAAGAAGGAGGTTACCAATTGTACTATACAGGTGTTACGTCTATGTGAATTTTTCCGTCACTTTACCCGTTAGCAACGGGTAGCGCCCCTACCGATTATGATCAACACTATCGGTCGGTAAACATTTCTTTACAGAAATGTTGTACACAAATGGAAGCAACTGGCAATAATAGTTTTCATTGTGATTTTAGTGCTACACAGAGCTCTAATTAAAAAAAAAATTGGAAAAAATCACATTCATGCCTGACTGGAAGGGGACTGAAGAAGGTTATCAAATTCGTCTGAATGTTGTTTTTTTAGTAACATACTAGCTGTGCCCGCGACTTCGTTCGCGTGAACTACAGGATTTTGATTTTTTTTTTAACTTAAAAGTAGTCGTAGTCCCGTCAAAATCTTTTCTGCCACTTAAGAAGTTAGTCAACCGGAAGAAACATTTAAAACAAAATTATTTTGGTTTATATCATCATCATCATCTGTTGTTTATCGTGTAGTAATAAATAAGTATATTACACAACATCACATTAATTGATCTGATCCTGTGGTAAGAAGCTTTAGCACTTGTTTTTATCAGAACAGTGGTATACATTTAAATATTTAAATAGCACAACCAGACACGGAACAAACATCGATATTCATCGCAGAAATATTTGTGCTGAGTGGGAATAGAACCCAAGAAAAGAAAAAAAAAAGAAAAGGCCAAGTGCAAGACGGACTCGCACAACGCAATTTATTTTTAAAGTTTACGCAATTCTCTGTACTTGACGTTGCTTTATTCTAAATTTTGAGAATCTGAGTACTTAGCAGATAGTAGTTCCCTTTGCGAGTGTCAAAAATTGGCAGCATAAATGAATGTTTCTTTTGATTGTGTTGGCTCAGGCGAAGGGACAGTAGACCTGAGTATTTGATGTAACTTTCAGTGTGATATTTTCTCCTTGACAAAAATTGACGATGATAAACGGATCCTATATAAGGGGTTCGGTTATTCTTTTCGACGTACGAAATCCTAAAATCTATGTTTATAGTGAACAGCTTCCTCATATTGAATAGATCATCTTCAAGTAATCCTAATTGTTCATCGATCAATGTGAAATAAAGGACGTCCTATTCCAAAGCCAGGTAGCAGTTTATAGTTAGAGAGGAAAAAAGCGTCCATGGCCGAGTGGTTTAGGTATTTGCTTGCTATGCAAGAGGTCGCCACTTCAAACCCTGCCACGTACCACTGTGTTTTTCAAATTTTAAATTCATACCTATGTACGATTATTCGACGCTTTTACTGTGTGCTTGAATCATTTTCTTTCTTAATCCCTGGCAAACCCCTCATTTTCTCTTTTCGAATTTTATGCTTTACCAAATTAAATATGCTTATGCTATACTTTTATGTTGATTTTCATATTATTTTTTGAACTCAATATTGAATTTGTTCAATTTGATTGAATATTTAATACTCGGTTGGTCCATACAATCTATTAATCGCATTGTGATCCTCTCATCCTTTTTCTGATACCAAACCCTTGAGTATTAACCTTTAGCTGGTGACGTGGTTTTCGTTTTACGTAAGCACTGACGTGGGGGCCGCAGAGGCCCATACTATGAAATACATTTTTTATGAATCTAGTGGGTTTATTTGTCCTAATATTTAATAATTACATTTAATAGGTATAATTCTAATAAAATAAATAAAATTTGAAAACATTTTTAATTAAAATAATTGTACTTTTAAACAATTAAACTGTAGTCAATATTTCTTTAGTAGATAGGACTTGATATCAAAAATTACCTTAAATGCTTATTTTTTTTCAATAAAACAATAATGTTTACCTTTATTATAAAAGTTCAATAATGTCTCTAATAACCTAGATAATAAAAAAACCATAGTACTATATAAAATATAAAAAACTACAAGGCACCAAATCTCCCAATTTACGCCCAATAAAAAAAAACTTCTTTTGAAATAAAACCAAGAATACTTCTTGTTCTTCAGGTTCTGAGTCAGAGTAAGAACCTACATCATGGTCATGTTGCTACGGAATAAATGTATCTTCGATTTCATCTGCCTCTGAACCGCTAGAATCCTGACAATTGATCAAGTTAGACACAAATAATTCAATATTACCATCACTGGGGGCATAGCAAATCTTTCACTTAAATTAATGCTATTATATTGTTATTGGATGACCGTTTTCTTCCGAATTATGTTCTAGGTTCCATTTTGGGATAGTTAATCAAATACTGTAAGAAAAAACATAAAATATGAACAAAAACAAATTTTCAAAAAGTTACGTAAATACTGATGTGGGGTCTGAGAGGCCCTCAAAAAACTTTGAAACGAATTTACTCACCAAAATTGCATGCCACGCTAGGTTCACCACTTTTAACGGTTTTTCGGCGACTTAACTTGAAGCTACCAGAAGTTGCGTATGCTTCGCGTGCGATAGAGAGGAGTAATTCAATATATTTACTTTTGCTAGGCCTGAGCGGCCCCCACGTCACCAGTTAAAGGTTAATATCAATGTTTTTTTTTGACAACAAACCTTCTTTAATTCGCTAATTATGGAAATTTGAATGCACTCGTAAATATTGCAAACTTAAAAATATGTCAATTAGATGACACTATTTTGTTAAATTAAAATAGAAAAAAGGCAACGATTCGAATATTGTCAATACATGTTGTCGATTCAGAAACCTTCTCGTAATTTGCATAATTTAATGGCACTCGAAATTTATCAATTTCAAAACACAAACTTCAAATATTTGACGAATGGTATAGGTACCTACATACAAACTTGAGCACAGTGCCATCTTTTGAACTACCAAAAAACTTATCACGTACTCATGTTATATCAAACTTGACAGCATTTATGGCATGCTGTACAAAGCACGGTGCCATCTATGTGTAATTATATGAACAATAGCTGACCCAACAGACTTCGTCCTGTCAAAACAAATTGTAAAAATTTGTTTGAAATTTGATTTTTTTTACATCTTGGGTGACGAATTTGGGTTTTTCGTACGGATCCCTACTTTTTTTTGAAAATGTAATATAGCCTATAACCTTCCTCGATAAATGGACTATCCAACAGTGAAAGAATTTTTTAAATCGGACCAGCGGTTCCTGAGATTAGCGCGTTCAAACAAACAAACAAACAAACAAACAAACAAACAAACAAACTCTTCAGCTTTATAATATTAGTATAGATTATACAGATCTATAGTGAAAAAAATCGGAATAAAACTGCATTAAAAATTAATTTTGACCAAATTGGCGGTTACGCCATTTGAGATTTAAGGTATCGATATCATTTCCAACACACTAACTCTCATAGAATAATGCTGTGTATGATTTACGAACAAAAATATTTTAAACGACAATAATAATAATACTATAGCGGGCACACAAAGTTCACTACCTACCTAATTTCACACTCCAACGCACTCGACTGCGTTGATATTGCTTCCGGCCGATGGTTCTATTTGCATCCATCTAACTATGATAATAGTTAGTGCCGAGAGGACCGAGAGGTCCCCGGTTCGAGTCCGGGGTCGGGCAAAAGGGTGTGTGTTTAAGGTTTTGAGACTTCTTTATTAGGTTTGAAGATCTTTTTTTCTCATAAGATTACAAATCACTTACATGAAAAACTAACTATAACTAAGTAATTATAAATACATAACTGTGTGTTGAACACTAATAAAAATGATACATAACATTATAGTGAACTATGTTTTCACTATATATAACAATGAACCCACAGTCTTAAACAAAATATTGTGTAATTCTTATGAGAAATAATTATATTATTTCTCATAAGAATTACAATTAATTTACTTACTGGAAAAAAACAACAATCAATTAAAACAAAAACGAGCTTACACAGTAGTTACTAATCGTGGTTAAAATAGGGTTAATGAAAAATGATTTCCCACTCTGTCACCTGTGACCGGACTCGCTGTGCAACCACGGATATAAAGCGCACACATCGATGGCATCAATATGAAGGGAATACATATTATATCGTTATTTAATTATATACGACGAGTTTGGCCTTATATTTATTTTTATTAATGTACAATTTTATTTATTGCTTACTTTATAATATTGGGTTAATTTGGTGTTATTTTGTTTCTAATAATATAAAAGTTTTGGAAAGTACGTTAAGCCGGTGGTCCTGCGCCCGATCTCTCAACGGCCATGTCGGATTGCCGTCTCACCAAGCTATGAGGGTAAGTGAACAGAGTGTGCACTTGTGTTCGCGCGTATACTTGTGCACTATAATATGTCCAGCGCTGTTGACTTATCTCCATTGCGATCGGCCGCCATGGCTGAAATCGGTCGGACGCCTTATTTATCATAGTAAGTGCTGTTTCACACTACATCACATCCCAATCTAATCCGTCTCTGTAATAAATGATGGTTCGAAGTAGCCGTAGAACTAATTCTATACTAATGGGGGCTATCGGCCGCTAGGGGCGCTTGTGTTGAGTGAGGTCCTTTAATGCCACTGACACAAACAATAAATCATATTGAGCCTGTCGCACTCACCCTGAAGGCCTGCTTAAATGCCCTATCACGCCCCGCCTGAAGAGCCCGGGATCATAAGAGGGAGGGAAAACATGAGCTGGAAGGGCATTCCATGCCTTAATGGCACGGGGCAGAAATGAAGAGCTGAACCTGTTAGTCCGAGCCACCAGCGACTGCATTGTATGTGGATGGGACTAGCTGAAATAGCTCTTCAGAGCTGTAACCTATCCAGGGCGTCGAGCAAGTATTTTGCGGAGCCATCCCAGAGGTGACAGCAATATTCCACACATGGGCGAACTCGTGCCTTATAAAGAAGGCAGAGCTACACCGGTGTTAAAAATCGCCGCACTCTGTTCAGGATCCCCAGTTTGCGGGAGGTTGTTCTAATGACGCTCTCGATGTAATCCCGCTGGCTCAGGTCGCGGCGAACATCCATGCCAAGGATGCTAAGGCTATCCTGTATTGGTAAGGGGGTGCTCTGAAGAGTAGGATGAGAAAAGAAAGGAAAAACCGGTGTGAAAAATCGCCGCACTCTGTTCAGGATCCCCAGTTTGCGGGACATAAATATTTACGCTTTCTATGCACAAAACTTACCAAGGAATTTTTGAGGTTGTGTGAAGTCACTCAACCTGCATTTGGTCAGCGTGGTTGACTAATCCCTGATTGACCTATTTTAGATTTAGCTCACGTCTCAATAATGGGGACATAGGACTATGGGCTAGATTTAAGATTGTTTTATTTTAGGAATTAACTACCAAAGAATACTTATACGTATAAACAATTTTATCATACTTCTGCCTGAAATATAATTGAAGCCGCTTCGGACGTCAATAATAAATGCAAAATATGACTCGTATTTAGGTAATGTCACATTTTAATTACAAAGTGATTTAGCCAGCACAATTTAAGTTTAATCGATCATGCCATACACTTCGTGAATTGAAATTGTCATCAACGCAGTCGCGTGATTGTTACTCGTAATTATTGGTTAATGAGTGCAATTATGTAGTGACTCCATGGAATACGTATAATTTTGCCAAAATGCACTTTTCAATAGATAGACAATTGTCAAAGTGATTAAATTTATGAAAATCGAAGTTTATTGGTTTTGAGGGGTGTTTATCCGTGGTCCCACTGGGTCGACCCATTAACGGGTCCACGGGTAATTTGGATTCGCCGTGATCCTATGGCGTTAGATATTGATCCCTGGTATTGTAATTTATCGATAAAAAATTAAAACCGTTAATCTATACTTATAATAAACTAGCTGTGCCAGCGACTTCGTTCGCGTTTCCCCGTTTTTACACATTTTTCCATTGTATCTTTGCTCCTATTGGTCGCAGCGTGATGTTATATAGCCTAAAGCCTTCCTCGATAAATGCTCTATACAACGCAAAAGATTTTTCAAATCGAACCAGTAGTTCCTGAGATTAGCGCGTTCAAACAAACAAACAAACAAACAAACAAACAATCAAACAAACAGACAAACTCTTCAGCTTTATAATATTAGTATAGATTTGTAGAGAGGTCAATTCTGTACATTTAATATTTTTTCAAAATAACTATCAGGGGGTGATAAGTAATTAGATATAGATGCAAAAAATGCAATGATTAAAATTTTTGATTGTCTGTCTGTCTGTATGTTCCTTATAGAAACAAAAACTACCCAACAGATTTTGACGCAATTTAATACAATTATTATTCATACTCCTAGGCAGGTTATGGAATACTCTTCATCACGCTGCAATCAATAGGAGCAGAGTAGTAAAGGGAAATGTTGGAAAAACGGGAGTAGTTACTCTATTTTTTAAGCTTCCGTCGCGTGTGCAGCCTTAAGCTTGTAGCTGTAGGTTATAAAGGCGGGCCCCAGAAGGTTCGGTGATGAAGATGAGGCTACTCCATACCATCATAGTAAGTCAGTTAGGAAAAAAAAAAAGAGCGAGCTTCATTCAATATTTGGCTGTTGATGCGTTCAGAGCGTTCGACCTAATTTTTATTTTATATTTATTTACTTTTAAGGCACATCAACAATGTAAACACAAACATTCTTAAATTAAGCATGCATTATAAATATTTTAGTGCTTACATCTATTACAGATATGCACAACATGGTTACAGTTAACATTAACAGCTAATTGACAGACAATAATTGATATCTATTGATATTGCTTATCAACGCGACTTTTAGTCTTTAGACTAGCAGTGCCCGCGACTTCATTCGCGTGAGCCACAGGATTTTACATACAAAAGTTTTTCCAAATAACTCCCGTTCCAGTGGGAATTTTGCAAAATGGTTCTGCAACTAAGCTTGACGTTTATTAGGTAAATTTCAAGCGTCCAACTTCAAATTAAATTATAGAATTTTTAAGAAAAAATACATATTTATACTCTAGATACAATAGAGAAGTAATGATAAAATGAATTTATGAATTATTTCAACATAATGCGTATTCTGAGTGTTATTTCACCAGTTACTAATTCCATTAATAAAATGTTTAATTAATAACTGATTCATTAATAGAATAATAAATGATGAATTATCAGTTTAATTCATTAAACATTTTAAGATAATTTTTTTCTGAGTAGTGAAAAGTACTACAGGAGTACGAGTTCTTTCAAGTGCTATGACCTATAAGCGTACTGGCATTCATCAGGAAAACTGGGCCGTCAAACCGAGTATGTACAATCAAAGCCAATAATAAAAACGAACGTAATTTAGTCCTTGGGTCGGCTTTTTCATTCTGCATATACTGGAGATTTTAATTGATGATCGTATTTGCCGTATCGACTGGTAATATGTATGTAGTACAGCTCAATCCGCAATATTCGATGGAAGTCGAATGAGTGCCGTAATTACTTTGTCAATCATTGCGGATACGACGAACCCCGACTTTTTATGTACGAGTCCAGCAATCGTACAGCATTGGCCATTTGCGTATGCTTGTTACGTAGTCACATATAATTGAAAAAAAATTAGTGAACGTATTTACGTTTTTATTATTTAATAAGACGTCCGATTTCGGCCATGGCGGTCGATCTCAATTGAGATAAGCCAAGTGCACAAGTATGCCCCCAAACGCAAATGCACTCTCTGTTCCCTTACTCTCATAGTGAAACGTAATATGTAGGTAGAGGGGTGGCTAATAAAAAAATAATTTAATAATTATTATATATTTAATAAGAGGAAACAACCTTCTTGGTAAAATTAGCTAAAGAGAGCGAGGGACGTGGATCAAGATTGAGCCGTGATATAATAACCGCTTAGAAATGCTACTATCCTGTGTGTAGTCCGCAGCCGTTAAGGGTAGGCCGTGAAGGCAGCTTCTCCACGAGGTTAGAGAGAAGGGGTTAGAAGGCGTGTGCAGGACAAGGACAAATGTAGCAGAGAGAGGAGATCAATAAACTTGTGCCACGCGACCTCCGGTGCTATAATACTCTTTTAATCGAAAGAGCTTTTGAACAGAATCGGGGGTCAAATGTGTTTGTACAATCTCTCGGAAGAAGCCACCTAACGAAGCTGACCACTGCGAATGGGGAGATTGCTGCTTCAAAGCCGACAGTACTCTCGGAGATAGAGGACTTCTATGGCCGGTTAAACGCCTCTCATGCATCTCGCCCTGATCCCGGCAATAAGGGACACTAGAGCCATATTGACACGCCACTATACCGAAGACCTACCAGAAGTTAGCAATAACGAAATCGAGATTGCTCCTGGGCAGCTTAAAAATGGAAAAGCCCCTGGAGAGGACCCTGGAGAGGAGAATATATAAAACGGGGTACACGTGCCTATTAAATTTGGCGGATGCCCTCGATTTCTCCTAGATCCCATCATCAGATCCTGGACTGGTGAAAATGGGACCACCTCGGAAGTAAACTCTATCCAACAAACATTTTTTTTAAATCCGTCTATAATTGACGAAAATATTGGTGAACATACATAAAAAAAAATATTATACATACAGCCGAATTAGGAACCTCCTCCTTTTTTGAAGTCGGTTAAAAATAGCTAGAGTTTAAATTTGTAACCGTTTGTGCGCATTAAGCACACCAACGGTTTGAAGAATTTAAATGAGACAAAAGTATTCATTGATAATAAAATATTTATTTTTTAACACATATTACTTATTCATATTTATAACAATAAGTAGCTAGAAAAAACAATCGTGTCATTTTTTAATAAATCAATTTGTTTCATAGGAATACTGTTCGTTTTAATTCAGTGACTGATATTTGACGAACTTCTGTCTGATTACCCAGCTGTATTTTGATGTCGTCTTTTGGGAAAAATCTACTCGAGAATGTTATCTCACCCCTTCCACAGAACAGTTCAACAGAACTAGCATCGACGAATATTCTCCATTTTAAATATTTCCCTGAAGGTTTCCATTGAGTTCGTCTTACGCCATCTTCTCCACCACGGTCTAGTGACACTAAGCCATTACTAGCATCATATGAAATCGTCACTCTAGCAGAATCATCGACGGATTCAATAATAACTTCTAGATTTCTCGACCTATTAGCTTTAATGCTGATTTCACCTGCTTTATCCTTTAAAAGAACGCCACCACCATCTGTTCTTCCGCTATGCAATTGACGTCCTCTTATTTGCTTGACTTCTTCTATTGGTTGTTGTATCAGTTTGTAATTATCAGTTAGATTAAGTTGTCTTATTAACGTTAGCTGGCCAGTAAAGCCATCGTCGCCTTCTGGATAGTCTTGCTCCCACATATCAAACCAAGTCACAAGTAGTATACGACCCTTATCGTCTTTCGTGATTTGCGGAGCGTAAAAGTCATGCCCGCTATCCAATTCTATGAATTCCGTCAACGGCTTAAATTCGAAAGTATCGTAATTAAAATCTCCAACAAAATATCCTGTTTGATACAAGTTATTAAATTTATCGCCCTGCGGTTTGACGCCTTGGGGTGAGAATAACAGAACAAATTTACCGTTCAATTGAAAAAAGTTTGGACACTCCCACACGTAGCCAAGGGTACCATTTGATGCTCCGAGCACAGAAACTTCATCCCATTTTAATTTATTTTCTGATTTATATAACAAAATACGACCAAGGGTGTCATTATCATAAGAATTGCCAAGCACCATGTAATATACGGTGTCATGTTTCCAAACTTTTGGATCCCTTATATTAGGTTGTCGGTCATCAGCAATGATTACCGGATTTTTTTCATACTTAGTAAAACTAACACCATCAGTACTTACGGCGAGTGCTTGACGTTCCGTATGATATATAACTTCATTGGGATGATCAACATTTCCCGTGTAGAAAACATACATAGTGTCGTTCTCGATCAGTGCACTTCCAGAAAAAACTCCATTTTTATCGTATTCTGCATCTGGGTAAAATGCAACCGGTAGATGTTCCCAATGGAATAGATCGTTGCTTTTCGCGTGTCCCCAATGGGCTGTACCAGCTTCCAAGCTGGATTCAGGGTTATATTGATAGAACATGTGGTATTCATTGCGAAATAGACTGAAACCGTTGGGGTCATTCATCCATCCACAAGGAGGAGCGAGGTGGTAGCGTGGATAATACCTATCTTTAGCACATTTCTTTATTGCTTTCGTGCCGGCTGCAATCAACAAACAGATCCCGAATAACTTTAGTTCCATTATTTGGACAAGTAGCAAGTGTTCAAAGAAACAACTGTCTGAAAATGGCCAGTGTCTACAAGTAAATAGGATATTTATATGGTTGAATATTTATATAAACATTTCCCACGGTATTATCATCATTATCGAATTTAATGTGTTGTTTTAGTTAACCCTAAAACGCCTGAAACATTATGTTTCACACAATACTACACTATTCTAAAGAAATAAGGATATGAAACATAACATATAAAATATAACTCCTAAATATTTTTAAGTGGAAAAAAATTACATTTCATAGTGTACACTTTGTACAGTTTGGCTACCAGTAGTCTCAGCCGTCTTTGTTTAAAACAAAAACGAATAATACCTAACAATAATGTCACCATCGTCAGTCGTTGGTTACTTTAGCTATCACGTGATTTAACAAGATAATCTCACGTTCGATAATCAGCAAAAGCTATTTACATAGTGCTATTACATCGTCTTTGGGGGAAGTCCGCTGCGATGTTATTGTTAAAAAGACTTATAAAAACTAATGACAGTTTTGTGATGTATCAGAAAGAACCTAAGTGTATGAATTTTTTTTTTTTATCAGACATTCATTTTTATTCAATTTTAATAATGTCTTCAAACTATTTCAAGATTTTTTACAACTTCATCATTACAGATGGTATATCAGACCATTCTTTTCTTATAAAATTGAATGACGTGTCAGCGATATTTCGGCACTATTGCAAGCGCCGCAATCTCGGGTAAACTAAATTAAATCTATATTTAATATCGGGAGCTCATTAATTAAAAAGCGTGGTAAATGTCTCGGACATAATTATTTAGTTTTCTAATGTGCATATAACCAGGTGATAGTTTAAAATATCATTATTCGTGTCCGTTTAGTGTGGATATTTCGGTAAAATTTTGGTCGTCCTCGTTAGTAGTTACATGAGCTGAAAACATTTATTTTGTTTTTCAATAATTAAAGAGTTCAAATAGCTTTTCCAGGTTTGGGGGTGTTAACCGTAATTTCCTGGCTCATCAAAGAACCGAGTAGACTTTAAAAGTAAAACTGTGGTGTACCTAAGATTTTAGACTTTCGCGTTCCATTACACTAAAAACGTCGGGCAGTAAGTAGCTATGTAATTTGTTACTCCTAATATCGCGTGTAGACCCATAAAGACTAACTTTAAAACTGTGATGTCCCAGATATATTCTGTTATCTTATGTGTGTAACCATGACATATTAAAGTTATACAAATATTCTTATGAAGTTTAGTAGAAAGCCAAGACACGAGTAAAATACATATATCAGTCATTTCCCAACCTACCTTTTAAATCTGTATACTATGAACCATTATATGGACAACAGTTTGTTTGTGTTTAAAATGGTATGGAGAATTAAATGATTATGATGTTGGATGTATTTAAAAAGGTTGATAAAAGAATATGAGATAAGAACTATTGACCAGCCCCCGTTTCGCTTTTGGTATATTATACATAAATACCTTCCCCTTTACAATGCACAAGGCAGAATGGCGGGGACGTGGTCCACTACCCGTCACGTCACGTTTCCCACAGAGGTGAAAAGTGGATCGCTGGAAGTGATCTCTGCCTACCGCTCTGGGAAAAAGGCGTGATTTTATGTATGTATGTACCTTCCCCTTGATCCTTCTTTCTATTTTAAAAAAAAACATTAAAATCCGTTGCGTAGTTTAAAAGATTAAGCATACACACAGACATACGCGGAAAGCGACTTTGCTTTATACGATGTAGTGAAGTATTTATGATACACATTATTTAAATTAGAATAAGAATCAACCATCACCATCATCATCAGTCCATACACCTTCACCCCAACTGCTGGGCCTACCCTGATCTAGGGCGATTAGGCTTTAGTCAACCACGTTGGACAAGTGCGGGTTGGTCGAATACAGAACCAAGATTTTTTTTCATAGGTGTGCACTTGTGCAGTTTTTCCCACGAGCATCGAATAAATTTTACATATGATTTTCAAATTAGAAAAGACAGTGGTACGTGGCGGGGTTTTGATAAGAATTAATATAACACCATATCACTATATTCCAACCTAACTCCAACTGATACTCCACGATTAAAAGTGCATCTATTTGCCTCACAAAATGACACAACTTAGCGAAGTAAAAAAAAAAACTTTGCGATAACATAGAAACTTTATTTTATGAGAGTAACAATTTTAAAATAGAACGCTAATTACCATCAGCAGACAGGAAAACGGATCGTTTTAACGAAGTGACAACAAATTTTCTTATTCTGTTTGAATTTTCAAGACGTACATTCACATCACCCGTAGGAAAGAATCTGCTAGAGAAAGTAACATCGCCTTTATCTGCAAAAAGTTCTATAGAACTGGCATCAATAAAGATTCGCCATTTGAAATAATATCCAGAGGGCCTAAAGGCTGCTTTTCTTTCACCGTCTTCTCCACCTCTATATAACACGATGTTGCCAGATTGATGTTCATAACGAAGAAACACTTTTGCAGACTGATCGCTTGATTCAATGACTACCTCTAAATCTTTATCACTTTCCGCTTTAATATAAATTTCGCCAGATTTATCTTCTAGTTTAATGCTGCGATTCCCGTCTCTGCCATTATATAATGTTTTACCTCTTATATTTTTAATTTCACGAACTGGTTTTTGCCTAAGCTTGTTATTTCTGGATAGTTGAAGTTCTCTGACGATAGTCATTTGGCCCGTAAAACCATCATCTCTCTCTGGATAATTTTGCTCCCACATATCAAACCATGCCACGAGTAGCCTCCGACCACGGTCATCCTTGATTGTTTGTGTTGCATAAAAATCATGTCCGTGATCTAATTCAAAGAATTCGGTAAGCGGAGTAAACTTGTATGTCCTATAATCAAAATCACCAACAATATAGCCTGTTTGGTACAAATTCAAGTATTTGCTTCCTTGTGGCTGCACTCCTTGAGGTGAAAACAACAACACATATTTTCCATTAAGTTCAAAAAAGTCAGGACACTCCCACATGTACCCGAGAGTTCCATTTGACTCTGCAAGTACAGACACTTCTTCCCATTTAATTCCGTCACTGGATTTGTACAAGAGAGCTCGACCTCGGGTGTTATTGTCGAAAGAGTTTCCCAAAACCATGTATAAGTCATTTTCGTGTTTCCATACTTTTGGATCTCTTATATTTGGTTGGCGATCTTCAGCTATTATAACAGGATTGTCTTCGTACTTAGTCACAGTAACACCGTCTTTACTAGTGGCTAGAGCCTGGCGCTGCTCATGATCAGGTGTCTCGCCTGGTTTATTCACGTTTCCAGTGTAATATATATGAATGACATCATCCAGCACGATCGCACTGCCAGAAAATACACCACTGCTGTCGTAAGAGTTATTTGGATACATTGCAATAGGAAGATGCTGCCAATGGAACAAGTCCTTGCTCTTAGCATGGCCCCAGTGTGCTATGCCGGGTTCCTGGCTAGATAAGGGATTGTATTGGTAAAACAGATGATATTCACCGTGAAACTTGCTGAAGCCGTTTGGATCGTTCATCCATCCTTGAGGAGGAGCCAGATGGTAGCGAGGATAAAACTCATCGTTTGGAATAGCTTTAATTCCAAAAACCAACAGGCAATGAAGACCAAGCCTTAGCAGTAGTCTTATCATTGTAATCTTAAACAAACACGATCTAACGAGAGTAAAATCACAATAAGATTGTTAGTTTCCGTCGCTGTTTGCCTTATAAATAGTAAGAACTTCGTGTCACGTAAATGTGTTAAAATAGACATTCTTAGACTATTCTCCAGTTCATAGTGTCTTTAGATCGTACATAATCACTGCTGCGTGGAATTAATTATTCGGTGCTATTGTGGCTCTAATAGCTGGTTACAGTGTTTAACATGAACCATATTGCTACTATACATTAAGATGAATTTTCAAAGATAATTATTGGTTTATTTGTCAACAAATTAATAGGAACAATCCTTACTAATATTATAAATGCGAAAGTAACTCTGTCTGTCTGTCTGTCTGTCTGTCTGTCTGTCTGTTACGCTTTCACGCATAGAGTACTGAACCGATTTAAACGAAATTTGGTACAGATATAGTCCAGAGCCTAGAAAAGGTTATAGGCTACTTTTTAACCGACTGCGCTATAAAGAAGTAATGTTTTACCCGTTAAACATCTCTAACCACTGGACAGATCGAGATGAAACTTGGCATGCAGGTAGATGTTATAATGTAGGCATCCGTTAAGAGGGGATTTCCCGAAATTCCCACGGGAACGGGAATTAACGGGAAAATCCTTTTGTATGAAAAATATTAGCTGCATAAGTAAAACGCTTGAAAATAGGCATGCAGATACCTTAATAAATTTAAAGCTTAGTTGCAACAGTATATTATAAAATTCCTACGGAACGGGAGTAATAGCGAAAAAACTTTTGTATGAAAAATCTAAATCGCGTAAGATAGATGATTGAGATTTGGCATGCAGGTACCCTAATGAACGTAAAGCTTTCTTGCAACGCGATATTACAAAATTCCCAGGAGAACGGGAGTTATTGGAGAACAACTTTTGTCCACGCGAACGAAGTCGCGGGCACAGCAGTTACATATAAAGGTATATTCAATTCATACGATACATGCCAGGTGAATCCCCTGACTTATAGTATTGTTCTGTTGTTCTAAAACGTACGATTCCGTGGTAGATGTAATTACGTCAATTTACTACTGTATAAGATTCAGTTTTTCTTAGGACGCTTTCATGGAATTACAGACCTTTAACTTCTTCTTTAGAAACATAATTAGAAAAAAGATCCCGCCGCACCTTAAATATTATGCAGTTTTTATAACGTCAAAAAATAATTTGAAAATTGTTTGTTATGATCGTGTCTCATTAGGGGTTAACTATGTGTGCCAATAAAAATAGAAATTAAGCGATCTCATAGAAGCCTCAGAAGTTAAATGTCACCGAAGGACCCTGATGCCCATCTTTCTAACCGCATAATGGAGAATCGCTATCGGGTCAACATATTGGCAGACAGAAACCACCTGTTTTCATATTTTCGCAAAAACAGATGTAAATATCTTTTACGTAGTTTGACCTCCATTAAAATTGGTCATGCAGTCGAAAAAAATTCAAAACATGCGTATGCATCGACCATGTTTTTCAAGTTATTTTCCTTCTTCCGAAAGAGTGACCATGAAAATTCATGGAAGTAGAATTATAATAAGACCCAAGCCACCGTCGAATGAATGTCGTCGAATCTTATCGTCAATGATATCTTCCTAGTAAAATGCGAACAAGACTTGCGTACTAAGGATTTTGTACCACCGTATGTTTAAGGAACTTATGTAATTATGCCATCAACACTTTTTTTTCTGTATAGCAACATGTAATATCTATTAAAATTATTGCAAAATGCGCTTATGTTTCTGTTTTAGTTTTAGAATTTCACTATAATTTGAGTACCTTCGCCTACAGAATAATCTGAATTTATTTCTCACCATCAGATATAGATTTTTTTGAAAATTATCACAATATAATAGATATTGATTAGTAGGGTATCAATAATATTAATTGATCACCAACAAAAAATATTCAACACGAATTTACCTTTTTCGATTCATCAATATGTTTTTTCGCATCATCATCATCATCATCATCAGCTTTTTATCATAACCCACTGCAGGGTATAGGCGTCCTCCGAAGAACGCCAATAATTTTGAACTCTATCAATATTCTCCGGTAACGAGTACGCCATATTCGTTTACCCAATAGAACAAGTGAAGAGTAACACGCTTGTCGCTTAGATACGATACCTTGAATAAATCACTACAGCTCTACATATATTCATATCTAGAACTGTTGTGTCATTGTGTGTTACACAATCTTATTTATTCTCTAGTTTCATCAGTAAAAGTAAGAGGTTGAGAAGTTAAGAGGCCTACGGGCGGTTTAAACTCTGACTCTAGGTTGTTCATCAATCATACGATGAGAAGAAAAATCAGTAAAAGTAAGACAATCCAATGAATTTACTTTTTTGTCGTTTGCCATAAATAAACATTTCATATTGCTAAATGTATGACCCCAGACACAAAGGTCAAGGAATAAATGCGAAACCGTAGCGATGAGTACAAACTCGTCATTATAAATTCAACACAGGACTTTTTAGAATATTTTAATAGCCTTTGAGTTTGCCTAGCCAATATTATCCCTTTATTAACCATGTCGCCAAGGACTAACCAATTTAATGATGAGTTCGTATCTTTAGCATTCCACTTTGTTTTTCTTTGCTCTAATTTCTTTTTCGACGTTAGACGGCAGAGGTTTAATCACTTTAAAATTTGTATCAAAAAAATTAAAAACAAACTTTACCTTTAGTCTAACAAATCTTCTCCTCAGTCTAAACTCATTAATACTGTTTCACCACATTCAGAGTGATAAAACAAGCTTTTACACTACAACTTATAGAAACCAGGATATTATTGCGTCCCACAGGCATGCGCAATACGTCCCGTATGTCTCGGCCGATTCAGTTGTTCGTTCGCTTTCTCCTTACCAAGTGCTCCGTACCACCGAAGGTTAGGAAAGTTACGTGAAGTATTCAAACCTTATTCCCGAGATTCTTATTCTGTTAAACTGAACTGTGCGATGTTGAAGAGTGTTTAAGCAATTCTTAGACTATAAACGGACATTTCAAGTGTAAGTGTAAATTTTGTGAACTTCAAAAGTGTTAGTGTGTTGGATTTGTAAATATTTATTGGTGAGAGTTGTGAATAATTTTGTGTATGAATGTACTTGAAGTTATGCTGATCTTTTGTGCTGACGTGCTGGGAAAGTAAGTTTCAAAACTTTTTCACGTTTAAGTTAATACATTGTTGTATACTTTAAAGGTTTTTTTAAATATCTAAAGTTAAGGATTTGCTTCTTGTAAAATACTATGTTTATTATTATTGTTCATGCATCCTTACTATTGACAAAAGCAATTTATTTGCAATTTTTGAATATTTTGAAATTATTTAAGGAAATATACCACGACTTTTATTTATTTGAAAGTAAATTTTGGAACTTCGATTAAGGAATTCATTTATGTATAATTTCGAGAGCAAAAATACTGAAGGTAGAAATACATGGTGAAAATAATTTCAAAGTAAAATTAAAAAAAAAATTACATCTTTAGACAAAACAAAAAAAGAAAAACTGGGAAATTGAAAATAGAAGCGTAGTTAACTAACATTAATTTGATTGATGAATAGAAGCTCGTATATCAACACCTCATGCAATATCTTTTATTATAGACCCTTTTTGCGCAAGAATGGGATCGTTCAATCTGTTTGAATTATTGAAAGATTTATGTTCCCCGCCTTTGATTTAAAGTTTCTTCAATCTGTTTTCGTAGCCTGTACTAGTAACGTGTTGACGAAAATAACGATTCAAGTAATACAGATAGTAATAAGGAAATACATAAGGGAAACTAATTCCTTGGTAAGAAGCATTTCGTCAACATCATCATCATCTCATCGCAGTCCATTACTAGACATAAAGATAAAAAATTATTTACATCAACATGTGTGTCACATAACATTGACATGAATATAGAGGTAGTTCATAATCTTTGTATCAACATGTTTGACCGTAACATAATTGGTGATGTTGCTTACCTAATAAAAACACACAAATACAATTTTATAGATCTAGAAAAAGTAATCATAGGCCTCCCTAAGAACTTGTGTTGTAACGTAACGATAATGAGAATCAATAGTGGAATACAAATATATATTATACTTAAACATACGCAATAAAAAGACGCAAGGGCAATTTGCGACGCAAATTAGAAAACTCAAGTCATGTTCTTACAAAATACTTTAAGTATAGAGTTCAGGTGAATCCTGAACTCTACAGCATCTCGCATAGAGTTTCAAGTAGGTAACTTGTTAGGCAACTTGTTTTGTACTTGATATCCGATAGCACGTGTCTACTGATGGAATTACCAAATGCAATAGGACGCTGAACATCCGCTTTTCGGAATGTATTAATATTTTTGTTTTATATTTGGACCTTTTGACTTAGGCACTAATTAACCTTGCTTATTATGCGTTCAATTTCTATCAATGTAATAAATAATCTAAAAGTCTTATACCTCTCTTCAGGTGAATACATCATTGGGATTTTATGATTTTTTGCTGATAAAATTGTAAAGATATAAAACATTTTTTTTTATCTCAGCTATTTATGAGGGTGGAATTCATCCGCAACGCAAGTCCAAGTGAAATGATGATGGCTATGAGGCCACCATAGTAGTTAGGCAGGATAACAAAGGAAAAACCAATTTGGTAGCCGGTAAAAGCTATCCCATCAAAAACATCCTGTAAAAAAACTAGCCAAGTCTCGATGGAGCAGATTGCTCATCTCTAAAAAGTAATGAAATCTAGACAAAATCGTGCCAAGCCTAAGGTTCCTTACTGCGATCATTATTATAGTTAGTGTTGTGTGACTTGGCCGTTGAAGGGAACACAAGGGTACATAACCAGGTTCTCCGTAAAAATATTACACCAATCTGTCGCCAGAACCACTACCTATTGACGATAAAAAATAAAAAACAAGTGAAAATTAAGGCTTGATACTGGTTTTGTACCCTTGAGTACACTTCAACGGCCAAGTCACACAACACTAACTATAATAATGAAGAAATCGCAGTAAGGAACCTTAGGCTTGGCACGATTTTGTCTAGATTTCATTACTTTTTAGAGATGAGCAATCTGCTTCATCGAGACTTGGCTAGTTTTTTTACAGGTTGTTTTTGATGGGATTTCACTTCTTTTCGTAGAAGCAGCTAACAAAATTAAATATTTTTTGTAAAGGCGGTATGTCGTTTTTTAAATATTTTTAGACGACTTTATAATATTAGGCTGTTGTTTTCTAATCAGGATCACCAGGTACTGGTACTGAAAATCTGGAATTTTCGAGTATCGTAGTTTTTATAATTTTCCCTTTATGTGACTATTAAATCCTAACTCTGTACCAAATTTCAGCGCTCTGAGTTTATGGGAAGTACTAGTTCTATTTTGATGATCATGAGTAGGTGAGTGTGTGAGTGTGTTACATAAATGCGAAACTTTGCTTTCGCTTAACTTCGGAACTATAAGTCCCACAGACTTAAAATTTTGGATTTTAAGTATGTTATCATAGATTACTGGATGATAAAAATTTCAGCGTTCTGGTCTCATCCAGAGGTTCTCAAATAGGGGCCTGAAAATGCGGCGAAATGGTTCCAGTAAAGGATGGTACGGCAGTGTTTGCTTCGCGCTCGACTTGGCGGGGGCACTGCCGTGCCCCCAGATTTATACGGCAGTCTAGATTTGTTTACCCTAATTGTGTATCTGTCGTACTTATCATTGTCTGTAGCAGAACTCGAGTGGCTATTGTTTCAGAGAATCCCTTTCGGCGCATTAGGATATGACGTTTCTTCTAAGTGCTTGCATATTTCATCTGAGTCATTACAGCAAGCTGCCGTGTTTTGCTCATTTTAGTCTGATTTATATGTTTTGTTACTTAAATGAATACATGTACTTAAAACTTTCCTTTTTTGCTTGAAGTTGATATTTTTGGTATTGGTAGAATAACCTTTGAATTGCGAAACAAATTTATGGCGTCGTAAAGGCAAGGGCATCATGCAATTGATTTAAGGTTTGGTTTTAGTATAAAAGCATGATATTGTTCAAACGAATGGCACGAACAATCAATCAGATCAGAACAGATCATATCAGAACAGTATTTTTTTTCAAAACATCGAAAAAAGAAACAAGCAAGGAAAATTTTAAACAATAATAAATCTGGAGATAAAGAGATCACATTGTCTGTGTAACTAATACATACAAGGGATATCAAATGGATTCAGCTTCGTCTAAAACAAATCAATGGAATAATTAAGTCATGCTATTGTGCTGCGTGACTGTTTTGTGTTTAATAATAAAGTAATGTTATTGTGATTATTTTATTAGAACACAACCTATTAGTTACACCATTAATCGTCTTTATGACTAAAATAAATTATGAATGTTACAATATTCTTACATGGGTTACCATAAATTTAGGTAGCTTTAACATAGGTACAAGGGGTTATTTTAATTAAACAACGTCTAGACATTTACAATATTTGCAACACATTTGCCGGTTATTTGAGTTTCCAAGATATTTATAACAAGATACCATAAACAAGACTGACTCTCGCTAATTGAGTGTCGACAAATTAAACTCAACTATAACGCCATTCCTTCATACAGGGTATTCTATCATTGGTTTCTATAGAGACAGAATACTTACCTAATTCCACGAAATTAACAGATTTCGCCCAGCCAATTAAGACAATGATTAATAAAGCAACAGGTCTTAACAAATAAGTCGAATCTTTGAGCTAAGACAAATGGATATTCGATAGTTGGAGAAAGATTTATTTCCAAACGAATTTTTGTTTGAAAATCGAGGTACGCTCTCCAAGATGTTAATTTATTGGCTGTATAGACAAAATTAGTTTTAGTAGTTAGGAAAATAATACCTATCTATTATTTAACAGCAAAGTTATGTAAGCGTTCTTCGATAAATATTTAGTGTCGTACTAGTAATCTTTGGACAAAACATTATACACACGAATTATATAGGATACAGGTTACATTACATCCTACATCAATACGTGACACAATATATGAGTATGTATGTAACATATTTTTAGTGTGTATGTGAATAACAGTGATAGTAGTGAAGTGGTATATTATCAGGCCACCATTGACTTGATTAAAGATAGCTTAATTTTTGATGACTACCGTCTTTAACACCCGATTTTCGGATTAATAAATAATAAATAAATATTACAGAACATCACATACATTGATCTCATCCCGTGTTAAGTAGCTTAAGCACTTGTGTTACGGAAATCAGGATCCACAGTGGATGCACAAATAAACTAGAATATATTTAATAATACACCCAGACACGGAACAAACACCGATGTTCGTCACACAAATATTTGTCCCGAGTGGGAAGCGAACCCACGACTCTTGGGATCGTAGGTTTTGAACCTGAGTCACTAACCACTGTTCCACCGAGCCAGTCAATTGAAATTGGATTGAATTGAAACTTCCTCGTAAAATAATAATGCGGAAGGCGCACGCGATATTTTGTCCGGTTCGTTACGTTGACAATCAGGTATTAATGTAACTTTGTTATATTTGTAATTACTAACAACTTGGTTGATTTTATTTTATATACTAATTTTTTAAAGCTGAAGAGTTTGTTTGCTTCTTTGAACGCGCTAATCACAGGAAATACTGGTTTGAATGAAATAGTATTTTTGTCTTGGATAGATTATTTGTCGAGGAAGGTTTTTGGCATACAACATTACGCTGCGTTCAAAAAGAGCAAACAAGAAACAACGGAAACGGTGTAAAACGCTTACGAAGTCGCTGGCGCAACTTTTGTACAAATAATTTGGGAATAATACCTAGAATATCCAAGTGACTGTTGAATTTTTCATCTACACGGGGAATAAAGACTGTTCCAAAGGGAAAAAGTTTCTTAAACAGGGCGAGTGATCAATCAATTTACAACTTTACTGATTCTCCTAAGTTTATTTTTCATCGGTATACTGGTACGTCTTCAGTAAAGACAAAATGATAAAAAATCTAAAAAAACACTATGTAGTGTTTTAGTCTGGGTAGGTATTTGCTTTAGAATTGGTTAAATTGTCCTCGAAATTGCTTATTTATTACTTATTACGACATGTTTGTGTATGACAAACATAAAAACATTTTCCATTAGGTAATCATTCCGAATTAAAATTGGAAAACGTCACATTCATGCCCGGCTGGGCGGGGACTCGAACCCACTATCTTAAGGTAACGCGTCCCATGTACTACCAATACTATCCAGGCGTTACGTCATGCATGTAATTTTTTCCTACTCACCCTCAACCTCAATAATCCCATTTATAATTCTTACTTCCGTTCTTACATTCGAAATTCGAAATGAACAGTGGTTGTGTCAAATGTCATATGTCATATCGATTTAGATAAATTTACTACACTGTTAGTTTGGAGCCTGAACAGGAAATAGAATTCGTTTTACCGACTAGCCTGCTAGTAGCTTTCCTGTTATTATAAATTTCGTATCATTTCGTAAGAAAGTAGAATATGGAATGCCATTCTCAATGAGCTTAACTTCCAGGCGATTAAAAGGTCTGGGCAGACGACATGCTTTCAAAGTGCTGAAAAAGTAAGAACTTCATTGAAAAATAATCCGTATGAACATCGAAATAGAGTACGAAATCGTAAACCATACTACACCAACTCTTTTGTGAAAACTAATCCGATAGATCCAAAAAGTAGCATTTAATCCGTTGCTTTATGTTGGTTAACTTAAGCGCAGTTTTCGTTTCTTATCCACTGGATATTCTTTTGAACTGACCTCAAAAAGGAGGAGGTTTTTTCAATTCAACCGTGTATGTGCTTTTTTTTTGTTCTATTTTTGGTTTTGTGTGTGCTTATGAAATCCTCAGTAGGAATAACTAGAGGTGTATTCAATTATTTTTCACGTCAATGCATCACTTACTTAATAGTAAGTAAGTATACTTACTAAGTTACCCTCCGATATTAAGCATGTGTCTGCATCACAGACACCTCAATTTAGATCAAATTTTTTTAAAATCCAACAAAGGATATCCGTCTTTTGAGTGTCCTGAACCGTGTAAATGGAAAATCTCAGTTCAAGCACTCGACATCCAATACAGCTTGAAGTAGACGCAATCGAAAACACAATATTAGTTCAATTTCAATTCTAAACCAAGCGGACGATATTCAAATTGCACACGTCTGCACTCAGCAACGATGCATGATTGAATATGTAGACAATTATGATAATGTGTGTAACCATGACAGTTTAAAATTAAATATGTTATCTACATATTTAGTTTGTATTTTTTTATGAAAATGCAGTATTTATCATTTTTAGGGTTCCGTACCTCAAAAGGAAAAAACGGAACCCTTATAGGATCACTTTGTTGTCCGGCTGTCTGTTTGTCTGTCTGTCAAGACCCTTTATCTCAAGAACGCGTGGACGGTCAAGCTGAAATTCAAATGAAATACTCAAGTTTATTGTTCCTTTAAGCTGTGAAAATATCAAACTTCTAAACCAGTCAATAGATACAGCTAATTATGTCGATATTTTCAACAAATTTTCGACCCTCGCAAATCAAATCCTACAGGGTACCTCCCGTGAACTCTGAATCTTGAAATTTGGTATGAAGCATTGTCATATAATGCAAATATAGGAAAAATTGCGAAAAACACATTTTTTTTAGTTATACAATATAATAAAAATAATTTAATAAAATGAAATTTATTACCTTATTTCTCACGAACGAATAAAGGTATCTAATTGAATTTTATTATATTTATACCAAATACCTAGGTCTACTGTCCCTTTAAGTTGTGAAAATCAAATTTCTATGTTAACGCGATCAAAAAATACAGCAGTTTATACCGACACCTTAGACGAATTTCCATCACACGGAATCAAAACCTACAGGGTACTTCCCGTGAAGTCAGAATCTTGAAATTCGGCACGAAGCAACGTTTACATAGTACAGATAAAGGAAAAAATGCGAAAATGATAAATTTGAAGTTACATAAAATATAAAAAAATATATACATACATACATAAAATCACGCCTTTTTCCCAAAGGGGTAGGCAGAGATCACTTCCAGCGATCCACTTTTCACCTCTGTGGGAAACGTGACATGACGGGTTGTAGACCTCGTCGCCGCCATTCTGCCTTGTGCATTGTTTTAACAAGGTTATTGCGTTCCCACGAGTAGCAAGGATATATGACGGGGGAAGGAAAAGGGGAGGAAGGATACTATCGCCTCGGATGATTTGGACTGAGTCGATAGTAGCTCGAGGAGCCGGGGTCGCTTACCCGTATACCGTTCACCAACTACCGGACAGATAGTTGTGACTGGTATCCCCTGACTGAAACTAAAAATTATTACTGCCTACCTACTACCTACCCTTTTCCAAATAAACGCGTAGAAATATTAAAGTGGAAATTCATATCCTATCATTTCTTCTTAAGTCTAATAGGCCTGACGACTGGGTCAAACTCTTATTATTCTACATATTTAGTCCATACGTTAGTTTATACAAAAATATGAGACACCTATTTTTTGGTTTTTCAATTGATTGAAAAATGACAAAAGTATTATCAAACTTCTGGAGTGGGGGCTTGTGACGTCACGGTTAGGCAAAAATTGTACCATAACGTGACGTCATACGAAACTTATACGCACTATATCTTCATGTTTTTAGTTTGTGAAATAAAATGAATAAATACGAGTACAACATTTTTAAATAATCTAAATAACGGACTAATTAAATTCTTTTAGTCGTCTCGCCTATTGCCTCGCAATAAGCGAGCGACAGCTTTGCCATACGCACGAGCGCCTAAATACTGTTCGCACGTGTACCGAAATTACAAAATTTACGACAATATCTCGTTGATTCTGCTTACTTCTACTTTGTTTATCAATAGCAAAATTTTGCAAAGCAAAGATACAATTATGGCTACAGTGGCATTAATCGCCAACGAAAATAATATTTAACATCATAATAGTTCCTATGCCTTCAGATGGAAGTTGTTTATTTCATGCAATAGCGTTTTCTATTTACAATTCCGCTAATTTGGATCAAACACAATTACTACGAACTTCAATAGTTTATTATATTTATGATAACAGGGACGAGTTTTATTTGTATAAAAGCAATGCCCGGCGAGATCCTTTAGCTTCCCGACAAGAGTACAAAGCTACAATGCTCCAGTAATTATGGCGGTAACTGCTAAGGTAAAAAAGCGTCGATTGCCGAGTGGTTAAGGTCGTTGCTTGCCATGCGAGAGGTCGGCAGTTCAAACCCCGCCAGGTACCAATGTGTTTTTCAAATTTGAAATTCATATGTACCATCATTCGACGCTTTAACGGTGAAGGAAAACATCGTGAGGAAACTAGCACACCTGAAAGATTTTTCAACGGTGTGTGAAGCCATGTCAGAGGCCTACGGGCGGTTTAAACTCTGACACCATCCATACGATGTTCATCAACCATACGATAAGAAGAAGATTTTCCTTAGAAGTCTGCTAAGGAGAATTTTTGTATCATGTGCATTACACATTACCATGCAATTGGTTTGAACGATATCTAGTAAGTAATTTGATTTAATAGGTACGTCATAAATTGTTATCCCTAATAAACCCTCGGTGCGGGAGCCCGACTCGCACTTGGCCGGTTTTTTTTATTTTTATTTTTAATATTAATAAAATTTCTTAACATTATTTGAACTATCACAATCATTATTTCACCTATCGATTACAAGTATAACAAATATTAGGCGCGTTAATTAATATTACATTCTGCGATAATATCTAGATGCTTAGTTAACCAAATCATCATCATCATCATCGTCAGCAAATCGTAGGCCACTCCTAGACATAGGCCTTCCCAAATGCTCCCCACTACCGTCTATCTTCAGCTACTCCCATCCAGCTACGTCCCACGCTACGTTTGCCGAGACGCGGTATCTACTCCAGTAGCGCTACTATAAGTTTTAACGTGACAGACTCGATATCTCCTATGTAAAAAAATGTCTATGAAAAAATGTATAGCGCCCCTAGCGATAACGCTGAGAACTAAAATCGTAAGTATGAAAAAAAAAACAATTTGGATAGGTAGACATGGTAGCGCTCAGTAGCGCTACCATGAGTTTAAAAGTTACGGACTCGATATCGCCTACGTAAATATGTCTATGAAAAACTTGTACAGCGCCCCTGGTGGTTACGCTAAGAACTAAAATCGGTCGTATGAAAAAAACAACTCGATAGGTTTTTAACATACTTAAGTTTTCGATAGCTAACTCATGGTGGCGCTCAGTGGGGCTACCATGAGTTTAAAACTTACGCACTCGATATCGCCTACGTAAATATGTCTATGAAAAACTTGTACAGCGCCCCTGGTGGTTACGCTAAGAACTAAAATCGGCCGTATGAAAAAAACTCGATAGGTTTTTAACGTAAGTTAGTTTTCGATAGCCAACTCACGGTAGGCCCTCAGAACTCGTTTACCCAACGCGAACGGTTGTCGGTTCTACGGCTAATATCGTTTATTATTATATGTTTAGTGTACATGCATGCGTTCATGGCTTGATATAAGCTATAAAATATTTTATGTAGCTTGGCATGGCAACTCTGAACTCGACAGAGGCCGGGTGTACGCGGCGACGATGCGGCGTGCGGGCAGGCACCGTCCATTGCCGTGTCACATACTATTCAATGGCAAATAGAAACTAACGAGTACAACACACACATTATAATTTGTGAAACCGTGAAAGCAAATGAAAAGCGTCCCAGGGGCTCCGCCCGCTGCATCGATGTGGACTACGCTGGATATGAAAATAAAATAAATAATAAAAATAAATAAATATTTCACAACATCTCATACATTGATCTGATCCCGTGGTAAGTAGCTTAGGCACTTGTGTTACGGTAATTAGAACCAACAGTGGATACACAAATATACTTAAATATATTTAACAATACACGGAACCGATGCTCGTCACACAAATATTTGTCCCGAGTGGGAATCAAACCCACGACTCTTGCACCGTAGGTAGTAAACCTGGGTCACTAACCACTATTCCACCGAGCCAGTCACTGTATAAATATTTAACATTTTTTATTTAACTTTTGGTATCATACTATAGAAGTTCTTTTAGGCACTGAATTCAATTGCTCTTTTTGGTACGACAAATTCGTATTTATTTATAAAACCTTTAACATTCGAAGTCAACAGAGTATTCATCAGATCTCACAAGAGTAAACAAACTGAAGGTGAATATAGCCAGTCCACTGCCACTTCAGTTTACTAACTGAATAAATATTACATAGTCAATGTTTATTTACACCAAAACTATTATACTAATTAAGTGTTTGCAACCACAACATAACACGAGTGCTTTCTATTAATCAAACAACTGTTTGATTAATTATAATTAATTTGATTATTTAATTTGAGCAAATGACAAGAGATTTTTTTTTCATAACCTGACGGTTAACGACGATGAATATTACACGTTTCGACTGCTGGGGCACGGGCTTACCCTAAACTAGGGCGATAAGGCCTTAGTCAACCACCCTGACCAAGTGCGGGTTGGTCGACTACACAACCTTAGAATTTCTACGTAGGTGTGCTAGTTTCCTCACGATGTTTTCCTTCATAGTTAAAGAAAACTCCAACCTCTATGAACACACTTTAATAACCGAATCACAACTTGATTAACAGAGCTAAGATAGTTTAGATAGTACTGTTCTCTTCGACGAGCAGAAACTGACTGCCCGACTGAGCCGAGCAAGTGACTCCTCAAACCGGCCCCCCCACTACTCATCCCCGCCTTTTCAAACTTGTTTCGGGGCTGAGTGGTGTTGCCAGGTTTAGATCTCAATATTTCTGAATATTTAATTTGAAATCATGACATTCGGCCATCCTACTTCGTGCAGCCTCCCGGCGCACGAACCTCATACTTGAGAGTCACTTACTCGATTCAGAATGTTAACATAATATCTTAAAAAACTTCTTTACTTAATAAAACGTTGTACGTAACGTATGCAACATTATTTATGTACAATAGTTGCTATTTTACATTCCAAATATTGTTGACATAGGTAATTCACTTAACTAATTAACAATAAAACTCTTATTATTACAACATTTAAGGTAAGTAACATAAATTTGAAATCATGACATTTGGTAAAATCATTTCACAATAAGAATAATAATCACTACAAGAATACCTAGTATCTACATTTTAATTATATAATAAATTTTTGTACATTTTGATTAAAAAAATACAAGTAGAAAGAAAAATTTATAAAATAACTATATCTAAATAACTATTTGCATTAGAAACAACTGGCAAAAAAAAAAAAAAAAAAACAATTCCAAATACAGGTATACAAATTATTCTTTGTGTTCATCACTATCTGTACTTAAGCTACTCGGATCACTATCATGTATTTCTAACGCCTTGACATGGATCCACGGTCTCATCCTATCTACAGCTATTACTGAATCATAGTTTTTACCCCTTTTTGGAAAACCTGGAACGTCAGTTACCCTGTAACGATCATTTCCTAGAACCTCTGAAATTCTGAATGGGCCAATAAACTTCGATAACAATTTAGTGCTCTTCCCGTCATTACTGTAATTGTTCCGTGATACTTTTACTAAATCGCCTACCATAAATTTGACCGCTGGAGAGCGATTGGCATCATGTCTATTTTTTTGTTTCATCTGATCCATTGCTATGTTCGAACTAATTTCCTGTCTAATGGACTCGAGGCCAGCGTCATGGCGTTTGTGTTCAATTCCTAATTTGTTTGCCAAATCATCACGCATTCTTACACCAAATAATGCTTCTGTTGGTGTCTTTTGAGTAGTAGCATTGATGGTATTATTGATACCCCATTGAACTTTTCCCAGTTTCTTGTCCCAGTCACGTTCATTGCCGTTACAATTTTGAGCTGCTAATGAGTGTAAAATAACTTGGTTGTACCTCTCGGCCTGACCATTAGCCCTGGGACAAGCAACTGCGTTTAGAACGTGTTTTATTCCATGTTCAACACAGAAACCCTCAAAAGCTGCCGATGTAAAAGAAGTACCTCTATCAGATATTATCCTGGCTGGTACTCCAAAATCGTAAAATATGTTTTGGAGTGCTCGAATTGTAGTCTTAGTTTTAGTATCTTTTACTGCTCGAACAAATACGTATTTAGTGTATCCGTCCACTATTGTTAGTATTTGAGTATTTCCGGTTTTGCTTTTAACAAACGGCCCTACATGATCAATGTGGACGGTGTGAAAAGGTACATTTACCTTCTCAATAGGGAATAGGTGACCTGTTTTATGACGTGAGGAACTGTCTTTGTTATATGCACAATCGATGCACGCACTAACGTATTTCTTGACGTATCTTCTAAGTTTTGGAAACCAATATTCTTTTCGAATCCTATCTAAAGTCTTAGAGTAGCCAAGATGACCCACATCATCATGGTTTGCTTTACATATTTGCCATCTAGCATTCCGTGGCACCACAAGACGTACGCCATCGTCTACCCTCCTATAGACTATGCGATTCTTAATCAAATAATTCTTCTTGATTTCCTTACATTCCTCGTCTTCTTCTGGCTTCAGAATTTTAAAAATCCGGGCAACATCAGGGTCTGCCAATTGCAAAGTGAGAAGCCAACTATCTTGCTCTATGTTGTAGATATTCACGCATGCATTATCATCTGTACTTGAGGATAAGATAGCGTTTCTACTTAGAGCGTCGACGTGTGACATTTGTACGCCGGGACGGTACTCAATATCGAAAGTAAACTCAGAAATTTGTAACCACCATCTAGCTATTCGCGGTAACAAATCTCGCTTTGTTAGCGTGGTTCTAAGAGCTGCACAGTCAGTATAAATTTTAAAATGCAAGCCAAGTAAATATACTCTAAATTTTTTTAGCGAAGATACTACAGCCAACGTCTCAAGCTCGTAGGAGTGTAAATATTTTTCTTCAGGTGTAGTTTGCCTACTAAAATACGCAACTGGTTTTAACACCCGATTATCTTTCGCCACTGCATCAAGATACCTCCTACGCCAAGAGAACTGGCATCTGTGTGCAGCTCTGTCTCGAGAGTGGGGTCATAAAGCGCTAAAATTGGCATACTTGTAAGTTTCTGTTTCAAAAGAGTAAATGCCTCGTCTTGTGCGTGGGACCACTGCCAGATGGAGTCCTTTTTTAATAGACAGGTTAGAGGCCTAGCAATGCTCCCATAGTTTTGTATAAATTTACGATAGTAACCCGTTAAACCTAGGAACTGGCGGACCTCGTGGATATTACAGGGCGTTGTGTATTGCTCTACGGCTTGTATTTTTGCTTTGCTAGGCTGAATACCTTCAGAAGAAACCTTGTAACCGAGATATTCGACTTCAGTGGTAAAAAATCGACACTTCGAGAGTTTCAAAGTTAAGCCATACTCTCTGAATAGTTTCAAAATTTCTTCTAATCTTTTAAACATTTCCTCGATGTCTCTAGAGGGTATCAAAACGTCATCTAGGTAAGCTAGAGCATATTCATATCTCTTGTTACCGAGAATTTTATTGATCATCCTCTGAAAGACGGCCGGAGCATTAGCTAACCCGAAAGGCATCCGTTTGAATTCGTAATGCCCATCAGGCGTTACGAAGCCAGTGAGATGCTGACTTTCCTTGGCCATGGGAACCTGATAATATCCAGAGGCTAGGTCTAATGACGTAAAGAAGGCGTTTCCGCTAAGATTAGAAATTTGATCGTCGATCACTGGAAGCGGAAAACGATCTTTACGGGTCCTGTTGTTGAGGGCTCTAAAATCAACACAAAGCCTCTGCTCACCGGTTTTCTTCTTGACCATAAGAATTGGACTAGAGTAACTGGAATTAGACTCCTGAATGATATTGTTACGCAAAAGTTCGTCAATCGTATCTCTCACCTGTTCACGCTCTGAATGCGACAGGCGATATGGTCGATATATAATAGGCCTATTGTCTAAAAGTTCTATTTGCATTTCTATGTCCTTAACACAACCGATTTCGTTTAATTTCATAGCAAAACAGTCGCGATAGTTTTGTAGTAAATCATATAACCTGTCAAAGTCTACAGTGCTGAGACTCTCTCCTACTTTTATTTCAGCCTTCTGTAGCGGTTCTAATTCAGAAACATCACTCAAAATTCTATTTATTTGGAAAGAGTCTTGTTCCACAAATAAAACTGCCCTTGCTATTAAAAAGTTTTCTTTCAAATATACTGCACGCGTTGTTAAATTAGTTATTATTATATCACCCTTTCCTTTTGTAAGGCGATAAGCACCTCCAAGTAAAGTAAATTCACGTCCGGGCTCCACGTTATAATAGCCATGGATAAATATATCACCGGAATAAGTAGAATCACTAGCATAAACGGGCACAGTATTTGTCTCCGTAACTTTAATAGAATTGGCAACGTATAGCTTAAGAAGCGTTGAATCAATTCCGGAATTAAATGGATTACAAGATGGACTCTTATAAAATAAGAGTTGATTAGTGTTTTTCAAGACTGTTATGAAGGGAAGCTCAGTAAAATTTTGACCTATAATCAGAGATGTTGGCATAAACTCATCGGCAACAACAAGTACCTCAATTGGTGCATCAACGTCGTCAATTTTTATATTCACAAGTGACTTATACATGGGGTAGATCGATGAATTGCCAAAACCTCTCACTACAGGAACTCCGTTGTCGTTTTTGATTAAATGTAAATTACTGGCATCAGAATGACGTATGAGACTACACTCACTACCGAAATCTATGTATGCTTTAAACTCTTTGTCATTAACAAGGATGGTTTTGAAAAACTTATCGTTAGCTTTATTTGAAACGTTAATTTTTAAAGTCCTTTTCTCAGAAGTTTCGTTCCGTATTTGCGGCGACGGTTGGCGAAGTTGTGGCAACTTGCAGTCATCGTTGTCGTGGCCGATCCTACGACAACGCCTGCATTTCATGATCGGATTTGGACATTTATAATGTGGATGCCCTTTTGAGCGACAGTTAAAGCAAGTGACATTATTATTTCTGCTACTCACGGACGTCCAATTTCTAAAACCAGGTCTTTGTCTTTCCTGGGTCTTATCCTGATTCCTATCCTGGTTCCTATCCTGATTCCTATTCAGATTCCTATGCTGGTAAGAGGCTAATGGGCGCTGACAACAAAGAAAGTTTAACAACCCCTCTGGCTCCTTACAGTCAAGGGTTTGTGCACCGCTTTTGATCGATCCGTCACTTATACCGTGTATGATACAATCAACTGCCTTTTTGCCAGTTATTTCGCACCTATTTAACAAACACAGTTTATCATAAAAATAATCACGAAGACTTTCATCACTCTTGGACGTTCGACTTAGCATCTCCTCCAGAAGGCGTCCATAGTTCTCCTCACTTGGAAATGCCTTCTGAAGTTTAGCCTGCCATTCATTCCACGAGTAAACTACGGTAGGAAGAGCTCCAAACCATTTCTTAGCCAACCCAGTTAACTTTTGCAGAGAGAAATGAATGATTTGTTTCTGGTCCCACCCATAAATACTCGCGCATTCGTTGACCTTTTTTAGCCAACTTTCAATAGTTTGAGCTCTGTCCGCAGGATCAAATTCTGGGACAACATTATTTAAATTGTTATTACTAAACGATGAACTCTTACTTGATTCTGCTCTAAAGCTAGTCATAATTTTAATTACGTCATCTGCAGTCAATCCAGTCCTTTGTCTGCGCGTCTTCCTTGGCACGGCCTCTTCGCTAGAAGATGATGTCGAACGTCTCCTTTTTCTCCTCCCCTTCTTTTTCTTCCGTGGTGGGGTAGTGGAAGGCGTTCCACCTTCGTAATCGCTTTCAGATGGCATGGCTGAAATGCAACAAAATCCTCTGACAAAATATCCACTCAATAACATCAAGCGACATTTATTGTACAAGGTATCGCAACAAAATGAAATTCTCTCCAATAATTTAAACCTAAACTTTGCATCCATACTTTAAAAAGATCTAGCAACCCTAAGTCCACTGAATTTTCGTACACAGATATCATTAACCAAAAATCATCACGTATCAGATCTAAAATTTTATAAATGGATTTTCTATCGAGTCTGGAGTGGATTTAATAATCGTCTCATCTATGTGCACTTAACATAACTAATATCCAGCGAACATACATAGTCTACTCAAGTAATATCCTGTGAAAGTACCTAGTCCACTCGAGTAATATCCAGCGAACATACATAGTCCACTCAAGTAATATCCAGCGAACGTACATAGTCCACTCAAGTCATATTCAGCGATCATACATACTCTATTCAAGTAATATCCAGCGAACATCATAGTCCACTCAAGTAATATCCAGCGAACATACATAGTCCACTCAAGTCATATCCAGCGAACATACATAGTCCACTCAAGTCATATCCAGCGAACATACATAGTCCACTCAAGTTATATCCAGCGAACATACATAGTCCACTCAAGTCATATCCAGCGAACATACATAGTCCACTCAAGTCATATCCAGCGAACATACATAGTCCACTCAAGTTATATCCAGCGAACATATATAGTCCACTCAAGTCATATCCAGCGAACATACATAGTTCACTCAGTCAAATTTAGTCAGTTCAAAAGTTCACTTAAGTAATAATAACGTCCATAATATGACATATAATAATTATCTTGGACATTATCCTTTACAGATCACAGTATTGTTACCTACATACACTTCTTTATTATTATTTTTTTTGTTAATTGAGATGGATTAAATAAGTCATTACTCGAAGTGTAGGTCCTCTTTTACCTTATTTATTTCCAGATTGTGAAAACGTCATGTCGACTTTGTATGTGGATATGAGTACGATCAGAAAGTAGCAGGTGCTTTTTGAAGGTGTAAAATGTTGTGTCCGCACGGCCAAAGAGTAGCCTTGGCCACGTACAATGCAATGTAAGTGTAAGGTGTAGTGTTCGCACGGCTAAAGAGTAGCCTTAGCCACGTGCAATGTAATTGTAAAGTGTCGTATCCGCACGGCCAAAGAGTAGCCTTGGCCACGTACAATGCAATGTAAGTGTAAGGTGTAGTGTTCGCACGGCTAAAGAGTAGCCTTAGCCACGTGCAATGTAATTGTAAAGTGTCGTATCCGCACGGCCAAAGAGTAGCCTTAGCCACGTGCAATGTAAATGTTAGGTATAGTGTCTGCACGGCTAAAGAGTAGCCTTAGCCACGTGCAATGTAATTGTAAAGTGTCGTATCCGCACGGCCAAAGAGTAGCCTTAGCCACGTGCAATGTAAATGTTAGGTATAGTGTCTGCACGGCTAAAGAGTAGCCTTAGCCACGTGCAATGTAAATGTTAGGTATAGTGTCTGCACGGCTAAAGAGTAGCCTTAGCCACGTGCAATGTAAATGTTAGGTATAGTGTCTGCACGGCTAAAGAGTAGCCTTAGCCACGTGCAATATAAATGTTAGGTATAGTGTCTGCACGGCTAAAGAGTAGCCTTAGCCACGTGCAATATAAATGTTAGGTATAGTGTCTGCACGGCTAAAGAGTAGCCTTAGCCACGTGCAATGTAAATGTTAGGTATAGTGTCTGCACGGCTAAAGAGTAGCCTTAGCCACGTGCAATGTAAGTGTTAAGTGTCGTGTTCGCAACTTTAAGTCTACAGCAAGCTGTGTTTCCAAATATAATATCTTGTGAGCGTACTTACTTTTTTGGTGTATCCCTCTTCTGAAGTATAAAGAAAACTCCAACCTCTATGAACACACTTTAATAACCGAATCACAACTTGATTAACAGAGCTAAGATAGTTTAGATAGTACTGTTCTCTTCGACGAGCAGAAGCTGACTGGCCGACTGAGCCGAGCAAGTGACTCCTCAAACCGGCCCCCCCACTACTCATCCCCGCCTTTTCAAACTTGTTTCGGGGCTGAGTGGTGTTGCCAGGTTTAGATCTCAATATTTGTGAATATTTAATTTGAAATCATGACAATCGTTAAAGCGTTGGAACATCGTACATATGAATTTCAAATTACAGCGTGTTCACACCTAACGATTTCGCGGCGGCTACGCCTCATCCAACCTACCCGCTTAGCGCATGTGCCGCATTCTACAGCGCAGGTCTGTTCATGTTGGAAATATGAACGCAGCACGCGGCGAAATCGCGGCGAGATCGCGGCGAGATTGCGGCGTGATCGCGGCGAGCTCGTGGCGATTATTTAATCGCGGCGATATCGCAGCGAGCGCGCGCGTGCACGCTGCGAGCTCGCGGCGAATTCGCGGCGTCAACGCCGCGATCGAAATCGCCCAGAAATCGCTAGGTGTAAACAGGCACTTAATAGAAAACACAGTAAAACGTAGGTTTGAACGCGATGGCGAACTCTCGCATGGCAAGCAATACCTTAACCACTCGGCCATCGACGCTGTTTCGGAAATCGGAAATATATTTACTAAATAATAACATATTAACAATAGGTATTTATAATAACCTACAGTAAGTAAGAATCATGACTGTGATTAAGTGCGTGAAATTAAATTTCGTTCAGTCTCATGCTTCACAACCTCAGCTAATAACCAAACTTATGCCGCCCCAATTTTAGCGCTCTAATTGTTCTAATGAGCCAGATTGTACCAAAACATGTTTATTACTCGTTCGTATGCATTCAATTTCTTAAACAAAAAGGTTTCCAGCGAGCATATGACGTCATTAACATATTGTGTACCGGGATAATAGTCATTCATCTTTATAAGGCTTTAATACAAGAGTTGGTTAACGTATATGGGCACAAAGAAACACGTGTGCTCGAAGACCGCGATGAGAGAACTTCTTTACAAGGGCATAATTTCACATAGGTTTATTTCTACCTAATGTAGAGTCTTTCGCAAACAAGCTAAAGTGCCCAATTTAATTTTATATTCATTTCAAGTCCCCATACTTAATCTACGCAGACAAAACGTAACACAAAAATCAGCCGTTTATCAACCGTTTTTCAGCAATAAAGTGTTTCAATCACACAGAACCTGTTCAAGTGGAGTAAAGGGTTTCAGGCATTCAGTCTCAAGTTGTTATTAACACTGTGACTGTTATTAGAAATTGCCCCGCATGTACTTTTTTACCCAGCTACGTGTCTTGAATGTATGAGGATTTCGTTCGTTCATAAATGATATAGGATACATAAGTTATAAGCTTTTTTCCGACGTATTATAAAGGTTCTGATTCAGTTCGAAATAGACTAACTTTTTGCCCGCAACTACGTCCTTCTGACAAGTTTTATCGCGTTAAACATCGTTTCATCATCGATTTTAAGCAAAATCGGTTTAAAAGTTCTCTATGAGAGTACCTATAGCCTTTTTCAGCTTCATTACTAGGTATCTGTGTGTCAAAGGTAACAACATAGTTTCGAACAAAACTGGTTACCGTTTTGTTCGAAACTATGATCCACTGGCGAACATTGATCAAACTAGTTGGAGTATAGGTACCATGAATTCTATCAAAGAGAATAGGTCACATTTTTAAAAAGTATTGGAATATAAGTAGCAAATCGATATCAATTATAGATGAATTTTCACATTTTTTTTATTCGTTTAAAAGGTCAGTATCTGATAATGGGATCCAAGAGTAATCGAGGGCAACCGCTGAAAATTGTATAGCCTTAGATTAGTTAGGTATTTACTTCGGTAGAAAACTGAAACTGCACGGGTAATTTACCATGTTGTTTTGTTTTAATGAGCTCCCGATATTTCGGCACTGTTGCAAGCGCCATGATCACGGGTGAGTTCACCCGTTTAATGTGTGTTACCATAGAGGAAGATCCCAGAGCCGCCAGACATCACTTATTTTCTAATGGACAAAATATATACGATTGAGTAGTGGTGGGGTGTACTATCATCATATGACTAGTTGCTACCTTGACCAGACGGCCATTTTTCAGATATCAACCAATCAAGGTACATAGAAACACTGCTCACCTCACTTAAATTCTGATGGCTGATTTTAACATATATTTCACACAATATCATTAAAAATCAGGTTTTATTACTCCCAGACACATGCGGTCGGCGGTTTTACCTTACAGACGCTTTAAAGCTATGAAAAAATTTTTACTTTTACTTATTTTGTGATGCTTGATTTTTATATATGTTATTCAAACAACTATTTTAAAACGTTTTGCAAACGGACAGACCGATCCAAGGGGCCAAACATTCACCAGACCCAACTGTTTTAGATTTTTTTTTAAATTGAATTTAGTTAAGTTTTTCTAATAAAATAGTTTGTAAGGTACAATTCTATAATTATTGCGGTCAGATGAGCACTTTTTAGTTGTTTGAATAACATATATAAAAATCAAGCATCAGAAAATAAGTAAAAGTAAAATTTTTTCATAGCTTTAAAGCGTCTGTAAGGTAAAACCGCCGACCGCATGTGTCTGGGAGTAATGAATCCTGATTTTTAATGATATTGTGTGAAATATATGTTAAAATCAGCCATCAGAATTTAAGTGAGGTGAGCAGTGTTTCTATGTACCTTGATTGGTTGATATCTGAAAAATGGCCGTCTGGTCAAGGTAGCAACTAGTCATATGATGATAGTACACCCCAACACTACTCAATCGTATATATTTTGTCCATTAGAAAATAAGTGATGTCTGGCAGCTTTGGGATCTTGGACCACCATGACAGTTTAAAATTATTTACTTCGGGATTCAAAATCAGATGCTTTTGTACTGATTATGGAGCTAAAGGACTCCTTAACCATTAGAAGCTGAGAGACGGTGTTGCAATAGGTCGATGGAAATATCATAACGGTATTTAAGGCTAACGTGATGCTAATATAATGTTTGAAAAAAAACTAATTTTACGGATTAAACTCGCGTGTATTGTAATTCTATATATATTATTTAGAGATCCGACGTTTCGCGCAAATAATAGACATTACTATAATTTAATGCTGCTGTGCTGGTGGTGAAGCTACGGAACTCTAACGATTAGCAGTTGGGCGACGATACTGCAATAGATCAATCAAAACTACTAAGCAGTATGTAGGGCTAACGTGATGCTAACCTAATCTAGTGCAGATGGTGATACGAGATCGTTAGGTGTGATCAGAGTCCGTAAATACACACCTAAAGGGTCTTTAACAGGCGGTAGCAGACAGAAAAATATGACAGGACAGATCGAATAATGACAAACGACTGCGCCCAAACAAAATTTTAAAAATATTGTTAAATTTTTTTCTCCCATAAAATAGGACTAAAAAAACATTTCTTTACTTTACAACAAACCACATTTCAATACTGTTTGCGAACTTTGAGGCACTGGGTCAAAAAAGCCCGAGGTCTTTTACTTTTTTTAATAGGTGCATAAATATATACGAGATGTAGAAGAATTTATAACATCCTTACAAAGAATAAAGTTTCGGATATTCTATTTCATATTTATTTTTCCCAAAGAACTCTTAGATGGGTATAAAGGTAATTGGTAACTGTACCCGTAGAAATTTAAGTATTTGTACCCAGCGTCCTCTAATAAAAGTTTGGAAAAATCCAATAGATGTGACCTTTATAAATGAAAGATGTCTGTAGATGAAAGGTGAAATATGCTGAGTACATATATAAATGTACCTAGAGATAAGTATATATAGACATTAAATAATAGAGATAGAGAAAGAGAGATCGATTTAAAAAACTGATTATCTAGAATAAGCTGGTACTCGTGATTAAAATCTTTGATCATAGAGGCTTACTGACAATATTCATGTAATAAAAGCCAACGAATCGCGCATATGAGTGAAAGACGTGCTATTTAAATTAGGTTTTTTTTTTCAAACAGAGCTATTGCAGAGCAAATGTCAACCTTCTGAACATAATATTTCAAACGCACGCGTAAACTTTACAGAAAAATATTAAATAGTATCTGAAGTAAGTAAATAAATAAATAAATGAATAAGTAAGGTTTGAGACAAAGCAATAATAATATTTTATGTAAGATTTAAGACTTTCGCGTTCCATTACACTAAATATTAGTCTTTATGGGTCTATACGCGATGGGAGAGTTCGCTCGCGACCACGATTGGTGTAACCCAGTTGAAACGTCGGGCAGTAAGTAGCTATGTAATTTGCTACTCCTAATAACGCGTATAGACCCATAAAGACTAATATTTAGAATAATATTTTAGGTTCTTAAAATACTGTTTTAGCAAGATATCGAGATTTGGTCCTACCCAATGAATCAAATGGTTTTAATTAGATTTTATAACATAAAAGCGGAAAATGACTGATGACGGATATAAATAGAATGTTTTGTGACTGAATGTCGTTTTTCGACGTTTTTATTGTTAATCTTTTCAGCCTTTGTGGCCATCTAAACTTAGAAAACGATTTTTTAAAAGCCAATATTTGACTTTTCGCTTTGAACGTTTAATATTTTAATTGAAATCTGTCGTCTTCAAGAAAAATTGTTTCAATATCTGGTTGTGTATAAGAGGATTATTTACCAACTCTACTATTTATTGCTTTGTAAAAATGAATTGAATTGTATTGGAGTCTTGTGTGGAAATCGTATCATCCATAAATCGTTTCAGCTCTAGATCCAATAAAAGATTAAATACAGGTCAAGTGCTTATCGGATACATTACAGATAGAAATATGTATGAAGTACTATTATTTTATACTAATGGCCGCCCCCAACGTCGTCCGCGTGAACATAAAAATAGCCTTTAATGCACCTTGTAAAATTATCTATGTATTATTGAAAGTCTCGTCGAAATTGGTCCAGCCATTTTAGGGATTAGCGGAAACAAACAGACACGAAAAACATGTTTTTAATTGTGTTTTGTTATTGGTAACCGATAAATATTCTTTCCCATTAAGTAAAAGGTCGTTATTTTAATAATACAAACAGACACTTGATTTCTATTTCGTTGTATGTATGTTTCTATCCTTGTTTATTTTCGTTAGATAGGCTCTATGTCCCACTGGATCGTTTCCCGACCAAGAGTTGTGGGTTGAATTCCCATTCAGGACAAATATGTAGCTATCGGTTTGATGAACATCGGTGTTTGTTCCGTGTCTTGGATTGTTAATTGTTAATTTTTTTTTTACTTAACCTGTATCATCCCACTGCTGGGCAAAGGTTTCCTCCAAACCTGTCCACCGCTCTCTATCCAAGGCCAGCACTTCCCAGCTCCTTGATAGCTGGGCCAAATCGTCACACCATCTTCTTTTAATATTATATTTAAATAATCCAATCTGACATGTAGTACTTGTGGTCTAGTCAGCATTGTCTTTTGGCAGTATTTTAGGAACAACAATGACAAAGTGAACACTAGGTACCAAACACTTGTACAGAATCGCTTAGTCAATAGGTACCGGTTGAACAACTTATTCGAGTTTCAACATTTGTTCTACTGCTTTGGAGATAATGTGTTGAACAGATTAGTGTTAATGGTTGAGGTGAACCCGGGCAGAGTTTACCCTTATATTTCATTTTGGGGTTCTGTACCCAAATGTTAAAAATGAGACCCTATTAGGAAGACTCCATTTTCTGTCTGTCAGACCGTATATCATGAACTGTGATATTAAGAAAGCAGCAAAGCAAAGCAAAAACAACAGCATTTTAAACCAAAATGACAAATGCATGAAGGCATAGAATGCCCTTCCAGCTCATGTTTTCCCTCCCTCCTATGATCCCGGGCTCTTCATGCGGGGCGTTAAACGGCATTTAGGCAGGCCTTCAGGGTGAGTGCGACAGGCGCAATATGATCTATTGTGCCTGTCGACCTCATATTTGGATCTCACTACCGCTTGCCATCAGGTGGAGTGAGGTCATCTTGTTTGCCTATTATAAAAAAAATGTTTTAGGTGACTACCATAATATATGAACCATGTTGTGTGCTTGTTATATTATGGTAATTGAATATTTGAATTGTATCTGTTGTCAAACTTGCTCTCTGTCCATTTATATGTATTTTATTAAGTTTTTACATATTACGTGCGCTACAATGATAGTAGATTCTGTATTGTATTTCCACTATAAATAAACTAGTAGATAGTTTTATCAAAGAAATATTTTCAATAAGTACGAGTACTTTGAAATATAATAATAGTTATTCCTAACTGAGCTAAGGAATATCATAATACACGAGTCTTTTGTGTTTTCGCCCATCGCCCACCCATCTTAGATTACTAAGAACTCTTAAAAGTTGTATGGTCTGGAGCCCAAAAAGGTTAACAATAGGGAGAAATGTAGCAAGAATTTGGTACATTTATTATACAGTACACCTACCAAGACCTTTCGGAAACTGTTGAGATTGTTATGTTGAATGAACTGACTTTAAAAATGAAATACCTAAATGAAGACTGAAGATATAGGTTGCATGCTGCACTAAGAGTTGTTTTATGCGATTAACTTGTAATATAAGTAAGGATTAGCTTACAAGCTAATCCGTGGAGGATGCAAAAGCTGAACAGTGAAAAATAATGAGGAAACTTGAAGTAAAGTGGTGTATTCTATAATGGACGTTGTTTTATTTTGTTTCCTTGCCGTCCTCTTGTTCCACTATACGGTTATTTTTGTTTTACGCGGTTAACTAATATACACTGATGGATGGACTTGCATACCTACTAGCATTGTAACATAACATTATAAAACGTAAAATAAGCTATGAAAGTGTGGCTGCATCTGACACAGGTGCTATGTCACTTATTAGAGGTAGTTTTCAACAAATATTTGTCTTTATGGGTCTACACGCGTTAATAGGAGTAGCAAATTACATAGCTACTTACTGCCCGACGTTTCGACTGGGTTACACCAATCGTGGTCGCGAGCGAACTGGCGCTGCCCGTCTTCGTCTGCCATTGCGGTTGTGAATATCTTGATCCACCCCGAACCAGCACTAATGTCATTAGTACAGCTACCCACATTAGTCCGACACACAACACTCACTGCATCCGGGTTGATTTTAGACGTAACATTCCGCGGTATGCACTTATTAATCACTGGATTCCATGCCGACGATAATTTAAATCCATCTTCCCTATTGAAATTCTTGTGCTTCTTTATTTCAATAGCTTCTCGCACCATTCTTGTATGATAGTGACGATCTGTGGAGAGGACCTTCGGGTCATGTAGCTCCATCCAGTGATTAGTACCCATGTCTAATAGGTGCTCAGCCACCGCGGACTTGTTCGTTTGTCGATTTTTAACAGCTGCAATATGTTCTTTCACCCTCACGGCTATAGCCCGTTTGGTTTGTCCAATATAAGAACTACCACAACTGCAATCGATTTTATATACACCCGGAGATTGGAAGGGAATTACGTCTTTCGGTGTCCGCAACATTTTAGACATTTTATATAACGGAGTATATACAGTCTTAATGGAGTATTGTTTCAGAACTGTTCCAATCTTATCCGTTATACCTCTTATGTAAGGCAAAAATGCTGATTGCCGATTAACCCCCGGGTTCCCCTCCTTTGTATTTTGCCTTCTAGTCCATCCCGGCGTCCCATATCCGTTGCGTTTCAGTACCTCCTGAACATGCACGAGCTCTGCCTGTATATGCTCAGGGTCACACAGTTCATACGCTCTATTCATTAACTTAAGTAAGTAGCTATGTAATTTGCTACTCCTATTAACGCGTGTAGACCCATAAAGACAAATATTTAGTGTAATGGAACGCGAAAGTCTAAAATCGTACGTAGTTTTCCCCAGTTTGTAAACTTTAAATACTATTTGATAATAAAGATTTTCATTTTCATTTCCAAGTATTTTCGAAAAGTGCCAACAAAATCATAATCATCATCATCACCACCGTTGTAATCATCCTCCTCGTCATCATTATCAACACCATCCCGTCTGCATGTCCATTCGTCGAGTCTTGCCGGTGACCACGAGCTGTAAAGAGCTCGAAACGTCAGGTCTCTACATTATTTAGAATAACAGTACATACACGCGAGTTTAATTTGTAAAATTACTTTTATTTCAAATTGACGGTCTGCCCTTCTTTCCCCAGGTAACACAGCAAATGGCCGACACGCATCTCCAAGCGATGTTCAACACATCCCTGCTCCTAATGCGGGAAACCTCCCCAGCACCGGTGGTGATCGTAAACGCGACTCGCGCCGCCCACAACGCGTACGAATGGCGGTTCATCCTGCCACTATACTTTCTCATCTTCATACTCTCTGTCTCGGGGAACTGCATGGTGATAGCCACGTTGGCCAGCAATAGACGGATGAGGACCATCACTAATGTGTATCTGCTGAATCTGGTGAGTTATGGTGTAATTTGGATGTCGCAGGCAATGGGAACTGAAAATGGTGGGCCTAAATTGTAATGGATTGGTATATGTTTTTTTATCTTAAAATACGAAAAATCATCATGATTCGCTTTCTGCAAGCTGATAAATGACAATTCATTGATTTCAATTCAAATAAACGGATCTTTGGTCCAATTACCCGACTGTCTTTATCACTGACATTGACAGTTGACGGCGTTGCGTCAGTCGGTGGATTTTGCTCACTCTTTTCGTGTTTTCACTTTTACGAAAACTCCATTATCCCAGTTCTCAGATTGTTAAAACCTGCAAAATTTTCACAAAAAACTGATAAGCTATGACCTACCAATAGCCACCGTTTTCATCTTATTATAAGATATAATTCGCCCAAACACAAATGGCGCTGTTAGTTGACAAAATCTTATCGCTTTTGTCGCTTGTATTTCTCTTTGTTCATTCATTCTTTTTTCTTGTCACTTGAAATGTGCATGAAATGGATTGCCGTTGATATTTTATGCAAATAAAGCATCCTTTTCAAGCCTTTAAAAACGAATCACATTCCTAACGGGACAATTATTAATGTTCTTATTTTGTAATTTTCTGTACGTTAAGTCTTTTCAGACGGTTCTCTTTTTGTTAAAAATTTGAACCTATTATCGTAACAGCGTGTTCACACCTAGCGATTTTTGGGCGATTTCGATCGCGGCGATATCGCCGCGATTTCGCCGCGAGCTCGCAGCGTGCACGCCGCGATATCGCCGCGATTTCGCGCGGTTACGCCTCATCCAACCTACCCGCTTAGCGCATGCGCCGCATTTTACCGTTAAATTTTAATGTTGGAAATATGATCGCAGTACGCGGCGAAATCGCGGCGGAAAGGCGGCGACATCGCGGCGAAATCGCGGTGATATCGCGGTGTGCACGCGGCGAGCACGCGGCGAAATCACAGCGTCAACGCCGCGATCGAAATTGCTAGGTGTGAACAGGCACTTAATTGGATGACGCGAAAGCATTCTCGTAGTCTACGCGTTTGATTGTATTATGTCAGTCAAACAAGGTTACCTTTACCACAAATGCAACGTATTCATGCGTAATTAATTGCATTCGATCCGAGCTATTCCGAGTATATCCTTTGTCAATCCCTATTATATCACTTATAAATCAAGTGACGTACTTGGTATGAAGTTAGTTTAGAGCCTGAAAAAATAACATAGGACTTTTCAATCGGCTGCGCTATAAAAATATACGTTTTTTACACTATAAATGAATTCAGAGTATGAGTACTCCAATTTTTAGTAACGTTTTTTATTATCTAGTATATCTATTGATTGAAAAAAGGTTATCCTCAAACTTGCATTCTTCCCTTTTCTAAAAAAAGACTATTAGTAGTTACCATTAATTTTCCAGACAGGATATTTATAGGTACCTAATTATGATTAAAATTAAAAGAGTCACAGCCAAACCTGCTCACTTCAGTAAATTTGACTACACATGTAGAAAGGAATCGTCAACACATGTAGAAAGAAAAAAAATGACACCCATTATTATATTCGTCGTCGGAAGCAATAAAAAATTGGTTTGCATGTTTGATTCGGAACAAAGGACGAACAGGCTCAATCATGTCGCTCGTAACGTTCTTACGGTCTTTATTTACATGTACGAGTAGAGGATGACATGACTTTACCATACAACCTTTTGTTTGATGTAATACATACATACGTAAGTACCTATATTATAATATGTCAAATGCAGTAGGATTTCAGGAGATTGTGAGAGTCAACCTTTAACTACATTTCTTTGGAATTATATTTTAGTTCCCCTTATTATAGATCGACGATAAAGATTTGTGGAATGGGTTTATAGTGTGTTCGCTAAGACTTGTCCTATTTTGTAAACAAACATGACGTCATGTGACCAGAGACTATGGATAGTGCTGGTAGCGAATGAACGAATGACGAATGAACGAATATATTAATCTGAATGATTTTCGTATTGACGTATATCGGAACATTTAATTTTGTCATAATAATAATAATAATAATAAAGGCGTAGGGATGTGACGACCCCATCGCCCGCTGGTGAGAGTTGGTGCGTTTCGCACCAAGAGAGGCAACAACTCCTGCCAGTGCAGTCAGTCTCCGCAGGGCAGCCAGTGGCGGGCTGCTGGTGCGCGGCGACACCACGGACCCGAGACCTCCCGGGGAAACCTACCATCTTCTCCCCCACCTCTGGCTTGCCTTCATTGGCCGGCCAGAGTGGAGCGCAAGAGCTATATGCTTGAAAGGGTGGAAGTGCTCAATCTGCGTAATAGCGGGGAACGGCTGACCGAAACACCGCGATCCAGAAACCGGTGCACACCTCTCGGCACCCTTAGCTGACCACGCCAGTGTTGCCGCCCTTGCCGCCTACAATGGTGGCTAATTTTGGGGGCCCACCCAGTGGTTGGCGAGTCACTGCCTGCCAACTTAAAACGATTTGTGAGATATTGGAATGGCAGGTGACGATATCTCATCCCATAGCCCAGATAATACAGTCCACATACATCTCACCATAGAACCAAATTTTTAGATTCCATTTTTACGCAATAGAATTATATGCTCACCGGGTATCACTGCTGAGTGCATCATTTTGTGCATTTAGGAGTGATATCCGGGTAGCATATCCATCCAAAAACTTATATTAAACGTCTCAAGGGGCCTCTACGTGTTGGGCCTGTGCCCCCACGCAAGACTTCCAAAAGGGCCGGGAAGGTAACTCTTCCCGTGATCCTCCCAACGGAGACAACAAATAATAATTTATTTATTGTCAGATAACAGAGATCCATAGGGTTAGTTATAATGTGTCTTATAGATCTATGTTAGTAATACACAGAATAAAATAAAATACCATAGAGAGAACTCATGGTAGAGGGAATCTGCCCTGCACCACACCACCAGAGGTAGCACAGCACCGATTTATATACGCGCAGTCATATCTACTGGCGATCATACTCAGGATGCTGTTGGCGCTGCCCCGAGCCCTGCGCACGAGAGATGCGCACCTCTTACGCATGATAGTGCGGAAGCAGTCCACCCTCGCTTCTACGAACATCCCCGAGGCACTGCAGTAACGAGGCAGCCCCAGCAACATCCTGAGTGCATTGTTATACTGCACACGGAGGGCGTTGTAAGCTTTCTGAGTATAATTTGCCCACAGGCTGCACGTGTAGAAAGATGTACAAAATGCTCTGAATAGTGTTATTTTTACTGGCCGCGAACAGCGTGCAAACCTACGAGCAAGCATATTAGCTCTCACTATATATTTAAGTAAACGAAAATTATTGACAAATATATTATAAAGAGAGGATACTTGCCGATACACGTACTTCATGTCAGAACTAGACAATTGCTTTCTAATTTTAAATATTAATACCTATATAGTATTTTTGATGAAATTGCGCTTTGAAGATGTATGTAAATGGTAATTTTAAATACCATAGAAATCAATTTTAGATGGAAAATAAAAGATTCGTTTCTTTTTATAGGCTTTATAATTCAACCAAAAATTTGTAACGACCAAAGATTAAAAAACTAATCAAAATTTTTAAACATGGTAGATTATATAAACATTCACTCACAGTTTCAATAATTGATATGTACAATATAAAAATATATATAACAAAAATCATACAATATTACATTATTCCGAAATAAGTTGCTTAAGCACTTTCAAATCAAAAACAAAAAATCTATAATTCAATTCATAGTATTTGTTCATAGTAGTTGGCAATATTAGGCTACTGTTTTTTACATTTTGCATGATACGAAACAACATGTATTACTTCCAATTAGTCCATAACAACAATTTTATTGTTTAAATTATTGTGTTAATATTTTATGAAAATACTCATTCATTATTCAAACCATTCACTTGCATGTCCATTTCTACGGTCCATAAACAAAGAGAAGAGTGGTAGTTTTGAAATGTCAAACTCGCGTCAACTGTGGTAATGACTCGTGATCGTTATAGGATTTTAACGTAATTTATGTGTTTTAATAGCTTAACTAAGCTAACAATACACATGTTCATACGGGACTGAAAGGTAAAAAATGATGCATTTCTGCGTGATTTTTGTACTGACAGGTGTTTGTTATTGTTTTTGGACAAGTCTGAACGAACAGAGTATAGGAGGGTTATACCCTATAAAAAAGTTTTATAAGAATTTCTGTTTCGAAACCATATTGTTATGTCACATTATATAGGTAGATATTGTTTTATATAAGGTTGTTAATTTTGCAGGTTGACCTTTACCGAAAAACAAGTATATTTTTTAGTACAGTTGATTTATCAAATAACTCTACAGAGCTTCGGTCGTTTAAAGCATTTGAAATCAAATTGCACAATTTGTACTGACGTGGTAATTCATTGTGAAGTTATTGAAATAGTCGGAAGACCAAAACACGGGACTGCAGAACTAAAATTTATCACCAACTGGCTGGCTGGCTCAACTGTATTCGTTAACAGGCAGAAAAAAGCATATTTTATTTAGTTCGTGCTCAGTTTCTTAAAAGATTTGGTAGCAATGAAATCTCATACTCTTTAACAATAGAGTGGAAATGTTATTTATCTTGCACGTATATGTAGGAAGTGGGGATACAATATTACAACATACTGAATAATACGTCAGTTTTATAGAAACCGATCTAATAATTTATTACTTTTCTTAATGAGAACCATATCCATCACTTATCACATTTATCAAAGTATAACCATAGCAATTGTAGCAAATGCCTAAGACATAAACTACAATTAGAGTTTGATTTATTAATTACAAATTGCACAGCAGCAGTTTTATAATTAACGATAATAATTAATTCGACAATCGAATTAATTATCCAAAGGTGTCTAGGATAAGCTATTGCAACGGTACAACGAGTGTTCCGTGCCACGCCAGAGCCAAGACTGCCTGCACTGTTCAAAGTGAGCGCCTTTTATAGTCGAGTCGAGCGGCGAGGGGGAGTGACTAATGACGCAGGTGGTCGGTGACGTGACTCGTGCACGTGCAGCTTGCTACTCATTCTATAATGAAGGCGAGCGATGACTCCTGCCGACACGGCCAACCTGACTAGCGGTCGTCCTCGAACGCTGCAACTAAAGCATGTCCAGATTTCTGTAACAAAAGCATCGTTCGATCATCCTGACAAAATAAGTCTGGTCTATAATGACACTGCAAATCAATTAGTTCTGGTCCGGTCTACATCAACCCTTCAGATATAATATTACAATTAACCCTTCAGATATATTACAGTTAACTCTTCAGATATATTACAATTAACCCTTCAGATTTATTACAATAGTTCTGGACCGGTCTACATCAACCCTTCACAATTCGCTCTGGTCCGGTCTCTACTTAGACCCTTCAGGCACTAGTATTGGTCCGGTTCTCTCTCCCTTTTTTTTTAAAGAACCCTTCAACACTAGCCAGTTTTGGTCCGGCCACGTGCCCTTCAAAACTCTGCTTTTTTTTTTTTTTTTTTTTATCTCTTTTTTTTTTTTCACTTAACTCTTTTTTTTATACCAGTTTTGGTCCGGCAAACAGCCCTTCAAAACTCTGCTCTTTTTTTAATTCTCTTTTTTTTTCTCTTTTTTTTTTATACCTTACGACCATATAAACCCTTCAAAGATATTTCTTGTGACACATTTTTTTATTGACCAAGTAGTGGGTGTGGATCTCATCCCACTTCTGATGTAGGAAGCGGGGATATGTAACTACATAATTAATAATGAATAATACATCAGGTATATCAAAACCGATCTAATACTTTATTACTTTTCTTAATGAGAACCATATCCATCACTTATCACATTTATCAAAGTATAACCATAGCAATTGTAGCAAATGCCTAAGACATAAACTACAATTAGAGTTTGATTTATTAATTACAAATTGCACAGCAGCAGTTTTATAATTAACGATAATAATTAATTCGACAATCGAATTAATTATCCAAAGGTGTCTAGGATAAGCTATTGCAACGGTACAACGAGTGTTCCGTGCCACGCCAGAGCCAAGACTGCCTGCACTGTTCAAAGTGAGCGCCTTTTATAGTCGAGTCGAGCGGCGAGGGGGTGACTAATGACGCAGGTGGTCGGTGACGTGACTCGTGCACGTGCAGCTTGCTACTCATTCTATAATGAAGGCGAGCGATGACTCCTGCCGACATATACAATTTCTTTAAAATGTTGCTTGAGGGCGAGCTTTTGATCGGCTAGGGCTGCAACCGACATGATAATAACTGACTTATGAAATTGAAAGTTACATACATACATACATAAAATCACGCCTTTTTCGCAGAGGGGTAGGCAGAGATCACTTCCAGCGATCCACTTTTCACCTCTGTGGGAAACGTGACGTGACGGTTTGTGGACCACGTCGCCGCTATTCTGCCTTCTGCATTGTTTTAACAAGTTAATTGCGTTCCCATGAGAATTAAAGGTTTTCTGTAGAAAAATATTGTTGTGCTATTTTATATTCTGTTCTTACCAGCAATATGACAAACAGCCATTAGTAAACTATTGATACAATTATAAGTATCTACAATAGATTCTACATGTTGCTTTTGTAAAAAAATAATTGCATCTGCCTAAGTAGGTGATAATTATAAACGTTGATGTTCATGAACAGCCATCAAATTTGAACTAAAAATGCTACAACATTCTTCCCAGTAAAGCTACAATCATGGATACCGCTCATCATTATATTGTTTTAAATTGTTGTTTTCATCATCATTGTCATCATCACCCCATCGCTGTCCACTGCTGGACATAGGCCTCCCCAAATACAAATTATTGTTTTAGTGCAGTTTTAAAACTAAATAAATCGCATTAATAGTACAACACCTGGCTGATGCAGATCCTATAGCGATCAAGTCCCTGTCTTGGTGGGGTCTTAAAGGTGTCTTTTTTTCAAATTTTAAAATATTTTCATTCCTAAAAACATTGCAATAATCAAGTATTAGCAACCCTAGCTCATGAAATTTGGAATGAAAAATATTTCTCGAATGTGGTCTATTTAATTAACTGGAAAAACATGTTGCAATGGAGTGGATTTATAAAAGCTCTTCGTGTTGCTCATTAAGTGTTTGAAAAGTCTACGTTTGAAAACCAAGGTTTAAACCAATTTATTTGCGAGTTCTATTTGGAAAATAAAGATGTGTATGGCCAGATTATACCTACGATTTCAGGCTAAAGATCGTTTGAAATGCACTGCTAACTGACCCCAAACTAAGCAGAGCTTGTACTATGGGCGTCAGACACTGATAAACAACCTATATTTTTATAAAAACATACTTAAATGTATAGGTAATCGCAAATATTTGTCTCGAGTGGGAATCCAACCCACGACTCTTGGAACCGCCAGCCAGGGTCACTGTTTCACCGAGCCAGTCACAAAAAGTCAGTCGAATAAATGATACACACACAGTTCATTATTAGTTAGTCACGTCTGAGCTTAGACGAGACCTGTTTGTAAGCCAGATTAGGCGATGACGGTCTTTGTTGATTTTGAACGTTGATTGGCCGGTTATCCGGGATAAATCGTGATGGCCATTTTTATTTGATACGACACGCAGCAAAACGTATTTTGTTGACCCAAATACGTCTGACTGCGAGAAAATAACTGCAAGGAATTCTTAATCTTTTATAGGATTCCTTTTTATTTTATAAATGTGGTTATAATAGGAATAAAAATTTTGATCTCGTCTGTCTTTTTAGAAGCTTTTGAACACGATTTTGAAGTCTTAATGCTTAAATGACTCCAAAAAAGGAACAGTTCTTGTAAAATTGAAACAATGATTTCATTTTATTTTTTCCCAATGAATGAAACTTCAGAAAAAAAATAGCACTATCACTATTTGAAACAAATATTCCATGCCAGAGAACTCAAGGCAACATGATCTTAATGATGAACGGAGTAGCTATTCATTCACACTTCACTCGCTAATTAGCTAAGTTCAAGCTAGAATACCTCCCTCACCTCGTACACAAACCTCAAAATAGTATCATGAGACTAAAATAGGATGTTAACACCCTAAGGTATACTCGTATAACTATGTTACATGTTACGAAAATAGTATTCCATTCAATATAGGTACACGCTAGAAAATGGAAACATCCTAAAATATTTATGTGAAGCGATGGTGTTAGAACAGTGAACTGTCTTGCAAAAAGAGTCGCGGATTCGATTCCCACTGGAATCGAGTCAAGTCGATTGGACGAGTTATATATTTAAGAATTGGTATCTCTAAATATATAAAAGGAGAAACTGCGGCTACGCCTCAACGGCTAAACATGGCACTTGAAAAAAATTTGGAAAAAATTTGGCAAATTTGAAAGGGACGTAGCTTAAGTACTGTAGAGGTGCACTAAAAAAGAAATTCTTACGGGAAAATCCTTTTGTATGAAAAAACTAAATCGCTTGAATTAGACGCTTGAAGTTGTTGCATGCCAAATTTCAACTAAATTATACTAAAATCCGTAAATCGACGGAGCAGTTTGACAGATAGAGTGTTACCATGTGTGGTAAAAAAAAGTGATGAGGCTATGGTAATATTTAATTATCGACAGAATTCGGACAAGTATAAAATCGACGGTTATCTAACAACACTGCTAATTTCATTTGAATCACCTATACATGAGGGTGAAAGAAACCTGCATAATTAAAATAACTCTTAATGAGTTATTGCATATAAATTGGAATTTAAGCCTTGATTGGTCGAATAACGCAAGATCGATATTGTAGTTTTATACAGGAAAAAAAACTTTATTATCAATGATGGTCCAGAAGTGAAAACCTCCAAAAAATCGACTTGGGCGGTTTTATAAGAAAAACGACGAAATTACAATGAACTATAAGAGTACTAAATTATTAATCAGTAATTTATTCAGAATCGACATTTTCGCTTCCGTCATCGTTATTATCATTTATAATCATGTCAACCATTATTTCACTTAACTAGCCAACACTGCTGCCACTATTAAGTAATGCGAAATCATGTAGGTCGTGCAGTGTAACAACAACTGATAATTTTCTTGTTTAAAACTTCAAGTCAATTAATATCATAAACATATAGATGGAGCTTTCACATTAAAGTCTATGATAATAATTTAATAATGACATTTCCGTCTTAAATATAAAACTTGGAAAAAAAATCATTTTTTTGTTCGGATCGAATCGTATTACAATTATCGACGCAAACAACACTAGGCTGAACCTGGCAACACAATGCGATTTTGAGTTGTCAAACCGCTCCGTCGAATTACGGGTTAAGTTTAGGTAACTTTGAGCTAATTTGTAACAGGATGTTGTAAAATTCCCACGGAAACAGGAGGGAGCGGAAAAAACTGTTGTATGAAAAAATCTAAACCGCGTAAGATAGATGATTGAAATTTGGCATGCTGGTACCTTAATAAACGTAAGGCCTATTTGCTACGCGATATTGCGAAATTCCTACGGGAACAGGAATTAGCGGGAAAATCCATTTTTATGAAAAATCTACACCGCTTATAGATGCTTGAAATTTCTTTTTTTTTTCCTTCCTTTCCTTCGGGAACGAGAGTTATTGGGAAAAAACTTTTAAATGTAAAATCCTTTATCCACGTGAACGAAATCACGGGCACAGCTCGATTTAGTATACACAAATTTAAAACGCATGATCCTTAGTATGTTACGTTGTATGATATTTGTTTATATATTTTCATATCCAAAAGTATCAGTTTACCCACCAGATATTTCGAAACATTTATTTATCCGAACCTTTTTTGCGTTAATCTGATACTAAATTTGCTAAATTCTGCTAATGGCATTCCAGTAATTGTCGACCTTAAATAATATCAGTTTACAGTACAAATATACACGATGTGCTTCCTACCTTCTACAACACTAGTATTTTAAAAAAGTGTGCAATTTTAAATAAACTGTACCATTTTGTGCACGCGACTTCGTTTTCGTGGACTACAGGATTTTACATACAAAAGTTTTTTTCCCAAATTTTCCTGTTCCTGTGAAAAGCAATATCGCGTTGAAAGTAAGCTTTACGTTTCTTAGACTACCTGCATGCCTTTTGCAATATCCTGTTGCATCTAAGCACCTCTTAGCGTCCAAGCGTCCTAGCAGCCGCTATAGCTCATGCTGAGGCAGAACCTGTTGACCTCTTTTACGGCATGTGTGTTTGTTCGTTAAATAATGTTATTGTATGTCATCAATAATTTTTTTCTTTCTTTTTTTGTTACTGCCATCAAGCAGTAACACAATAAGAAAGCGGTCGGCGTTGACCGGGAAAATTATTGAAGTAAAATAATGTAAGGCGACCGACCGATTTTCAGCCATGGCGGCCGATCTCAATTGAGATCAGCCAAGTGCGCAGGACATTCCGAGGTACGGGCGTTCAACCGCCAACTTTCTAACTCCAGGCTGAGTAATTTCATTACAGAAAAACTCACACAAATTTCGCCCCACCCCGGATTCGAACCGGGGACCTCTCGATCCTAACGCAGCGCTTGCTACCAATAGATCAACGAGGCAGTTTGTCTATTGAAGTACGGCGGTGATGAATTGCACACTAGGGTTTGAGAACTTTTTGTTCGAATGTGGGAAGAGGAGCGAGTACCTAACGAGTTCAAAGAGTCTTGCATAATTACTCTCTATAAGAACAAAGGGGACAATTCCGACTGCAATTCATATCGTAGGTAAACATTGTATCTACCTTCAATTCAGCGCCAATTAAGGAAAATATTGTTTGTTAAATTCTGCTAAAATCATACAATGCCATGCCAATCATAACATTTTGTTTCATTAATAATTAAAATATAAATTGTTTGATGAATGATGTTCCAAGAAGCTTTACCAACATACGACATATTACTGACAAAATTTCAGTACCATACACACTAGGCCTTTGTATAAACAGATTGTTATTCCTAGTATACTTAAATTTATCAACATGAATAATCTATAAATAATAAAGGCGTGATTTTGTGGCACATACTGGCACGGATTTAAATAAAATTGCGTAGTCCTTCAAAATCTCTCATCTATTTGCACAAAATCCTTCGTTTCAGTATAGACAAAGCTCACTCAGAGCACCTTAATCTATTTCGTTAAGTGGCAACTCGACGATTTCTCGTAATTTGTACAAAATTACGTTGAGTGGCCCGGTGTGCTTTGGCTATTCGGTTGGATGCCTCATCGTCACTCGCTTAAGGTGTCTTCTGTTGCAGAAATATCTTCTACTTCATAATCGACAAGGAAAATCGACTGTAGAGTCGTATTTAATGAGAGATTAGGTAGGCTTTGTTTCAATGTTGAATTAATTAAATTAATGTTAAAGTTGCGAAACCTAATAAATACTTAAAAATATAAAATGTAACTGTTAGTTTTAGTAACGCTTGCAAATAATCAACATTTAAAGGTTTTACAAAACGTTAGCTTTAACTTGAAATGTAAAATATTAAGTTTGCAAAATAGTTGTTTGTAGGGTTCCTCTAGGCCGCCCATTCGAACCTCACTTCACTGGCTTTTGTAAATTGTCTCAAGTTTCCTCTTCTTTGAAAAAATAACTAAAAGGGAAACCAGGTAATCTGTTACAAGACAAAAGATTCCTGGAAAAGTCATTAAATCTAATTTGTGGTCTTATTATACTATACCTTTATAGATGCGCAGATTAAAACGTGTATGATCTTGACTATCATAATATCTTTTGTATGATCACAAAATAACAATTTCCTTTGATCGTGCTACAATTAATTTGAAGATTGTTTTTATAAAATACAAATAAAATTACAGTAACAAGGACATTTTAACAAAAAAGTTTCAAAGGCTTTGTACGGGACTCTTTATGCGCGAGTTTTATTTTATACAGAGGCTCTCAGGATGACCTCACAGTTTGTGAGGTCGGGGCCCTACCAAGATCTTTGGGCTCAAGCCAACCTTACGTGCAAGTGCGTACCCCTGTGGACCAACGAACGAGGCTCTGGTACCAGCTTTCCCTTCGGGGTTGGGTGGTCGGCAATCGCTCCCGTAAAAGCGAAACACGCCACTTAACATTATGCTGATGACTCTCAGGATGTCCTCAGTCCATTACCCTATCGAGCCTGTCGACCTCATCTTGAAGGCCTGTTTAGATGCCGAGTCCAACTCTCACTAGGATGTTTTTTTAAGTCATCTTTTTTTTTTATAACTGACATACGTTGATTGGCTTGGAGTAGCCTCGACATCAACATCGGATTTGCGGGGGAGCGGATGGTTCTCACCCCTAAAGTGACAAATGGTGAATATTTTTCTTTGTTTCAGGCCATATCGGACTTCTTACTGGGCGTATTTTGTCTGCCATTCACGCTGGTTGGACAAATATACAGGAGGTTCCTTTTCGGAGCAGTTCTCTGCAAGCTTATACCGTTCTTACAAGGTATGTGTATTTTTACAGTTCGCATATGGCCTAGCCTATTCTATCCTAGCCACGGGAATATAAACTAGAGCGATAAGGCCTAAGTCAACCACGCTGGCCAAGTGCATAATTTAAATGGATACATAATTAACAGTACTGAGGGCCGATTTTAGTTCTTCGCGTGACCACCACCAGCGGCGCTGTGCAAGTTTTTCATAGACATATTTACGTAGGCGATATCGAGTGCGTAAGTTTTAAACTCATGTTAGCCCTACAGAAGTCTCCACAAATTCAGGACTTTAAAATTCGCTTGTTTATAATAACAATACAAGGTAAGTAATAAGCCTCATCGTTTCACCGCCGAACATTAAATCAATCTTCCACCTGTAACAACATAAAATCAAATTAATTCGCAAATTTCCCTCAAACGGAAATCGTAAACTCAAAATAAGAGCGTTATCAAACAAAATGGCTTAACCGTATCGTTAAATAACTGGTTTTATTTGATCGTAAAGAATCTCTAACACCCAGCGTATTTGATGTGTCTTATCAAACAATTGCAGACATTGCGCTACGTTAGAAACCAACGAATTACACCATAAAACACCGCTCGACAGTTAAAATATTATTTACATTTAGGAAAATTGTAGGGAAGTAGGAAGACAACCAATAGGTCTAATTACAATTTATCTGGTAACAAAATCTATACTTAAAATTTAAAAAAGCTAAAGAGTTTGTTTGTTTGAACTTTGAACGCGCTGATCTCAGAACTTCCAATTAGGATTTATAAACTTTTTGTGTTGGATAGAAGCTATTTATCGGGGAAGGTTTTAAGCTATATTTTGACTGGCTCGGTGGAACAGTGGTTAGTGACCCTAGCTGGCGGTTCCAAGAGAGGTATACAATACAAAAATAAAAAATCATTAATTTTTTTATTTTTGATCTTGGTAACATTTTAACCAATGGGTGCTAATTTTATTTAAAACTAGTGGTCCCGGCGAATTTCATACCGCCAATAAGTACTGATTCTTTTTCTTTATTTTCTCATTGAAACCTTCCCTGGACTACGACGAACATTTTAAAACCAAAACTACCTAAATCGGTCCGGGCATTCTCGAGTTTTAGTCAGACTAACGAACAGCAATTCATTTTTATTCATAAGAAAGAAGAATATCACAATGTACGTGTACTACCAAAAGTTAATTTTATACGCGGACAAAGTCGCTGGTGAAGCTAGTATTTAAATAAGAACATTAATCACGGTCAGGAACTCTTATTTTCTAATATACAGATTCATTAATTTTGTTCATGATTAAATCTTGGATAAAGTACTTACCTAGCTAGAACTAATAAAATGATTAACAGTTCTTTTCAAATGTTGGTCCTTTCATCTATCGTTTTCTTTCATAACAAGCCATCATTTATTCCTAAACCTAAGCAATTACTTTTTCAAGGACCTGATGATTATTTTTTGGTATGTCTTAATAGAATTCACAAAATAATCCTCGCAAAATAATGACTTATGAGTTATCTAGATAAATATTTGCAAGCTGCTACATTTAATCAAATATGTTACATCAAATACCCGGTATTCACTCACAGCATTTGCAAAGGACAATCACGTAAAACTACTGCTCTTACGAATGTATTGTTTAAAAGTAGCGGACGCAACTCTGCAATAGGGTAGTTTCCCAAGTCTGATTTTACAGGCAATTTCACAATTAAAAGTAAGAAATAGTTAAATTAATAACATTAGTCAAATAAAGTTCAAAATTTCTGACGAAATGAGACAATAATAGACATTTGAAGTTTGGTGGGAAAGTCAATTTCAAAAGTTCGAAAATTCTTCAAAATTACTATGCCATCTCATAAACTAAAAAATAAGTAGTAACTTTCACTATGAAAACATATTTGTAAACGCAACATTTGATATAGCTGCTGAACAAAGTTCTTACGATATGCTTACAGTATCACAAGCGGTGACGTCATAGTTCGCTGCGACATTTGTATGAAGCGTTTTGAGCTCGCCCAAATAATGTGCTATTGAAACTGTAATATCTCCGCGAGTTTTCCATATATCAAACAATTCTTATAACAGCACCTTTGCAATTGTATGGTCCATCCATCTGTATCAAAATAAAAAAATAGGAAACTACCCTATTACCATCAGCGCATCTTATGAAAAAGAAATGGCAAAAAAAAGCAGTTCCAAATCGCTTAGGGAGCATAAGCCGCGTCAATTCGGCCCGAATCGTTTCTTCCGCATCGATATTTCAATCTGGCACCGCAGTTGTCCCTAATCAATACTCATCATCTCATCATTTCCCGTTTGTTACAGCTGTTTCCGTGTCCGTGGACGTATGGACGCTGGTCGCGATATCATTGGAGAGATATTTCGCTATCTGTCGACCCCTCAAGTCCCGGAAGTGGCAGACGCAATGTCACGCCTACAAGATGATAGCGATGGTTTGGCTGCTTTCAATCGCACTCAACTCACCCATTTTGATCGTGTCTACTCTACAGCCTATGAAGAAAAATGGTGAGTTAGTAATGTTAGAATATAGAGGTAACTACGAAGTGAATACCTTTATATTATTTTATATTATTCCCTTCATAGGCCAATGTGATTCGCACACCTGGCCGCTTTTTTTTAATTTGTATTTTTTTATATGTAATATATTATGATAGTGTGATCTTTGAGAATAAGAATACATTTTTTGTCCCATAACAAATTTTAACATAAATAAAAACATAACAAAAATACAGGATGCATGCATGAGACAAAGGGAAGGAGCTCAGCTGATGTTGCCTCGGGAGTGTACTCCCGGGCAACGCTGGTTTTCTTTTTCTTTAATTCTTCTTTTTTATAGTCGATTACAAACACTTTAAATAAGTTCGGCCCAGAATTCGGCCACCCGGACTCAGCTCAGGCTGCGTGTAGGAGTCGGTACACGCGGGGCATGAAGTGAGGTGCGCCATGGGTTGATTGATATGCTAATGCAAAAAAAAATAATCCAACATGAATCTGACGCCGAGTAGCATTTGTGTAACAGATATCAAAACTTACAAATATACTGGGACAGGCAGATAAACAAACCGATATTCGGAATTTCATCAAAATCAGCCTTTAGGTATGGGCTGATGATGATGATGATGATCAGCCTTTAAATATCTCACTGCAGGGCCTCTACCGTAGAACGCCATGCACTTCGGCCTAGCGCCTGTATTATCCAGAGACCTCCCGTGGTTCGGAATAAGTACAATTAATAATACTCACTTTCTCAGTTTATTTTTTTCCGGACGGTAATCGAATACAAGACCCCTGGAGTACGAATATAACCTGAATGTAATTTCTACCTCGAACATTTTCCTTGTGTATTTTCCATTATTTCCCTACAAAGAGATATAAATAAACCTTGTTATAACAATGTGGTAGTTTCCGTATTGACCCTCATATATCCGCGTATATTCAACTCATTAGGGAAATCAGTACGAGTTGAAAGATAATATCCAATTATCTCTCAACTCGTCCTAACGTTGTTAATCCCTAGAATAGGAATAAAAATGTTATTTCTATTTAATGAATAGAATTTTACATTTAAAATTTAAAGTCACATTAAAATTAATATTCAAATGAATCTTTTGAAACATTTAAAGCAAACTAATTGCTGAGTACTTTTTTCAACCACAGAAAAGTTGCTTTGTATGATTCGCGTGTTCTTACACTAAGATTAACTTAGTGTTGAGAAGTGATCCGTACTGGCTTTACTTTGGGTGAATTTTTAACATTTCAACACAAAAACCTGCCTCTTCAGTCCCTCTATGTTTTATTAACCGCATCAAAATCTGTTGTGTAGTTTTTAAGATTCAAACATACAAAATGGACAAAGGGGCACAGAAAGCGGCTTTGTTTTACACTATGTAGTGATTAATAGTGCTGAAACTTTAGTGTATTTTCCCAATTATTTTAATAATGACTTAACAAATAAGATAAATTTGACGATAATACCTTTATAATAGTCGAGTTTCTTGTCGGTGTCTTCTCGGTAGATTCAGCGTTCCAAACCGGTGGTAAAATCACTAATCCATTACTTATTTACTTACTGTACCGATGATGGTACGTACTGTAGATGATACGGCCATGCCAGTTTTGCTCTAGACTTGGCTGGGGCGCTGTCGTGCCCCCAGATATAAAATTAAAGGAAATTTGTCCATAATTAATATAACTTTGAAGTGTCATCGATCGAATTCAGAAAGTCAAACCGACGGAAATTAACAGTTTTAACAAAAACGAATCAAAGCCTAGATTGTGCTAATTTGTTGAGTTCAAACACGTAGCTACTTTTGTCATTATGTGGTTGCTTAGAAATTTGACATTCAAAGGAAGATGTAGGTTCTATAGAATAAGGAGTTTGAAATTTAAGGAAGAATATTAGGTACCGCGTCTTTCAATTAATTTTATTTATTTATCTAGAACAAGGCACACCAACAGAACATTATACAAAGCATTAAATTACAGTAATCTCTTATTGCACTAGTATAGTAATAGGTATGCATTAATTACAGGCGTACACATAATTTTTAAGCTATTGCATAGCTTTTATCGCGGGCTTTGAGCGCGGCGACCGAACCAAGAAATTCCGTAACGAAAAAAACCTCACGCTCCCCACTCGTCTAACGTCGTTTCAGTTCGGTAGACTTCGGCACGGTGTTTGTGTGCGTGCGGTTAGACGTATTGTACGACTCTACGAAACTCGCACGAATCGAGACGAGCTGCTCCGAAATCGGACGATGCTATGCAATAGCTATACCGCGGCAGTCCCCGAGTGCCACACGTCTTTTTATAGTAACTATTAGTAGTTGTTTGTACTCTTTGGCAAGGTCCCCTACTTATTATGTAGATGGCAGAGAGAAAGAATTTGATAAATATTCATTAGTACCTACTTCTTGTTTACAAATTATGAATGACCTTGTTTCCTAAATAGCTAATAATAAGAATACTTTACGGGCGTTGGGATGAGGAAACATCTCAAGAATTTTGTTTTCAGCAGAGCTAGTAGATTATCCTTACTAATATTATAAATCGAAAAGTGAGTTTGTTAGTTTTCTTTACTTGCTTCGCTTTCACGCCGTAACTACTGAACCAATTCCTTTGAAATTTTGCAGACGTTAAGTTAGAAGTCCGAATTAAATAAAAGAGTACTTTTTATCCCAAGAAAAAAAATTATAACCCGAAAAACAAAAATATTGTTTGCTTCATTGGTGGATTGGAGATGGTGTGTCGTTGTTGTGCTTTATACCGCAATATAACCGAATGCTACGCGGGCGAAGCCGCGGGCGTAAAGCTAGTGTTAATATGAAGACTACATAATCGCAGACATATAACACTAAAGATAACAGAAAATGTCCCATAATATACGCGGTTATTTCATTTTGCAAGCTTTGATGTATATTTCACTAACTATTATTAGCCTCACGCTAATCTCCTATGATGAAGGTTTGCCATCACACTAATATTGCGAGTGTTTATATGAAATGCAAGGAGTAGATTCTGTCTGTTCACCCTTTTATGCCACGGAATGAATCCGCTGATCAATTTGCATGAAGAATGTGCGAATCGTCATGCAATATCGTTGAGTACTTTCGAAGCGAGTAATTCACGATTATAGAAAAATAGAAAAGGAAACATTGTGTTAAGAAAAAGTGGTAATTGTAACACCATCATCCATGGGATTTCTATTTTCAGCAGCGTTGACTCAACAAGGACGAATTTGGCCTTTATTTTTCTTATTCAGAGGGAACCCAAAGAAGTTGAATTCGGAAAATCTATACTAATATTGTAAAACTAAAGAGTTCGTTTGTTTCAACACGCTCATCTCCGGTACTTAGTACTGGCTCGAAATAAAAAAATATTGTATTGTTGGATATAACATTTATCGAGGAGGCTTTAGGCAATAAATAAAATCACGCTACGACCAATAGGAGCAAAGAAACAATGGAAAATGTGTAAAAGCAGGGGGAAAACGCGAACGAAGTCGCTGCTTCAGCTAGTTACAACTAATACCTTCTTACCCATGTGCAGAGGTAAAAATAAATCTGCGATGAATATGAATTGAACAAAAGACTTCGCGACTTCTTTGTATTGCTTTGTTGAGTTCATTTTTTTCAACTTTCTTCTTTTCTTCTTCGAACTCGTTTTCCATTGACTAGATTTACTGGATATCTGATATCATTTCTTGTTTTCGCCACGGAATAAATCCGCCGAAAAAAGCGTCATGGCCTCAGCCATCGACGCTTTCGTTCACGCATCGCCAAGCACTCATGCTTGCCATGCGAGAGGTCGCCAGTTCAAACCCGGCCATATAGCAATGTGTTATTCAAGTTTAAAATTCATTTGTTCGATCATTCAGCTTTAACGGTGAAGGAAAACATCGTGAGGAAACTTGTACACCTACTAAGAAATTCTAAGGTTGTGTTGTGTAGTCGACCAACCCGAACTTGACCAGCGTAGTCGACTAAGGCCTTATCGCCCTAGTTTAGGGTAGGCCCGTGCCCCAGCAGTGGGGACGTATATGGGCTGATGATGATGATGAAAACAATTCTGTCTGTTTGTAACGTAATCACGCCTAAACTACTGAACCGATCTAAATGAAATTTGGTAAAGGACTTTTAACCGTCTTGTTTTGCTTGAAAAAGGTTCTGACTTAAACGGATCGGTGGGAGAAAAGCTTTGCAAAAAGGTTGAGATTTAAAATAATGTTATATTACGTACTGTTCCACCTAATTGTTTCATTTTAGAAGCTTCGTTATATTGGATTTCTCAGCTTTTTTATATTAGCAATGAGGGCAAAACTTGCCAATTCTTAAGGCAATAATGGTTTTTTATTATGAATTATTTTTACCTCCTTACTAATTAATTAAAATTTCACGGGAAAGGTAATTGAGATACTAAGTTTTATCTTTAAATAATAATCACGATTTTTAAAATAAAGTCAATGGATTTTTCTAAATGGATTTCTTTATTCGGATAATCGATTGAGCTCTCAAATTCCCAAAATCCCAATATTATAAGCAGACTTTTACAATCGAACCATAGCAAATGATTGTATTTTATGTAATCAAAGTAGCTTTCTCCGTCCCTTTATCCCTACGTATGCATAAATAATTAAAGTATGCAACGGTACGCGGGTTTTTAAGCTATTGCGTAGCTTTTATCGTGGGCTTTGAGCGCGGCGACCGAACCAAGAAATTCCGTAACGAAAAAAACCTCACAATCGTCTAACGTCGTTTCAGTTCGGTAGACTTCGGCACGGTGTTTGTGTGCGTGCGGTTAGACGTATTGTACGACTCTACGAAACTCACACGAATCGAAACGAGCAGCTTCGAAATCGGACGATGCTATGCAATAGCTATACCGCGGCAGTCCCCGAGCGAATTATTTTATTTTATGTAAATAATCAAAGTACCTTTCTCCGTCCCTATATCCCTACGTATGCATAAATATTTAAAGTATGCAACGGTACGCGGTTTTTTTTAATATTCTGAGATATTCAAGAGAAAGGTTTAATGTGAAATTCACCCGAAGCGAAACGAGAGGGCGGGTCACCAGTCACACATAAAATTACGAGAATACTCATGATTTTGTAAAATATGAATCGTACCTATTTCAAGATTCCAACTCAATACTGAGTACCGCACGATATTCTAATTTAAACTTAAATTTCAATAAACTTTCTTGGATATATTTGGACTCATACCCAGTCAACCTCTACCTATACAAGTAGAACATTACCTATTTCAAGTTTGTAATTTAGAAGATCACCTTTAAAGTTTCGGATATTACATAAATTATCGCAAGTACTCCGAATAATCTCCGAAATGTTTCCAGACAGGTGAGTCTGCTTCAATTACAACTTGGCAGCCGTCTCGGTCTATTAAACGATTACACACGTTTTAAATATGAACCGATTTCATACCATGTGATATTATAGTAGAATTTAATAATGTGTCCTGAATTCCACACCTTCTATATCTATGACGTCACGTGTCAGGACACTGGAATTAGTGTAGATTTTTATGATAAAAAAGTTGTTTTGTTACTTTAACGCCTGATTTCAAATCTAGATATTTATATCTCCATATTTTATTTAAAATCTAGTAAATCACATAAATAAATAAACTGGGGGCGTATTACGACCCCTTAATTCCAGTTAGTTTGAAAATGCGTATCGGTAGAGGTATATTATATGGAGCTGTTATTACTACACTTCTTTTTAATATTTACAAAGACGATGGAGGGGTTTTATCAATCTGTATAATTCCACAACCATAGCGCACAATTAGTTGTGCGCTAAATGTACCAGTGCCCATTCTGACTGAATGGGATCAAGAGGTCGTAATACCTCTGGTCATAACAATTTTTATTTGATTTTAGTACGAGTAGTATTAAAAAATGTACAGGATTTTTTTAAGCTATTGCATAGCTTTTATCGCGGGCTTTGAGCGCGGCGACCGAACCAAGAAATTCCGTAACGAAAAAAACCTCACAATCGTCTAACGTCGTTTCAGTTCGGTAGACTTTGGCACGGTGTTTGTGTGCGTGCGGTTAGACGTATTGTACGACTCTACGAAACTCGCACGAATCGAGACGAGCTGCTCCGAAATCGGACGATGCTATGCAATAGCTATACCGCGGCAGTCCCCGAGTGCCACACTTTTTTTTTTTCACTGAAACAAAGCATACAAGCACTGCCCCGGAGCATAACATAAAGAACGATTAACAATTTGATCTAGCCCTACTTATGTACCGTATACATTATGTATATAGCTTACATATTTTATAAAAATTGTTTCCCGTTAAGAATTGCAGTAAAAGTACACATTGTCTACATTTTATTCCTTTTTAAGAAATCACTATTCTCAAATCTTAAAAAATACACCATTGAAAATAAATAACCAGCTGCAAATATTGCCTTTGCAAGATTTATTTATCTTTTGAACTTTGGCGTAACATTTATTATCCTCCCTTTTGATGACAAGTACCTTAACTAGCAAAAACATTTCACTGAAAATTCTTTCAGCAGGTCCAGAGTGAAAACTTCAACAAAATGGAAAACTTTTACATTAGTAGGACAATTTGCCCGCAGGCTAAGGAGCGGAGAATTTTAGTCTATTATGTGTTTTTAGGGTATCGTACCTAAAAGGTAAAAACGGGATTCTATTACTAGGCCTGCGCCATGTGTCTGTCCATCTGTCTGCCTCCAAGCTGTAACAGACAAGTTTACAATTAAAATACAGAAATATTTTTTTTTTTTTCTTAAGGTGTATTTCCTTATGGATAAAATACGCATTCAAAATTACAATCTAGTCTTAAGCTACTAATAATTAATGTATGTTTAACTTAAGCTGCTAAAATAAAGTCATGGCTAAGAATGTGTCCATTAGCACTTTTCTTATTGTCTCTATTAATGGGAAGACACTTTGTTCTTGTGTTTATAATGAGTGGTACACACTTCACTTTTTGTCACTAATTTACACTAACTCAAAAGGTTTTGTCCTTTTGAGTCTCCTCACTGTGTTCGTGTTGTCGAGGAGCTGGATAGCCTGGACATTCACGTGATGATGAAGTCGATGTTCATGAGCTTCGGCGTATTTCTTAATAATGTCTTTGACAAAGTCTACTTTAAGGTCCCGATGTAGGTCTTCATTTCTGACGTACCAGGGTGCATCAACGACACCTCTGAGTACTTTATTCTGGAAACGTTGGATGATCTGCATATTACTATTTTTGGTACAGCCCCATAGCTGAATACCATAGGTCCACACTGGCATGAGGACTTGCTTATATAATATAATTTTATTCTCAACTGACAACGAGGAATGTCTCCCAAGCAGCCAATACATATTTTTATACCGAAAATACAGAAATGACATACATACAGGTAAATATGGCAAAAATGTAATGAAATCAATGTTACCTGAAGCATAAAATACTCGTAGTAGTACACAATTACATAATATATTCGAGTTGAAAGTTGGATTTTTTGTTTTACAATTGGCTAACAATACTTCACTTCACCTGATGGTAAGTGGTAGTGAGATCCAAATATGAGGTCGACAGGCACAATAGATCACATTGCGCCTGTAGCATTCACCCTGAAGGCTTGCTTAAATGCCGTTTCACGCCCCGCCTGAAGAGCCCGGGATCATAGGAAGGAAGGAAAACATGAGCTGGAAGGGCATTCCATGCCTTAATGACACGTGGCAGAAAAGAGGAACTAAACCTCTTAGTCCGAGCCACCAGCGCCTGCATTTTATGTGGATGTCAGCGCTGTCAAGCACGTGTTGTTCGGGAGTGGAAAGGGGATGGAGGGAGTAGCTGAAATAGCTCTTCAGAGCATTCCCCATTATAGAGACGGTAGAGAACACTTAGACCGGCAATGTCTACACCGTGAAATTTTAGTGGTTGTTTTCCCGTGGCAGAACGATTTGCCTTTAGTAATACTATCGAAACATGCAAATTATATCTCGAAAAAAAAAATTTTTTTTCTGCGATTTTTCAGAATAATAATTTTCCAACTCGTAAACGACAGAAGCTATCGTTGTTTTTAAAGATGTGACGTATTCAGGTACTGCTTGCCGCATGAAATCGATGCTTAAAGCTAAAGGAGCTCTACACCCTAAGTCTTAAAGCGGTTCGAAAGTGCTTTCGAGTTACGGTTAAAACTTTCGTAAAAACCGACATTTGTTGATTTTACCAAAAAACGACTGCACACATCTTTTGTACTACTAAGATAGAATAATTTTACTGCGGGAAAACAACCACTAAAATTTCACGGTGTATACGTAGTTGTAGAGGCTCTAGGGTTTCGGACACCTCTACATCACCGTCAATTATGTATGAAGTTAAGTTCACAATGTTCGTGTAAATCTGCTTATTTAGATAATTGAACAGCGGCCACTGCACTAGGCTCTAAGCCTGTATCGTAGTAACCAGAACGATTACCATGATCAAACTTTGCTCGGATTTAGTACAGATAAAATATTAAATATTTCACAACATCACATACATCGATCTGATCCCGTGGTAAGTAGCTTAAGCACTTGTGTTACGGAAATCAGAAACGACAGTGGATTCACAAATATACTTAAATATATTTAATAACACACCCAGACACGGAATAAACACCGATGTTCGTCACACAAATATTTGTCCCGAGTGGGAATCGAACCCACGGCTCTTGGAACCGTAGGTAGTGAACCTGGGTCACTAACCACTGTTCCACCGAGCCAGTCAAATCAATGATGAAGATTAATATTTATTTTTAAATACGAAAAGGATAAAATATTACGGGGGATTCCCATAGAATAAATGTGTTTTTTTTACATAACTGGTACGGAACCTTTCGTGCGCGATCCGACTTGTACTTGACAGGTTTTTTATGGACCTTTAAACTTTTTGCGACAAAAAGTGTCTTTTGACCATGTTCCGAGTTGCAAATACCTTGATTTTGAAATTATTTTTTTCGAATCTTGGCTGGGAGACTGTCGTGCCCCCTGTTTTATTGAAGCACTAATGAAGTTTTCATGGAAGAAAGAGCTTTAATGCGATTATTTATTAAAGCGGTTGAAATCGTAAAGCTAAGGATTGATATAGAAAGTCATAGATGATAATGGCTTTTCTTTTATGGTAATAGCGAATCCGACACGCACTCTGCTGTTATAGTAAACTACGAAAACCTTCACTGCGCGAGGCCCGACACGCACTTGTTTTGTGGCTTATTTACCACTAGCGACCCGCCCTCGCTTCGCTTCGGGTATATCTCTATTTCTATATAATATATTTCAACCCCGTAAGGGATTTTACATACAGAAGTTATTTCCCAATAACTCCCGTTCCCATGGGAATTTTGTAATATCGCGTTGGAAGTAAGCTTTACGTTCATTAGGGTACCTGCATGCTAAATCTCAATCCTATATCGCTGTTTAGATTTTTTCATACAAAAGTTTTTTCCCTATTACTCCCGTTCCCGTGGGAATTTTACAATATCCTGTTGCAACTAAGCTTTTAATTTATTAAGGTACCTGCATGTCAAATTTCAAGCGTCTAACTTATGCGGTTAGTATTTTTCATACAAAAGGATTTTCCCGTTATTTCCCGTTCCCGTGGGAATTTCGGGAAATCTTGTCCAAACGGATGCCTACGTCATAACATCTACCTGCATGCTAAATTTCATCTCGATCCGTCCAGTGGCTGTGACGACTTCGTCCGCGTAGAGATGTTTAACGGCTAAAACATTACTTCTTTATAGCGCAGTCGGTTAAAAAGTAGCCTTTATCCTTTCCTAGGCTCTGGACTATATCTGTACCAAATGACGTTTAAATCGGTACAGAACACTATGCGTGAAAGCGTAACAGATAGACAGACAGACAGACAGACAAACAGACAGACAGTGTTACTTTCACATTTTTATTATTAGTAAGGATTGCAATTATTATGATAATCCTCAAAAAAGTACTTTAGTTTTCCATGAGACTATTCTCCTGTTACTCAGTGAAACCGACAAACCGTTCACGCATAATATTGAAGTAAATCCCGTTAACAAGGGAACCGGATTCACATTTGTATGTGTTCCGTGTCTGTGTGTTGGTACCTTTTTTATTTATTTATTTATTTATTATTATCACTGACAAACTATGGTATGTAAGCAAAAGTAGCGGTTACTTTAATTTTTTTTTGTCCCCAGCTTACAAATGCCGGGAGGTCTGGAGCAGCTTAGAGCTTGAGAGGATCTTCAACTTAGGCCTGGACGCTGGTCTCCTCCTGGTGCCGTTCTTCATCATGTCATTCGCATACTCTCTCATCGTCACCAAGCTGTGGAGAGGCATGCGGCATGAGATACAGCATAACTTCAACTGGCAGAAACACTGTGAGTAAGGTTAAAAGGGATTATGTAGCGCTACCATGAGTTTAAAAGTGACAGGGGGCTTAGACAAAGTAACAATATCGAAACGATAACGAAGTTCGAAAAGAACAAAATGTATATGATTGACCACGTGATTTATCGCGTCTAATGTGAATCCTATACATTTTATTAATTAAATATTATGATGCCATTATAATTAAATTATAATAGCTGAATACAAGCGCTGTCATAGGACTCGGTTTGACGACAGCTATCATCCATTGCTGTATGCTTACATTGTGTTTCTTTTTTGTATCTTTATTCTATAATATTAATGTATTTGTGCATTTTTGGGCAATAAACATATTTGTTACTTTTTAACCGACTTCAAAAAAGGATGAGGTTCTCAATTCGTCTGAATTTTTATTTTTTTATATTTGTTACCTCATACCTTTCGCCTGGGTGAACCGATTTGGATTTTCGTTTTTCTTGAAAGCTGGTGCTTTCCGTTTGGTCCCATAGCAATTTGGTCCAATTCTGACTATGGAATCCATGAATGATGGAAGGTCAACTCCTTAATAGTTAGAAGTAAAATGATATTTTTTTCAATACTGTATGAATATTCAGATTACTAGTTATAATATCAAATGTTAACACTAAAAAGTATTGTTACGACCACGAGGACCGGGCAAGCGGAATTAGTCTTATCGTCGTATGGATAAGGTCTATATTCGCTTGCATGATACTACGTTACACACTCTGGTCGGTCGGAGCAAGCTCCGGCGAGTTCTAGAGATTTCGATCCCCGCGAGAATATTCTCGACGCCACGCGAAGAGCTGCGTCCTCACTGGGTATAAAAGCGGGATGTACGGCGCGAAAGGACAGTTCCGATTTGGAAAGCGAAGCGAATCAGTCTCCTGCGAACTAGAAGTGATCGAGTGCGTTACCTGCGAATAGGCAGTGAAATTCAGTGTTTTAGTGTGATTCAGTGCTTTAGTGTCATTTAGTGTTGTAATTAAGTGTTTTTAAGTGTTTAATTGTGTAATTGTTATTGTGTGTCAACAAATAAATTAATTGTCTTTTAGTGACTTTTGGCGTATCTTGAATTTAACGTACCCCGTTCCCGCAACAATATGAAAAAAAATGGAATGATGGATATAGTGATTCAAGTGGAAGATCAATATTATTATGTATATTACATACAAAAGCATGTACGGGTCGCTAGTTTGTCAATAAATATTCTTGAACTATCCCTTAACGTCGCATGAGAATATCCAGGTGTAATGGCATCTAATAAAAGACAATTTAATATTAGACAGCTTAAGCGACGCTTAAACTTTTTTTGGTAGTTTGGAATTTGTTTAAAACTAACTTTACCGACGAAGCAGAACTAAATCATTGTTATATATCCCTTCAGTATTATAACTTACTTACTGCCTCGTTGGTCTATTGGTAGCAAGCGTTAGGACCGAGAGTTTGACCCGGTTTGAATCCGGTGTCGGCCAAAATTTGTGTGAGTTTTTCTGAAATGAAATTACTGAGCTCGGAGTTAGGAAGTTCCGATCTTTCATCGGTCATGTCGGATTGCCGTCTCACCGAAATATGAGAGTAAGGGAATAGAGAATGCACTTGTGTTTGCGCGCACACTTGTGCACTATAATAATTATGTCCTGCGCACTTGGCTGATCACAATTGAGATCGGCCGCCATGGCTGAAATCGGTCGGACGACTTATAACTTACTTTGTGTCTTTATCGTTAAATGAAACGTTACTTAACCAACCAAAGAAGTATCTATATTATTATACCTACTTTATTTTTACTTATATTTAAGTATCATCACTATTGGTAATACTATTCATGAGCTCGCCATTGTGTTCTCTATATGTAACCTACCTACCTCTATGTCATCATATAGCAATCATCGTATACGATGTCGCCTGGTATTTGTTATTGGCGACAAAACTCCTGTAATATGAGTTTCTCTTTCGTTTTGGACGGAAACATTTCGGCTGTATTTTTATATTATCTTTCATCAAATGTGCGGCATCTTGTTATAATTTTTCCAAGCTATATTTGTCCCTTATTAATCTAAGTAGGTTAGTAGGCACTTGAAAAAAAATTACAAATTGATTGCTTTGCCAATATTGCTTATACGATGAAAAATTCCGTGTACAAATTAAACGGTATTTATCCTTGCGTAAGTATATTAATTTTGTAAGTAAAAATTTGTATCATGTAATCTCGTTAGGAGAATATAATTATCTTCACGATTAAGTGTTTATAAGAAACATTATTATTTTATTTATTTATTTAAGCAACACAAGTGCTACTTAATATAGTCTAATTCTATTAAAGATTTTAGTGAAATGATAAAATATTTCACATAATAATCCATTTTTTTATTCAATGTATGTATAAGTAAAAGCACAAGTAGTAAAATATGAAATTATGATTAGTTTAACTATCACGTCCCATTATCAGCCTAGACACCTTCTGAAGCCCAAGGGATAAAAAAGTCGATAAGAACTAAGAGAATCAAATCAAACATTCATAAAGCTAATTTGAAAACTCTATCGCAAAGCTAATTCAAAATGTCACCAGCCAATGATTTGTGCACAGGCAGATAACATCAAGATGGATATTAAATAATTCATGAACTCGTTCCTGTTCCGTTCTGGATACTGAAAGGTACAGCTGGCATATTTGCCAGTAGTACACTTTTCAAACATTTATTTAAACCGCATTAGCCCCGCCTACTTTTTATTTCCGCTAATAGAACAGATTAACATGTAAAGAAAATCTGCGTTGGTAATTCTAATCAAATATCGAATTTCAGTGACAAAAATAATTCATTAATGAATATGAAATTAAAAAAAAAATTTTGTACTTGATATAATAAATAATAATAATAAATCTTTATTGCACAAAAGAGATCATTACAATTTGTTAGGAACATTATCATAAAGTAGTTCTAGTGCTACACAGATTTGAGTTAACAAACTTAAACAGAGGTCCCCAAACTAGGCCTGGCCTGTATCTTGGGAAACCAAATATAATAGTAATATTAAGAATTACAACAATAGCAAGAGAAGAATCATATGATTTTAATTATTGTTTTTAATGTGGACCCCATGTAAAGGTATACTTTTTTCCTCGTGGGGAAATACGTAAGAGAATAATGGAATGAAACTTTACAGGCCAAATCTTTTAAAATAATACTAAATTAAAAAAAAAACTAAAGGTACAAACGACATAATTTCTGGTGTTTGTAAATAAAATATTGCACACAATAATATCGAAAATTTAGATTTTAAAACTCCATCATTTTTTATGCGTCACACAACTGTTAAAAAAGTACTATACCTACATACGCATAATGCAATTAATAATATTTTAAAATTTAAATCTTCAATAGTTTTCGACCGAATATGAAATGTTTACTTTAAGGTGTATTTTTTTACTAACTAAGGCTAACAAGATGACCTAACTCCACCTGATGGTAAGCGGTAGTGAATTCCACTTATTATGAGATCGTCAGGTATAATAGACTATAATGAGCCTGTCGCACTTACCCTGAAGGCCTGCATAAATCCCTTTCACGTCCCACCTGAAGAGCCCGGGATCGTAGGAGGGAGGGAAAACATGAGCTGAAAGGGCATTCCATATGTTTAATGACACGAGCCACCAGCGCCTGCATTATATGTGGATGGCAGCGCTGACTACAGATAACTATAATTTAATTTGTTTTGTTTATTTGTCTGACAATTTAGTAATTTAAGAAAATACTTTGTCAACAGTGACACGGCAAGGCAGTTGCAAGAATGGCCACCTTATACCGCCTCCGCCGATCCAGAAAGCCAGCTCATCTGAATTGTGTTGCAAAAATAACTGCGCCACAAAAAAGGTATGTGCTCTAGTGATTATCCTGATAAGGCCAAATATAAATAATACAGCTTTAAAATAACAATGTGGGATCTAAAAAAGTAAAAAGTGAGACACCAAATAAAATAGTAATTAAATTTCTGGGACATTTCCACACACGGTCATCTGACCCCAAACCCAGCATAGCTTGTACCATGTGCGTCAGAGACTGATATACAAACATATTTACTTATAATAATACGTATCTACTTAAATACATAATCACACCCGAACGCGGAAAAACAAAAACACCGATGTTCATCTCACAAATAATTGTCCCGAGTGGGAATTTAAACCACTCTTGGGACCGCAAGCCAGGGACATTAATTAACCACTGTTGCACCGAGTCAGTCAATAGTAATACAGATTAAAAAAAACTTTAAGGAAACTTTTATCGCAGTGTAGTTCTATTTTTTACACAAAATGCCAATGTACATGCTATTTGGTCTAAACATACGTTGGTCAAACAGCCTAGTCGATTTGTCAAATGTGCAATACATTTGACGAATCGACTTCTACAGGCTAATGAAACACTTCACTCAACTAGCCACATCATTTATTGGTCCACTTACTGGTATTGACTGAAGGTAATATGATTTGTTCCCTGTCGCCTATCTCTCATTCTAAATCGCCGATACATGTTAGGTTTTAATTGAGAATATACAAGAATTTGTAAAAAACTAGCAAACCCGGCGAACTCCATTTCACCACCGCTTCGTTTTATGTTAAAAAAATCCTTTATTCTTTGCTATAAGGCATCCGACCGATTTCAGCCATGACGGCCGATCTCAATTGAGATCAGCCAAGTGCGCAGGACATATTATAGTGCACAAGAGTGCGCGCAAACACAAGTGCACTCTCTATTCCCTTACTCTCATAGTTCGGTGAGACGGCAATCCGACATGACCGATGAGGACCAGGACCACCGGCTTAACGTGCTTTCCGAGGCATGGGCGTTCAACCGCCAACTTCCGAACTCCGGGCTGAGTAATTTCATTACAGAAAAACTCACACAAATTATGCCCGACCCCAGACTCGAACCGGGGACCTCTTGGTCCTTACGCAGCACTTAATACCAATAGACCTACGAGTCAGTTAAAAACGCAGGACATATTAAAGTGTACAATAAGTACGCGCAAACATGTGCGTTCTCTTTTCCCTTACCCTCACAGTTCGGTAGTCTTACGGAACAGACCTGACCATTCTTGCCGTGTGGCATTCCGACATGACATGAGATCAAGCGAAGGAGAGGCTTAACATGCTTTCAGGGGCACTGGCGTGCATCCGCCAACTTCATGACTCCGGGCTGACTAATTCCTTAACAGAAAACATCACATTCACGTTCCATAACACTAAAATTAGTCTTTATGGGTCAACACGCGTTATTAGGAGTAGCAAATACATAGCTACTTACTGCCCGACGTTTCGACTGGGTTACACCAATCATGGTCGCGAGCGACCACGATTTAGAGAACATCACACTTTTTTTCCCAGCTCCGGAATCGAACCGGGGCCCTCTCGGTCCTATCTCCAACCAATAGACCAACGAAGCAGTCGATTAAGTTGTACCATAGGCCCAAAACAAGACAGTTAATTTTCATTTAATCTATTTCATTACTTAGCAACACCTGTGACGATAACGTCTTTGATCCAACTTGTTAACTTAATTAGATGTAGCTTAACTTAATGTAACATCTGTTCCTTATATGGTTTTAGATTTTCGCGACCCATTTATAATTAATAACTAGCTGTGCCAGCGACTTCGTTCGCGCGAACTACAGGATGTTGAATATTTTTAAACTAAAAGTAGTCGTATAAATAAAAGTAATAAAAGTCCCGTCAAAATCTTTTCTGCCATTCAAGAAGTTAGTCAACCGGAAGAAACATTTAAAACAAAATCATTTTGGTTTATATCATCATCAATCGTTTACCGTGTAATAAATAAGTATATTACACAACATCACATTAACTGTTCTGATCCCGTGGTACGAAGCTTTAGAACTTGTTTTAATCAGAACAGTGGTATTCACTAAAATATTTAAATAGCATAACCAGACTCGGGACAAACAACGATATTCACCTCAGAAATATTTGTGCTGAGTGGGAATAGAACCCACGACTCATTATGTGGTCTGTGAATTGGGATAAAAAGGCCAAGTGCACGACGGACTCGCACAGCGCGATTTCTTTTTAGAATTCGCTGTGTTATAGGACGTTACTTTATTCTAAATTTTGAGATTCTGAGTTCTTCGCAGATTGTGGTTCCCTTTGCGAGTGTCAAAAATTGGCAGCATAAATGACTGTTTCTTTTGATTGTGTTGGCTCAGCTGAAGGGACAGTAGACCTGAGTATTTTATGTAACTTTCAGTTTGATATATCCTCCTTGACGCTTGTTTATTCTTTTCGACGTACGAAATCCTAAAATCTAAGTTTATAGTGAACAGCTTCCTCACATTGAATAGATCATCTTCAAGTCATCTTAATTGTTCATCGATCAAAGTGAAATATAGGACGACCTATTCCAAAGCCAGGTAGCAGTCTTTATGGTTGGAGAGGAAAAAAGCGTCGATGGCCGAGTAGTTTAGGTCGTTGCTTGCTATGCAAGAGGTCGCCTGTTCAAACACCGCCACGTACCACTGTGTTTTTCAAGTTTTAAATTCATACCTATGTATGATTATCCGACGCTTTAACGGTGAAGAAAAATATCGTGAGGAAACGCACACTGCACACCTACGAAGACATTCTAAGGTTGTGTAGTCTACCAACCCGCACTTGGCCAGCATGGTTGACTTAGGCCCTATCGCCCCAGTTTAGGATAAGCCCGTGCCCCAGCAGTGGTGACGTATATGAGATGTATAATAATGATGATGATGATAGTTGGATATACTGTGTGCTTGAATTATGTTCTTTCTTAATCCCCGGCAAACCCCTCATTTTTTCCTTACAAATGTAATGCTTTACCGAATAAAATATGCTGATGCTACACTTTTATATAGATTTTCATATTATGTTTAGAAATCGATATTGAATTGGTTTAATTTGATTGAATATTTAATATCCAGTTGGTGCACACAATGTATTAATCGTATTGTGATCATCTCATCCTTTTTTCCGATACCAAACCCTTGAGGATTATATCAATCTATTTTTTGACAACCAACCTTCTTCAATTCGGTAATTATGGAAATTTTAATGCTTTCGTAAATATTGACAGCATAACAATACCTATGTCAAGTAGATCACAATATTTTGTTAAATTAAAATAGAAAAAAGGCAACAATTAGAATATTGTCGATACATGTTGTCGATTCAGAACCCTTCTGGTAATTTACGTAATTTAATGGCACTCGAAATTTATCAATTCCAAAAGACAAACTTCACATTTTTGACGAATGGTATACCTACCTACCTACATACAAAATCCCATAATATAATATCGAAGTAATACGTAGAGCACAGTGCCATCTTTTGAACTACCAAAAAACTTAACACGTACCTACTCATGTTATATCAAACTTGACAGCATTTATGGCATGCTGTACAAAGCACGATGCCATCTATGGGTCATTTTATGAACAATCATGCCTCAACTTTAACGGTACAATTTTATACGAGATCATGTTAACTTCCATGAACAATACACCTTCTGAAAACGAATGGTGATTTTTTTTAATTGTTACTTAAGGCGAAACTGTATAATATAGTATAGAAACTTGGCACAAAGGCGCTTTTCTATTCTTAGCAGGGCCATAACATAAAGTCGTTATTAGGTAGAAAGGTGAAACTACGGCTTAGGTGCTGGCTTTATGGCCTCCTTTCATTTCGTTTCCTTTTTTTTTGGGTGTTTCGACCCTAGTAAATAAAACACTTAAAACCCTTCAGATTTAATTATGAATGATGGTTACATTGCTATTTTCGATAAAGAGCAATTGTTGCGATCCCTATTGCATGTAGTCACGAGAACATCGGATTAATATTTTGGAGGTCATTAGGGCGGTTCATTGTTTTGTTATTGTTATAAAGGCCAAGACTAAGTGGGAATCGATCCGGTGTTATATCATGGCTTGCTAAATATAGTATAATATTTAGACACCTGTTTCTACTGCGAAATTAGGCAGTTTAAAGGAGGACTTGCAAAAATCTGTGGAATGCGTAGCCACAGACCAAAACCAATTACCTAATTCATATTCATAGGCATATGCTGAGGCTGGGACCTAGTTGACCACTGTTCCATGTTGTTTTCTTGTTTAATTTTTTTTCTCTTCTTGTTATGTGGTCAATAAATATGTTTTATTATTATTATCAGTCATACCTATTTTCTCGGGACTACAGAGTCCCGGATTTTGGGGAGGCGTGGGTGGGTCCAAAGCAAACACGTAGATGCCCTTTAATGACCTGTATGATCTTAATATGTAATGTGGCATCAGCCGACGATTATCCCTGTATCCTTACTAATATTATAAAGATGAAAGTTTGTATGTTTGTTTGTTTGTTTGAACGCGCTAATCTCAGGAACTACTGGATCGATTTGAAAAAAAAAAATTCCGTTGTATAGACCATTTATCGAGGAAGGCTTTAGGCTATATAACATCACGCTGCGACCGATAGGAGCAAAGATACATAAAGATAAGGAAAATGTGTAAAAAACGGGGAACGCGAAAGAAGTCGCTGGCACAGCTAAGTACACTATAAAATGCAGCAAAGGACAACCCCGGTCAGTGCAGGACTATGGAATGGAGTGGAAAAATAAAGAATCTGGGCTATTTGGTTGAGGTGCTGATGGACTGGGTAACCGGACTATGAGAAGGACTATAGGACTATAGGACTAGTACCTACCCCGATCTATGTTAAAAACACGAATAAAATGGGCAGGTGGTGACTCGTCACTCACTGTTATGGGCCCCCCATTGGTCGAACACACAAGGCACGAGGCTGGAGCGACGGAGGGCAACATTATTGTGAGCGGCTCAGGGTGCCGAGAGGTGTACACCGCTTTATACCCAGTGGCGTAACGCCACTGTGCCAACTCGCAACTTATGCATCTTTCACTTCTACCCTGCGAGCATACAGCTCTGACGCCCCACTCTGGCCGGCCGGCTAAGGCAAGACAGAGGTGAGAGTCCCTGTGGCCACCGTGGGGTCCACTCCTGCCGGCCAACTAAGGCAAGCGGAGAGAGGGGCCTGGTCGACTCTCAGAGGCACGGGTCCCAAGGGGTGCCAATCCCATTCAGCCGGCCACAAGCTGCCCTGGGGAGACTGGTTGCACTTCCCTACGCCTTTATTATTATTATTTAGTGTGCGACCAGTGACCTAGGTGGAACAGTGGTAAGTGACCTACAGTGTCAAGAGTCGTGAGTTCGATTCCCACACGGGACAAATATTTGTGTAACGAACATCGGTGTTTGTTATTAAATTGTATTTAACACGTTGACTGAAGAACCCGCTGTGCGGCTGTCCACACGCTCAGCGTGTCGCCCGCACAGACGTTGCAAAATTTAAAAAAACGAGACGCCGGTGCGGCCCTACGCGCCTGGCGCGTAAGATAAATTCCACACACCAGCTATAGCGCTATCATGAGCTATATGTCCATGAAAATCTTGTAAAGCGCCCCTAGCGGTAACGCTAAGAACTAAAATTGGTAGTATTAAAAAAAATGACGTGTGGCACTCGGGGACTGCCGCGGTATAGCTATTGCATAGCATCGTCCGATTTCGGAGCAGCTCGTCTCGACTCGTGTCGTAGTCGTACAATACGTCTAACCGCACGCACACAAACACCGTGCCGAAGTCTACCGAACTGAAACGACGTTAGACGATTGTGAGGTTTTTCGTTACGTTCGTTTCTTGGTTCTGTCGCCGCGCTCAAAGCCCGCGATAAAAGCTATGCAATGGCTTAACAACTCGATAGGTTATTAACGTACGTAAGTTTTCGATAGCCAACTCATGGTTCTGCTACAGTGCGGACACGCATGCGTGTTTGGCGATGTGTGGGTTCGTACTGGGCGTAGCGCCACCAAACACGCACGCATGTTTGGCTGCGCTGGTGAATTGGAAATTTTGCGCTCACGCCTGGCGTGTAGCTCCAGCACACGCGGTCCGATGACGAAAACACAGGGTGTGTGTTTTCAGCAGTGAACGTCTGTATATTTATTTATCAACTGTTAATTCTGATATGTGTAAGTGTTTAAGCTACTTACTATTGATTCTTACAATTTAAGTGATGTTGTGTAATACTTATTTATTTATTTATGAAATGATAGTCATGATTTCTAACGACAAACAACTGGTCGTTATTGGTCGATTGCTAGAATTAATAGTCCGTTTATTAACGCGTCGCAGGCATCAGGCCGACCGGAGATAATTAAGGTAACCACTAGCTACTAGCTAATTAAATTGAAATACATTCCCATTACCATATCAGGTGTTCAAACTATAGTGGCCACGGTAGCACATCTCAATTGAAATCAACTAACGGCGCAAGACATTTGATTGCACGATGTGCGCTTAATTTCTCAATGTACACATAATTGCACATGTGCACTTGTTTTGTGCAGCACTTAAGCATAGGTACACTTTCTGTTTCCTTCCTCGTCAATAGGCTAGCTGCCTGAAGAAACTTTAAAGACTAATACGAAGTTAATATAAAAAAATATTTTACACGTATTTTTTTTAATTTCGATTCACAACCAATATACCTATGTATTATTATGAAGATTTATAATGCTTAAAAGTTTCGGTTGACATCACTATTTTGTACCATTTTTAGTGCGAAAGAGTATCATTACACTCTCCAGAAGTTTAATGAACTATAATTTAGTCAATTTGATCATTAAAAAAAACAAAAGATACGTGTTCTATTTACTTACTTCCGGTCTAAATATAATGATAAAAAAATTAACCCAGTCATCATCCCTATTCCATGTGAACGATGAGAGATCAGTGGAATACCCACTGGCTTAACGTACCATGCGAGATAAAGACGTGCAACCGGTAAATTCTTGATTCGGGGCTAAATAATTTCTTAACAGAAAAACTCACACAAATTTGAGCCAATTCGGGACTCGGTGACGTCAACGAGGCAGTTAAGTATTCCTTACTAATATTATAAATGCGAAAGTAACTCTACCTGTCTGTCTGTTACGCTTTCACGCATAAAGTACTGAACCTAATTAAACGAAATTTGGTACAGATATAGTCCAGAGCCTAGGAAAGGAAATTTTAACCGACTGCGCTAGAAAGAAGTAATGTTTTACCTGTTAAATGTCTCTACTCGGACGAAGTCGCGGGCAAAAGTCTAGTATAATATATATAGTGCCCTTACAGGGCGCACATGTACCTAATTAAATATTATATGTTTTATTAGGTACGTAGTGTGACTAGCAAAATAAATAAATATAATGAAAGATGAAATACTTCTCTTTAGAGATACGAGTATAGTGCAGAAGGTAATCTATCATAAATATAATACACATAGGCCCCCACCGTGACTTGTACGGTCGGAAATATTCATTAACGATTTTATAATTTTATAGACGGTTATCCGATGATTAAGGGCGCTTTGTATACAACATTTCATATTATTTTGGTATATATTCATTATTCTGGCCAACTCCGCACAGCTCAATACCAATGCGAGACTCCACGCCTTGTCTTGTTGTTGCTGCAGCAGTGGGTTCCTCTTTCACGTCTTTCAGGGTGAGTGCGACAGGCTCAATATGGTCTATTGTGCCTGTCGACCTCATATTTGGATCTCACTACCGCTTACCATCAGGTGGAGTGTGGTCATCTTGTTAGCCTCTTATAAAAAAAAATATCATGGACTTCCGATTATAGACAAAGTTAATTATGCCTAAAACGTACAAAGAGAAAGCATATCTTTTTTAAACACGAAGATATTGACTCACAGACATTTATTAAATCGGATTCCGTAATTATTTTTGCAGAAAAAGCTTTAGATATGGTGACTTTATTAACGACCTAAACCTTCCTAGAAGTCACAAGAAGTCCAATTTTTCTCTTTGATTAAGGGCCACTCACATAACTAATGAAGGTAGAGTTGATTTACCGTATTTGTTATATTAGGGTTCGTTTGAAAGTATTTAGCGAGACTTATATTTTTGCTATTGCTCTATTATTTATGTTCTTTTTTTATTAGTTACTAGCTTTCCGCCCGCGACTTCCTCCGCGTAGAGACGTTAAACGGGTAAAACATTACTTCTTTATAGCGCAGTCGGATAAAAAGTAGTCTTTGTCCTTTCTCAGGCTCTGGACTATATCAGTATTAAATTTCATTTAAATCGGTTCAGTACTCTATGCGTGAAAGCGTAACAGACAGACAGACAGACAGAGTTACTTTCGGATTTAATATAATTAATATTAACCTAACGGTCGTCGGCCAAGGGGAAGACCTAAAAAGAGATGGCGGGATGATCTCGACGCTCACGACCCAAACTGGCCATCTCTAACCAAAGATCGGCAGAAATGGAGAGAGAGTTGGGGGAGGCCTTTGCCCAGCAAGTGGGACACTATAGGCTAGATAAAAAAATATATTAGTAAGAAAGTAAGGATGTGATTAAATTAAACAAATCTTGTACTATCTTATTAACGTTTTTTAACTTAAATTTAAATCGCCTCCAGGTTTTGGAAGACAATTAATTATACAACGCACTGAACCGAAGTGGAATATTAAATTAATTAAGAAGTTGCTCATCAAATGACTGTCACGTATTTCAACTTGAAGTAGGCCGTGAACAATATTTAATTAGAGATACGAACTTTATCACTTCAAAAGGAAATCTTTGTAATGTAAACAGGGGAACTTAAATGGCACTTACGCAAAATATTTGGACTTACACGTGCTTAGTGAAAAGCAATTAACGTCAATTCTCAAACAAAAATACTTTTAATTATCTTCAAGTCAATACAACATTGACCTCCTAACTGACTTACGTTACGTTATGTTAGAGTTCGCTTGCGACCATGATTGTTGCAACCCAGTCGAAAAGTCGGGCAGTAAGTAGCTATGTAATTTGCTACTCCTAATAACGCGTGTAGACCCATAAAGACTAATATTTAGTTACGATGATGGCTTGGAGTAGCCTTTTCATCATCACCGGGCTTGCGGGGGAGCGGATGGCTCTTACTCCTAACAAACATTGATCTGATTTCAAGATAAGGAATCTAGCTTACGCACTTGTGTTACGGATAACTGAATCAATTGTGGCTGATAGTTCATTGGATAGTGGCTGGTTCATGCTTGAGAAGTGTTGGGCTCGATTCATACTGGAGACAATTGTTTTTGTGATTTACATTGGTGTGCCGTGTCTGGGTGTGTTATTGGAGTTTTTGTTTTTAAAGTGTTATACTATTTGCTTAACGAACATTACAATCAATTTATTTATTTATTATTTATTTAAAAAGGTACACCAAAAGCATACATAAAAAAGACAAGTAGCAAGTACGGTATAGATGTAGAATACATTCATATATGCCTGTTTTAGTCGTCCACAGCATTGAAACATAATAAGAATATTAATTAAACCAATCAATTTATTTAAGTATTTATTAACTGGCTCGATGGAAGTGTGGTTAGTGAACCAGATTGACTAATTAGGTACGATTCCAAGCGTCATGAGTTCGATCTTCTTCTTCTTATCGTATGGTTGATGAACAACCTGGTGTCAGAGTTTTTAAACCGCCCGAAGGCCTCTGACATGGCTTCACACACCGCAGAAAAATCTCTCCAGGTGTGCTGGTTTCCTCACGATGTTTTCCTTCACCGTTAAAGCGTCTAATGATGGTACATATGAATTTCAAATATGAACGACACATTGCTACCTGGCGGGGTTTAAACGGGCGATCACTCGCAGGGCAAGCAACGACCTTAACCATTCGGCCATCGACGCTTTTTGATTTCGCGTTCGTTTCACACCCAGTACAAAACTTGACCAACTGTTTGTGTGACAAACATCGGCGTTTTTCCGTGTCTGGTGTGTTATTAAATAATAACTATTTGTGTATCCATTGTCGATTCTGATATTCATAACGTAAGAGCTTAAGCTACTTACCACGGGATCAGATCAGTATAATATGATGTTAAGTAGAGTTATAAACAAGTATTTACATCTATGCATATAATCATCATCAGCCCATATACGTCCCCACTGCTGGGGCACGGGCCTACCCTAAACTAGGGCGATAATGCCTTAGTCGACTACGCTGGCCAAGCGCGGGTTGGTCGACTACACAACCTTAGAATTTCTTCGTAGGTGCAGGTTTCCCCACGATGTTTACCTTCACCGTTAAAGCGTCGAATGATGGTACATATGGATTTCAAATATAAAAAACACATTGGTACCTGGTGGGGTTAAACGGGCAACCTCTCGCATGGCAAGCAACGACCTTAACCACACGGTCATCGACGCTTTTTCTATACATATATCAACGTATAATTCTTTTTTATTTGACAGGATGAAGACAAAGATGCCGAAACGAAGAGCACCCAGTCCTACTACATGCACACCGTTGATTTGGAGTTCCGACACGTGATTAGGTCAACGCACATCGACAAGAGCATCGAAGCGAAGAGAAAAGTAAGCATTGTATAGATAGGTATATCTTCTTAATCTAAGAAATGTTTGAATGTCCGTTGAATTAATACGTGGAATGATAAAGCAAGCCAATCATATTTTTATTAGCTACTTTCTTAATCTGTTATTGAGGTTTAAATTGTCCAAAAAGTACGTAAAAGAACCTTTATCTATTAGGTAGATTTAACTTTATGCCAGCCACTCCACTCAAAGTGCTTTATTGATCACTAGTGACCCGCCCTCGCTTCGCTTCGGGTAAATTTTACATACAAACCTTCCTTAAGAATCACTCTATCTATTAAAAAAAACTGCATCAAAATCCGTTGCCTAATTTTAAAGATCTAAGCATACATACGGACATACAGCGAAAGCGACTTTGTTTTATACTATGTATTGATATATCAGCCCATAGCTGGGGCATGGGCGGGCCTACTCTAAACTACAGGATCTTAGGGAGTGCTTTATTATGCATACAGTTAACATTTTTACCGACTGGCATATGAAAAATGTTTCAATGTCGCTTTCACATACATACATAGAATCACGCATTTTTCATCACTTCCTGCCATGTGCTACAATTCTGGCACACCACATGCGCTTCTTCCACATAATATATCCATTTACCTCTAAATGCATGTCCTTTCACGGGCTAACAAAAATATTTTACGAAAATAACTTACGTATAATAAGATTCGCAGAACGCTCAAATTCTGGCGTTAGCTCAGCATGACAGGTGTATAAATATTTATGTAAAATCTGACAATACGAAAGTTTTAGAACTTCATACCGCCAATTCTTTTTTTATAGCTAAACTAGCGACCCGCCCTCGCTTCGCTTCGGGTATATCTCTATCTCTGTATAATATATAGCTGTGCCCGCGACTTCGTTCGCGTGGACTACAGGATTTTGATTTTTTTTAACTTAAAAGTAGTCTTAGTTACTCCTTAACATCAGCTACCTGCCAATAAAAGTCCCGTCAAAATCTTTTCAGCCATTCAAGAAGTTAGTCAACCGGAAGAAACATTTAAAACAAAATTATTTTGGTATATATCATCATAACCATCTGTCTTTTATCGTGTAATAAATAAGTTACACAACAATTGGATGTTGTGTAATAAACTTATTTATCATTGATCTGATCCCGTGCTAAGAAGCTTCATGAGGATTTTTTCCGCCGTAAAAAACCTGTCCCGCCGTCGCCAAACCAAGTCGTTAACCAAGTCTTATAAAAATCCGTTCAGACGTTAAGGCGTGAATGAGGTAAACTATTAAAACAAACGATCAAAAATCACTAACTTAATTAGTTTTCTGCCTACTTCCTACCCCCTAAGTACAATGGCGTGATTATTTTGATCTTGTATCCGTTTTTAGATAACTATCTACCTTACTAAATTGCATCAAAATCCGTTCAGCCGTTTAGACGTCAAAGAGCTAAAGTCCTAACAAAAACGGCAAAAAATCACTAACTCAATTTAGCTATCTGCCTACTGCCTACCCCCTAAGAACGATGGCGTGATTATTTATAGCCTATAACCATTTCTAGGTTATCATCTATCACCATACCAAATTTCATCACAATCCGTTCAGCCGTTTAGACGTCAAAGAGCAAAGTCGCTTTCGCATTTATAATATTAGTAAGGATGAGTTCAGCAGTCCTCGAGATTTACGCTTAGTAACATATTTAAGGTATGTAACATATTATAGATGTGTGTAGAATTCTCGCAAATAATAGACAATACAAAAAGCTTATAGGTACATTACCTGTTAAAAACATTTCAATGAGTAGGTGCAATTTTTTAGGAGTTAAAGCGCAACAAAGAGACACATACAGTAGTTATTTTCGCATTAATACGTCTATTATGATTAAAAAAAAAATATATATCGTAATAAAAGACTTAGAAAAAGTTATTGAACTTAAAAGTCCATCCCGTCTCTGATACAATCACAAAACTTTGAGAATGTTATTGCAGAGGCATTAAGCTCCCCTACAGGCAAAGCTACACACAATTAGTACAAGTTTCATTTGAAGTCCCCATACATGTCCTTTGAGATGCTTTGACGCTGACATAACTCGTAATCGTATTTCATTAACGCTTTGACTATCGACGTGATTGATGCAATTCTATTATTGGACCCTGATAACATCTCCCACCGCGTGTTGACTAATCATGATCGAGGAAGCAGTATAATTGTGTGCTTGGGTGATTGAGTTGCATGCGCCATGATCACGGGTGAACTGTAGGACTGCGAGAATAACGGTAATGAAATGAAATGAAATGAAATAATTTATGAAATGAAATGAAATGAAATGAAATTAATTTAAATTAAATTAAATTAAATTAAATGAAATTAAATTAAATTAAATTAAATTAAATTAAATTAAATTAAATTAAATTAAATTAAATTAAATGAAATTAAATAATTTATTCTGCAAGTAGATTTCATGAAATTCTTTCGCATGTCAAATCACAGGTTAATTAATTACAAATAAATAATAATATGTACAAGTTACATAATTCTTGGATGTCCAAGCGAGCAGCTCATCATGTCCATGGATTCTTATCAATATCAGTCTACACTCTTTCTAAGTCTTTAATTACGCGCTACACCACTACCATCATTCACAATATTGTCACTCCAAACTCGATTGCGACACATTACACTCACGGTCTCACTTCTTTTTTTCCTCAAAAACGGACACATTTTTGTTTTTACATAAACGTATCACTGGATTTCGTAGATTCGACATGTTTGCGGAAGCCCGATTTAAGTTTTTTAATTTTTTAATTTCAATAGCTTCCCCGACACGTTGTTGTATGTAATGGCGTTCTACTGAAATTATCTTAGGGTTATGCAGATTCTAAAAGATATCGAGCGATTGCCAATTTTAAGGTTCCTAATTTTTTACTGCCGTGATACGCTCTTCCACCAGTCAGGGAGTCGTTCTTACGTGCTTTTTAAAACAAAACAACATGGAAAATATCCCGGACAATTTCAATTTTCTAATGTGTGTAACCATAACAGTATGAAAATATATAATGCGGAATTTGTATGTCGATGTATGTTTAAGTTTGTTACACTTTCGCGCAAAAACTGCTAAACGGGTTTTGATGAAACTTCACATAAAATATAAGGAACATATCAAGTTAACACACAGGCTACAGTGCATAAAGTTACTGTTTATTTTATTTTAAGTACGGGTATAACGATCCTCCTCGCGAACGATGTCTAGTAAACAACAATGTCCTTGGCTTGGATTGAAAGGAAATAAATACAAGAATTCAAATTTTCTGCCACGTGGCAGAAAATCGGGACCGTTCCCGAGCAATTTCAATTACATTTGGAAAAATCACAATTCATTATCTCCTTGCGAATCATCCTGGTTTGCGAATGGAGAAAATCATTTTTGTACGACGACGCGATAAGAGTAGAGCTATAATTTGATTAAATATTAACACATAATATACACCGTGAAATTTGAGTGGTTGTTTTCCCGCAGTAAAATGATTCTAACTTAGTAGTACAAAAGATGTGTGCAGTTCTTTTTTGGTAAAATCAATAAATGCTGGTTTTACGAAAGGTTTAACCGTAACTCGAAAGCACGTTCGAACCGCTTTATGACTAAGGGTGTAGAGCTTCTTTAGCTTTAAGCATCGATTTCATGCGGCAAGCAGTACCTGAATACGTCACATCTTCAAAAAAAATGATAGCTTCACTCGTTTTCGAGTTGGAAAATTATTATTCAGAAAAAATTGAAAAAAAAAATTTTTTTTTTCGTGGAATAATTTGCATAATTCGATAGTATTACTAAAGGCAGATCGGTCTGCCACGGGAAAACGACCACTAAAATTTCACGGTGTATTCATTTAGTTACGTACTCATTACAAAATTAATACAAAGCTAAGTATAAATAAATAAATTCACAACATCATATACATTGATCTGCCTTAGTGGTAAATAGCTTAAGCACTTGTGTTTTAATATGTGTATTTAATAAAAAAAATATCTGGGACATTTCCACACACGGTCACCTGACCCCAAACTAAGCAAAACTTGTACTATAGGCGTGAGAGACTATACATACACATTTTTAAACACATACTTAATTACATAATCACACCCAGACACGGAACGAACACCGATTTTCGTCACACAACTATATGTCCCGAGTGGAAATTGAACCCATGACTCTTGGAACCACCAGGCAGGGTCACTAACCACTTTTCCACTGTTAACTGCCAGTCGCAAGTAGTAATGTAATGGATCGCTGACATTTCCATACACGGCCACCTGAACCCAAACTAAGCAGAGCTTGTACTATGGGCGACAGAGACTGATATACATACATTACATATTATATTTATAAATACATACTTAAATACATAATCATACCTAGACACGGAACAAACACCGATGTTCGTCACACAAATATTTGTGCCGGGTGGGAATCAAAGCCACGACTCTAAGAACCGTAGATAGTAAACCAGGGTCACCCACTGTTCCACCAAGCCAGACGTATTAGTTTAACATCTAAAGTGATTTAGCTTTTATTTATATCCAGGAAGTATTACTTTCGCACTGCTCCATTCAATGTCAGCCTATTGAAAATGTTTCCCTTTGAATATGGTTATTGGCAATTTGTGACAAAAAGGCCCGTATAAAAATCACATAAACGTCCTCTTTGACCGCGGCCCACTTATGAAAAGTAAGAAGGTTCCACAGGGTGCCCCATATTATTCGTTGTTTGTGTTGTTTTCCTTCCTTCGAAATCCTTCGATCTACGCTTCTTTTTACATTCGACGCAATTTGAGGATTCCAAAACCATAATGGAAAAATCCCCGCATTAGGCAGGCCCTAGCAGAGTGACGTATACACCGTGAAATTTAAGTGGTTGTTTTCCCGTGGTAGAACGATTTGCCTTTAGTAATACTATCGAATCATGCAAATTATTCCACGAAAGAATATGTTTTTTTTAGTATTTATTTAAATTTCACGGTGTATGGGCTGATGATAAATAACAGGCCTATGGGTAGAAACTACAATTTTAATTAATAACAAACGTTTCTCTTGAAAGAGCAAGAGCTTAAGCTTGAAAAAGCTTAATAAATAAATACCTTAATATGGTATATACTTATTCAAAGGGCACATATTCGAAGTATTTAGCGAAGTACAAAGTATTATACATAAATACTCTCTTGATAGGTTGATCGTAACACGAATCCCTTAATGGTAACATGGTTGATTATGTTCCGAAACATTATTAACCCTTAACTACCCAGTAAGCTTTTGTAACGTATCTGCCCAGTAGTGTCCAACAGACACATTTGATAAATATAAGGTGTGATGAGTGAAAAACTAGTTTTTTAAATTAAACAGATATTAAAATGAACTTCAGTAATGTATTTTTGCACTTGTGGATTTACAGATGTATATTTTTTCAAAATTTGTAGCAGTCATTATATGATTGCACTTATCACAGCACTTGATAGAAACGCTGTTAATATCGAAGAGTAAACTAACAACGCTTTATCCTTTTCACAGCAGATTCAGATAATTAGTCAGCAGTATGGTCAGCTTCTACATGGTTCATGGCTGCTAATTGCTTACTTGATGGACTTTCCTTACTTTGTCTCCGTGTATGAGGTGTTACCAATACTGTTGCAATTTCACGCATAAATAGTTTTCTTTGTGTTTTTTATTTTGCGTTTGTTCCAATACAATAACATCTCATCATCATCAACATCATCAGCCCATTTCTGTCCACTGCTGGACATAAGCCTCCCCAAATGCACTTCTCTCTCCTCGGCCACTCGCATCCAGCTCCTACCAGCCGTCCTGCGCAGATCGTCACACCACCTGGCCTGCGGGCGTCCTACACTATGTTACATAATAACATCTAATATAAATATATTTTGAATTTGCTAGGTACCTATTCGTTTTATACTGAACTCTACTACCTACACTCATAAACCATAATCATCACCCTCACTCCGAGAATTATAACTATAATTCTTTCATTACCGTTTACAGTTGCTGGTTCTGTCACATTTTTTTCAATCTCGAATCAGTATGTATGCACAAAAGTATTTTGATCGTTACTGTAAACATGTTCAAGTTGTAAGTTTACGTCTTATTTATCCGAATAATACTGAATAAGAGGACTATTATGTGGTGTATTGTGTGTCTAATCACTGATATGCGAGACGAAAACAAAGACGACAATTATAACACAAAAAAGTGGTGTCAGATTATTATGGCTATAAAATATTAATCTTTATGACCCACCCGACATCATAAGATTATACGTTAATATAAATAAAAAACAAACTTTGTTCACATTCTCAAACAAAATGTTATTGTGTCCATTGGACACTTGTGGGTTGATGAAGTACTATTTTTGTATATTTAAAATATCTAATAAATCTTACATGTTATAAATATTATAAAAGCACTTTTAGAATCTTAAAACATTGGAGATCAAATAGGTAAAAGGCCGATTCATAAAAATGAATAATTTAGTTTTTATCAAAACTTAAACGCAAAAATGTGTCCGCGAGACACTTGTGGAGTTGTTAAGGGTTAATACCATCTTAATTTATTATATATATATATATTGACATGTTTACTCTGTTATTAAATTAATTCGGAGTAATTTCGAGCCGCAACATAAATTACGATACAATATGGCGACACGAAACAGGTGACGATGAGTTTCGAGTATATTAAGTACGTCAGAGATGCTTCAATATTCCTTTCGGTTAACTAATAATATTTGCATCCCTACTTCTATTGTTCTCTACTCCTAATCAGTATTAAAGATAAAAAGTAAACCAAGTTTAGGGCGTCGTATGTCTACCTATCTACCTATACGATCTATTTATTATGTAATAATATAATAAAGTGCAATAAACGATTTGATTTGAATTCATTACATGGTTGATAATGTAAAAACTAAGCTCATACACAACAAATTCTGAAATTGTGTCATTATTATATCTACATCTACACTAATATTATAAAGAGGAAAGATTTGTATTTTTGTATTTTTGTATGTTTGTAATGAATAAACTCAAAAACTACTGGACCGATTGAAATAATTTTATTACCATTAGAAAGCTGCATAATTCAGAAGTAACATAGGCTATATTATATTTTTTTAAAAATTAGGAATCCTTACTAAAACTCCAATAATGTAACCCAAGGTGTAGAAAAATGACCTGAAAAATTACTTACGTCGCGTTCGCTGCGAAAACTATTGATGATAGAATAAAATCATTTACTACGACTTTGCAGAACTCTCCATTATCTACAAAAGTGTCGCGACAGCATTTGTCTAAATATTATAGTTATTACACAGTAAGCGGTTTTATTCTAAAAAATTAATTTATATGTCGCCGCTTGAAAAGGTTTTTTTATTTGTACCTTGGTATTAATCCTTATCAAAATAAATTTCTTTATATTCAAGACGGCTTCAGTACCTTTAAATAACTTTTTGAATTATTCAATTCGGACATTTCTTTCGGAAGATATCACGAATTTAAAATGCAAGTATTAGAAAAAAGTCGCGTGGTTGCCACTTTGATTTTAACTTGAAGGAATTTTGAATTCGCTTTAAATTCGTTTCGTAGGTAAATAAGTACCTGATAATAAATATTATATTTTAATGTAATATTTTATATAGAGATAGAGGTATACCGAAGCGAAGCGAGGGCGGGTCGCTAGTCTATGTATATGTAGTATGAAGCAAAATCGCTTCCCGCGTCTGTCTGTATTTATGCTTAAATCTTTAAAACCACGGATTTTGATGGGTGTCTTCTAATAGATAACGAGATTCAAAAGAATGGTTATATGCATAATTTACCGGAAGCGAGGGCGGGTCACGTGTTAGATAATAGCAAAATAAGCCTGTATATTTTCTTGTCAGAATTATTTCAAAATGCACGTTCTCCTTTTGCGCTCGCCAAACAAATTTAAGAATGCTCTGTGTGTGTGAGGTAAGAGCCATCCGCCATCCCCGCAAATCCGGTGACGATGACGAGGCTACTCGAAGCCATCATCGTATGACAGTTAGGAAAAAAATGCGAGAGTGCAGGAGCTATTTAACTTAAATGAAATGGTTTTAGAACACGGTCTTTTTTTCAGGTAATACGAATGCTGTTCGTCATAATTCTGGAGTTCTTCATTTGCTGGGCGCCTTTACACGTAATCAACACTGTAAGTATAGAACATTAATTAACTATACTCTTTCCTCTAGAATACTCCCGTCAATCAATCAAGTTTAATTATGTTAGCCACTTTGATTCTTGATTTAATTAAGGTTTTCGCAATGGAGAATGTTCATGATTTTAGATAATTAGGTATCTTTGAAGTGTTTGATAATCTGAATCGACACGTGTAAGTTTCGAAATACAACCAAAATTAAAAAGTTACACGTGTTTAAAGTTCTGATCGTTTGAAGTTTTCATAAAAAAGAACGTTGTGATATCAACATTGCATTAAAATATTTTTTTGTAATTTTACGTTCTAGAATATAAATTCGTTTTAGAAATACATTCAACGTTCCAATCCTACTAATATCCTTACTTTCTTACTAATATTCTTACTATTACTAATATTTTAAATGCTATAGTAGCTCTGTCTGTCTGTTACGCTTTTACGACTAGAGTACTGAACCGATTTAAATGAAATTTGGTACAGAATATAGTCCAGAGCCTGAGAACCGACTGCGCTATAAAGAAGTAATGTTTTACCCGTTAAACGTCTCTACGCGGACGGAATTCCCAAACGGTCCCGTTGTGAAATTGAGACACACCAACATTCTCCATTAATCCCATCCTCCTTGTAATTTTCGAAAAACACATGCTGGTTAGCGTTGCCATCCCCATACCATGTCATATCGATCACGTAAGGATATGATTGACAATATTCACATACCATCACACCATCCAGACGTGGATGGTCCAGACCTACAGGTTTAGTTCCATGTTCCTAGCTCGAGTAAGTAAGTTGTCAAATGCCCTTCTAGCTCACAGGTTTCTTCTTATAACCTCGGGTTTTTAGGCGAGGCGAGGAACGACATTTCTAAAGACCTACAGGGTGAGGGAAGATAGGTTTTATTGTATGTTTTGACTTCATACGAGTATGTGGAATTCTCAGCCACCTACAATAAGATGGGGTGAGGTTATCCCGGACGTTAGTATATAAAAACTGAAAGAAAGAAAAATCTATTTGGTATGATATAACAATAAGTGAACTTAAAATTAGTTTTAATAAAAACAAATCATAATAAAGACTGGCCAATGTTTTAAGATTTAATATATCAAAAATCTGATAATTGAGGCCACCATAACCAGAGTGGCCACAATTTGCATTTTAATAGTTGACTATGGAAATATCCCCTTTTAAACCACTTACTCGTAGTTAATAGTCAGAATGGTTCAAACGAAATTAGTAAGCAATTACAAGTGACGTTAAAAAAATTATTGTTTTACGATTTTTACATACATAAACATGTGTGTATGTATTTACATACATAAAATCACGCCTTTGTCCCAGAGAGGTAGGCAGAGATCACTTCCAGCGATCCACTTTTCACCTCTGTAAGAAACGTGACGTGACGGGTTGTGGACCACGTCGCCGCCATTCTGCGTTGTGCATTGTTTTAACAAGGTCATTGCGTTCCCACGAGTAGCAAGGATATTTATTTATAATATTATAATATTAGTAAGGATTAAATTCATCGAACCATTTTATTTCGGCTCATGTCACTAGAGCCACCCTGAGTCTGGTGGCCCTAATTACAGTCGCAAGTATACCCGCATAACCTTCACATAATATACCTGCCTACTATAGCACAGGTCGCTCTGAACTGACCTAGCTAATTTAAAGCCCATTAGAGGGTGCTATCAAACAAATGTTACCAAAACATGTCGGGGCGGTTCCCTTTAACCCCTGCCTAGCGGAATGCTAATGTCACGGCTACTTTTAGCTATCATCGTAGTTAGCAGACTTAAATTCTGTCCTGTCTGAAGTACGCCACTATTCCTGCATGTTATCATGAAATCAAACAGAAAAAAATTAAAAATAATTAAGCGAATAAATATTATTCGCGTAAAGTTTTTTGAATTTTTTAAAGTAGGTATAATAATTGGCTACGAAAAGCAAACGAAAGATTTTTAAATTGAATTTTCTACATAAAATATTTACATTAGCCTCCCTTAAAGCACGGTATAAACATGGGATAAACATCTTGTTTATCCATTTAAATATTTATGGACTGTACGAAAATTGAAGACAAATACAATTATCAAGTTATCGATGGTGTTTTGCTCCCTCGATTTTAACTTTGCCATAAATCATTAAGATAATTAAATTTTCGCCTAAATATTTAAAGTGAAAATCACAATCAGTGAAATTTTCACTAGAATCACGCATCACGAGAATTTCAAAAAGTACAAATAATTTGCTCCCTTTCATAAGCGTACCATATTTCATCAAATATGTATTTGACCTTTTATGTATTCCCTGAAATATCACATAAGGAAATTCAGAACTAAAATAAAAAATGTACGCGAAGTTTTGTGAAATGTGTCGTGTCCATTTTACTTTTAAACTTTTTTCAAACTGTATTTGACGTGTTTGTACCGTATCAAAAAGTATTTTTATTCTGCTTTCTAATGACGTGGTAATCAAGTTTGGGTATAATTTACCTTAATTTTTAATTTACTTACGAAATCTATCAAATTGTATAATGTACCAAGTTCGACATTAAATAACACAGTCCAATAGACACAATCATCTTTGTTTTCTTCATTTTATAAAGATACTAGTGGCCCGCCCTCGCTTCGCTTCGGGTATGTTTATCTAACAAGCGCTTCCCCAGACATAAGACTGACCTAGATCGATTTCTTATCTCCGAAAACCCCCACAAATTTCAGCAAAATCGTTAGGGCCGTTTCCGAGATCACATGCTTTTCAAGCAATCAGCGCCATCTGCCGGGCTGTTTGTAAATCTAAACCATCCAGGTCGCCACTCAAACGCATACAGAACAATTCATTTAAATCGGTCGAGTAATTAAGGAGGAGTTCAATTACATACACACGGACAGCAGAATTATATATATTAAGAAGATTACGCGAACATTCCTAGGTCATCAACATCAGCCCATTATACGTCCCCTCTGCTGGGGCACGGGCCTACCCTCAACTAGGGCGATAAGGCCTTAGTCGACCACGCTGGCCAAGTGCGGGTTGGGCGACTACACAACCTAAGAATTTCTTCTTAGGTGTGCAGGTTTCCTCACGATGTATTCCTTCACCGTTAAAGCGTCGAATGACATATGAATTTCAAATTTGAAAAACACATTGGTACCTGGCGGGGTTTGAACTGGCGACCTCTCGCATGGCAAGCAACGACCTTAACCACTCGGCCATCGACGCTTTTTTTTACAACATTCCTAGGTACTGTAATGAAAACAATGAAGCAATTTCCACCCGAACTCTAAAATCCACAGAAAAATACATTCGTACATGGATGAATTTTAATAATTTAACTTTGGCCCTCTCAATGGTTGTCGCAGACGAACGTTTCAGGCAACTTGTAATCCGGTTAACAACATTTTGTGCTCCTGAAAAATTTTATCCATTAGGGGATTCCCGTAGAAATTACTCCTAAATGAACATTACGAACCATTTTAGACATACCAAATCTTTGATTGTATTACCTTTGGAATATTAGGGATGAAATCAGACAGAGGCATTATATGGGCTGATGGACTCATTGGATCATTATCTAGGGCTTTCGTATTAGGATACTAAATGGAGGACTTTGGGTCTCCTCATAATGGAGTAACTTAGAGTTATAACTCTAAGTATATTTTAATATATTAAATATATCTATTTAATGTATTTAAGTATATTTGTGTACCCACTGCTGATTCTGATACCCGAGACACAAGTGCTTAAGCTACTTACCACGGGATCAGATCAATGTATGTGATGTTGTGAAATATTTATATTTAAGTTACTCCTCCATAGGCTGTACTATACTATAGTACATAATGATAATTATAAAGTCAATGTTTTTTGTTTGCCACCAAACAGTATCAAAAATAAAAATTTCGATAATTAACTAAAAATTATCCTTTAATTTGTCCAATTGTGACTCAAATGACTCAAACACTTTGGACTCGAATGCTTTAGTCGTAGATGTGTCTAAAGATACGTTTTGTTTCAGATCTACCTGTTCTATCCTGAAGAGCTGTACGGGTATATCGGGTCTAAAGGTGTGATGCTGCTGCAGCTGCTAGCTTACTGCTCTTCTTGCAGCAACCCCATAACCTACTGCTTCATGAACAGGAAGTTCAGACAGGCCTTCATCACACTGTTTAAGACGTGCAGATTGTTTAGGTAAGAGAGCACAAGTTATCTACTCATCATCATCATCATTATCAGGCCATATACGTCCCCACAGCTGGGGCACGGGCCTACCCTAGATAAGGTCGATAAGGCATTAGTCAACCATGCTGACCAAGTGCGGGTTGGTTGACTACAAAAGCTTTTATTCTACGCTTTAACGATGAAAGAAAACATCGTGAGGAAACCTACACAACTACGAAGAAATTCTAAGGCTTTGTAGTTGACCAACCCGCAATTGGCCAGCGTGGTTGCCTAAGACCTGTTCGCTCTAGTTTTGGGTAGGCCCGCGCCCCAGCAGTGGGGCACGGGCGTGTATGGGCTGATGATGAATTATTTGGAAGCACCATTAGTTAAGTTTTAGTGTGCGACTGACCGTACCTATGCAATTTGGATTGCTCCTGCTACGGATTAGTATGTAATTATGTACGCGCAGATTAATCACACACTCACTCATTATGACACCATAATACCTGCCTTATGAGCTCCTTGAAATTAATACGGTGTGGTATGGATGGAGTAATCCGCATCAACACTCAGTGCCACTCTAAAACAGCGTTACAAAGAATAAAATATTACTCTTTATGGGTCGACAATCGATATTAGGAGTAGCAATTATATGATTAGTTCGCTCGCGACCATGATTGGTGTAACCCAGTCGAAATGTCGGGCAGTAAGTAGCTATGTATTTGCTAATATTTAGTGTAATGGAACGCGAAAGTCTAAAAACTTTTCAAAGAATTTCTTCCCTATCTGCTTGCGTTGACTTGCGGTCTTAAGTGAAACGCTAGGTATAATATTAAGAGATGTATAGTATTTCAGGGGATGTTTTGCTGAGAAGTCCGAGTGTAAGCAGGCTACCCCCCAACCTTCAAGTCAAGATGTCACCGCTTGCATAGTGAGGGGGAGCCAGACTGGTCGTTCAGGTAAGCACTTATTTTTTCGAGAGGACTTAGCTGTTAGCCTTAAACTTGCAGCTTCATCGGACAGGCGGGAGTGTGGGAGGCTCACATCCCTAATAAATTTAAGCAACGGTTACCTTAGGGCACGCCCTAATGGGGCTCGAACCTCGGCTCAGGGTTGCTAGGACGGTCCCTAACGCGATTGACCTGGCACGTGCCAGTGTTGGGTAGTGAGGAGAGACGCGGAAACTGAAGGGCGGTTTTGCGACGTTTTAAGACCCAGCCAGCGGGTGTGGAAGATCGGACAGTTATCCGTAGTGTTCGTATGTTTCGCGAGCTGTTGGGCCAACGCGATGGGCTTACCGGGGTCTAGGAGAATATTTTCCTACGCTTCAAACGGGAAGCTACAGTAGGGTCAGGTACAAGCACTGCTACATTTGAAAGATCTGTATGACTGGCTCTGCGGAGCAGTGCTTTAGTGATTTACACTGGTAGGTCACCACTTCTTGTGGCGTCCCACAAGTGTGGGTTCCCACTCGAAACAAATATTTGTGTGATGAATGTCAGTTTTATTCCGTGTTTAGATGTGTTACTTATATATTTAAGTTTATTTGTTTATCTAATGTCGTTTCTGCCATAACAGAAGTACTTAAGCTATTTACCACGGAATCAGAAGTGATGTATGTAATCTTTTGAAATATCAAAAAAAATATCTTAATTATAGTGATGATAGCCCATCAAAAATTTGTGAAGTGTACGGTGGTTCTTTAGGAATTCCATTGCTGTTTATATGCGCCAGTTTAGAATGTCTTTCAATCAATGTAAAAGCGACGGGTGTAGCAACGCCGCACAAAATAATTGTAACTATTTGTTTTCATAACCGACAACGAATATAGCTGTGAATAGCCTTGACATCATCACCGGGCTTCCGGGGGAACGCAGTTAGGAAAAAAAAATAGATTCCGACCGGGCGTTCCCTCTTTGTCAGGGTTTGTGTACGTCATTTTCAGATGACACGATTCGTTGCAAAAACTGGCCGTAACTTTTCTTTTTTTTTAACCTTGATAAAGTAAAGCTATAAAACATGGCGTTACACATGTAGACCTAAGTTGCATGACAATTTACTATTTATAATGTGACACGCAACAAATGATTTGATTTAGTTTACTGGTGCCGATTTCACTTAATCTTCAACGAATACCTACAGCCTATACAAACATACAAACTATCTTTCAAAGATTTTCAGTTCTAAATGTCACAAAAAATCTACAAAAACAGATGGTTTTGTCAAATTCTTTTTACTTCAAACCAGTAGCAATATTTATTTGAAGAACAAAGTGATCCCTCTAACGCCCAACCGACAGAAACAAATGGTTCCAATTTTTTACGAAAAGGTACCTAACAATACTGATGGTGACGTTTGGCGATGAGTAACGTAACCAAACGTCCCGTGTTCAAAGGAACTGTCCTGTTTTGAAGTAATGTGTCGCGGTGTTGACCAGACGTTCCGATTTCAAAGGGACTATTCCGTTTTAATTTGGAGGCTAATATTGTCCAGCTTTAGCTAAACTTTATAAAAACGCAACAAGCCTTTTTGGCAGATGGCCCGTTCGGGCCCAAAAATGAAACGGTCACATTAGTGATGAGTGATCACCACGGAATACCATCGGGCGTATTGTTCAAAGCCCCGTTTCGATACTGAGAAGTAAGCTTCCATCATTTACTACGAGTAAATGGCAACTCTACTAATTACAATGAAGTAGTTAGCTTCGTGAATTCTTTTAAAAAAATTCTTTGATTTTGACAACTGAAACGTAAGCGAAACTGTACAAAAATTGGTTAGTACATAATGCCGGGCTCTTCAGGCGGGGCGCGTTACAGCATTTAAGCAGGCCTTCAGGGTGTGTGCGTCAGGCTCAATACGATCTATTGTGCCTGTCGACTTCATATTTGGATCTCGCTACCGCTTACCATAAGGTGGAGTGAGGTCATCTTGTTAGCCTTTTATAAAAAGAAATAATGTAAAAGAAAGAAAGACAACCAATGATACTAAGCGAACTTGCAAACATTTGTTTCCCCAAGTCCTTTTAGAAGTTCCCTTAATAGCAGTCATGATTCCGAAACCATAATACTCGTATCTACCCTCTTTTGATAATGGAACGGTATTGTTTGTTTTAATACTTGCTGTGCATAGAAAAGTTGAAAATTGGTTTGTTCAATTTTATTTAACCATCCTTTGAGAATGCTGCGTATCTTAAAATTCAACTGGAATTTATCAAACTGTGGAGAGACTTTAATAAACTTTTTATTTTAAGTGCTTTGTGTGAAAGTTAATTGGTAACTTCTTAAGTAGCCAATAAAATACTTAAGTAACTGTTACGGAGTGATTCCAAACTATGATTCTAATAATACAATGGGGAAAATTACAGTATTTGAGTTTGCATATTTACCAAGGGAAATTCTTTTAGTTTAGAACTTTTTTGAAGGTGTGTAATTTTTTTTTGTTTATATATTTTCTATACCAGAGCCGCTCTAAGTTGGCCGATTTGCTACATGTCAGACTGACTGCACTAGTGAGGGACAACGGTAAAATTGCCGAAGTATATAAGTAACAGTTATTTCCACTTTATAACCAAGCAAGGTCTAATTATAACAAATTTTTATTGAAAACATTAATTCACATCCAAAAGATTGAATTTAAGTTCCTTATTTATAAATATATTTATTTTTAAAATACAATACTTATTAAATCCTTCATCCTATTTTTAAAAAATACCTGGTGAGTATTACCCACTACGTCACTATGAAAACGTGTCAAATGGCGTAACCTTGTAAAAGCGTAATACAGAGTGGAAATTTTACGTTTTCTTTTTATAATTTATTTATTTAAGATTACCAACAAGATTACATTAACGATATGATATAAGTAACATGACCAGATGAACATTTAGATAAACGCAAACTTAATTATAGATGACAACTACATGCATTTCAGACAACAGACATTTTAAATTTTATCTAGTTTAAAATTCTAGTTAATAACCTAGTTAATAATTCAATTATTTTAGGTAATAAAAGACAAATAATTACATAATTAGGTGGTAGGTTAAAAGTTGTTCTTTATGATTCGCTAAATATGTTCCTCTTAACAAGGATAAATGCAAAATAAAAAATAAAAAGTGTCAAATCAGTCTTCTAAGAACGGTTAACTGGCTCGGTGGAACAGTGGTTAGTGACCCTGGCTGGCGGTTCCAAGAGTCGTGGGTTCGATTCCCACTCGGGACAAATATTTGTGTGATGAACATCGGTGTTTGTTCCGTGTCTGGGTGTGATTATGTATTTAAAAATATATATGTATGTATATTATACCGGAGCCGTTCTTAGAAGACTGATTTGACACTTTTTATTTTATATTTTGCATTTATCCTTGTTAAGATGAACATATTTAGCGAATCATAAAGAACAACTTTTAAAAATAAGACGTTATTTCAAAATGTCAAATGCACCTAATTATCTAATTATTTGTCTTTTATTACCTTAAATAATAGAATTATAAAAAAAAACGTAAAATTTTCACTCTGTATTACGCTTTTACAAGGTTACGCCGTTTGACACGTTTTCATAGTGACGTAGTGGGTAATACTCACCAGGTATTTTTTTAAAATAGGATGAAGGATTTAATAAGTATTGTATTTTAAAAATAAAAATATATTTACAAATAAGGAACTTAAATTCAATCTTTTGGATGTGAATTAATGTTTTTAATAAAAATTTGTTATAATTAGACCTTGCTTGGTTATAAAGTGGAAATAACTGTTACTTATATACTTCGGCAATTTTACCGTTGTCCCTCACTAGTGCCTTTGAGTATAAAGCCACTGGAGATGCCATACACGGGCGACCCTCCGGCAAAGTACATTGGTCAACTGTTCAAACACGTTAATTAAAACTACTTGTCGCTGCCATTTTGCATTGATCCGTGTCGCGTGACGTTTCTTTTGAAAAATGGTTAGTTGTGCAGTAGTCCCGTGTAAAAGGCGATCGAGAGTTCAAATTCGCAACAAGAGCGCGTTTCTTATCATATCTAAGTGTTTTTATTAACTTTTAAACGTGTATTTAAGAAGAATTGCTATGAAAATAAAAAGTCGTTACGATACGTAAACGACAGAAAAAATAAACAATAATACAGTGGTACAGGGGTTAGTGATGTTACAAAGTCAAAAAAAGAGACTCGACATTTGAATGAATCATTCACTCCCTGCAGTTAGTTTTATAATCCGTTTTTTACTTTAATTTTGAATTAAATAAAAGGTAAACGAATGTTATATTTAAATCTTGTAAGATGAATTTGAAAAATTACTTTTCTTTCCTCTGGTCATACGATATTGAAATTTCGTCTGAATATGAAAAGAATTCTGTGACTTTAGAGAATTTTAAAAGACATAGATATTTTAACCGTAGCCTCTCAGTACATTTTGGACTGTATCTCATCTGTTTATAAGAACATACAATCATTTAATAAGAAATCGGATAGTCACCATTTTAACACCAGAAATAAACATAGGTTTGCTGGTTCAGGCTTGAAAAGACTCGGAAGGTCGTTCTTGGGTTTAAGCACAAAATTGTTTAATAAGATCCCACAAAATGTTATTGAATTACCTTTTATAATTTCAAACTTTTATTAAGTCGTGTCTTGTGAAAAAAGCATATTATAAAGTAGAAGACTACTTAAATGATAAAAATCCATGGACATGATGAGCTGCTCGCTTGGACATCAATGAATTATGTAATATGTGATTAATTTATTTACAACTTGACGTGCAAAAGTATTTCATGAAAATCTATTTGCAGAATTAATTATTATTTCATTATTTCATTTCATTATTAATTGTAGCAATAAAATATTTCGAGGCTATGTCCGGGGCTATGAGTGTATGTGTTATGCATACAATACCATAAACTAGTAAACTAGTATTTATACAATAGAAGTGTATGTCTTTTTCGATTTCCAAAAGATCAAAAGATAAAGGATATATGGAGAAAATTTTGTAACAACGAAAATCATTCTTGGAAACCCACACGTAGGTACAAGTGTTATCTAAAATGCTAATAGCAGAAAGACATTGATTAAAGGTGCAATACTTTCTTTGCGAACATGTCCTTGTTTGGTAAGTAATTTAATTTCTTTACTTTTCTTGAATCTGTTACTGCTTCTATATAGCACATTGTATATTCAGTTTTTTCCCATGCAATCAAACTTAGGATTAAATTAAAATATTAGTTTTTTGTACTTATCTTCGAAATCTAGAGGCTTAGGTCATAAATGCACACAAACAGACAGACACACATATAAATAAACATTTAATATCTTATTTTTTTTTACATTTAACAATTTTAAAATAATCAGTACAAGATAGTTCAGTTCATTCACCAAACTGATTTTATTTTATTCTTTGTGTCATCACTATTTTTTTCGTATGTGTGTTGCGTAGTTACGTGAAAACTTTGTTTGTGTGCGTGTATTGTTCGAAGTGTTGAACATTTTTGTAGTGTGTGTTTATCGTTACAGCAAAATTTGTGTCTGTTGAGTTATTAATTTTTTGGTGGTGTGCTGTATGTGTTTACCTCGCCCCCCGCTAAAAGTGGCGAAAAAATTACTTAGAAGCGTTGACGTTATGGCATCTCCAGTGGCTTTATACTCAAAGACTAGTGCAGTCAGTCTGACATGTAGCAAATCGGCCAACTTAGAGCGGCTCTGGTATAGTCGATTTTGAAGGTACGTAGAAACTTTTTTTGAATGGAAACACATAATCACATGTCACATGGGAATAGAAAAAAAATAGTTTTTGCTTACCGAGAACACAGAGAAGATACTTCTTGAAGATTCACTTTTATACTTGGACATCAATATTATTATATAACTTGTTAAATTCGTATGTTATTTGTGATTAATCTATAGATCTATACTAATATTATAAAGAGGAAAGACTTGTTTGTTTGTAATGAATAGGCTCTGAAACTACTGGACCGATTTCAAAAATTCTTTCACCTTCGGAAATCTACATTATCTCCGAGTAACATAGGCTATATTATATTTAAAAAAAATAGGATCCAAAAATAATGGGTTAGTAATAACCCACCAAAAAATTTTGTGACACAAGTTGGGTGTGCAGACGAATGCATCTGATGTTATTTTATACTAGCTGTGCCAGCGACTTCGTTCGCGTTTCCCCCGTTTTTTACACATTTTCCATCGTATCTTTGCTCCTATTGGTCGCAGCGTGATGTTATATAGCCTAAAGCCTTCCTCGATAAATGGTCTATACAACGCAAAAAGATTTTTTCAAATCGAACCAGTAGTTCCTGAGATTAGCGCGTTCAAACAAACAAACAAACAAACAAACTCTTCAGCTTTATAATATTAGTATAGATTGTACTAGCTTTCCCCCTGCGACTTTGTCCACGTAGAGACGTTCAACGGGTAAAACATTACTTCCTTATAGCGCAATTGGTTAAAAAGTAGCCTATAACCTTTCCTAAGCTCTGGACTATATCTGTACCAAATTTCATTTAAATCGGTCCAGTACTCTTTGCGTAAAAGCGTAACAGACAGACAGACAGAGTTACTTTCGGATTTATAATATTAGTAAGGACTAGTAAGGATTTTGTTGTATGAACAATGACGCAATACATTTCAAGTGAGACTAATGTTATACACAGGCTATTTTCGTAGCAAACAATTAGACCATTCATAAGCCACAATGCATATTATGCGGAAAATCATCTCTTCTGTTTGAATTATGTTGTTTGTCGACCAAAGTAAATTCTCGGAACTTCGCCACTAGTGATTTAATAATTTGTTTGTATAATGTTGGTACACAAATTGTGGACGTATTATTTTCATATTTTGATATGGAAATAAAATTACTCGGAAACATTAAAGGCAACTTCAGACTCAAGAGTCTCTTTCAGTTGATCTTATCAAGTTAAATTATGTTTAAGCCAATCTAGTCGACCGATTTGTATGTTTTTGTTTATAGACATAGTTGTATAAATATCAATACCACACGACATTACAAATATCCTTTGCGAAGTAAGTTTACGACTCAGCACAAAAGACTGTGCACTATCCAAACATCTGATGTTTACGTTTCCTGGTAAGCTACAACATATATATACATAAAATTATGCCTTTTTCCCAGAGGCGTAGGCAGAGATCACTACCAGCGATCCACTTTTAACCTCTGTGGGAAACGTGACGTGACGGGTTATGGACCACATCGCCGCCATTCTGCATTGTGCATTGTTGAGTAGCAAGGATATATGATGGAGGAAGGAAAAGGGGAGGAAGGATACTATCGCCTCGGATGATTTGGACTGAGTCGATAGTAACTCGAGGAGCCGGGGTCACTTACCCGTAGGTATACCGTTCACCAACCACCGGACAGATAGTTGTGACTGGTATCCCCTGACAATTGCTTTTATCTAATTACTGCCTCGTTGGTCTATCGGTAGTAAGTGTGTTAGAACCAATAGGTCCCAGGTTGAGTCCGGGACCGGCCAAAATTTGTGTGCGTTTTTCTGTTAGAAATTACTCAGCCCAGAGTAAGGAAGTTGACTATTGCACGCCCGTGACTCGGAAAGCAAGTTAAGCCGGTGGACCTGTGCCCGATGTCTCATCGGTAATATCGGATTGCCGTCTCATCGACCTATGAGGTTAAGGGAACAGAGAGTGCACTTGTGTTTGCGCGTACACTTGTGCACTATAATATGTTTTGCGCAGTTGGCTGATCTCCATTGAGATCAGCCGCCATGGCCAAAATTGGTCGGACGCCTTGTTATCTAATGTATCCACCTGTATTCTTAGTCTTCGCCCAACAAAACAAATTATGTGGAAACACAGATTGACGTAATAACTCGGGTCAAAAATAAAGTCAGTGTTATTAATATTCGTTAAGGTTTCACAGATATCTTCCATTATTACGGAAGTGAACACGAACACCCGCCGTTTTTCTCGACCACGCATAGGCAATAAAGTGTTATGTTCCAGAAAAAACATTTTTCTTCGCGAAATGAGAACGTGGAATATTAACTATTTACTCGTCATAGTAAAAGAACTTATAAATCATTATTTTTATAAAACTCAATGAAACTTTTAGAACTAGATATTGCGCAAAATTTCCTAAACTATGTTTAGCTATTAGAAAACTGAATATGTCCGGGACCATATTGTTAATGAAACAACATGGTTATATGTCTGACATTTTCAGTTTTTTAATGTGTGTACCATGATAGTTTAAAATTAAATACTATCTAGGTATATCCTTACTAATCCTTACTTATATATAATATTATAAATGCGAAAGTAACTCCATCTGTCTGTCTGTCTGTCTGTTACGCTTTCACGCATAGAGGACCGATTTACATGAAATTTTACAGATATAGTGCAGAGCCTAGGAATGGTTATAGGCTACTTTTTAACCAACTGCGCATTAAAGAAGTAATGTTTTACCCGTTAAACGTCTATACACGGACGGAGTCGCGGGCGGAAAGCTAGTTTCCTATACAACGAAATACAATTTAAGTATCTGTTTGTGTTAATTAAAATAAAATAATGGCTTTTTACTTTATGGATCATCGGAAGCCAAGACTCGTTTTAGGTCGCTGCGCCAATCTATGTAGTTAGTTAGATTTTTTAGATACCAATAACAAAAACACGATTAAATATATTTTTGTCTAACATTTATTTGTTCAAACTAAATATTTACAATTTTTTACAAATACCTAAGCAAATTAACCTAAACTAACAAAATAAAACGTAGTGTAGGACGCCCGCAGGCCAGGTGGAGTGACGATCTGCGCAGGACGGCTGGTAGGAGCTGGATGCGAGTGGCTGAGGATAGAGAGAAGTGGCGTGCATTTGGAGAGGCCTTTGTCCACAAGTGGACAGGTATGGGCTGATGATGAACAAAATAAAAATATTCTTATAAATAAAAATTATGCCCCAGCCTGCTGTCCATAGGCATCGTGCCCAAGAGGCTGGCTGAGTTTCCTCTTTGGATGGCGAGGTTTATCCGCTTACCCAGGAACAAGTCCGCCCTCCGGTCACCTGAAAACTCGATCAGCCGCTTGGCGAGGTCTTGGTAACCACGATGAGCTGCAGGCCCCCACGTGCCCATTTTCTCTACCCCAAACGGCTCAAACATGTAGGAGCTACTAAGGCCGTCATATCAAGGGCCCGACGGATGATGTCGTTGAGTCCGGAGTGCCGAGATAGTCTCCCCGTGCCTCTGCGGCATGAAAGCCCGTGGTGACCAAGCGCATCGACCATTTCACCACAGGGGCAGCGATGAGGGACATTGCAGGATGCCCCCAAACGGAGGGATGTAGCCAGACGGATAGCGTGGTTATCCAACTGTTTGTTTGTATGATTATTCCTGCTAATCTGCGAAACGACTGGATCAACGCCTTTACGGGACTTTCACTAATAAAAAGCAAATGTTATAAGGTACAACTATACTTATTTACTGCCAAAACTATTTCTACGCGGACGAAGTCATGGGCCGCAACTAGTATTTCTTAATCCTGTAAAACAAATTTTATCGAAAAGGAAAACATAATGACCTCACTCGACCTGATGGTAAGCGGTAGTGAGATCCAAATATGAGGTCGACAGGCATAATACATCATATTGAGCCTGTCGCACTCACCCTGAAGGCCTGCTTAAATGCCGTTTCACGCCCCGCCTGAAGAGCCCGGGATCATAGGAGGGAGGGAAAACATAAGCTGGAAGGGCATTCCATGCATTAATGGCAAATTATGCACTTTGAATTTCCAATTTAATGTTCAGATAACAATCATGTGATTATTACCATAGCATTCTGAATCGTATCATAATTAATTATATCAGTTCTTTGATCTGATCCCGAGTTCAGAAATACAAGCACTTGTGTTTGGATAACATTATGAATTCAGTAGGTATTTGTACCTACAAATAGGTATTTGTGGGCATTTGTATTTTTTTCGGGATTCGTTGTATTTTATATGCTTCCCGAAACAAATGCTTTTGACATACGAGTATGTATTTTTTACGGAAGAGGGAACCCACGACTTCAAATAAATAAATAAATATTTCACAACATCACATACATCGATCTGATCCCGTGGTAAGTAGCGTAAGCACTTATGTTACGGAAATCAGAAACGACAGTGGATACACAAATATACTTAATAAACACACCCACACACGGAACAAACACCGATGTTCGTCACACAAATATTTGTCCCGAGTGGGAATCGAACCCACGACTCTTGGAACCGTAGTTAGTGAACCTGGGTCACTCACCACTGTTCCACCGAGCCAGTCAAACTAAATCAACTGTGTCTAATGAAATATTTAATTCCCCAAGGTACCCAAAGAGCAAAAACGAGACTCGCTTGTTAAAGTCTAGAAAATTGAGTAGCTCTTATGCATTCAAAAAACTATAAATGGAAATGAATCTACGAAATGTATGTACTATTAGGATAAGGTTATCGTTACAGTCATAAGAAATAATAGTGATTACACAAATAAACTTATATATATAAAGAACACGCCCATTCACGGATCAAACGCCAAGTTAACGTTCATCAAACAAATGTTTGTTGACGGTGGGAACCCAATCTACGATATTTTATAAATGTTGTTACAATATCGGGAGCTCATTAAAACAAAACGACTTAGTAAATATCCCGGACATTTACAGTTCTCTACTATACTGCGTTGATAAATGTCTCCTATAATATTTACGTATCATCCATGTACGTACAGGCAGCGATTCGTTACATTTTACAGATTTATTTATTTACTTGCCAACAGAGCTGGATGGGCTGGAAGGAGAGGATTGTGTTTAGCAGCGGTTCTCACAGCACTGCTCTGGGAAGTTGCGGGCACCCGGCGCTTCCCGCGCCCGTCGTGTTGCGGCCCGTAACACAAGTGAGTGCCACTCCGTTATCATCAACTACAGCGTAATCATCATCATCATAATCAACGACATCATCAACAACCGCATTATTATCATAAACAACAACATCATCATCATCAACAAATTATATTTTCCACAGCTAGAGGAGGCAGAGATACGAAAGGTTTCTATCTTAAACACTATATTACTAAAATTACAATTAAAAGTAACTAAAAACTAATTAACCTAAGTGTGAATGGGTTCAATGTTAGAACCACACTGGTCTAACAAATGTTAAATAGACAAAGGAAAAGGTGAAATGGGGTTATTCGTGACGATCAGATGATGAAGTGTGCGTAGCCGAGGTGCTGGCGCTGCATTTCGGTGCCTCGTGATTCTTTGCAGGTCAAGTTGTTTGCTGTACGAAGTCCATCCGCTGATTGCGACACCTTGCTCGCTCGGTGGTGGCATGGATACGTAACAAACATCATCATAATCATTGACAACAACATCAGTATCATTAGAAAACTGAAATTGTCCGAGATATTTACCATGTTGTTTTGTTTTAATGAGCTCCCGATATTTCGGCACTGTTGCAAGCGCCATGATCACGGGTGACTGTTCACCCAACAAAACAACATGGTAAACATGTCGGACAATTTCAGTTTTCTAATGTGTGTAACCATGACAGTTTAAAACATCAGTATCATCGTAAACAACATCATCAACAAGCGTCATCACCATTTAGACTGTGGATTTGAATTCATTACCATCACCTTCAAGAAATATAATAAATTCACTGGCTCGGTGGAACAGTCGTTAGTGACTCTGGCTGACGGTTCCAAGTGTCGTGGGTTCAATTCCCATTCGGGACAAATATTTGTGTGATGAACGTAGGTGCTTGTTCCGTGTCTGGGTGTGGTTTTGTATTTATAAATATTAATGTATGTCTATCAGTCGCTGACGTCCATATAGTTCGCCCATAAAAGCTCTGCTCCACCAAGCCAATCACAGCCAGCCAGTTCTTTATACGAAATGAAATGAAATAGTTTATTCTGCAAATAGATTTACATGAAATACTTTTGCACGTCAAATTATCAATAAATTAATTTAATACACTTGCTAAGTTATTATCTGACTTTGAACATAGCAATTTAACCATTTGACGTTTTGCAGCTCGTTACTTAACACTAGTTAGTTTATAATAACACAACACATTATACTTACGCATAAATCAGCTGTATCATAAACACTGCGTTGGATGTTTTGGCTAAGCTCCAAGAGCCTTGCTTAAAGTTGTAAATTTTGACAAGACTAACATTGTTCTACAGCAGTTTACAACTTGTCTCTACATTTATATTATGAGCATATAGGTAATGTAGTAATAAATGATGTAGGAATGTATTATAGGGTAGATCTTATGTTTACAGAGTAAAACCATAGTAGGTATATATTCAGAATATTTTATTCAAATTATAAAGAAGAATAGAATAAAGACAATGACTAAATTTTCACGGCGTACAATGTTTTTAGCTACGCATTTCATTTGAGACCAAGTATTATATTCGTTAAAAAAAAACAAAAATACTTGAGTTGAGTTTCTTAAGCTTTATTTTTCTTCATTCAGAGAGTTACGGCACTTGTTTTTAAAGTTTTTCAAGCCTTCTTTTTACCAACAGGTAATAGAAACAGGAGAAGAAGGAAGCCAGTTCCTGTATCGCATTACTTGGGCCAGAGCGGGGCCCGCCAAAGGGAATTCGCCAACTCAACCACTCTATGAGTGATGTGGACTTTTGTGAAACTTATGTGAAAGACTTTAATAGCCGTGTTGTGCTTTTAGGAAGTAAGTTTTCATTGGTCGTGATCGAATGTAAATAGATGCCAAGATCTAAATTGGAAATAAGAAGTGGTAATTATAAATCCAATTTTAATAACGATTATTATTGTTTATGTATGTATACTTGAAACTCTTACGGTGAAAGAAAACATTATTTTCCTAACTGACATACGATGATGGCTTGGAGTAGCGTCGTCAACATCGCCGGACTTGGGGGAGCGGATGGATCTCACCAATAAGAAGGAAAAAATCGTGAGGAAACCTGCTCGCCTGTAAAGGAATTCTAAGGTTGTGTAAAATCGATCAACGCGCACTTGGCCAGCGTGATTGGATGTGGCCGATCGCCTTAGTTTAGGATAGGCTTGAGCCTGTCAGTGGATATGTACTCGTAGGTAAATCAAGGATGATCAAACAACCATCAATACTTATGGTTATAATAATAATATGCAGTGATGTTATGATCCATATCCGGATCCGATATTATAACAATATCGGATCCGGATATGGATATTTGTAAAATGAAATACTAGTTTCTGTTACGGTTAGGGATGTCAAATTATTTCAGAATATTCGATAGTTTCGGTTACGGATCTGAATCAGTACCTAACCGAAACTATCGGATTTTAGTTTTAAATTCCCTGAAAACCTTATATCCGTATATAGTCTTCAAGGAAGTATGAAAGTAAAATACATTAAGTACTCGTAATACCACAATAATCAAAAAGAAATGATTAAGCGCGGCTGATATGTCGGTTCGGCCGGACAAAAACATAAACTTGTCACAACATGTCGTCTTTAGTCAAACTCTGCCCTATCCGAAACAATCCGAATCCTATATCGCATTCGGTTACAGTTACGAATAGTTTTTATGTCAAATATCCAATAGTTTCGGTTACGGATATGGAGATCCACACACAACAACACTGATAATATGTATGTATACAAGAGTCGGAAATATAGAGTTATTAAACTCCCACCACAAGGTATGTGGGTTGTTACCTCAAAGGTTAGTGGTCTCAGGCTGTAGGAAATGAATAATGGTCTTTGAATATGTATGGAGGAGCGTGCAGGGAACCGATAAACATGAAATACATCAGTCAACAGGCATAAAAATTATCAAATACAATACATAATTAAGATTGAATATTAATAATGACATACGGTCTATACAAATCAAATAAAATATCGACTACAGAAACGAATTGTATGTAGACTTCTTTCATCATATTTTATCATCAATGTAAGGATAAGTATATGGATATATAACAGGGTCAATAAGTTCTATCCCACAGATGTAAAGATTCTATATTTTGTTTGCCAAAAATAAAGTCACGTTTTCCAGTCTTCTAAGTACGATACCTTCACAATTTCTTAATTGTTAAACAAACTGAAAAATGCGTGTGCAATATTTTTAAATAATCTATATAACTAACGGGCTAAATTGTTACTAGTCGACTAGTTTATTATTGTAGTGTTGGTACCTGAGAATTAAATTATTTTGTTATGATGCCACAAGGAATCTAAATTGAGTGGAACAATGCAATGCCTGTATTTGACGCCCGATAACTCAAAAAACTTTGATTACATATTTGAGCACCAATTTGCCGGTATAAATTAAAAGCTCAGAATTTAAGCGTAGCATAAGTCATTGGTATTGTTAATTGTCTTTTAGGAATTGACCATTCAAGTAGCATTCTTACAGTAAAAGAATACCTTACCTACCTACCTGTTAAAATCGGTATTTTTGGGTTTGATTCAACCTACCTTTCCCTGTAATGACAGTAGGTAAATGTTTGTGTACTATAATAAATAAATAAATTCGTTACATACATACAATTTACCTTAATTCTAAGTGTTGTTTAAATATGGTACTTCCCACTACGCAGTACCACAGCAATACCTACATTCGGTAACTACTATTCAGCTGTACTCCAGTAGCGGTACCATGAGTTGGCTATCGAAAACTTACGTACATCAAAAACCTATCGAGTTGTTTTTTTCATACGACCGATTTTAGTTCTTAGCGTGACCACCAGGGGCGCTGCACAAGTTTTCCATAGACATATTTACGTAGGCGATATCGAGTCCGTAACTTTTAAACTCATGGTAGCCCTACAGTACATTGGGGTAGAACTGCATAGTAGAGCTAGTGGGAATGAACCGTAAATATCACCAATAACGAATTGGGTTGCATGAAGCGTGCCTCTCTCAGCCTGACTATAAATCAAACAGTTTGTGTTGCATTTTGCTTATTGCATTGGGCACGCCTGAACAAGTGGATGCACATTGCACAGTTTAAAATGGTCACTGAGTTTGATTAAGATTTGATCAGATTGTATTGGACTGCGGAAGAATGGTATGATAACATAGTAATTTAAACGTTTCAAAAATTCCTGGATAAAGTTAATCATCTACTGCCTAGATGGCTTGCTTGCTAGCTACATAATATATAGTTTTGAATATCGTAAACTCTATATTGAACAACTCTAGGAACTAGGTCGGAGAGATAATAGGTAAAAATGCGGAAATGGCTTACGAATTATAATAAGTATTATGGCTATGAAAAAAGTGAACAACTTCGTAGACCAATGTTAACAACGAAGTGACTTTAGGTAGTATGTATATTATTATGCAAGTTGAAGTTTTCACTAAGTGACATGCAAAGACCGATTTTTGACTCTTGGTCTCCTATTTTATTATTTGGCGTCCAATTAAATGTATGTATGATAACGGGATTTTGTCATTAAATTTTAAATGATTGTACAGTGTTTTATAATGTAAATACATCATGTATAGGATATGATAAGGAATTAAAAATAATAAAATTTTGGTAAAACTTCAAAAATGTTAATGCGTCGATGCAGAGATTAATTTAATATATGTACCGATAATAATGAAATTTACCTACCTACTAACTATTTTGTAATGTATTTTTAAAAGTTAAGGAAAGTTTAAGCACGTTTCTGTTTTTTTTTAATCAAGCCGCAAAAAATTTTAAAATCAAAAGCTGGACGAATTATAAATTAATATTATAACAAAAACTTTAATAATTATTATCTGGGTAGGAATTTGAAGGAGATTTTTAGATCATATTTGGTAATGAATTTTAAAAATCTGTCCGTGTTTCATTTTTTTTTCAAAAATAATAGTTCAAAATATAAAATTGTTATTGGCTTAAAAATTGTGATTCGAGGTCTTAATGAACTTCCAGGAGTTCATTGGTGCCTTATTAGTTCAATGACAAAGCAAATTAGCGGTTATTGTGTGATAATAAGCATGTAAATATAATATAATATAATTCCAGTACCTAATTTTGTTATCCTGGGTGTTTTTCATAATAAAAATGTTAAAATTTATATAACCTTTCATTGCATTTTACCTACTACTATTTAAAATTTCATTACTTATGCCTTATTTTTACAAAATATGGTTTAAATTACGGGTATATCTGGTTGCCGTTACCAATTAATATAAAGAGTTAAGTAAGTTGATGACGCCGACTCAGTTACATAATTATCTATATCTATACTTATAATAAATCTGTAGAGAGGTAAATTCTGTACATGAAAAATACTTTCAGAATAACATCAGGGGGTGATTAGTGATCGATAGTAATGCCAAAAATGCAATCAGTAAAATTTTTGTCTGTCTGTCTTTATGTTTCTTATAGAAACAAAAACTACTCAACGGATTTTAACGAAACTTGGTACAGTTATTCTTCATACTCCTGAGCAGGCTGTAAAACACTTTTCATCACGCTACAATCAATAGGATCAGAGTAGTGAAGGGAAATGTTGGGAAAACGGGAGAAGTTACTCCATTTTTTAAGCTTCCGTCGCGTGTGCAGCCTAAATGGTTAAAGTTACATAGAAATCATGTATGACGGAAATATTCAAGATAAAATTATCTGAAAAATATCCCGCAGCAACATATGTCTATCTTTCATGGTTGACTCCCAATAACACGTGTTACTCCTGAAAGCTTAGCAGTTCGGAGCATAGGAGCAAAAAGACAGAAGGAAATGTGTAAAAAACGGGTGAAAACGCGGACGACGTCGCTAGCACAGCTAGTATTTTCATTATATAAACCTATACGCATGTCAAAAAATCAAAAAATCAAAAAGGTTTTATTGGAACACAAAGAGTACACAATAAAATAGGATGTTCGATAACAACTGCGGTAGTTTATAAAACTGTCTGTGGTGCAGATGTTAACTCCCACCTCTGAGGAAGAAGGTAATAAGGTATGTGGATGGCGACTCTTACCAGCACGTGTTGTTCGAGACTTTATGAAAAAAATCTTGGGTCTTAAGAATGAAGAGATAATATTTTAATCAGTACCTAAAACAAAAAAGACATAATTTAATTATGAGGGGAACAAAAGATTTATACTCACATGTTTATCTAGATAAAATCAGGTTGAGCCATGACTTATTTAGATTCTAAGGTAGGTAGTTCAATTTTCTCGTCAGAATTGTTCGTATCACGAATTTCAATTAAAAGCAATAAAAGGTACTTGATCGCAGAGAAATCAGACGACTGGTGGCTTTGTGATATTCCACGTAAAAAGTTAATTTCTGTAAAAAAAAATTGGTTCTTTACCAAAATACCAAGGAAGCATTATTGTTACAATTTTCAAACAAGATGTCTGCAAAGAGTTTGATGTCATTGACCTTAAGTATGAACACGAGACGATGTCTAACCCGAAATTAATTCCAAGAGCCTTTTCTGCAAAATAATTTAATATAACGGAAAATTTCTTTTTTAATGGCAGTAGAATTGATCCCCAAATACTGGATTCAATTACTTTTCGCCAGATCAGACACGATCTTTTCAATAGAGATGGGCAAATCAATGTTTTTTTCTGCGAAAACTCAGGCAATGAGTCAAGTCCATTTTTACCCGACTACGGCAAAGCAAAAGGAGGGTTATGATTTTGACAGGCTATGTATGTATGTATGTATGTATGTATAATAAATAAATAATAAATAAATTTTATTTCTCTTCCACAAAACTTATGCTTACAGACTACTGACAATAATTGTACTTAATTAAATTGTAGTTGTGTGGTAGACTGGCGTCTGAAACTAAGTTTATGAAAACTTGCTGTTTTCAGATCACCAGGCTCCGCCCTTATTCCATTTATTATTATAGAGATACATTCTTGATTTAGTGCCTTTGTTAAGTGTGCGTGGAGTGAAATAATAAGTGCATTTGCGAATTAGAGATTGATATATTTGTAGATTAATATTATTAGAATGATTGAAATATTTAATGACTATTTATAATTTTTCATATTATTTATCAATTAGAAGTATTAGTAAATTATATAAGTAGGTATATATATAGTATTTAGTATAATAATATGTATGTAGGTATAAGTATACTTATATGATTAGAAATTTATTTTTATTTCTAGGTTTATTTTGTATTTTATTATTATTTTTTTTTTTTCGTAATTAGTTGGAGATAAGGTATTCCGTCTCGATATAGTTTAGGGTTTTCAGCCAAGAAGTTACTGCTTTTTTGCATTCGAAGCTAGATCTGTCAGTCATAGCCAAAATTTTGTTTACTCGGTTATAGAGTCTGCTTCCTGATAGCAAATGAATCTTTTTATGAGGCTGGTGTTGGGTGGTCTAGTATTAAACACTTTATATTTGTTACAGCTTCTTATTCTGTTTAGGTCTTTGGTTATGTCTACTCGTTTATGTTGTCTCAGGATGATGTTTAAATTGTATAACTGCCTAGCGGTTAGCATACCTGTCTCTTTATGTAATAGTACTGTCGGATATAGTATGGGCTTAAAGAGCCTAACCTTTAGAACAAATCGTTGTGCCCTTTCAAGTTCCAGCATGTACGTCTTGGCTGCGCCCCCCAGGTTGTAACACAGTATGTGAGCAGCGATTGACATAGGGCTTGGTAAACCTTAAGTGTTAGCTGCTTGTTTGCCACGGTTCTTAAATTCCTAAAGAAATATGTTAGCTTCCTAATTTTTGTAGACAGATTTTCGATGTGCGCTTTGAAGTTCAGATTTTGGTCTATTATTACTCCCAGATACTTTGCAGAGGGTACTTCCTGTATGGTTGGGCAATTACATTCCGGGTTTGGGGGAAAAGAACAATTATGCGCTTTTATTTTTTGTGCGACAGAACCATTGGAATTGCCCTTTAATTTATAGGTGATGAAGTTTGTTTTTGTTGCATTTAGTGAAAGTGAATTTGCAGCAAGCCAGTGGCAAACTTTGTCAAAGCCTAGTTGGGCGTTTTTAAAGACTGTATCCCATGTTTTGCCGTGAAAGGTCAGACTAGTGTCGTCGGCGTAGGAAGTTATCTTGCAACCCTCGATGTTCATATCACACAGGTCGTTAATGTAGCAGAGAAACAGAGTTGGACCCAAGATGCTTCCTTGTGGAACTCCGCAGTTAACGTTTGCCTCATGACTCCAGTTGTTGCCAATTTTAACTCGCTGGGTCCTGCCTGAAAGATAATTTTTAAGGATTTCGAGTTGAGTTCCGCGGATGCCCATGTTTTCCAGCTTTTTGAGTAACAGGGAGTGGTTGACGGTATCAAAAGCTTTGGCTAGGTCGATCCATATAGTTAGGCACTTTTCTCCAGCATCCATTTTTTTGCAACAAAGTCAGTTGGATCGTGTCCCGCATCTGAGGTAGATGTGCCCGCACGAAACCCAAATTGTGCTTTTGAATATAGTTTTTTAGTTTCCAGGGATTTGCCTAGTCGGCTGTTAATAACTTTTTCTAACACCTTCGATATCCCTGGTAACAAGGAGATGGGGCGGTAATTTTCTACCTTTTCCTTTTTCCCCCCTTATGTATAGGAACTATGACAGCTTTTTGAGTGCATTGGGGGAGACACCACTTGATAGGCACCCATTAAATAGATGTACAAGTAGCGGTGTAAGTTTAAATTTTGCCATTTTTAGAATTTTTGATGAGATTCCATCATAACCAGGAGCAGAATCAGTTTTTAGAGATGCTATCAATGTATCCACTTCACTTAGGGAGGTTTCAAGCATACCAAATGAGTCGCAGGGAGGGCATGGGTTGAGTGGCAAGTTGTCTACATTTTTTGGTATTTGTTCGGCTAATAAGCTACCAACATTGGAAAAGTAATTGTTTGTTTCGTTCAGTGAAGCGAGTGTATCGTGATTGTCCTTTAACAAAGCATGGGAGTTGTGTTGCGGTTGGATATTTGTTTTTGATACATTTTTGATTATAGACCACAGTTTCTTGTTATTTTTCTTCGCTGCTTCAAGTTGTTGCCTTTCATATCCTTGTTTTACTTTTTTAATAGCTTCGTGCAATAATTCCTATATCTACGGTAAATTAATTGTATAGTATCATTTCCAGGTTCTTTTCTCGCTTTTAAATGTAATCTGTCTCTATGTCTTATGCATCTTAGAAGCCCCCTAGTCATCCAAGGCTTTTACAAAATTGTTTACGTGTTTGTTTTTTAACTGTAGTATTTTTGGCTACCGTCTGTTCTAGAAAAGTATGTAATTTGTTAAAAGAGCCATGCACGTCGAGGTCCTCTAATATGCGTAAGGGGTCTAATTTATCTATATCAATTTGAATCCTCTCATAATCGGTATTTGTAATTGTGTAGAAGTTTGAGCGTCTGTTCCTACCGAAGGCATAGCCGCTTACACATAGCATTGTTGAGTAGTGGTCAGTCAAAGTGGAAGAAATTATTAGTGTAGATGTGGGTAGCTTTGTTCTAAGAATGACATGATCCAGGTTACTATCTCCTCTAGTGGGCTGGTTATGCGCTGGTAAGCAGCCCATGAAAGTCAGTGTTTCCAAGTATCTGCTTGTCACATAGCACTGTTCCAATAAATTTATATTTATATCGCCCATAAGTATAAGATTTTTGTATTTAGTGAGACTTTCAAGTATTGTGCCTAAAGATTCGAGAAACTTATCGACATTTCTGAATCCAGCAGGTCTATACATGGCCACCACTACCGTCTCGTTTCCTAGCATAATCAATAGGCAGTTTGCTTCGTTGCATATAGGCTCCTCGATTTCGTAGGGTAATGAGCTGTTAATGTAGACCACAACTCCGTCGTTTTGATTGTAGTTATCGTTGGTTTTATGACAGTTGTAACCCGCCAATTCCGGTATCAAACTGTTTTCATTGATCCAGCACTCCGAGAGGAGTAGTACGTCGCATGTTATGTTTAAGTGGGCCAAGAATAAATCCAGCTCGTCAAAGTTTTTTTGAATGCTGCGAATATTTTGATGTAGAATTGTTAGTTTTGTATTTTTACTAGAGATAATGTTTTTGCAGTCCTCTGGATGGCACGAAATACATTCTGATATATTAAAATTATCCAAGTCATTCGAGAAGAGGATTGTGTTATTTATCATTTTTATTTTTCGAAATTAAATAGTGAGTATATTTTACAATTTAGGGTTCTATTTGTATTAACTTATAATATTATTGAGTATTATTTATTATCATTTATGTTCATATTATCAGTAACAATTATTCAATTAACTATTCAATTATGTATTATAACTTCAACTATTTTTTTTTATTACTTTATTTATTTATATTAGTTTTATAAAGTAGGTATTTTTATATTATTAACAATATTTTCAGTAGTTTATAGTTACACGTGACGTTTATAGTGTGTATGTATGTATGTTTGTATGTATGTATGTATGTTCATCTGTTTCCACATAACTTCTAAATTGCTTGTCAGAATTCGACAAATGACATATCATTAGAAGCGTCTTAATTGTCCGCTGGTTATAGGCTATATAGGGTTTCACAAAATCTAATGTGGCGCCCACTAGCGGACAAAACATACAGAGTAAAAAAATAAAGTTAAGATAAATACGCCGTGTTTGGTATCATTGGAAAGCGCTTTACTTGTACATTTTAAATATATATATATTACTAGCATTTGCATGTGTTAAATTATTCTCATCTTAAGGTTTAGATAAATACATATTAATACAGCTTAGTATGATATACATATATAGCTGTATGTTCACTAGCGGGGATCAGGAATTAAAACCATCATGACTTTTAGCAAGGTATAATTATAAACATCAATTACTTTTTAATGGACTATTAAAACCTTCCTTTTAATACGAATATTGTCTATAAATATTCACAGGTATGTCAGGTACTTTAAACAATGATAGATCCTTTATAATATATCATTTATACTAAGCGTAATGAGAATGTGGACTATTTATTATACCATAGTAGTTACAATTCGTTATTGTAATAAAACATCATTATTACAATAATACAATCTAGAATAACACTTTCATAGTAACAATAATTATCAAATACTTAACTTTGTAAAATAACAGCAACACTTTACACAATTTCGAGCAGAGCTCCGCTCTGTCCGACGATCAAGAAAGAAGTGATCGATACGGAGCGAGGCGAGCCTTTTTATAGTCTGTGACAAGCAAGTGATGTCACCATTACGTCATGGCTATGGAATATTCCTTATAAATCCTTGTTCTAATTTATCAAAAACGTTACAAATATATAACAATAAATTAAATATTAAATATAAATTATACATTTTACATATTTTTATATTTTTCTTACTTATTATATAGGCTAAAATGTAAATAAATCTATCACGGCCATACTGACATTGTACTTTGCTCTCAAAGTACAATTAATCCTTAACCAATATTGCATAATATAATCTACACATAACATAAACAAAAACTTTTTATAGTTTTGCTAAAAGAAACTTTTTATTTATTTCAGCAGGACTGACCTGTACTTCACTTACTAATGGAACTTTGTTAGATTAACAAGTTTTTCATTCTAACTTTTGTCTCTGGCCTGATCCTTGCTAATCCTATCACCTGCTGCGCATGACTTCCAGAGAAGCAACAGGACATTGACTTCAGCAGTCTAACTTTTGTCTCTGACCTGATCCTTGCTAATCCTATCACCTGCTGCGCATGACTTCCAGAGAAGCAACAGGACATTGACTTCAGCAGTCTAACTTTTGTCTCTGACCTGATCCTTGCTAATCCTATCACCTGCTGCGCATGACTTCCAGAGAAGCAACAGGACATTGACTTCAGCAGTCTAACTTTTGTCTCTGACCTGATCCTTGCTAATCCTATCACCTGCTGCGCATGACTTCCAGAGAAGCAACAGGACATTGACTTCAGCAGTCTAACTTTTGTCTCTGACCTGATCCTTGCTAATCCTATCACCTGCTGCGCATGACTTCCAGAAAAGCAACAGGACATTGACTTCAGCAGTCTAACCAATACCATACCGTCCTGGACCGTGCTAATGCCATTCACCTGCTGCACATGAATTTCAAAAAGCACGAGGCGGTACCAGCAGTCCTTTTCAATCTAACAATCATTATCTTCTATATTATATTTCTTTTTACCTTTTGATTTTCTTTTAGCAATAACACAAATAAAGTTTGAACATCAATGGCAAAATAATTATTCATCTTTATGACCTATATACCAACAATCATTTTTCATCTATAATATAACATATAAAGTTTGAACATGAATCACAAAACAATTATTATTTATCTATCACGGCACATCAATCAATACTTACTATCAACATATTTATCTTAGAGTTTTGCTCTACCCGTTCAGCAGACCAGACTCTGCAATTTTTCCTTAGTAAAACTAAAATTCCTTAAGTTGTACAGAGTTGAGATCCTTTTCCAAGTTAAGTGTGTGTGTCATACATAGTTGCGAAAACGGTTTTTCCTTTATATTGGCAATTATATATATAGAACAATTTATTAGCGTGGTTTAAATTTAAATCAGTTTCTTTTGTACTTTTAATTGTAGGCCTTTTTATTTAATCCAGCAGTAATAGAGTCTAATAGAGAATCCTTGTCCTTAGTTAGTGAATGTATTTTTATTAAAATATAAAGAAAAAATTAAATATCGTTAGTTAAAGCGTTTACTTTTAATATGGGCAGGCAGTGATTGCTTTTAATTTTGATTTGTTCTGTAGAATGGAAGCGACTTGGCAGATCGTTCATGAAAACAAAAATAAGACCCAAAATTTTTTTCGTGAGGTGTAAAACCTAGGAGACGTCATATAATAATAAACCTTAAGTGTTTGATTTGGCCGGCATAGTTGCCAAACGATTTTACAAGTAAGATTTAATCCATTTGAAAGCATATCGTCTAACTCCCAGTTCGTATAGCTCGTGGGGTATTTTTTAATCTATGTATTGGCTTAAAAATTTACTTAAATATACATATATAATAGTTACGTTTATTGTCTCTTCTTATTTGAATTTTTAGGAATTTTATTAAACACTTATTTAGCCTAGCTCAAAATAGTTAATAGCCTAAATGTATACCAGCAATGCTTTATTTTATACTAGCTTTCTGACCGCGGCTTCGTTCGCGTGGAATTCTGCAATATAACCATATTGCGTTAAGAAGCACAACAACGACACTCGGTGCCATATCCAATCAAATAATATTTCGGTTTTGCCTGGGGACTATCATTTTTTTTTCAGCATACAAGTACCCTATTATTTAATTCGGACTTCTAACTTTATATCTGCAAAATTTTAAAGCAATCGGTCTATTAGTTACGGCGTGAAAGCGGAACGAACAAATATACTCATCTTCCGATTTATAATTTAAGTAAGGATAATCCGTTTTATGTTCCTATGTTACTTGGTCTATAACTTTTTATTTTTTTGCTAGAAGTTTTGCGTAAACTGCCCAAACTCTTGAAGTCAAATTACCGATAGGAATTAAATTATATATTTCATTTAAGTCCCTCAGGAACGTCCGACACATCATTCAATCAACCTGTGGTCAGTCAAGTATAATACTGGTCACATCCTCGAATTTCAAATTACATTAATTTTTATTCAAATTAAATTTCTAACAGAATTAATAACCTATTTGCGTATTAAGATACTGTATAATGTAGGTCCCATACTAAAAGCTAAATTACGAATTAGTGTTTATAACTCTGAGTTTACTATACCATATACATGATAATATGATCGAAATCTTCGGTACATTTTTATGTTTTCGGTATATTTTCAAACGAAAAGAAAATACTAGAATCATTATTATAAGTCATAAAAATTCAAGATTGGAGGCTGGTTTCAATACCAACATGATAATAGATTAATCACTTTTAGTTACAATAATACCAAAAGAAATTTTCTTCATCGGAGTTATACTCAAGAAATTTACTTATTAGTTTCCATAAGATAAACGTCTCAAAGTACACAATATATTATATCACCCACCAAGAAAAAAGGCTGCAATCGTCAGCATGTGAACGTGATCGGTATTTTACAATTTTGAATAAGAGTTAAATCTTTTCACTTATGCTGGTTCGAAGGCCGCAAAGTTTAAATTTACTAAAATTTTTAAAATAATGTATAATACACCTACACACCTCAATAACTCCCTATTTATTAAATGGCTTACCTATGCCCACACTAGGCATTGTCTTGTCTCCTTTTCAAAAATATATTTTATGTGTCAGCGATTATTAAGAATTTTTAAAAATATTAATATTTAAGAGTCTGAACGTACCTATTATTTTTATTTAGTTCTTGTTTACTTCTGGACCTAAGTAGATATTATACAAATTAGTTTATTTTAATATTGAACGCCGCAAACAATTTTATCTAGCATTCTTGCACAAATTATTTTTTTTCTTTATAACAAAACCTTTTGTCAAACGACTTTGCCTAAATATTTACAACAAAGAATTCACCGAACCTGACCTTTCTACAACTCACTTACATCTTTCAAACGTAAATTTATTTAATGGTTATTGTCTCACATCCTATTTAAACATAATTTTGGTTCACAACTAAATTGTATTTCTATACTATTTATTTCATGTTTAATGATAATAATCCGTTAACAAGCTCATACGTATTAGATTATTTACAAACCTAGCAAGTTTAGTTTCAGTATAATTTTGGTAATGGCTATATGTGATTCAGAGTCTGGAATACTTTATTATTCAGAATTACCAAATTGATCTACTAAATATTGTGTTGATAAAATTGTCAGTGTACCTAGCTATGACCAAATAAACAAATAAATAATTATTTTGAAGATACTATAATGCACATCAAATATTAATTCTTGAATTGATTAAGTTTTGAAAAAGTCTCATTACTTCCATGGAAAATTTGCTGAATACCCAGTTTAAAATTAATATTACAAAAATATACCCTTAAGATCTGGTAAGACCTATATATGTATAAAATATATCATAGAGGAACTCTGTTCAACCTGTATCAACCTAGATCAGGTAATCTATGACGAATTAATAAATTTATCTATTTTGAGTTGCAAATTGCTGTAGATTAAGATCGGTAGTAAAACGTTAATATGCTACAAGAACAATTAACTTACTCAGTAGCCTAAAAACTGTTGTAAATAACATGAATACTAGATATACAGATAAACCTTCAGACTAATTAATTATTACCTACTATTAAACAAAAGTATACATTAATTTGTACTTTCCATAATACGTTCGGCCAATCTGACTATTTTAAAAAATAACCTTCTTGACGTACCAGGAATCTGCTTTTGTACTAGTCTTCCTTACTGAACCAAAGCTCGACAGCGTCATGTCTTCATCGAACAATCTGTGTCCTTCACTTCTTGGTGTACCAGGAACCTGCTTTTGTACCAGTCGTCCATACTGAACCAAAGCTCGGCAGCGTCACATCTTCATCAAGCCGCCTTTTGGTGGCGACAGCAGCATCACGTATAGTTTGTACCAGATGAGCCAGAACAGAAAAAATAAAGTATTAGTTTTGTGGGCTAGTCTGTCTCACTTCTGATGTTAAATTATTCTCATCTTAAGGTTTAGATAAATACATATTAATACAGCTTAGTATGATATACATATATAGCTGTATGTTCACTAGCGGGGATCAGGAATTAAAACCATCTTGACTTTTAGCAAGGTATAATTATAAACATCAATTACTTTTTAATGGACTATTAAAACCTTCCTTTTAATACGAATATTATCTATAAATATTCACAGGTATGTCAGGTACTTTAAACAATGATAGATCCTTTATAATATATCATTTATACTAAGCGTAATGAGAATGTGGACTATTTATTATACCATAGTAGTTACAATTCGTTATTGTAATAAAACATCATTATTACAATAATACAATCTAGAATAACACTTTCATAGTAACAATAATTATCAAATACTTAACTTTGTAAAATAACAGCAACACTTTACACAATTTCGAGCAGAGCTCCGCTCTGTCCGACGATCAAGAAAGAAGTGATCGATACGGAGCGAGGCGAGCCTTTTTATAGTCTGTGACAAGCAAGTGATGTCACCATTACGTCATGGCTATGGAATATTCCTTATAAATCCTTGTTCTAATTTATCAAAACGTTACAAATATATAACAATAAATTAAATATTAAATATAAATTATACATTTTACATATTTTTATATTTTTCTTACTTATTATATAGGCTAAAATGTAAATAAATCTATCACATGTGACTTTACGTATATTCATGGACTGATTGCATATAGTTCACATCTTTTCGTTCATAGCTTCTTTACTACTTAACAGAATAAGACCACTGCAGTACCATTAGAAGGGCCTTGATATTCTGTTAGTTATATAATATTATGCGCCACAAATACACTTTAACACCAAAATAATACAAATAATAAAACGATGAAAACTAAAACCCAACTACGACAAAAAACGACGCTGAAAAAGTATAAAACAAGACTTTTAGAACACTGAACTGAACAAGTTGCTTATGTAGTTCCAAGTAAATGGACACAGTAGACTCTACCAAAATGCTTATGTTGAAAATTGACAATAATATCAAACAATACTATTTTGAAGTATGCAATATTTACTATGTAGAGATAAGTTTTCATGTTTGGAAAGGCGTAGTCACACGTTCCATACACAAGTACCTACCTACCGTAGCACTTTGACAACGTGTGACTGCGGTTTTCCAAACATGAAAACCTATCTCTACATAGTGAATATTGCATACTTCAAAATAGTATTGTATGACATTATTGTCAATTTTCAACATAAGCATTTTGGTAGAGTCTACTGTGTCCATTTACTTGGAACTACATAAGCAACTTTGTTCAGTTCAGTGTTCTAAAAGTCTTGTTTTATACTTTTTCAGTGGATCGAAAACAGACGACACTAAATGCCATTAAATCCTGCTTAATTCTTACATTATATGAAAGAAAGAAAGAAAGAAAGAAAGAAAAACATTTATTGATCATTATCATTACAAGAAAAATACAAATAGAAAAAGACAAACATTCACATAATATATATAATGATCAAAAGGTTCTGCCTCAGCATGTGCCGTTGCAATCGCAAGGACGCGACGGCGCTGATATTCTGGCAGAACCTTATATATGAACATTAAATTGTTTTTATATATTAGAGTGAACTTGATTATAATTTTAATCTATTAGAGTATTTATATTTTTTAAGTTGTCACGTGAGGGACATGTGCCCTTGGTTATTTTTTAATTGATTTCTAGTTTATTAATGTACATCGGTACATACATTTTTAAAACTTATTGCAAGTTTGTTTTACACTTTAGTGCAAGAACATTTTCTGGTACTTTTTAGTGTAATATTGAATCTTTTTCCGGTCAGGCAGTAGGTATATTAAATGCACCATGAGATATTCTGAAAATGGTTTTTATAACAGTAACACTATATAATTAACTTTGCTTACTTTAACTCATATGAGTTAAATAACTCAAGAACTTGACACTGCTCAGCGTTGCCCGTCCCCTATTTCCAAGAAGGCTACAACGCGGGTTGAACCGTGGAATTCGTGTACCCAGTATATTAACGATGCTTTGAGAAACAAATAGCCCGAATTTATTATTGGATTTAATACGCAAACAGCTGGTAATGCTCAAAATTCAATCGCATTAGGACCTTTCTTGGTAATAACGTCACGTTTTCTGGTAAAGATCATTTAACGAAACGAAATATTATGATCGGCCTTTAGAACACGGATCTCTGATTTTAAGGGTTTTTTTAGCTTGACCTGTTTGCAATAAACAAAATTATTTATGAGTTTGGGTCAAATTTGGTCACATTTGTTTCATTTCCCGGTATCAAAATCAACTGAAATTTGCTTTGATTAAATTCTGTTGACAAAACAATTTAGAGAAATTAATATTCGGAATTATTTTTAAACAGTTCAAGTCAAATAACAGTAACAATTCCATTATTCGACAAGCCTTGCTGTTAAGTTTTAATATAAAATCCTATGTAAATAAATAACTTAACGTGCTAACGGCTTAACGTGCTTTCCGAGGCACGGCCTTTCAACCGCAAACTTCCTGTTTCCGGGCTCAGTAATTTATATACAGAAAATCTCACACAAATTTTGCCCGACCCCGGACTCGACCGGGAACCTCTCGATCCTTACGCAGCGCTTGCTACCAATAGACTAACGAGGCAGTCAAAGAAAAACTATGTAAGATTTTAGGCTTTCGCGTTCCGTTACACTCAATATTAGTCTTTATGGGTCTACACGAGTTATTAGGAGGATTGGGTGGATCAAGAAATTCACATGATGACAAGGCTCCTCCAAGCCATCATCGTTAGCCAGTTAGGAAAAAAAAAAAAAAAGGCAGACGAAGACGTGCGGCGCCAGTTCGCTCGCGCCCACGATTGGTGTAACCCAGTCGAAACGTCGGGCAGTAAGTAGCTATGATATATATACTTAATAACGCGTGTAGACCCATAAAGACTAATATTTAAAGAAAAACTATGTATCCCTGTACCAGTAAATAAAATATTATTTCTTTCTACAAAAAACATTGAGTTACGCTACTATACAAATTCATACTAATCCCCACGGGTAACTATTTTGCTGTAAACCATCCTCTTCTCGGAAGCGTAGATCCTTTTCGGGTCGCTGAGCCATCATAGTGAGTAAACAGGAAGTGAATTCAGCAATACCGCGTATACGAGAGACGTATAAAAAGCGCTGTTTATGAATCCACTTGGCAATGCAGGCGTAAAAACCGCTGAGTACGGTGCGCCGGCGCCGCACGCTACCCCGCGGCCGCTGGGGTGACCATACAACTTTACCGTGTAATTTTAGTGGTTGTTTTCTCGTAGCAGAACGACTCACCTTTAGTAGTACTATAGAATCATACTAAATATTTCGTGAAAAAAAAAATTTTTTCACGAAATACTTACACACAACTACACTGTGAAATTTTAGTGGTTAGTAGTACTTTTGGGTTATGCTAGTTATTTCGTGAAACAACATTTTTTTTTTCAAATTTTTTAAGCAAATCATCGAACTCGAAAGAGTGAGAAGCGTTATTTTAAGTTATGTGACGTAATTAGGTACTGCCATCCGCATGAAATTGATGATTAAAGCTGAAGAAGCCCTACGCCTTAAGTAATAAAGTGTTTATCCCTTCCGTAAAACCAGTATTTATTGATTTTAATTAATTAAACTGCAGAAATCTATTTTACTGCTAAGATAAAATCATTTTACTGCGGAAAAACAACCACTAAAATTTCACCGTGTGTATTTAATGTAGTAAAGTTGGACAAAATTTGTGTGACGTTTTTTGTAGAGAAATTACTCGGCTCGATGCCAGGAATAAGGTGGTTGCAAGCCCGTGCCTCCGAAAGCATGGCAGTGGTCCTGTCTAGTATGAAAGTGAGAAACAGTGAATGCACGTTTGTTTGCGCACACTTTTGTGCACCAAGTGTCCCACGTAGATGCTCTCCATAGAGATCCGCCTAATGGCTGAAAATCTTGAAATTCCTCTGGGGAACTAAAGAACACACTTAATTGCACATTAATTTCATTAAAAAAAATTATGATTGCAATAACAGGCGCTCGCTTATATTCTTAATAGACTAATCCTTTCCCTACAATACTTACGCTTGGAATGAGATAATCAATGTAACGATATCTCAAATGAACACAAGTGTCTAGAAGGTACTTGAATAAGATATTTACTATCAGTAAATCTCTCGCGATAACTACTGACACGGTTAAACCGGAATGTGTCATTATTTCACAACAGTTTAACTAAGCTAACACGTGTTTCTATGAAAAAATTTACATTTTTTTTTAAATATTACACAACATCACATACATTGATCTGATCCCGTGGTAAGTAGCTTTAGCACTTGTGTTACAGATATCAGAATCAACAGTGGATACACAAATATACTTAAATATTATTAATACACACCCAGACACGGAACAAACACCGATGTTCATCACACAAATATTTGTCCCGACTCTTGGAACTGTAGGTAATGAACCTGGGTCACTAACCACGGTTCCTCCGAGCCAGTCAAAGCTAAGTTTGATTTATTTTACAGAATTTGAAATACAACCGCATATTATTTCGCTTTCTTTTGTTTCAAATAATATGATAAATAATGTTATAAAGTTCATAACACTTTACACATTGGTTGTTGAACTTTGTTGAAATTCTTAAGAAATGATTTTTTTTTTTATATATTTAAGTGGTAATGCTGAATGTAAGAACTGTTTTTGTTAGTTGAAGTATTTATAGTAAAGAGTATAAACTCAAAAAAAAAATGAAAAATTATAGTATAAAATCTTATGCACGCCTTATCACACAAACTTGAACTAATTAGAGATTCACTATCAATACTCACCGGCCTTCGAGACAGTCTCGCAGTAAGTGAGGGACTGAGGAGGCGGCACTCACCAACCTCCTTACTATGTAACTGAATCCCTAAGCCCACTTCTACTAAGCCTAGTGCCTCTAAAGGCGGCACGTAGAGAGGCTACTTTGTAGGGCGCATATGATTTCTAACAGTCTGGGACAGGTTGCATAGGAAAACTAGTTAATACCAGTTCGAAACTGATATGTAACATTTACAAGCGGAAAAATATCTATAGTATTGTCTATTATTTGCGCGAACACTACACATTTGAAATAAATACATTTTACGGATTAAACTCGCGTGTATTATGTTCATAATATGTTATTCTTAACATATTTAGAGACACGGCGTTTCGAGCTCTATACAGCGCTCGTGGTGTGCAAGTGCAAGTGCAAGGTACCCTAATCTTGCCCGTTAGAAAAACAATACTAGCGAGTTTAATCCGTAAAATTAGTTTTATAGTAAGTATCTGCTTAAACCTATAAACATATTAAATTGATCATAAATAGGTAACTGTCTCTTAACATAGGATCTGACAGTACCTACAATTCTTTTTTTTACGATAAACGTAGTTTACGTACGATATCAATCTTGTTAATCATAGTTTTGAATTTATAATTACTATAATAATTTTTTCTCGGTGATAAATTTGATTATAAATAAAATATAAGTTAAACAAAAAATTTAAAATGGTGATTTCTTCAAGTACACTTTACAAAATTGTCTTAATGAAACGCCGAAATAAAATTTTTCACCTAATTATTGTCTAGTAATTAGTAAACATCTGAAGTTGTATCTTAAAAAAAAAACAAAATAGATATACCGAACTATCCCCATACCATGGCTACCCTACTGATTGTATTGAAAATCTTCTTTTATGATTGCGTTCAGAAGATAACCAACGCTCATTGCTTCAATTCGCCTCAACCTGGCGGGAATTAGTGTCCGCGGATAAAGTGATTTAGTGCTAATGAAATAAAGTGCATTTTCTAATGTGTGTCATAACGACGAAGAACATAATATGAAGTCGGAAAACCATAAGAGGTAATTATGGAATAAAATTACGATTTAGTGTGATTTACTGTTGGGCTATTTTTTATTTATGGTTAGCTTGATGTGTGACCGATTAAAAACTATGGTCATTTATAGATATAGGTCAATTAAGGCAGTATTTTAAAAACATATTTAGACTGGCTCCGTGGAACAGTCTTCACAACCTTGGCTACGATTCCTAGAGTCGTTCGATTCCCACCCGGTATAAATTTGTGTGAACAACACCTATGTTTTTACCATGTTTTGGTATGTTATGAAGTAATATATTTAAGAACATTTGTGTATTCACTGTTGTTTCTGATATCCATCACAAGTGCATACAACACAACTTACTTCGGAATCAGAACAATGTGTGTGATGTTGTGCGATATTTATTATTTACTTGTGATCCGCCCTCGCTTTGCTTTGGGTAAACTTTTAATAAAAACCCTCCTATTAGTCTTTATGGGTCTGGCATGTTTCGGTATGTTCGCTCGCGATCATGATTGGTGCAACCCAGTCGGAACGTCGGGCAGTAAGTAGTTATGTAATTTGCTACTCCTAATAACGCGTGTAGACCCATAAAGACTAATATATTTAGTGTAATGGAACGCGAAAGACTAAAATCTTACAAAAACCCTCCTCTTGTATCCCTTTATCAATTAAGAAAACTTAATTAGATTCCGTTGTGTAATTTGAAAAATTTAAGCACACACATGGATATCTGGACGGAAAAAGTGACTTTGTTTTAAACTATTTAGGAATTTAGAGGTTTACATAATATTTTCTTGTGTATCTTACCGTACTATATTCATACCGTCTGTATTTATTTATCTTCTTAAGGATTTAAGATAAGATATACGAACTGTAAACATACAACAAGTTAACTGTATAATTTAACGTATAGCAATACTAGTGACCCGCCCAGGCTTGGCACTGGCGCATGCACGTATTTTTAATAAATAAATAAATTCTATTTAACATCACACACATTGATCTGATCCCGTGCTGAGCAGCTTAAGCACAGAATCAACAGAGGATACTCAAATATACTTAATAAATTTAATAACACACATGATTATAAATCTTTCACTTATTATCACTCTACATATATATTAAAACACATATGATCCTATTATCCTGGGCTCTTCAGGCGGGGCGTGAAACGGCATATAGCAGGCCTTCAGGGTGAATGCGACAGGCTCGATATGGTCTATTGTGCCTGTCGACCTCATATGTGGATCTCAAAACCGCTTACCATCAGGTAGAGCAGAATCATTCTGTTAGCTTTTTATAAATAAAACTCATGACAATTCTTAAGTTAAAGATCTATGCATGCATACATAGGGACAGACATTTTTTATACTTTGTTACCATTTATTAATGTCTGATTACCTTTAATATTAATGTAATAATGTAACATATGTGCACATAGATATAATTTAATGTAATAAAATAAAATAAAATAAAATAAAATGTATTTATTTCTGTAAATCATTTACAATAAAAATGCCGGGGCTTCCCAGAAAGTAATCAGAAGATACTTGTGGAGGGAAAGCCTCGCTCTTGCGTAGTAGACTTAACAAATTGGATTTACAACATATAAATTACATTTAAATTTAGATTATTACAGATATACAATACTACTTGATTTAAGTAATATAATAGTAATATTAGAGTTAAGGTTAAATAAATAAATTATTATTATTAGTAATGTCTTGTCTTCTTTGCTTTGTATTTTTTGAAGCAATTGTACAAAAGTATACTTTCAGATAATATACGTATCTGCTTAAACATACAAAACGTTAACTATTTATGGTTCTTTATAGTAATACTAGTGCGAATAAGGGGCTCGCATCGCTCGCACTAGTATTGTTATGCACGTATTATTAAAGATCTTCTCAAATAAATTATACGTTAGGTTTATAAAATGTATAAAAATCCGTTACCTAGTTTTAAAGATCTAATACATAAGACCAGAGAACGGGAAGAGACTTTGTTTAATACTATATAGTAATACATAGTTAAACTGTTGTATATTTACGCAGTTACGTAGGTATATCTTATCTGTCACTCTACTTTAGTATAATTCCTTCAATAAATACAAATCCAAGAAGACGAAACAGATATAAATAGAAAGTGATATTATGACTATGTTGTGCAAATAATTTTAATGGTATTCTTATAAAATACTATATTATTGTACACCCCTGTAAATTGGATCATCTGACCATTTTGAGAAAAATAATTTAAAAAGGAAAGATTCCTACTAACTGTTAAGCTACTCCTTTTTTGAAGTCGGTTAAGAAACATTTTTATACAGGAAGATTGTTTAAGAGATGCATGTTAAATTCAAGTCAATTGCGACATAACATAAATAAATAAATATATGGAACATTTCCACACACGGTCATCTGACCCCAAACTAAGAAGAACTTTTACATGATTAAAGTGTTTAAGAAAAATAGTTATTAATAAATTATTCTAGGCATAAAAACTTAAAAACCGTAAGCCTGTTGTCCACGTAGCCATGCGTATGCTTTTGTCAATTGACTATTACAAGACAAATAAATAAATAAATATTTCACAACATCACATACATTGATCTGATCCCGTGGTAAGTAGCTTAAGCACTTGTGTTACAGGTATCAGAATCAACAGTGGATACACAAATATACTTAAATATATTTAATAATACACCCAGACACGGAACAAACACCGATGTTCGTCACACAAATATTTGTCCCGAGTGGGAATCGAACCCACGACTCTTGGAACCGTAGGTAGTAAACCTGGGTCACTAACCACTGTTCCACCGAGCCAGTCAAATGCTTGAGCCTTGCGTAGAAACCTTCAAAACTTTGACGAAATCGCGTCAGCCGCTCGTCGTACGTTTGTCGTCTCACAATCGTCAATTGAGAATATTACTGTGTCTCAATTTCACAATGGAACATTATATACGGACATGTTGAATACATTTGTAAAACGAATTTATAATTTAGGACGTGATATTACGATAATATTTTTTTTGCAATGTACTGCATGTTGTGGTGTGACGTCATATCACTACGTTCATTTTGTATGAAAAGTGCAAACGGTCAGTACTTTAAACACGTATATCTTTTTAAATGTTGGATGTGTTTAGAAACGAATTTCACACGTCTATTCAGGTTATCAAAGTCTTCAGCCACTTAATTAACTAAAATCATGAACACTCCATTGGCGGAAGCGTGCGCATGAAGTTCGGTTACGTGGACAATAGGCCTACACCAGAGCCGCTCTAAGTTGACCGATTTGACACTTTTTATTTTATATTTTGCATTTATCCTTGTTAAAAGGAACATATTTAGCGAATCATAAAGAACAACTTTTTAAAATAAGACGTTATTCAAAATGTCAAATGCACCTTTTATCTAATTATTTATTCGTCTTTTATTACTTAAAATAATTGAATTATAAAAAGAAAACGTATAATTTCCACTCTGTTTTACGCTTTTACAAGGTTACGCCGTTTGACACGTTTTCATAGTGACGTAATGAGTAATACTCACCAGGTATTTTTTTTAAATAGGATATTTTAAAAATAAATATATTTTTAAATGAGAAACTTCAATTCAATCTTCTGGATGTTTATAAATGTTTTTAATAAAAAATTGTTATAATTAGACCTTGCTTGGTTATAAAGTGGAAATACTTCGGCAATTTTACCGTTGTCCCTCACTAGTCCAGTCTGTCAGACAAGTGTCAAATCAGTCAACTTAGAGCGGCTCTGGTATAACTTAAATCATGGTTAGCAATTTTTACTTACTTATTAGAACGTAAAAATATATGTGATTGATGTGGAAGAAGCGAAGGTAGTGTGCCAGGGCCGTAGCACATGGCAGGAAGTGATATCTGTCTAACCCTCTGGGAATGTAATGTATGTATTAGAACCATAACAATAGAAAACCGGCCAAGTGCAAGACAGACTCACGCACGTAGGATTCCGTGTCAATTATAGTCCAGTCAAATTAGGAAAAAATCTCGGAATTCGAGATACCCAGCTGTAAGTCTGTAAATACTTGTATATTGACGTCCTAAAAATTTTCTCAAAACCTACATATTGTAGGGTGTACGCAACTATTAAATTTTCAAGGTCAAATGTCACAAATATCAGTTTTACGAACTTTTGAGCAAAACGAGAAGTTTTATCATAAAAGTGTGTAGGAGAAAATTACTTATCTTCTATTTATCTATAAAAATTGTCTGTACGTTTTATTCCTAAGATTCACCATTTCAGAGATACAGCGATGCAAATAGTTGAAAAAGTTGTATTTTCAAAAGCTTCCAGGCCCACGTGCGATTGTGCTAGACAGTTAAAATTTTCACGAATGATGTATTTTAGTAGCCTCTATAACATCTAATACTAGAAAAAGCTTAAAACCAATGTTTAAGTGGGTTCTCATACAAAAACTATGGTTTTTTTTTCTCACACTTGGCCGGTTTTTAACGTGGCTACCCCAGTAAACCTATTCCAGACGACACCTTTTATACATGACTAGCGACCCGCCCTCGCTTCGCTTCGGGTATATCTCTATCTCCATATAATATATAGCTGTGCCCGCGACTTCGTTCGCATGGACTACAGGATTTTGATTTTTTTCTAACTTAAAAGTAGTCTTAGTTACTCAATAACATCAGCTACCTGCCAATAAAAGTCCCGTCAAAATCTTTTCAGCCATTCAAGAAGTTAGTCAACCGGAAAAAACATTAAAAACAAAATTATTTTGGTATTTATCACCATAATCAGTCTTTTATCGTGTAATAAATAAGTATATTACACAATTACACAACAATGTGATGTTGTGTTATATACTTATTTATCATAGCGACCCGCCCTCGCTTCGCTTCGGGGATATCCGATATCTCTCTATCTCTATGTAATATATTATTTTAACCCCGTAAGAGAAATCTATTTTTTTTTATCAAAAAGAGCCTATGACACTCAGGGATAGTGTAGCTTTCCAACAGTGAAATTTTTTTTCAAATCGGTGCAGTAGTTTCGGAGCCTATTCGAAACAAACAAACAAACAAAAAATCAAACCTTTCCTCTTTATAATATTATTATTTTATTACTATATTACATTTACTCCCCCGTACCCCAGTGACGCTTAAATGGAGCCTGCTGGCTAGCTGAGCGCGGTGGCGGCAACCACGCGACTTTTTTCTAATACTTGCATTTTTAAACTCGTGATATCTTCCGAATTAAATGTCCGAATTGAATAATACAAAAAGTAATAAAAAGGTATTGAAGCCGTCTTGAATATAAAGTAATTTATTTTGATAAGGATTAATACCAAGGTACAAATAAAGAGCCCTTTCAAGCGGCGGCATATAAATTAAATTTCTAGAATAAAAAACCGCTTGCTGTGACATAACTATAATATTTAGACATATGCTGGCGCGACACTTTTTGTAGATAATGATAAGTTCTGCAAAGTCTTAGTAAATGGTTTTGTTCTATCTTTAATAGTTTTCGCAGCGTAGGCGACGTAAGAAATTTTTCAGGTCTATTTTTTACACCTTGGGTTACATTATTGGAGTTTTAGTAAAGATCCCTAATTTTAAAAAAAATATAATATAGCCTATGTTACTTCTGAATAATGCAGCTTTCTAATGGTGAAAAAACTATTGAAATCGGTCCAGTAGTTTTTGAGTTTATTCATTACAAACATACAAAAATACAAAAATACAAGAATACAAATCTTTCCTCTTTATAATATTAGTATAGACTAGTATAGAAGAACACGTTGTTTATAAGGAAGCCTAGTTAAATAATTGTTTTGTGTTGTTTTCAGTATTCAGAAGATTCAAGATTTCTGCGTTTCATTAAATTAAATTTGGTTAATATGGATCTTCACGTTCATAATAGAGTTAGATGGACAGTTAACATTTTTAAAATGTATTTTTTTTCAGTTATACTTCAAACAGAAATTCTAATAATTGGTTATTTCGTACTTTTTGACCCATAATAAGCAGTTTAAATGTACTGAAACGTATATGTATAGTACTAAAAACCACATAAAACAATTATTTAACTAGGCTTCCTTATAAACAACGTGTTCTTCATGTATAAAAGGTGTCGTCTGGAATAGGTTTACTGGGGTAACCACGTTAAAAACCGGCCAAGTGTGAGAAAAAAAACCATAGTTTTTGTATGAGAACCCACTTAAACATTAGTTTTAAGCTTTTTCTAGTATTAGATGTTATAGAGGCTACTGAAATACATCAGTTGTGAAAATTTTAACTGTCTAGCACAATCGCACAGGGGTCTGGAAGCTTTTGAAAATACAACTATTTCAACTATTTGCATCGCTGTATCTCTGAAATGGTGAATCTTAGGAATAAAACGTACAGACAATTTTTATAGATAATTAGATGATAAGCAATTTTCTCCTACACACTTTTATGATAAAACTTCCCGTTTCGCTCAAAAGTTCATAAAACTGATATTTGTGACATTTGACATTAAAAATTTAATAGTTGCGTACACCCTACCATATGTAGGTTTTGAGACCACTTTTAGGGTGTCAATATCTAAGTATTTACAGACTTACAGCTGGGTATCTCGAATTCCGAGATTCTTACCTAATTTAAGCTTAAATGACTGGACTATTATGTAAGAAAACACGTTTTTTGTATGGGACCCCCTTCATACTTTATATTTTTAAAATTTCAGCTTTCTAGCTATCACGGTTCATGAGATACAGCTTGGAGATGGACAGACGGACAGACGGACGGTGGAGGCTTAGTAATAGGGTCCCATTGTTACCTTTTAAGTTCGGAAACCTGAAAACGATATCACATACAGCTCCAGTTATGCAATGCCAGGGCCAAATCCAAACATTCCATTGTCTTTTCTACTGTTTATACATACTTTAAAACTTGATAAGGGAACTACTAGGTGAGTAATTCATGTTATATAATAACAAGAGTACATTTGTACTGGTTGTACCTACCATATATACATTTTTGTATTGATTTCCAATGAATGAAACTGTAAATGTAAGCAAAGATTTAGCCCATAATAAGACTGTCCAGCTGTGATAACTCAACATACATTTTTAATTTATTATTCTGTTATGAAATATTCTTTTAACAGACGAATAAATAATAAATAAAATTATTCAATGGAGCCGAGCTCAATTTCCCCCTTTTCGCTTAATTCACCTAAGTGTTCTTAAGCACTTAGGTGCCTTATTGCCTTAATATTATTTGATCGAATCGGTGCATAATTAAGATGATTAATTATGCGCCGATTTAGATAACAATCTACATGAACTTGTTCATTCGAAATGGACATCGATCTACTGCCGTTGTAGACCACTGCTTTTGAATAAAACTTAGATTACGGATTAAATTAGCGTATATAACGTTTTCGAGCGTCGATGGCCGAGTGGTTAAGGTCGCGTTGCTTGCCATGCGAGAGGTCGCCAATTCAAACCCCGCCACGCACCACAGTGTTTTCAAATTTGAGGTACCAATGTGTTTTTCAAATTTGAAGTCATTGCTGCGAGTATTCTTGAATAGGGACATTTAATGCCCGTTGTACCGTATGCACCATTGACCTGCACCATCAATGGTGCAGATGAGACAAATTAGTTTCATGTGCACCATTAATATTTATACAACTTACTTCCCCCTACTTTACCATAGTAGTGAATATTAAAAAATGGTTAATTCCTCATTCGTCCCACTGAGTTTCATTCCACACAAAAAAAGTCCTGGTTTGTCCCGAACATATTTGAAGTTCCCTTTTTTATATGTTGGAACTTACTCTTTTGTATGGAAGTACAATCTGCAAAAAAAGGGTTTCTTAAAAAACTTAGTGATAAATTAAAATAGTTTTTTTTTTCATTTTTTTACAAGCTTTTATTTAACTTGCAATGTATGTATGTATGTATGTATGTATGTATGTATGTTTGTGTGTTCGGGTGGAATTTTATAACTCAATTTTAAGGCACTTGCCCTCAACCGATTGAGCTGAAATTTTGCATGCACGTGTATATCCGATGACAATGCAATATTATTATGACATGGAGCTGATCTGATGATGAAGTCGGAAGATAGCCATAGCAACTCAGTAATTAAATAACATAACCACATCGAGTTTGGGCTCATTTCATTCGACTAGATGAGTACTTTGGTGCTAGATAGTAACCAAGGTCTGATGATGGAGCCGGAAGACAGCCAAAGGAACTCAGTACTTAAACGACACAACCAAATCGAGTTTGGGCTCGTTTGATTCGCCTAGATGAGTACTTAGATGCTAGATGGTAACCAGGGTCTGATGATGGAGCCGGAAGACAGCCAAAGGAACTCAGTACTTAAACGACACAACCCCATCGAGTTTGGGCTCGTTTGATTCGCCTAGATGAGTTGAATGAGATGAACAGACTTAGGAACTTACAAGGTGAAAACTAAAAAGTATAAAATAAATTAAGGTAAAAAATCTTTAAAAACAAGCTTTTATTTAAATGCGCTAAAAGAAAAAAATAAACTTTTACACTATAACTTTACTGTCAACTTATAACATTTCAAATTCAACATATTTGACACAATTTATATGTTTTAAAAGCTTGTCGCGAGATTTAAGTACCTACTCGTAATTTTAAAAGCAAGTTTTAAAATACCTGCCTATTAAAAATTTTAAACTAAGAAAGTAAATACGAGTATTTAAATCTCGCGACAAGCTTTTTAAAACATATAAATTGTGTCAAATATGTTGAATTTGAAATGTTATAAGTTGACAGTAAAGTTATAGTGTAAAAGTTTAGTTTTTTCTTTTTAGCGCATTTTTTCGTTTTACGTAGTACGTTACGTTTTCATTTTAATTTACGATACAACGGGACTATAACTACCGCCACCATAGCTATTCTATCCTAGTACTTTATACCCCATTTGCGTTTTCAAACTCAGTGGGACGAATGAATGAACAATTTTTTAATATTCACTACTATAGTAAAGTAGGGGAATTAAGTTGTATAAATATTAATGGTGCACATGAAACTAATTTATCTTCATCTGCACCATTGATGGTGCAGGTCAATGGTGCATACGGTACAACGGGATTTAATTTTGTGCAAAATAAAAATTCAAATTAAAATGTTGTTAAGTTCTAAAATAAAACTAATTTTGCGGATTAAACTCGCGTGTATTGTTATTATTCTAAATATGATTTAGAGATTCGACGTTTCGAGCTTTTTACAGCGCTCGTGGTCATGGGCAAGACTGAAGTTGACAGTTGTCTTCACCAAGTCTCATTACTACCGTCATTTGGCGAGATATACTCGTGTTTCTACACTGTTTAATGGAATTGAGAGCTCTGAGGGCACAGTTTTGTTTTAAATGTCGTGAAAGTGCGTTGAAGCAGGTAACTCAGTCCTCGCATCTTTACTTATATTAATCCGAAATTAGTTTTTATTTCGTTAATTTGTAACTTCATCAAGATTTATGTACCCAGTAAATAAATCTTTTTGATAATTCGCATACATAGATAACTATACAGGGTGTAACAGGGGTGGATCATCGTAAGTCAATCGATGGGGACTTCAATACCTATCGATATAACCCCATGTATGTTCAGCGATTTTCAATAGTTCCAAAGTTATTGAGATTTTTGTGAAATTTTGTAGAAGCCGGAAATCAGTATAAAAATCTTCGCTGTAGCTTAACTACTGGACCTGCTTGCATGATTTTTTTTCTAGAAATAGTTCAATAGTGGGTTTTTATAATTACGATACCGATTTGAGTCATAACCCTATGATATTGGAGTAAAAAAATAATTCATCACAAAAGTTTTACGAATCGAATTGTGTCTATCAACTTTCAAAGCCTCCAGTGAAAAAAAGTGCCTGTGTTTTTTTTTAGAACTTATTTTAAAAACTACCTACATCCATGGATAGTATACCCTGATAATTTCATACCGCTACTGCCAGAGCATCAGATCGAAAATTGAACGCGAATGGCACAGGTGCCATAAATCAGTATTTTTATTTTTCACGTAAAACTTTAATTTTAAATTAAAACGATACGTTTCAGCAAATTTATGCTATGTTAGTAACATTAGTAGCAGTAATTTTACAGAATTGAAAATTAAAGGGGTGAAAATCAAACAAAGAAAATTTACATAATTTTTGTTAATTATTTTTTTTTACAGTAAGTGTTCATAATGGGCACCATTATTGGCTATGCATATACTACACCTTTTTACAAAGGTTTTTCGGATGTTGCAAAATGCTACTACTACATTTTGCCTTATCACAATTTGGGCCCCTGAAAAATTTGACAAAAAAGAAGCATTCCACAACCTCCAAAAAAGCTTTTTAGAAGGTCTAAGCTATGCATAGCCAATAATAATGCCCATTGTGAACACTTACTGTAAAAAAAATAATTAACAAAAATTATGTAAATTTTCTTTGTTTGATTTTCACCCCTTTAATTTTCAATTCTGTAAAATTACTGCTACTAATGTTACTAACAAAGCATAAATTTGCTGAAACGTATCGTTTTAATTTAAAATTAAAGTTTTACATGAAAAATAAAAACACTGATTTATGGCACCTGTGCCATTCGCGTTCAATTTTCGTTCTGATGCTCTGGCAGTAGCGGTATGAAATTTTCGGGGTAGACTATCCATGGATGTAGGTAGTTTTTAAAATAAGTTCTAGAAAAAAAACATAGGCACTTTTTTTTCACTGGAGGCTTTGAAAGTTGATAGACACAATTGGATTCGTAAAACTTTTGTGAAGAATTATTTTTTTACTCCAATATGATAGGGTTATGACTCAAATCGGTATCGTAATTATGAAGACCCACTATTGAACTATTTCTAGAAAAAAAATCATGCAAGCAGGTCCAGTAGTTAAGCTACAGTGAAGACTTTTATACTGAATTCCGGCTTCTTAACAAAATTTCACAAAAATCTCAATAACTTTGGAACTATTGAAAATTGCTGAACATACATGGGGGTTATATCGATAGGTATTAAAGTCCCCCATCGATTGACTTACGATGATCCACCCTCCTGTTACACCTGTATAATATTATTATAATATATAATAATATGTTTATTTCAGAAAAACCTTAAAACTAGTGCACAAAGATATCATACGGCCGCCACACTAAGATACAATTAAGAGTATGGACAAAACGTAAGGGTTCCGTTTATCCTATAAATACTGGATTTGTGAAAAACCGGTATATTTTATGGTATGAAGGCGGGTATATTAAGTTAGTTAGTAAATAGTGCATTAAAAAATCTGTTGTGGGAATTTTACGTGAGCAAAGTCATAATAATAATAATTTATTTCCAAAAAACTCGTTCTTGGCTAAGGCCCGTTCATTCCTGAAACACCAGTAGTAATCTACTGAGGTATAAGAATGTACAAACACGAATAATAATAATAAAAATGTATTTCCAAAAAACTCTAGAACAAAAGCGCGTTCACAAATAATTAATTAAATACGTGCTCGACACTTAACCAGGTGAATGTTAAAAAATTACTTGGGACCAAATATTTACAGTGTGAAGTGTTTTTAACGAGAAACTACAAAGTGTCCAATAACGGCCCCGTAATGAAAATGTATCCCTAAATAATATATCCTAAAATATTATGTCCGCCTGTCATGTATAAATGAATGTTCACATGTTGGTTAGGTATTTGAAAACTATTGTTGACGTCAATAAATATAATAACCTGGGGCGTAAAACAGCATTTCAGCAGGCCTTCAGGGTGAGTGCGACAGGCTCAATACGATCTATTGTGCCTGTCGACCTCATATTTGGATCTCACTACCGCTTAACATCAGGTGGAGTGAGGCCATTTTTATAAAAAAAAAGTTGAGCACAAAAGAACATAATTCGTCACATAATACTGAATTGTCTTTGTAAACGCTCCTAGTGATACATACACAAATGTTTATACGTACTGACTTTAATTTTAGACTCGCAAAGTCTTTTGTAATAATTATTATACATAGTTTTCAGATAAGCCACAGTAATACCTACTTATTTTTACTTTTTCACGAGCGCTGGGATCAAAAATAATTATAAACATTTTTAGATAGTAGTTAGACTCTCGAGTTTGGTCAAAGAAACTGCCCGGGGTCAGGAAACTGGATGCATGCCCGTGCCTCGGAAAGGACATTAACGTCTGGATTATACAATTACTAGCTTTTCGCCCGCGACTTCGTCCGCGTAGAGACGTTTAACGGGAAAAACATTACTTCTTTATAGCGCAGTCGGTTAAAAAGTAGCCTATATTCGTTCCTAAGCTCTGGACTATATCTGTACCAAATTCGTTTAAATCGGTTCAGTACTCTATGCGTGAAAGCGTAACAGACAGACAGACAGACAGAGTTACTTTCGCATTTATAATATTAGTAAGGATACATCCAGACGTTAACGTCCGTTAACATTGTATGATAATTAATTTCCGCCCCACCGAACTATGAGAGTGAGGAAACAGAGAGTGCACTTGTGTCTACGCACGCACTAGTGCACTTTAATTTGGCTGAACACAGTCGGCTGAACTCCTTAGCGATGAGCTGTCAGGACCAATAGCTGTGGGATACCTTCCAGACTCTGGGCAACATTATTAAAATTAACGCTCGCTTGAACGTTTCTGTTCCCAAATGTACCCGTCCGGAATGCACATTGCACATGGTACCAGCTATCGCTTTGCTCGACCATAGAGGGAACGTAACGAACCACACAATGCCACCAGAAACATTTGAGCGAACATGACTACTCGAGCCCACCCCATGCTCTATGGCTTTATCTTTCCACAAAACATCTCAAAAATTCTAATAATATGATTCACGCAAATATTTTTTTTTTCTAGGATACTGGTGTCTGAAATAGCGAACAAGTCTACCTATACGTATATATCGGAACTCTGGGCCATGATAATGGCATAAGATTGCTAAATAACTTAAGTATAATAATAACAGTTTTCGCCCGCGATTCTGTCGCGTGAACTCGCTTAATGAGCAGAACATTACTGCCTTTGAGCTAAGTTGGTTTTAACATAACCTATGTGCTTTTCTAAGGCTGTCGACTACCTATATTTATACAACATTTAATTTAAATCGGTTGTGTAACATACAGACTGAGATGTTTATTTAGTTTTACAGTAGTAGCATAGATTGCTTGAAATCTAACTGATATAATCAACTGTGTGCTTGAACATATAGTGGACTAATAGTAAGTAACAAATACAATGCACAAACTTGAAATTGAATTCACTTTCCGACATAAATGGCGTTGTATGCTATTACCTTTGATACACTATAGCAGCAAAACGCCTCCATGTTGCATGCACTATAAAATGAGAGAAAAATGTTACACATCTCTACGTAGAAACGGATTCAACTGTTCTGGGCTAAGTGGGGCGTCACTTAACAACTTGTGTCGTGCCAAAGGTCTCGCAAGATACGGCTTTCTTGAAACTGACACCATTAGAGTTAACTTTGTACGTTTCCAAACGTGGATCGCATTGTCTATTATTATTATCTGTGGCATAGCCATTCATGATCATTATTCTCGTGCCCTTGTCCCACAAGTAAAAAATTATGATGACAGTGTTCACAGTGTTTACTTCTACCATTTTACGATTTTAGATATCGCGGATTATCTTTGGGAACATTGTATAACATTTATAGTTTACTTGTTGTGCCAGCGACTTCTGTTCGCGTTTCCCCCCGTTTTTTCACACATTTTCCATTTTATCTTTGCTCCTATTGGTCGCAGCGTGATGTTATATAGCCTAAAGCCTTCCTCGATAAATGGTCTATACAACGCAAAAATATTTTTTCAAATCGAATCAGTAGTTCCTGAGATTAGCGTTCAAACAAAACAAACAAACAAACTCTTCAGCTTTATAATATTAGTATAGATTAGACAAGCAGGTCAGTTGTCGTTGTGAATAAACTCAGAAGTATTCCAGCGGTAAAGTTTTCAGCCACCGAATATGGTTTTCAAGAACTTTCCTCATTTCCGTAGTGAATTTTATTATGATCATCATCGTATCACAGCGAGTCAATTCGGAGTTTGTCAGAGTATCTACTTTTATGATTTTTATTGTTCTCATTGTTTATAAAATTACAACTACTCATAACTTTTTTACCTATTAATTTCTTCTTTTAGTAAAAAAAAATTTTAATAACTAGCAATGCCAGCGACTTACATATTTTTTATTGTTTATTGTTCGCAGCGTGATGATCGTAGAATGGTCTATCCAGCACAAAACTTCCTGACATTAGCGCGTTGAAACAAACAATCAAACTCTTCAGCTTTATAATATGTATTAGTATAGATTTTATTTCTGTCACAATATACATATAATCTCGTAGTAAAACAAGAAAATCCAAATAAAAAATAACCTAACATCCTAAAGTGAATTCAACACCCTTATTATACTTTTTATGGCCGTAACAGTACCTGTATTTTTGATACAAAGCATGATGATGGTAGCAGTAAAGTAGTATGTAACGAAGACTCTTCATGCATCGGCACGGTGCATTGTAAAATATGCATCGCTACCATGATCGGTGTATTCCAGTTGAATCGTGAAACAGTAATGAAACAGTATATTTGCTACTGTATTGTAAACTTTATATTTTTTACTGTATTGTAAATTAGTCCCATCAAATCTATGCAACTAATTAATAAAATTGATTGTAATAAAGAAATAACGACTTCTTACTTAAAAGGTATGAATCTACGAGTATATCGGGAACCAATAACTAAAATACCATTTTAATTGTTTTTGTTTGTCTGTCAGTTTGTTCCCGTTGATGTACTTTTCACTAATGAATAGCTAATTTTACAAGCTATTTTAATAAATTATTGCTGCCAAAAGTAACTAAATAACGCGGACGAAGTCGCAGCTGGTGCCTAATTAGGTAATACTATATTTGCTTGGCACGATTGCGCATTGGTTAGTGCCCCTTTATTTAGCGCTTTGAGTCGTGGGTTGGATTCCTAGTCGAGACAATTATTTGTGTGATGAACATCGGTGTTCATTGCGTGTTCTTTATATATTTTTAACCGACTTTAAAAAGGAGGAGATAGTCAATTGGTCTAATATTGCTGTACCTGAAAAGGCTGACAATATTTTAGTTCAATAACATCCGTGAGATCTTTTTCTTCACATTTAAGTGGCAATAAATACTGTAACTTTACATTTGATTTTAATATTAATGTATGATGTCTTTTTTTCCACTAGTACATTGGCAATGGAAAAAAATCCCTCACCTTCAGAGGCAAACTCCACCGTCACCCTTCATCAGATCGAGGCAAGCAAAGACCAAGAATATGACCCGTTTCAAAACAGGACTGTGCTGCATCCCACATCGTAAGTATTCCTTATAAACTATATTCATACATACATACATAAAATCACGCCTTTTGTCCAGAGGGGTAGGCAGAGATCACTTCCTGTCATGTGCTACGGTCCTGGCACACCACTTTCGCTTTTATTTATTTATTTTTAAGGTCTGCCAACATTTTTAACACCACAACATAAAATGAACAACATTAGCCTAAAAATATTTTAGTGAAAAAACACTTACAGGCAAACACAACTTGCGTACACAAAAAAAAACAGTCAATCTTTAACTTTAATCTAAAATAATAAGAGAAGAAACTGACTGACTGACTGACATATCAACGCACAGCCTAGACGGCTAAACGTAGGTACTTGAAATTTGGAAGGGATGTAACTTAGGTACCGCAGAAGTGCACTAAGAAAGGAATCCCCGAAATACAAACGCGAACAGGAATTAGCTGGAAAATCCTTTAATATGAAAACTCTAAACCGCTTAAGTTAGACGATTGAAATTTGGCATGCAGGTACCTAAGTTAACTTAAATCTTAGTTACAACAGGATATTGCCAAATTCTTATGGGATCGGAAGTTAGCGGGAAAAAAATGTATGTAAAAATCTAAATCACGTAAGATAGATTTGCTGTCAAAAGTTACTATTCTGCGCGGACATAGTCGCGAGCGGCCGCTAGTAATAATATATGATCTTGGAAGGAGTAGACACAGAGCTGACGAATGATAGGCCTGAGTGGAAGAAGTACAATGTTGACTCCTCATTCACGCTTTTACCTACACTTTTACCCAAGCATACTTATACAAACAAACACTTCAGCTTATTAATGAGTATAGATATTACTTTATTTTACTAGCGCAGTTAGGGAGACGAAATGTTAGCTCCTCACTGTGAGCCTGGAGATGACGTCCTCTTAGACTGTCTAGGTTTGGTTTGGACCCCCTGGGAGTAATGAGTAGTATCGATATTTGAGAGCCATCCGCTCCCCCGCAAGTCCGGTGATGATGACAAGGCATCCATCCATCATCGTTAGTCAGTTAGGAAAAAAAAAGCATCGATATTTACCCCTTGTCTAGGAGTCTTATCTATTTATTTGTGTATTCCACAGTTACTTATCACGCGATGTTGTGATATAAAAAATATACTTTTTACCCAAAAACATAAACACAAGGTAAACTGTCCCTGTAGGTATCTTCATACATGTAATTGTTTCATGAAAATCGCGAAACGCGACGATGCATTTTGAAGGAAGTCCATTAACAACAAAAAATCCATAGGAGAGTCCAGCAAAAGTACACAAAAAGGTTCTACTTTGTTATCGTTTGATGCAACGATATCGATACAATAGGCGAGACGACTAAAAAAATATAATTAGTCCGTTATTTAGATTATTTAAAAATATTGTACTCGTATTTTTTATTTTGTTTCACAAACAAGAAATTATGAAGATATAGTGCTTAGAAGTTTCGTATGACGTCACGCTTACGTACAATTTTTGCGTAACTGTGACGTCACAAGCCCCCACTCCAGAAGTTTGAGCTATAATTTTGTCAGTTTTCAATCAATTGAAAAACAAAAAAATACGTGTCCCATATTTTTGTGTAAACTAACTTACGGACTATATAGAATAATAAGATTTTGACCCAGTCGTCACGCCTATTAGACAATCGTGGAGTGCAAAGCTTACTTAGCTATTTATTCCATTGTCCTTTACATTCGGTCACAATGGCCATAATTATCTTACATTCGGGAGATAATAACAAGCGCCATTACAAGATAATGCTAAATTTGGCTTTGTTACCGTAATTAAGCGAAGTGGAGCGAAATGGATTGGTGCAACAATTAAACAAACAAAACGACCAAATGGAATGAAACAGTATTTTTATTGTAAAACCTTTTGGATCCTGAGCTAAGCTCATCCCTTGTGATTGCTCCGGATTTCAAACGTTTATAATCTGGATGCAAAATATAACTCAAATAAAAACGTTCAATTTGTCCGGCTACTAAGCATGGAAATATTATGTCTTTATGGGTCTACACGCGATATTAGGAGTAGCAAATACTTAGCTACTTACACCAATCATGGTCGCGAGCGAACTTAAAATCATACTAACCATGGAATGGTGGACGGAAACTTAAAATAGTCTAAAACATATAACAAAAAATTTGCTCCACACAAAATGTCCACGCAAAGAATCAACGATAAATATCAATTTTAACATTACTGTGGCACTTGCGGGATATCTGAAATACAAAATCTGCAAATGTTTCTTTCTCAAACAAATCTCCTTGAATTACCTTGGAAGAGCATTGAATAAATGGCACGTCCCAGGAACATCAAATAAACTCCGGTAAACCTTTTTGTAAAGTGTATCGAATGATATTATCACGACCAGGGGAGGATTTATGTTAAATCTGTTTCTCTAAAGGGTTCCATACCCATGGGTTTTTTTTCTGTTGCTGCTTACAAATACTATAATATATAAATAAATATCACACATGATCACATTCATTGATCCGTGAGAAGTACCTTAAGCACTTGTGTTACGGTTACGTAAGTACGTGTTTGAGTATTTGTCATTAGTAATGTAATGACTAATTACATATTTTGTATGGGTTTCCATGCAAAAAATCAGTTTTAATCATCCGTTTATGTCAACATAAAACTAGAATATTTTAGACTTACTATCAATTCAAATGCAATCTTTACATACATGGATGTCACATAATAAAAAAATACTACAGGAGACCTTTATCAACGCAGTAGTACCCTGAACAAATTATTAATCTGTTGATCTGTGCGTTTGCATCTCAGAAACGCCTCATTGAATCTAGATATAGTATTAGTATTTACGGTATACGGGTAAGCGACCCCGGCTCCTCGAGCTACTATCGACTCAGTCCAAATCATCCGAGGCGATAGTATCTTTCCTCCTCTTTTCTTTCCCCGTCATATATCCTTGCTACTCGTGGGAACGTAATGACCTTGTTAAAACAATTCACAAGGTAGAATGGCGGCGACGTGGTCCACAACCCATCACGTCACGTTTCCCACAGAGGTGAAAAAGTGGATCGCTGGAAGTGATCTCTGCCTGGGAAAAAGGCGTGATTTTATGTATGTATGTATGTAGTAATTTATTTTGGTCAGCTCTACTAAAAATTATCATAATATGTTTCATCAATCAGTTCATAAATAAAAAAGTTAAATGGTAATTTAAAGAATCAAGTCAAACTTGCTGGGCGCTTGTAGGGTATATTCAAACATATCGCTTAAAATCCTTTCTTAGCGGATGCCTATCTACCTGCATGCCGAATTTCAGCCCGATCCGTCTAGTGGTTTGGGCTGTGCGTGGCACTATGTCAGTCAGTCACCTTTGAGTTATATATATACATTTAGATTGATTGATTGATAAGCCTTGTCAGCTCTAAATGCTAGTTTCAGACATCAAAGGTAGCGTACATTTCCGCTTTCAGATATAGCATTATATCAAGCTATAGTGTCGCGTACGAAAGTGTTCCGTATAATTTACTCATATGATTTTAATTTTAAATTTCATGTTTTTAATGCCAGTGCATCGACTTCGTCCGAAAATATATTTTAAGCGATATGTTTGAATATACCCTACAAACGCCTAGCAAGTTCGACTTGATTCTTTAAATTACCTTTTAACTTTTTTATTTATGAACTGATTGATGAAACATATTATGAGAATTTTTAGTAGAACTGACCAAAATAAATTACTACATACATACATACATAAAATCACGCCTTTTTCCCAGGCAGAGATCACTTCCAGCGATCCACTTTTTCACCGGCACTGCCGTGCCCCCAGATAAAGAAAACCTTAATTGTTCACATACAATAATATTATTCAACAAACAAACACGCATGCCTTAAAAGTGATCAACAGGTTCAAATCTTCGAACCGCAGAGCAACGGCGCAGAGCAGCAAAGAGAGTTAGTGAATAATCCATACAATAATAATATTGACTGGCTCGGTGGAACAGTGGTTAGTGACCCAGGTTTTCTACCCACGGTTCCAAGAGTTGTGGATTCGATTCCCACTCGTGACAAATATTTCTGTGACGAACATCGGTGTTTGTTGTGTATTATTAATTATATTTAAGTATTATTTGTGTATCCACTGTTGATTCTGATATTTGTAACACAAGTGCTTAAGCTTCTTACCACGGGATCAGATCAATGTATGTGATGTTGTGAAATATTATTATTATTTATCATTATTATGTACGGATTCCAGAAGATCATCATTACCTAGTAACCCATTCAAAATGTCGGGCAGTAAACATTAGCATACTTTGCTACTTGACCTATTTACGCAAACTTCCAAGGTTTATCGTTTTAGTGTAAGGAACCTGTTTTACAAATTTGGTATCTGGTAATCCCAACTTTAGTTTCCAAGTTCAACAATGGTCCAGGCCTAAGTTAATATATATTCAAATTAAGATACGGGTAGGAACACCTGTTTATAGACATCTAAGATTACGGCACGTTATAGTTAAGCTCTATAAACGGGTTATATTCACTTCATATTTCCCTTCCCGTAAAACTATTCTGAATCAGAAGAGTGTGAGATGCTATGAGGACCAAAAGTCTATTTGACTGTCTGTATACACGAGCAGCCTTATGAATTCCCAATTGAATGTTTGCATTTAACTTTATGTTAATAGACTTATAAAAATGACAGTAAAATACAGTCAGAGCATCTCGTTACCATATGGAAAAGAAAGAATCTATTGAGTACTTGAGACTTGCCAGTTCTTTAGAAATATGTATCTTTCATAATAATCATAATAAATAAATAAAAATATCTCACAACACATACATACGTTCGTTTATATGATTCCGAGATACGTAGCTTAGCACAATCATGTGTATCAGAAGTGAACAGTCGAAATACACAAATTATATCAAAAGAAATAAAATACCTAGAAACAGGCAGTTATAATCATAGAGGCTGCTTTGTGAGCAACCATCACGAAGATATCGAAATAAAATCTTTTTTTACCTATCTGACTACGATGATGGCTTGGAGTAGCCTAGTGAGAGTAATCTGGCGACAGAATATACATAGAGAAAGAAATTAGGAAGACCAAGAAAGGCCTACCGACCAAATAGATCAGATCTTGAAGAAAGGTCAAATCAAAAGTGCCCGTAATGAACGAGCATGCATGAAGAGGTTGATGGATGTGGAAGAAGCAAAACTGGTGTGCCAGTACCGTAGCACATGGCAGGAAGTGATCTCTGCCTACCCCTCTGGGAAAAAGGCGTGATTATATGTGTATGTATGGCGAGACATTCTACGAATCTTACAGTATTTATAATTGTTCTTTGTATAAAACAAGGGAGACCAAATATTTGTGTTCGGGTTTTTATCCGGAAATTACTTTAATCCAGTACGGGAAATTGACAAGGGCGGAGTAACGCCTCGCGAGCTTATGAAAACTAAGCTCAACCACAACAAAACAAAATTATTGGAGTTATAATAACGAAACTATATTTATCCAGCATTTTTATTGATTAATCGTGAAGTGTTGACCGTTAATAAGTTACCTTGCCTTTATAATGTCTCTTTATATAATTTTAAACTGTCATGGTTACACACATTAGAAAACTGAAAGTGTCCGGGATATTTACCATGTTGTTTTGTTTTAATGAGAGCTCATCAAAAGTCTCTTTAATTGAAAATTTTCTGTGGATGTTCAATAAATCCTATAAACTGTCTGTGTTGTTATTGAATCGTATTCCCTCCTAATATCTAAAATTAATGTATATTTTATGGGCCAAGTTATTAATGCGGGCAGTATTTATAATGCCTGGGCAGTATAAATAATGCCCAGCCATATCAGGCCAAGTGATTAATTACAATTAATGACAAACTCACCCATTTATCACATTGCCTGGGCATCATGAATGTGACTACATTATGATCGGGCAATATGATTAATTACTTAGCGCATAGCATATTCATATAACGACTGCAAAAAAATGTTTTTCATTATTACTAAGATATTTGTGTTAAAATTAATTAAATCAATTTTTTTTTCAGGACAACAGGGGCTTTCTTTCATTTGCTCAAGTCATCCCTGGGTTCAGGCTTGTTGGCTATGCCTTATGCGTTCAAGAACACCGGTTTGATTCCCGGCTCCATTGGCACCGTGCTAGTGGCTGTTATAGCGACACACTGCGTGCATATTTTGGTAAGGTATAAAGTGGTTTTTAATTATATGTATTATGCTTAAAGGTGGAAAAATAGCTCACAACGCGTTGTTATCATAGTAAAACCACAAGGCGATGGCCCTAATGAAAACGAGTAGTAGCAATCACAGGATTGCCACAATTCTTCATGAGCGTCTTTCTGTAAAAACAAAAAACAAATAGCGAAGTTCGTGTAGTGGCTGACATGCTATTAAATCTCAACGCGTTGTGGAAGTGAAGAAAATCTATGTAACATAATTACTTCTATCATCAGCTCATATACATCCCTACTGCTGGGGCACGGGCTTACCCTAAACTATGGCCACAAGGCCATAGTCAACCACCCTAGCCAAGTGCGGGTTGGTCGACTACACAACCTAAGTATATCTTCGTAAGTGTGCAGGTTTCCTCACGATGTTATTCTCCACCGTTAAAACGGCGAATAATCGTGCATAATGAATTTCAAATCTGAAACACACAGTGGTACGTGGCGAGGTTTATACTGGCGACGGCTCGCATGGCAACCAACGACCATATTCACTCCGCTAACGACGCTTTTTAAAGATAAAAAAATACTTTAATGTCGATCAAAATCACATACATAATGATACCTAGCTCAATAGTAGGCTACTTAGCTTAAAAACAAAAGTATGGATAAAAGAATGAACGAACAGTGTTATAGACACATATTGAATTAGGCAGACACCACACACAGACAGACAGGCACACTACTAGTAATAATTTTGTAATATAATCTAACTCGAACTCAAATTTAAAATATTCATAAAAGGTGTTGCTTCAAAAGTAAGGTTCTACTATGGACCCTGTGGGGCACAGAAAATTAATAATGCCCTTCCTCCTAGGAAGGGCATTAAGAAATATATAAATAATGTCCTGGTAGACTGTGTATCAGTGTGTGTGATTACTTAGATTATTCAATTATTTAACCAGATAGAGTTTACCCGTATCAAACAAAAATTAAACGGGAAGGGAAATTCAAACAAGCAATAAATGTTGACCTCCTTTCATAAACGAATGTTTTGTAATTGAAACAACACAGAATTTTCTTTATTCTTTGAACAAATCAAACCTTAAAATGGTTTGTATTATTGCAACCTACTTTGATATAACATCGTGAAGGTATAAAATTAACTTTCACGTGTTCCCTCTCACTTCCTGTTTTGGTTATGTGTAGAAAAGTAACATAAAGCTTCCTCTGAAAGTAGTAATTGAGGTGTCAGACCGATTTCGGCCGTGGCGCGCGAGTTTAAGGTGATCATCAGTCAACTGTGCAGAAAAAAGAAAGAAATAAAGCATTATTGATCACATTAACTAAGTTATAATAAATGAACACACATACAAATATAATTATCCATAGGTTCTGGCTCAGCATGGGCTGCGAACCTTTGAGTGACACTACAATAACAAGAAATAAAATTGGCTACAACAATTTTTACTACAATTTTGTTTCATACTTTTTAGTGTTACATTTTTTTTCACCCTATTAGTTCAGCTCACCTGTAATGCTACTGATATTATAACTAGTAGTCTTAATATGTATACAGTGTTGAAAGAATTTTCCTTTTACTCCTAACTATTAAGGAGTTGACCTTTAATCATCAGCTCAGCATCATAAGATTATGATTGCCAGAAGCAAATGCCAATATAACTTCAGATAATATGCAAAACGCGGTACATGTCCCTATAAAATTTGAGGGTTGCCCTCGATTTCTCCTAGATCCCATCATCAGATCCGGGACTGATGAAAATGGGACCACCTCTGAAGTAAACTTTATCCAACCAAAAAACTTTGAAATCCGTCTATAATTGACGAAAATATCGGTGAACATACATAAAAAAAAAAAAATATTATACGTACAGACGAATTGAGAACCTCCTCCTTTTTTTGAAGTCGGTTAAAGACTAAATAAAAGCTTGTAAATAAATGAAAAAACATTTTACTAGAAAATAAATCATAGCGTTACATTGTATAGTGCAAAATGTGTGCGCCAACACAAGTGCACTCCCTTTTTCATCAGTTTCATAGTTTGGTTAGACAGCTAACCGATTCGTTTGATGACACGCAGGACCACCGGAATTTGTTTTCATAACAAAGAAACTCACATATAAAACATTTTGGCCCGGTCTCGTACCCGGTACTTTTGGGTCTTTACGCAGTGCTTGCTGCCAATAGACCTACGACGCTGGCTTAAAGTAAGACATTTCTCTTACATCCGGCTTAAAAAAGACTTACCTTGAGCCGACTGAAACTAAGACCGACCCGCAAACAGTGGCATTTGACATTTAAAGGACCTCGATCGACACAAGCGCCCCTAGCGGCCAATTACACGCGATATTCGGATCTTTGCTCGTCTCGTCTCCGCTTAGGTGGAGTAATCGTCACGGTCATAGTTTCTAGTTCTACTCGATTCTATTTCATTCATTGTAGCCGGCCGTCTGCCTTATTTTGTGACATCCGTGACATGAATTTGGTATGCTACGTAAACACCGTGAAATTTTAGTGGTGTTCTACCCATAGCAGAACGATTTGCCTTTAGTAGTACTTACTATCGAATTATGATAGTTATTTTTTGAAACATTTTTTCTTTTTATTTTCAAAAACTTAATTCCTACTCGTAAACGTGAGAAGCGATTGTTCTTTTAAGAGATGTGACGTAATCAGATACTGTTTACTGAAATCGTTGCTGAAAGATAAAGAAGCTCTACGCCTTATGTTATATCAAGAGTTTCGAGCGGGCCTAGTGAATTTCGTTTATTACTTTCGCAAAACTGATAACTGACCTATGATCCTATGATCCCGGGCTCTACAGGCGGGACGTGAAACGGCATTCAAGCAGGCTTTCAGGGTGAGTGCGACAGGCTCTATCTATATGGTCTATTGTGCCTATCGACATCATTTATGCGGATTTCACTACCGCTTACCATCAGGTGGAGTGTGAGTACCTATTATAAAAAAAACCTATTGTGCTAGAAAAATATTATTATTTTACCGCGGGAAACAACCACAAAAATTTCGCGGTGTATACTACTGAACAGTAAACTTGTTAGAAAACTGAAACTGTCCTGGATATTTACCATGTTGTTTTGTTTTAATGAGCTCCCGGACAGTTTCAGTTTTCTAATGTGTGTAACAATGACAGTTTCATATTATATAGTAAACTTGTTGCTAAGTAATACCATAGCGACATCAAAGCCATTCAATAATGGAACGCAAAGTCTAAAATCAATGCCTTACATGGATTTTCGCGGAAACGGTGATTAATTTATCAAATATTCTGTCAGTTCGCAGACAGCATTATAGTTATAAATGTTAGAATATGGGTCCATTACCCTCTATAATTTAAATTTAGGTTCACTTGAACAAATCCTTATTTTTTTCCCATAAAAACGTAATAGTTGACTGAGCAAAGTATCAGACTCTTTCTAAAGCTGTAAATTGTTGTGTCTGTATAAATCTTAAAAGTTAAAACTTTAAAAGTAACAAATATAAGTCTTTAGTTTGGTATTTAATCAAAAAACATCATTATCAGCCTATTAATCCCCAAAATTATTTATATCCCAATTACCACTGTAGACACTTCGATCTTGCGCCAGTCTTACCCAGAGTAATAATTTAATATGTTTCTTTTATTAAATATTTAACTGGAATTTGTTTAACCTAATGCGATCTTATTCTTATTAAATTAATATATCTTTTCTAATTTTGTAACTAAGTGTACCTGAAACACTTAGCAAAGTGTCACTATAAAATTACAAACTCACTCATGTTTTACTAAAAAGTCCACTGCCTCATGTACTAAAAGTCATACTTTACCAACGAAATTAAGGTTACAAAGCGCTTTTATCGCAGAAACAAGTAAGCTGAGCCTTGTTGGCCATTAATTATTTTCAGGCTACTAATTAGCCTTGAATCTCTTGGAAAAAATGATGAATTCATCTGAAATGTTTAACCTGAAGATATTTTTTGAATAATGTTTCATTAATTGATAGATTCATTATTTCCTTAACATTTCAAGGAAGCATCGAACAGTATTTTATAAAAAAAAATATTTATCGATTTTTTATCTATTCAGTACAGTCGTAATAGTCTTTGAATAATTATGTTGTATTTAGAGTAGAATAAAAATCGTTTATTTATCACACATGGGTAAATGTGTAGGTATTCGTTTGCATTACAACATCCAATGATAAATATTCAATTTGAAGGTTTTCACATATACATACACTTATACATACACCGTGAAATTTTAGTGGTTGTTTTCCCGCAGTAAAATGATTCTATCTTAGTAGTACAATAGATTTGTGCAGTTCTTTTTTGTTAAAATCAATAAATGCCGGTTTTACGAAAGGTTTAACCGAAACTCGAAATCACGTTCGAACCGCTTTATGACTTAGGGTGTCGAGCTGCTTTAGCTTTAAGCATCGATTTCATGCGGCAAGCAGTACCTGATTACGTCACATCTTATAAAAGGACGATTGCTTCTCTCGTTTTCGAGTTGGAAAATTATTATTTTGAAAATTGGAAAAAAAAAATTGTGTTTCGCGGAATAATTTGCATGATTCGATAGTATTACTAAAGGCAAATCGTTCTGCCACGGGAATACAACCACTCAAATTTCACGGTGTATACATACACTTATACACATACATATTATACATACACTATACAGGATAAAGAAAACTGTATTAGGTATTAGATTTCATCCTATTTCCTCACTGATCCTAAAATATTATTCCTAGCTGATCCTATTATTTAATTTTGGTATGGAACTCTTCATTTTGTCCTACTCGCACTTGGCTGGCCTATAGAGGACGACGATATATTTAATACCACCAAGTCTTCTTAGTGATAGATGTGCAAACGCGGAGAGTACTTGAGGAATTCGCAGCGATTTTACCCTATGGAATCAACCTTCAAAATCCGATATAAGATCTTATATGAGCCGTGTTATTTCCGGGATGTCAGCGGGTTTCATTATATATAATAGTTTCCGTCGTGCAGTTTATTTTGCGGCTTTTTAATACTATTACGTTGGAAAAGGAATATTATATTATTGCTTTTCGTATCCATGTTATAATATTGAAATAAGTCTTTATGGGTCTTCACGCGATATTAGGAGTAGCAAAGTTACATAGCTACTTACTGCCCAACGTTTCGACTGGGTTACACCAATCGTGGTCGCGAGCGAACACCTAATATCGCGTGAAGACCCATAAAGACTTATTTCAGTGTAATGGAACGCGAAAGTTTAAAATCTTACATGTTATAATATTGTTGGAATCTTTTATTAATATGAATCAGAAATGTTTTGTCAACTCAATGAGGGATTTGTGGCTACTGTGTAAGCCGGTGTTGGAGGGATATGTTGTATAAAACTCATATTAAGAGAATAGCTATAATGATCCATAATGATAACGAATAATGTCAAGAAAATTATAAATGATATTGGTTTAAAATTTACTTGTCAGATTTTTTTTTAAATAAATAAATAAATATCACAATACTCAATAATTTATTGCTTCTATAAGTGTTTACAAGGTGTTGGGTACACTACTTCTCTTAAATGTTTCCGATTAGTATGTATAAGTAACTTTATTAAACTTATGTTACGGTTATCAGAAATATACTTATACTTAATTCGGTATACACAAAATACTTTAATACTATAAACATAACACCCGTACACGGAGCAAACACCGATGTTCATTACAATAATATTTAATTTTGTCCCGAGAAGAAATCGAACCCACGACTCTTGGCGTAGGATACAGGGGTACGTCTCCAACACGCTATAGAGTCATAATAATACTATTATTTTTCACCTGTGCTGACGCCTAAAAAGTTTAAATGCTCACAAATTAACTGATCTATTACGGTATCAAGTTGACATAATCCATCGTTATAGAACGCCGAAAGACCTTTCTGAACCCTCGTAAATTAGAAGTGTCCAGGAGTAACATGATTTATTATGATTAAAGAACACCAATATTGTAATTTTTTGTGCCAATTTCGTTCACAGGCAGGAATATTTGATGTTTCGATATTGGAAGATATTTGATTGATAACTATCAATATGATAGGCGTCCGACTGATTTCAGCCATGGCGACCGATCTCAATTGAGATCAGCCAAGTGCGCAGGACATATATAGTGCACAAGTTTGTGCACAAACACAAGTACACTCTCTATTCCCTTAATCTCATAATTCGGTGAGACGGCAATTCGACATGGCCGATTAGAGATCGGGCGCAGGACCACCGGCTTAACGTGTTTTCCGAGGCACAGGCGTTCAACCGCCAACTTCCTAACTCCGGGCTGAGTAATTTCATTTCAGAAAAACTCACACAAATTTTGCCCGACCCCGGACTCGAACCGGGGACCTCTCGGTTCTTACGCAGCGCTTGTTAACAAAGTGTAGTAGAATCGATTACGCATATGTACCAATCCACTATCTTGTTATTCCAAGAGGACACAACTACGATTCAAAGAGTCACTGTTCGATTCTCACCCGGGACAAAAATTCATGACATGACGTATTTTTTTATAAAATAAATAAACAAATATTACACAACATCACATCCATCGATCTGATCCCGTGGTAAGTACCTAGCTTAAGCACTTGTGTTACGGTAATCAGAAACGACAGTGGATACACAAATATACTTAAACATATTTAATAACACACCCAGACACGGAACAAACACCGATGTTCGTCATACAAATATTTGTCCCGAGTGGGAATCGAACCCACGACTCTTGGAACCGTAGGTAGTGAACCTGGGTCACTAACCACTGTTCCACCGAGCCAGTCAAAAAATGAGCCAGTAAAATTACTCTAAGGATTACCTCACTAACACCTGGTAAGCAGTCGTGAGGTTTACATATGAGGTCACATTCACATTAGAGGATCTATCGACCTCACACTGAAGGCCTAGATGCCGTTTCATGCCCCGCCTCAAGAGCCTCAGATAACATGAGCTTAAGAAAAGGCAGAAAAGAGGAACTGAACCACTACGTATCGCTTTCATTGGGGCGACTTGGTGGATAAAAGTGAAAAACCATATTATATTCTGTGTACCTACGAGTTGATTTCATGTGGTTCATATTAATTTGATAAACAATAGAAAGAAAGAAGGAATGGAAAATATTTATTTAGCACTTTCTCACACAGTTACAAAAATAGAATACTAAATAACTTAAAACTAGACTAAAATATGCCAAAGTGGCTTTCACTCAGCATTATGCTGTGGCCCTATGGAACCACGACGCTGATTTTCAGTGTTAACCCGGCAAGTCCCTTCTAGGACACTTAAATTTCAAAAATATGTATTGTACCTACTTACTAAAAACTAACAGAAAGAGAAAACTAAAACATAATGAAAAACAAACATTATAGGGAGTTACATTAAAACAGGAATAGAATAATACTCGTACTACACACGACCCAGCCATTAGGATTATAATTGAGTACGCTACATTACAGAATATAATACTAGCACAAAATAATAATCGAACAATCCAATCTCATTGGTTTATCACCTCCCCACACAAACCTTGCTCTGCAGTAAACATAATTTATGTGTGGGCGATTCTCTCGGTTCAACATATGAGATTAATTCGACCTTTTTTTAAAAAATTAAAACGCGTTAGCCCTAATTGGAATTAAATACACAGTTTGCTGATCCTGAGAAGAGACTTAAGCTATTTCTTACAAATGTTTGCGTAAAACATCCGTTGAAAAAGCTCTCACAAACGACTCTACTTGAAGCGGCCTTAAAGTTAGAGTTCATTAATTGGCTCGATCGAGAGTCTGTTAGCCCACCTGTCTATCCCGCCGAGGTCGTGTTCCTCGTCCCAATTAAATTCAAAGTTAGAGGCTGTCAGAGTCCCTCCAGTTTGCCACTCTGTACGCCGCGAAATCACCTGCCCCTTTGGTCTATTGGTAGGCGCAAACGTAAGGACCGGGAAGTCCCCGGTTCGAGTACGGGGTCGGGCAAAATTTGTGTAAGTTTTTTGTGAAGAAATGACTCAGCCTGGAGTCAGAAAGTAGGCGAAAGCACGCCCGTGCCTCGGAAAGCATGATAAGACGGTAGTCCTGCGCTAGATCTCTCATGTTGGATTGCCGTCTCACCGAACTATGAGAGTTAGGGAATAGAGAGTGCACTTGTGCACTATAATATTATTATGTCCTATGCACTTGGATGATCTCAATTCGGATCGGCCGCCATGGCTGAAACCAGACGAGTGCTATACACCGTAAAATGTTAATGCTTTTTTCTCGCAGTAAAATGATTCTATCTCAGTAGTAAAAAAACAAAATTGTGCGGCTTTTCTTATTCAAATCAATTAATACCAGTTTCACGTAAGTGATAAACGGAACTCGAAAGCACGCTCGAACCGTTTTTTTACTTGGGGCGTAGAGCTTCTTTAGCTTTAATCATCGTTTTCATGCAACAAGCAGTAGGTAAGTGATTACGCCACAGCTCGTAAAAACACTATCGCTTCTCACGCTTTCGAGTTGGATGATTATTTTTAAGTTGAATTGGTTAATCATTCCGCTTCGGGAAAACAACAACATTTCACGGTTTCAATTCCTATGGCGTGTCCATATAGTGAATATTGAGAGAGCCATTTGTAGCATTTCGCTTGCCAACTCATTTGTGGATAGCGGCTAATTAATTTGTATGTTAATTTGTTTGTTACGAGCATGTCATTAGAGTTACACGTACTTAAGCAGCGAATATTTGTGCAAGTATTGTGCTCTATGAGAATAGAATGTAAAAGTCATATTTAAAAAATATAGGTAACGTAGCGCGCTACTGTAGGTCTACGATCACCGCACACTCGATTTGCTCACTGTGAGGTTCAGTGAAATAGTGACACACGCTACCATGTGTTTAAAAGTGACAGACTCGATATCGCCTATGTAAATATATCTATGAAAAACTTGTACAGCCCCTAGCGGTTACGCAAAGAACTAAAATCGGTCGTATGAAAAAAACAACTCGATAGAATTTTAACGTACGTAAGTTTTCGATAGCTAACTCATGGTACCGCTACTCGCTACGAGTTGTGAGTTTGATCCCGACCCCGATTGAACATTAATATGATGAACATTTGTATTTGTTTCATGTCTAGATGGGAATGTATGTGACATTTATGTCATCGTCATCATCTCAGCCTATTGCTGTCCACTGCTGAACATAGGCCTTTCCCAAAACTTTCTAACGCAGTCAGTCTAAATATCAATGTATGATTTTAAGCTTTCGCGTTCCATTACACTAAATATTAATCTTTATGGGTCTTCACGCGATATTAGAGAGAAGACTAACATTAAATATCAATGTATTGATGTCGCAGTCGTATTGTATAATCCGCCGTATTACATTACGGCTAGTCGTTATCAAAAACAGGGCCGTTATGTATTACGGCGGATCGACGATTAGCCGGATTGTCATTACGATACGTTCTACATTTTTGCGACTCACGTTCAGTCGTATTGCACTTTATTCAATATTGTAGGGTGAACACGTCATGTGATAACAAAATAAAACAGGGTTTAATTGAAAATCAATTTTAATGAGAAAAATAAAGGTTATGTTAGGTACATAACCTTAATTTTATCACCACCATAATTTTCTCTCGGTTTGTAGTTTGTGTTGCGTAGGTGCGAAAGTATAATACCTAATATAAAAACTAAAGATTTTTTTATCAGTTTCAGTTGTATGTCCAACCAAGCGAAGACAAATATTTCAATAGCCTTTTTTTGAATATAAAGTTTGTTTTTTACGGTATACAGCATTTTGTCTCGCCCGCCGTGGCCAATTTTCTTATGGATTTTCATCAGAGTAACGAAATATTGCTCTATGGGTATAACGCGAATGCTATGGTCCTCAGGATTATTTTTCAAGATCAGATAATTTTCACCAGCAACATTCATGAGGTCATATTTTTTGCACCAATAATACTGTGAAGGGTTCCGCCGAATACCAGAATCCATAGCCACTTTAGCAGTTTTGATATGCAATATAACCTCTACAACTCGTTCTTTTGTCCATGAGACATGGAGACGAATAGAAACAGTTCAATTGCACGTCCAATTTATTCTGAAAGTCACTATTTACACTCGTATGTGTCACGTTTATTTCTTTAAAACCACTGTTAAAATCACATTTTTGTGAAATACTTTCTGTATTCAAGGTCATTGTTGTTATTATGACATGCAGCGCCGCGAGCGATAAACATGGGAACTAAAAACAGTCAAAGAGGCGGTTAACAACCCGCTCTTTGACATTACGGCTAGCCGCATTAAATAACGTTTAGCGCCGAACACATCCCGGCGGAATTTCATTCAGCCGTATTCAATCCGGCTAATCGTTTATCCGCCGTAATACATAACGGCCCTGTTTTTGATAACGGCTAGCCGTGATGTAATACGGCGGATTATACAATCCGACTGCGACATATACATCAGTCTCTATGAAGTTCAAGCTTTGCTTAGTTTGGGGCCAGATAGCCATGTGTGGAGATGTTACAAATACGTATACTTACTAGTGACCTGCAATCGCTTCGATTAGGATAATCGTTTCTTAGCAGAAGGTCATACGTAACATCTATCTGCATGCCAAATTTCAACCCGATCCGTCTAGTGATTTGGACTATGCATTGATAGATAACTTTGTCCGTCAGTCACATTACAGTTATATAATTCAGATTTCTTATCCAATTGCTACAATACATTAGCGAGCTACGGCCTATATTCATAAAGCTATACTTCTCTAAACATTGTAGATTATTGTAAGTTGTAGAGAAGATATATTTTATGTATATCCCTATCAGACGAAAACAAAATTCCTCACTGCAGCCACAGAAACGGTAATATATTGTCACGTCTGTATATATCGTAACATTCCATTGGCTAAAGTATCGAGTATTTTGTCGGCGTCTTTTTGTAAAATCGACTTCGAAACGAATGTAATCAAACTATTGTTGTATTGACGATTTGTAAGTTAATGTAAAATGCCTATCCGATTTTTTGACTTCAATTGACTGGCTCAGTTGAACAGTGGTTAGTGACTTAGATTCACTGCCTACCTACAGATCCAAAAGTTGTGGGTTCGATACCTCATCATCATCATCATCATCAACAGCCCATATACGTCCCCACTGCTGGGGCACGGGCCTACCCTAAACTAAGGCGATAAGGCCTTAGTCGTCCATGCTGGCCAAGCGCGGGTTGGTCGACTACACAACCTTAGAATTTCTTCTTAAGTGTGCAAGTATCCTCACGATCCTACCTACCTACAAATATTAGTGTGAGGAACATCGGTGTTTGTTCCTTGTCTGGGTGTGCTAATAAAATATATTTAAACATATTTGTGTATCCACTGTTGATTCTGATATCCGTAATACAAGAGCATAAGCTACTTACCACGGGATCAGATCAATGTATGTAGGCGTGATTGTATGTATGCATACCTACAATCACGCCTTTTTCCCAGAGGGGTAGGCAGAGAGGGAAACGTGACGTGACGGGTTGTGGACCACGTCGCCGCCATTCTACCGTGTGCATTGTTTTAACAAGGTCATTGCGTTCCCACGAGTAGCAAGGATATATGACGGGGAAGGAAAAGGGGAGGAAGGATACTATCGCCTCGGATGATTTGGACTGAGCCGATAGCAGCTCGAGGAGGTCGCTTACTCGTATACGTATAGTTGTGACTGGTATCCCCTGACTGCTATGTGATGTTGTGTAAGATATTTTTTTGCTTTCTGTGAGTTTAAAAGCAACGACCGTTTATTTAACCAACCAGGATAAACATTAGTGTAACAAGAATGTTCTATTTGCGCGTAGGTGGATTTATTTATTTATTCCTTGTCTATACTGTTCTTCAGTTATCAAATCAATAGATATTGACTGTTTAATAAACCATTAGTTATTTTACTAGAACGAAGTAAAGGCCCATTGTCAAAACAATAACTTAGTAGTAACTAAGTCATTATGTAAGTAAGACACTCTCTTGTCATAGACAGATGAAGGCGATAGTTCCTATCAAACGCAAGATTGTCTTAGTTAATTGTTTTAATTAATGATTAGCGACCCCAGCTTATGAATGAGCCGTCACTGTCTCTGGATTCATTTAACAAATGTCAGTTATGAACTTGCAGCTAGTTTTACTAATGAAACCAACACGTGTTTGTTTCATTAGTAAAACTAGCTGCAAGGTACGTCGGCTACCTCGTGGTAGCCTGATTATTTATGAACTAGCAGCTGCCCACGTCTTCGACCGCGTGGAAATGGTTTTGACAGCGTGGATTACTTAAATAGCTTATAATATACCTTGTTAAATTATCTAACTATAAGTGAAAGTCCTGTCAAAATTGGTCCAGCCGTTTCTGAGATTAGCGGGAACAGACAGAGTGACAATTTTTTTCCAAAAATGTTTTTTTTATTGGTAATCGATATTTATATTCCTACTTATTTGGACAAAATTTTTTTTTTTAATATTATAAACAGACACTTAAATTTTATTTAGTTGTAGGTATAGATGTAGACGGTCTAAACATATGACCATGAGAAAACAGTAACCAAAACTATTCCTTACCTTTGAGAATAGGTATCTCACATAATATGCACCGAGTTTCTTTGTGTACAGTTGTGCTCTTTTCAAGAAGGCATTTACGGAATACCGTTTGTAGAGTCTTTGCAGACATCGCGACACACGCTGAGTAATTTCCTTTTTTTAATAAATAAATAAATATTACACAACTTCACATAAATTGATCTGATCCCGTTGTAAGTAGCTTAAGCACTTGTGTTACGGATATCAGAATCAACAGTGGATCCACAAATATACTCAAATATATTTAATAAAACACCCAGACACGGAACAAACAGCGATTTTCGTCACACAAATATTTGTCCCGGGTGGGAATCGAACCCACGACTCTTGGAACCGTAGTGTAGTAGTAGCGAGTGACCTGGGTTACTAACCACTTTTCCACCGAGTCAGTCATTTTAATATCTTTGTGTTTTTTTCTATCCGTTGGTGTTTATTTTTTTCTATTTCTGCTGTATATGTCATTATTATAAACACCGTTTATTCTTTTTCATATGATTAACCGGAGATTAAGATTTATAACTTTTGCAATTGCATATTATCTACTAGTAGACGGACAGAAGCGGCGTGCATTTGGGGCGGCCTATGTCCAGGTGTGGACAGGAATAGCCTGATGATGATGATGATGAATCCCTACTAATATTACAACTGCGAAAGTTTACTGGTTTCTTTGTGACCTGTGACTTTTTCACTCTTTCATCATCATCATCATCAGCCCATATACGTCCCCACTGCTGGGGCACGGGGCCTACCCTAAACTAGGGCGATAAGGCCTTAGTCGACCACGCTGGCCAAGTGCGGGTTGGTCGACTACACAACCTTAGAATTTCTTCTTAGGTGTGCAGGTTTCCTCACGATGTTTTCCTTCACCGTTAAAGCGTCGAATGTTGGTACATATGAATTTCAAATTTGAAAAACACATTGGTACCTGGCGGGGTTTGAACTGGCGACCTCTCGCATGTCAAGCAACACGCTTTATTTACTTACTATTTATTCTCAAAATTTTAATACACTAGACGAAGAATTTTTAGATGGACATGAGTTACTCTTCATTATAAAGAATAAAAATTTATTATTCTAGTTTATCACAGTTATTATACTTGATATATAGTCATGACTGTAATATGTTTACATTCCGTTAATAAATAAATATTGAAAGAACCGGTATTGTGCCTATAGATGGCGCTATAATTGCGCTCAGTGTATTTTAGAACGCGAGAAGGTAAAAAGTTACCCAGGCAATTTAGCGTGGGCAAAACTGCGGGCGTATATCAGTTCAAAATGTTTGGACCAATAGTATTTAACGCATTGGTCGCAACTAAATAAGATAGTGCACAAGTACGCGCGCAAACACAAGTGCGCTCTCTGTTCCCTTATTCTTAAAGTGAGACGACAATCCGTCATAATCGATGAAAGCACTGCAGATCCACCGGCTTAACATGTTTTCTGAAGCACGGGCGTGCAACCGCCAACTTCCTAACTCCGTGCTGAGTAATTTCTTTATAGAAAAACTCACTCAAATTTTGCTCGACTCCGGACTCGAACCGGGGCCCTCTCGGTCCTTACGCAGCGCTTGCGACCAATAGACCAACGATGCAGGGCCACAACTAAATAATAGTCTACGAGAGCAGTAAATTTTATCTTTTGGACAGGAATTCAACAATCCGGACTTTGAACAACCTTCCATCAATCAAATTTAGGTATTTGTAAAGCTAATGAAAGTGTCAAACTCGTCCCATAATATATCAACGATAAGTAATCCTTCCTTACGTATCAGAAGAGATGGGTGAAATTTAATAAATACCCTGCAAGGAGACAGTATAGTGGATGCCTGGCGAAGCCTCCTGAATAAATTTACCCGAAGTTATGGGGTCCAATATGGAACTCGTTTTATTTGCTTATTCATCCTTCTATGCATTTGAATCGCGATCGCTCGGTGTAACTTGGCATCGGAAAATATTGTAGTAATTCCGAACAACTGACGCTTTCTGAATAGATTTACATTGAATTAGGAACTTGAGTAATTTCCGAGGAATTTGAAATATTTCTTTATTATAATTTTATTACAGCAACGCATTATGTGCAAATGTATGTAGTACTTGTAAATGTAGCTTCGTATATATGAGAGAGGGAAACATTCAACGACTCTGTTATATAATAGTTGACTTAGTGTACTGAAATGCACGTCTGGACGCGGTTTATAGAAAGGCGTGGGACTGGAATTAAATTCAAATTCAAATATATTTTTATTTTCCCTTTACGATGGTATACACATTTTGACATTATAACAATCGATGTTCTTAACCATAATAAAAGAAATGTAACCTTTGTGAGAGACTGGTGTCTAAGCTAGGGTATTCCCTGTGTGGTAGATCAGGCCCTCACATAACAGTTTTTTGGAGGGTACTTACATTATTTGTGAACTAAAATTGGCTTTCTAATTAAATTTCTTTTAAAAGAGTATAAATTATATTACAGCAGATAATAGTACGTAATCAGTGGAGTACTAAAATTTAAATAACAGGAATATATGTGCAGAAACTTAGCAATAATGCAAAATATAATCAGCGAACACACATAAAAAGAAGATACGGGCGAATTGAGAACCTCCTCCTTTTTTGAAGTCGGTTCAAAATATTATACTTACACGTGTGTGTGTGCATGTGTATTTTACGTAATTTTTGTTGCTCTATTTATTTATACCTCATTATTGCGCTAAAATCAGGTCCTCCCCCTCTAGTTAAATAATATTGAGCAGCTAATTTTATACATGTTTTTTACACTCATATTTCGGTAAAAAGTAGAACAGTAATATTGTTCTTTGTACACTTTGTTTAGGTTTAAAGATTCTTTATTTCTCAATAAAAACATAGTTGTCACTTACTTGAGAACAGAGTGTACAATTGGTTATTCATATTTATTGTCGTTCGCACCGATCAATTTTGTAATTAGCATTAGCTCACAAAGTTATTCTATTAACAAATATAATGTAGTATAATATAAACTAAACAATTAAACATGTGTGTATAATAATATTTAAACTATAAACATAAAAAAAATAAAAAGTAAAAAGGATATTGATTGAGATGCAAGAACAGTATACATAAATATTAATTAGCTCATTCGACGACTTCTCTAATATATTGTGCAAGTTTCTTTTTAAATACGTTAAGCGATTCAATGCTTTGTACATTGTATAATTATGCACCTAAAAAAAACATCTTCTCTGTTGAAATTATGATCCCTATAGTCTTGCCCGTGACCACGAGACATTAAATCTGTACATAATAATTATGTACATATACAATAGGGTGTACAAAAAAATATTCATGACTCTCGGCCAATTACTAAAACAATAAAATCACAAGAACGAATTTTGAGTTAGAACCTTCTTTAATATAAAATATATTCATTTATTTCAGCACTTCCTTGCTTCCATAATACATTGTATAATACATTATTGCAATCATTCATCCATCCGAATAATATAAAATGAAACATTTTGAACGTCCTCGTAGAGACGATGAAATTGCAATGTTATTACTTTATTTGGTTCCCAGAATTCGTAGTTCATATAAATTCCCTTTGCATAGCAGAATAGTAAAAGCGAGTGACCTAAATTATTTAGGAGAAATATACGAACACATAAATACAAATCATTGGACCCTAGGTTTAGTTTGTCGGCCACTTTGCATTATAGTGAAAATAGGATAGTAATAGTGAATTATTTAAATTATGGATATGTTTTGTACTTATAATTAAACACAACGTTAATATTCAAGTTTTCACTTCTGTCGGCACTCCTGGAGTGTATTTTTATTACTAATATATAGTAAGGCGTCCGACCGATTTCAGCCATGGCGGCCGATCTCAATTGAGGTCAGCCAAGTGCGCAGAGCATATTATAGTCCACAAGTGCACTCTCTATTCCCTTACTCCCATAATTAAGACGGCAATCCGACATGACCGATGAGAGATCGGGCGCAGGACCACCGGCTTAGCGTGCTTTCCGAGGCACGGGCATTCAACCGCCAACTTCCTAACTCCGGGATGAGTAATTTCATTACAGAAAAACTCACACAATTTTTGCCCGACCCCGGATTCCAACCGGGGACCTCTCGGTCCTAACACAGCGCTTGCTACCAATAGACCAACGAGGCAGTTAAAAATTATATTAGTAACCATATTCACCCAAGTTGACGTGAAATGCCGGCTGATAGAGCGTCAAAAACGCCATGTGCATTAGCTCTGAAATGCGTAACACCGGAATAATTACTTGATTAAGGTCTGCCGGGGACTATAAATGTCACAAACAGACCGAAAGGTCCCCATTAATTACAAGACATGTTTACATACTACATAAAAATATATACCATAGGTTGGTGGAAAGTGGCGAGTGAACATTGAAATAACTAATTTTACGGATTAAACTACGCGTGTATTTTGTATTTCGATGTTTTTACAGCGCCTGTGGTCACGGGCATGACTCGGAAGATGAAATAGTCTAATTTAAAATTTGTAGTGTCCGCGGAAATAATAGACAATATTTTGGTAGAGAACATTAATCTAGTACCAGAATATGATGGTACCTCTAGCTTTTACCACTACATAGTATAAAGCAAGCAGCTAGTAGCTTTACGCGTCTGTCTGTCCCTATGTATGCCTAAATTTTTAAAACAACGCAACGGATTTTTGTGTTTTTTTTTTATAGATAGCGGGATTTAAGAGGAAGGTTTTTATGTATAATATAGCGGGTCACTACTACCATAATGTTTTATCGAAGTAGGTACAGTCATCATAAGTCCGACAGTGTATGTAATTATTATGAAGAAGCCTGCTTATTAAATATGATACATAATAATGTGCCCTTGATTTGGTGCCATTCATATGAAGCGTGAACAAATATTAGACGACACGATATGGCTTTGACTATACGACGGGAGTATACTTAATAGATATGTTGTGTCTGTCTATATGAAATCGTAACCCCCGAACAGAGGAGACGATGTGGATATATTTTTTTGTTTGAAGGTGAATTTTGCCTACTCGACTTGGGGTTTATTTCCAAAGCTTTTAATTTAATATGCTTAAAAGTGTGCGGCTGCAGCGCTGCTATTGCACGGCACTTTGCGGCTTATTTGAATGTGCCCTTACAGACGGCGATATCGCCGCGATTTCGCCGCGAGCTCGCAGCGTGCACGCACGCGTTCGCTGCGATATCGCCGCGATTAAATAATCGCCGCGAGCTCATCTCGTTACGCCTCATCGAACCTACTCGCTTAGCACATGCGCCGCATTCTACAGCGCAGGTCCGTTCATGTTCCAAATATGAACGCAGCACGCGGCGAAATCGCGGCGTGATCGCGGCGAGCTCGCGGTGAAATCGCGGCGATATCGCCGCGATCGAAATCGCCCAAAATTCGCTAGGTGTGAACAGGCACTTAATAGAGTAGATTAGTAGACATTCAATTTCCTTGTCTGCTCAGGCCTGCTACAAGGGGATGCCATTAATCGTCACGGACTGCCGCCTAAATTAAATGTATGCAGATGAATGTCCGGGAAAAAGCTTCCTGCTACGTAGTTCGCCCAGCTTTTGATAAAATAACTTTTTGGAATATAAAATCGTGTTAGTCTTCAGTAATTTGAATGCGAAGTAAATGCGTGGGCGAGTTGAAGTTCGTGCTAGGTTAAACCTCGTTCTGTGCACAAAGCTAATCGTAATTTACTATTATTTCAAGCGTGTACAGCGTATTCACGTGACCAATTAGGAAACCTAATCACTTCCATGTTTCGTAAATGTATTTAGTATGGGACGGCGATGCTTTGATCTGACTGACGTGGAAGTATTTCGCACTTGTGTCACAAATATAGAACCACATGCTTAAATAAACTTATTATGCTGTATGTATAGAAGATTTATTAATGCTCAATACACCAACGCAATCAGACACACAAACATTCATGAAACTCTTATTTTCAAATCTTGATTGTGTTCAAATCGAGCTTTTAATATTGATTGGTTAATATTTTATAAATATTAATAAAAAACATATCTAGAAAACCAATTATTAGTAACCTATACTATAATAAAAACGTAGAGGTAAAAATTCTTGTACTTTTTTGAAAAACGCAAAAAAAACGAGTCAGGGATATGTTTTGAGAGTAGTAGAACACATCCCCATACTCAAAAAAATTTTTTTTCTCTGTCTGTTTGTTTGTTTGTTTCGACTGACCGCCTAAACGGCTGAACCAATTTAAATGAAAGTTTACAAGGAGGTATTTTAAATTCCGGAAAAATACATAGGATACTTGAAATCACTGACAGTTAACTGGTTCCCGTGGGATATTAAAAAAACCCAAATATTTGACTGATCTCTGAAACTGTTACACCGATTTAAATGAAATTTTGCATGGTGGTACCTTACATCCCCGGTCAAGATCTTAAATACTTTTAGTCACAGAAATTCCTGTAGGATCGTTAAAAATCTAACTTTATTAGATCACGTACAAAAATAGTAAAAGTATATCGACCAAAATCAACCTTCTGACTAGGACTATACGGACTACTTTATTAAGAAAAACGTCATAGTAGGGGAGGTAAATAGCTGGATTTGCACTTACTTAAACGACATGGAATCTGAATCGAAAGATTACGCTAAATCAGAAAAAAGTTTATTACACTTTCTTTATAAGTGGGGGTCAGCGATTAATACAAGGGGGCTGCCTGGTAACAAGCGGTAGAAAGAAAAAAGTTATTTGATCGTGTCAGTCATTCAAATTGCATGTTAAATAATCCCTAAAAAATTGTAACGATTTGGATATGGCATAAAGTCATAATTAATGTTTGTGTCTTTTGAAATCACAAAATCATAATCTTGAGATACTTTAGCGCGTTACAATTTTATGCAGGAGGTTCAAGTTGATATCAAAGTCCTCCTGTACAATAATCTGTAATTTTTTTTTCTTAGCATGTATCATCTCACTGCTGGGCAAAGGTCTCCTTCAAACCCATCCATTGCTCTCATCCAAGCCTAGGACTTGCCAGTTCTTTGATACATGGACCAGATCTTTATACCACCTTTTCTTGGGTCTTCCTCTTCGGCGAAAATCGTCTTCAGGCACGCGAATTCTGGTCCATCTATTTAATTGTTCTATATCCTGCAGACATTCCGCGCCCATTGCCACATCAGTCTTGACCAGAAACAACCGCAGGACGGGAATGGATGGTGGTATATTTTATTTTATCTTTTTACCTAATATCTATGATACTCCGCTCTATAGCGCTTTGAAAAACCTTGAGTTTGGATTTCTGATTTTCGGTGAAGGACAAAGATTCTGCCCCATATGTTAGGATAGGCAGTAAGAAAATGTCGATGAATTTGCGGTTCAGTGATATAAGAAGGTCACCCTTGATATACCCATTCATAGACCAGAAGCTTTTCCAGGCGTTGTCTGCTCTACGGAGTATTTCTTTGTCCTGCCTGTATTCGAAGGAGACTGCCTAGCCCAAGTTTATATTCCTCTACATATTGCTTTACCTGCCTGTTGACTGCTATCCTATCATTGGTGCTGTTGGCCCGACCTTGGTTTTGGGTCTATTCATCGTCAGTCTAACCTCAAAGCTTTCTGCGCTTAGTTGTTCGAGAATCGACTTAAGTTCTGTCGAGGTATACTTACTTGCGATGAGGAAAATGTCATCTGCTAGGCGAAAGTTTGTGAGTCATCTATCCCATACACCAATTTCTTTTGTTGCCTATAATATCATAGTGAAGCGTGCTATTGAAAAGCTTTGGTGATAGGGAGTCACCCTGTTTAACTAATATTTTTGTATTTTGAATGTTAGGCGTTCAGTGTCGGATATCGGCTGTGCTTTGTTGGTAAATGATTTGGAGAAGTTTTATGTATGTGGTTTCGACATTTTGCTAAAGAAGAGAAAGCTAATTGGGTTGATGTGGGAGACCAGTTAGAAAAGTTTATGAAATTCGCTACATCTCTCTTTTATCTGGTTTTCGGTATGGAGGTGGTCAGTTGTCCAATATTTGCTTACGGGCTTGCATTGTTGGTTTGATTTTTAATTGGTAGGCTGTTTGGTATTATCTGAATGTTCAAATAGAGGGATATAGCTATTCTAAGCATATAGAGGGGAATTTATAAACATTCACGTAAAATTGTTGGATATTGTAACATTCCATTTAAAAATCTTACAAGACAGAGTCTGTGTCTGATCAAGACTGCAAAACCCCCGTTGGGCTCCCCAACTATCATGTTTTTAGCTGGCAAGTCATGTCAAATATTGTCAGATTTGATATGAGTGTTTAGTTCTTCGTTAGTTCAAGAGATGTCACTGTGCTCTATTACTTCGCAATATTGCTTCTAATACTAAAAGTAATTAAAAGTTTCCATTTTATTAAACTTACGATGATGAAACAATGAGATAATAACGATAAAAGTTATTATCTCATTGTTTCATTACGAATACAAAACAATCTACAAAAGTGGCACATAACAAACTAGCAAAGCAAATACTAATGTAATTCGTCACATGGCGACACACGTCCTTTATAGATACCTTAAGGCAGTGGATCGGTAGTTTGTATTTTTTACCTTTTGAAGTCAACCTGATATCAAACATCAGTTTTGTGTACTATCTGCATAGGTACAGTACGCTGTTTGCAACCATTGAAACCTGTTTCTGTCAAATCAAATACATTTTGGTTTTATAGTTCTAAAATGTGAAAAATAATTTTGTGAGTCCTAGCTACCACTCTCCTCATTTGGCTAGAGCATTGCTTAGACAAAAAAAAAAATTGGGCGAGTGAATCCTCTTTTAGTTGGCCGATTTGTAATGAAAAATTTTGTATGTTGTTTATCACCTATTAATCAGTAAACAATTTTAGGTTCTTTCCTGGGTATTAATCGTATCAATAACTAAGTTTAATTATATTTTATTTTCTAATAGTTTTCATAATTTATGTGGCTTTATTTATTTCACCTGTAATTACTTTAAAAAATGCTTCCTAAAATCAAAATGCTGGCGAAAGTTACGATTCCACGCAGACGAAGTTGCGGGCACAGCTAGTCTATAATAAAGACTTAACAAATTTAGTAATACGTATCTAATTTAATATTTTTTTTAATTTAAAGACCCCATCTGATGGTAAACGGTCGTAAGGTCGACAAATGAGGTCGACAGGCACAATAGACCCTATAAACCCTGTCGACCTCACCCTAAAAGCCTGCTTAGATGCCGTTACACCTCCCGCCTGAAAAGTCCGGATATGAGGGAGGGAAAATATAAGCTGGAAGGGTGTTCTATGTGCGCAATGGGGAAGTAGGAGACTAGTTAAATAACTCTTCGGAGCATCCTCCGTTATAAGTCGGCAGGGAACATTAAGACGCAACAACACAATGACAATGTCTATTCGCAACTGCAATGGTTCTAGGCCTAACTTATCGAAACTACTTACTTACTATACAGTACCTAAATCTATCTGTATTGGTATGCGGTACAAAATAAATTAAAAAAAAAACTCGTTACTAACAATCTCTATATTATCTGCTAATCCGAATCTATACCAGCCACTGATTAGAAATCGTTAGGAAATTACGATTGAACTGATTACTTTTCTAACTAAAGAATCTGTTCCAAGTAGGACTTAGAAGATTAACATTCATTCGATACCAAATAAATTATCATCGAGCGCTGAACCGACGGTTCGTGATTTATTACACTAGAATCCAATATTGATATTGTAGCCGTACGAAAATGGGCGAGGGGCTATTCTCGAGAACCATAAAACTTGTAAAAATAAATTGCGGCGTCATTCTGTAGCTTATTAATCCGTTGAGACGCAGTCAATTTACTGTTACATTTTTACAATTTTGACAAATGTTTATGACACACATTTGAATTAAGTATTGTATCTATTGGTAAAGCAAAGATTCTAACTAGCGCCTCTAGTGACAAAATTTTAAGTTGTCTAAGAACGACACTGACAGTTTTTCTATACAATAAACGTCACGGAAAATGTATTTATTAAATACGACTCAGATTTATGTGACGGATTATTTCTAAAAACCGTCGAAGTGTCGTTCTTAGACAGCTTCTTAAGGACGATAGAGGCGCGCTGATAATCTTTGCATCACCAATATAACTTAAACTAAACCAAATATGAGACCCAAAAAAGGCGTTTAGATTTTCCAGCACTATTTTATCTCGAATTCAAATGGATAACGTAACTAACATTTAGCATTTTCGTACTCAGCGAGTTGTGTGATTAAGCGAATTTTTTGTTGACAGAAAAACGATGCCCAATTTTGATAGATGAATAAATAACCGACCAAGTGCCGGTCGATAACGAAGGGTTCCGTATTAATATTGCAAAAAATCATGTTTGTTGCATTTTCAGATTTCTTGTATGGCGGCTTAAGAAATACATCATCTGTGTAAATTTCATTAGTCTGAGTATTATAGGTAGTATTGTCATTTATACCAAATAGCGGAAGTGATTAAGCTTTCTTATAAAGACAACTGTCATCTCTAGTTTTGCCCGTGTCTACGAGCGATGTAAACAGATTGAAACGTCCAGTCTCTAAATAATATGTTTAGGTCCAGTTTCACCAAACTATGTTTGTTAAATCTTATTTAGTCATTTACTAATAATTTGTTAAAAATTAACGGGCTCTTATATCATTAAATTTTCCAGGAAAAAAATTAACAAGCCGCTATTAAACTAAACATTTAACTGAATTACAAGTACGTAACTCACTCTTATCTTAAAAGCAACCGAATTAAAATTCTTATTTGAGATATGTCATTTAGAAGAGTTCGGTAACATTTTACCTATTCGTATAATAAGTCATTTGTTGCTATGCGATGCGATCAATGTCAAACGTCGCGTCATTCAATCAAAGCGTCCATCTTGATTTAAATTGTCTGTTAAGGACTAACGGACTTCCAGAGCGGTGATTAAATTTAACGGCTTGTTATGACAAACAAACACGAGTTAACTTGTGGTGGGACACTCGAACACTTTAACAGCCCGTTAACTGACTGACAATACGTTATATATTTAACAGAGTACGGTGAAACTAGACCTTAGTATACCAATACACATGAGTTTAATCCGTGAACTTAGTTCTATTTCAAACTTCTTGGTATTATTTTGTACTTATTGTTTTTATTTATTATCTTTCAGGTAACAACGTCCCGGGACGTCTGCAGAGAATGCCGGATGCCATCGCTTAGCTACACTGATACCTGTGAGAAAGTGTTCATACATGGTCCTAAGAGTATAAGGCGATATTCCACTGCTATGAGGTATTTAGTAGATATGGTTGCATACCTAAGATCCTTTGAATGATAATAGAAAACCCATTTTTTTTTCCTGACACTATACATTAACAAACTGACTACGCTGATTGCTTAGAGTAGCCTCGTCATCATCACCGGACTTGCGGGGGAGCGGATATGGCTCACACCCCTAAAAAAATATTGTACAGTTCAGGTTACCTAAAAAATTTAATGTCAAATCTCATTGTTATTTATTTTAATTCGTAAAATTAGTTTTATTCCTTAAAACACCACTTTGTATTCCATCAAACTACCTTACCGCCAAGGATCAGAAGGAAAAAAAGTCTCCTTTGCTACATACTAGTTATCAAGTTGTAAGTTACCGATATTTCACGTGCTTAATCTCTCTTATTGAGTTTCTTCGGACCAAGAAGCAATATAGATCCTGGCGTAGGTACTGTAAGGCAATGGTGTAATTTATTTTGTATACATATACAGCTACTTTACCCATGAACGCCGTACATTTTCAACGTTCATACCTGACTTTTACCTCAGGAATTTTATATATATTTCACTCGTGTATCCTATGTAGAAATGTCGACAACGTGCTCAAAGTTATTTTATGATACCGCGTATTGTAAGCGTTATTTACGGTGGTTCCTTTACCTGTTTTTTTTTCATGTGCTTGTATTGTCTATACCCTAATGGGAACCTAATGGTAGGTGTCTAGAATTTATTAGGATTAAAAAGATCCGTCTGGAAATAAAGTCCATTCTATAATAAGGCGTTCGACCGATTTCAGTCATGGCGGCCGATCTCAATTGATATCAGCCACGTGCGCAGGACATATTATAGTGCACAAGTGTGCGCTCAAACACAAGTGCACTCTCTATTTCCTTACTCTCATAATTCGATGAGAGGGGAATCCGACATGACCGATAAGAGATCGGGCGCAGGACCACCGGCTTAACTTGCTTTCCGAGGCACGGACGTTCAACCGCCAACTTCCTAATTCCAGGCTGAGTAATTTCATGACAGAAAAACTCACACAGATTTTGCCCGACCCTGGACATGAACCGGGGACCTCTCAATCCTAACACAGCACATGCTACAAATAGACCAACGAGGCAGTCAACTATTCTACACCGTGAAATTTTAGTGGTTGTTTTCCCGCAGTAAAATGATTCTATCTTAGTAGTTACAATAGATTTGTGCAGTTCTTTTTTGTTAAAATCAATAAATGTCGGTTTTACGAAAGGTTAAACCGAAACTCGAAAGCACGTTCGAGTCGCTTTATGATTTAGGGCGTCGAGCTTCTGTAGCTTTAAGCATCGATTTCATGTGGCAAGCAGTACCTAATTACGTTACATCTTATAAAAGAACGATAGCTTCTCTCGTTTTCGAGTAAGAAAATTATTATTTTGAAAATTTGAAAAAAAAAAAATTTTTTTCGCGGAATAATTTGCATGATTCGATAGTATTACTAAAGGCAAATCGTTCTGCCACGGGAAAACAACCACTAAAATTTCACGGTGTATACTTATAGTATGAATGTCTGTAGGCAGTAAACATATTGGTTTAAGCATCGAGTATATCGGGTAGGAGACAACAAAAAAATTTTTCTTTACTTAGTAACCGAACAAATATTTTTCCATTTACCTCTCTAAAATTATTCAATACATTCCATCCGTACATCGTTATAGGTAGGTTATATTCTTTTTACGACGCAAGGCGACAAGGGAAAATGTTTCGAATATTATAAGAAACATGTTTGAAACATACAAAAGAAAATGAGGCAGCAATGAAAAAAAATATATTCTTAGCCTCGACAAATCCCCGCTATATTATGTTTGAATCATTGTCATTACTTTCGCCGGAAGCTGTTTAATAGTACGCTAAATCCTAGCTAAATAGAATGTCGAAGATTTTCATGGAATCGTTGATAGCATTGTGCCCTTACAAAGTATTATGAGGGCTGTAAAGGAAAAAGCAACAGAAATGCTCTTCCTGTGTTTATTTATGGACGGCCGTAGATAAAATACATGTGTCGCAGCCATCCGTCACAATTAGCCGACCAAAAAAGGCCCATAATTAAAGGTCAGTTGTTTTATATTTTTGACAATCTCTCACTTTAACTGTGACTTACAAAAAAATTACATAAACACATGTAGGTATTCATATTACTTTCATAGTATAACTAAAATTATGAACCTTTGATCACACTAAAAAAACATTCTACAATTATTAACTACATTTTCAGAAAAAGTTCAGAAATACATTTTTTTAATGAATTTCGCTTTTTAAACACTGTTCATGAAATACAGCCTGATGACAGTCAGACACTTCAAAGTATTAGCGGATATATGATTATACTAGCGGCCGCCTACGACTTTATTCATTACTTCCAAAACCATTTATAGTAGCTTTTAATGTACATTGTAAATTTAGATATTAATTAGTAAAAGTCCCGTCCAGAATTGGTCCAGCCGTTTTGGAGATTAGCGAGAATAAACAGAAAGGCAGGCAGGCAAAAAAAATCGTTTTTAATTGTGTTTTTGTTATTGGTTATTTTAACATTACAAACAGACATTTGAATTTTATTAAATTTTATAAATACGGAAACCTAAAAGGAAATAAAGACTCAATCATTTTAGAGTTTCAATGTTTCAGAAGCAAAATTTATTCAATGCCGAGATGAAATTGTAATTTGATTTCGCTGTACAGTCATCTAGTTTCAGCACTAAAAGGTATCGTTTTCAAAGCGGCCTTTCACAAAGGGACTGCGACATAACTACCTTGCCCTGTGAAACAGCTCTAAACGGGAAAAAACGATAATACAGTACAATTTGTTTTACAGACTTCTCAGTATCAATGATTAACATTTTTTTGTTAGAGCCTATAACTTCCAAGAAAATGAGAGCAAATTGAAACATATTCGTTTCGTGAAGAACTTCAAAAGTAGACAAACAAAGAGTTCCAATGCTTTGAAGTTTTTCTTGATTCCACCAGTAAGGAATGGTTGAGTAATTGACGTTGAGTTGAAAATGTAGTTATTGTTTTACAAGTGACTCCAAAAAGAGTGACTAATGGCACGAATAGCAAATTCGTTCCATTTCTATTATTCATAGTATTCTGTTATTTAAATATGTATCCTAGTTTCAGTTACTTGAAATGCAAGGTGAACATTTTAAGGTAACATCGCCCATTTTTAAATCCGGGCGTATGCTATGACTGACTTACTTTTAGGGGTAAGAGCCATCCGCTTCCCCGCAAGTCCGGTAATGACGAGGCTACTCCAAGCCATCATCGTATGTCAGTTAGGAAAAAAACTTAAGCTGTCCTACATTGTATATTGAATATTAATAGTGTCTGGGTGTGATTATGTATTTAAGTATGTATTATTTATAAATATATATGAATGTATTTCAATCTCTGACGCCCATACAAGGTCTGCTTAGTATGGCCGTGTATGGAAATGTCCCAAATAATTATTTATTTATTTCTACGTATTATACCTTAGAGGATAGAGAGAAGTGGCGTGCATTTAGAGAGGCCTATGTCCAGCAGTGGACAGAAATGGGCTGATGATGATGATGATGATACCTTAGATGTGTGTATTTTTAATCTTCTTTCTCAGACATTTTGCGGATTACGCGATGGCCGGTGTGTGTATTGGAGGGACCAGTGTGTACGTCATTTTCATTGCTAAAACTTTGAACAAAGTGAGTCCTATTAGTAATTTTTACTAGCTATTTTCCAAAAATATAACATCTAACCGTACTGATTAGTTCAGGCAGCATTAACATCTGTGGTTTGGTCAACTCAATAAGTAAGTAAATTTAGTTAGATAGATTATACTTAGTTTGAAAATAATTGCAGTACATCAAGCATGTTAAGAATATCAAAATCAACAGTGGGCTTTTTCGCAAAACGTCTATATCGCAGCATGTCTGCCAGTCGCAAAAGGACGCTTTCGCAGATTGTCGTTTTCGCACAATGTCTCTTTCGCAGAATGTCGCTTTCGCAAAAAGTCGCGATAGGGACTTAGAAATTCTAATTATACAAATTTTTGGTGGGATATCCAAAAAAAGTGAGTTACGTATAACCTATAGACAATAGACGATTATTTAAAGACAATACAATTTCCAACAGGATTCTTATTCTGACACTTAACGAGATCTAGATAGACACCAGGGATACATTTTAATGACATGCTGGATTGATGTCAAAGAACAAATCAACGGTGTACAGTATATACTAGAAAAACACCTAGAAAAAAAATCAGTAAATATTATGAATCGGGGAGCAGAATAATAGCATACACCTAATTGTAACTATTGAGAAGGTGCTAGTTAAAACTAATCTGTATAAAGTAGTAAGCCTTATCTCCTAATAAACATCCTTGAAATGATTCTGTATTCATAGTCTGTACCCTTTTATATTCATTCAAACAAATACAAAATAATCAGAGACAGTTTATTCTACTGCAGAAAATTCTTGATTACTCGTTTTTCGGGTCGAACGAACGTGGGGCTAACAAACAGACCGTAGATTTTTCACTTCCCCGATCAACTGATTACTTGGCAGACCGAAAAACTGGTAATTTGGTCCTTTTGTAAATGAACTTGCCCTTTAAAGGAACAAGACGTATGCGAATGAGGGCTCGGTAGTGACTCGGCAAGTTCTTGCCAAAAAGGTACTTTAGCTTAAGCTTAAGCTCTGAAACCGTTTCCCAAATGTATGTGAGGATAATGTTTGTATATGATCATTTACCACATATAGTGTGGAACTCGAACATCGAATAATTTTTCTGTATTCAGGTTTCTGACATCGGTTAGAAAGAAATTGATCACAGTCATCTTGAAAGGTCAAATTGAAAGTACTCGTAATCGACGAGCGTGTATAAAGAGGTTGATGGATGTGGAAGCGCATGTGGTGGCCAGGATCGTAGCATATGGGATCGTAGGAAGGCGAAAAAGGCGTGATTCTATGTTTGTATGTATTTTAGAAAGAAATGACAAAATAACAAGCGCCAATGTGGTCTAGCTTTTGAATAATCAATAAAAGCTTTACTTTGTTACTTACTGTCGCAAATAAGTACGAATTTACATACGGGCATATTACTCAAATAACTTTCTTTTTTAATATTTCGGCTCTTTGGTGTAAGTTTCGTTACAACTCCAGTTCTATTTCTGTTAAAAAGAAACCATTAATACTTTTTCAACTTTACTCGAAACTCCTTTCTGGGCCTAACTTTTGGGTCTTGTATAAGTTATGAGCTTTGTACTCGTAGTACCTTTATTTTTTTTCTAACTGACATTCGAAGATGGCTTTGAGTAGCCATGTTGTTGTGGGCTCTTACCCCTAAACTCCTAGTACCTACCATATGTGATATTTTAGTAGGTAACTTCGTGCCAAACTTGGCTGCTATTCTACCGTCGTAACTAGCGATAAGATCAAACGTTTCCATTCTCGTTTCAAACACTTCATTCAGTTCCTTACCCTCATTGTACTTCCGTGAAGGCCAATTAGATTAATTGGAGGATAAAAAAGTTTACGTAAATAAAGAATTATAATTTATACCCTTTTTTGAAAACGGAAAAATGAAAGAAATGTTCTAATTTAAAATTTTATATTAGGCGTTACGCATTTGAGCTATTACAGAATTTAATAAAATTCTACCTTCTAAGGGTATCTTATCAAAGTATACAATTAGAAAATTTAATTGCACTCGACACTAATTTAATAAAATCTGTTAAGTTCCTGCTCTAATAAAAATGAAAGAAACTTCTAGAACTAGAAATTGTGTCCGTCGTCTACATACACAAGTCATGTGATAAATAATACTCTTATTGTTAAGATATTAAAGAAGATATACTGCCTCGTTGGTCTATTGGTAGCAAGTGCTCCGTTAGGACCGAGAGGTCCCGGGTCGAGTCCGGGGTCGGGCAAAATTTGTGGGAGTTTTTCTGTAACGAAATTACTCAGCCCGGAGTTAGGAAGGTGGCGGTTGATCGCCCGTGCCTCGGAAAGCACGTTAAGCCGGTGGTCCTGCGCCCGATCTCTCATCGGTCATGTCGGATTGCCGTCTCACCGAATTATGAGAGTAAGGGAATAGAGAGTGCACTTGTGTTTGCGCGCACACTTGTGCACTATAATATGTCCTGCGCACTTGGTTGATCTCAATTGAGATCGGCCGCCATGGCCGAAATCGGTCGGACGCTTTATTGAAGAAGAATTTTATCGTTTACAGATACGATTCGTTTCGCTAGTCCCAGCATTGTGTAGTTTCTTTTTTGTCGTGTTACTGAACAAATCTTTTTTTTGTTTCTCTCTTCTTTCACATGAATTAAACTAGATCTATATACTAGACTCTAGATCGTGAATGATTCTTTACTCTTAGATATAATGTATAATAATTATTCATGTTTTTGTGATGTGCTTAACAAAACGTTATAGGATTTAAAACAAGGTCAGAATAAACGTCTGTCGTCAAGAATTGCACCAGCCTTATTTACCAAATAACTGATTGTGACTAACAGGTAGATCTCCCTTCTTTGCGGACTCTTTTCTAAATATTATCCGTGTGTAAGTTGTAAGATGTGAAAGATGTAAGTCAACAAGCAAATACAAGAATCTACTTGAATGGCTGGGTGGAACAGTGGTTAGTGACCCTGGCTGGCGGTTCCAAGAGTCGTGGGTTCGATTCCCACTCTGGACAAATATTTGTGTGATGAACATCGGTGCTTGTTCCGTGTCTGGGTGTGATTATGTACTTATTTAAGTATGTATTTATAAATATCTATGTATGTATATCAGTCTCTGACGCCCATAGTACAAACTCTCCTTAGTTGGAGGTCAGATGACCATTTTTGAAAATCTCCCAGATATTTATTTAACTTATTTAATTGCTAATATCCTTCCACAGGTAATGGAGAACTTCATACCGGAGCAAAACCCCTCAGTATCCGCATACTGCGGGATACTCCTGATCCCTTTGATTCTTATCACCCAAATTCGATACCTGAAGTTCCTCGTGCCCTTCTCCATCATAGCCAACCTGTCTCTACTGGTCACCTTCGGGATAACTTGTTACTACACATTCACGGATCTTCCGGAGACCCCGGCGGCTGATTTGGCGGTCAGCGTTACAAAATGGCCGCTTTTCGTGAGGTAAGTTAGGTATGTTAATCATATGCTTTATTAATTTTATCGGATGCATGCTGAAATTATTGAACGAATTCAGAGCCATGTTAATCGCGTACAGTGAATGTTGGCTACAGATTAGAGTATTTGTCAATGTTTCTTTCAAAAGCTACAATGTTATTACATTATTATTGACTGGCTCGGTGAAACAGTGGTTAGTGACCCTGGCTGGCGGTTCTAAGAATCGTGGGTTCGATTCCCACTCAGGACTAATATTTGTGTGGTAAACACCAGTGTTTGTTCCGTGTCTGGGTGTAATTATGTATTTATAAATATCAATGTTTTTCATCAGTATCTGACGCCCATAGTACAAGCTCTTCTTAGTTTGGGGTCAGATGAATATGTCCCAGATATGTATATTACTGTAGGATATGAAGCGAACTTTTCAATAACATAACCACTTGTATCTACTTCTGATATAAGTTTAATTTAAAACGCGAAATTACCCTTAGAAAGCGATATATCAATTTAACAAAGGCTTTTAATAATAGGCAGAGTCCGTTGGCTGTTATATGTTATGATTGATTTATTAAAGTGTAATAATACTGCCTCGTCGGCATATTGTTTGGAACGGCCGGCGTAAATCGGCTCCAAATTTAAATCAAGGACGGCCATTGCGTCAAAGTTTTACTTTCATAAGCTTACTTGTTATTTAAATGGGCCAGGAAATAACGGTTAACACCCTCATCCTGAAAAAGCCATTTAAGCCGTTGGTCCGCGCTTTATGCCCCTCCAATTATTGAAAGAACAAATGGGTGACTGATCTACTGACGAGGACAACCAAAATATTCTCACAAAAAAGGCTTTTATGGGTTACCACAGAAAACGGACACAAAGTAGTGATATGTTTTACGAATTCACTCAAAGATTTGTTTAGAAAGTCACAATATGAAATAAAGTTTTACGGAATAAACTCGCGTGTTTTGTTAATCTAAACAAATCATGTAGAGACCCGTCGTTTCGAGCTGTTTACAGCGCTCGTGGTCACGGGCAAGACTCACAAGAAATTCTAAAATATCACAATATTACAATTAATTGTTTATACAGTACAGGCAGGCATAGATTATAAATTGTATAGTTAGCAAATGGTACACATATATTTCAATAAATTTTGAGTGATTCAGTGCATCGAAGGCCGTTGCTGTCCATATGAAATTCATTTACGTTTATTCATATACCCTTTTAAGGTTAAGGAAAACTACACAACTGCGAAGAAATTCTAAGGTTGTGTACCTAAAGTAGGCCAACCCGCATAGGCCAACGCGGTTAGCTTAGTCCTATTCGCTCTACTTTAGGGTAGGCTCTATATGAGATATACACCGTGAAATTTGAATGGTTGTTTTCCAGTAGCAGAACGATTTGCCTTTAGTAATACTATCGAATTACGCAAATTATTCCGTAAAAAATTTTTTTTTCTAATTTTCAAAATAATAATTTTCCAACTCGAAAACGATAAGAGCTATCGTTGTTTTTTAAGACGTGACGTTTCCAGGTATAACTGCTTGCCGCATGAAATCGATGCTTTAAGCTAAAGAAGAGTTTCTTTAGCTTTAAGTGTGAGAAAAGTGGTTCGAACATACTTTTAAGTTTCGGTTATACCTTTCGTAAAACCGGCATTTATTGATTTTAATAAAAATATCTGCACAAATCTATTGTGCTACAAAGGTAGAATCATTTTGCTGCGGGAAAACCACCGCTCAAATTTCACGGTTTATAAGAGAGCTGATGATGAATTTTGAGGTCTAATAAAAACAATAATGTAATTTTTTTAAACAAAAGTCGTGCATTTTTTGTCACGCTCCACTGATTCAGGCGCCTACTGTAGAAAATCCTATTGATGTCCCAAATCAAGCTGTCAATTTGGCAAATGGGAAATTCCTTCAATAGATGAAATTCTCAGTTCAATTCGGCTGGGAAAACGTCCCATGCAATAATTCGATGGCTGATTCAATTATTTTTCAAATGAACATGATTTTCCCTTGTGATTTTAGCAGAGCATCCCGGAAATTCAAAATGAACATTACGTGCCAATAAAAAGTGAAATTATGAACGATTTCACGCGGTTTCACCCGAGTCCCGAGGGAACTACTTCCATGCGTACCGGGATAAAATATAGCCTATGTTACTTCTGAATAATGCAGCTTTCTAATGGTGTAAAAATTATTGCAAACGGTCCAGTAGTTTTTGAGTTTATTCATTACAAACATACAAAAAATACAAATATTTCCCCTTTATAATATTAGTGTAGATTGGTTTAATACTTACTTAGGTCTGCACAAAACATTATTTGAAATTTACATCTATTCATAGGATTATGAAATATTTGTAGTGTATCTAGTATTTAATTCAGAACATGAAGGTCCGCAAACATTTCTTCAAAGAAATATAATACAGAATTTGGCTAAAATTATCACTTCACATACTTAGTTCGGATACCTACACTAATCCAGTAGTATGGAATGCTTAGTAACTTCTTAGTAATCAAATAAAAAGTACTTTTTTTTTTATTTAATTGGTATCTCAGTAAAATTATTATCTGTGTAAGGTTAGGTTAAATTTTTTCTTTTCCCGGTGATATGCGTTATGCACCGTCACCAAGAGGTGGTTCTCTCCGGGTGGTGTGTCGTACTCTCCAATGGCTGGCGAGAGGGTGGTAAATGCCAGTGCAGCTCCTGGGCGGTGTGCAATGCCCATGGGGTCTTCCAGCTATAACACCGCGGTGTACATACATACCTCCTAGCCGAAAGGCGCCGTCACGAGACTCTAAAGCCGCCTGTTCTATAGCGGTACCATGAGTTAGCTATCGAAAACTTACGTACGTTAAAAACCTATTGAATTGTTTTTTTCATACTACCGATTTTAGTTCTAAGCGTAACCGCTAGACAAGTTTAACATAGACATATTTACATAGGCGACATCGAGCCTGTCACTTTTAAACTCATGGTAGCGTTACTAACCCTGTCGCGCGTTTATGGTATCTGAACCATAAACGATACTATCTTTTCTATTGTGAAAGAATCATGTTTTGGAAAATCAGTACATCATCTAAATTACCTTTTAACTTACGAACTTATGATCACCCTAACTAAACATTGCAAAGTCGACTAAATCCCATTTAACGGCTACGCTAAATTACGTTCAGTCAAGACATTGAACCTTGACGAGTTGTCCTTTAGTGATTCAACTGAATGTCGTCATTAATCAAATTACCGAGGTTGAAATCGAATTATGGAATACGGACACAAGAGTTCCAACATTCCCTAAAACTAAGTAGGTTCTGACAACTGGTAACACGTCATTCACACGCCAAAATATCCTTGTAAATAAAAACGCAATTTATCCTCCCAGTCATTTTAATATTCCTTATGTCACACAAAACAGGATATTAAAAAATGTTCCGCCAGACACACGTCATATTACCACTGGGGATAAATTGTATATTAACTTTGTATGTAATGAAGGTTTTGAAAAAATATTTCATATTCCTGTAAATGTTTTATGAAATTTTAAGAGAAATCAATTTAAAAAATCCATGCATGTTCTCCATTATGTTAATATTCAATCGGTAACTATAGATCTCCATAACTTTACATACGAGTGTAATGAATAGTATAATTTATTTCATTTATTGTTAGGTACATATTTCTAGGAGAACCTGTGACATCAGCTATATAAAAGTAGAGTGGGCCCAGTACCTTTAGGAGCCCGTAACAGAGACGTTATCATTATCATCAACCCATATACGACCCCACTGTTGGGGCACCGGGCCTACCCTTAACTTAGGCCTTGCTTAGGCCTCTAAGTCAACCACACTGCCGCGTTGAACGAAACGTTATATTTTGTAGTCAAAATAATAGAGCCACATCGCTTACGGTAATCAGGCATTAGTGAAGTGATGTGTTTCTTTCACTCAATCCTTAGAACTAGGAGGATGGTAGAAATAGGAGAAGAGAGAAACATTTATTTTTTTATTTTGAACGGCACTTGCTGGACAGCGCTGCCATCCACATTCCACATGCAATGCAGGCGCTGGTGACTCGAACCAATAGGTTCAGTTCCTCTTTTCTGCCCCGTGTCAATAAGGCATGAAATACCAGCTCATGTTTTCCCTCCCTCCTATGTTCCTGGCTCCTTAGGCGGAGCGTGAAACGGCATTTAGGCAAGCCGGGTACTCACCGACAGGCTAAATATGGTATATTGTGTCTATCGACTTCATATGCAGATCTATCTCACTACCGCTTACCATCAGGTGAAGAGTTCTTCTTATGAGCCTACTGTAAGTGTGCATGATAATCTAAGGCATGTTATCAAAAAACTGTGTGAACATTGTAGCGCACACATTTACTTTGCTGCGAAAGTTTCCCCGGAAACTGTGTAAACCGGAAGTGAAGCGTCCCAACGCTTAACGAATATTGGCAGGTGGAATTGTTTGCTCAGGACCAAAAAGCATCTGCGACATATAACCATCATCTCTTTTCACGCATTCCCTTGAGAGGTAAGCGTTTTTCTCGTAGGTATTGTGTGTGGGAAGTTTTTACTGCCCTTTTTCTTCGGTGCGGATGTTGGTCCCACGAGCAAAACCGATCTCCTTATAATGTTCTTACAGGATTAAACCTACCACATTTATTCATACGGTTAAGTTACTGTATAAAGTGCCTTATGTATTACATAATATTTTATTCTTCGACGAAAACAAATTTGGCTAATTATCTTCTGGTATAATTTTCTTTGAAAATACTTCATTGACCGAACGGCTTGATTGATGTTCGATAACTTCGCTTCTGTATCGATCACATAATTAATTAAAAAGTTTAAATGGAACTCATGAGAGAATATTTCAGCAGCTGCCTATGGAAAACATTTTATTGATGAGAAGCAAACAACAGTAAGAAGCGGGTAATTGAAACAGTAATTTAAATTTATGCTCAAAGTTTCGTAAACAAACAGCTGTCAAAATAAAATATAAAACTATCAGCAGGCAAGGGAAACATGACCCGTAAAATATCCGCATATCCATTTACATGCCTAATGACTGTTTTCGCGTATGAGGAATTCACTAGATGGCAAGACGTAGGCGTAAGGTCCAACTGCAGCATGATTGGTTATTTTTACATGACATTGACAGGCATGTCAATATTCACCAATCACGTAGCAGATAGACCTCATGGTCCAAGATCCCAGAGCTGCCAGACATCACTTATTTTCTAATGGACAAAATATATACGATTGAGTAGTGTTGGGGTGTACTATCATCATATGACTAGTTGCTACCTTGACCAGACGGCCATTTTTCAGATATCAACCAATCAAGGTACATAGAAACACTGCTTACCTCACTTAAATTCTGATGGCTGATTTTAACATATATTTCACACAATATCATTAAAAATCAGGATTCATTACTCCCAGACACATGCGTTCGGCGGTTTTACCTTACAGACGGTTTAAAGCTATGAAAAAAATTTACTTTTACCTATTTTCTGATGCTTGATTTTTATATATGTTATTCAAACAACTGAAAAGTGCTCATCTGACCGCAATAATTATAGAATTGTACCTTACAAACTATTTTATTAGAAAAACTTAACTAAATTCAATTTTAAAAAAAAATCTAAAACTGGTGGGTCTGGTGAATGTTTGGCCCCTTGGATCGGTCTGTCCGTTTGCAAAAAGTTTTAAAATAGTTGTTTGAATAACATATATAAAAATCAAGCATCACAAAATAAGTAAAATTAAGTAAAAGTAAATTTTTTTCATAGCTTTAAAGCGTCTGTAAGGTAAAACCGCCGACCGCATGTGTCTGGGAGTAATAAAACCTGATTTTTAATGATATTGTGTGCAATATATGTTAAAATCAGCCATCAGAATTTAAGTGAGGTGAGCAGTGTTTCTATGTACCTTGATTGGTTGATATCTGAAAAATGGCCGTCTGGTCAAGGTAGCAACTAGTCATATGATGATAGTACACCCCACTACTACTCAATCGTATATATTTTGTCCATTAGAAAATAAGTGATGTCTGGCGGCTCTGGGATCTTCCTCTATTATCTACATCTTGCCATGTCGTGTTAGAATTCTGTAAAAAACTGATGTTGATGCAATCGATACGTAAGATTATGCTTTTAATCTTTTTGCTTTATTTTTATCCTATTGCCTGTCTACAGTTTTACGGGACCAAAGATATAAGCAAGATTATAAGATATTACAATGAAAAGACTGGATAATTTCGAAAATAATGTTTTTGAAACAAAGGAAATAAAAAACTTAAGTCGGGTTCGCGCCTGCTATTTATGTAACTTGCGATTAGGAGAGACTGAAAATTGTAAACAATATCAAATTTAAACAAACTATTTTGGATTATTTGCTTTATTGAATTTTATTGTGGCATTTTCCCAACTAGCGAATATGCTGAATTTGTGTTAAAATTGTTTTTGAGTTGAATTTGAAACAAAACATGAAGTGAAATCATTTTATTACAAACAATCTTCACTATTGGATCAAGTATAAAATCAAAATTCACTACTACGAACTACAACGCACGCTTTTTTGTATCATCCTCATCACCAGCCTATAGGTTTATCCACTGCTGGACATAGGCCTCCCCACAGCTCCTACCAGTAGTCCTGCGCAGATCGTCACTCTTCTATATAACAATATTATATTCAATCGTACGCTGTTTGTAAAAGGTTCATAAGAAAAGTCGTTTTTCTTTTCTGCATTTTAATAGATGCATCACGTAAACCTCTAAAAATTCACGTTGAAATGTAAAAATTACATTTTACACCATTTTTTACAGTTCACCATTTCCATTTTTCTGAAAAATCAAAGAGTACCTCAGAGAACATTGAATGTTCTCATTGAGTTGATTTTATTTTCATGTTTGCCCGTACCGGAATCTTTATACTGAAGTATCTTTTAAACATGGTTTCCCAATTAATTAGGACCTTTTTTCACCGCACCTTTATTTGGTCTCTACGTTAGTCCCGTCCTCTTGAACTCATTCGTTAATGCAATTTTATGTAAAACCAGCGACTTCGTCCGCGTTTTCCCTCGTTTTTTACACATTTTCCATTGTTTTTTTGCTCTTATTGGTCGCAGCGTGATTTTATAAAGCTTAAAGGCTTCCTCGATAAATCGATAATGGTCTAGCCAACACAAATATAATTTTTAATTCGAAACAGTACTTTCTGATATTAGCTTGTGTAAACAAACAACTCTATAGCTTTATAATCAACGACTTCATACCCAAGAAGTCGATGTTTATAATCAACGAATATTATAGTAAGGCGTCGGACCTTTTTCAGCCATTTCGGTCGATCTCAATTGAGATCAGTCAAGTGCGTAGGAAATATTATAGAAATGTACTCGCAAACACAGGCGCACTCTCTGTTTCCTTACCCTCATAGTTAGGTGAGAGGGCAATCCGACATAACCGAGAGATCGGGCGCAGGACTACCAGCTAAACGTGCTTTCCGGGCTTAACGTGCTTTCCGAGGCACGGGCGTTCAACCGCCAACTTCCTAACTCCGGGCTGAGTAATTTCATTATAGAAAAACTCTCACCAATTTTGCCCGTCCCCGGACTCGAACCGGGGACCTCTCGGTCCTAACGCAGCACTTGCTACCAATAGACCAACGAGGCAGTTAATAGTAATAGGAATATTATAGTATAGCTAAGGAAGTAAGATGATAAGCAAATTACTCAAACCACTGAGGGGCTAAATACAGGGGAATTCTTTTTTACGCGTACAATACATATCAACGCCTACCAATTCACAGGAGAATTTTAACACTACGCAGGTGTAAAGGATTCGTTTGATGTATTGCGACAGGGATTGTGTGAACGACGGGTAAACCACTCGGCGCTTTGAATCCACTTTCTACCCACATTCTAGGATAATGGTAACCTTTCCTTTCATTTTCTAGCGTAAATATTTTTAACGTTCGATCTATGCATCCACCTACAGTTTTCTGATTTCAATCGACGATTTATTTAACCCTTTACATGGTGAGAGAATCGCTAACCTTTGCTGAGGTTCTATGCAAAATATTGCTTAACTAGCGACCCGCCCTCGCTTCGCTTCGGGGATATCTCTATCTCTATGTAATATATTTTAACCCCGTAAGAGAAATCAATTTTTTTATCTAAAAAAAGCCTATGACACTCAGGGATAGTGTAGCTTTCCAACAATGAAAGATTTTTTCACATCAGTGCAGTAGTTTCGGAGCCTATTCGAAACAAAAAAATCAAACCTTTCCTCTTTATAATATTATTATTATATTACATTGACTCCCCCGTACCCCAGTGACGCTTACATGGAGCCTACATCGCATGCTGGCTAGCTGAACGCGGTGGCGGCAACCACGCGACTTTTTTCTAATACTTGCATTTTTAAACTCGTGATATCTTCCGAATTAAATGTCCGAATTGAATAATTCAAAAAGTTATAAAAAGGTATTGAAGCCGTCTTGAATATATACAAACTTATTTTGATAAGGATTAATACCAAGGTACAAATAAAGATCCCTTTCAAGCGGCGGCATATAAATTAAATAATTTTTAGAACAAAAAACCGCTTGCTGTGACATAACTATAATATTTAGACATATGCTGTCGCGACACTTTTTGTAGATAATGATGAGTTCTGCAAAGTCTTAGTAAATGGTTTTGTTCTATCTTCAATAGTTTTCGCAGCGCAGGCGACGAAAGGAATTTTTCAGGTCTATTTTTTACACCTTGAGTTACATTATTGGAGTTTTAGTAAGGATCCCTAATTTTTTTAAAACTATAATATAGCCTATGTTACTTCTGAATAATGCAGCTTTCTAATGGTGAAAAAATTATTGCAATCGGTCCAGTAGTTTTTGAGTTTATTCATTACAAACATACAAAAATACAAAAATACAAAAATACAAATCTTTCCTCTTTATAATATTAGTATAGAGTATAGATTGTAAATTAAGTTGTTTAACGTAACCCATATAGACCGACCGTACCGGATGTGGTACAGTGGATTTATAAAATTTTCATGTATAATTTATGTGTTTGTTCCTGAGTGTGTTATTGAATATATAGGTATTTGAGTATCCTGAGATTCTGATATCCATACACAAGTGCTTAAGCTACTTACCACGGGATCAGATCAATGTATGTTATGTCGTGTTATATATTTTTAAATTATCAATTTGTATCTTTCTAGTACCGCAATCTTCGCGATGGAAGGCATCAACGTCGTCATGCCAGTGGAGAACGAAATGAAGAAACCGCAGCAGTTCCTGGGCTGTCCCGGAGTTCTCACGGTGACCATGTCCTTCGTGGCCACACTTTACGGCGTGGTCGGGATATTTGGGTACATCAAGTACGGCAGCCAAGTTGAAGAGCTTATCACTCTGAACTTACCGCAGAAAGAAATGTGAGTACATCTTGGACTTGCCTAAAAAGTTGTTTAAAAAGTCACACTTTACAAATGTAAATTAAATTAATTGTACTGGGAACCAATAGCAAAGGAAATGAAGAGTCCATTGTAGAAATAAGTCCTTTAATGTGAATCATCAACCGAAAGAGATTTTTTTTCTGAAAATCCTAATCCCCAGACTATCTAGGTTTCCTGTCGAAAAAATGTCTGGTTTTCGGCTTACTATTGAGTTAATATATTTTTCTATAAAATTATGTATCACCAGTCATTTCAGTAAACTTTATTTCTCACACGCACACACACACACACACACACGCATGTTAATATTACATGCTAAAGCCCCCACTCAGCATTGTGTCGTGCCTCCCATGGGGAAGAAACGACCCTGATTTTTAGTGGTAGCCCTACTAATCAAAACTTACACAAAAATCCCAAAGGAACCACAGGTATTGAATCAAACACTTATCAGAACACAAACCTAAAGCAATTACCAACACCGCTCACATAATTATGTAAGCTAGATTACTAAAATAAATGACGTTAGACACCTAAGTTAGCCCAAGTTACAGCTTACCGCAGTACCGAGGCTCTAAACCAATTAGTAACCGCCTGCGCTGCACATCAAAGTCTATTCAAATGCCTGCCTTCCCAAGTACCTACATTCACTAATTTCTATTTTATGTCGCGTTTGACAACTGCCTACAAAGTGGCTGTAAAGATGCGAATCGTTTGTACGGTTATTGCTTCTTTGATTGCTCATCATTGCTAATGGATCCATTATACTGATTGTATCCTTTGCCAAATATTAAAATGGATGGCGTACCGTACATCCAGATAGATAAAATTTACAACAGTTATCAATCAATCGATTTGGGTAACATTTAATATTATGATACTGTAAGGTCTGAGAATGAATATTCGTTATTGTATGACTTTTGTGACTTGAGACATTTCGATAATGTTAATGAAAACATTGTGATACCTAGACACTTATCACGTTTCCTTCTGGTCCATACAGAAATATTTTTGAAAGGCTTAAAATTACACACGAATCCACCGATGCTCTTATTTGATTTTGCTATTCGAATGGATTTTTAAATATTTCACCATTGTCATAAAAGTAACTTTAGATTTCTTGTCCACTTTTCCCTTTTCATTGAGCTTTCGCTGTTCTATATTTAAATTTGAATAAACAATACAATTAAACGAGCGCCATAATAATTTTACAGACAGTGCTCTCTGATAATTTAAGCAAGTTATTCATTTAAATAACAATACCAGCCTAATTAAACTGTAGCACCCCAAATAGTCCCGAAAGGCGATTAAATTTGAAATGTTCTGTTATTGTGAAATATCTTTTACGTGGTGGAGTTTTTTTATTAACTTTTCACGTTGTTTTGCGTGGGTAGACTTGTGGTAACGAAATATATTTAGGAATTTTTAGCTAAAGCTAATATCTAGTACGTGGGAGGCAAACTCGCAGCGCGTTCCTCTGATACAGACGATCTTCAATAATCAATACTTTTTCATTATTTTAGATAACACTAGTGACCTGCCCTCGCTTTGCTTTTGGTATATTATACATAAAAACCTTCTAATTGAATCCCTCTATCTATTAAAAACTCCATTAAATCCGTTGCGTAGTATTAAAGATTTCAGCATACATACAGACAGACGCGGGAAGCTACTTTGCTTTATACTGTGTATTGATTAGATCTATTCACCGGTTTTGATTACATATTCGAGTCTTAATGGCCCAATGAAATATTTGATTTCCGTGACACAGTTACAGTACATTCACATTTTGCACACGTAAACTTAAGCTAATTGCACTATCACTTAAAGGTCAACACAGCTATCTAAACAACAATTGTTACTTAGTGATAATTTAAGAACATTACATTAAAAAAAACAAAAACACAGAAAAAACAAAACATATAAAAATTTACACTCTATATAGAAGGTCAGTTGCTGTGGCCTTGAATTTAGGTAGGGACATAGAATGGACATACAAAGAATTGCTGCACTTATTGTAAATCTTACAGATTCGCGATACAGGTGAATTTGTTAATCGTTCAATTCATCCAACTTGGTTTACGAAAAATCTCATAAGGTTACTGTGGGACAGGGAGGACGTTGCCGACTATCGGCAAATCTCTATCTTGTAGTGTTTTTCAAAGGTATTTAAAATTCTTGTATATCCCCCATGAATTTGTCATAACGAAAATTTATTAACGGTCGTTCAGCACGGCTTCATGCGTGGGCGTTCAGTAGAAACCAATCTGGCTTCCTTTGTATCTTCTATCTCTAGGGATGTGGATGGGTGCTTATAGGTGGATGCATTACACTGATCTTTCAAGCGCATTTGATAGGGTCAATCACCATGTGTTGCTAGCTTAGCTTAACAATATGGGTGTGGGTGGCACGCTGCTTCAATGGTATGCCTCAGACTTGTCAGATAGACCGCAAAGAGTGGTTGTTAATGGCTTCGAGACCAAAATATACTTAGCAGAGTCTGGTGTACCGCAGGGCTCCCATTTAGGTCCTTTTCTGTTTTTAATTTTTATCAATGACATTGTAGCAAAAATACGTCACGATGATCAATAGATTAGTCCTAAAATTGGAAGCCCAACCGACACAGGTCTTCCGCAATCAGATTTGAACTCTTTGATTGGTGTGTCAACAACGGAATGCTACTTAATCCTTAAAATTAAAAATGCCACCACATTAGCTACACCAGAAAGAAAAACACTATCAATACCTCTTACGCATTGGGGGTTTGAGACGCTAGCAAGAGTCAACGAGGTCAGGGATTTGGGTGTTACGTTGGATAGCCGCCTGAAACTTGATTCACACCTGGACAAAATTGTAAAACGATCAGCTGGTATGTTGGGATTTCTCAAGAGAAGCGCCAAAATTCCGTAATGTAAAAACGAAGGTTATTCTGTTTAACATACTGGTACGCAGCAGTGGCGAAGGGTGAATATTTTCAGAAGGGAAGCCGGAGCATAAAAACTACTTACCAAAATAATGACCGATATACACTGATGTTAATGTACTATAGTTCAAATGTTATTATTTATGAAACTGCATTCCGAGTTTAAGCATTGCAAGCATATTGATCATTAACATAATATATCAGTAAAACCTGTGCTACTCCAAACTGAACTTTATTCCCAACAAAGAAGTAAACATAAACAACCAAACATTTTATTTAACTTACCTGCGCCTGCCATCCACATATACTTGTCGTAAATTTGATGTATGGAAACGTTTAAAAATCCATTTTTGCGTTTATCAAATGGTCATATTTGGGGTTGCCTAATTATAGTTAATGATGTTTATTGTTTACTAAACTTACTTTTGAGAACGAAGTATCTTTCGATAACCATTTCTAACGAACGAACAACTACACGACAACGACACCACAACATACAATACACAATACAAATTCAACAAACTTCAGCAACACGACATATAAAATTCGACAAAACAAAACAAGTTGTTTACAAACAATTCGCACTATCCGCCATATGTAAAACTATTTTTTTGTCTAATTCATTCCATCAAGGACAGGCAAAGGGATCTAGTCCGTACAGCCTAGTCTACAGTAAATTGTTAAATATTTCGGCTGGAGCTATGTCTTCTTTGATTTGTGTTCATAAGTGAGCAATATTTTCAAGGCCAGAGTCACGATATAAAACTAAAAAGCCACGGATAATAATTAATCACGCGCCAGAAAAATTACGGATTAATGTATCCGTAATTCGAACTAGGCTGTACCAGGCTAGATGCCTTTGCCTGATGGGATAAATTAATTGTATTAAAAAACGTTTGTGGGAATCTACGTCACGAGTGTTTTTTCTCGCTTGCACATGTAGGTTTTCTAATTAACTATCTCTATCACAACCCGGTGGACATCGAGTTATTTCTTATACCAGAGCCGCTCTAAGTTGGCCGATTTGCTACATGTCAGACTGACTGCACTAGTCTTTGAGTATAAAGCCACTGGAGATGCCATAACGTCAACGCTTCTAACTAATTTTTTCGCCACTTTTAGCGGGGGCGAGGTAAACACGTACAGCACACCACCAAAAAATTAATAACTCAACAGACACAAATTTTGCTGTAACGATAAACACACACTACAAAAATGTTCAACACTTCGAACAATACACGCACACAAAAAAAGTTTTCACGTAACTACGCAACACACATACGAAAAAAATAGTGATGACACAAAGAATAAAATAAAATCAGTTTGGTGAATGAACTGAACTATCTTGTACTGATTATTTTAAAATTGTTAAATGTAAAAAAAATTAAGATATTAAATGTTTATTTATATGTGTGTCTGTCTGTTTGTGTGCATTTATGACCTAAGCCTCTAGATTTCGAAGATAAGTACAAAAAACTAATATTTTAATTTTAATCCTAAGTTTGATTGCATGGGAAATAACTGAATATACAATGTGCTATATAGAAGCAGTAACAGATTCAAGAAAAGTAAAGAAATTAAATTACTTACCAAACAAGGACATGTTCGCAAAGAAAGTATTGCACCTTTAATCAATGTCTTTCTGCTATTAGCATTTTAGATAACACTTGTACCTACGTGTGGGTTTCCAAGAATGATTTTCGTTGTTACAAAATTTTCTCCATATTTCCTTTATCTTTTGATCTTTTGGAAATCGAAAAGGACATACACTTCTATTATATAAATACTAGTTTACTAGTTTATGGTATAGTATGCATAACACATACACTCATAGCCCCGGACATAGCCTCGAAATATTTTATTGCTACAATTAATAATGAAATGAAATAATGAAATAATAATTAATTCTGCAAATAGATTTTCATGAAATACTTTTGCACGTCAAGTTGTAAATAAATTAATCACATATTACATAATTCATTGATGTCCAAGCGAGCAGCTCATCATGTCCATGGATTTTTATCATTTAAGTAGTCTTCTACTTTATAATATGCTTTTTTCACAAGACACGACTTAATAAAAATTTTGAAATTATAAAAAGGTAATTCAATAACATTTTGTGTGATCTTTTTAAACAATTTTGTGCTTAAACCCAAGAACGACTTTCCAGTCTTTTGAAGCCTGAAACAGCAAACCTATGTTTATTTCTGGTGTTAAAATGGTGAGCATCCGATTTCTTATTAAATGATTGTATGTTCTTATAAACATATGAGATACAGTCCAAAATGTACTGAGAGGCTACGGTTAAAATATCTATGTCTTTAAAAATTCTCTAAGGGAGTCACAGAATTCTTTTCATATTCAGACTAAATTTCAATATCGTATGACCAGAGGAAAGAAAAGTAATTTTTCAAATTCATCTTACAAGATTTAAATATAACATTCGTTTACCTTTTATTTAATTCAAAATTAATGTAAAAAACGGATTATAAAACTAACTGCAGGGAGTGAATGATTCATTCAAATGTCGAGTCTCTTTTTTGACTTTGTAACATCACTAGCCCCTGTACCACTGTATTCTTGTTTATTTTTTTCTGTCGTTTACGTATCGTAACGACTTTTTATTTTAATAGCAATTCTTCTTAAATACACGTTTAAAAGTTAATAAAAACACTTAGCTATGATACTGTTGCGGGATCGGGGTACGTTTAATTCAAGATACGCCAAAAGTCACCAAAAGACAATTAATTTATTTATCGACTAACAATTACACAATTAAACACTTAAAAACACAATTAAAAACACTTAATTACAACACTAAACACGGAACACTAAATTACACTAAAGCACTGAATCACACTAAAACACTGAATTTCACTGACTATTCGCAGGTAACGCACTCGATCACTTCTAGTTCGCAGGAGACTGATTCGCTTCGCTTTCCAAATCGGAACTGTCCCGTCGCGTCGTACATCCCGCTTTATACCCAGAGACGCAGCTCTTCGCGTGGCGTCGAGAATATTCTCGTGGGGATCGAAATTTCTAGAACTCGCTGGAGCTTGCTCCGACCGACCAGAGTGTGTGACGTAGTATCGTGCAAGCGAATATAGACCTTATCCATACGACGATAAGACTAATTTCGCTTGCACGGTCTCTCAAGGTCGTAACATTATTATTACTCTTCTAGAACACGTGCAAGCGAATATAGACCTTATCCATACGACGATAAGACTAATTTCGCTTGCCCGGTCCCTCGTGGTCGTAACAATACGAAACGCGCTCTTGTTGCGAATTTGAACTCTCGATCGCCTTTTACATGAGAATACTGCACAACTAACCATTTTTCAAGAGAAACGTCACGCGACAGGGATCAATGCAAAATGGCAGCGACAAGTAGTTTTATTAAACGTGTTTGAACAGTTGACCAATGTACTTTGCCGGAGGGGGTCGCCCGTGTATGGCATCTCCAGTGGCTTTATACTCAAAGGCACTAGTGAGGGACAACGGTAAAATTGCCGAAGTATATAAGTAACAGTTATTTCCACTTTATAACCAAGCAAGGTCTAATTATAACAAATTTTTATTAAAAAAATGAATTCACATCCAAAAGATTGAATTTAAGTTCCTTATTATTAAATATATTTATTTTTAAAATACAATTCTTATTAAATCCTTCATCCTATTTTAAAAAAATACCTGGTGAGTATTACCCACTACGTCAATATGAAAACGTGTCAAACGGCGTAACCTTGTAAAAGTGTAATACAGAGTGGAAATTTTACGTTTTCTTTTTACAATTCTATTATTTTAGGTAATAAAAGACAAATAATTAGATAATTAGGTGCATTTGACATTTTGAAATAACGTCTTATTTTTAAAAGTTGTTCTTTATGATTCGCTAAATATGTTCATCTTAACAAGGATAAATGCAAAATATAAAATAAAAAGCGTCAAATCAGTCTTCTAAGAACGGCTCCGGTATAATATACATACATATATATTTTTAAATACATAATCACACCCAGACACGGAACAAACACCGATGTTCATCACACAAATATTTGTCCCGAGTGGGAATCGAACCCACGACTCTTGGAACCGCCAGCCAGGGTCACTAACCACTGTTCCACCGAGCCAGTTAACCGTTCTAAGAAGACTGATTTGACACTTTTTATTTTATATTTTGCATTTATCCTTGTTAAGAGGAACATATTTAGCGAATCATAAAGAACAACTTTTAACCTACCACCTAATTATCTAATTATTTGTCTTTTATTACCTAAAATAATTGAATTATTAACTAGATTATTAACTAGATAAAATTTAAAATGTCTGTTGTCTGAAATGCATGTAGTTGTCACCTATAATTAAGTTTGCGTTTATCTAAATGTTCATCTGGTCATGTTACTTATATCATATCATTAATGTAATCTTGTTGGTAATCTTAAATAAATAAATAAATAAATTATAAAAAGAAAACGTAAAATTTCCACTCTGTATTACGCTTTTACAAGGTTACGCCGTTTGACACGGTTTCATAGTGACGTAGTGGGTAATACTCACCAGGTATTTTTTAAAAATAGGATGAAGGATTTAATAAGTATTGTATTTTAAAAATAAATATATTTATAAATAAGGAACTTAAATTCAATCTTTTGGATGTGAATTAATGTTTTTAATTAAAATTTGTTATAATTAGACCTTGCTTGGTTATAAAGTGGAAATAACTGTTACATATATACTTCGGCAATTTTACCATTGTCCCTCACTAGTGCAGTCAGTCTGACATGTAGCAAATCGGCCAACTTAGAGCGGCTCTGGTATAGTACATTTGCGCGTGCTAAAACGAGACAAAGCATGACGATTAGTCCATAGAAATGAAAAGGACAGATGCTCAGTATGGGTAGTATGGGTGTTTTTTTGTATGAAGAGGTAAGCCGAATTTTATCGGCTTCTATTTGGCATTATTTGCATTGCCTATGAAATTTTGTAGGCGTTTTGTCAATTTTAGCAATTTGAATGAAGTAAATGGATAATTTAACAAATAAAAATATCGTTGGCCCATGGATTCGATTTTTCGAAGGGAAGCCAATGGGAATCGGGTTATATGGACTCTTCGCCACTGGTACGCAGTGACAGAATTCGTAAGCGTAGTCTGGAATCCCGTCTATAACTGTGTAGCGTCACAACGTGTAGAATCTATACAGCGAGCATTCACACGGTATCTCGCTTTCTCAATGCCTAGTATATCCCACAGGCACCCCTAGAGAGTCTCAGACTAGTATTTTTCAAAATGACAACCTTGCGAAACCGTCGGATGATGACAAATATCAAGTCTCCTTTATAAATAACTTAATAATAAATAAAAAGTACCTATCAATGTTATCAATGAAAAATTTTGCATTCCTTACAGGAACCCCCGATTTGTAGTGAAAAATTATTTAACATTCCACACCATAAACCAACCTAGGTTCACACCATCCTAGAATACGTAAAGAGTTCAACGAAATTTCACTTCGAATTTTTAGCGATCCTCCTGGAGTATTTAAAAACAAACTGTTTGAACACTATGCTCAACCTCCGGAGACACAAATTATGTATTATTTTTTGTTGTTTGATTATTTTAATTTTAAATTTTTCTTGGTTTAACGATTTTAAGGTGAACGCTGTGTATACCTGTTATTAGCATGCATATTGTACCCTACTCTTATGTATCAATGTTATTATTAATTGTGTATGTGTATTGCTCTTGATGTACATTATGAATAAATAAATAAATTCATATTCTAATATTAAAGTGTAGTATTATAAGTAAAGTCAAGTCTCATTTGTGTTGCGTTTGATAAAGCCTTCATAAATCGTCTAACTTGAACTCCAATATTAAACTATCGTTTCCGTCAAGTCGTGAATGTGGAATTTCTCCTTTGAATGTGAAACAAGATCAAACCGGATAGTTGCTAGTTTCGCAAACTTACAGGGTTCCACGGCGAGTGACTTAGCTTTAAGATTCTATCTGTCACAACTGCCAATGTGATTAAAAATAATGCGGCACAAGAAACTAAGTTTACAGCACGTAGTTACAGTTCACTGAGATAAAAAAGCGTCGATGGCCGAGTGGTTAAGGTCGTTGCTTGCCATGCGAGATCGCCAGTTCAAACCCCGCCAGGTACCAATGTGTTTTTCAAATTTGAAATTCATATGTACCATCTTTCGACGCTTTAACGGTGAAGGAAAACATCGTGAGGAAACCAGCACACCTGAGAGATTTTTCAACGGTGTGTGAAGCCATGTCAGAGGCCTACGGGCGGTTTAAACTCTGACACCAGGTTGTTCATCAACCATACGATAAGAAGAAGAAGATTGAACCGATTTTCGTTTGTTCCAGCCCAGCATTGACGGCCAATGTCCTGGTCACGGTAGCGGTATTCTTCACCTACTGCTTGCAAATGTATGCACCCATGGATATAATATGGGTGAGGATTGATGACAGTGTTCCACACCGATTCAAGACTGTTGGACAAATATTATTGAGGACTTGCAGTGTGACCCTTACTGGTGAGTTTGCTTATTTTTTGTTATTTAGGCATACGGGATTATCGTTATCGGGATATTCGTTGATGTCGCCACTTTAACGATTATCCCGTTCGCGCAACGACAAAATCTAGCGATCGAAAACGGCTTGCCACCTTTCGCCAGCCGTTGGGAAGTCTATCAAATATCTAGGTAAGTAACTTTGGAAGTCTATTTTTACGTCAGGGTTGCATTTACGCATCGTCTCAAGCCGCTCTAGGCACGGGCGATGAGGTATGTCGGGCTCGATTCTCGGGTAGTGGACCACTACCGACTAAACCTATACCCCATACAACGCCACAGACCATTGTACTCACGTAGTGCGCACAGCCCACGACCACAAGTGCCCTTTTGGTCACCTCTTACGACAGAAAAGGGATACCTCTGCCGTATTCTTACGCCCCTAACCGCAGAGCAGTACGTTGGATGTCTTCCCTCAAGTATCTGTGCCTTAAATGTCGGTCATTGTCCCTGGTTACGTCCTCCTGTCTCGAGGTACCATGCTGAAACTGCTACACCAAGAAGAAAGGTTTTTTCAGTGACTAATAAAGAAGATTAAAAATTATATTTTAGAGTTTACTATTCTTCTTAGTTAAGTATATTGTGTCGTTATTATAACCTTGAAATTATTTAATTTCAAGAAAATCCTTCACAACAATCTTAGCCGACCTTTACTTAATACTTTGACTGCCGCGTAGGTCACCGGTGACCTACGATTTTTTTCTATCTTGAATTAAAAAATTATTTATTTTTAGTTAGATATATGTAATATTCCACAATTAATAGCACGTTAGACAAGTCTAAATATATGTTCATTTACTTTTCGATTATTAATTCACGATTTTTTTAAAATAATTTCATATGGTGGCAGTTAAAGTGTTAATCGATATCTAGATATTTTTATGTTCTGCCTACCACTAATCACTAAACCTTTGGTAAATGTGGATCATATCTAAGTTACACGGCGAATAGCTGAGAGAGAATCTCATTAAGCTGAGTCCAAAATGACGTGAAATTATTCAATCGCCTTATCTAATCGACACTCATTTTCCTTGAACAAATGGCAAGGCATGACATGGGTGCTCGTTAACTTATCTATATGTTATAGATAATGTTATAATGCAGGTATTCTATACAATGCCTAGGAAATGTATAGAATACCGGGGTCGTTCAGGCAATGTATGAAATGAATCGTATTATACACATTTCCTACATTATACACCGTGAAATTATAGTTATTTAGGTTGTTTTCCCGCAGTAAAATGATTCTATCTTAGTAGTACAAAAGATGATCTTTTTTGGTAAAATCAATAAATGCCGGTTTTACGAAAGGTTTAACCGTAACTCGAAAGCACGTTCGAACCGCTTTATGACTTAGGGTGTCGATCTTCTTTAGCTTTAAGCATCGATTTCATGCGGCAAGCTGTACCTGAATAGGTCACATCTTAAAAAACAACGATAGCTTCTCTCGTTTTCGAGTTGGAAAATTATGATTCTTTTTCGAGGAATAATTTGCATGATTCGATAGTATTACAAGGCAAATCGTTCTGCCACGGGAAAACAACCACTCAAATTTCACAGTGTATATGATACCTAGGCAATAACATATACAATACATATAATAAAAAATTTACCAATCTTTCTGTACATGAATGAATATGATGATGATTAAAGGAGACTTTTAGTCTTTTACTTTTAGACTAAATAGCAAGTTAACGTTTATTTCTTGTATTGAATTGGTGATTTAGGAATGTTGTATATTTTTATACACATGCATTAAGCAATCAAGAATGTATTGGGAGGCCACTGTGAGAATATTATACTCTTTGAACCGATCTCTGAGAGAATCCCACCGTTTGTAGTTATATATGGCTCTTATTGCTCTTTTTTGCAATACAAAAATACTATCAATATCAGCGGCTGACCCCCATAAAAGCATACCGTAGGACAGAATACTGTGGAAGTAACTATAAAAGTAAACTAATCTTACCGTTTTAACATCAGTCAGTTGTCAAATTTTTCTTACTGCATATGCAGCAGAACTAAGTCTTCCTGCCAGGGTACCAATATGAGGTCCGCATTGCAATTTGGAATCTAGAGTGATGTCAAGGAACACCGTTGAGTTTAGAACTTAAATGGGTTCCCTGTTCATTATGATTTTAGTATTGACCTGCTTTACATTGTTCATTGAACATTTTACACATTTGGATTTTTTGGTGTTCAACATAAGATTATTAGCAGTAAACCAGTGCAAGACTCGTGAAAGAGCTTTGTTTACGTCGTCAACATTTTCTTGCTATCTACCTTAAAGAGAAGTGATATATCATCTGCAAACAAAACTATTTCACAATTGTCTTCAGAGGGGTGAGAAATGCGAACCACCTTTGTATAGTATTTTGTCAATCAAATTTAATCTACAATTTGCCGGTAAAGTATCGGAAGTCGATATATCGAACCCTTACACACTGCATAGCATATTATGGAAGATTCGTAACTTCCTCCAAAGTCAATCAAAGCTCTATTTCGCTTAGACACTCGATACCTTTACTTTGAGTTGGCGGTGCTGGCATAGCTATATATACAAGTATGTTTGATAACCGTGGTTAGTTTGCGTTGCGTATACTAACTTTGAAGTAAACTGTAGGTACTACTAGGAAATACTTTACACACTCGCAATTTAAGTTTGATAACATATTTGATGAGTTAAAATGTACAATATACATATTTTATATTGTGAAGAATATATCTATAAATAAAATGGCATATAATGGCATAATAAGGCGTCCGACAGATTCCAGCCATGGCGGCCGATCTCAATTGAGATCAGCCAAGTGCGCAGAGCATATTATAGTGCACAAGTGTGCGCGCAAACACAAGTGCACTCTCTTTTCCCTTACTCTCATAATTCGGTGTGACGGCAATCCGACATGACCGATGAGAGATCGGGCGCAGGACCACCGGCTTAACGTGCTTTCCGAGGCACGGGCGTTCAACCGCCAACTTCCTAACTCCGGGCTGAGTAATTTCATTACAGAAACACTCACACAAATTTTGCCCGACCCCGGACTCGAACCGGGGACCTCTCGGTCCTAACGCAGCACTTGCTACCAACAAACCAACGAGGCAGATAATATAATAACAGGTTACTACTAGCCAACTATTATATTGGTTTCCAAAATAATCTTGCTAAAAATTGGATGGATTGTACCATACTATTTTTATAGCGGTGCAATCTGAAAATAACCATATTCGCACAAACATTTGTTTGAGTGGAATATACTTTTACGTTGTTGTTTTCTGCATCGTCTACATGGGTTCAAAAGGTTAACAAGGGTCTCAACTCCTCGTGAAAGACAGTGACTCGGGTATCCAAACGGATTTTATTCCTACATTTAAAGTAGATAAGGCATTTTTTTTTCAACCTACTTCAAGAAGGGAGGAGGTTCTCAATTCGACCCGTATGTTTTTTTTTCTATCTTTGTTACGCGATAACTCCGCCAATTATGAACCGATTTGAATAAAATCTTTTTTCAAAAAATAAAAAAACTACCCCCAAAAGTGGAAAATTGGGGATGATTTTTTTTATACGCAATATCTCCGCCGATTATAAATCAATTAGAACGATTATCTGAAGTTTAATTTGTATTTGCTTCAGGCAATCATAATGTTATAATGCTGAGCTGATGATGGAAGGCCAACTCCTTAATAGTTAGGAGTAAAAGGATAATTCTTGCGATACTGTATACATATTCAGACTACTAGTTATAATATCAGTAGTATTACAGATGAGCTGAACTAATAGGGTGAAAAAAAAGGTAACACTAAAAAGTATGAAGTCGGGTTTTTGAAGGCGGTTTTTATTTTTTGTTATCTTAACTGACATACGATGATGGCTTGGAGGAGCCTCGTCATCATCACCAGACTTGCGGGGGAGTGGATGGCTTTGACCCCTAAGTAGGTATACGCATATACAGAGTTTGACACTGCCCTTTGTCCCGCTACTTAGCACTACACTTACCTAATGTTCAGCATGTTTTTAGGATTCCGTAGCCAAGTGGCAAAAACGGATCCCTTATAGATTCGTCATGTCTGTCCGTCCGTCCGTCCGTATGTCACAGCCATTTTTTTCCGAAAATATAAGAGCTATCCTGTTGAAACTTGGTAGGTAGATGTATTATGTGAACCGCATTAATATTTTGATGCAAAAATAAACAAATAATTATAAATATTGGGGGCTCCCCATATTTAGAACTGAAACATTTTTTTTTTGTTTTCATCAAACACGTGTGGGGTATCTATGGATAGGTTTTCAAAAATTATATCGAGGTTTCTTAAATATTTTTTTTCTAAACAGAATAGTTTGATCCCGTAGTAAGCCACGGGATCAGATCAATGTACGTTTTGTGAAATATTGAAAAAAAAAATATGTTAGAAACTGCCACCTCTCGTGATCAAACGTGGCAAAGGGCGGTGCAGTGTGGTAACCGCCTATAGCTGGAATCGCTCACCTGAATGCCGCGTCTAGATGCATTCGTGCATTGATGGTAGCGTGCATTCCTGCACTCTGGATGCATCCAACTGATCGGACGTGACTTTGAATGTTTCCCGTAAATCTCCGAGCCACAGAAGACAGTTTGGATTTAGGCATGGGAAATCCACGGAGGATGCAGTTTTAACAGTGAGTGATATAGTGTCGGGCGCCTTGGATAGTAATAAAAATTGTGTAGGAGTTTTTATCGACTTAGCCAAGGCATTCGACACTGTGTCTATCCCAATACTCCTCCAGAAACTTGAGAACCTAGGTATAAGAGGCTTAGCTAATTGCTGGTTTCAAACTTATTTAACTGACCGCAAGCAATGTACAAGAGTGGGTTCCTACGTTAGTGACAGGCTATCAGTAGAGTTTGGTGTCCCGCAGGGAAGTATTTTGGGACCTACACTGTTTCTAGTCTATATTAGCGACTTGCTGCATCTTCAACTAATGAGTGCTGACATAGTATGTTATGCTGATGATACAGTCATACTATTTCAAGACTTTACATGGGAAAACGTTTATAAGAATGCCGAAAATGGATTAGCGATTATTGCAGACTGGCTCTCATTAAATCTACTCACAGTAAATGTTGACAAAACAAAATACATAGCCTTTCATAAAACCCGTGCCTCGGAACCGCCAGATTCACTTTCCCTAACTCTTCATCATTGCGATCAGCAGTCACTCGACTCCACCTGTTCTTGCCAATTTATCGAGCGAACAGCTTCAATAAAATACCTGGGAATCCTTCTTGACGAAAATTTATCATTCAAAGCTCACATCGCTGCCACTTCAAACAGAATCAGAAAAACTGGGTACATTCTTAAATCTCTCAGACATTCAGCTTCAAAGAAAACCCTCCTCCTAGTATACAAAGCCATTTGCCAGTCTATATTAATATACTGCGTTAAAGCATGGGGTGGTGCCACCAAATCATCAATGATAACCTTGGAAAGAGCTCAACGGACTGTACTCAAGGTCATGCTCCGCAAACCGTTTCGTTTTAGTACAAACCTTTTATATCAGGAAAGTAAAGTCCTTAGAGTCCGACAGCTGTATGTCCTGCGTGCTGCAATGCACGTTCATAAAATCACCCTGAATTCAAAGGACTACGAAAATCTTCTAAGGCAACGTGTCTTTAAAGTCCCTATTCAAAGAGTCCGCACTGCCTTTGCAAAACGACACCCTAACTTTCTTCTAGCACGTCTATACAACAGGGCCTGTCGCAGCGCTGATATCAAAAGACTACCCTTGCGGGAAGCCAAGCTAGCTGTCGAATCTTGGTTGATGAACCTGGATTACAGCGAAACAGAGAACCTTCTCTCTTAAACCTCTACAAAAAAAAAAGTGAAAACACACACCAGACACACACACACACACACACACACACACACATACACACGCGCGTATTTTTTTATTTTTTTTAGTTATTATCTTTTGTAACATTCAATTTAATTTTGTATTTAATATGTTTATTTAATATTATTAAGCTCTAATAGTTTTGTAACTTTATTGTCCTAGTCAGGTGTCTACAAAATGTGACGGTATACTTCGAGTGTTGGCTGCTGCGATACAAGCAATTATGCTTAGTGCAGAGTCGCTAGATTTAAGGATATTATGTAGATGTTTATTATGGAAATAAAGATATTATTATTATTATTATTTTTATTATTATTACAGAGCAGCAATCAATTCCTTTGATTTGCTAAGTATTTACAAACTGTTAGCATAAACATTACATAGCCGCAATCGGTTCGACAACCTAAGTTAAATACGTATAACAACTTGTAAGTATGACTATGCGCTTCTTTTGGGATATAAATTAGCTTGAAGTTTGAATGAGCACAGTGAAAATACACTGTGCTGTTAATAGGGGTTCAACAGCAGAGTTAAACGAAAAATCTTAGCTTTAAAGAGTTCTCATAAAAAATATAAACATACCTACTAGCTGTTCCAGCGACTTCGTCCGCGTATTCCCCCGTTTTTAACACATTTTCTATTGTTTTTTTGCTCCTATTGGTCGCAGCGAGATGTTATATTTATGTTAAATTTTCAATTCGAACCATTAGTTCCTGAGATTAGCGCGTTCAAAGAAACAAATAAAAACACAAACAAACTCGTCAGCTTTATAATGTTGGGGGAACGGGGTACGTTTAATTCAAGATACGCCAAAAGTCAGCAAAAGACAATTAATTTATTTATCGACTAACAATTACACAATTAAACACTTAAAAACACAATTAAAAACACTTAATTACAACACTAAACACGGAACACTAAATTACACTAAAGCACTGAATCACACTAAAACACTGAATTTCACTGAAACTATTCGCAGGTAACACACTCGATCACTTCTAGTTCGCAGGAGACTGATTCGCTTCGCTTTCCAAATCGGAACTGTCCCGTCGCGTCGTACATCCCGCTTTTATACCCAGAGACGCACCTCTTCGCGTGGCGTCGAGAATATTCTCGCAGGGATAGAAATTTCTAGAACTCGCTGGAGCTGGCTCCGAGCGACCAGAGTGTGTGATGTAGTATCGTGCAAGCGAATATAGACCTTATCCATACGTCGATAAGACTAATTTCGCTTGCACGGTCTTTCAAGGTCGTAACACTATTATTATTATTTTAGAACACGCTAGAGCTCGCTACGACCGTGCAAGCGAATATAGACCTTATCCATACGACGATAAGACTAATTCCGCTTGCCCGGTCCCTCGTGGTCGTAACATTATCCCCTTCTTAGTCATGCTCGTCCCGAGCATCATTTGACCCATGGTAACGAGCCAATCGATCAATGTGAACAATTTTCGGCTTGCCTCTTGTCCCTTGTTTGATCCGATAGGTTAAGTCGTTCAGCCTAGTGATGATCTTGTATGGTCCTTCCCACCTTGGCTGGAACTTCGGTGATTTGCCCTTCTTCCTGAGTGGGTTGTGTAACCAAACCAGACTCCCTTCATCGAAACCGTCGGTGTTGGCTTTGCGGTCGTAACGGGTTTTCATTCTTTCGCTGGATTTTAGACTGCAGTCTCTGACGAGAGCATGTACTTCATCCAGGCGCTTCTGTAGGTCAGCCGCATATTCGGTTACTGGTTTCGGAGCTTCTGGCGGTGTCCCAGTCAACGCGTCTACCGGAAGCCGCATTTCTCTACCGAAGTTTACCATTGCTGGGGTTGCGCTGGTGCTATCGTGGATCGCAGATCGGTAGGACAGCAAGAAAAGCGGTATGTACTGGTCCCAGTCTCGTTGATGCTCGTCCACAACTTTGGCCAAGTGGTTTTCCAACGTTTGGTTGAATCTCTCGACCATGCCATCGGATTGCGGGTGTGCTGGTGTAGTACGGGTCTTATGCATACCCAACAGTTGACAGACCTCCTGGAACAGTGCTGACTCAAAGTTTCTTCCTTGGTCAGAATGTATCTCAAGAGGCACACCAAATCGGCAAATCACCTCATGGACTAATTTCTTGGCAACCGTCTTTGCTTCTTGATTAGGCGTAGCGAAGACTTCAGGCCACTTAGTGAAGTAATCTTGGACCACAATGATGTACTTGTTTCCCTCGTCGGATTCTGGAAAGGGGCCAGCTACATCTACTGCAATTCTTTCCCAAGGAGCGCCGACGTTGTACAGCTTGAGTTTGCCCTTACTTCTGGTTTGTGGACCCTTTACTGATGCGCAAGTCGTACATTTCTTGCACCAGTCTTCGACGTCCTCCCGACAGTGTATCCAGTAGAACCTCTGTCTCAGCTTCTCTAGGGTCTTCTTCACGCCTAAATGTCCCCCGGATACCCCATCGTGTATGTACCTCAGTAGAGAAGCAACTTGTTTACGGGGTACAATCAGCTGTAGTGTAGTTTGATCCCCTTTTGGTGTTTCCCATTTCCTGAAGAGTACTCCATCCTTTATCTCCAAACTGTCCCATTGTGCCCAGTAACTTTTCGTGATGGGGCTTGATGATGCTACATGGCTCCAAGAAGGTTTCTGACCTACCTCTTTCCATTCAAATATTTTCCTTAGGTCGTTATCCTCTTTTTGAGCCTTTTTGATAGCGTCTTCGCTCCATTCATTATCAAGTCCCTGGGTGGTAATCATCCGGACTTCTTCTTTAGTCTCCGTCTTAGAACAATGACTGCAGGCCACAGGACAAGGTCTCCTTGATAGGGCATCGGCATGCGTTCTACCACTCCGATGTTCTGTTGTGAAGTTGTACTCCTGTAGTTGCTCTAGCCACCGCGCCACTTGTCCTTCAGGGTTCTTAAACTGCAAGAGCCATTTTAACGCAGCATGATCTGTCCGCAGGGAAAACTGTCTTCCAACGAGATACTTGTTGAAATGCTGTAGAGTCTTCACTACCGCCAACAGTTCCTTACGAGTCACACAGTAGTTCCTTTCAGGTTTTGAAAGTGACTTACTGAAATAGGCGATCACGACTTCTCGTTCACCTTGCTCTTGCGACAGAACTCCGCCTATGCCAGTATTGCTGGCATCGGTGTCCACGATAAACCTTCCTTCTCTGTTCGGGTAGCCAAGTATAGGACTGGTGCAGAGGTGTTCTTTTAATCTGACGAAGGCTTGATCACATTCCAAGTCCCAGGCGAATACTCGTTTATCTTCCGTGAGCCGATGAAGAGGTTTCGCTATATCAGAGAAGTTCTTTACAAAGCGCCGGTAGTATGCATAAACCCAAAAATGATCTTACGTCGGTCTTGTTCACTGGTATAGGCCATTCTTGAACAGCTTTTATCTTCTCTGGGTCAGTCCTTACTCCTTTCGATGAAATAATGTGGCCTAAGTAGGCAACTTCTTCCTTGAAAAACGTGCATTTCTTTGGGCTGAGTTTCAAGTTTGCTTCTCGTATTCTAGTGAAAACCTTCCTCAGGTTACTGACATGCTCTGTGAAATTTCGACCCATGACAATGATGTCATCCAGATAGACCAGGCATGCATCACCCAGAAGTCCAACCAGTACCCTTTCCATCAACCGCTCGAATGTCGCCGGAGCGTTGCAAAGACCAAAGGGCATGACGTTAAACTGCCACAATCCATTCCTAGTCCCGGTCGTAAATGCCGTCTTCTCTTTGTCTTCTGGATGGATGTCAACTTGCCAGTACCCACTCTTAAGGTCCACTGTTGAGAACCACTTCATGCCGCTCAACATGTCCAGTGTGTCGTCTATACGGGGCAGAGGGTAGCTGTCCTTCTTCGTTGAATTATTCAACAACCGGTAGTCCACACAAAACCTGGTGCTGCCGTCCTTCTTCTTTACCAGGACTACTGGCGAAGACCACGGGCTTGTTGAAGGTTCTATGATGCGGTTCTTCTGCATCTCGGCAACCATGTCTGCTACCTCCTTCTCTTTGGCAAATGGAAGGCGTCTAGGCCGCTGCTTTATTGGTGGCGCGTCTCCCTTGTCTATTCTATGTTTAACGAGACCTGTCCTTCCCAAATCATGGTCACCCTTCGAAAATATGTCGTTGAAATCTAGCAACAACCTTTTAGCTTGCTGAAGTTCCCGCTCAGAGAGCTTGTCCTTACAATTTGCTAGGAGCGGCGTGACGTCATCTCGTTGACAGGATTCCGGTTCCCGGGCCCTTTTCAGCCTTCTGATGGATTGACCTACATCGCACCGTCCGATGACACAGTTTCTTCGTAGCTGCACTTCATCTCCGCTAAGATTGATGACTCGCACCAGCGCTCCTTTTCCGGTCATTGCCAGAGTTCTTGCTGTGATCCAACTCGGATGGTCGCCGCAGTTTTCTATGACGACGCTTCGCCCTTGACACGCAGTGTACGGGAATCTAACTTTGACCAGAGTTTCAGATCTCGGCGGTAGGGTCGTATTTTTCAGGCAGTAAACTGCACATGATCTTGCTCCCTCTAGGAATACTTCTTGTTCGGGAAACTAAGTACTCCTTTAGCGACGTCTACCACACACTTCTGGTCTCTTAAAAAGTCCAATCCGATGATGCAATCGTCCGTGATGTCTGCTACGAGTACACCGTATTCAAAGGTCTGTTCTCCAATGGTTATCTTCGCCATCGTCTCACCGAAGACGGTAACTGGCTGGCCTGTTGCTGTTTGAAGCTGTACGGATGGTCCCTGATTCCACATAATAGTCCTTTTCAATAGCTCCGGACGCACTATTGTTCTTGAAGCACCGGTGTCAATAGTAAAATGACACGTTACGCTGTTCAGCTGTCCAACCACTGTAAGGTTGTTCCCATTACCAATCTGTGAAACAGTGACGGTAGGGGCTCGATGTTGACCAGCCAGCGCCCGCCCCACGGCCCTGGCTCCTTCTAGTTTAACGACAGCTCTTCTGCATCCACCTGTGTAGAGGACGCTACTGTCGTTCTACGTGGCCATCTTCGCTTGGGGCAACTACTCCGAATATGGCCCCTCTCGCCGCAGCCGTAGCACATCGGACCCAAAGAAGGTTTTTCCTTCACCACAACCTCCCGAAGTCGCTGAGTTCTAGCGTCTTGACGTACGGCTTCCACCTCCAAAGCATGGGCTAGAGCTTCCTGTAAGGTCTGATGATGGCTCAGTTTCACGGTATGCCTGACGTCTGCGTCTCTAATTCCATCACAGAAGGCTTGCGGGATCATTGACTCCACCATTGTCGGGCATGACACGTACGCACGTCTGACTAGCCTTTCGATTTCCGTTGCCCATTGCTGCAGACTCTCACCAGGCTTCTGCTGTCGATCGCGGAGTTGTGCTCTATACGCGTGTTCTAGGTGTTTGTCGCTGTACCTGCCCTCTAGTGCTCTTTGGAGAGCACCTAAAGTTCTGTTATCCGAAGGCAGGTTTTCCAACGTGAGCAGGGCATCTCCACGAAGAGCCAGAGTCAGAGCTATCAAGGACTCTTCCTCGTTCCACCCCTTTCCTTTAGCCACCGTCTCGAACTGGTACCAAAATGCTGCCCAAGACGTCGTTCCATCGAAGTGGGGTACTTCGATTTTCGGAGAATCCGACACTACCGTAGCACCCCGGGTCCCCACTCTTGCTATTTTGGTATGCAGCTGTCGCATCTCAGCATCCACCTGGCTCAATCGATCCTCGTGTTGGGTGAATCGATCTTCATGTTGGGTGAGTCGTTCTTCGTGTTGGGTCTTGACGCTTAGCACATCATCCTTGAGAGCATCAATCTGCTTTTCTAATACTTCGTGCTTCTTTTCAAAAGCCCCGAACGAACTCTTGCTTAGCTCTTCCTTCAGTTCGACCAGTTGCTCCTCCTGGCGGCGGGCTTGCTCCTCCTGGCGGCGGGCTTGCTCCTCCTGGCGGCGGGCTTGCTCCTCCTGGCGAAGGTCTTGCTTTTCCTGGCGAAGGGCTTGTTCTTCCCTTAGTTTAGCGAATTGTGCTTCCTGAAGTCGGGCTAGCTCCTCCTGGCGGCGGGCTTGCTCACGGGCTTGCTCCTCCTGGCGACGGGCTTGCTCCTCCTGACGGCTGGCTTGTGTCTGCAGCATTTTAAATAAGTCTGCAAGCTCCACAGGCCCAATCGATGTTTGAATTGATCCCTCCGTTGAAGTGCCTTCACCCTCTTGCAGGGCCGCGGTTTGACTCCTTGTTACTCGACCCTCACTGTCTTCTCGTGGTGTAAGAGGCATCTTGAATCCCACTTCTGACACCAATTGTTGCGGGAACGGGGTACGTTTAATTCAAGATACGCCAAAAGTCACCAAAAGACAATTAATTTATTTATCGACTAACAATTACACAATTAAACACTTAAAAACACAATTAAAAACACTTAATTACAACACTAAACACGGAACACTAAATTACACTAAAGCACTGAATCACACTAAAACACTGAATTTCACTGAAACTATTCGCAGGTAACACACTCGATCACTTCTAGTTCGCAGGAGACTGATTCGCTTCGCTTTCCAAATCGGAACTGTCCCGTCGCGTCGTACATCCCGCTTTTATACCCAGAGACGCAGCTCTTCGCGTGGCGTCGAGAATATTCTCGCAGTGATCGAAATTTCTAGAACTCGCTGGAGCTTGCTCCGACCGACCAGAGTGTGTGACATAGTATCGTGCAAGCGAATATAGACCTTATCCATACGACGATAAGACTAATTTCGCTTGCACGGTCTTTCAAGGTCGTAACACTATTATTATTATTTTAGAACACGCTAGAGCTCGCTACGACCGTGCAAGCGAATATAGACCTTATCCATACGACGATAAGACTAATTCCGCTTGCCCGGTCCCGCGTGGTCGTAACAATAATATTAGTAAAGATTAAATGGTATTTGTAAACTTATTGTATACCTACTTACCTCAGTATGTTACTTAGGTAAGTTAAATCTCCATCTGACTTCCCCCCAGTAAGGCTGAGTTAGCCTACGTAGAATTATTTAAGCCCGATTTTATCATTTCACAATTAGTAAGCTTGTTTCAGACCTAATTGATAAACGATTTTTTTTTTCTAGAGTGCTAACAGATTGTAATTGGCATATTAATTGTTTCAGTGATCCTAGCCGCCACCATACCAGACTTGGGAGTCTTAATAGGACTGGTTGGAGCCATCTTCTTCTCAACACTTGGCCTGCTGATTCCCGTGGTAATACAAACGGTCCATAAGTGGGACAGAGATCTGGGCCCGTACAACTACATACTATACAAGAACGGTTTCCTATTAATATTCTACTTGTTGGTCTTGATAGCTGGCTGTTATTCGTCCGTTTGTGATATAATCGCTAAGTTTTTTACATGAATTAAGTATTAACGGAAGTCATCATAAGTGACCGCGAAATTATATTGTAAGCTTAACTCCACATTTCGATGTAGTTCCTACTTATTACTTTGTTCATTTTTAAAAAGAATAGTTAGGTAGTAAGTAATTCTTGTTTCCGTAGTTTTGTATTAATGAATGAAGATAAATCGTAAATTTCTTAACTCTACTAAGAATTAAGATTATTATTGTTACGTCGGAAAAAGAATAAAATATAATCCTAATATTCCTGGCACATCTACACTAAAACATCAAAACTACAGTAAACTTGCGTAGTAGTATTCTTATCGTGGCTTTAAAGGAAAAATCTTTTTGTGTTGGATAATATTATTTTACAGAATCCACGTCGGATAAAAGGCTAAATCAAAAGGACATATATATTTATGTTAATCCAGATTTTGTTCCCAGTTTTGTATTCAAATATGTTCCACATGTTGTGTGTGATTGAGTTTTAATATTAAAAAGACTATACCAGCGTTCGCGTAGGGTAATTCTCTCTTTTTAAGTTATTTATTGCGATGTAGGTACAAATATACAATAATACAAAGCTTGTTAAACTCCTAGTCCGGTCTATCTATTCATTTCAATTACCAAAGATTCCCACAGAGCCAAGTCTCCTCCAAAGCTTTGATTCATCATTATAAATTAAACGTCAAAAGTCCCCATCGCTCCGGGGTGTGAGCGTTTTAGGTAATCCGGGGTCAAAAGTCAAAATTGAGGTTTTTTTGTAATTTTCTTTTCTTATTTTTCACGAAATAACTAGCATGATTCGATGTACTTCTAAAGGCAAATCGTTCTGCTACGGAAAAAAACCACTTAATTTCACGGTGTAAAGTAGAAGTAGGTACCCAATATCCATTTATCCTCAAACTTGAACATCAAGTTATTTACATTTTCATAAACAGGAAGTTTTACGGGAACGTTAAGTTTGACCCAAGCCATAAAGTAATCGGAGTTTACTGTAATTCCAAGGAAGGGTACATAGATTACTGCCGGGAAAGTACGTTAAGTCGTTTCCTATTCTGCGCCTTAACAGTTAAACAAAACAAAAACATACCAACTTAGATGCCTAAAAGTTTTCCATCGGCTATTAAACTCGATATACTTAAGTATAGCAAGCATTAGGTAGGTACGGCGAAGCCGATAGACGTACGGAACGTACGTAGTACGAAAGCAGAACGTATAGGTACGAACTGCAAAGGTATTATTAAATTTTTTTCTATTACTTTAAATTAAACTGAACGATATTGTTTTTTTTTTAAGTTTAAGATTATATATTTTAACATTTTTTCTAATGACGCCGCAATAAAATGAAAACAGTGTACAATAAAATTATTTTCGTTTGTCAAACATAAAATGCGTAAGTAATTCAGTACACAGAGAAGTGTCACAGGGTCATCTTAGCTGAAATGGACTATAGTAGAGTAAGTACTAATGTTTGCGTGTTGTGTAGCTTATTAATTAACTTCAGTGGATTCCTGTAAGGCACCTCCTCCCATAATTAAAATTAGACTAATGGCAAGAAAGTTGCAAGTTAGTTTCCTTTGGGCTTGTAGAAATTCGTGTACGCCTGTATTTATATAATAGGTTCATTCCCACTAGTTCTACTACTACATATGCAGTTTCACTCCGGTACATTTAGTTACACTAAATGTATTGCAGTGAAACTGCGTAGTAGAACTAGTAATGTAACCATAGAATGTAAAAAAAATAAGTTATCCGACCGATTTCAGCCATGGCGGCCGATCTCAATTGAGATCAACCAAGTGCGCAGGACATATTATACCTAATAATAAATAATAAACTCACACAAATTTTCCCCGACCCCGGACTCGAACCGGGGACCTCTTGGTCCTTACGCAGCGCTAACAATAGACCAACGAGGCAGTGATAATAGAACCATAAACCATAGACCATATAATGTACCATTATATAGACGCTTTTCTATTTCAATTTGTTACATTATACCAGAGCCGCTCTAAGTTGACTGATTTGACACATGTCTGACTGATTGCACTAGTGCGGGAGAACGGTAATATTGCCCGAGCATATAAGTAAGTTATTTCCACTTTATAACCAAGCAAGGTCTAATTATATTTTTTTTTATTACAAACATTTATTCACATCCAGAAGATTGAATTGAAGTTTCTTATTTATAAATATTTTAAAAAAATACCTGGTGAGTATTACCCACTACGTCACTATGAAAACGTGTCAAACGGCGTAACCTTATAATAAAAGCGTAATACTGAGTGGAAATTTTACGTTTTCTTTTTATAATTCAATTATTTTAGGTAATAAAACAAATAATTACATAATTAGGTACATTTGACATTTTGAAATAACGTCTTATTTTTAACCGACTTCATTAAAAGTTATTATTTATGATTCGCTAAATATGTTCCTCTTAAGGATAAATGCAAAATATAAAATAAAAAGCGTCAAGATGTATCAGTCATCTAAGAGCGGCTCCGGTATAATATATTATTGTTGGTACGTAAGTGAGTTGGTAGGTACCAAATATCTATAAATGTAAGAAATAGGTAGATATGTCTTAATCTGCAATTGCAATATATAACATCATTCGTTAAAGGGTGTTTCTACATGTATATGTGTTACTATAAAATATATCTTACTACAATCTTGAGCCTAATCTCAACAAAGTAGTTTTTAAGATACATTAGACAATGAATGAAAACAAAACAAGAAATAAATATGATTAAAGAGTAGTTTATCTTAAAGTTTCATCAAATGTTTGCCAGTATTGTTAAGCTTTACTAAGAGTTAATAGCTTTTAGAGTAGAAGATACATATTGTGAATAATATTATAATAATATTAAGATGAAAATAAAAACGCTTTGATTATTCTTCATGTTTTATTGTATCATTTAACAACAATTATTTACTTTACATACGTTTACATTTTGCGAAAAGAAGTTTAAGAAAGTTTAGTTAAGTACAATTTAATATCACTAAATTTAATTCAAAATATAATTCATTTTAAGCCGATATTAATGTGATATTGAAGGCGTCACGAGTGATTTTCTTTTTCTTTTTATTTTGATGATCTTTGGCAATGGTCCCTTAAAATAACTACTAGGTATCGGATACAAACGCTTATTCAAAATACTAATTATTTGCAATGAATCTGACGTACAAATATCGGGACATACGTTTATCATACAATATGAAATTAAATATAAGCATTACCTTTTAATAATATTCTATTGATCGAAAAATATGTTAATGTTTCTCATATACTATTTATTGGATTAATTTGGCATATTTTGTAAAGTTTCCTTTGTGAGATCATTATCGAGTTAACTATGGATATAATATCTTGCGATACAGTATGTAAATAGGGCAGATGATATAAGATATCTGCGTTTTAAAATCGGGAAAGGTAATTAACATATTATTTCATCATCGATCGAGTACTACCCGCAATGATATGGAATGGGATTCAAAATGGCGGCTTGTACTCTCGGCACTGAGTAGGTAATGTCAGCAAAATATGCAATAAATAAATGATTTATTTTAACTAATAACGAAATTACTGTTGATAACTATATTAAATCAAATTATTTTATTGCTTATAATAATAAATATTTTAGTATGATAGGTATACGTAGATATAAAGATGTGTCGAAATGAGTTTGTCATACGATTTACTAAAATTATGTCAGAATATTTTTTTTGTTATCAGTACCAGCAAGTGTGAGTATAAACGCAAACAGTGTGCGAGCGAGAAGGGAATACTTGGGCCGCCATTATCAATCGCATTTTATCTGAGCGGGTAGTACCTACGGTGCATAGTACCTACCTATACTTGATGAATTGATAGATATGTTTTGTTTCGCATACCTAATATGCCTTGCGAAAAACAAAATATTATATTGTTGCCGTAGAGAATATAAATGGGTTATTTTAATAACGAATATACGAGCTCTGTATCACATTTTAGGCCAATTATGAGATTCTAACCTACGATTCTAAGGTTGTGTAGTTGACCAACCCGCACTTGGCCAGTGTGGTTACTATCGGTCTAATTTAGGGTAGGCCCGTGCCCCAGCAGTGGGGACGTATACGGGCTTATGATGATGACATTAGAAAAAAGTTGTCAATAATGAGAATTATAATATCAATTAATTTAAGAGTAAATATGTATATGATACGAGTATTTTAAATACTGAAAGTAATACTGATAAATAATGACTACATATATGTTAGTTGAATGTTTACAGAAATCAAATGTACCTTACAGTGAATTTGAAAAATATTTATAAATTATACTGCCTCATATCGTACACATTCATCAATTAAACATTTATTAGTTTTAATGAAGATATCTTATATACATTTTACTGGGCCGTAGCTAGGGAAGAATAATAATGGTTTGATTTCCATTAGGTACTTAAAACAGAAGTTATAACAATAGCATTCTTATAGTGTGTAACATAAAGTGACAAAAAATTGTAATCGCTATTCCTATCCTAGATACGGTACAGTCACATCATGAGTACGAATAATACCAAATTACCTTACCTCAGTACAATAATATATTTTTTAATTTGTTTAAAATACTTAGCAAGTAAGTACGATTTCTTATTACACTTACTCAATAGGTAATATGAAAAATTATACTCGGATCGCCACATCACTTTTATTGCATACTAAGTAAAATGGCTAAATCATTTTCGGTTTTATTCTAATGTTACATTATATTGAGGGTTTATGTACATTTTATTTAAGAAGAAATAATATCAAGATCTTCACTTTTAACTAAAGTTTGGTTTTCACAACATCGAAGACTTTGTAAACCGGTTCTAATTCAAATGCATTAAAATAAATACAAATGTAAAATAAATATGTAGTCCTAATAGTTACTAGTAAGTACAACGACCATTTATTTATTAATTTTATGGAATTCTTATACTAAATAGCTGCCAAATTATGATAAAGGCATTTTTTTTCTTATAATACTCGTACATAGTGACTAGAATTAAAAAAATAAATGTCGATAAATATCTAAAGTTACAAGTTGTGGTCAAATGCATAGTGGAGAATTTCAGTGCCCATCATTGGTTAAATAGTAGTACTTATCTTGAAACATACATACAACTATAATTAAAATTAATAATTAGCACACAAACAAAGTATAAAGCTTCTTTCAAAAATAAAATAAAAACCTTAATTAAATATTGTTATTTTTTAAAATATATTAAGTGTTCGACTAGAAGACACTATTCATTTAATAAAATTATTATAACAATTTCACGACTTGTTATCTTTAGTCTTTGTAAATAATGAGTTTTTTCGTGTTTTACTGAAACATCTAGTATAATTAATAATAATAATAGATTTTACGTTTTTTTTCTGTCATGAACAATATTAACCAATCCATAAATTTAAAACAGCACAATATTAGTTAAAGGATATGTAGAAAATATCACAAAACCAGGAATTATACGATTTAGAATGATGAACTTTTTATTAAAATGTAATTATTTATTTTCTTATTCTAATACCCGCTCATTTTGTGCCGAAGTCAAAGCTAAATTAATTAATATCATACACTCTTAATATTAATGCAATAACAATTACCTTTTAAAACACATTTACATAATGTATTATGTAAATACACATTTAATTAAACATATTATGGAATTTTTCCATCACCTTTTACCCATTAGCCACGGGTCGCGCCACCTCCGGTAGTGATCAAACACTATCGGTCCGCAAACATTTCTTTACAGAAATGTTATACAGAATGGTTGCACTTGGCAATTCTATTTTTATTTGTTGTTTTAATGCTTTTTAAAGCTCAATGTAAATTTAAAAGATTTGTCACCGTTTAGGCGGGGTCATGAATGCGAATTTTTTCAATTTGTAAATTTACATTAAGCTTTAAAAAGCATTAAAAACAAGAAATAAAAATATAATTAAAGTAACAATACACGCGAGTTCAATTCGTACAATTAGTTTTATTTCAAATGTGTAGTGACTAGTGTTCGCGCAAATAACAGACAATACTATAAGTAATATCTGTTTTACTTAGTTCCTTACATAGTTTCATTAAATACTGTTAAAATATGTTTAAAATTAACATAAATTCAGATGTCCAAAGAAATATAAGCCCTATTGACTATGAAAACCTATTGTGTTCAGTCACCCAATGCTTTGCAGCGTATGTTTGAATTGCAACAACTTACTGAGATTCGCGAAGACCATGTCCTGAGGGTTCGATATGATGAAGTAGACCAGCCCCAAGATGGAGAGAACCGCTCGCCATATAGAGAAGTGGGTCCACGTGTGGTAGAATGTTGGTATCGTTGGCTGAAACATTGGGTTTTGTGATTAAATTTTTGTCGTAGCGCTTCTGTATGAGGAATGAGGGTTTTCCGTGTATGAGATATTCACTAGATGGCAATTCCGTAGGCGCGAAGACCAACTGCAACATGATTGGTTATTTTTCACGTGACGTTGACAGACATGTGACAATATTCACCAATAAAGTAGTAGTTATCTCTACATCTTGTCATCTAGTTGTTTTCTCATACGCGAAAACCATCGTTGAGTTATTTAGTATTTTATATAACAGAAAAAATTGAAGGATAATTGGTCATATATACTGTTAGGTATATTATTGTGATGTCATCATTTAATACTTAGGCATACTTACACAAGCAGGCAGAAACTTTTCAGAGCAGTTACATAAAATAATAACGAACTAAAAACAGTTGATAATTATGTAGTCTTGGTATTTTTTAAATGATTTAAAAAATTGTTGATGTTGGAAAAGAAATCGGGCTAGATTTCTCAAAACCTATTAGTGCTGTCATTTTTTGCATCGACGAGCGTGAATGAAGAGTTTGACAGATGTGAAAGAAGCGAAAGTGGTGTGCCAGTACCGTAGCTCATGGCAGGAAGTGATCTGTACCTACCCCTGTGGGAAAAAGGCGTGATTTTATGAATGTAGGTATGTATGTTTGTATTTTGTGACACCATTTCGGTTTTTATTACCCTGAATTGTAACAAATATTGATAATAATCCTTCCTTATAGTTTAGAACGTGCAAGGCGCCATACCACAATAAACATTTTTTTTTAACTTACCGTAGTAACATTGGCCGTAAGATTGAACACCAACGGTGTGTACTGGTACACCATCAGTTCATCGTACATGCGGGCCGCGGTGCAAACTAGAAGGCACGCCATGTATAGTATCACTAGCACAATTGGTTGGAAGTACGGCTGCAGACCCCGAGTTAGGTCTAGACTTGTTACGTCTAGTCTGAAAAGGTAATTGTTTGGGGTTAGGATGAGGATTCATTTGTTTTCCGACCGCTTTTGATAAAAGGAGTTCGCTCGCTACCACGATTGGTGTAACCCAGTCGAAACGTCGGGCAGTAAGTAGCTATGTAATTTGCTACTCCTAATAACGCGTGTAGACCCATAAAGTCAAATATTTAGTGCTTTTGATAAAGGCGACATTTTATTTAGAACCTAGGAGGTAGCACTTAAAACCTATTTTATTAGGTTATATTGTATTGACTGGCTCGGTGGAACAGTGGTTAGTGACCCAGAATTATTACCTACAGTTCCAAAAGACGTGGGTTCGATTCCCACCCGGGACAAATTTGTGTGACGAACATCGATGTTTGTTCCGTGTCTGGGTGTATTATTAAATATATTTAAGTATATTTGTGTATACCACTGTTGTTTCTGATATGCGTAACACAAGTGCTCAAGCAACTTACTTCGGAATCAGAACAATGTATGTGATAGTGTGTGGTATTTATTTTATTTATTATTTTTTATATTCCAATACTGAGTACAATAATTGACAGTGGTGCAGTAAGAGATTGGCAAAGTAAAAGCGCACGTTTCACACCAAATTTAACTTGCTAATTTTTTTGCTTCAAATTAATCTTCTAATCTTGTTAACATTTTTCTCATGTTATTTTTCATTGGACCTTACGTCAAGTAATTAGGATTCAAATTTTAAGATTTCTAGGGTAAGATTTTTTTCTAATTGGAACTAATAATTCTTGCTCATTGCAACCAAGAAAACCATACAATCTTTCCATTAAAAATATTTTATTTTATTTTTTCCGTGTGATATTTTATTTTTTTATATCTACAATAGTCTGACTCATCATCATGATGATGATGATGAGTCAAAGTAACTTTTAAGTAATTCGGTTTCAAGATGTACAAGTATTCTTTATCAGTTTTGTTGAGATTTCAACCCGTAATATTCTTGTCTTGCCCACCCATTATAAATACAACTCACCGATCAAGAACAGACAGCAAGCACAGCACACAGAAGAAGTAGTAAGCTGCCACATAAGGCATGGTAACCACAGCATGGAAGGACAAGTGCCCGGCGTCCAGCCCGTCCGAGTAGCCGATCAATAGCAGGTGCATCAGCGAGAGTCCTCCCAGGATCCCGTGGCAAGATGGCGCGCAGTTCCGCCAAGCCTTTTGAGCTGCCAACGCCACGTCTAAGGGCGTTAGGTCGCCTAGCCTGGAAAGAGTAAGACCAACATTGTAAGAAATAAACATGTATGACCCGCACAAAAGTTAATGAGGGTATGAGAAATTCTATAGATGGCAATACATTGGTCTGGTTGGGTTGGTGAGGTCCAACCGATTGGTGACATGTCTGTCAATGTCACGTCAAAAATAACTAGCCATGCTGCAGTTGGACCTCACGCCTACATATAAATATATCTAGTGAATTGCTCATACGCGTGAACCCTCCAGTTTCGCTAGCCAATCTAGAGCACTCTAGATCGGCTAGCTAAATAAAACAAATCTGCAATGTGTCTCTATCTATATTCACCTAACATTAAGGGAGAATCACTGGACTGGATAGGTATAGGATTACAAAACCTTTTTTTTTTTAATAAACATATGTAAGTTGAACACTGTCAAGTCGGCATTATTTAGGAAGATCACATCAATAGACCAACATAGAAATAAAATTTTGTGGAGCTACATACAAAATTATATTTTTGGAGATTTAGTAAGATACAATAATGGCTATTTATTTTTATAAAATTAAAAATACAACAACCACACAGAAGCAGGAATTACTCTTTACCTTAAATATTTATCTCCGTCACCACTTTGCTGAGTCTCTAAAATTCTATCCCTGGTTACAGCTCTAAAAGTGCCACCTCCTTGCAAGTAAATCTTCTCCGGCCTGTGAGACCCAAATGGTCCCAGTCTCTCATCATTCGGTGAGGTAAGCGGAGATGGTGATGAGAATGGGTTGTCAATATACTGGTCATGGTAAGTGTTGGATTCTAGACTTTCCAGCATAGCTGACAAGTCTGTGGGTCGAGCTGAAAACACCAAAAAAATTTGATAAATGTTTAAACCAACATGTAAAGTTCACTGGTTTTATCTATGATTGATTTTAAACATTGACTTAGTGATAAAGCTAAGCTAAGAATTCTTAGTAAGTATATTTTCATTATCATCACCAGCCTACTACAGGGAATGTAGTAAATAATAGTTTAAGGGTGATCAGGCCCCATTCATAATAATGGAATTTCATCATCATCATCAGCCCATATACGTCCCCACTGCTGGGGCACGAGCCTACCCTAAACTAGGGCGATAAGGCCTTAGTCGACCACGCTGGCCAAGTGCGGGTTGGTCGACTACACAACCTAAGAATTTCTTCTTAGGAGTGCAGGTTTCCTCACGATGTTTTCCTTCACCGTTAAAGCGTCGAATGATGGTACATATGAATTTCAAATTTGAAAAACACATTGGTACCTGGCGGGGTTTGAACCGGCGACCTCTCGCATGGCAAATAATGGAATTTTACTGCCTTCAAATAAAAAAATCAGAGAATAAGAAAGTAGTTTAATGAAAAAATATTGTCTGCTCATTTCAACTATCATACTAACCCAGACTAGGTACACTAATAAAGTGTGCTATTTTTCTCGACCAACCCACACTGAGCCAGCATGGTTGACTATGGCCTTACCACCCTAGTTTTTGGTAGGCCCGTGCCTCAGCAGTGGGGATGTATAAGGGCTGAAGTAGGTATTTTTTCATAGTTTCTTTAAATTTTTACTGGTTTAAAATTTATTGTCTTTTAAGATGCATAGCATTTCTATCATTTCAAATAAATTCGCCCTAGTTTAGGGTAGGCCCGTGCCCCAGCAGTGGGGACGTATATGGGCTGATGATGATGATGATGATGAAATAAATTCATCATGTAAAAAAGAAATAATTACAATAACAAACCTGGTTTCCCCGCTGCCTTACTTTTAGTACTTTTAAAAACTTTTGGGCTAACATCTCTTCCATTAGCGTTAGTGTCTTGCCTTTCATCTCTGGATTTTCTTTTAGTCTTCCGTGGTTTATGTCTCAAGTCCTTGGACATGCCGTTATTATTCTCGAGATCATTCGCTTCAATCTCTAACTCACCGCTGAGAGTGACAACTTCATCTTTGTTGTATTCTTTTAAATAGTCATCAACCTGAAAAAAGATTTTTGAAAAACAATATTAACTAACGTGGTAGATACTTGAAATATGTATAGTTTAATACTTATTTTGTAAAACATTGTTTGTGTTTTTTTTTCCTAACTGACTTGGAGTAGCCTCGTCATCATCACCAGACTTGTGGGGGAGCGGATGGCTCTCACCCCTAAGTTATTTCAATAAATGAGACAATTCTCATTGTAGTTTACTATTTGTAACAAATAACATAATACTATTTAAAAGCCACCTTTTGGTACAAAGTATACAATTTTACCTTTTCCAATGCACTCAGACTCGAACCAGGTATCTCGAACTCCTGCAAATCTCTATCCCTATGCCTTGAAGAGTGCCTTTTCTTTTTCCTATAAGACGGGCTTCTTTTCTCTTTATGCCCACTAGAAGGCCTCGAGAGTGTCTTCATAAACTTCTCGTCCAGCCCATTAGGGTCATGAGAATAAAAAACAAAAGAGGGATTCTTGTCAGATTTCTTAAATTCCTTCTCTACAAACCCTAAGATACCCTGTTTGATTTGATCATGAATAGGCAATTCCACAGACTCATGCTCCGAGTTTATCCAACTATCACGCGCTTTGGCTTTGTCACTAACACTAGGAGTGGGTTCTTCCGCCGGAGGAGCTGTCTCCACTTCTTCCTGGCCTTCGATGTGACCATTAGACAATTTTCTTGAACCAGATCTGGAACGTGATCTCTGCCGCGTTTTATGCTTGGGGGAAGGAGACCGCGCCGACGTATGAACTTCTACTATTTCTTCCTTCACGTCCACACTCTTCCCCGGCTTCATGTCGGTCAAAACTCAGAGAAAACCCACACAAACACAACCCGTCGCAACTATTTTGAAATAGCGTTGAAAACAAACGAAATCTGCATGGCTACGACTTCTAATGAAAGGAAAAAGTTACAACTTTACTTTAGTATTTTTTTTTTGTCACTTCCCAAGCTTATTTGAGGATCCTTTTTAAGTATTTTCATTAATTACTAAATCTACAAACAAAGACAAAAAATTACTTTTTGAAATGTCAAATGTCACGTCAGGCAAGAATGACGTCACAATTGACGTCATACAATTTCGTTCCATGTGGACTCAGTGACGACTACAAACTAATGACATCTCTTTTTATTTAGCTGTGAGAAAGCGAGAAAAAGAAACACTATTCGGCTTATGCAGTTGACATCTTTTGGAACCACTGGAACGCGTTTAATACGTTCCGTTACTCGCAAATATTATGCTCTTTAATTTCGATGTGTTACCGATAATATAAAAATATTGATTAAGTGCATAGGAACACATTTTTATTTTGTTGCAAAAGCAATGATGACGGACGATTACAAATACACCGTATAATACAAGTCTGACTAGTGTTCCACTCGGATCCCGTCCAAACTTAAAAGTTAATGTATATTTACCAGGTTTCCGCTTTTTAGCTTTTTTTTTATCACCTACAAATTAAGCCGACTATTACTAATTAGGTTTTTTCTTTTACCATAAAACAACAAACTTCAAAGTTTTGGATTTTTTCCTTTCCTATTTCAAATTTGCAGTAAGTAAACTGCTAATCACGATATCCATTATTTTATATTTTATAGGAAACACATTAATTATAATAACACAGGATCTTAGAGATTGGAGATGGAATAAGTTGCCTATCCTGTAGGTACCTAGGTACCTCACAAAATGTATCTATCATTAATATGATACCTACGAAGTTTCCAAAAGAAAACATAGTCATCTAAAAGCTTTATTGTTTATCGGTCTAGGAATGACCGATTTTGGTATTTAAAATGTATTTTAAACTAATTTTAAAAAGATTCTTGATAGACAAATGAATAAGTATTAAATGATAACTTTTTGTTGTCCAAAAGCCAGGTAAGTCCAAAAATGAGGTATCCTATCCTATCATAGTCTGTAAGATCGATGGCCCGAAACACTTGAACCTATCCTATGCATAACTGCATAGAGACCTTGCCGGTCTAAGTGTTCTTCTCTATAACGGGGAGTGCTCTGAAGAGCTATTTTAACTAGTCCCTCCCTTCCCTTTCCACTCCCGAACGACTCGTGATGGACAGCGATGCCATCCACAGCCACAGACAACGGCCCTGGTGGCTCGGACCTAGAGGTTCAGTTCCTCTTTTCTGCCACGTGTCATTAAGGCATAGAATGCTCTTCCAGCTCATGTTTTCCCTCTCTTTAATGATCCCGGGCTCTTAAGGCGGGGCGTGAAACGGCATTTATGCAGGCCTTCAGTATGAGTGCGAGGTAGAGTCTGCCTGTATTGCGCCTGTCGCTGTCGATCTCATATGTGAATGTCTCTAGCGCTTGCTTACCATCATGGTATGGTGAGGTCATCCTATTAGCCTCTTATGAAAAAAATTGGCGTACATTTGCGAAGACCTGAGACCTATTTCCAGCAGTGGTCTACGACAGGCTGGTGTTAAGTTTTTAGGAAAGGAGGAAAAAATTACATTTCCAGTGGACTTTGGTCTCGATCGTACACAAAACAGCGTTAATCATTTCACTGGATAGTGGATACCGGTTCGTTTGATACTGTATCGGTTCGTACCAGGTGGAGACTGGACTGCTCAGAAATTCGGAATGTTGCTAACCTTCGGACAACGCCTTAGGTTGGCCGCGAGTCACGAGCTTTCAGCGATTTATTTATTTTACCTACCAATTTATTTTTTGTATCTGACAATGTGGTCTACGCTTAGTTAGTAGGTAATAATCACTGTTTTGTCTAGCTTTTGCTTGCGGCTTCGCCTATATTTATGTGAACTAAATACTTTTCTTGCACGTTTTAAAATACACACAGGACATCATCTAGTGTTGCGGGCCATTTAAGTAAGTATAAGCAAAATGACAGTTTTTCACAAATCCTGGTGTTTGATAAACCTGGGTACTATGGTCCAAGCTACCATATTATGACAGTATACTCGAGTGGCCACGATGAATGGTGTTCATGCTACCGCGCACACGATGCAATTTCATTTTGGATGGTCCAAAAAGGTGAGATGCGCTCCTAAGCAAGTCCAATGAGAGTCAAAGCTACTCCAAGACATCATCATAGTCGGCTAGGCCGAGCACTCGCTTTTAGGGTAACCTTACCTTGGAACCTTACCTTTGAATACACCTTTCTCATATACTTACCTACCAACGCTAGTACCTAAGTATAAAATTTTAAGTAAAAATATGGTACGTCATATGAGGCTCTGACATACCTAGGTAACGCCTCGCAGATGTAACTTCCCCTCTCAGCTGTACCTACATATTAGTTCACGCTACGCCACTGGTCAAAAACCTAATATACCTAATAGTAGTTTGTTGATCTGTGGCATGGCTTTAATAATTAAGATGACTAAGTGTAATGGTACCCTATGGTTACTACCACGTGCTAACTTTAAGTAGGTACATAAGATAATATCTACTATACAATATGTAAGTTGATACTGGAAAATCGCTAGACTTCACTCACACAGACCATGCACTCAGGAGTAGGAAATTTATTTATATTACACTCAATCTGTAGCCTAAACGTAAACTAAGCAGGTATGTGTGTTTATACATTTATATAGAGTGAGTCAAATAATGGGCTTGCGGTTTCGAGAAGATTGTGAAACCGAAATTTAATTGCTGAGGTTATTTAGTTATTTATCTACCTTTAGCACCTTTAGCATAGTTTTAATTTATTTTATCAAGCTTGTGTTCTTTGTTTAATTTATCCTTTTCATGAAAATTATGTACATAAGCCATCATGAGTTTGATGGGGATCAATGCCGAGTAGGGTACTAACCTAACCTAAGAACAAACGTGTAAATATTACCTAAACGGTTCAGATAGGAGACCATATTCATTTGATATACCTACACTAGCTGCACGGGTTTCTCTTTTTAAAAGATCTTATTTTGTTTATATTTCCCATAACAGCAAGGGTACCCTAGCTACCTAGCCTACCCTTGCAAGGGGAGTAAGGATACAGCGAGCATTTGGTGGAGCTTACATTCATAGGTAGTCACCACTTTAAGTCAGCGATTTGTAAAGTCCCCAGAGCTTAACATGATTTAAGTTACACTTAACACCAAATTCCACCTCTTTAATATATCGTACTGATAATAGATATGGAATAGACCAAAAATATAATTACAATGGAATAACAATAATCTACTTGTGATGACTGACGATCTGTAGTGTGTGTAGGTGTACAGTTGCGCTGAGCATAGAGCGACTGTACACCCACACCTGGCAATCAAGGAAGTCAAGTCCAAAATAAACAAAAGAAAACAAAAGAAAATCGAACCAAATAACAACAAGATCACAAATCGAACATCAAGTACCATTCGTTTCTTACACAACTCCTCCCCCCCCCCCCCCTCGAAGGCCGGGGAAAGGCACTTTCACTCGAGGAATTCGTCTGTGGTGTTCCGTGACGTCATCTTTGCGCAATGTGATGCAATTTTAACATGAATCTGTGCACTTTTCGTCAACTTATTACATAGGTCTAGATGACATTCTTGGCTGTATTCTAGTTGCCTCATCTTAACCAGATGCTTAACGCATTTTTACGAGGAAAAAAAGAAATCGGATCATTTTACATTACCACAATAAAGATGCTTAAGGATGCTATGATTCTCAACTTTATTATTCTTAACTTGACATTAAGATTACCTTTTGTAAAAGAAAACCTAAAATCTAACTTCCATGTTACAAGGACACTATGCCTGCTAAAATTCCTATCTCTAGGTATTATTGCACAAATGCGAAAAGAGTTTGCAACGCTAGTAAGAGTATTTTTTTATCTAGGTAGCTGAGGAAAATCGTCAAAATATTTATTGAACTTCGAGATACTTATTTATAGGTATAATTTTATATTTTTCTGATGTTACTACCTAGTTACTACAAACATGACTTATCATCGTGTCAAGTAGGTCAAGATACTATCAACATTCATTGTAATACATCACTATTTTTATTATCACAACAGAAATTTAAACCTACATACATACCCTCCAAGCGTATAGTAGATATAGAACCCAAATCAATGAAACAACAAAATATAAATGGCCATTTATTTTATTTCTTTTCACATAAGAACGATTTATAAAATCTAAATTAGTTTGGTCCAGTAATAGATGTTATTTTAACGCTAACTGCGTTGGTTTCACATGATAATATATTAGTTATTACAAATTATACATTATGACCCAACACCTTTATTACATTACAAAACTCTTTATACATCGGCGGGGACATTCGATCACAATTTCACAAATTTTGCCCCTAATAAAGTATCTCATGTCTATTTGGCACAAAATTTTAAATTTCTAATCAAACTTTTTGACACTTTTACCAATCATCACCGCCACAAACAAGTAGTCATTATACCTAGGTTTCTGTGCGACGTAACTCGTCACCATTTTAATATAAAAACATTTTATTTACTTTATAAGATTCACATAAATCTATATCTAGCAATATCGGAGAATAATCTCAATAAACATCACTATTAATTAACAAGATTCGACTTGTATTTTTTTATTTTTTCTTAGTATCTTATGTTCAGTGTATTTACAGAACGCTTATACATCTAAAAGTTCATAGAACGTACTAGAAATATATCATAGATATATGGGATAAACATTACCAGCTTTCCGCGAGAACAATAGCTTACATCGAATTAAACGGTAGCACAGTAGTCGCGTAATCGCCGGTAAAAAAAACCTTAAATTCTAAATAAAGATAGTCCCGTCCAATAGAATTCCAGAGAAAATTACCTTTCCCGAATTGTATGGAGGGATAAAACGTGACGCTTTACACTTCGGTCTTCGCGAACTTCGCAGAATGGACGCGATAGCTGTCACACGAACAAAAGACTGCGTCTAGCTTTGCGTTAGGGTCGCAAAACTATACGAGTCTGGCCACCTCCGCATTACCGCGGTTTCGCCTATTTACAATAAATATGTACATAGCCTAAAACTAGATTATTGCAACTCCCATTTATAAGCAGTAGGGATGGCAGAACTGGTACACCAGTCTCTGACTCCGCTCCGTTTTCTTCATGATGCCCTTCTTGTAGTATTGCCTGATGCTTCTGGACAGCTTGTCGTAGTTCATGGCAGGCCTGTTCTTTCGCTTGCCCCACAGTCTGGCTACACGCACTGAATCCTCAATCTTGAATACGCCGTTACCTGAGAAAGCACGACATGAATTAACCAACGTTTGCTAAATTTATTCCAATGCTAATCAGATTGAGAGTTGTTTTTTGGCGACGAAAATACAAGCAATGTCTAAATGGTTTTCTTATTTGTCCGGTTTCACTGGACAACTTTTAACCTTTTGTTTCTTTTTTGTAACAAATATACCTATCAAAGTACCTAATGCAGCATAAAAAGTTATATGACGTGTCATCCATTTGGACTTTACGTTTCTAACTTGAGTATTTCGCTTTTGTAATCCGCAAAACAAAACAATGTGTTCAGAACCAATCGTCTCTTAGGTCGGTCACGACGGAGGAGTAACCTTTAGTAGCTTTGAAGTATTTTATTAAGTACTTAACCGATGCCAAGTAACTGGCTGGTTCACCTTGGTTGGTGAGAATGTCGCTACACAAATAAATTTTCCAACAATGAATCGGAGGCATACATTACGCGTTTGATGATAACTGAATTCCGAACGAAATAAACATAGTTACATAGTGTTCGCGAGTTGGTTGAAGAAAAAGGAAAACTGGACCTCGATTGATTAATATGCGTAATTGAGGCCGTACCAGTTCTGAGCTAATTAGTTATAATTGTCTCACGATATAAAGTGCGCTTCGAGACAAAGGAATTAATCTACTTAGCGACAACTCTTTGAAACAAGATTTCTTTATGAATGCATGCGGCGAGGCAAGTGTCTTGCGCTAATTAAACGTTGTCAGTACAGTTTTTAATGAAGAATATAAATAAATAAATATCTGGGACATTTCCACACACGGTCATCTGACCCCAAACTAAGCAAAGCTTGTACTATGGGCGTCAGAGACTGATATACATACATATATATTTATAAATATATACTCAAATACATAATCATACCCAGACATGGAACAAACACCGATGTTCATCACACAAATATTTGTCCCGAGTGGGAATCGAACCCAGATCGGAACCGCCAGCCAGGGTCACTAACCAATTCCACCGAGCCAGTCAAAATAATTTAAATGGGGCGGGTAAATGGGTTAAAGTCGACCAATAAATCCACTTAATAAGTAAATATGGTTATGTTTTACACTTAGACTTAAGCCACCTATTTATGGTCTTTGCATATAACGAAAGACTTTACTGAGATACTTTATCATAAGTTACGCATTATGGTTACGACCATGATTGGTGTAGTCGAAACGTCGAGCAGTAAGTAGCTATGACATTTGCTGCTCCTGTCATGTTTTTAATGTAATAGAACACGTAAGAATAAAATCGCCACCTGTTTGCTAGAACCACAGTATCCTGGTACTACAATGATGGCTTGGAGTAACCTTGTCAGAGGGCTTGTGGGGGAGCGGACGGCTCTCACCCCTTAAACTTTTATATGAGTACAAAAAGAACATTGCTGACACTCACTTCTGTCTAGCCATCGTATCGCCGAGCCGTGGATGTGGGGTGACGCCAGCAGCTCCTTCAGGAATTGCCAGAGGTGTATGTGTGTGCTTCCAGTCTTGGCCTTCCCTCCTGCCGCGCTTGCGCTCGTGCCCGCCGATTCGGAATCTTCGTCTGTAAACAAATGTGTTTTTTTAGATATTTGTCACTGCGTTGCCTTGTATGTTCGTCCCCAAAAAGGGGCCTAAACTAACAGGTTTTTGTTACGTCATCCTTTAACGTCTCCGCTGAAGGGATCGAGCTTAAAATAAACTAGGGTACTATGAACTTGTGGACACTGCACAAAAATCTTGAATTTCTTCACAGATGTGATGGTTTACAATACAATCTTAAGTACACGTCGAATGTACGTGTACTTAAGATTATACTTACTTAAGATTGTATTCGTGTGACAAGTATTTCAGGTCGTTTTAGAGAACAAGTGTATTTGGAAGTACATGGCTTTCATTTGTTATCCATATTTTGCCAATTGGTACCAATCATTGTATCGTAAAGCTTGGTAGTAGCCTACTTGCAGGAATTTATTAATAATGCCAAGCTATAAAATTCCGTCACAAGTTCTGCTGTATTGAAAAATTGCCATAGGTGTTCCAAATGCATAATAAACAAGTTTATATTTAAGCTTCGCGTGAAATTAGACAATTTAGCATCATTAACGGCCGTATAATGACGCTGATGCGAGGTAAAACGACCCTTGAAGTAGCCAGATGGCAGACTAAATCATTTTCTTGGAACCGTATCATAGTAATCTCTTCTTAGAAACGACTCCAGACATGTCTGTGCCACATAATGACGTTATTTCAAAACTGTCATACTATATACAAGTATGAAAAGGTGGACATGTTTTTGCTTTAAAGTGTTCGATATAACAGAAAATACAAAAAATATACCGTAGAAAATATGCTCTAGGGAATTTAACTAAGAAAATTAACAAATTTTCGGCGAAGATTTAATTTGACTTTATTATGTAAACAAAATCTATTTTTGCACGGCTGACCTTCCCTACCAGACTTACGGACATACTGACTTTCAAACGGTTCAGGTAAATACTAGCAGAGGCCGGACGATAAATAGCAACATTCTATTTAAAGAAGAAAGCCGTGTAGAAAGGAATGCCACATACAATTTGAGGGATGTGAATGACACGTGCGAACATGACACCTAAGCAGACGGGAACAAAGTTTAAAATCAAGTTTGAGTCCGACGACAGTAGCAACAGAAGGCAGTAAAGAGATTAACGAAAGAAACATTGAACAAAGTGACACATACGACTGGAGTCAGCGGCTGCTTACGCCGAGAGTAGTCCGACATACTCTGAACCTTATTCATTGGTGGTAATAAGAATTTTTGTGATGTCAAACGGTTGATATCTTGGCCAATACGACCTTGCGAGTCCGGCGACACGAGACGAACTGGGTCGTCGGAAAACGATACAAAAACTCAACTGGACTTATACGGGATAGTAGCTGGTACAGAGTACCGTCTAGAGTAAGAGACGACAGCATCGCAATAGGATCAGCCCGGTGATTGATAGGTTAACTGTACCGGGCGTGGCTCACTAAAATTATTCGCAATTGTAAATTGTTGGTCACTGATTTTTAAACAGGCCTATTTTATATAATGTGAAGACCTGTTTGAAGGCTGAAATCTAAATTGTGATGGTAATCGCATAATCTGGTATTAATGTTACAAAGTCTAAACCAATAATATCAGTTAGTTAGTCATGTTTTTTTATAGAATGGTATCTTGAAGATAAGATCAGTAGTTATAGTACCATTACTGGTCTTCGCAACATTAGCTTTGCAGTCGCACAAGTAAGGTATAATTGTCGATAGCTATTTCCTGTGGTGTGGCAACACAACACCTTTTTACGGATTAACTGTCGCGAAAAGTAGGTGCAGAGTAAGTTCTTCGTTAGCAAAGCAATCATCGTTTTATTCTTTATATTTAGACTCTAACTTCGATATTATTTAGCTGACTCAGAAGCGTCTTTATCTTCGTTTGTTTTAAAATTTTAATAAGTAACTTCAACACAATTTTGGATCATCCCAGAAAATTACATTTGAATGAAATGGCAAAAGTATATTTTTAGAATATAGCATAAAAAAATCCTGAGTTAAATAACTGGATATTCAATTTCTGGTTTAAGATTATATGTCAATTACAAACGGTATCTAAGCAATATTCATTTCTAACTTGCCATCTATCTACAGGCAACTGCTCATGATCTCATGATTAATGACTCATATGTACTATGTTTGTCCCTTTTACGTATAATATGTCAACGTTTTCAAATCAGTTTCTGTCACGTATATTATAAGTGGCCTTTACACTTGGTCATTTATCATTAGCCAGTTTGTGACTACTGTTAGGTACTTGTATCCTCAAAGAATCTACTCATACTAGAGAGGAGTAATTTTAGCTACATACATGGTAAAAGACATATACATTGCAAGACATACCAATAACTTAAACATTTGAGTAATAAAAATCAAACTATCTATCTAACTATGAAGTAAATTGATTCTGATACAAAAATTAGGTTGGTTAGAAAATATAGGACAGTGTGTGATAAGGAGGGACATAGCAACATTTAACATTATGATATTAGTTGCTTTGCTGCTAACTACAATAATAATTAGCAAGAAACTCGATGATACATTATTTTTTTATGACTCTACATTTATATCATAATTCAAATTCTTCCAATCTTCAAAATTTTAAGTATCTGAATTCTGAAGTGCATCGATTTTTTTTTCTTCTTCCTTTATCTTCAAAAAGTACTGGCCTCTACCACAACTAATTTTATAAGTCTTCAAAAAATAAAGTAGGTACCTAAGTTATGTGAGGCATCTTCTTTTTTTTCTTCTTCCTATATCTTCAAAAGTGTCTGGCCACTACTAAAACTATAAAGAGATTCCAAGCACACGTATGCTCATAGGCTGCAAACTGGACATACGCGGTGGCGTTGGCGGTAGAAGAAACGACACGGTAGAAATGCTTTAGACCGTGTCTAGGAAGGCAAATTCTAGCATAGAATCTTCTTGTCTCTATTATTCTAATATAGGTTGTCTCTCTCAACTTGCGCGCTTCATAATAACTATTTAACAGTATTGTGACTCCGACGTATTTTTAAAATGAATACTACAGTGACCCGTTTAAAAACAACATACCGTCCTTTCGTCTCTGCGGCAATTTTGACTGAGTGCATGCCAAGATCCGAGACGGTATGTACGTACAACTCGCGAATCGTTCGTTTGTATGGAGTTAGAAAACTGTAAACTAGTATTTTGCCAAAAGCGCATATACCTACAAGTGCAAACGACACGTGCTGGACAGCGCTGCCATCCACGTGCAATACAGGCGCTGGTGTCATTAAGGAATGGAATGCCCTTCCAGCATATGTTTTCCCTCCCTCCAATGATCCCAGGCCTACAGGGTGGGTGCGACAGGATCAGTATGGTATATTGTGCCTGTCGACCTCGTATGTGGATCTCACTATCGCTTACCATCACGTGGAGTGAGGTCATCTTGTTAGGCTTTTATAAAAATAATTGCCTTTTTGGACAGGGCCTAAGTTTGTATGAGCTACCCGAACCGCGGTCGCCACCGCCTGTGTCTAGTTTGCAGCCTAAGCGTCGTATGTGTGCCGGTCCTCGCCTAACGGTCGTACAATGCACGTCTGATGCATCGCCGTGCCACATCGCATCGACACATGACGGCCAGCTGCTTTTTTTTTTCAACTTCTAACTCATCTAGATTACGCTTAACTCATTAAAATTTATCTCCTCAATACTATATACTTGGTATTTCATCTGGTTTCGATCAATAATCACTTCTTTAGTCCAAGATGATGTGCGTGGATTCTTCAATAGATTTAACTTGTCTCTGGAATCGATCAGATTTTAATCTATACTAATAATAAATCTGTAAGGGTCGGTCATGGAGTAAGTTAGTTTGTTTTCAGAGATATTGTGTTTAGGGGCTCAATATATGATACTGATACATTAGTATCAGTATCATATATTCACGATTTTTAGAATTTTTTTATGTATGTATGTTCCTCCATAACTCTTAAACCAATTATCCGAATTTGATGAAATTTTGTATAAAAACTTATAAACATCTGGAACACAGGATAGGCTATTTAAATTCTAGCTCCAGTTATGATAAGACGTGGCCCCCATACAAACCTAATTGTAAAAATCGAAATGTACGCGAACGGAGTCGCGGGCACAGCTAGTCAAGTATAAAATGTTTCCGGCTAAAGTACTTACAGTAAATTAGGGACATCTTAAGTACGACAATGTGGTTGATTAACGATAAGTATCAATTACCAACTCGATGTTTCTAGAAGTGCTTATATGATGGCTTATATCCATCAGTCAATTTAGCATTTATCTTAATCAATACAATCCGGTGTTATCAATACTTATGAATTTTATTACACGCAATATTTTATGCAGATAAACTTGAATTTGCGTCAAAATTACTATCCTTTACAGGAGATAAAATTCAAGTCTGATAAAAAATGGGTGATAATATTTTCGATTATATCTTTAAAATTATATTTCTTTCGATAACATGACATATTGCGTTTAAACTTGATTTTTTTTTTATAAAGAGGCTAACAAGATGACCTCACTCCACCTGATGGTAAGCGGCAGTGAGATCCACATATGAGGGCAACAGGCACAATAGACCATGTTGAGCCTGTCGCACTCACCCTGAAAGCCGTGAAAAAGGAAGGAGGATTTAATGTTGTGACTTTAAGTCATGTTAAGTCACATGATTTTAATACGATAATATTTTAAAGATAATACAGAATTCATCAGCCTATACATACAAAATGGGTAAAACTATTTTATTTAATATTTTACAAGGAACATTTTACAATAATAAAAAGGCATCGTTTTTCAGACATTTGTCTAGCAATGGGTTGATGCAAATAAAAAAAAATCTTGTATCTATCTATCATAGCAAAGCAGGTTTGGCACGTAGAAAGACAATCATGACAAAAATAATTTTTGTACAGCTGAAACTACCTATTAATATTAGACCATAAGGATCATTGATGCTCGGTTCGTGTAAGACCAGACCAGAAATACACAAATAAACCGACGACGTTGACAAGCCAATACGGCCTTTAAACCTCAAGCTATAAAGAACAAAACACCACATACCATCACTCATGTCGTCGGCTGAGGGCAGTCCAGCGGGCGTAGGGGTCGGCGAAGGCTGTTGATGCTCAGACCACTGCGACGTTCTCCAAGCTTCATGTCTTGCCGCTTTCCAGATCTCCAGCTGAGCGTACAGTGTGCTTCCAGCCTAAAACAAAAGCACAGCGTTAGTAGAGATGTTTATTTTAATTTTTTTAGTGTCTTGCTTGCATGAAACAAAAGAAATGCGTTTATAGAGAAGTTGGTTTGACAAAAAGAGTGTCTTTTGTTTTCAAGGGGACAAACATGAAGTAGGTTGCCAATTCAAACCCCGCTTCATACTACTGAGTTTTAAATTTGGAATTCATATGTTACGATTATTCAACGCTTTAACTGTGAAAGATAACATCGTGAGGAAACCTGCACACCTATCAAAAAAATTTAAGGTTTGTAGTCGACCAACCCGCTATTGGCCAGGGTGGTTGACAAAGGCCTTATCTCCCTAGTTTAGGGAAGGCCCATGCCCCAGCACTAGGAACGTATAGGGACTGTTGATGATGATGAAACATGCAGGTTATATAGGCACTGAACGAATTTAGAGATATAATGATTGCACATAATTATGTACAGTTCGGGTAAATAGTTAAATTATTTCCTTGTTTATTATTTACTTTGTCATTGACTTGTGTATTCCGATAGGAGACGTCAAAATGTTATCGTGTATGTTAATAACAGTTTAGTTCTGATACCTTTTCTGCCGTCACTCTAATGTAAATATTAATTCATACTTTATTTAGGGAAACTACTGTGATTGCAAGAAAAAAAAGAACATAGTATATTTGCGCCAACATTTGAAATAAACCTTATTTTAACCCGTGACCACAAGCGCTGTAAAGAGCTCGAAACATCGGATCTCTAAATAATATGTTCAGAATAACAATACACGCGGGTTTAATTCGTAAAGTTAGTTTTATAAAAAAAAAGAACAGTTGCACATTGCATCAAAGTGTCGAGGAGAGAACAAGTTCGATTTGTATGCAAGTACAAGAGAAGTGCTAAGACTTTCATCGGCCTTGGAGAAAGTCTGGTCAGCGGTGCGTAGTACGACGGGCTATGTGCGTGCGCGCGGCGATTAGACGATCTTAGCATTAGCGACTATTCCCGTTGACCGAGTTATATAATAAGGTAGTAATGTGTCGCCCGCAAATAATTACTGGACATTACGTTCAAATTCCACGGGAAAATTATGCCGATGCCTGTACTTATTTGTATGTTGTATGTTACCTGTGTTAATAATGCATTAGGATTCGATGAGTGATTGTTAACAGCAACACATTTATATATTTAGTTATCCCTACACAAATATCATCATCAGCCTGTATATGACCCCATTGGGGGGGGCACGGGTCTACCCTAAACTAGGGCGATAAGGCCTTAGTCAAATAACTTGACCAAGTGCGGGTTGGTTGACTACACAATCTAAGAATTTCTTCGTAGGTGCACACCTACGGTTAGGTTTCCTCACGACGTTTTCCTTCATCGTTAAAGAGTCAAATAATCGTAAAAATTAATTTAAAATTTGAAAAACACAGTGGTAGATGGCAGGGTTTGAACTGGCGACCTCTCGCATGGCAAGCAACGACTTCAACCACTCGGTCATCGACGCTTTTTACACCCATATAAAGGGCATTATGAATCAGTCGTGTTTACAAGTATTTTCCTGACGCAACTGTTATGATAGAAAGGAGGAAAAACGAACTCTGATATAACCTCTTGCACTTTTGTTGACAAACAAGACTTATTGCACATGCCAGTTGCATAAGGCAACCTGGTTGTCCTAAACGGATTTCCTCGGTTGCCACCCAACTGGAACCATTATCGGTGACGTAACATCATCAGTTGTTCTCCAAACCCAGACAAAAACCAGTTTTGAATAATATAATTAAAATGTTTGGCCCACTTAGGTATCAGATTTACGTAAGTAGGATGCTAAAATTCTAATTATTAAATGTATTAATTATAAAAGAAAACCATTTACAGAACACTTTTAAGTTATAGTGACACTAATAGCGAATCTTAACCCCAAAACTATATAATTACGTCACAAGCTTATTTGCATACAAAAAACAAATATACAACCCGAAGAAGGCTCTAAAAAGTTCGACTTTATATCAAAAATACTTGTATGACTTTTCGTACTATGAGTTTCCGTAGTCCGCAGACAGAGTGCACCTATGTTAGTGCACACACTTGTGCTCAATATTAGTAGTATTGTGCATTGAGATCGGTGTGGTTGGAGAACATTTAACGTATAGTTAGTTATGGTCAACAACACGCGAAGTGATGTAAGCTAATCGACACCAAAAAACTTAAGAAGCAATTATCGATATGAACGGTGATGATCTAAGGAGTCGAATCGATTATGCTGTTAGTGTCAAAAGAAACCAGTGTCGTTGTTTTTTTTATTTATCCAGTCTGAGTTATGCCACTAGTCTTTATAATGTAGCTTTTAGATTGTAATAAACGAAGACAAATCAATGTAATGTGCAAAACTTAAGTATAATTCCGGAATTCGTTTGAATTTACACATTTAAGAGCTAAATTTTTTTTTTGTTGGTCTACTATATATTTAGGATTACTGTTATCAGAGAAATACTCTGTTTTGAATACTTATAGAGAAAGGCTGTAAAATATCGTACAACGTCAAAATACGCGGATGAAATCTTTGGGCACAACAAGTGTCATTTATAATAATACAGTTTCGACATAAGAAGATTAAATTACTCACGCTGTTAATTCATGCTTTACAACAAGATAAAAAAAAGTTAAACAATGAAGATTGTGATTGTATGAATTGTTTCCAGTTCAAAATATTTGGTAACTACGACCAAAGAAGTAGAGGTCATCGAATCGTATTATACACAAGAAGTAAGTAAACATCGTGTTTACCGTTTATGTTTTTACATGAATAAATAGTAGACTTTGTGCTAATATGGATAATCTACCCTCAATCTTTTTCACGGTTAACTGATAGCTGTTTCATAAACATATTTATTATTTCTTTATCTTTAAGGAAACTTGTCAGTTGTTAAGGGATTATAATATCAAGTAAACTTTGAAATGAAAATGGTGATTATACATACTTAAATAGATTGTTTTGTAAATTAAGGTTATCCTCTATACATTAACATGTTTATAGTTTAAAAGTCTGTACGTTTTTTTATACTTAACTTTGGAGAAGTACACAATAGAAAATCAATGGGGGCTATCGCGTGTGAGAAATTTACTAGATGGCAATACGTAGGCGTGTGGTCCAACTGCAGCATGATTGGTTATTTTTAACGTGATATTGGCAGGCATGTCTATATTTTTTTATCGTCATAGACCGTGGGCTGTGGGAATTAGTTAAAAGTGACCTGCTAAAAGTTTATTTTCATTGATGATTGAATGTTCAAGGAAATATGTTGGGACATACCTGTGGTGTCCTTTGGTTGAAGTCCTCTTCTGTAAGAGCTACCAGGGCAGCGCCGTCCATAGCAAAGTATTCCATAGGAACCATCGGCAGGTTGAAGTGTTGCAGTGTGAACATCACCCACGCTTTCACGTCTCCGGTGCTCCATAACATAGGATCTGGAGAAGAATAAGGTTTTAATGTCACTTGTTGACTGTAATTTTTTTGTGTTTGTAAGATGGCGTACGCAACTACACCAAATATATAAAATTTTATCTGACGATGCGTTTTAAAAATTAGATTTGAATATCTTGATTCTCAAAGGCTTCTATTACCTACGTACGTACATAAGATTCTATTACCTGTGTATAGACTACTGATAAGTACCTTTGCAAGGAACACTAAGTATAATATACATTTATCATACGAAAAGGTGGATGTCGAACCAATAACTCCTAGAGTATAAAACATGCACCATTTAAGCTTACGTTCTAGTAAACAAGTTACTATAACTTTTAAAAATATATAGAGCATAAAAATCCAACGTAACGTAATCAATCAATGGGGACCGTTTTGTTTCAACTGTGATTTTTATATCAACTTCTAATTGGGCTAACTTGGTCTTTTTATTTATTTATAACAAGTATGACCACCAAATCTAACGTTCAAAAAGTATTCAAAAGGATCATTTTATTATTTCGCGTACAAAAAATCAATCATCGAATTCGATGATAAATATTGACGCGTAAATGTTGAAGTTCACTCAATAAAACATCAAATAGATGAGCAACTTACGTAACCAGTCGTTCTATCGCTGTTCTCAGAAACCATTTACAAGAGCGATGCTGCAAATCAGTAGCTAGCATCTTATCTACATACAGACGCTACGTTTTTTATTACACTGAGGTCAGACTGACGTCATTAATAATTACCAACTAATAGTATTGATGTCGAGATAAAGCTACTACGCTCTCATGTCAAGTCATTTCATATTCATCATACATAATTCAATATGAATTCTTTATGTGTGTATTTACGCGATTGTTAATACATTTGCCATTTATAGATGGTCAACCTTTTGCGAGACTAGTGACTAATGTAACGAGCATAATTTTTATGTGACTCACCTGGTGAGATTCCTAGCACTGTGCATGTGCTGTCCACGTCTCTCTTGGACTGTTCGATCGCCAAAGACAGCACTCTGTCGATATCAGGAGCCACTATACATGTGTCGTCACCCCCACTGCTCTCCTCCATTTTCACTGTACCCAACTCCAGAGGAATAGGTTTGAGATTGAACCTCTTTTGGAATGTTGTGTCTTCTAACGCTGATCTCAGTAAAATGTGATCTCTGGGCTCTTCGACCTCAATTTTTGGTGTGATGTAGTTCTGCTGTACACTTTCTTGGAGGATTTGGTTCTCTTTGAGCAATTCTTCGATGTCGATGTACTCTTCGTGTTGTGGCACAGGGGAGGAGAACTGGTGGCTGCCGTATGAGGAGCAAGAGCCTGAGGGAGATAGGGGATACGGGGACGCGAAGCCAGGGACTGCCAGTCTGTTGGGTTCCTCTTTGATGTAGACTGGAGGGGAGTTGTAGTTGTACGGCGAGGGGGGTTGGAGCGCAACTGTGGGGATGGATCCTTCGTCTGACGATGGGGATGGTGTGGGGTAGGTTTCGAAGTCGTAGAGGCGTTCGAGGATGTTTGTGTCTTCTGGGTAGGGGGGTGGGGGTTTGTTGTGTGGGTTGGGGGGGGAGTGGAGCATGGGCTCGGGGGGGGAGGCGGCTCCTAGGAAGCGCAGCAGATGGTGCAGGTCGGCGGGGGAGGCCGGCACGGCGCGCTCGCCCTGCGACGACGACGGGGGGCTACACCCGGACCTGGGCACTATTTGTGGCATCTGTTGGCAAAGAGAAAACATCGTAAGTTTTTAAGACCACCGGTATTGTAAATATTGGTCTGTCATATTAATAGACCATGACGAAAACAATAAAGAGGCTGCCGAACTCAAGTACTTAGAGTCGGTCTACAGTACACTGTTCCGCACTTTTTAACCAGCACGTTTTATAACCATTAAATTTTGGATGTAAATAATGAGTTATATCCAAACGGGATGCCATGAAAACCAGTTTTCTACTTAGAAAGACTGGAAAGAAGTTTATAAATAGATTAGAAGAGCCCTTTCTCTGGTACCTATTAAAAATCTGTGCTTTCTATGTTTCAGTACAGTGATCTAAAATAAGTTCCAAACGTATGATACACAGTTTTTTTTTGTTGAATAAAAAATACTAGAAGCTTCGCTGACATCATCATTTATTCAATCATTATTTATATTTGAATCTATTTTCGGAATCAATCAAGTCGAACGTTCAAATGATTGATTGTATTTTTTATTAGTGAACTGGTTAATTAGGTTATTTTTATTAAGAAGTCATTAGGCAATCGATTTTATAACTAATCAAACAATTTGTACGTATTTTTTTTGTGTATTTTATCACGAATCTATGAATGACGCCTGCGTTTCGTACCATATGAGATTTGACGCATATTCGGCCAGATGTCGTAAACATTTTCAGCCTTTGTTTATTTTAGGTAAACGTCAAAGCGGTCTAAAAATATTTTTGCGACTAAGAATGTTCATAAGACGTTTTTTGGGTAAAAAAATATTTATTTTTTTATCTATCTGGACTGTGTATTCGTTCATACTTTGAATTTGACAAAACACGTACGATAAATTTTTATAAAATTTGCAAATAAAAAAAAACACATTGTGCATATTTATAATTCACACTCACTCTAAGCAGCGAAATACCCATGTTAATCAACACTCCACTACACCTTAACTAAGGCACTAACTCATTTTCCCCCTTCAATGTTGTTTCAAGTCCGACCGGTTTCAGTAATCACGACCGACATTATCTTGGAACTAGATTAAAACAATAGAAACTTCTATTCACATGATTCGCGCATCCAAGAACATAGATTGTACTTACAAAACAAGTAGCAATCAATTATAAAAATTATCATCATCAGCCCATATACGACGCCACTGCTTGGGCACGGGCCTACCCTAAACTAGGGCGATAAGGCCTTAGGCCACGCTGGCCTTGTGCGGGTTGAGCGACTACACAACCTTAGAATTTCTTCTTAGGTGTGCAGGTTTTCTTCCACTGTTAAAGCGTCGAATGATCGAACATATGAATTTAAAATAAAAAAAAACTATAATTCCTTAGGTCCAGACCAAATGTCTCACAAAAACACATTTCAATCCTTCAGTTAAATTTAAATCTACTAAGTAGATGAATGGTTGGTAATAAATATAGAGTCGTTTAGAATACTAATAGCATAATGTAATTCTTACCCCAAAATCAGTATAAAACAGTGGCAAATATTCTAAATGACCCAAAGTATTCAGTAAGCAATGCCTAACGCGCATAGTATAATTTAGCAGTCCAGTACCTACCTATTTATACATCCGGACCAATGAGAAACGGTTGCTTAATATACATTTTTTTGCTGCAAATCTCCTCAAGTATTTTATGGGTGTGTGTACGTACAATAATAGATTGGCGAATTGAAACGAGGCAGCTTAAGACATACATTGAATTCTTGACTGGCGCCAACGAAAAAATAAACGCGGAAATGTCTTGGTCAGCGGCACTTAAAGTTTTTTGGGGGAGCCCTTATGTGATGCCTAAGAACTTAAACGCTTTTTGGTTTTGTAAAGTACATTACATACAACTTAATTGGCTATTACCATTTTAGGATATCGTACCCTGTATGTATACAATTGGTGTCATAATTAGATACCGAAGCATTATTGAGTGCGAAATGACTTCATAGCAAAAGCTTTCTTAACCTCCTAGCTATAGATAATTGTAGAAACCTAGAAATACAATTTGGTTCCTAAATCACTTATAACACTAGGTATTTTTAAAGCCTTTATGTAATGTTGACATTATTTATACTTCATACGAATTTTGTAATTCATTGATTAAATTAAATTTAATAGTAATATTATAGCTGCAGCCATTATGATACAATCAATATACAATATTTCGAGTCTGTCCATATCTTGATAGTCAACTTCATAAGTATTTGACATCCTGATAACACAAATTTATTAATTACACTTATAATAAATGTATTGGAAACATTTGACGATCTAATAGCAACTTTACGGATCTGCAATTAAACCCTAATTTTGAACGCAATCAAATCACTTAGACATTAAATTGAAATAACGCATGTCATTTTATAAACGGATGAGTCCTCGATTTGTATATCACTTTATTTACATACATTATTTCTAATCTGAACTCGAATAGATTAGTTAAATGCCTAATTAATTTAGCTGAGATATTCTAAAACTTAACAGTCACGTTTCTTCTAAATGATGTCGATGCCCTTTTAATGGGCTCTTTACAATAAATATTTGTCTCTATTATTTTTGATATGATTTATATGTACACAAAAAATGAAGATGTACAGACACACCAAAAGTTGCTCAATAATATTATGTAGATATATGCCAGTACAGTAACCATCACACAGGGTTTGTTTATTAAAAGAATAGAACAAGCTACATACAAAAAAAATTTACAACACGGTATTCAATAAATTGGCTTCCATTTATTACAATTTATGTCCGTAAACTAAGATAAGTAACAGTTGTAATCAAATTGGAATTCACAAGCTAAATTGGCTAGTCAGACATTTGAATCTAAACTCAAAGATTAAGCGTATAAGACTTGAAATTGGTCGCTTGTTATTTGCCTAGCTTAATCCGGATAAGAAGCAAATACTTCGTAAGACACGAGTAAGTTTTTCAGCCAAGGAAGCAGACTCGCGCCCAAAAAATCCAAATGACATAGATGACGTCACCACATTGTATCGGAGCCGTGACTGTACAATCGCGACCTGTTACAATTTCGATGGACCTTGGGGTTTTCACGACCAGAGCCCTCAGGCAGAACGGATTCCGATCGGCCGGCGTGTGTAACTTGTCGGTGCGATTGTACCCAGTTTAGAGGGCCTACCATGAGTTGGCTATCGTAAACTTACGTACGTTAAAAACCTATCGAGTTGTTTTTTTCATATGGCCGATTGTAGTTCTTCGCGTAACCACCAGGCGGCGCTGTACATGTTTTTCATAGACATATTTACGTAGGCGATATCGAGCGCGTAAGTTTTAAACTCATGAGTTTAAAACTTACGCGCTCGATATCCCCACAGAGCCCTCAGGCAGAACGGATTTCGATCGGCCGGCGTGTGTAACTTGTCGGTGCGATTGTACCCAGTTTAGATTCATTGATAGAATGCGAGACACGAAACGTGTACCTGCTTAATTGTCAATTAAAATTATTTGTGGTTACCTGGCTGTTCCATTTTAATGTGATAAACAATTTTGTCCGACATGCTGTTAAATTGTTAGTAGAGACGAGATACTGTTTAATACATACACTAAAGCTTCTTAGTTACATACAAAGCAATATGAAAATATACTTGTTTAATAGGTAAATCGTAAAAACAGAGTAGTAATCTCTTTTCTGTGGTATAGCAACTACCATTTGAACAACAAACACGGCGAAGCGGTAAAGAACATCGTCCCAGCGAAATTTTTGCATAATCCAACAATAACAACTCAAGTCTCGTTGTCCGATGTCTGACTGAGATTAACTTAATTGCCCATTAGTTTGAGCACACGGTATAACCGTGAAAGCCTACACGAAACTAGATCGTAATCCATTGACATAAGAACGTGTGCTTAGAAGATTAAGCTTCTAAGTTTTTATTTTACCACATTTGGCTCAGTTAATGCCACAGAGGCTTTGTTGCCACCTCCACATAAACTTGAACTAGTATCGTTGGAATTCCCATGACTTCAAACTTGTCTGTCCGTGTTGACAGTTTTATTGTTGAACCGACTTAGCATAATGTTGTTACTTCTATTGTATGTTTAGTTACGTATACTTGATGCAAAGTCTTGCGATTAATAATGAAGTTATTTTTGCTGTAGGTAAAATAAAGCCTTGTAAGGTTTGATAGTCAGGTGAAAATCAAAATAATTTCCATTAGGTAACCTTACTATAAGGTAAGATTACCTAATTACTGCAACAAATAGACTCTTGTTAGAAATCTGAATTTGTATTAGAAAATAGATAGAAATCAAAACCAGCAAGAGGAAATAGGAAAAGCCGCAGCCCACTTAGACACCAACAATCTTACCTAACGCGTAAACTGATCAACTCACTTGATATAACCAACTTTCACCCTCCATATTAAGTCAACGTTAATGTCACTTCAATATTTATAAAAAACCGCACTCACACAGTCACCTCCGAATGTCAAAGCAGTGGGGTTGTTGCACCTTTGGAGCCATTCTCTAAACGTCAAAGTTTGAGGTTAGGAACGCCGGCCGGTGCGCGTCTGACTGATATAGGATGTAGATATTTGCGTAACAAAACACTGAGGCTGTGTTTTTTTTTCGGTCCATGAGTGCGTGTGTACCTCGCATAGATCACACGGCCACTGAGCGAGGCGCAGGCGCGGAGCCTTACCTCAATGGACGCCTGCGTCACAACGGGAAGTACGCTCAAATAAACTAATATAGAACTTTTAATAGAACCTACATCGGAACGTCGTCACGCTGCATTCAATTATGCCGGTATGACGTCCGATCTCGCTGCGATCTATTGTTAATTTCCACTATTTGGTGCGATAGTGCGTGAACTAATTTGAGTTCCGTTTGAAGGCTGTTTAGGTATTTTGTGGCTGATTAAATTAAAATTAATTTGGTTTGATAATTATTTCCCTTAACGCACACTCAGTAGTTAACGTCATTTTCTATCATGTAATATACTATTATTTTGATAAACAAATCACTTGTAATTCTTAATCAAACTATTAATTCCATGATAATAACAGGAAAACTGAAACACACTGATTTATTACTGATAAAAATTTTGCAGAGCGAATGTTTGCACAAAAGTTCCGAATCTAAGTAATTACTAAAACTCGTTAGATCTAGTTTGGTTATCGCTTTAAACTTTCTATAATGCGTCAACCATGAAGCTTTTTGATTTTGCAGTAATTAATGATATTATCTTGTAAAATAGGGTCGCAAAATTCATTGATAAAAGGGCAAAACATCGTCATAAAACTTCATGTAATAAAATTCTGTATCGCCAGTGTTCTGTTGCGTACTTGTTTGTCTTAACAAGTGACACTTATGTGGACATAATAAAGTTCATATTCGAACGAAATGTTTTCTACTTTTCTGTAAAGACCCGAGAAGTAGTTTTCTAAGATCTTCATCAAAAACGTCATAGATGACGATGAGTACTGTCGTGGAAAACCAATCAGTTGTATGCGTGTAATTAGGAAAATTGGTAGGTGCTTTTCTTATCTATTTTTAAATTGAATATTTGGGAAAATCCTTATAAAAACCTTTATGGCACTATTGAAATATTTACGCACACGTATTAATTAACATACCCATGACTGACTATCTACAGGTTACATAATGTAATGTGAGAAAGATAACAGCACAAACTTAAAATTAGATAATTTAGAAAAGTTAGATTTCTTTTTCATGTATTACTAGAGTATGTATTAGAAAAACTTAAAAATCGATTCATATTACCTGCACATGACTAAGTGCATAAATAATGTATTTATACTTAATATAATGACAAAAGTATAAATTCCAGTTAAAGTACTAAGTCTACTAAGAATCTGAACCAAATTCCTGAACTAAACAATTAACTATGAAATTAAATGACTCAAAGGGTCAATTACCACATTGTCGTCTATCATAGACCTAATATTGACATCCGCACTATTTCTGCTAAACTGTTTTATTTAAAGGATATGATTAATAAACGGCTATGTTCGGAAAAGCGGGAAAATGCACCACATTGATCTGTGACTAACATGACGCTATTACTATTACGTAGAACTTATGACGATACAAACGGGATCTTGTGGTTTATCGTAATAACTACCAAAATGAAAATATAAGTGATATAAAGGTGTGTGGTGTGGTGTGCTGTATACAAAAAAAAAACTTTTAGTAATATTAATTATAGTATACTATTGGATGATTTTTTTCACTCGGGATCACTTGTCAAACGAGCAATCTTTATCTGAGCATTTTTCAGTTTTGCAAACATTGCGACCTTCTTAATTCATGTTGATTTTTCTTCCCAAAAAGATTTGACTGTTTGTAAGTAAGCAGATGCAATATTTTCCTTATTTACAACCAAGAAGTGTGGTAGGTGTTTGTTAATATCATAAAATTAGATTTGAATCTACAATGAGGTCATATCTGTGACGTAACGCGTTGTCTCTCTCAGATGTGCGCAAGAGTGCCATGTGTTTGTGACGTGTGTACGTGGGAAAATTTGATGGTGTTTACTTTACAACCAGCTATAATTAGTTGATTAATTGCAAATATATACATTCATTGTGGAAATAGCACCGCGTTTGTTCTCTTTCGATTAAAATAACTGAAATACGTTTCATTGATACTCTGCATACAAAAGACATCAACGGCCTGCTTAGGCCTCTATATGGGCTAAGTAAATATGGCCTTTTAAATATGCATTTCTTGATTCCGAGTTAATCAACTTTTGTTAAGTATAATACAAAAGTTAAAAATATTTTTACGCGGATCAATGGGACTAAAGATACAACAATTTTATTATTTTAGTTAGGTAGGTTTAATAAACATTTCATTGCGATCGTTTGCCTAACACATATATTAATTATGTATGTACAATTGTACACACTCGACGTCACGTTATAAATCTCAACAATATGGGCAATCTTATATTTAATTCTAAGACAAAATCTTGGACATTTCATTACGAGCTGAGACTTCTGAATATCTATTGTGTCTGGAATTGATAAATGGCAGTCGTTTACAAGTTTTATATGGAATCGATACAATGTAGCATTTGTAGCATAAATAACGAACATGTTCTACGTGACAAGATAGCCAGTGCTCTTCTATTTATAAAGTGGATTATGTAAGTGGGAATGCCGACTGACTAACGCCTTATGTCATTGCATCCATTGAGCATACAGCCTTCGCCCACAACCTTTTTGCGACAGTGTTTGTCAACGGCAATGCAAATATGACAATTGAACGTAATGACCTGAAGTTACAGTGGCTGAGATGTATGTTTTTTTTTCTAGCACATGGTCATTTGTCGCCAAGGTGGAGAAATACTATATAAATTTGTGGAGATATATTGTGTATCTTTTTTTATATTATTGATTCTTTAAAGAAAATAAGACAAATATACCTGTGTAATAAAATTAAATAAAAAAATGTCGCCTTCGCGAAGCCTAATATCAAGTTTTCTTACAAGTTGTAGTAAAGTAGGTTTCTGTAAGCTGTAATGTAGTCAGCACAAACTCTGATAAAAATTCAATCAAGGCATCAGAAAATAAATAGCAGTATTTATGTCACATAAAATTCAAATCCCTTTTCGACGTCTCGTTAATAGCAAAGCCTTAAATTTCACATCCTACAGGTGCTTAACCAAGTCGCGATAGAATAATTATGCTAATTGATTTAGACTTGACTAGGATACCTAGAACCGCTGGTATTTCTGGCCCTAGTGTCGTGACATCCTTGAGATTCGAAGGTATTGTAATGCTTAACAATTGTAGCGTAGACGTAGCTAGTATTTCCCTGTCTATAATGCATTGATTAATTTAAATTTATAGGTAAAATGGCATCACTTTTTTGTGTACAAAACCAGTAATTAAAATTAATATGAAGCATTTCAAATTATTCAAATTTATCGCTTCTAACAAAGACAATTGCCAACTAACAACAATAGTACATTAAAAGATAAGCAATAAATAATTTGACCGTGTTAAGGTTATCGGTAAGCAATACCCACTTATTTTAAAGATGACGTTATGTATAGCCGATAAAAATGAATCATTATGATAATGGAAAAATACAATGTAAGTTATCATATTTTAATCTGATCTGAAAAGTAACTTAATCACGTGGGCCACGTGGCAAGTTAAATTAAGGGCAAATTAGTATAAATTTGTTGAATGAGTATGAAATCAAAAAGTTAGAGAGGTATATCTCTACCGAAGGGTAGAGACACACGCGTTAATTATATGTTCCTCCTTTGAGGGCAATCAAGTCTTATGTGTAGAAAAAAAGAATAATTTTTGTAGCTCGATGATGACTGATTGATGAGCAATTAAGCTAAATCTTGTAATTATATCAGATCTTATAATGAAATACTTTTTCTATTAATTGATTGTTGATCTTATAAATACTAATTAATTGATTTTAGTTTGACGTTATTAAAATTTTTCACTGTTAAAGAGATGGTAAAAATTTTATGAAAGCAAAAAATTTTCTCTTGCTTTTTTAACGCTGAAATAAACAGCATTCATTTGAATAATAAATAACAAACACGTACCTTATAAGGGTCATTCCGACAAGCACAGTGCCCCCTACCGCCGTCACACCACAAGTATAGCATTTTCACACACGAAACTGGTCCTTCACACTTTCCTATCCAAAAGACAATTGGATTCTTGGCTCTACCCACTCTACTCTTCACCGCACGACTGTCCGATGGTCAATACCTTTCCACATACGCACATACGCATATATTGTATTATATTGAGATAAGACATACTGTTATCTAGTGGGCAAAGTTCGGTTGATAACTCGGCTATATCGCTCCATATAAGGTCATTGTTTGTAAAACATTTACAATTTTACATGCCCAATGTAACTAATAGAAGTCAGTCAGGCAAAAGAACCCATGTGCTAATTTGAGAAGTAGGAGACTTTTCCTTCTTTCCATATCAAAAACCTTGGCCTTAAATGCCCATGTTTTTTCTTTTGATTATGTATAAGCATTTCGCAGAACTCTCAGTCTGTCTCGTCGTCTGACTTGCAAATACGTTACACATACTTTAAATATACGATGATTATTTAACGTGCAAACATGAAAAGCAAAGAGGTCTGTGAATTGATTATTTCTTTACATGTTTGTGGGATAGTGAAAAACGATTTCTTAGAAAAATGAATGGCGCAATCGCAGGTGATGACGTTACTGTCAAGTTGCCTCAAGCTTCCACCAGGTGATGAAGTTAGTTCCAAACTGATTACACAGATGGCGCTAAATGAATTAATAAAGGTCAACAACTTTACGAACAAATTAAACAAGTATTAGGCATACGATAGCTCCGGCGCATGATTTAACTTGATGATTGTATCTACAGTATGTGCCTATTGACATTAAGTTAATTAAGAAACGTGCGTCTGTGTTAGAGCTCTTAAGCTAAAGGTCAAGTTCTTTCACATATAAGCATAATCGCCAATAATTCAAGAAAATACTACTAATATCCAGTTACTTTTAATAAAGTGCTTTTTCCTTCTAAACAAATGAACATCGACTGCTTGAAAATACTGGCAGCCGCCATTTTCCATATTTAAAAAAATCAATTGAAACGCGCACTTTGTTTCAATCATTTTGTAAGTAAGGGCAAGCGTTCACTAGTGACATTTGTCAGCGTAAAAGTGTTATTTCGAAAAATTCAGATGTATTGACGCAGTTTTGCCAACGCGAACGCCACAAACAAAAAGCTGCCAGCGCTCGCTGGCTCTAAGTCGCGATTTTCGCAGACTCCGAAGCTGCGAGCGAACAGAACCGGTTGTCAAGGTCCCCGGTTTTCCCGCCCGTTTGTCGTCTACAAATGGCGTCGCTCTGCATTGTACTGTTGCTACGCACGACCGTTTTGCCATAATGTTGCACTCAAGTTTCCTTGGACAGCGTCCTAAAATGGGGTTTTTACTTTTTAAACACTTGGTTGTAACTAATTGTTTCATTTGTTTTGATGGCTGTTGCCAGCTGTAATTTGTTTCGCCCTTGGAACAATCTTTAGGGCTTGCTATCAAAGTTATCATTATTAGTATCTACTGGTATCTAACTCATCATAAAAAGATATGGTTTTAAATTATTCTACAAAAGATAAATCTTATTAATATTATAAATCTGAAAGTAACTCTGTGTGTCGGTCTATCTGTCTGTCTGTTACGCTTTTACACTTAAAGTACTGAACTGATTTAAATGGAATTTGGTACAGATATTGTCCAGAGCCTAGAAACGTGTCTACGCGGACGAAGTCGCGGGCGGAAAGCTAGTATTAAATATAATTACACATTTTTCTGATACTAGTCGTATTAATATTACTTTTTACATTGACTCAGTTCTCAAAATAACTATAACAAAAGAGCTTTTGCACCTGTTGCATTTGAATAAATTTAATAAATTATTTTTTAATATAATAGAGCGTAAGTCCACAGCAACAAGCTGAATATAATATATCTAATTCGGCATTTGTCTAGTCACGTTTCTGCATAACAAACATAGGTATCTACTGGTATTTCTCGTTTTCTAAGCAGGCTTGGTTGTTTTACCTACTAACAACAATCGTTGTGGTTGCAAAAGTTACAACGGCTGTTATAAGCTTACTTCTTGACTTTTATGATTACCTTTTACGTTAATATTTTTTCTTATTATTTTAAGTTTGCTGGTTTCTTATTTGGTCATCATAACTTATTTCTCCCTTATTCTGCTTATGACACCTTTGTAAATAAATAATTTAGATAAAAAAACAAGAAGAACCAGTATAAAATAAATATTGTAACATCAAAACTTATACCGTGCTACGACGTCGGCGTAGCACAGTAGCATTGTCTTTCTACGAAAGTGTTTCAGCGTAGACCCTTTAATGCATAATATTTCATCTATACTTGCTTTTTGTTTTTTTATTTAAAAAGATTGTCCGTATGTTTCTAGTATAGAACGGTTATCTTTGTGTTATTATATTAATCTAAGTTAAATATCAGTGATTCATCAAATTCGACTTGGTCCTATGGAGTCAAACAAATGTCAAGTTAGTCACGGTTTGTTTAGGCTTATATGAACTATGTCACAAAGGAAATGGTATTATATGTCTCGCATTTAAAGTCCATATTTACAATAACATTGTTTTCCCCGACATTCATATGAATTTTGAAGTTTTATCACTATTGTACGGGATTATGATCGTTAAGTACTGTAAATTAAATACATTTTTAATGTACCTAAATGTTTAATGCTTTTGGTTTGTCTTCTTAAGAAACACTCGACTGGATCTCACTATATCATTTTGCTCCCAAAATCGACCTCCCGCTGTTTATATTTTGCTTCGTAGCTTACTCGATCAGGTTATATTGATTTGCATAATGATTATTATACTTGTATTTATTCATGTCTCTTTCAAAGAAGAAAAACCGGGCACTCTTGTTTGCATCGCAGTTTCGAATTAATCACACAGTCAGAGTAGAGCTTAGGTTTAATTGTTTGGTCTACTGCTTTAAGAGATCAAAACGCAATTTAGATTTGTATTATTACTAAAAAAAGCATTCATCTTTGTGTTAGGTACCACATGAAGCGTACCGATTCCGTTCGTGTATTTTTGTAGAATAATATTTTTCGTTTGAATCAATTGTAGATACAACAAGGTCTTCGTAATTTGGTCGTGGTCCATTTAAGCTCTACCGAACTTTAGAAGGCAAAAGTTCTTTTCCCCCGTGATTTTATTTGAATTTGGTTTTATTTTTCATGTTGTGTGATTGTCTGAATGTTGATTTTAACATTTAGTAAACTGCAAACAAAAAACTTCTTGCTATAAAACTTTAGTAATTAAAGCTCAAGCCTCTTTGTCCCTTATATTATCCGCACCTCGTAAGCACACCTCGGTAGCGACCAATTACTCAGTAATACATAATAATCACACACACACAGACCCGCCAAGGCCGTCTTGGTGCCAACACATAAACACAAAAAATAAGCTCAATCCAAATTGGCTCTTATTGGTTCGAGATAGAGCAGCTTTTGAAATAGTTGTGTGAAGTCGATTTTGTATTATAGATATAGGACTTGTGACGCAAATGCCTCGTTTCCCTTTCACCGCTGTGATTGGGCTGCGTTAGCGCAACGATCGATACACACCTACGTATCAATTATTTGCATCGATACTCTTAATCGGAGCAGAGTAGCTAGTTTGCCGGGAAACTTGGATTTAAAACGATTTTCACTATCGCTGGTAAACAGATATATTTAAACGGAATGTTTAGCTTGATAAGGACTAGAAAGTGCACCGGTCATCACAATAATTTAAACTAGTTTTTTTTACTTGTAAGTACACAAAGCGATCATATACTTCGCGTGGTTTTATTATGCCACTATTTTACCTTAAATAAAGCTTTAAATTTTGATTCAGACTTTAACATTAGATATTTTTAGATACTGAAAACCTGTTTATTCATCGAAATTAACGTTAACTGGTTTCGTTTTCCGTCTATGTTGCTATGCAAACGTATTTCGTCAATACTCAACTTTAATCTGTAGATCTAATCTAGTCTGTAATATAAGTAGATAGGTAGGTATTAAAGTCCGAATTAAGAAAAGACCTTTTTTTTAACCCGTGCGCACTTTCACCCTGACAGGTGAGAGGAAGGAGGTTCTCTCCTGGTAGTGTGTCGGACTCCTCAGCGACTGGCGAAGAGATGGTAAATGCCAGCCGCAACTCCTGGGCGGACTGCAATGCCCAGGGGGTATACCGACTAAAACACCGGGGTGTACCTCATCGCCTATTGGCGGTGTCAAGGTACCTGACATTAATAACACTGCCGAAAGTCGCAATGGTACCGACCTAACTAAATCATTAGACAATTAACTACAATCGTAATCTCAAGCGGAATCTCCTAATGTGACAATGTGGTTGACAGAATCATTCTAACAATAAATAGTTACCTATCGAACGACAGTGTTATTCCGTTATTTGCTACAAATTAGCATGGACATGTAATTTTCATGTAATCAAGTGTTAATTATGTTAACTGTCCCTTTTATGTGTCTGACTTCGATAATAGAATATTCTAGAATTCTAAGCCTTCGAATACTTAGAAAATTAAGTATGTAGGTACTACTGGTTTAAGGAATTCAGAAAACAAACAAACTGTTAAAGGCAAATATTTGCGTACTTTCTATAGCAGATTGCACTTGATTGTTTGATTTTCTCAATAATGTGACCGCACTAATAAAATCATGTTTTGTTATCAATAATACAGTGTTATACCCTATGAGCTTTATTTTATTTTGCATTTAATTTGTAAATTATTTAAAGCGTACGTGCTTTATTAGTTTTAATAATATTGCTTCCAATAAATATAGCATAAGCCAGTCGAAACGTCGGTCAATGAGTAGCCAACTATTTGCCACTGTATCTGTTACGGCGTTAAGACCCAGTACAATTAAAAATTATAAAACCGAACATAACTGTAAACTCAAAGAGCTATAAAATAAATTTTAAAAAGTAGACCGATTGAAAATTGATGGCTTACTACTAACGTACTAATAAACACTTACTTCGAACCTTGTTATGCTCGAGCCACTGAATTATGAATGACGTGAAAACGTTCAATGAAAACTATCGCGCCGTCACGGTAAATACTCTTTAAGGCTACGAGATCTTGCTCAACAGACGGCTAATTATGTCTGCCTGACTCAGAGTTTCTCAATCGGGTCTACCCAACTTCACTACTGCAGTTGTTCAACTTTTTTTCCTCCCAAACTGTCCACTTTCGCAATGATATGATTCACACTGGCCGAAGATTGCTTGCGGAATATTAAACGGTGGAGCTGGCATTTAGAATGAAACCTTGCGTTACAATTTTGCGACATTCAATGCAATTTTTCAGTTTTTGTGTATTACGTGCTAATTGAGTTTGAAATGAGATTACATTATTAGATTATTTTACAAAAATACGGATTATAGTACTTGCGTTGTAACTTAATATGTTTCACATATTTTAATACAATTAATTAACTTATACTTTAGAGTTAACCATGATTTATAGTATAAGAGGAACTTTTTTTTAACTGTGAGAGACTAATTAAAATGTTAACATCTACATAATTCTAACACGTACTAAATGGCCATGAATAGACTTTTTTTGGCAAGATCTTTTATTCTTTACAAATTAACCAAATAAAAAGAATCGGTTTCTTGCATCTGCTACGCTGATTTTATATTCAACGATTACGCTGCACAATATTTTAATTCAACGCTAATGATCCTTAATTGTTATTTAAACTAATTAAACGGTGCATAATCTCAGTTACACCACTGACCTCGTGTTACGTTAATCCACACCTTTTCTTCCTAGTGCGTCATGATTAGCAATTTCTGTTACATATAAACATAAAAATATTGTGTCCATGCATTAACTGCGCCAATAAAAATGGAAATACGTAACTACAATAAATGTAAGCTTAACAAAATCAATTATTCAAGAGGTTTCCATTTATGGTAATGCCGTATTAGATATAACTATGGAATGAGTCCAGTGAACATTTATAATATCTGCACCAGTAGTTACGGGTCATAATTCTCTAAAATAGTACGATTCAATTACATTACCAGGACGCAAATATACTATGAGTATAATAATGTAGATTCATTCTTTAATTAAAAGAAACTAAACCTATTTTGTTCAAGGAAATAATGTTCAACTAAATATTACTATATTTGGTTATATGTGTTGCTAAACCAAATCATCAGAATCGAAATCAATATTATCACTTTTTGTCAAAATTGTTTTCAAAACTAGTGGTCCCGGTAAATTTCATACCGGCAATACTATAAACCTGCCCTGGACTATCACGAACATTTTAAAACCAAAATTACCTAAATCGGTCCGGGCGTTCTCGAGTTTTAGTCAGACTAACGAACGGCAATTCATTTTTATTTATAAGAAAGAAGATAAGCCCTATAAATGTCTAAACAGAAACTTTAAATGTACTGCTCGTCACAAGTGCTCTTCGATTGATATAAAAACACCATAAAAGTCCATATCCGATCTTAACTTCCTCGTTCCAACGACGATCGTATGAAAGTCGATTCACGTAACTGGCGAATTCGTCCTCGACCTAGATAGGCGAGTGAAAATCAGGACGCAAATAGTCCTACCGTCCAACTGTACCGAGAAAAAGTTGCGAAATCATTTCGGTGAACAACGAGAATCTCGGTCTGATGACCGTGTGTCAATGATATTTTAATTAACAAGAGGAATATTTCCATTTGCCTCTTGATGAGAAGAAGAGTATCCCTCTTTTGTTATAGACGCGCGCTTTGTGAAACTCAATAATACTTTGTAGGGTTACCATGAGTTAGCTATACAAAACATACGTACTTACGTTGAAAATCTATCGATTTTTTTTCCTACTACCGATTTTGGTTTTGAGCATAACCAATAGGGGCGTTGTACAAGTTTTTCATAGACATATTTACATAGGCGACATCGAGTCCGTCACTTTTAAAGGCATGGTAGCGCTACTGTTTCGGAAATCTAGTGATATGTAGGTAGGTACCTCTTCGGAAAAGCACGCAGGTGAAAATAGGTCTTGAAAGAAGATAGAGGTCATGTTTTTTCGAATGATTTGTTTCATTATGACAGGAAAATTGCATGGCACAGATTTAAAAACGCATATTACTATAAACGTAGCGTAACTATGGATTGCTTTGCTGTGTAATCTTATGCATGTTCTTTGGGTTATTGTTTACTTGATTCCAAATTGCGGAAAAGGCTAACCCATTAGGTACCGAGTGTAAATTGTGACGCAACAACAATGTACGGTCTCCAAAATCATCCAAATCCCCAAATCAATAAATTCCTATAAGATGTATCGTTATACCTTGCCTAAAATCCTTTTCATTTGTTACATAGGTGCTCGTGCCATCGGTAGTGAAGCTTATCAACTTTCGAGAACGTTAATACACAATCTAATTATACAAGAAAGTGTACCTATTTAAGTAGTAAAAAATCACCTGAGCTTTCACGTATCTTATAAGATGAATATATTAATATTACTGTTTCTCTTCAACAATCAATAAAGATATTTTTTGGGAATCAGTCGCAGTAATATGCGCATTTAGATTGGTATTCATGACTTTGAATAGTTTGAGTATTTATGACTCTATTCTATTTCGATTCTTATTAATTTATGAATAAGTTTGTTTTTCAATCTTATCTCATTAGATTTCTTCTTATCCTGTATTGATACGATATAAAATTACAACAAACTTTCATAAAAATGCAACGAAAATAACAATGTAATCATCTTTTCATGTTGATACGAATTTCGACTTTGATGAAGTGAGCTCAACTTCATTTCATTTAGTCGTAGGAAGGTAGCAACAATAACTAGGTACTTGTAAATAAAGATAAAAAAAAGTAATCACCCTAGTAGTTAATCTACGTTATCAAATAGACGTTAACAATCTATCAAGATTACAATATTTGACATAAATGTCGATACTATTGATTAAGACATATATGCTAAATGTACTTGAGAACATGCGCACTTGTTGAGTACGAATTTCAAAGATGGCTTAAGGATAAGTCGCATAGATAGATCTTAAAGGAAATTATCTATAGTTAAACTTAAATAAATTCAAGGCTAAGTGTAAAAGTACCCAGAGCAATGACACAGTGGTTTCAATCTTCACTTATTTATAAACGGTTCGGAGGAAAACCCAGCAAATTAAATTAAATTAAATGCCGACCAAAAAAAGGACTGCAACAGATTCCTGAAAAAAGGTAATTTACCGCGCCATGGTACACTTGAAAGTTGTCAAACGACTTTGAGTCTTGAGCAATTAAGAATAAGAGCAAGTGATCGAAAACCAGATCCATTTTATAATTGGCTGGTGTGCATTGGTATCTGACGCAGGCTACTATGGAGTTGTTTACTATTTGACCAGTTGGTTTTTTGCAGGACGGCCTTCGAGGGTACTTCCGAGGTCTAAAGCCCGATGAAGCCTTGAAGTAACTTACAAAGCGTTTTGAATAATACTTAACATCTATATGTGTCACAATACGTGAGGACGTCTGATAGTTTTATATTCAAACGTTTAGGATATCTTGCTAAAAAGCATTTGATTTGTAGAGCCTTAGCTTGTTGGCATTATCATATAGTCATATTGGTATTGTAGGTTGGTAGGTGCCTAGTTGCATGGCCTGTTATATTTAATTTTGAAGGTGTCGTTCAATCAACAATACCTAGACTAGTGACTAGTAATTATAACAATTCTTAAGTCAAACATAAAAGACGCCGCTTTATATGATAAGTATAACCAAAATATACAAATACCTCTACTATCGTCACCTTCCACCCCAAACACGCAATAAGATAAACAAAAAGCCAATATTTACTTAGTCTCAATTAGTTTATGATCCATTTTTTGCGCATTACTATAATTACAACATAATATTTGTCATAGTAGGTAGGTATCTGAATCAGGACAAAATTTGATTGTCATTGGTAATATACCTGCTGGCCTGTAACAAATCGATTTGTGAATTTACCACAGGAAAAAATGAACCAGATCTAGATTTTTTTCTAGTATTTCGTGCGCAAAGACTGCGTTTCATTGTACCCACATTATATACGCACGACTGATCCCACATGGGTTATTTAGGTAAACTGGTTTAATGGTGAAAAAGTCTTCCGTATTTTAAGAGGTCCAGAATGATGCAACTCTTATGTAGTAACAAATTTGTAAGATGAATCAATTCTTATTTTGTTTGAAATCTTATGCTTTGTTGTGACATATTAGGTATTCTGCTTATTCATCTGACATTTCAATTAAAATTGTCTTGCCTTGTCTCTATCTCTATCTATCTTCAGAAAGTTCAGAAGTTATTTTTTAATGTATAGTTACAGTATATCTTAGGCATATTGCAGGCAAACAGTTAGTCGGTAATACAATAAATTTTATCATGTTTACTACACGATTGTACCTCAAGCTATGACGCAGCTTACAAACGCAATAATGTCAGAATAAAGGACTTAGCAAACTAATCAAGCAACAGTGACTTAACTAGCTCAGACAACCGGAAACCGCGATTATATCTTAGGTATTGTTCTCGGGATAAATAACTGCCAAATGTCAGTACATAGAGCCAAGGATACTGATCAGGAAGAGATTTTGCTGACCTCAATTAGTTTGTGCAACTTTGATAAATGTGTAAGGCTCTTTCAAAAGACTTCTCGTAAAAAATCGGAATAACAAGAAACACGGGACTTATAGAAAATTCTGCTATATTTTTTAAAGTAAGTAATGTAATAGACATAATGTAATGTATGGCCATAGAAGTGATCCATCCGAAGATTGCAATAATGGTTGTAAACCCACATAAGAAATTTTGTACAATTCTTAAATTTCGGTGATTGTATCTTAATATCATTACTTCACCAATTCTGTTGAATACTAGCTGTGCCCGCAACTTCGTCTGCGTAGAAAAGTAACTTTTACCTGCATTTTTAATTTAAGAATCATTTTTAAAAGAAATTACAGGAAAAATAAATAAAGCTACAAATGAAAATATAATTAAACTTAGTATTGATAAGATTAATATCCCACAGTTCAGTAATATTGCTCACTCTTTAAAATGTCAAGATAACTTTCAAACGAATCTCTCTAGACGAGTTATTTTATTCTGTATCAGTACCTAACTGTTAACATAAAATTACTCACTTGATTCAGTGGTAAAATAAAAAAGATATAAACTTTTTAGATGTACGATACCGTTATCAAATTTCTTATGATTCACGGTTTGATACGATCATTTTTTTAACTTTAAGCGGATTTAGATAAAGGAATAGTATTTTAATGCTAACCGGAGTTGACTCGACTTTGATCCTGTCAAAATAGGCTTCTTTAGTGATCTCTACGATAGATCACACGCTCTCCTCATCTTTTAAAAAACCGCACTTAATTATTTCAGTGACACCCTATTATCTAAGTTCGATACTGTTTCTTGAAGTATGAATGTTATAATAAACAAAATGGTAAAAAAGCAATTAATATACAGTATACTCATTCAAAGGTGGTATTCGACAATCATTCTCTAGACATCTGTTTTCATGTCGTTCAAAAATCAAGTCCAACCATCAAAAGAATATTCGCCATTAAAAATGTGTTTTGAAAACAGGTGCCATTTCCGTTCAAATGATGAGTGTTGAGTACTTAGCTTCTTGCACCTCATGATCAAAGTCATGCGTGGACGCACTCCGTTAAATCTCACCAATTACATCGCCTGCTTTCTTGATCGCCTGCGCAAACACTAATAATAACGCGGAGTAATTACTTTTTCATAATTAAAAGAAATGCTTTCTTCAATGTACGGAGGACCGTTGGAGCAGACAAGTTCTGAAGTGGCTACCATAGGAAGGGAAATCGTAGGAGGAGCGACAATCTGGTCGATACTGCAGCGGCAATTTGAATGTCGAAGACCGATCGCTGTAGAGATCATTGGGGGAGTCATATGTCCAGCAGATAACGTTAATAATGAGGGTTAACGCGTATAAGATGTTTGCTAGATGAAATTACGTACGAGTGAGGTCTAACTACTGCATGATTGGTTATTTTTAACGTGACATTGACAGACATCTCAATATCACCAATCATGCTGCAGTCAGACCTCACCTTGTATGTCATCTAGTGAATTTTTCATACGCGTTAACCCTCATTGGCTGAAAGGATGATACCAAAATGATAATTATTAAAGCTTTAATTTTGTTTCACAGTATTTGGAACTACTTTCATCATTATAACAAACAGTCTCTACATTTACCGTTTTCTTTATCAAACCGCTCTTAAGTTCATTAATCGGTATTAATTTTCTTTATATATAGTAGCGGCTGATCTGTGCCTTTAAATTAGTGGTTAATTAACTATCTAATTAGTAAATTTTCACTAATACAGTTTTTAATCTTTAATTGTGGATAATTAACTGTTTAGATAGTGGTTATATACGAGTTCTAAATAGATGATTAACGGGCCATTCGAGTGATTTTCCATCGCTAGGTAATATCATCACGTATTTCATAACACATCTTTCTTATCTTTATCATCGATTGCTGCACTTCTATGACACATGTTATATGACATTTAATACCCATTATTAGTCAAATACGCACCAATAAAAATACTGTTCTTTGCTTAGGTGAGTATTTGGCTTTTATATGAATAGTCTTTAAAAAAAAACACGAACAGACAGCAGCCGCAGAATTGATTGATTTTTTTGATGAGCATACTTTTTGCGTCTTGGCGTCTTGGGTGTGACGATCTGCGCAGGACGGCAGGTAAGAGCTGGATGCGAGTGACCGAGTAGAGAGAGAAGTGGCATGCATTTAGAGAGGCCTATGACCAGCAGTGGACAGGAATGGGCTGATGATGATGATACTTTTTGAATAACAATAGCATTTGAACACTTCATTTTGGTGGAAAAACTCAAAGTCCCTGCGAAAAGCCCTAAACCTCCTTGTGAGGTACTGCATTCCATGGGCGCGGTAATGCATTTCCTATAGCGACAAGTAGGTAAGTATTCAATACACCCACAGACCGCACCTCAAATGTTTGCGAGCTGAGTTACGAAACTTAAATGACAAAAGCTGAGGTACTAAGCTTTAACAGCCTTTGCAAAATCACTTAAACGATAACTGAATATCACATATTCTATACTCTGGTCTGATTCCGAGCTTAAATTGCTTGTATTACACAGAATAATACCTTAAAATAGATAATTAAACAACCCAGACGATGAAAAAATAAAATTTATGTTCACTTATTTATTTATGTACCTTTGCCCACCGGTGGGATGATACAGGTTAAGTAAAAAAAAAAGACGTGTGGCATTCGGGGACTGCCGCGGTATAGCTATTGCATAGCATCGTCCGATTTCGGAGCAGCTCGTCTCGATTCGTGCGAGTTTCGTAGAGTCGTACAATACGTCTAACCGCACGCACACAAACACCGTGCCGAAGTCTACCGAACTGAAACGACGATAGACGATTGTGAGGTTTTTTTCGTTACGAAATTTCTTGGTTCGGCCGCCGCGCTCAAAGGCCGCGATAAAAGCTATGCAATAGCTTAAAAATGTTCATTACACGATGCCTTTTATTTTTTTACGAGTGTAGATTGAATGCATAGCTACAGTATACAGAATAATTTTACATAATGGCAAATTTTATCGCAACTAAAACCTTATCCCTTGACCCTTAGTAACCGATGGCAACTGATAAACAATGCCAAATGATAACAACTACCTACTTTTGGAGATGATTTCACGCTTCATATCAGATAATCCGATAGCACTGTTTAATACTAATGATCAATTACTTTTCTCAAGGTATGAAAATCAATTTAGGTGATAATTGTATTCTAGGTACTTCTCTACTACTATTATAGATAATACTCGTATTATTTAAGTCGTCATCGTGAGGAAACTTGCACACCTAAGAAGAAATTCTAAGGTTGTGTAGTCGACCAAGCCGCACTTGGCCAGCGTGGTCGACTAAGGCCTTATCGCCCTAGTTTAGGGTAGGCCAGTGCCCCAGCAGTGGGGACGTATATGGGCGGATAATGATGATGATGATGATTTAAGTACAAGTATCATGGTAAGATCAAGATATTTCCGTGATACCCAAATAAATAATTATACAACATAAAAGACACTTGTCTGTCGCGCTTCCAATTTTCCAAAACTACTGAACCAATTACTGACTGGCTCGGTGGAACAGTTGTCAGTGGCCCTGTCTGGCGGTTCTAAGAGTCATAGGTTCGATTCCCACTCGGCACAAATATTAGTGTGTTGAACATCGGTGTTTGTTGGGTGGTTAGGTGTGATTATAATATTTAAGTATGTCTTTATAAATATGTATGTATATCGGTCTCTGACGCTCAAAGTACTAGTTCTGCTTAGTTTGGGGTCTGAACCATGTGTAGAAATGTCCCAGAGATTTATTAATTTATCTAAGTTTAAATAAAAAATGTGATACATACTCTAGTCAGAGTCTGTGAAAGAAGATAGGTTTCTTTTTATTTTTTCTAAGGGGTTGTTTCCCACGATAAACGACTTCACACGGACAGATTCGCGGGCGAAAATCTAATATGAGTTACCCTTCAACTTCCTTATTCTATTTAATTATTCCCTTTTGAGCTTTCCAGCTCATTACAAGGTCCAGAACACGAGGGAACTACCTTAAGATAACATTTATGATTTGTTTTCTATTTGATGTGCATGTTTTAAAACAAGATTATAAAGTGGATGAAAGACGGGAAATAAAACGTTAAATATAAATATCCTCGTATGTGAATATTAAAATACTTGAAACATAGGTATACCTAATATGAGTCGTAAAGATGAAAGCCAAGTCGGCGTACTACTCATTAAACGTTATCACTGTTTATTCTCAATTAAAATAGAACTTCGGCACTTTGCCGGTAAGTTATGGAATGGTCACGCTACATACAAACATAATTTCTTGGCTGAGTGCCATATTTCCTTCCTCCATCTATAATATAAAAATGGATCGCAAAATGTGTTGGTAAGCGCATAACTCAACAACGCCTGAACCAATTTGGCCAATTCTTTTTTTAAAATGTTCGTTGAAGTCCAAGGATGGTTCTTACGAGAAAAAATCGAATCATTGCCGGAAAAACCCTAAAAACATCCCTTTTCTTTTTCACATGTTTTTGACAGGACGAGGTCTGTCGGGTCAACTAGTTGTGAATAAAAACTGACTGTATTACTGATGTATGCCGCGAAATACTTACTTATATTATTAACGCCAAAGTGACACTGTCCGTCTGTGTGTCGCGGTTTCAAAAAGAGCTGATCTGATTTATAGGAAATTTGGTGCATAAATAGAGGAAAGGAAAGGACGTAGGCTACTTTTTAAGAGACTTATCTATTCGCTATGTGCGGAGTGGGTGGTGGGGGACGGCAAATCGATCGAAGCGCACGATGTGTGACAGAAATGTGATATAATTCTGAACTTTCATGTGTCAAATTGCTTTAATTTCATAAATTCCCTTGTATTTGTAAGTAAAAACGTTACGTACGTGAAGTAAACGATGCAAATTCAATACTTATAATAATATTCATATTTTTGTGAAGTAAGAAAATCACTTGGTACTCACTTTATACAATTTTTATTTATTTTGTGTTGAAAAACTAGTCGAAAATCTTTATCAAAACATCTAGTTGCTATGATATGACATATCAAAACATCTAGTTGCTATGATATGACAGATCTCAACTCCAGAATAGTTGTCGCCACTAGGGGCGCTATCATCGCGCACATAGCGAATACGGTAATATGAGATTAACGACTTCAAGAGGACAAAGTCGCATGGGAAAGTAGTGATCAATAAATGAAAAAAAAAATGGTGTCTTTTGCTACTTTAATAAAAAAAATAACAATTTAACTTTTTTATAATTTCCATCAAAATTGTCGCAAATCGTAAATCGCTACATCAAGTGGATTGTAATCAACACTTACTTTGATATGGCTAGACTATTTGCAACACAAAACATGTCTCATATGTAACTGTAATTACGTATTAATTTAAATAATTATGAACTATGTATTCCATTGAAAGAGAGTACACAAGTAGCCTTGATTGATTCCTTAGATAAACTCCATTTCTTAATGACTAACAAGTGTTCATGAAAGCTAATTAGACAGAGTAATTAATCTGTTTACCTACGTATTTACTGCACGTTTTACAATAATCGACTTCTAGCATCATCTAATTATTATTTCCGCTGCTTCTCAAACTTTTTTATATGACAGATTATCATCAGCCCATACCTGTCTACTGCTGGACATAGGTCCAAATGCACGCCACTTCTCTCTATCCTCGGCTACTCGCATCCAGCTCCTACCAGCCGTCTTGTGGAGATCGTCACACCACCTGGCATGCGGGCGTCCTACACTACGTTTGCTGAGACGCGGAATCCACTCCAGAACTCGTCTACCCCAGCGGTTGTCGGTTCTACGGCTGATGTGGCCAGCCCACTGTCACTTCAACTTGCTAATGCGATGAGCTAAGTCGATGACTTTGGTTCTCTGTCGGATTGCCTCATTCCTGATTCGATCCCCCCGAGAAACACCGAGCATAGCTCTTTCCACAGCCCGCTGTGCGACTTTTAACTTGTGCACCAGCCGTGCCGGCAGTGTCCACGTTCCGGCTCCATACGTCATGACGGGTAGGACGCACTGATTAAAGACTTTCGTCTAAAGACAGACAGATTAATCTACGATAAATCTTAATTTGATAGCAGATTGAAGTCAATTGTTTCAGTAAGAATCTTATCATCTTGGACTAAAGCGTACCCCTTCGAAACGACTTTAGAAAATGATAAGTTTGCTACTTAAAAAAAAAACGTAATCCGTTTTCTATTCGTGTGTTGCCAATAAAACTTATTTAATTAGCTCTCATTATAGGTATATTGTATTAAATATGAATGTGACTGAGAGCAATTTACAAGTTCTTAAACTAGCCCACTTGTTCACAACATCAAGTCTTTCTGATTCAGTGCAGGACAAGGGCAGGAAAATTATGATTATGATGATGATGAAAGCTACGTGAATATCAATGACATAGATTTATACAGTGACATAGTATTTTCTACAATTATAAACTCCGTTTGCACGTATTTTTTATAGGATTCAGGGAAAGGGCATTCATTATGAACAACGGCATACAAATATAATAATTTTCAAATACAATCATGAATATTTTTTATTTGCTCAAAGAACACACAAACAAATTGTACAGCGATCTCCAAACCTCAACAATAAATCATTTTTATTTTTAAGTGTCTGTTTACACGAGTCATTGCCTCCACCACTTTATGTTAATAAAACATCTAACTGACATCATCATACTCCACCCAACTAAGGTAATTTTTTTTGTTTTATATTTTTATGTGCACACATCATCATCAACAAATCATTAACGGTTTTTGTATATACTTTTATTTATCATTGTTTTTTAATATAAGTATTCTTAATTGCGTCGCATAATAAGCAATTTTTGTGTAAACATAAGCGTTTAACTAATTAACTTAATTGGTTTCTATAAAAAGATTGTTGGGTAATATTTGGCAATGATTAGATAGACAGCTAATAATAAACTTATCAGAATGATTGAGGCTCCAATGGTTTCTTAAGTAAGAATACATAAAATATGATATTTTTAAAATTTCTCACCAATAGATATTGACAACTTACATATTTCAACAAAAGACTATCAACTAAAGACTTGTATTTATATTTTAGTGCTAAAATATTAGATGCTTTACTGTAATACAAAGGATAATGTATAAAAGTCATTTTGCTATGATGAGCATCTAAAACTGATAGCTGTGATTTCATTATTCCATGCTTTTATTTTATTGGTCAAGCAAGAATAAGTAGGTTTTAAGGTATTGTAACGTGCTAAGAATACAAACGGGGAGTCTGTTTCTTATGCGAAAACCGTTTGCCCGAAAATCAAAATCCCTAACACGTTTGCTATAATCATCAAAATCCATAATGTTCGAATGTACGAAATTTCATAATCCCTAATTGTCTTTAATTCTAATCATTTTTTGTCATAATATCGATTTCTATAATAATCAAATCTCCTAAAATTACTTGCTATAAAGTTAAATGCCCGAAGTGTTACATAGTATAATGTTCGTTACTACGAATGGAGCTTTATCATAATATTATTAGTCCGAATTATGAATGATTATTTATAATTTTGTTTTATTCAAAAAATGTTTCGTTGGTTGGTTTCGTCAAATCATCATTTTATAAATGACTGACTTTTTGACCAAATGATCAACAGTTAAATTTTCATTTTACAAATAATTATTTTGCAAAATGAATATTTAACAACTGAGTTATCATACCAAACTACTATTGGTCTAAAAAGTTTGATAAAATGTTTTATTTGGCAAATGTTTCTTTTATTAATCGATCTGATATAATAGATATGGTACGGGTAAAATTAAAACACAATATTTGGAAAATCATTATTTTGATAAATTTGGTTAGGTAAGGTTAGAATTTTGGTTAGGTTAGGTTAGAACTGGTGACCATAAAACGCGCGAGCCGAGCGAGCGAAGCGAGCGTGCCGCGGCAGCGGCCGGCGAAGCGCCAGAAAATATTTACTACTGTTTAATTTCTATGTAACAGTGGATACACAAATAAAAATAAATATATTTATATATACCGATGTTCGTCACACATAATAAGTCAGTTTTTGTAAGATGGTACTGTTGTTAAATGTCTCGTTTGCCAAATGAATATTTAAGATTTGTAACAAATTATAGAATAGCATTTTTGTGCATTTCACATATTATGGATTGTAATATTTATTTATAGCAAAACATTTTAGGACCTTTAGAACTTTCGGACTTATGACGTTTATGGAAAAGCCTTTTATGTCTTTTAAACTTTATAGATTGTGATATTTATGGCAAAAGATTTTAGGGTAAATAATATTTAGGGATTTCGATTTTAGGGCAAGTGATATTATGATAAATGTTGTTAGGGATAATGATCATTCGGGCAAATGATGATTCGGACATAAAACATTATGAGATGTAAAATTATGGATAAAAATTTTATGAGATGAAATAGAGAACCATACAAACGATCTTCTGAGAATTACCTACTAAGATTCTGCGTCTGTGTGTACATTATTTTGATTTCTCAAAGTTTATTCTTAAAATTAGGTATTAAACTATTAATATCTACAAAGCTCCCCACCTACGAGCAATAAAGAGATCTTTATACAAAAATGGCGTCCTAATATTCTAAAAAGTTGCACCTGATCAAGTTTTGAAATGCAGAACCATTAATTTGGCAAATCGACATCGTTGCTCCCGTTCAAATACGGATTAAGACCAATTTTAAACCAATCAAATACAAATTAGAATGCACTGACGCTTTGTACCTAGAAATCGATTAATTTTACGAGTTTAGATAAAAGGAATCGATTAACTGAACTAAGTGCTACTAAATCGAAGTACAAAGTCATACTTGTTTATGTGGACTTCGCATCTAAATGTGTACCAAGTGTAAACACAGTGATTCAAATAGTAAGTGCCGTGTCTTTTTCCCAGAGAGAGGATTTAACTAATCCGGCCATTAGAATTTTCATAGCGCATGCATTCGTGCGTGACACACGTTCGTCAAAGGAACATTTATTTACATTCGATTTGCGTATCTCAGCCCAGCCCGAGAGGTGTGCGATGAATATTTAGACATTAAAATGCCTTAAACGCTTCCATGTGTTTTATATTATGAAAAACTGTTCACGTCCAATGTAAATACACCGAGCGAAAACTAGAAAGTTACACACACATGCGCATGGGCACTGTACAGAGCGTTCGGTAACAGTGTTGGTAGCGACCGGCTTGGTTTCATAATTCAAAAGCGTATTAATAAACATCTTAAGCCAACAGCTTTTTTATTGTTAGTAGTATCAAAAAAAAAAGTCTTACCGTGTCCGACTCCTCTAGCAAACCAGACTCCCACAACATGTTTTCGTTCAACAGTCCAACACGCAACACTTGTCAGTTCAATTGTTTTTCGACGGCGTTCAATTGTTATTTTTTGTTGTTTGGCGCGTAATACCGCGAGTTTTCATCCCGTGACGGAAATTCGGGGTGAAATTTTCCGTGTTACAGTGACGCGAGTGCAACCGAGGCGGCGTCTCGGAGTTGTGTGCGCGGGCGCAGCCGCCGAGCGCGGTCGGAGGCACCCGACCACTTCCGAGCGCCCCCGAACCCGGCCGAGCGAACCGACCTACTTTGCTCTACTTCGAATCGCCGAGCGGAGATTTTTTTACGCATTTTCCAATGAAATACAACCTACCTGTTGAGATATAGTAAATAGGTGGCGGCACAAAAAGTTCAAGTCGTTTTCCTATTTGCTTAATTGTGTCTTCGAATTTATTGTGGACCTGTTTTAATCACTAAATACAGTAAAATGCCCTTGAAGCGACCATTTTGAGGAAAACTTGATGCGGTTTTGTTTATTTTAAACATGTCTCGATTTTTTTTCAGTTTATTTTTGTATCTTCAACTTTAAGCTTTATTTTAATCTTAACCACTTGTGCAGGAAGACCACAAAACAAGCAGTTACCTACAGACAATGTATTTTCCATAAGGTTTATTTTTATTTGTTTTCATTAGGCTCTTAAATCAGTATTTAGCAAGAGACGTCTGATCAAACGTTTGTTTAATTTTTTGTGCTACAGACAAAAATATTGTAACTGAGTAATTTTTAGTTAAAAATATACCTAACAACATAATTTTCAGTGCGTGCGTTTTCATTGCGTATGCTAAGTACTCAAACACAACCTTATATACAATTATATGCTTAATAGACATACAATATATGTCCTGTACCGATTTGTGCCTAATCGTACAATTTTTTATGAGAAGAAAAAAAAAAGTCAATTGCTAAGTTGATAGCTAACATATTGTATGTTCAGACCGTCTCCTACCGATACAGCTAATGTGGAATAGTTGGGTAAATCATAATCCATCACGACATCAGGTTATATGGTCCCGAAGATCCGGGTTGCTTAATTCTTTGATTGGAATTTAATTGATCAGTAATCTATTTACTTTTTCCTCACGTTTTGTCTCCATTTTACCGATACCACTCAAGAGAATATAATTTTAAAGTCATCCGAAACATAAACCCTTTTTTTGCCTGATTTTAATTAAATATGCTTACTATCTGTGTTTTTTAAATTGTTTAAGTTTAAAAACAGTATTATTGAATTAATTGATGCTTGTCCGCAAAATCCGTGTCGCGTTGCTGCGCTATCCTAAAAAAGTGCTTCTTTAGAATCGCTCCAATTCCATAAACAAATAATTATTCCAGTTGAAACACGCTAGTAGGGACTTGTAAATTTAAAAAATACTACCTTTATTTTTTCTCAGAAAAGTCTTTCCCACGTAGTTGAGTCGTGACCCCTTGTGTCAAATTATGATCGATCTAACAACATTGACCAGACCACGTATCAAAAATACGTAGTCACATTTATCAGATCCGCGAAGTACTTAAGTCGGAAATAACAAATGCAAATGACTTGACAAGTAGAGTACAGTAATATAACACGCACAATATTATATCTAACCGAATTTCAATCTGTAATTGTAATTAATGAAGAATAAACAGTTGTTTAATCTTCAGAATATTAACAAGGCTCTCTATTCCTTTACACCCCATAGTAAAGAGGAGACAATCTCAATTAAAATCAAGTCAAAATCCACTGCAGTCCCTATGATTTCTCACACATTTTTGTATAAACATGATAAAAATAACAACTTTAGACAGTATTAGAGCCAAGGGTAGCTTCCCTTAATAATGCAACAATAATATCAATGTTTTTGTTTTTGTAAGGGAATATTATAGATAGAATCTATCATCTTCATTGCACATCTGAAAAAACGTTTACGATTAACGGTAGCTCGTATTAGGTATTAAAAAAGTTATCAGATTCAGAGAAATTAAGGGGTAAGACCCCAGCTGATGGAACATTGCACCAATAATAACAAGATGATTATTGTACTTAGTTAGAAAATAACTTGCAATATAACGGCTATTCTGCGAAATGACCGAACTTATGCATCCGTCATTCGATCCTTGTGGCAAAAACGTAGGAAAGACCCAAATGAATATTTAACAAGGCACCGTACTTCTGTCATTGCTCGGATAACTCGCGTTTCATAATGCGGATCTAGTTCAGGGTATGCGAAACCGCAAGTTTAACTCTTTGATCGCTATCGAAATAAAGGTATTTCTACAAATCTCGATAATACGATTTTGTAGAAAAATGTGAAGAGAGCGACGTAACGGCAAACAGCGACATCTGTTGGTAGCTTTTGAAACTAGACCAAAGATGATCCATAGATCTTCAACTTTTTATATTACTAGTGACCCGTCTTCGCTTTGCTTCAGGTACATTATACATAAAAACCTTCCTCTTATATCCCTCTATCTATTAAAAAAAACCGCATCAAAATCCGTTGTGAAGTTCTAAAGATTTAAGCATACAGGGACAGAGAGACGCGGAAACGACTTTGCTTTATACTATGGTAGTGATGCTTAAAACATCCTTAAATGTTATTTATTAACTTCTTATTAAATTAAAACGAACATTATCATTTACTACTTTGACTCGCTTTGTATTCGTGTTACATTATGTAATTGCTGCCCACAATAACGGATTTGAATTGTAAATCTGAAACCGCAGTATCTTTTAGTTGATTTGTGATCACCTTGCATTTATCATTCAATGAAACCGGATTGTTTGTTATAAATGAGTATTAAATGTCGAATTATCTCAATCTCATTGGTCCAGTATTTTCCAGGGCCTGCTCTAGAAGAGGCAATGGCGGCAATAATGAGGCTTTATTCCGTTCGTGTGTGATCATGAATTTTAAAAAAAATATATTTTTACCCGACTACGGCAAAGCAAAAGGAGGGTTATGATTTTGACAGGCTATGTATGTATGTATGTATGTATGTATGTATGTATGTATGTATGTTTGTATGTATGTATGTATGTTCATCTGTTTCCACATAACTTCTAAATTGCTTGTCAGAATTCGACAAATGACATATCATTAGAAGCGTCTTAATTGTCCGCTGGTTATAGGCTATATAGGGTTTCACAAAATCTAATGTGGCGCCCACTAGCGGACAAAACATACAGAGTAAAAAAATAAAGTTAAGATAAATACGCCGTGTTTGGTATCATTGGAAAGCGCTTTACTTGTACATTTTAAATATATATATATTACTAGCATTTGCATGTGACTTTACGTATATTCATGGACTGATTGCATATAGTTCACATCCTTTCGTTCATAGCTTCTTTACTACTTACTAACACCAAAATAGTACAAATAATAAAAAGTTAAAAACTAAAACCCAACTACGACAAAAAACGACGCTGAAAAAGTATAAAACAAGACTTTTAGAACATACAATACTATTTTGAAGTATGTAATATTTACTATGTAGAGATAAGTTTTCATGTTTGGAAAGGCGTAGTCAAACGTTCCATACACAAGTACCTACCTACCGTAGCACTTTGACAACGTGTGACTGCGGTTTTCCAAACATGAAAACTTATCTCTACATAGTAAATATTGCATACTTCAAAATAGTATTGTATGTTCTAAAAGTCTTGTTTTATACTTTTTCAGCATCGTTTTTTGTCGTAGTTGGGTTTTAGTTTTTTAAATTCCTACTTAACCGGACAACGTCAGTTTTGGAATAAACTTATAAATTACTTACTACTCTGGCTCTGCGAAAGAAAGAAGCTCTAAAGTGAATCTTGGCTTTCAACATCAAAATTCGCGAAAATTCGCTTTCATTTGAAACAGGTGGGGTTTCTAACTGGCGACTTCTCGCATGGCAAGCAATGACCTTAAGCACTTGGCCATCAACGCTTAAATTATTATTAGTATGATTAATACAATAGAAAAATTGTGTTCATTTATTTATTCGTTGATGATCACCCACAAGCATAATGACAAACCGAACTTACGAACGAAGCGACCAATCAGCATACGAGATAACAATTTCACGGTTTCGCTTCGACATTATTATAATCACACGAGAATTTTCATTCTGTAATGGTATTTGGGTATAATTACAGTGACATTAAATCCTCAATGTCAACAGCTAAGAATCCTCTAATGCCATCGTACTAAGTGTTCCATCTTGCGCTAACGAGGGGAAACTATCAGACGCTCTTTATCCATCACTTTGCGAGATAACTATAATTTGGCTCGCATTATGCGTAATGTCAAGAGTGCAGTGATTAATAGTACAGTGCAATGGGCCACATCAATATGATTGGCCACGACGCACACAGAACAGTTTAAACATATTTTTCAATATTTAAAATGTAGAAATTCAGGTAAACTCTCTACACGTCAGGTAAACTAAAGAAAAGGCTTAGTGCAAGTATGTAAGAATATACCGAAGCCACACTTAACATATTGTTTTTCCTTCTTTTAATTTAGTTTCTAATTAATGCGGCAACAGACAACGTCATCCGTGAAAATGACCTGAACATTTTGTAATTACCACGCGTTATTAAATGGATGAGACGGTGAGACTAAAAGAGGTGGTGGTGAATGAGACTTTTAAATTTAAAATTTGGAAGTTTGATGTATTGAAACTGCATCATCATCATCAGCCCATTCCTGTCCACTGCTGTACATAGGCCTCTCTCCAAATGCACGCCACTTACTCTGTCCTCGGTCACTTGCATCCAGCTCCTACCATCCGTCCTGCGCAGATCGTCACTCCACCTGGCCTTAGGGTGTCCTACACTACGTTTGCCGAGACGAGCTATGTCGATGACTTTGGTTCTCTACCGGATAGCCTCATTTCTGATTCGATCCCGCAGAGAAACACCAAACATAGCCCATATCTTTTCATAGCCCATTGAGTGACTTTAAACTTGTGGACCAGCCGTGCCGTCAGTGTCCACGTCTCAGCTGTATACGTCATGACGGGTAGAACTAAAGACTTTCGTCTTTAGGCTTTGTGGGATTGACGATAAGGAGACTCGGCGTAGTTTCCCAAACGTACCTAGTTGTATTTATTTACTAAAGTCTCACTAACAACACATACACTTTAGTATGAAGTGTTTCTTGTGCTTCGTCCAGTGTGCGCCCATACTTCATTGAGGTTAATATTTTCTAGCAATAAAAATGACTTATCCATGGCAACTTAGATGAGACTCAGAAGTAACGACTGACATTACATGCGTATGTGTTTACGGATACGTAGTTATTAAATTATTAAAATTAAATACAGTGTTCCGAGAAGCTTACTGTTCATAGATTTAGCTTCAAGGATCATGATCTTAATATTTTGTATGTTACATCACATAGCACTTGTGTTACGGATATCGGAAACAATAGTCATCATCATCATCAGTCCATATAAGTCCCCACTGTTCCTTAGTCAACCGCTCTATACTCAATACTTAATTGCTTCTTTAAGTGTTTACAAGGTGTTGGGGTAATAATTATCGATATGTACTTTATAGACCCTGCAAGGAAAATTGAAGAGGACGCTGTATTTTTGTGTTAACCTTTAAACAAATAAAACCCTTGACAAGTGCGATTGGTCGATTACAACCTTAGGATTTCTCAGTAGGTGTGCAGGTTCCTCACGATGTTTTCCTTCACCGATAAAGCCTCGAATAATCGTACATATTATTCATTAGAACTTTACATTTGAAAACACAGTGGTTAGCGATAAGATCACACATCATCATCATCATCATCAGCCCATTACAGTCCACTGATGGACATAGGCTACACAAAATTATTTATTTAACAAATAAACAAATTTTATTATGTCTCACATAGATGATGATAGCCGTTGCTAGACATCCTGCATTCAAAACAAACAAAAAATATGTCCAAATCGGTTCACCCGATATTCAATGATTAGGAGGTAAATACTTATGAGTAAGTAGTAGCAGACGGTTAACGTTGTTTTACTTAGTCGGATGGTTAGAATAAGACGAAGAAGAAGGCCATATAGGAATGCAAGTGAGGATTGCGGCCTATCATTAATTCACATTTTCAAATGAATAAACGTAAAGCAAACGTAACGTAATTCATATGTACCATCATTCGACGCTTTAACGGTGAAGGAAAACATCGTGAGGAAACCTGCACACCTAAGAAGAAATTCTAAGCGTGTGTAGTCGACCAACTCGCACTTGGCCAGGGTGGTCGACTAAGGCCTTATCGCCCTAGTTTAGCATAAGCCCGAGCCCCAGCAGTGGGGACGTATATGGGCTGATGATGATGATGAAACGTAAAGCGCAACCGGTAATAAAGAGATAAAGTATAGCTTAAATGAATAACTGGGTAATTTTCAAGATTAAAATATAATAAAAAAAAACCAACATAATTTTATACATTTATTATTTTCTTTATTTGCATATCAATTTCCGCAGCATCAGTATATTTTTAAATATCTTAAATGATAAGTGAGGTTTTAGATTCAATAATCTATTTCACCAGGTTTTCTTAATCAAATTTTATTTGCAGTTTACGTGACAAGATAAGGTAACTTTAAAAACAACACCGTTTTTATTGAATTATTCTTCGTGCCACTTTAGATTTACGTAGTGAAATAAATACTTACATTATAATTAATTTTAATAATTAAAAGGCAGTACAATTTATCAAATAATTATTGTCCTAATGTTAGAAAACTTTTAACTGTGAGACAGTCAATTTAACTACTAAAATAAAAAAATCAGTAGCAAACTTAAAATATGCAAGTATACACAGTGTATTAAGTAGCTATGTTAGGTATGTATAAATAGGGAAGGAGGATGGATGAAATTAAATTTTACATGAACTTTATTAAAAGTGAAATCCACCTGGTTGCAAATTTAAAAAATGCCTTTTAGCAATTTATATACAAAATCCCTATTGATCATTTAATTTTTAAAAGTTTCTTTTCAAATAACTTTAAGTAAATTTTACACATGATCGTTTGTTCAAGATGGCATATAGAATTTGATAAACCTAAGAAAAAAAATATACAACAGCGAATTTAAATTAATCTTATAATCTATTAAGCGAAATAAATTAAGCACTTCAAGGAACACATTAACATATCTACCAATCAGTTATTTAAAATCTTTTGTTAATATGTAAGCTATAAAAAATCAATTTTGTATTTTTTTAAAATACATTTTATAAAAAAAAATATTTTTTTCAACGTGTCCCGTGTTTAGTATTTAAACAACAAAAAAGATATTTTTTTGTAAATATATATTTTTTGTTGATGAAAAATAGATCTTAAAAAATTAAAACAGGCATCCCCGATTGTTGCGGTAGATATTACCAGTCGATCGTCGACAACTTTTTTCGAGTGATACATTGATTGGTATGGTAACAGTCTATCTTATACATAACATCCTTATAAATATACACCGTGAAATTTTAGTGGTTGTTTTCCTGCAGTAAAATGATTCTAACTTAGTGGCACAATAGATTTATGCAGTTCTTTTTTATTAAAATCAATAAATGCCGGTTTTACGAAAGGTATAACCGAAACTCGAAAGCACGTTCGAACTGCTTTATTACTTAGGGGGTAGAGCTTCTTTAGCATAAGCATCGATTTCATGCGGCAAGCAGAAACTCATTACGTCACTTCTTTAGAAAGAAAGATAGCTTCTCTCGTTTTCGAGTTGGAAAATTATTATTTTGAAAACTTGAAAAAGAAAATTTTTTTTTCGAGGAATTTTTTGCCTGATTCAATAGTATTACTAAAGGCAAATCGTTCTGCCATGGGAAAACAACCACAAAAATTTCACGGTGTATAACATGGAAATATAAGATGGTCAAGAAAAAGCACGTGCTTGGATGGCACATGTAGACTTATCATTAGTACCTAACGTAAACTACAGATATGAACCTCATTCATGAAATTTGCATGATTATGGATATAACATTGTTTTTACATATTCAATATGGTAGTTTTGTAGGTAAGGTAAAAAGTAAAAAAAATATAATGAAGATTGCCGTTAAAATACATAATTGTTGGTTTTTACAAGTAATCATAATTCCAATATGTTTAATATGCAAGAAATCACAAAAATAATCTTATTATTGATGAAACAAAAGAACAAGAAGTTTTATTACAGAGTGCATATGTTATAAAAAATCATCTAATGATAAGCACTTACTTGATAAAACACAATGATATATACTATCTTTCATTATATTAGACTTCCATACCATCTCTTTGTATGACTATGGAGTCTGCTGTATAAAATTTAGTTCGAGAAATTATGATTTCATCGCTTAGCAATTGATCACCAATCAATCATATGCAATCAATGCAGATGATTGATCTGTGAATCATTTTAACACCTCGTAAGTTAATGATGTATTATTATATGCTAAGTGATTAGTGGAAGATACGAATATAATCCATACCCTGATACATTCGTATATCCATGGAGAAGCAAACGTGTTCAAAAACATAAGACATTTTACGTATATTTTATGGAAGGGTCTACCCAGCCCTAATGGTCAGAATTACTCCTTTAGGTATGTCCATTGTCCACGGCACTTTGGCTTAATTACATAACCTAAATCATTCAAGTCTCAAACTCGCTACCTACCAGAGGCATCGTTTGCTTAATTATAATGTACAAGCAACTATATTTACATTAATTTGAGCACTCAACACATAGTGCGTACTATGACACTTTCGTAAAAGTTTCTCAGTTAGATAACGATGATAAAGCGAAAGGTTTTAGTCATACCTAAGCGTAAACACAAATAATAATGATTAATTTGGAAATGATAGGTTCATCCGACCTGTTTAAGCCCCTATATTCACAATGTCTTCTTTTTGATATTCTGATTCCGAAAATCTATGTTCAGTCTCTATTTAACGAAAAAAATCGACAGTGACAGGGAAGATTCTCGAATCCGAATACTTTTGAACAGGGGACTGTTCAATAAAACACAATCAGTCTATTAGACTGATATTAGATCAATTATTTTGTTACTGCGTTAGTATTAATGTTCTTTTGATATCAAATTATATAATTATTGCATTATTGTATTCAATAATAAAATAATTTGTCAATCATATTTTGACACATTAAATTGTCAATAATAATATGCTCATAAAATTTTGACATGTGACAACAAAATCTTTTTTTTTGTGTTTGCATTTCTTTCGCGTTTTGCATCGCTATCTACGATATCGTAAGAACAAAATATAATTATTTAATTAACCCGTCGCTACCCAGACCCGTTGGAGTAGGCGTCTGTCGCGGCGCGCTGCCCGGCTCGAATGACATTCTGGACGGTCTGTGCAGCACCCTGAAAAAATTGAAGCAAGCTTTAAAGTCTATTATAAACACCGTAATACATTATGTGCGTGTGCACGACAACTTAAACGACTGCATTATCCAAAATAATAAATCTATTAAAAATTGCCAAAACTGTGTTTTCCGTTATTCTGAATGGACCGCACCAGAACGGTTATGTTGTTTGAGAGTAAGTATTTCGTACTGTACAGTTATATCAATGTATGATTGTTAGAATTTGAAAATGAAATATTATTATGGTGAATGTTATCTTTTGTTAAATAGAATAATACATCAAACCAATTTTGTATTGTAAAACAGCCAATTCAGATCCTGTAAAAATATCAAAAAATATCCAAAATTATATACGAAAACTTGAATGCTCTCTTTTTTTTTATTTATTTAAAACATACATACATAATCCTTATAGGGTAGAGTAGTAGTACCTACTCAGAAATTTGCTCCTACCGCAGTCACGACAACACACTACTGGAGTAGCATACGTATAGGCGTACGTCAGACCTACGTGACTTTGACATGATGACTTCACAAGCTAGTAGAGCATCTCAGTTTCTAGCAGCTTACGACATCCCTTTAACACTGTTCTATCTCACCTGTCTCGTTGTCTCAAACTGCCTCGTTTGTCTATTATAGTGCGTAAGGACCGAGAGGTCCCCGGTTCGAGTCCGGGGTCGGAATAAATTTGTGTGATATTTCTTTAATGAAATTACTCAACCCGGAGTTAAGAACTTGGCGTTTGAATGCCCATGCCTCGGAAAGCACGTTAAGCCGGTGGTCCTGCGGCCGATCTCTCATCGGTCATGTCGGATTGCCGTCTCACCGAATTATGAGAGTAAGGGAATAGAGAGTGCACTTGAGTTTGCGCAAACTTGGGCACTATAATATGTCCTGCGCACTTGGCGGTTCTCAATTAAGATCGGCCGCCATGGCTGAAATCGGTCGGACGCGTTATATCTCACCTGTATCGCCGCTCCTAAGAACTGGGAGAAAGCCCTGGTGACGTTAATGGCGGCGGAGACGATCTGCCCCCGGCCTGGAGCCTGGTCCGCTGTCACTGCCGCGGGAGGGTCGAGAGGGACCTACCAACCAGACCAGTTAGACACACAGCTAGACACAGCTGGACTAAGTTAGACATTGATGGAGCAAGGGCGGATCATTGTTAGCTGCTGGTATGCTAAAGCATACTTTTGGTAGACAATATCGGTAGTGTTATCGGTCAGTAGTGTTATCGGTTAAGTGAAAACACTTTAGTTTTTTTTTTTTGAACCATAGTCTTTGAACTTTATCTTGAATTAAAAAAAATACGTTTTAGAAACTGCGACAAAGTTGAAATAATTGGATAAACGCAGAAAAACATACAGGTCACACCTTTTGGAGGACCTTGCGTAGTTTTTTTGACAGTTAACCCCTTGGCAGACACGAAACATTTTCAACTCTTTATAATGCAAAGAAGTTGAAGTTCTAAAGCATTTCGACAAACAGAATATGATCAAGCTATAAAATTTAATATCTTAAAGCATTTTGACATAAATTAAATTGTCAAAAATAACAAATTTTTTTTTTTTAAAAAGATTGTAAAAATTTAACAAGACTGATCCGCCCTTGGTGAAAATATTAATATGGTGTTGTAAGTGCAAAAGCGCGTGCAAAGTGATTTATTGTTTATGATAAAGATTAATCATAACAACAGTGACATTATAGTTTGTGATAGTATTGTAATGTGAAAGAGTGTGTATAAGTGTTGGTCCCATAACCAAAGATTATATTATTTGTAAAACATATATACAAACATGCATTATAAAAAAATATACAAATAAGTACAATATTTACATATCATATCAGTAATAGAAAAAGTATTTATTGAAGAAGTAATGATTTGACAGAGATTGATTTAGATAGGGTATAATAAAGAGTTCATAACTTTTTAAGTCTAATATGATTTTGGTAACTTACTTTCATTTCCCAAAAAAAAATATAATAGTTAAATTTTTTTTAAATACCAAATAATGTTATTTACTTTGGAAGATATTCGTTATTAATTTAGTTATGATTATGTTAAAGCATTTTAGTCGCCATAGCGATCACATGAAGAATGGTTTATACTAATTTTATTAATTAAAGCCAATCGTTATTTACTTCAAACGGGTTTAACTCACCATTGGTTTAGATAAATCTTTCGGGGTCGAATATACACTATTTATAGGTACGTACACATGTAAGTAAATATAATTTATGGTTCTCTATTTCATCTCATAAAATTTTTATCCATAATTTTACATCTCATAATGTTTTATGTCCGAATCATCATTTGCCCGAATGATCATTATCCCTAACTACATTTATCATAATATCACTTGCCCTAAAATCGAAATCCCTAAATATTGTTTACCCTAAAATCTTTTGCCATAAATATCACAATCTATAAAGTTTAAAAGACATAAAAGGCTTTTCCATAAACGTCATAAGTCCGGAAGTACTAAAGGTCCTAAAATGTTTTGCTATAAATATTACAATCCATAATATGTGAAATGCACAATGCTATTCTATAATTTGTTACAAATCCTAAATATTCATTTGGCAAACGAGACATTTAACAACAGTACCATCTTACAAAAACTGACTTATTATGTGTGACGAACATCGGTATATATAAATATATTTATTTTTATTTGTGTATCCACTGTTACATAGAAATTAAACAGTAGTAAATATTTTCTGGCGCTTCGCCGCGCGTTGACGCGGCACGCTCGCTTCGCTCGCTCGGCTCGCGCGTTTTATGGTCACCAGTTCTAACCTAACCTAACCAAAATTCTAACCTTACCTAACCAAATTTATCAAAATAATGATTTTCCAAATATTGTGTTTTAATTTGTCCCGTACCATATCTATTATCAGATCGATTAATAAAAGAAACATTTGCCAAATAAAACATTTTATCAAACTTTTTAGACCAATAGTAGTTTGGTATGATAACTCAGTTGTTAAATATTCATTTTGCAAAATAATTATTTGTAAAATGAAAATTTAACTGTTGATCATTTGGTCAAAAAGTCAGTCATTTATAAAATGATGATTTGACGAAACCATTTTTTGGCCAAACATTTTTTGAATAAAACAAAATTATAAAATAAATAATCATTCATAATTCGGACTAATAATATTATGATAAAGCTCCATTCGTAGTAACGAACATTATACTATGTAACACTTCGGGCATTTAACTTTATAGCAAGTAATTTTAGGAGATTTGATTATTATAGAAATCGATATTATGACAAAAAATGATTAGAATTAAAGACAATTAGGGATTATGAAATTTCGTACATTCGAACATTATGGATTTTGATGATTATAGCAAACGTGTTAGGGATTTTGATTTTCGGACAAACGATTTTCGGATAAGAAACAGACTCCCATAATTTATATACACTTAAAGGCACAACTTTATTATTTTACAACATAAAAAAATGTGATTAATATTCTATCTACCAAAAAACTACAGGACACAACATTAAAAAACCCCAAATCCCAGTAGCGGTACCATGAGTTGGCTATCGAAAACTTACGTACGTTAAAAACCAATCGAGTTGTTTTTTTCATACGGCCGATTGTAGTTCTTAGCGTAACCACCAGCGGGCGCTGTTCAAGTTTTTCATAGACATATTTACGTAGGCGATATCGAGTCCGTAACTTTTAAACTCATGGTAGCGCTACAGTACTATTAAGTTGACAAAGGTACCGTTAGTACGGACGAACAAACACTTGAACATAAACAATGAAGTTAGACTAGATTTAAGTAGTAAGTAAATCTAATCTCTCTTCAGGTTCAATTAGCACGTAAAAATAACCTCGAACTTAAATTACTTTACAAATCAAAAACAAGTTAGCACAAAACATTTATTTATACAACGCATTGCCACAGCAAAAATATCATATTTACAAGCCGAAAAAGCAATTATTTAATAAATAATTTAACTACAAAAATACACCGAAAATTACATTTTACATCGTAATTACTATCTTAATTTTCCTATTTTATATACAGCCCTGTCAACCGTCATTCCCGTAAAATTAACACATAAATCAGACTTAGATTAAATAGGAACAACTAGTAAAAAATTGAAAGAAAATATTTTATGGTAGAATTTATCTTTTTTTTTCAATTTCAAAACATGCGTTCTATATTCTGAATCAAATATAACTAATTTAGATTGAATTTAGAATTTCAAGATTTACGCGTTTCAATAAACTAATAGATTATTATGAACGGGCGTACCTAATGACGTGTTAAGTCCCATTCATACTAGAAAAAAAAAAACAAATCGAATGGAACGCGAAAGTCTTAAAAAAAAAGAATTTGTTATATTTAATCTAAGCTCTGTCCGTCACCTCACCCCCAATCACACAATCTCAGTAGTAGCGAAGAGAAACCCACTCGATTGGCGGTCGGTTTGTCGTCGGCATTCCCGACGAAGGGTCCCGATCCGAACCAGTTGACTCTATTGCTGGTGGATGCTGATGAGATGGTGGGCCCTGATGACGTCACGGGTTTCCTGCTTGGTCGGGGCGCCGGCCCAGGGGCGGTCTCCCGCCACTGCTGCCACAGCCACGCCAGGCCGTCCAGGATAGGCCTCCGAGGGGCGGGCGGGGGCGGCGGCGGCGGCGTAGGCCGGCGGGCCTTCGGCGTCACTACCACTTGGTTGAGCAAAGCCTACGAGGTTATAGTTAGATTGCATTGTTATAATGAATGGTATGGCAACTAATGTAAGGTGGAAATTGGAAATGGAAATTGTGAAGTTATATTGGTTACGAAGCTTATTTAGGAGCTTTAAGGAGTGATCGATGATCAAATAGATACTGCATATGCAGAGCTACAAAATATGTACGAGTTATATGGGCTCAATATGACTTAGTTTCATAGTATTTATTTTAAATGTGATATTATAATGATATCATGTGGGATACGAGCTTATGGCGTAGATATTAAAATGGATGCTATTGAATGCTAGGGAAAGTGCACCTGAAAATTACACTTTTTAAATCGACTCCTAATCAAAAGAACAATATTATGAACAGTAATGGCCTTATCATGACTAACTTATAATTACTTTCATTATGGCTTAACAGCATTCATATTATGTAAGGAACGATCATCAATACTCATGTTATACAAGAAAATTAAGAAACAGAACTCTGTCTAGACGTGACGTTAGCCCACTCATGTCCATATTGTAACCGATATTAAATTCGTGACAGACAATTTTTAATTAAGACTAATTTAAATGAGATTTATGGAGTAAAAAAATTGTAGTTTCACTTCAACCTATAACTAACTCTTTATCGATTCAAATTCAGACGTGTGGTATAGACATTACTGATTAAGAAGAAAGAAAAGAAGAGTAAAGACTAACAGAGAGTCGTTGTTGTTCGTCCAAGGAACTTGCCGTTGTGGGCCCGAAGCCCTGTTCCTTCAGGAGAGCAGCCAGGAGTGCGTCGTTGCTCTTCCCGAACTCTGTGCTGAGAGACATCGGCGCCTGGGTCGCGTCCGACATCATACCGCCTTTGGGCTTCTGCTGGTTTGCTAGCAGCTTCTTCAACGCTTCATCTGAGGTTTGCCCTGGAATTGATTTGGTTCTCTATTAATTTGTATACTGATATTAACTGTACTCATTAAAAACAGCCTTTGATTTAAAATGAAACGCAAGTGCAAGCGGAGTATCAAACCAGATAACATTTATAAATGCAACCAAAACCTAAAATATTATTAACCAAAAGTATGTCATTAGGTTAAATACACGAGCGTTGAACAGTTTATAAACGAAATTCAAATAATCTTTTCATTCATATTTTATTTCCATTTCGATTAACAACGTATCAAAATTAATCATCTTAAAAAGTCAAAGTACAATCATGAATTGGAAATAACCTTGCATTTGATGTTGAATAATTGAAAAAATAAACAACATTAAATTTGTTTTTTTTTTTTAATTTATCTAGTCAATTATCATATGAAATTTATTTTACCTGTAATAGCGAGTTTATTCCTCAGCGTCGTGGTCTCCTTTACATCCTGCAATTTGATCAAAGTTTTTAACAGTTGTTCATCATCTTGTACACTCATCAAGTTGTCTTTAACAGCAATCTTTGCTCCAAAAGGCTTAGCTGTAGTCATATCTGTCTGTTCAGTCTTTTTGTTAGATAACGTTGTTACAGAGTCAAATGGCTGGTTTAGTGGCGAAGGCGAGTCAAGTAAGTTTGCAAGCAGCTTCAAATCGGCATTGGTTCCAAGCGGCAACTTTGCACTCACATTTGTAGTAGGGGTTATGTCAGGGAGTGTTGGTATGTTGAATTTCGACGGATCCTGTCCTGTCGCCTTCAACAATGCCTGCAACAGCTTCGTATCTTCCTGAAACTGTTTGATGTCATCTTCCAATGACGGTGTGTTTGATTGAGTTGTTGTTGTTGGGCGCTGAGTTGTTGTAATGCGTTGTGTCGTGGTCGGGCGTGGCGTTGTCGTCGTTGTTGTCGTTGTCGTTGTTGTAGTAGTTGTAGTGGTAGGAATTACATTGATGGCGTTATTGGCTATTGCTTTTCCAGAACGATCGGAGTTTGGAGCGCCTTGGATTTCATTCAAACTTCTTTCTACCGCTAGAGCGATGATTCTGTTGGCGAGGGAGGATTCGGGGTCTTCATTGTTCTCGTTGTTCTTTAAGACAGTTTTCTGTAATTGATAGTGGTGAAATATTAGTTACTGTTTATGCCAAATAAAAAAAACCATACCATATCAAACGCAGCTGCTTGAATTGCGATATTAAATAGTTGAACGATTAGAATAGAAGGGAACGCACAACATGTAGTTACCGGTGAGACTTAATTTACTAATTATTAATATTACACATTAATGTACTGAGTAATTAATTATCACCCAACTTACCAAATTCTTCAGGAACGCTAAGTCTTCCTCAACTGAAAATGTTGACGTGCTAGGCATCTCAGTTGTTGTTGTGAACCTCGATGATGGGGCACGTCGACCAGCAAGGCCGGTTGTGGACTCCACGCTGCGAACAGTAGTTGTAGGCTGCCTCCTTCTCTGATTAAAAGGCGGGAATGTTGTTGAGATTCCACCATCGTCAGTCGTGGTCTGCAACGTATTGAAAACGTTTCTAGAAGCAAACGTGAACGCAGGAGCGGACTGCGTAGTGGTTCTCGAATTGTACACAGGCCTAACGGTAAGAGGTGTCGTTGGATTCGAAAGGATATTTGTTGTATGAGGGTTCGACGCTATCCTCACGTTTGAAGTGACCCCAGTTATAATAGGTATGTTCAGATTGTCTGTATTCTGACCAGTGGCTTGTAAAAGAGCCTGTAAGAGTTTTGTGTCCTCTTGCAATTTTCTTAAATCTTCGTCTATAGATTGTGTTGTGGCTTGTTTTGTTGTTGTTGGTTGAGTGGTCGTTGTTGGTTTTGGGGTTGTAGTGGTCGTTGTCGTTGTGGTCGGGACCGTTGTAGTTGGTACCGATGTAGTAGAGACAATATTTAATGTAGGAATATTAAAATTAGCAGGGTTCTGGCCAGTAGCTTGCAGCAGTGCTTTCAGCAACTTTGTATCTTCCTCAAACTGGCGGATATCATCTTCTATCGATCGAACTGTTGTTGTTGTTGTTTTTGGTTCAGGAGTAATCCTCAAATTTCCACCAATATTAGGTATGGTCAGCGTGTTTGAGTGCTGACCTGTAGCCGCTAGTAATGCTTGTAACAGTTTTACTTCTTCAAGATTCGGTGTGGTTATAGCATCTCTTGTCGTAGGTGCAGAAGTTGTAGTTCGTTCGTCAAAGATGTTAAGGTTCTTGGCATCGCGTACTTTCAACAGCTCTTGTAGGAACTGAGCATCTTGCTGGTATTGCTTCTGTTCATCGGGAGATGGCGTTGAAAACGCTGTTGTTGGTGCATTGATTGTTGTGGGGATCGTAGTTGTGCCTGGCGCCTGAGTCGTGGTTGTAGTAGGAGCTAACGTAGTCGTTGGAGCTACTGTTGTAGTGGTGGTCGTCGTTGTTGTAGTTGTAGGCGCTAATGTTGTCGTTGGTACTGGTGTTGTTGTTGGTGCCTGTGTTGTCGTCGTTGTTGGTACCTGAGTGGTTGTAGTTGTTGTTGTTTCTTCCATAGTAGTAGTTGTTGAGGCTACGGTTGTGGTTACCTCGCTAATCGTTGCAGTATTAAAAGGTAACGATGTTGTAGTTTGAATATTAGACGTTACAGTATCTTCAGATGTAGTACTCGTCGTATCATCAGGAATTTCAATCCGTGTCTGAATCTGTGGTGTTTGCGTGTTAGCTTCTGTAACGGTAGCGGTTACAGTTTGCGCGTCATCCTTCGCCGTGTTCGTAGTGGTCGGCACTTTAGTTGCTAATTTCAGTACATTTGAATTCTGTGGTGAAACCGTCACTTCATCTATGGGTATGAACTTAAATACTGCGCTTCCACTCCCATCACCGGGCTTTTCGGTTCGTATTTGTTTTGTCTGTAATATGTTTAAGAAATACTTTAGACTAAATCAAACTTGAATAATTTACCAAAAACCTATAACCATACACCTTTACTATAACCATGTAACCCACCACCACTTACCTTTATTGCCTCAAAAGTTTAAAAACAACCCCTGCTACCCAAAGGAATCTACTTAAAATATTTAAAATCATTGTGATCTTTTGATATTAGTTGTACCGATTTAAAAATGATTATACCTCCGGATCGATATCCAGTGTTAATATTCTTGGTTCGCGAGTGGTCATCATTGATATGACCTTTTCCTCTTTAGCGGCCGAAGATATACTATTAAGCAGAATCTCATCAACAGAAGGTAGCATTGTAGTTGTGCGTAAACTCAATACATGCGAGGCAGTGCTTTTTTCAGTAGGCGGCTTATTTGTGGTAGGAGTTATAGCCAATGAACTGCTATCTTTTATATTAAGTGTCGATGAGGGGATCTGCAATTATGAAATAAAATGTTACGCCTTGCCGAATCATTATAAAGCGTTACGTGCAAGGCATGCAGAGCTCGGTAAAGATCTGAAAACACCCCCACATGCAAGTATCAGGTCTACGCGGCTAGTGAAAAGAAGCCCCAAGCGCAGCGTTCAAGCTAAACAACGTAAAGTCAATACCATCATATTTTGTAGGTTATTTACAGTGTCGTTGGTTAATCGACTTTCCGTTCCGTTATTGGTGTCGGTGGATGTCACGATATTAGTGGATACTCGGATGGGGTTAGACTGCGGTCTGACAATGGCCGGATTATTATGGATGGGGCTGTATGGATTTCTCAAACTCCATGGACTGATTGGTAGTATGTCAATTTTTTGCATGACTCGTGGTACTCTGGTCCCGTTCGGGAATCTGCGTATTACTGTGTTATTGGGTAGCACACCGTAAACGATGTAAGGACTCGCTTCTGTTAATGTTTCCAGAACATCATCATTAGGATCTTTACGTACCACTGTATTATTAGGTAATATTCCAAATATTACGTAATCTTTTTTTGGAATCGCTGACTGGCCGGTGGCGCCAACTTGAACTTCAACTGCCGAAACAATATTTTCTTTTGTTTTCGTAGTTTGTGCCAAGGTTGTTGATTCTACATCTGATTGAGTTGTTGGTTCTGCATCGCTAGTAGTAGTCTCTAAATTTATTTGCGTGGTAGTTTCGGATATTGAAGACGTTGTAGTTTCGGGAACAGATTGAGTAGTAGTTCTCAAACTGTCATTATCTGTTGAATCAGTAGTAACATCTTGGACTCGATTTGAACTGCCAAGCGTAGTTTGCTCCGATGTTTCTACTGTTACATCACCTACGTCGGCTTCAGTAACGATAGCAGCAGTGGTCTGAGCAATCGGTGCTTCAGTATTAAATCTTAGACTGGCAAATATATCAGAAACAACTTGAGTTGTCGTTGTCGTTTCTGTTCCTTCAGATGCAGAACTAATGCTACTCCCATCTCCAGAAGTAGTCGGGCCATTTGTTACAGATGATTCCGTAGAAGTAGATAAAGGTACGAAATTGAGAGGAGTTGTCATAGGAGAAGTTAAGTCAATATCAATGTTCGTCGCAGTCGAAGCTTCAGTCGATAAGTTCATTGTGTTTATAATTTTAGTCAAACGATCGGATAGAGGGATATTATTAGATTGTTCTATAAAGTCAGTCAAAGGTGGAGCAGTCGCTAGTTCGTCATTATGTTGGCGTATAAGATCCTCTATCATTTTCAGAACCCTTGCTTTTTTCGACAGCACCCATAACTGGAACCGTGAAACCTGACTGGGATCATCTGTCTCAAGATCATAAATATCTTGTGGCGATGACTTTACTAAAGTGGACAGAGGAGACGATTGAGCTTTTGTTGTACTTACATTATTCATAACATCCACTGTATCATCGTTATTATTATTAATTGTATCAAAATCTACGGCCCTAAAATTTGTTAAAAATGGAATTGGGAAATTGTTAAATGCTTTCCCTGAAGTGACACCAGCAGTGTTTTGGTTGCCATCAGCAACCATGCCTGTATCGGGTTGATCAGATGACGCTGACTGAATACCCAATATTGGCTGTACTAATGATTGCTCCGTTGTCACTGGAACGCTATCTAATGCAATTGTGGTTTTACCTGATTCAGCTAACGTCATCTGATCCGTGGATAAAGACATGGTATTTGAAGTCCGTGCAGTGGTGCCAGCGGTATTTACAGCTTGGTTTAAGTCATTTGTAACGTCTATGGTTGTGCCAGCATTTACGGTGCTATTTACATTAGGTTCGGGTGTAACACTTTGGAGGATATTAAGATTTGAAATGTCTAAAGAATTTCCGTCACTAATATCAATATTTTGAGTGTCTTTAATATCCTCTAAACTGTAAGGGGTTGTGTTCGGGATTGAGTCAGCGTCATTAACTACTGTCGCAAGTCCATCAATTGCTCGGGGAATTAGTGTCTTTAACAGTTCAGCCATATCCGAGGAAATTCTAGATCTACTACTTTCATCCATCTGTTGAAGAATACTTCTAATATTATTAGATAACATGCTAGTTAGTTCAGACGATACTAAGTTGTTATTAGATAACAAGAGATCAGATACAGTGTTATATACCATTCGGTCAGTCGATGGCTGAACAGGAGTAGTTTCAGTTGCAGTCGAGAATCGGTCTGGTGGTGGTTCTGTATCTGCATACAAAACTCTTATAGCAAAGGGCTTCCTTGCGGAGACAGGAGTAGTGGGAGTGGGAGTGGGAACTGGTACTGTATTCACAGAATCTACATTTCGATCTCCAACATTTAGTGACGGTGTAACACCTTCCCCAACCGACAAACGATTAATCACAATTGGTGTGGTCTGATCAGTGTTCTGTACAGTTTTAGCGTTTGTGTTTATACCAGCGCTCGTCGTTAATGTGTCTCGACTGGATAAGCCGCCGACACTATTTACATTAATATTGTTACTCACGCCGTTGAGTGTTTGTTTTACATCGAAAGTAGTGTATTGGCTTTGCGATACTTCTGTTGTTGATGAAAGTCGGGGTCTAGGTGTGGACGTAAGTATTTCAGCCAATGCATCGAATATCGATACAGTGACTGAGGGCGAGTGATGTGATGCTTCAACGTTCATGACGTGAGACGATTTCACCAAACTCTCCGAAAGTCTCAAGTCCGCTGAAGATAGTGTACTTCGTGTCTTTGTGAACGAGATAGCATTCATGTCTGGCCCTAAATCAATTTCTTCTCCCTCTACCTGAAATAAGAAGTAGTCTCACCCATATAAATAGAAAATAGATACTAATGTAGTGCAAATATTTTATAGAACATTGTAGTATATCTTGAAACGAAGGAATTGTAAGTATATATTTGTGCAAAGACCAAAGCCACTTTATATATTTGGAATCAAGATGAGAATAGAGAGATATGGTGTTAAAGAAAATGTGATGTGAAAGGTAAATCAACATGAGTACATATTGAAACAAATAATAAGATTTATACATTTTAATGATTTTCTCAGAATCAATGTTAGTGGATGCTATTTTACAAACAATAAATAGTTATTAGTTTCTACATCAAGTGCCGAACATGTTCAGTACTTAACACAAAAACTTTAAAATAAATATTATGAATGAGTTATGTTTTGTTCTAAAGAGATAGAGTTCTAATATTGATAAAAACTACATAAGCGAATAATTAAAAATAAATAACTTTATAGTATAATCTAAACTAAACTAAATGCAGTATAATGTCCAATCTCTTTACAACCAAACTTAAAACTGATTTACAAAAGATGAGTGAATTAATGAAATGTTAAACTATATGAATCCATTAACCAGTTCTATGGATGATACATGAATGATCGGTTGCGTTGTGATGGTCTGTCTTGACATGGGTTCTGTCGTGACATCGTGCAAATCGTCCCCATCGAACCAATATGGTTCTTCTACAGACTTTGTCAATAGTTGGTCAGTGACGAAGAATTTCAGCCAAGCCTTTAGCAATAAAAAAACTCACCATTATTATTATAATTCATGATGCAGCAAAATAAAGCGTAACTTTGGTAATGTATGATTAAATAATTAAATTGTATATGGAAGTTAATAGCTAGGGCATCCAAGTCAATCTGAGTCAATTTTTATCCTTTAAGTAAATTACTGTATCAGCAAAAAATATTAATAATAGAGATGTATAATTGAACTGCGCTAGCTATTGACCTCTAAATGAATTCATGATAACTAGTTTGAAATTTCATGATTTTTGTATGAATGTGTTGTCATTATTGCGTTTCCCTTTAGTCTTAATGCCAATTACATAAAGGGGCTTTGTTTAAATTTTGTTTTGAATTTTTTTTAACCTATCACTGTTCTAATGTTCATGTTCTATTACTAATTACTTACAGTTGACGGAGTTACCGTTGGCACAGTGGCTTTATAAACTGGCTTTTCAATATGCGGGGCTCTATACTTTGAGCTGAATCGACTCTTAGCCTTTTCTGTTTCCGGATTTATCTGAGATAATTTATAAAATTAGTATGCAAATTGAACGAACAACAATTTGTTTAAATGTGTTAAAACAACTTACTCCATTTGTAGATGGTTCTGTTGCTTTGGGAACTTCGAATTTCCTTAATCCTTTCTCGCGAGGTTTTGGCGCTTCAAGATCCTCATGTTGGTCAAATGTCTTGGGACGTTGACGCGAATATTTCCTAGTCTGAATATTTCTCACTGGTGGAAGCGTAGATGAGAACATATCATTAATTTCTGCTACTGTTACATCAATGTCTTTATAGTTAGAATGGTATTTGACAGTTGTTGGAGAAGTATTATAAATAGGATTATTTTCACTTTCTTCGGCTGTATTGACACCTTCACTAAGTACGCTATTTTCCTTAAGTCCATTATTCTCTTGCGATTCCTTGCTGGTAACAGCTATAACAAACATTTCTTGATCGTCTAATTTATTTAGTGATCCTTTTTCGCTTGAAGATTCTACGTTGACTGGATTTTTAAGTAAAGTAAATATTAAAGGCATATCTACTGTGTCTATTTTTTTCTTTTGAGCGATATCTTTTTCAGAGATAATTTCTTCTGCTGATTCGGTCGTAGATGTAGTTGAAGATGTATTATTTCTGTTGTTCCTCAGACGGGAGTAGTAAGAGGTTCTCGGCAAACCACTTTTAGCTGAGGGTGGACTACCACTTTTCTTCGCTTCACTCGGTGTTTCGCTTGTTATGTTCTTCTTAGGATAAGCTTTCCTTTGATAGAAAGATCTGCCAGTTTTTTTCAGTAGAACATTTGACTCCGTCCGCTTAGGTTTGACTACGTCATCTTGAGGTGCTGGTGTGGTTGTGATTTTGAGTTTTCTGTTAAACTTGTATTGAATCTTTGTAGTACTAATGGCATCAATGCTTGAAATTGTTGTCGATGACACTGCAGGGGATACAGATGACTTAGGTCTTCTGGGAGTAAATGTTGCTCTTTGCCGATTTTCAAGACTTCTGGGTTTGGGTGATTCGTGTGATGGAACTTCTTTAGATTCATCTGTTTTTTCTTTCTTAGGTTGTATTTCGGAGTTTTTGCTGCGGTACTGCAATAAAAGTAATAGAAATTAAAAAAAAATTGATGACACAGCATTTATCACGTGTAAAAATCAAACACGATGGAATGTGAAGATTTGAATGAAACTTTACCCTTGAAAATTTGTTTGTGTGGGTTCCAGTGTTAGTGGCCTGTGATGATGATGTGTAAGTTTTATACACTCTCTGAGATGCTTTCACTGACAAACTCTCGCTGGCTGGAGAGCTCGTTTGTGTCTGAAATTGTAATTTAGTACCAATTGTGTACATGTTTAGATGCCAATTAATATAATATTTTATGTTTGTCAAGGTAATTGAATATGACTATGTTTGTTGTAAAAGTATGTGGGAAGAGCACATAATTTTAATAATGAATTTATCATTCGAGGTAAAGATTCGATGATTTAAATGTTGTGTGGTATAATAACCATAAATTCAGATAAAGTCAAATAGGTTTTTCATTATTTTCGAGGGTGCAAAAAGGTCATACTTACATCAACACGTCCTATTTTTTATACTTGTATTTTATACAATACGCCTTTTGAAGTAAACCGGACATATAAAAAATAACTTAAAAGTAGACATTAAGCTCGGTTAGGATTTTAGAGCTGAGTCCTAAATGTAAATTGACAAATTCTATCTATTGTTGAACCTCTTATGTATCACACGGCGTGTAAAGTATTTATTCATGTATATCATTTGCGGCAAACCAACCAAGCACTTGTGGTTGGCTAGATAATGGCTTAACACTATTTAACATGTTGCAACACAATTACTTACCGAAGCATTTTTTGCTT